>HG995338.1:6368684-7705265 GCA_905333045.1 Lysandra bellargus
TTAATTGCAATAATCTTAACAAAGTATTTCTTAGCTAACATGAGTCGTCTCAAGAATAAAGGAGGTATACAAGTGCCAACTTCCATTGAGTTTATCGGGGTGGATTTCATCGCACCAGTTATAATGCGCAGCGCTTGATTTTGAATTATATCTAACTTTTTTAGAAGACTAGCGCTAGCATTAATATATGCTAAGCAACTATAGTCAAAGTGGCTCCTAACTAAACTTTTATACAACATTGAGAGAATTTTTGGATCAGCACCCCAAAAAACTCCTGCTAAACATCTCAATATGTTGAGTCGCTGGTAAGCTTTATTACATATATAATCTACAGTCGGGGCATTTTAATAGGCCACATTTGACATCTGTCAGATTAATCTCCATAGTGAGGTGATCTGCGTAAAAATATCGACCAACTACGAATAAATCGATACGGACTTGAAATTAATATTTGAATTTTATACGTTTGAAACAAACTCCTGTCCCACTATTACTTTTTCTTTTGCAAATTCAAGGAGCAAAATAAGACAAGTACATAATTTACAAAAAAAAAAATGCATTTATTCGCTTGAATTATAAAAACTGTTAAATGTAGTATTATCATTATTAATTTCACATAAATATGTGTTACTTTTCACAACGTGGTTATTAATTTATGGGGATATTTCGTTACAAGTAATCAATGCATCGATACTATTTATTCGCTTTCGATTTTTAGGGTAACTTCCCTAGAGTTTAAAAAGAAAAAAGGTCAGCTGACGTAACATTGTAACGACGTGCAATTATTAAGATCAGAATTTGTTTATTACGCTTAGAATTGTTTATCAGTAAAATCAAATCATTAAATAATTCGTATCGGTCATATTTACAATAAATATGTAATCGTAATTGAAAAAAGTTAATCAATTGTGCAGTTATAACAAAACGAAAATATTTACTTTTTATGTACGTCGCTATAAGGTTACCTGGTACAATTTTGATAAACTGTCAAATGTGGCCTATTAAAATGTCCCGACTATATATGTTTATTAAATTTGAGTTTGTCATCTAAAACTATACCTAGAAATTTATGTTCATTTACTATTGAGATTACTTCATTATTACATTTAACTTGAACATTACATTGACTTTTACCAAAAGTCATAACTGAACTTTTTGAAGAATTAATATTTAGTTTTAGTTCGTTATTGTAATAATTTAACAGTTGCTTAAGAGCTAAATTAATATTACAATTGGCCGAGCGTAGTAGACGATTAATACAATATATAACAATATCATCAGCATATTGTAGAACATTAACACCTAATACTTTTACATATTTACAAATTTGTGATGTATATAAATTATACAGGATTGGAGACAATATTGCTCCTTGCCTTTATGTGCAAATTTTGGACCATGTAGTATATCATTAAATTTCACATAGACAAGACGGTGATTCAAGAATCTATATATCCAATTTAAAAATCTACCAGGAATGCCCAATTCACTTAAAACCTTTATAAGTACAGACAAATTAACATTATCGTATGCTCCTTGCACATCTAAAAATATACAAATTGCATTTGAATGAGCCATTAAAGAATTCTTAATATCATTAAGAAATGAAACAAAGCCGTCAACTGTACTTTTTCCTTTACGGAAACCTAGCTGAAAATCTGGTAATATTGAATTAGTTTCTGTAAAGTAGTCTAACCTAACTTTTATCATATTTTCAAAAACTTTTCCTATGCATGAAGTGAGTGATATTTGACGGTAAGAATTATGATCATGGATTGGCTTATCTTCTTTCAGAATGGGCAAAACACACTGAGTTTTCCACTCGTCGGGAACAACTTGTTTGGACCATAAGTGATTGTAGATATTAAGAAGAACTACTTGTGCGTTTTTGTGTACATTTTTAATCATTAAATATGGTAAATTATCCAGTCCAGGAGTAGAATCTCTTCTTGACATTAAGGAACTATGAAATTCATCCCAGCTAAAATCTTTCATGAAAAAGTTGAAATATTCACTATCATTATTACTTTTAAATATATCTTCTAATGAACTGTCACATACTTCATCATTTGTAAATTTGTCTAAAAATTCTGGTACAAAACTATCACATTTACTATTTATGCTAGAATCTACACGCTTATATTTTTTGATAAAATTCAAAATATTTGTGACTGGGGTGGATCTATTAAATGTAGAGCATAAATTTTGCCAACTTTTTCTCTTTTCCTCTTTTATAATCCTTTTTTTGAATGCATCTAATCTCTTATAATTTATATAATTTTCCATACTCAAATTATTTCTATATTTTTCCAAAGCTTCTCCACAATCCTTTACAGCCCTATCACAAATATCATTCCACCACGGAGCAGGTACCCTTTTTTAAATTTTTTTAGATGAATTAGTTATTATAATTTATGGAACACATTCATCTCTTAAAGTGTTTAGTAGATCACAGAAATGATTATAACTTTCTAAAGGATTTTGTAAATTATATTCAAAATCTTGAAATAAATCATTTGACATATTAAAGAACTTATCCCAGTTAGCTTTTTTGAATAAATACTTATTTACATTTTTATTTGTCATATTGCATAGGAGAAGTGTTAAGTTTTGTAAAAGTTGGAAAGTGATAACTTCCCAACGGATCCTCACCGACATACCATTCACAATAGGGAGCCAGCTCTGGGCTCACTAGTGTAACATCAATTGCAGAAGTGTTATTGTTTGGTCTACTTACTGTAGTAGCACAACCTGTATTTAAAATACATAAATTATATTCATCTATAACTTCATACAAGTCTCGTCCTCTTGTATTATTTATTGTACAACCAAAAGCTATGTGATGGGCGTTACAATCACCCGATATGATAATAGGTTTAGGAAGATTGTTAATTATTGTTTTTTAATTTTGTTATATTAATTTTGTTTCTAGGTGGACTGTAAATGCAAAGGATTGTAATGGAACCTATACCTGTTTCTATGGTTATAGCAATACAGACTGTATATCTTGATAATTTGGAGTCGGATGCTGCACATACTTTATAGAATTCCTAATAATTATTGCCACTCCTCAGTGTTCATTTGAAGCATTTTTAAAAATGAAATTATACCCAGGGAAATGAATCCGAGGACTTGAAGTTTTCAGCCATGTTTCATTTAATAAAGCTATATCTATTTCTTTATCTATTAAGAGTGATTGAAGTAAATGTTTTTTATTATTTAAACTCTGGATGTTATGCTGTACAATATTAATACTATCCATTACTTATTAAAGTTTTTAATGAATGTTTGTTTAATATGTGTTGTAGTATTAATCTCATTAGAATTTCCTATACTTACAAAGTGCTTATTATGGCTTCTAAAATTTTTTGATTATTAATAATGTCCTGGGCTGATATCTTTTCTGGTACAATTTTAACATTTTGAGGTTTAGTTTTTGTCAGAGGTGGGAAAGATGTTAAATTATTTGTTATGTCTGCATAAGTAGAATTATTATTTCTCAAAGATATGTTTTTCTTAATTTTAGAAGCCTTAATTGGGCACTCCTTAGAAATAGCTAGGTGATTACCTCCACAGTTTTTACATTTTAAAACTTCTGATGCACATTCTTTATAGGAATGATTCTCTGCACATTTAGAACATGCTTGTTCATTAAAACAATATTTTGCAGAGTGATAAGCATTTAAAACATTGTAGAACTGGAGGTATATAATTATGAACCTTATATCTCCATCCATCTAAGAAATAGGCATACTTGACATATATTTAATTTCATTGAAAAAATGCATATTTCTAGTAGAACTTGGCCTAGGAAACTGTATTTCACCCTTATCGTGAAATAAAAGCTTATGATTGATAAATAAAGTCGATTTGAAAATATGATTTTATGAAAATAGGAATTGTACTGACGAAAACGCTTTTGCGGTACTTCCGATCTGGATGTGACGTCATCCCATTTGTAATTTAATATCTTTTATTTATCGCGCTCGTTATATGTAAGTTTATTTGTACATAAATAATATGAATAAGCCTAGAAAGATTTATAAAATGTATTTTCTTGAATAATTCAAATAAAACATCAGTTTTATATATTATCTCCATTCATTGTAGTTAGGAAATGAAATGGCCAAAACTTTTCTACAAAAGTGTTCAACATTAGAAATGATTTCTAAACTATTTTTTAATTTTTTAAGCACTGTTAGACTCGTACATTTAGCACATAAAACTTTTTTTCAATAAAGAAAGTATAAAATACAAAAAACATGACGTCACACTATGGCGGTACAATGGCGGACAGTGTTTTCGGCGCCATATAAAAGGCATATTTTTCGATCAACATTTTTATGGGTTTCTACTGTTTAAAATATTAAAATATTAGTTTTTTTAGTAAAAATGAATGATTAGGAACCGATTAGAATGAAGAAAAAAAATAGGTCAAGTAGCCTATTGCATTGTGGTTATACAGTGCCAGAAAAGGTAACAGTAGGTAATAGTATTTAACGGAACAAGTGTATTATTTTCTTTTTTCATAAATCTACTTATACCAGTTATGTCAATATCGCTACTTATTTTTTCAAATAAATCCGTATTACTAATTTCCTTAGGAATGTACCTAACTACCCCAACCCTTTCCACAGAGGCTGCTGGGATATATGCTCTTAGATTGTTTTCTTGAATAAATGATGCATTGAGGAAATCATTAGCCAATGCCGCTTGTTTGAAAATTATTTTTATTTTGCGGGCGCTTATTCTAGCTCTTTCATAAACTCCTTTTGCGTTTTTGAAAATTTTCGAAAGGCTAAGGGGGTTCATGTTTCCTATTTTTGTATCATTACAATGTTCGACGAAGACAATAAATTCTCCGCTGCAATTATTGTCAGGATATTTTCTAGAATACGAAGGCTTACTAAAGGGTTTGTACTTATCGCCTGAGATATCATCTATTTTCCTTTTCGTCGATGACGAAGATTTATAGTTCGCTCTCGTCCTGCATATACTATATAAAAGTACTTTTAAAGTACTTTTAATGTATAAAAACTATTAAATACGATTTTTCCAAATTGTTAAAAAAAGGCGCCTTCCTCTTCCCGCCAAAAACAGCAAGTCAAAGGAACAAATGACAAAAGAGTGTTGCTATTGCTAAAATAAAAAGTTTCGCCTCCTAACTTTTTAATTTGATTGTCAAACAGTTTCCATTTAGTAACTAGATGGCGTATGGGTAGACAACTATCGGTAATACCACCAATAATTGCTACAAAACTGGGCAAAAGAATGTAAAACTTGATTTCAATTTGAAAACGACGCCATAATATTCCAATGACTAGGTTAACAAAGTTATTACAACGATGTTTTAGTTTCAACTCACGGAAGAAATAGCCCTATTTACCGATATTCACACCAAATATCACAGGAATTATACATTTTGGTTTTGACAACATTTTATCTGCACTTGTGCCAGTAAACGGGTATTTCATGGCTAATATTTTACCAATAATGAACATCAAAGACCCAAATAACACAATTTGGGAAAAAATAATAAAAACCACACCAACAATAAAAAGTAGGAGTTTGAAAGTGACATGCCCATGACATGCCCGCCAAAACTATCAGTTGTCAGTTTGACAATTTGCGTGTTCCTAAACTGTTACCAGTATACTGACCTAATCGCTTAGGCCAATGATCGCTTAGGTTTAAGATATTTTGATTTATGCCACACTTGACAGTACACTGATATTTTTTAGAAACAACCAATATGTATCCGTGATGCCAACCACGGCTTCAAATAACGTTATTTTTTCATAACGTTACTGCTTCAAGGGCTTAAATAACGTTATGAAAATTTACCCGATATTAAAAATAACGTTAAAAATTGATATTAATAACGGTTAATGTTATAACGTTATATAGGATTTATAACGGTAAATATATGTTCTTTGATAACGTTATAGTCCGTCAAGAAAGTCATGACAGGCGGGAAAATTTTCTAAATTTTTTTCTTTGTATTTTTTCTTTGTATTTTCACACAAATCTCGCAAAAAAGTGGGCTGCGAGTGAGATTTAGTGCACCGTGCACGATCGCATACCTGGTACCAGAAAATAACGTTATTATTATAACGATATTTTTTCGTTTAAACAACGAAAAAATATCGTTATAATAATAACGGTAAATATAACGTTATTTTACTAAATATCGTAAAAAAAAAAGTTATCTGGCTACCATTATGAAAATAACGGTACGTAACGATATTTTTTCTGTTATTCGATAACGTTATGAAGCCCTGATGCCAACCTACAGAATTTCAGATCGGTGGGGAACCAATAGAAAATCTAGAAGTGTCTATCGTCGCGCCGTCTGGTGGAGATTAAAAATAAGAAAACCTCTCATTTAAGTTGAATGGACTGTATCTCGGGAATAAAGACGGGAAAAGCAGATAATTTCACCAACCTCAGTTTGGTTCCGTAGCTTCGCTTCGAGGGCCCTCTTCTCTTCTTTTCTTGACACAGATTTACACACACACACACTCATTCACACTTGGCTGATTAAATAGTTCTATAGGCTATCGCGCATAGTAACGACGTAGAAGTTGATTTTTTTAGGCGGCGCGTTCGAGCAGAGATTCGTTCTGAGAGGCTCGTTTTTGAATACTGACACTCGCGAAGACGACACTGCTTTTTATATAGGTAGGGACGCTCTCGCCGCGTGATTCGTAAACTAGGATTTTTTATTTTTCTACCTTCATTCACAAAAAAGTATTAAATTTTTGAATTCGAGTTCGTTCATCGGTCATATAGCTAGTATAATATAATATGCAGATAATATACAGAATTCATAAATATAATTTTCATAATAAACATACTTAATAACGAGATAGAAATTTCTTGTAACAATAATAGGCTACTTGACATATATTTAATTTCATTGAAAAAATGCATATTTCTAGTAGAACTTGGCCTAGGAAACTGTATTTCACCCTTATCGTGAAATAAAAGCTTATGATTGATAAATAAAGTCGATTTTAAAATATGATTTTATAAAAATAGGAATTGTACTGACGAAAACACTTTTGCGGTACTTCCGATCTGCATGTGACTTCATCCCATTTGTAATTTAATATCTTTTATTTATCGCGCTCGTTATATGTAAGTTTATTTGTACATAAATAATATGAATAAGCCTAGAAGGATTTATAAAATATATTTTCTTGAATAATTCAAATAAAACACCAGTTTTATATAATTATTATCTCCATTTATTGTAGTTAGGAAATGAAATGGCCAAAACTTTTCTACAAAAGTGTTCAACATTACAAATGATTTCTAAATTCTTTTTCAATTTTTTAAGCACTGTTAGACTCGTACGTTTAGCACATAAAACTTTTTTCAATAAAGAAAGTATAAAATACAAAAACATGACGTCACACTATGGCGGCACAATGGCGGACAGTGTTTTCGGCGCCATATATAGGGCATATTTTTCAATCAACATTTTTATGGGTTTCTACTGTTTAAAATATTAAAATATTAGTTTTTTTAGTGAAAATGAATGATTAAGAAGCGATTAGAATGAAGAAAAAAATAGGTCAAGTAGCCTATTAGAGCTTGATGACCTCAAGGAGCTTATTCTTTTGTAAGAAACATGCCCATTTTTATGGAATCCGAAAGATAACAATAATCCGTCTTGTTTTGCATGCGTTAAGTTTTTAACGCGCATGTGAGTATTATTGCTTCTGCTGCTTTTCTCTTGTAAAAAAAAAAAAACTTGTACGAGACGATCTTCCTTATATAAAAAAGTACTCTGTGGATGCCATAGTAGCTAGTGTATCTGCCTACTTAGGAGATTGCGGGTTCGATTCCCGTGTAAGTCAATCATTTGTAGGTGTTATGTTATTAATATAGGTTTGTTGTCTGCGGTACCCAAATTACAAGCAAGGAATGCTTTGTTCGGGACAAGATTGCGTTGTGAGAATGTGTGAGGAATATTATTTATAATTTATTCTTATCTTATTTTTGCAGAAAAAGGAATAATCTCCCAAGATGCGCAAAACACCGCAGACGTCATCTTATTTTTTGACCAACTTTTTGACTCAATTAATAGAAGCTTCGGAAAAAGGAAGAAGCACAGTAAACCTCTTCTGGGACCTGCGACGCCAAACTCGCCACATCACAAAACATGGATGGAGGCTAAAATATTTTTAAAAAATATGAAGTTTGTGAATGTAAAAACCTTAAATGTGGAGCATGTTCCCACTTTAAATAACTGGGTATGGACACTAGAAGGAATAGAACTACTATTAAAAAAAATTGCTGTGAAGTACGGTGTGACATCGGTTTGGTTGCGGCATCTGAACCAGGATCCAATCGAAATCTTTTTTGGATCGATAAGGAGCCAAGGATGCCGGAACGTAAACCCTACTCCAGATGGGTTTGAAGCAGCATTTAGCAGCCTTTTAATAAACAGCCTATCTAGTGTCCATGCCCCTGGGGCAAATTGTGAGGTGGATAATTGCCATGCTTTGCATGAAGTTCTCATCACAAGCGGGGCCTGCAAAGAACAAATAAACTGCGAGCTGTCTAAGATTCCGGACATAGAAATTATACCCCTTGAAGACAAAAGTGACCCCCGAATAGTTGGGGGGCTACAATATGTTAGCGGTTATTTTGTTAAAACCGCTAAGAAGAAAGTCTTCAATTCAAGGGTTGTAGTGAATGCAAAAAAAACTTAATGTCCGATCAGGAAGGAGAGTATTTAAAACGTAGAGAGTACGCTAGTAAAAAATGGCTTTGCAGTCCCAGCGACTCTCTCTTGAATTGTGTTTCGAATCTGCAGGATATAAATTACACAATAATTAAAAAGTGCTTAGATAAAAAATATTTAAAAAAAATAATTAAAACAGTGATATTTATTCACATACAATTTGATTTCTTAAAATGTGAACTGCATAAAGAAAAATTAATCGATTTTTTAATCAATATATCCTGCAGATTCTTCATTTACAATTACTGTAAGAATATAAATAGAATATTAATGAATAGGAGAGTGTGATGATGATACGGATTTGTTTATGCTGAAAGCGAAAAAATTATATATGAAATGTTTGAAAAGAAAAAAATAAATTATATCAATTACGGTTGTCAGTGTTTTATTTATTGAAAAACATCCTATAAAAAGAAACAAAAAGCAACCTAAACCCAGTAACCAATGCTATATGTAGGTATATATATTGACAAAAAGTTGTCAAAACCTACTTCCAGAGAGCGCCACTTGTCTTACCCTATTTGGCCGTCGAGTTGTACCTCTATTCCTATATATAAAAAAGTACTCTGTGGTACTGACGGTGATAATATTGACCGTATAATAGGCAGGGCTTCATAACGTTATCGAATAACAGAAAAAATATCGTTACGTACCGTTATTTTCATAATGGTAGCCAGATAACGTTATTTTTTTAACGATATCTAGTAAAATAACTTTATATTTACCGTTATTATTATAACGTTATTTTTTCGTTATGGCATATCAAAAAAATAACGTTATAATAATAACGGTAAATATAACGTTATTTTCTGGTATCAGGTATGCGATCGTGCACGGTGCACCAAATCTCACTCATATTTAAAATGTAATAAGCGTTATCTGTGAAAATACAAAGAAAAAATACACCTTAAAAGCGTGATTACGTTTAGAAAATTTTCCCGCCTGTCATGACTTTCTTGACGGACTATAACGTTATCAAAGAACATATATTTACCGTTATAAATCCTATATAACGTTATAACATTTACCGTTATTAAATACATTTATAACGTTATTTCTAGTATCGGTTAAATTTTCATAACGTTATCTATGCCCTTGAAGCAATAACGTTATGAAAAAATAACGTTATTTGAAGCCCTGCATGACGGACAGCAGTCTGAATATTATATTGCCTTGACTACAAATTAAAGAAATAAAAAAAATACCGTCAAATCCAAGTCAATGGCAAATGTCAAATGTCAGCTGATGTTTTGTTCAATTTCTTGTGGTTTGATGTTTCTGTGTTCAGTGCGGAAAATCGTTATTATAGTGCAACTAATCAATTAGTTACATTTACATACAATATCTACATTCTAATATATGTACCTTAATCTGTGATCTACATGATTTACATAGTGCACATTCCATATGAATGTTAATTGATAATCGTGTTTATCTCGCCTAAAACAATGGATATCTTCATTACTTTATTTTACATATTATTTTGCATTTGCGTAGTTTATCCGCCTAGTGAATTTGTGTCAGCCGGATTTACGATACCCCAAATCTTCGACGGGTACCTAGCGTCTGAGAACGTGAACTTTATCGGCTACCATTTGAAGCGGATAACAATAACGTGCTGTTTGCACTCGCTACTTCCTCTGGGGTACTTTTTCACGCTATGGTGCGGCGGCGAGCGCGGCCTGTGGTTGCAGTACGCAGCCGGGTGCGCTGCACTCATCCCCGTCATGTTCTTATACCACTTGTGCTCCTGGTATGAGAACAACAAGAAAAATCACCCAGTGGTCAGATCTCTCATCCCTTATGTACCAGAGGGTAGTGACTGGAGAATCATTGCTGTTGACTTCAACAGAGAGTTCCGGAGGTAAGCTGGTTTAGTCCTACTTGTGCAGATCTTTTTTTCATAAATCACAACACAACAATAAACATCCTTAGACAACATCTTCTTAGATTTGTAAACCTTATTGTTGTATTTAATTTATTCCATGATGTGTTTACGTTGTTGAAGTTGCAATAGCAACTTCAAAATGGGTGTATAGTGGTACAACTTCAATTGCATTTTGTCGTAAGACATATTTGGAAACCAAATTTTGATTGCAAATTTTTTACTCTAAACTGTACTTTTATTTGTCTATTAATTGTCTCCCCATAAAATATCAGTCTGAGAACTGAGATTCAGCAGAATTGACCCACAGTTTATGTTAAATTTATAATATTTCAGTGTAGACAAGATATCAATACCTCTGAGTGCTACTAGCAAGTTTGTGGCAACACCAACATGGCTGATAAAAGTGACTCAATACAGTGTGAATGCTGTTAAGCAGGAAGATGCTGCGCTTGTTGCTACTGCTGTAAGTGTGACTGAAAGTATTAGCCCAATTTCACCAACAACTGTTAAAGATAACGCTTGAATTAGTATCATGTTACCTCTTTCGTTTTTCCTATGAACGAAAGTGAAGACATGCCATTTACCAAGCTGTTAACACAAACAGACAGTAACAGAGTTGGTGAAACTGGGCCTTAATGTTGTAGATTATTAAAAGTTGCAATTCCTTGTCATAATAAATGAGAATAAGCTAATGATATTTTTATTTATTAAACAGACGGACAGCCATGACTTCTCTACATCCGGTGAGGACGAGGTGCAGTATGTAAACATTGAAGTGATACCATCCAGGGAGGACGTAAAGAAGTTCACATTCCGTATAACTACTACAGCTCTGAGAGATCTACAGCCGCACCTGCAGCGTGCAGTGCGAGTGCCCGAACATATATTGTTGCTGCCCACGTTAATAGAGAGGTTTATTAAGGTCTTCAAACAGCATGTGGAACAAAATCCCGTATATTATACTGATCAGGTAAGAAAATTATGTATAACATTATGATATTTTTAAGTTTATTTTAAATACTTAACTGTTTCCAAGATTCTTTTCCCTGCATTCTTTTCCCTTTGGTCTACTTTATATCTGTGTCCATGGGCGCCGGCAGGGGGGTGCCAGGGGGTGCACTTGCACCACTTGGGAATCTTGTGATCAACAGGAATTATTGAAATAAAAAGCATTTTGTAACCCTATTACCATGCCGCACAAGGATAGTTTGTAATGTGTCGGCACTAAATGTATTCTGTTGACGTAAATAGACAGTCACAGCAGTTGTTCGTAAAAAGTAAAAAGAAAAAAGAAAGAAAACTAAAATCTGCACCCCTTGGAAATTATTTCTTCTGGCGCCCATGTCTGTGTCAAAATAATCGGAAGGTTAATTATATACTTTGTATATTTTTTGAGATAGAAAGAAAAAGAAAAATATAAGGAGAAAATATTATATCACTGATACAACTCAGGACAGCTTAGCATGTCCACTATTAGAAAGGGTCTATCAGAAGTAACTATCTACAGACAGACAAGTGACAGAGTGATGGAAAAATCTGCCCATGTAGCTCAAACAATATATTTTTATCCTTAGGAGTTGGAGCTATGCATTGGCTGCATGCAGAACCAAGCTGATGTGAAACTAAACAAGCGCTGTGATCCCGTCGTGCTTGATGGAGACCAGGCAGAGCAACCACCATGCCAACAATGCAACTGCAGGTGATTAAATATAAATATGAAATCTATAATCCATATTTCCATACTTCCATACTAATATTACAAATGCAAAAGTGTGTCTGTCTGTATATGTCTGTTACCTCTTCCCGCCCATACCGCTAAGCCGATTTTGCTGGAATTTGGTATGGAGATACTTGAGTCCCTGGGAATAACATACTTTTTATCCCTTCAAAATGCATGCAATGCAGCGGGGCTAAAATGGTCACATTTAGCAATTCCTCTCAATCAGAAATGAATTGCAAGCAGAGTTGCATTTTGCGATTTTAGAAAAATTAATCATAATATTATGATTCATATCATGGTTTTTCAAAGTGACCATTTTAGCTCCGCAGTTCCCGCGCGATTAACGATTTTTGGCGCAACATGGTTGCGGGCGCTATCTAATATCTAGTATAATAGTTAGTAAAACATACATCATTATAGTTAGTAAAACATACATCATTATAGTTAGTAAAACATACATCATTATAGTTAGTAAAGCATACATCATTATAGTTAGTAAAGCATACATCATTATAGTTAGTAAAGCATACATCATTATAGTTAGTAAAGCATACATCATTATAGTTAGTAAAGCATACATCATTATAGTTAGTAAAGCATACATCATTATAGTTAGTAAAGCATACATCATTATAGTTAGTAAAACATACATCATTATAGTTAGTAAAGCATACATCATTATAGTTAGTAAAACATACATCATTATAGTTAGTAAAGCATACATCATTATAGTTAGTAAAGCATACATCATTATAGTTAGTAAAACATACATCATTATAGTTAGTAAAGCATACATCATTATAGTTAGTAAAGCATACATCATTATAGTTAGTAAAGCATACATCATTATAGTTAGTAAAGCATACATCATTATAGTTAGTAAAACATACATCATTATAGTTAGTAAAGCATACATCATTATAGTTAGTAAAGCATACATCATTATAGTTAGTAAAACATACATCATTATAGTTAGTAAAGCATACATCATTATAGTTAGTAAAGCATACATCATTATAGTTAGTAAAGCATACATCATTATAGTTAGTAAAACATACATCATTATAGTTAGTAAAGCATACATCATTATAGTTAGTAAAGCATACATCATTATAGTTAGTAAAACATACATCATTATAGTTAGTAAAGCATACATCATTATAGTTAGTAAAGCATACATCATTATAGTTAGTAAAGCATACATCATTATAGTTAGTAAAGCATACATCATTATAGTTAGTAAAGCATACATCATTATAGTTAGTAAAGCATACATCATTATAGTTAGTAAAGCATACATCATTATAGTTAGTAAAGCATACATCATTATAGTTAGTAAAGCATACATCATTATAGTTAGTAAAGCATACATCATTATAGTTAGTAAAGCATACATCATTATAGTTAGTAAAACATACATCATTATAGTTAGTAAAGCATACATCATTATAGTTAGTAAAACATACATCATTATAGTTAGTAAAGCATACATCATTATAGTTAGTAAAACATACATCGTTGTGGTTTGCGGGCGAATCTAATAATTCTGCAGTATTGTGTGGTAGCAAGACACTTTAAATGTACGCGAAATAAATGTAGCTACTTTTGATTAGAGTTTGATGATAGTTTTGATGTTTCATTAGGCGATTTTAGCTGTACTTCTACATCCGCACGCGTATTGCGTGGGTTGGTTGTTGTTGCTCAGTTAATGTATTAAATACGAACTTATAATATTCATAATATTATGTTTTTATGAGTACTGTGATGAAACATGATAATATTTTACAATATACTAACTGTGTAGTTAAACTCTTTTACTAAAAAAAAATCTAACCAGGTTTGCTTTAAATAGTCATGACTCATGCTTGATAAAGTAGAAAATTGTCTTGACGGACTAAAACAAAACATTATATATATCTACGTATATCTGTATAAAATCTAAATATAGTGTGATTATATTATATCGCGGGTCGCCCTGTTACGGACAAAACTGATGCCATTTTTGAAAAAGTGGAGCAAGATCGGCATATTAGTAGAATTACGATGTAGCTGAAGAACTGCGGATTGACCACAAAACGGTTTTGGCGCATTCGAAAAAAGTTGGGCACACAAAAATGCTCGATATTTGGGTGCCTCATGAGCTCACTGCAAGAAACCTAATGAACCGCATGTACTCATTTGTGATTCTTTATTACGACGTAATGAAACCGGACCATTTTTAAAGAAGTTGATAACTGGTGATGAAACGTGAATCATGTACGACAAGAACGTGCGAAAAAAATCGTGGTCAAAGGCCGGTCAGGCTTTACTGACTGTGGCGAAACCCGGGTTAACTCGCAACAAAGTGATGCTGCGTGTGTGGTGGGATTGGAAGGGCATTATTCATTACGAGCTGTTACCGCCAGGCAGGACCATCGATTCTGAGCAGTACTGCGAACAACTGATAAGATTAAAGCAAGAAGCTGAGAGAAAGCGGCCGGAATTAATCAATAGAAAGGGTGTGGTTTTCACAATGATAACGCTAGACCCCACACGTATTCTTTAGCCACTCAGCAAAAATTACGGGAGTTTGGCTCGGAGGTATTAATCCTTCAGGCCCCGCGCGAGCACCGGTGATCGCGACAACAATAGAATACAATAGCAATTCCTGGAAATTCCGACTGAAGTATTAATGCTTCCGCCGTATAATCCTGACCTGGCGTACCTTCAGATTTCCACCTGTTTTGGACGCTGCAGAATTCCTTAGGGAGTGTCAGGTGGACATCACAAGAGAACTGCCAAAACCACATGTCGCATTTTTTCATCAGAAGCCCCAAAATTTTTATAGCAATTGGATCATGTCCCTGCCAACAAGATGGCAAAAAGTTATTGAACAAAATGTCTTCTATATGCTTTAGCCAATTGTAAATAAACTTTACAAAAAAACCTTTTGAATTTTATATAAAATGCGAAGAAACTTTTTCCCCAAACTAATAATACATCTTCATAGCTAAGCAACAAAACAAACAACACCCATATTAAACTTTTTTTTAAACAATGCTACACAATAAACAATGATACTTTTCATCAATTAGTAATGTCGTATCTTTTGTCTCTATCTACTACGTCTCTCTCTCTTACTAGGGCGCTCTGGTGCTGTGCAGTAGTACCATAGCTTATAGCTATGTGTGGCTTTGACTCTATCTACTACATATCTCTCTCTTTCTAGGGCGCTCTGGTGCTGGGTATTAATGCCTAGTGCTCGATTTACACTGGTGACTAAAGCCGCACGATTTACGCCGCACAGCGAAAATCGACCGTGTAAATGGCAATTCGACTACGCCGCATGCGGCCAAAGTCGCAAGCCCCAAAGTCGTGCGATTAATGGCCGCATGCGGATGGTGACTAAAATCGACCGTGCAAACGCTCAGTCGCAAACGATCGCTTGCTGCAAATATATAGTTTGTCGGCACTAGTCACAGGCGATTTTTGTAGAATGTGTAAATGGGGTAGCGATTCGACTTGGATACCGACCCGTTAGTCACCCGTGTAAATCGACCTTTATGTTTTGTCTCTATCACCCTCTTTCTAGGGCGCTATGGTGCTGTTCAGTAATGCCTTATATTTTGTCTCTATCTACTACATCTCTCTATTTCTATATAGGTGTACCAGAATCTGATGGCAAAAAGTGGGAAAATAAATTGACTCCAGCAATACCGGGGTAATTGGAATAAAACATTTTGATCTTTTTTTTCTTTCCGCGCCTGATTCTGTGTGTGAAACATGCAAATATATAAATTTATCCAATGATCAAGGATATTTTTTGAAAATCTGCTGTCAAAAATTGCCATCAGATTCTGGTAGACCTATAGATCATACCCATACACACTCTGAAGTATTATCACTTTGTAATGTTACACTATGTATACTGCATCTCCCCTCTCTTTCTAGGGCGCTCTGATGTTGTGCAGTAATGCCGTATCTTTTGTCTCCATCTACTACATCTCTCTCTTTCTAGGGCGCTCTGGTGCTGTGCGTGCATGGCGCGGTGGTGGGCGGCGCGTGCGGGCGCGGCGGGGGCGTGGCTTGCGGCGCGCGGGTCCTGCCCCGTCTGCCGCGCGGTATTCTGCCTGCAGGACGTGTGCCCCGCGCGCCCAGTAACCAGCTAGCCCATGTATATCGTCATAGATATCAAGCGCATCATCCTTGAGCGCGACCAAAACGTTGAGTGAACTATAGTGAAGTGAGTGCGCGGTATTCTACCTGCATAACGTGTGCGTCCCTATTCTGATGATGAATAAATGAATTGAACTACAGTGAAGTATTGAGTGCTAAGGTTGAAAGCCAATGTGAAGCGATATGTCCATATCATATTCTACCTTGGTCTCTTTTACAATGATTTGATACTCAGTGTTGAAATAATCGTGAATATAGAGTGCAACTAAACATTGATATGAAAAATGGAACATTGTATTCTATTTGTGCAGTAAAAACACATGAAAGGTTAAACTATATTGTATATTTCTGCCTCTAGCAGGCCTTGGCTGATTGCATGAATATTGTATATCACTAGATATGGTCAAGCATTTAAAAGTGATCTGTATGCAATGGCTACTCTGCCAGAAAGTCAGCTGCACCTGTCCCCAACTAATGTGAAGAGGAGCCAAAGCAAACAGTCCTCAGATGGCATATAAGTTGGTTAAGGTTTGATGAAGTGTATTTGATATCCCTTTGATGTTTACTGTAAGACGTGTATGTTACACTTACCGAATATTCCATTAATATATTCCTAGTAGTGCAAGTAGCATTAATGTCATTGTTAGTCTTTAGTCGATTTGGTGTCTATATACAGGGTGAACTAAAATGTTCGACAATAAA
The DNA here is from genome assembly GCA_905333045.1 of Lysandra bellargus. Lineage (NCBI taxonomy): Eukaryota > Metazoa > Arthropoda > Insecta > Lepidoptera > Lycaenidae > Lysandra > Lysandra bellargus. Next base: position 6,385,905 of record HG995338.1, read on the forward strand.
TAAAACCATGATTTATTATTTTTTTGGATACTTTAAAAAGTAGTTTTAAAATCTTTTCTCGTGTTAAAGAATGGACTGATATAATGTGGTGGCTAGAGGAATGTAATGTAGAGACTGATTATATTTGGCATTTCCTGTAAGTGCGGGTACTGAGAAACAAACCATCGTTTAAAAAAAAATCTTGGCTGATTATTTAGCCACAATTTTTTAAAATTATTTTTAGTGAGTTCATGGAATTATTTACTGTCGTATTCCATACCCGAATTACTGTTTTATATAACTTTTGATGTTGATTATACAAACTATAATATCCTAGGTTTAAGGTAAAATACCTAGATAATTATATAGGAATGGAATAGATGTTTGTAAATTAAACTCTGGAACCCAGAAATTTCTCGTTGACCTTTTTACAACAAGGAATTACTAAACAATTTGAATTTCAATTCTTTTTAACAATATGTTAACAAGGTTTTGTTTAACAATGACATTTGATTAATTTAACCTAAGACGTATATTCAGGGACAATTACTTGCACCGTCATAATATTGTAATGTGCTAAAAATTATTATGTTTAATGGAAATTATAGTTACTGTATTTTTTTATGTGAAATGAAAACATGAGCTGAAGAAGCCTGTAACAATTTGAAAATAGACGTTTTTTTCAATGAATTGAGGCTATAGGACCGGAAAAATGATTTGAAAAAAAAATGTCGATTCTACATAATAGCTAGTGCTACATATATTAGCTAGATGGTGAAGTAGGTAAGTTTTTTTTCAAATTATTAGGAAAAAATGAATAATTTTTCTTATGTCGTAAAATGTTGGTTACCCGATTCATCCACTCATGTCTTCAAAGCATAAGGCGCGCCGTAGACGTCACACTTTTTGTGTGATCGAGTCTGCGGCTTACATACAGTCTGCATGACGCGCGCCATCAGACTATGTAAGCCGCAGACTCGATCACACAAAAAGTGTGACGTCTGCAGCGCGCCTATGACTTATGAGATTGTTTTGTACTTTTTTAAAATAGTACTTTTATATTTGTAATTTTTATATATCTTTTAATTAAATTACGACTCATTAAAGAATTTTTTTTAGTAATTTTGATTGTAGGTACATATTTAAGCCTAAAGGCTGAGTCTAAATTATTAAAAATTTGGGCTGCATAGTGCATATTAAAATACTTCAGTCGGAATTTCCAGGAATTGCTATTGTATTCTATTGTTGTCGCGATCACCGGTGCTCGCGCGGGGCCTGAAGGATTAATTTAAATAAACACAATATGTTAACATGATTATGGGCTTGTTCAATTTGTCTTTTAAACTATGGTGCAATAATTACTTTAAAATATTTATTTAGAATTATTATGATTTTATATCTAGATTAATTATTGTTATTTCATGTCAACTATTTCTAAATAATATTAAGTCTTAAAGGCAGGGTAAGAGGGTTTGAGTGAATCTCATCAATAAGGGAGAGGGGATGTCAAAACATCGTTTCGTAATTAATGTACGACCCATAAGCCATGACACTTAATAAAAAAAATACGAGCAGTGGCGGTGCTACAGCTTTTGGGGGCGAGACTTAATCTACCGCACTATTCAAACTACATTGGAGGCCTGCGACTGGATATTATTGGGGCCTTTAATTCCACTATATTTATGCATCATCAATGCAGTTTCGATCCTAGTTCGAGCCAATATTATGTTTACCATCAAACAGCAAATTTGTATTTACGTGAAATTCAGTGTCGTTGGTTTAATTCACTATCATTAATGTTACATTATAATTGGGATAAAAGTCACATAATATTAAGTGTCGCTACATGACGATATTGCTTATTGTATTGCCCAGTGAATAGAAATAGCTACATAGTTCTAGCTACAGTCCAAGTCTCGAGGCGAGTCACAAAACTTTATTTTATTAAATTTCGAAATTGGTTTAGAATTTTGGTAACTATCTCGTCGTTTGGACTATATTTCAGCAAACATATTAATATAATAGTTCAGTGTATTAATGTACGTATATTGTATGTGTACTGTGTAGCCATGGTATAACCAATGAATGTCTAAATTTAAAGGAATTTCTATGTGTTTAATAAAAATTTAAAAAGCAATTTTTCATTGTTCTGTTTTGTATAATCTGGTCACCGAGCATGTTGTCGATTATTGACATTAGTGATTAGGCCATTGACCTATAGTCCGCGCGGAACTAGTTGGCCGCTCTGCCGGTATGTGAGCATACAGGCAGAGCGGCCAACTAGTTCCGCGCGGACTATAACTCTACTGGTCTCTTTTATTCACATGCGAAAATATCTCTCGATCCTATCTTACCCGTGGAAACGAGATAACTTATTAATATTCGGATGTAAACTTGTAAATCCAAAAAAAACCCTTGAGGCGAGGCGCTTGGGACTGATCTAGGCGGTGGCCCACATAACCCACGCCTTAGGCCGTCTCTGAAATCATGTGCCCTTTAAACTAATGTCATGTCACTTAACGCGCTTGCCACTTAACCTTGCTACTAACGGTCATTTTGATCCAGTAATTAAAAGTCGCTCAGGTGCAGGTTAACCCTGCATTGTCACGACAGTTAACCCCGCATCGATCGCATCGCCACGTGCGAGATAACATCGCAATTATTGCCCGTTCGCATTTTTACCCCGACAGGACCTTTATACTAACGTCATAAGGACGAAAATGCCAATTCCAAATAGCCCAGCCGATGGCTATCGCAAGCCCTAGACTGAACTAAATATATCCAGTTTGTTGCTTGGTCAGTGATAGTTGCATAGATCAGTGATAGTGGACTAACAAAGAAGTCGTTTGTAAAATACCGCGGTTAAGTTGGAGCGCTTGTCGATTTTAAAGATTTTTAATCGACATTATTCAAAGTTATTTCGGTACCTCGTCTATTTGAAAAAAACTGTTGCAAGTAGTAAGTCTTATGTGCAGTTGATGCTTAGTTTTCAAGGTTTTCTGACAGGAGTTTATCTATTCATAAATGCATTGGCTAGTGGCAAAAGATATATAGCCATCAGCATTCAGCACTGCTGAATAGGTACCCTGTCAAAACTTCTCAGAACCAGGCTAGAGTTGTCCTTATTCTTTGCTCATGTTGTTAATAAAGGTGGAAATTAACAGTTTCTATTCTACTTTCTAGTCTGTTGAAGGAAGTCTTATAAAGGACAATGGCTGAACTCCGTCCACCTGGGTGCTGTTATGCCGCACGACAGTTCACCAAGACTACGACACTACACGGCTTCAAATATCTCAGCTCGAAGTATTACTGCGATCGGTAAGTTAATTTAACATTATATGACATTATTTAGAACAGGCACATCACACATTTTCCTAAGTCCGGTCGCTGAAGAATTTTCTACACATTGACCATTGCTACCTATATTGAATATAGTTAGATCTACATTAAAGTATTTAATAGAGGCAGCACATAACTCTAGTCTCATCTCTCGCGAGTCTCGTGACGTATTCGCGGCGCACCCGCGGCGGGTTCTTTGCACGTCCGCGATGTATTTGCTACGGCCCGTGACCCGTCCCGCCTCGAAGCCGCTCGTCAATCGCTATTGTGTCTTTGATACATTGTCATCTTAATAAAGACTGTCAAAGGCTCTATTTTGTCTCCCAGTTGGGGCTGGCTAGTTTGCTGCTGCGCTAGCGCGTGCTGCGCTGGCGTGCTATGCGCGGTGCTGTGGGCGCGCTTCCTGCAGGTGCCCGCGCTGCTCACACTGCGGGAGACCAAGTCGCCCACGGACTACATGGTCATGCCGCTCGTGGGCATCTGCCCGCCTACTGAAACCGTGGCCCAGCTGTTCCGTCAGCAGATGTGAGTGTCAATTTGACGGCCAGTCCATGGCGGATTCCGTTAGAGCGAGCCACTATTGGAGCCAGTCCACACGGCGTGTTGCGTTGCGTTGCGTCGTCGCAACGCAAATATTTTGACGCATAGCCGGCCACACGGGCGCTGCGCCATCGCAGCGTTATAACAGTCTTAACGTCAACAACCCCTCCCGCTTCGTCTCGGGGGCTGCTGTCCGTCATGTGTGCGTTGCGACGACGCAGCGCGCCGTGTGAACCCCTTGGTTATTTGTATGTAAAACAACGCAACGGCAGCGCTGCATCGACGCAACGCGCCACGTGGACTGGCTCGAGCGTTCTTCTGCGTTGCGTCGTGGCTGCGTTGTTTTCCTTATATTTTCTATGACATGCTCCATTATACCGTTGCGTCGTCGCGCGCGACTGATATAGACAAAGCGGGATATGGGTTATGCGCTCCGTTGTCGGAGTTCAGCGGGGCTAAAATGGTAATATTTAGCAATTCCTCAAAAATGAATTGCAAGCAGAGTTGCATTTTGCGATATTAGAGAAATGAATCGTATTATGATTCATCTCATGATTCAACAAAGCGACCATTTTAGCCCCGCTGATGCGACAACAGACAGTGGTCCACAAAGTAATAAGCCAAGCAAAAATATTTATCTGTTTGTTGTCACCCTTCGCAATGAAGGAGCTGATGACGCAGCTGCGACGGCGTGCATATCTCTCTTGCGTTGCATTGTCTAAATTTGTTTCTTAAACATTTCCACTAATACACCACTCCATGTTTAGGGTCATAAACGAAACAGACGATAGTCGTCTCCCGGAGATTCTAGACCACGTGCTGCGGAGGAAGTATACCACCATGGACCAGTTGAGCACGTTAGAGCAAGTGCTGCGGAAGAACAACGTTAGCCTGGCTGACGCGTTGGAGCGAGTCATGCCGCCCTGTAACAAGATAGTGAGGAATTGTCGCTGGCAGTCCATGACTATACCCTGCGAGGCTCTATTCGAGCAGCAGCTCACGCAGTGGGGTGTTTGCTGTCTGTCCAATATTTCGGCGTAAGTGATGTTGATTTTTTTACTCATATCTATTTGGTAACGACTATATTTTATCAGTATGTCATTGTTGCCGCTGATTTAGAATTTTAACACACTGTACTATCAGGGAAGTTGATTCCTATGAAGATGGCGGATCTAAGTCATGTGGTCGGCTTATGTCAATTCTGTCAATTCAATGTTAGATGTGATCGGTCTAATGGGTATGACTTAACGCGACCAAATTACTTAGGTCCGCCATCTGCATAGGAATCAACTTCTCTGATAGTACATAGTGCTGTATCGAGCTAGCGCGAGGTCCTTAGGACATCTCTAGTTAACTATTATACAACGAATGCATGAAAATTTGCAAAAGACTAAAGAACTGCAATCTTTAGATGCCGTTACGCTCTCGGCCGGTCTGCGACTCGAGTCTCCTAAAGGACGTAATCCGCGTATTCTAGTAAAAGATGTACCGCAACATATGACGGACGATAATTTCTTACTCGCACTATACAACCAAAATATAAACGGCGAAATTAATATGTCACAAGAACATTTTTTGCGCACAACAAAAATAGTAAGGCGTCGTATTAGATATAAAGATTATAACAATAGGAAATGGATAGGCATTGAATTAGACCCTGTAGTGCGTAAACACCTGATCGATTCAAAAGATAAACTGTTCATCGATTGGGCGATGTGCCGCTTCGTGGACGATATTGAGCTCGTCCGCTGCGGCAACTGCCAACAGTACGGGCACGTCGCTAAATTCTGTCGCGATCCTAATCCGTGCTGCTATCACTGTGCCGGAAACCATAGTTCGTTATCGTGCCCCAATAAAGATAAAGACAATTTTAAATCGGTTTGTGGTAGTTGCCAACGTTACAAAAAACCCTCCGACCACTCCACGGGCTCCCCAGACTGTCCAACATATAAAAGCAAAATGGAGCAACTTATTTTAACTACTAGATATGGATAGTTTAAGCATAGGACAGTTAAACCTCCATAATAACAAACACGCGACTTTAGAATTAGAAAAGTTAGTTTCTGATTACAATTTAGACTTAGTACTTGTTCAAGAACAATATCAACTCGCGTCGTTGCGGTCGAAAATGATACAAATTAATAACTTAGCTCGCGCGGGTATATACACACCTCAGTCTAGATTTTCAGTCACGGCCTTAACTAACCTTTCGACGTCGCACTGTGCAGTAGCCGAGGTATCGTGTCCTCAGTTTAGACTATACGTTGTAAGCTGCTACTTTCAGTACGCGGATCCGGTAGGACCCCATTTACACCAACTTCGCCGCGTATTACAATCTCTTGCGGGTAATAAAATTATTATTGGCGCCGACGTTAATGCATCCTCGCCCTTATGGCACGGCCAGCTAAGGTACACAGATCGCGACAGACGTTGCGCCGTTGAAGACTTTATTGCGGAGTTTAACCTCCAAATTCACAACACCCCCGATGCACCACCTACCTATAGTAGCCCAACGGGCGAATCGTCAATTGACGTCACGCTATCTAGCGCGTACGTCCAGATTAGGCATTGGCGTGTCCTTCCCGATGCGTCATGTAGTGATCACCGCTTACTGGCGTACGAGTTTTCTCGTGCGGTCCCGAGTGATTCCGTAATTAATTCTAACGACTATAAATACAATATTAAAAGTGGTGATTGGAAATTATTCCGTTCCCTTATGACCGCTCATGCCGGAGATTTCACTCGCCCGGAACTGAACGCCAACGAGTGCGCCGAAATTATGACAAACACATTTATTTACTGTGCCGATGTTGCCTTGGGTCGTAGGCCCCTGAAAAAAGATCAAAATTGTAAATGGTGGAACAACAATCTTTTAAACCTTCGGCGGGAGTTTAGAAAAGCTAGACGTAAAATTAATAACCTTCGTAAATCGGGAATCGACCGTTCGGATGACACTTATATATTAAGTTTAATTAACCTTCGTATTTCAAGGTCACGATACCGCGCCGCCGTTACTCTAGCGAAAAATAATATGTTAAAAAATGCCGCGAATAGACTGGATAAGGAGGGCCCCTGGTCCTCTTTGTACCACGAACTTAAACCCAATAATAGCTCTGCGTCTAATTTTATTTCAAACATTAAAATAAACAACACCTATACTTGTAGCCTAGAGGATACGGTTAAATCATATTTGAACATCTTGATTCCAGACGACGAGCCCACTTTAGACGACGAATACCATCGCGCCATTAGAAGTACAATTTTAGACCCCATCAATACACCGCCTTCCGACTTGCCTTCATCCGATGAGTTTATTAAAATAGTAAATCTTTTGCCTATTAAAAAATCTGCAGGCGAGGATAAAATTTCAAACCTAATGATAAAACAAGCCTGTATAGCGGCGAACTCTTCAATTTTACTCGTTTATAATAAATGTATCGCGGAAGGTATTTTTCCAAAGGTCTGGCGTATCGGTAGTATAAAATTGATTCCCAAAGCCGGTAATAAACCTTCAGACGATCCAAAATCCTACCGTCCGATCACGCTTTTACCGTGTTTAGGTAAACTGTTAGAACGCCTTATCGTACCGCGCCTGCTTCCCGGTGGCCCTAAATTTCATAGTCAGCAGTATGGTTTCACCGCCGGGAAATCGACTGTAGATGCGGCCCTAGAAGTCAGAAAAATAGTTAATCTATCAGAAACAAAATACGTTGTTGCCATCTCATTAGATATATCGGGTGCTTTTGATAATGCGTGGTGGCCCATGCTGCTATTAAAATTAAAAAATAGAGGGTGCTACTCAAACATTTACTACTTGATACGTTCTTACTTTTATAACAGTTTAACTAAGCTTCAACTTGGTCACTGCATTCTCGCTAAAACCCTGACGTGCAGCTGTCCACAGGGTTCCGTACTCTCGCCTAAATTGTGGAACGTAGGCTTCGACGATCTGCTATGCCTCCCCCTCCCACCGCTTTGCATACTAGTTGGCTATGCCGATGATGGTTTTCTCATTATTCAGGCTAACTCACGTTCCGAAATTGAAACAAAAGCAAACCAAAGTTTAAACTTAATTTCGGACTGGGGCCACCGCAACCGCTTAAATTTTGCCGCGCATAAAACCTACCAAATACTTTTGAAGGGATCCCTCTTGTCGACACCCAGCATTAAACTTAATAATGTTAACGTTAAACGCAAGCAGTCGCTCTGTTATCTCGGGCTTTACTTAGAAAATAAATTTTCGTTTTTAGATCATATAATTCAGACCGGTGAAAAAGCTAAACGTAACTTTTATTCATTTACCAAAATTTCCACTTCAACATGGGGTCTCTCATTTAAAACTCTCCAACTAATTTACTCAGCGACATTCCTAGGTACTTTATGCTACGGGGCTCCCGTGTGGGCCGACCGAGCAACTATTGGTATTATTACAAAGCCAACGTCTTGCTCTCATATTCCTGTGTAAAGCTTACAGAACCACAAGTACCGAAGCTTTACCCGTACTAGCCGGAGTTTTACCCGTAGACCTTGAAATACAGCGTCGTGCGACTATGTACTACCACAACAAAAACATTACTAGCCCGGACTTTTTAAACGCTCGCGATAAACCAAAAATAGCTAGATTGTTTGAACCCTTAGATGATTCAGTACGTTACCTAATGTCCGAATGGCAAACTCGTTGGGATAACTCCACAAAAGGTCGCCACCTTTATAACTTTTTTCCAGATATACGTCAACGGCTATCCAAACACTGGATGGATATTGATCATTGCGTATCTCAATTCCTGACCGGTCATGGTAATTTTAAAGCCAAACTCTATGGATTTAAATTAGTAGAATCACCCATGTGCGAGTGCTCGACCGAAGGCAACATATTCGAACAAACCGCCCATCATGTTCTCTGGGAGTGTAACCTCTGGCAAAACGAAAGATCTATAATGCTTAACAACATACTTTGCAAATCTGGAGTCCCATATTACGATGACCTCGTGGACAACGCAAGGAACTTCCGTGCCTTTAAGCGTTTTTGTCATAATTATTACTGGAAACAGTGTAACACAACAAATCCCAACATTAACTTAGATCTAGCTTAGTAGTCATAATTAATATTATTCCCGTGGTGCTTTCCCTTTAGTTCTTTGACTTTCGGTCATTGCAACTTTGTGCTGTCTCCCGCTATTTATGGGGAGGGAAACTGTACACTTCCTACTCCTCCTATCTTCTTCTGATTAAATTCGTTGCGGGTCCCAAGACAGCTTTAGCATGTCCCTCGGGCTCCCTGAGATCATATCAAAGGGTTTTCGTGGTTGGATACCGCTGTCGATCCTGGCGACACAGGAGATACAGTGGTGGGTATGTGTGGTGGGCCATGCCGTTACGCTGATGAATCGTAACTCTGACGCTGTAAAAATACGTCGTACTTTCTGTGTTTTAACGCTGATTTTCTGTGTGACCATAGAATATAGGAAAATAATTCATTCTATGATTAATACTTGTTAAAGTTACGTTGAAATTTCAGGGTAAACTTGAAGCCACCTCTCTACACGCGCCTAGCGTTCTCGCGGACGCTCAGTATTGGTCTGCAGTGTTCGCAGTCCGATAAGCCAGTGCTGACGGGGTGCGAGGTGATTTCTTTTTTTCAAGTAGCATTTGAGCTTTTCCACTGTCTATTTATTTTTAGGGTTCCGTACTCAAAGGGTAAAAACGGGACCGTATTACCAGATTACTGAAACTTCGATGTGTGTCCGTCTGTCTCCAGGCTCTATCTCAAGAACCGCTATAACTAGACTTCTGAAGTTTTCACAGATTGTGTATATCTGTTGCCATAAAAACAAATAATAAAAATAAAATAAAGTTAATACTATATAAATAAATAATAAATTTAATATTTAAGCATATTAACTTTATTATTTATTTATTTATAAATACAAAAAACAGAATTTTTTGTCCACTTTCGCTCTATACCGGTACGGAATCCTTCGTGCGCGAGTCCGACTCGCACTTGGCTTTACATTTTTAAGTGGCATTTGGGCTATTGGCTTTTTCCACTATCTACTTATTTTTTAATTTCATTGAAACACACATGTACAATTAATCCACATTGCACACCTACGCGGTTGTCATACGCGGGTCGGTCATACAATTTTGGCGGCCCTTACTACAACCATTTTTTTTTATTAAATAAGGGGGCAAACGAGCAAACGGGTCACCCGATTGTAAGCAACTACCGTCGCCCATGAACACTCGCAACATCAGAAGAGCTGCAGGTGCGTTGCCGGCCTTTTAAGAGGGAATACGCTCTTTTCTTGAAGGTTTGCAGGTCGTATAGGTCCGGAAAAACTGCTGCAGAGTTTTACAGTGCGCGGCAGAAAATTACGCGAAAAACGCACTGTGGAAGAGTATACGCCATAGTCGTGTGATTCAATGTATTCTTATATTATACGAATTACGAGCTACTGCCCGCGGCTGCGCTCGCGTTAAGAAGTATTATTATATATGTCGCAGTCGACTAATTAAAAAAGCCATTCAATCAAACAGCTAGCCATTTGACTGAACAACGCATTTCAATCATACGGCTATACGTCATTTAGCCGACTAGTTGACCGCAACGTTGAACACTACAGCCAGATGACGCTTAGCTAACTGGTTAAATTGTAAGTTAACAAAGGTGAGAATAGGCTACTTGACCTACTTTTTTTCTTTATGCTAATCGCTTCTTAATCATTCATTTTCACAAGAAACCTAATATTTTAATATTTTATACAGTAGAAACCCATAAAAATGTTTATTGAAAAATATGCCTCATAAATGGCGCCGAAAACACTGTCCGCCGCAGTGTGACGTCATACGCTTTGTATTTTAAACTCTCTTTATTGAACATTTTTATGTGCTAAATGTACGAGTCTAAAAGTGCCCAAAAATTATAAAAGAGTTAAATAAGAAATTACAAATCATTTGTAATGTTGAAAACTTTTGGAGGAAAGTTTTGGCCATTTCATTTCCCGTCTACAATAAATGGAGATAATATAGGTATAAAACTGATGTTTTAAGTGAATTATTCAAGAAAATATACCTATTTTACAAATCTTTCTAGGCTTATTCTTATTATTTATGTACAAATAAACTTACATATAACAAGCGCGATAAAAGATATTAAATTACTATGAGGATGACGTCACATCCAAATCGGAAGTACCGCAAAAGCGTTTTCGTCAGTGCAATTCACATTTTCATAAAATCATATTTTAAAATCGACTTTATTAATATTTTATCAATCATAAGCTTTTATTTGATGATAAGGAAATACGGTTTCCTAGGCCAAGTTCTACTAGAAATATGCATTTGTTCAATGAAATTGAATATAGGTCAAGTAGCCTATTAGTTTAGTGCTATTATTACACAAGCGTAATGATAACAAGATTAATTGTATTCTAACTCACTCAATTGCAATAAATACTTTGGTGATGCATTTCATAATCCCGTAATTTCTCCTCAAATATTAGTTTAAATTTTGATTCACTCGTATGTGCCCCCATAATTTCTGTCTCTTTAATAATACTTGTAATGTATATTTACGAAAAATATCTTAATACAACCACAAAACACCGGTTAGTTGACGCCATATTGTAAGCAAAACGCACCTAGCGCCGCGGTGGTGAGCGCTGAACTAATTCAATTAAACGGCGGCTTTTGAATCAGCTGTAGTGTTGAACGTTTTGAGCGATTTATTACCTCGGTATCGGATTATCTACCTCTATCGGATATTATCGGATTTATTACTTTTTATCTCGGAAATATACGGTTCCTGCAATTTTCTTGTGTTAGTTTATTTTTAGTAACAACCTAATAATAATTATGTATACTATTTTTGGGTTGCTGTCTAGCCTAGAACTTGAGAGTATGTTTGTACAACCATGCAATGACTATAACCTGTCTGTATATTAAATATAAATAAATAAATAAAACGAATTTTGGTGTAACGGAGTTGCGACTTGCGTGCCTCATCTAGCATGAATCCATACATTATATTTTTCATTTTCATCATTTATCAGTGGTTATTATATTATACTAGCGACCCACCCCGGCGTCGCACGGGTATAAAATATAAGTATCATAATAATAAAATCCTTTATTGAAATTATTAAAAAAAACTTATTCTAATAGCCCGCCAAACCACATAGCTAGCGGTTTGTCGGCGATACACGAAAGCGAACCACATAGCCACTGAAAAAATGATTAAAATCGATAGCCTATGATCCTTCACGTGGTCTACTTCTTATCTGTGCCAAATAACATAAAAATTGCCCCAGTAGTTCGTGAGATAAGCCCTTTCAAATAATTTTTGCCCCGCTTTTTTCACGTTCTCCTAGTCTTGGTGTGATAAAATATAGCCTATAGCCTTCTTCAATAAATGGGCTATCTAACACTGAAAGAATTTTTTAAATCGGACCAGTAGTTCCTGACATTAGCGCGTTCAAATAAGCCCTTTTAAATAATTTTCCTCCGTTTTTTCATCACTTTCCTCTATTTCTTCGCTCCTATTAGTCTTAGCGTGATAAAATATAGCCTATAGCCTTCCCCGATAAATGGACTATCTAAAACTAAAGGAGTTTTTCAAATCAGACCAGTAGTTCCTGAGATTAGCGCGTTCAAACAAACTAGCAAACTCTTCCGCTTTATAATATTAGTATAGATGCGAAAGCGCGTCTGTCTGTCTGTTACCTCTTCACGCCCAAACCGCTGAACCGATTTCGCTGCTCTTTCGATGCCTGAATTTAATTTATTTTTCCAGCTATTCACGAAATACGAGGGCGAGGGCTGGGTGGACTTGCTGTCTACGGCGCTGACGCCTGGACACAACTACGCGGCGACGCTATCATTCACGTCTGTGGTCGACAGCGACCCAGACAAACTGGTCGACGAGACCTGCATCGCCTCGGAGACATATTCGAGGACTGCGTGCCTGGTAATACCTACCCTGACGAAAAGTGTGTTTATGTCTTTAGCGACTGCCTGTATGGCAACTAAAGCCCCTGACGAAAAAGGGGGGTGTTATAAGTCTTTAACCCCCGACGACAATCATAATGCTTTTAACACACACGTCAAAATTATACACCAAATGATTTTGACCATCATAATTAGCCTGTTGAGTGCGGAAAAGTTTGAATTTATATATTTATCATGCGTCATGTTTAGCTTTCGCTTATTTAACGACTTAGATAATAAAACAATATTCTTACCAACAAAAACTAATTGTACTTATTGGCTACCGCACTCTGTTTTTAGCTGAGATGCAGAGAGAATTTCTGTGGTTGCTTGGACCCGCTTCGGATAATACACGAGAATGAAAAACTTCCCGTGTGTCCCATGACCAAGCTTAATTGCTTACGATCTTTCAACAACAGTGAGTATGCCCTTTGGCCTTCAATATACATAGTTCGGTCGCAGAGCGTTTAGAAACTAGTCGTTTGATCGCTCCTTGTCTCTTGCTAGATTAAATTGCTTTTGCGTTTGATACGCCACAGCCTACCTGTGAAAATGAAATAGCAATATCATAAATTTCGTATAATACAATATCCGATACCGATAAACAACTTCCATCGCTCTTAATGTCTTTTGTCTTCACTCTAATTGTATTTTTATAGTTTCTAGAAAAATAAATAATACTTATATTATAGCAAACAATAATAAAACAGTAGGTACATCACAACTTTTAACGACGTAAAGCCAGTGCTAAAGCATGTATTGTTATGTTTCACATTATAAAATACCCCTTTTCTCTCTTTCTCTTACATATGCAATACGACATCCTTTATCGTATCTCGTGATATTATATTAAATACGATTTTATATTACCTACAGGCAAATCCACGTGCCGCTGCTTGCCGTCGTGTAAGAAAGTGATATCTACGATGTCGTTGGAGTCCAGTAAAATGATTTCGACCAGCAAAACATACAACGATTTATAGTAAGCTTAAACTTGATATTTTGAAAAACAAAAGACAGTAGAGTTTGAATAATTAGGTATATTACGCTGCGTAAATATCTTATACATCAACATGACTGGTGAAATTGATGATTGATGTTCAATACTTACGAGAGTTTTTAAGGGTAAGTTTTAGGGGTGAGTCCGCAAGTTGAAAATATTACCATCCTATATAGGATCTATAAGTTTACTAGCATGAATTTTTTTAGAATTTTCAATCACTGTGGTGTGAGAGAAAATCGACTTTGAATTTTAAGGGTGGGTTTTAGGGGTGAGTCCGCAAGTTGGAAATATTACCATCGTACGTAGGATCTATAAGTTTACTAGCATGTTTTTTTTTTTAAATTTTCAATCACTGTGGTGTGGGAGAAAATCGACTTTGAATTTTAAGGGTGGGTTTTAGGGGTGAGTCTGCAAGTTGAAAATATTACCATATCTGATTACCATATCTGATATTACCATATCTGATCTATAAGTATACTAGCATGAATTTTCAATCACTGTGGTGTGGGAGAAAATCGACTTAGAATTTTAAGGGTGGGTTTTAGGGGTGAGTCCGCAAGTTGGAAATATTACCATCGTACGTAGGATCTATATGTATGCTAGCATGAATTTTTTTAGAATTTTCAATCACTGTGGTATGGGAGAAAATCGACTTTGAATTTTAAGGGTGGGTTTTAGGGGTGAGTCCGCAAGTTGAAAATATTACCATCGTATGTAGGATCTATAAGTATACTAGCATGATTTTTTTTTAAATTTTCAATCACTGTGGTGTGGGAGAAAATCGACTTTGAATTTTAAGGGTGGGTTTTAGGGGTAAGTCCGCAAGTTGGAAATATTACCATCGTACGTAGGATCTATAAGTTTACAAGCATGATTTTTTTTTGAATTTTCAATCTCTGTGGTGTGAGAGAAAATCGACTTTGAATTTTAAGGGTGGGTTTTAGGGATGAGTCCGCAAGTTGAAATTATTACCATCGTATGTAGGATCTATAAGTTTACTAGCATGAATTTTTTTAGAATTTTCAATCACTGTGGTGTGGGAGAAAATCGACTTTGAATTTTAAGGGTGGGTTTTAGGGGTGAGTCCGCAAGTTGAAATTATTACCATCGTATGTAGGATCTATAAGTTTACTAGCATGAATTTTTTTAGAATTTTCAATCACTGTGGTGTGGGAGAAAATCGACTTTGAATTTTAAGGGTGGGTTTAGGGGTGAGTCAGCAAGTTGAAAATATTACCATCGTATGTAGGATCTATAAGTATACTAGCATGAATTTTTTTAGAATTTTCAATCACTGTGGTGTGGGAGAAAATCGACTTTGAATTTTAAGGGTGGGTTTTAGGGGTGAGTCCGCAAGTTGAAAATATTACCATCGTATGTAGGATCTATAAGTATACTAGCATGAATTTTTTTAGAATTTTCAATCACTGTGGTGTGGGAGACAATCGACTTTGAATTTTAAGGGTGGGTTTTAGGGGTGAGTCCGCAAGTTGGAAATATTACCATCGTACGTAGGATCTATAAGTATACTAGCATGAATTTTTTTAGAATTTTCAATCACTGTGGTGTGGGAGAAAATCTACTTTGAATTTTAAGGGTGGGTTTTAGGGGTGAGTCCGCAAGTTGAAAATATTACCATCGTATGAAGGATCTATAAGTATACTAGCATACATTTTTTTAGAATTTTCAATCAATGTGGTGTGAGAGAAAATCGACTTTGAATTTTAAGGGTGGGTTTTAGGGGTGAGTCCGCAAGTTGGAAATATTACCATCGTACGTAGGTTCTATATGTATGCTAGCATGAATTTTTTTAGAATTTTCAATCACTGTGGGGTGGAAGAAAATCGACTTGGAATTATAAGGGTGGTTTTTAGGGATGACTATTTTTTGAATAAGAAATAACATTTAAAACTAAAAGTGTCCCTTTATCTGATACATCTTATATTTTGATACTCAAGATAATTTGTTTTTGTTTTGTAGCTGATTCGTTCACTTGAACGTTCGGAACTTCAGGCACGTAAGAGACTTGGACAGGAGTCGTGGCAAAACGTTATGCTGACCAGTCTAAAAGTAAACTCTAACCTGGCTACGGTTACACCTTCTGAGCAATTGTTAACTTCACTGGAAAAAATGGATTCTTGTCTGGATGCCATAACACATGGGTTGTTACAAGAGAGAAAGGCGTTTCAGGAAATATATAATCGGGCGTCCCTCGAAACAAAGGCGTATATCAGTAAGGATTTCTTGACGGAGGAGTCTCCTTTTCGTCGTGCCTCTGATGCTTTACTGCAATATTCATGCGGAAAGAGAGCCGAAATCATCCAACAGCGCCGTAGCGCCTACAAACCTCCTAACAAGACTTTAAATGAACTTCTGCAATCGATACCGCCGTCTGAAACCCATTTATATGCTGAACCCCAACTAAGTAACCTTATTATTTATTTATTTATTTATTAATACATAACAATGAATAAGCAGTTAAAAAATATCAGTGTTAAAAAGCCCATACTGGGCTTGTGCTAACACAGCTTCACGGGATGTAAATTATAAGTAACGCTACAATGGAAAATTAAGTAACCTACATCTAAATAATATCTTCTAGTACAATTAATTAATTATTTTATTAAATAAGCATTCACCTGTTAATCACACTGCATTGCCATTCAAAATAGGTACTTGTAATTTTCCCCATTCATACAACGCGTGCGCACGCTATGCGCCCGCAGAACGAGTGTGCAGCTACGCGTTGCCATTTGCATTATAGGCTACTGCCTGTAAACAAGTCTCGACTCTCGTCGGTGCTGCGCTCGCTTATACAGGGCGATAGTAAATGTTACACATTATTATTTTATATTATATATTATTTTATATTAAGGAACAAGGCGGTGTAAACAAGTTTTTTTCCAAGGAAATTTGTCTCTAAAAACAAATCCTCGACCCAAAACTATCGAGCAGAACCCAAAGATAAGTCAGCGTATGCGAATGAAACCTACAAAAGACCTACCTCTAAGATCCCCGAAAAAGGTCGTCCCTCCTTTCCTGCAAAACGAAACACTAACCCCAAAGCATCCTCTGGAAAACCAAGGAGGGGACGGAAATACTAAGTTTAAAGCAGGACAGGTGAGTTCGTACTTACACATTTGGGAATCTCTTGGAGCTCCTAAAAGTATTTTATCCATATTGGCTTCTGTAACCATACAGAATTCCCTTTATTAAGACTCCACCTTTATCTAAGCTAGACGATAAAAGTCGCATAAGATTTAAAATTAAAAATACTCCCGAAATGGAAATTGCACTTAGACAAATGATAAAATGTGGAGCCATTGAGGAGTGTACTGATAAGTCTGGGTTCATATCTCCGATGTTTTTGAGCAAAAAATCGGATGGCTCAAATCGACCGATTTTTAACCTTAAACTCTTAAATCAATTTCTTAATCCACCCAAGTTTCGGCTGCTAAATCATTTCAAAATTCCCCTATGTCTAAACGACTCTGATTAAATGGTAAAGTTAGATTTATCACAGGCATATTTCATATTCCCATTGTGAAATCACATCGGAGATTCCTTTCACTAGTTTATAAAGATTCAATATACCAAATGACATGCCTTCCTTTTGGATTGGCAACGGCACCTTACACATTTGCTAAAATAACTAATTGGGTGGCAAATTTTTTCAGAGAACGGGGTATTCGAATAATAGTCTATCTGGACGACTTTTTAATAATTCACTCAGATTACCACATCCTTCTAAGGCAAGGTCAATGGGTTATGAATCAACTTGAAAACATGGGTTGGTGTGTCAACATTCAAAAATTAGTACTGACACCAACAAGGACTATCGAGTATTTGGGAATGATGTGGGATACCAAGTCGAACATCAAATATCTCCCAGAATCAAAGATCCAAAAACTCAACGCTCTAATAAAACGCATTCTAAAAAACAATCAATGGACATGGTGGGAGGCAAAAGTTCTGCTAGGAAACATAAATTTTGCCACCTTTACAGTCCCACTTGGGCGGCTTCACTGCAGAAATATACAAATTGCAGCGAAAAGACTGCCGATGGCAAACCGTCACACAACATTTCCTCTACCAAACATTGTAAAACAAAAACTAAGATGGTGGCTTCAGAACGTCAAGCAGTCCTCACCAATTCACACAGAGGGTCCCACAAGTTTCATAACAACCGACGCGGCAGCGAAAGGCTGGGGTGCCACTGCAAACAACAGACAATTCAACGTTCTATGGACCAACGAGCAAATTCGATGGCACATCAACCAAAAGGAGTTGTGGGCTGTTTTAGAGGTTGTGAGGGCATGCGCCCCAGAGCTGAAAAACCAAACAGTTATGGTTCAAACAGACAAATCAGTTGTGGCCTATATAACAAAACAAGGGGGGGACGAGGTCACAAACGTTACTTCAAACGGCAACAAAAATTTTCAATCTCGCAAAACGGCACAGGATAAACCTCATAGCCCGGTACATCCCCGGGAAATACAATCTGGCAGCGGACAGTCTCTCGAGATCGTCAGAAGTACCAGAATGGACCCTAAGCAAAGAAATCCTGGAGTGGATATTCAAGAAATGGGGCACTCCGACAATAGATATATTTGCAAGTGCTCGTTCTGCTGTAGTGGATGCCTATGTAAGCGAAGATATCCGGGATCAGAGTTGTGTCTTTGTCGATGCCTTCAGCAGACGTTGAAATTTCAATCTAGGGTGGTTATTCCCTCCTCCAGCGCTAGTACAGAGAGTACTACGTCATCTAGCGAAGAGCACCGGAACATATCTCTTAGTATCCCCGAAGTGGGAGAGAACGTTTTGGATTGCGGAGCTAAAACAGAGGGCTTTAGAACCACCGCTGACAATCCCCGACCTACATCACCATTTGATAGACCTGAAAACGGCGAAACCACCTCCAGGCGTGAAAGATCTACTTTTGCAGGTCTGGAGGATACGGGCTGGAGTCATCTTATAACTAATTGGCCAGCTGAAAGTAAAAACTTACTAGAATCATCCTGGCGAAAGTCCACGCTAAAGACTTACGAACCAGCTTGGACACGATGGCGGCGGTGGGCAACTGACAAAGCCATTACTATTGATAACCCAACACCAGAAAACATCGCTCAATATATGTGCTTTCTTCACAAGGAGATCAAATTAGCTCCTAGGACAGTAGCGCTTCACAAATCTGTTGTTACCACGTTCTCAAACCCAGAAAAGTCGGAAACCTTAAGCAGTCACCCGTTAGTGAAGCAAACGCTTAAAGCAATTCTTAAGACACAACTTCCACCAAAGAAACCTCAAACCTGGGACGTTAGGCAACTAATAGAATATCTAAAGTCCTATAACATAAATAAATAAATAAATAAAAATTGTTTTATTTCTGAATAGATTTTAAAAAAATACTTTCAGAACGTTGATACTACTGGTGCCTACCACCGGTTCGGGAACTAACCCGGCGAGAAGAACCGGCGTAAGAAACTCGCACGGGGTCCCACTTTTTACCAAAAAAGTGAGAAAAAAATTAATCTTTTTAAAATAAAATTTACAAAATTTGTAACTTAAAAATATACAATGTCAATTAATAATTAAATTACATAATTATTGTAAGTCATATAATAATGTAGAAGTAGCCTTGCAAGCAGCCATCCTACTCCCAAGATGTGCCATCGTTTATGAAATCATTGACCTTATAATAGGCTTTGGCACACAAACGCTCTTTGACTACTTTTTTAAATTTATTAATGGAAAGATTTTGAACGTTTTCTGGGATTTTATTGAAAAGGCGTATACATTGACCTTTAAAAGATTTACTGACTTTACTAAGTCTGATCACTGGCAAATCTAGCTTGTGCTTATTTCTGGTGTTTCTACAATGAATGTCACCTTTGGCTTTAAATTTACAAATATTTTTTCTAACATATAATACATTATCCAAAATGTATTGAGAAGCTACTGTCATAATACCAATTTCTTTAAACTTTTCTCTCAAAGATTCAAATGTAGACATTTTGTAAATCGAACGTATAGCTCGCTTCTGCAGCACAAAAATAGTATTTAAATCGGCAGCGTTTCCCCATAATAGGATACCATATGCCATTCTACTGTGAAAATAGCTAAAATAAACTAATCGTGCAGTGTCTTCGTCAGAAATTTCCCTAATCTTTCTGACTGCATATGCTGCAGAACTGAGTCTATCTGCGAGTTTAGCAATATGAGGACCCCACTGTAATTTGCTATCTAGTGTAATACCTAAAAACACAGTAGTGTCCACCAAATTCATTTTCTCATCATTTAATAGTACATTGGTTTGAGCTTGCCGTACATTGGGCAAAGTAAACTTTAAACATTTAGTTTTAGTAGAATTCAAAAGTAAATTATTAACATTAAACCAATGTACTATTTTTGAAAGAGTACTGTTTACCTCGTCGTAATTAGACTGTTGTCTCTTCACTTTAAAAATAAGTGAAGTGTCATCAGCAAAAAGTACTATTTCATTATCATTGTCCTTAACTAGATAAGGTAGGTCATTTATGTAGATGAGAAAAAGAAATGGGCCCAAAATAGATCCCTGTGGGACACCTAATTCTATCTTGGTTCCATTAGATCTTTTATTATTAATTTCAACCCTTTGAGTCCTATTTTTAAGGTAAGATGTCAAAAGGTTGAGTGCTGAGTCTCTTATGCCATAGTGGTGCAATTTCCTGATTAATGTAGCGTGTTCGACACAGTCGAAGGCCTTAGAGAGGTCACAGAAGACACCTAAGGCATCCTGCGATTCCTCCCAAGCTTCAAATATACTACATAGAAGACCTATACCAGCATCCGTTGTGGAACGACCCTTAGTAAAACCGTATTGATTTCCGTGTAATAAATTATTTAAATTAAAATGTACCAATAGCTGTTTTAAAATTATCTTTTCAAATATTTTGCTAAGAGTCGGCAAAATAGATATAGGTCTGTAATTTGTCGGATCAGACTTAATTCCCGCTTTAAATAAAGGTATAACCTTGCTGTGCTTCATTAAGTCAGGAAAAACACCATTCTCTATACAGTTATTAAAAATCATTGCTAGATGAGGAGCTATGATGTCAATTATTGATTTAATAATTTTTGTAGACATGCCCCAAAGATCAGTGGTGTTCTTAATGTTTAATAATTTAAAAGTATCGATAATGTCTTTGGGGTCAATCTCTTTAAACTTAAAATTGACATTACATTCCTTTACATTATCTTTGAGTAGTTTTTCAGCAGCTGCAGGTGAGGAGTTCAAGTTTTTCGTAGTTGAGACCGGAATGTCAGCAAAGAACTTTTCAAAGGCCGTCGCAACTTCTAAATCGTTGGTAATTTTTTTATTTTCAAAATACAGTTGAAAATCCGAGCTACGACAGGTGACGTTTCCAGTCTCACCAGCTATTACCTTCCAAGTAGTTTTAATTTTATTTTTGGAATTTTTAATCTTTTTCTTTATGTACATAGCCTTAGCAGCTTTGCAAACTTTTCTAAACGTTTTAGAATAGTTTTTAACGTATTCTTTAAATGCTACACTATTATTAAAGCATTTTTCTTCATACAGATTATACAATTTTTGCCTGTTTATTTTGATTCCTGCAGTCGCCCATTTAGTAAAATTATTATTATTTTTATTATTGTTTCTAACCGTTACTGTGGTAAACACATTGTTAAATTGGGTTCTTATTGTCTTAAATAATTTATTAAAAGCTTCATCTGAGCTATTCGACCCATTCAATAGTTGAATACTTGAACTTAAATTATTTCTAAACTTCTCAATACGTTTATTATTCACAGGAATAAATACAAGCTTTTCCTCTAAGTTACTATCATACTTTATATCGAAAGAAGCTAACTGTCCACAGTGATCAGAGCTAAGCCTATTTATTATTTCTTTTTTATGCGGTGTAATGTCAGTAAAAATATTATCAATACAAGTGGCCGTTGTATCACATACTCTAGTTGGCTCATAAAATAGATTAAAAAGATTATATGATTTAAACAAAGATGTGAATCTAATAGTGGTGGGAGTTGAGTCTAGTAAATTTATATTAAAGTCACCACAGACTATAACTTTCTTATTAGATGCACATATTTTAGATAGAATTTGTTCCATGACTTGTTCGAAGGAATCATATAATCCTGATGGTGGCCTGTATACGCTCACAATAATAAGATGACTCAACTCTATACAGGCTACCTCAATAATTCGTTCAGTGGAGAGACTAATAATGTCTTTGCGTTCCTTGAATTTAATTTTTTTTCTAATTAATATTAAAGAGCCACCTCTTATGGCCTTTTCTCTACTGAACGAACTGGCAATCTGGTGGTCACTGAAATTGAAAATGAGTTCATATTTTTTAAACCAATGTTCAGAAATACACAAAATATCAATGTCAAATTCCTTTAAAAATAACTCAGTTTCAAGTTCTTTACCTACCATTCCTTGTAGGTTTTGATGCACCAGATTGATTACACAACAATTATTAATACTTAAATCTTTGGAATTTATAAAATTTTTGGTACTAAAACTTAGGTTATTATAACTGCCAGAGACATTCTCTATTGTCTTATTCTCTAATTTAAATGATTGTTTGGAACATGTTCCAATTCGTTAATACTATAGTTAGTATCCTGCTCAATAAAAGCAGTAGTCGTAGAAGCCAAATTCTTGGCTTGTGAAAAAATAAAAAAATAAAAATAGATAATGATAGCATATTTCAAACATCTCGCCATGTCGCTGCTCTCCTTCTACTATCATCAGGAAGGCGGATACATGACCTCACTTTACTAGACATAAATCCAGACTCGTTGGAGTTTCATCACGACTACCTTGTCTTGTGGCCTAGGTTTGGGTCTAAGACAGATTCAACTAATTTCCGTCAATCAGGGTGGAAATTTGTAGCGAACGATGATGAAAGATTAAACATAATATTATGGATAAGAAAACTAATAACCATTACTCAACAAAGGCGAGCAGCCAAAGAGACTCTCGAGTTTATTTATCACAACCAGAGGAAGTGTCAAGAGCGCATCTCGCTCCGTCATTGCAGGATAGATTCGGACCTTGCTCAAAGATGCTCAAATTAATGATTCTCCTGGTAGCTTTAGAGCAGCTGTAAACTCTAATAATTGGTGTAACCAAAACCTTAGTATAGATGAGGTAATGAAAAGAGGAAACTGGCGGAGTAAACATACATTTCTCAAATTTTATTTTAAAGAAATAAATAGGACTATTTGTACAAATAATAACAATAGTCTTAGTCAGTCATTCATGCCATTATAGTTGCTATACTAAGTTATTTAGTTCTTGATTGTAAATTAGTAAATTAATATTATCAAAGACTGATTTAAAATAAACTAAAGCTGATTATACCAAATAAATAACTTTCTTCCATTAAATCATGCATTACTTATTTCAAACCTTTCCTTTGCCTACAGCTACACAGTACGCCTTGTCATCGCCGACAGATTATAAACATATCTCACAGGTGGATCAAGCGAAGGCTCGAACACCTAAATAGCAACGTTTTCCCCCCGAAGGGAAGAAAACGTATATTTAGGTTTCAGCCGAAGTCCCTGTAATTTTTTGCCTTCACGCCTACTTATCTATACATATAATAAAATCGTAGGAAACTCAATTCTGTACATTGAATATTTTTGAAAAATAATACTTGGGACGTGATCTACTATGCTAACGCGGACGAAGTCGCGGGCAACAGTTAGTTGTTGTATAAATATTGTATAATAAAAATGGCTTTGATTTCAGTCTCGGATTAGACGAGTCGACGAGCACAATCCTCTACATCATCGTCAGGATAAAGGGCTCCAAGATATTCGTCGTCAATCCCACAGAAACGTGGATCACTTTGTTGTGTAAGTGCGCTACATACCTCACGTTTTATGGTTACGATAAACGTAAAGCACAATTATTATTACATCTATGATCTAACAGATGGATCGGAATACACGCTACACCTTTTCTAAGCCCAAAATTTATTTTGCTTGCCGCAGCGACTAGGGCAATATTTATATACTTATAATATGGCTCATGTACCATCGAGGAAATTGATTCTTAGGCAATTGATGGACCTACGTCGTTTGGTCGGCTAATGTCAATTTAATGTTAAAGAGTGAAACTGAGAATTTATGGGTATGGACTATGGGTTTGACCAAATTATAGGTCTACCAGAATCTGATAGCAATTTTTGACAGCAGATTTTCAAACAATATCCTTGATCATTAGAAAAATTTTTATATTTTCATGTTTCACACATAAAATAAGCCGCTAAAAGAATAAAAAAGGATGAAAATGTTTATTCCTATTACCCCGGTATCGCTAGAGTCAATTTATTTTCTCACTTTTTGCCATCAGATTCTGGTAGACATACTTACTCTTAGGTCCGCCATCTGCCTAGGAATCAGCTTCTCTGATGGTACCTAATTATTATTACTTTTTTGTAAGTATTGCATATTATTTGAGTTTATTTTTTAAACTATTTTATTATTCGTTTCAATGAAACAATTTGTTTTATTTAATTATTTTTCAGCGTCCCTGGGCGGAGTTTTCAACATGTTTCTCGGCGTGGGACTGTTCAGTGCTTTAGAGGTGCTGTTTCTCATTTTCGTGAGGTGCCCCATAGCGATCAGAAAATCTAGCGAAGTCACTCTGCACCGCGACCACTGATCTCTATTATACAAATGGAGGTCAATGACCGCGACGCAGTCAGCACCGAAATATTTTTCTCAATAAAGTTTGCTATAAAATTGTATGTTTATTTGATAATTCCAAGCGTTAATTAGAGATAAGGGATGATTTATTATTATTATTACCTATACAAAGATCCTCTCCTACTAGTCCTACTACTGACTAATTAAAGGCCACTTTGCAACCTGCTAGGCAGGGCTTCATAGCGTTATCGAATAACAGAAAAAATATCGTAACGTAACGTTATTTTCATAATGGTAGCCAGATAACGTTATTTTTTTAACGATATCTAGTAAAATAACGTTATATTTACCGTTATTATTATAACGTTATTTTTTCGTTATGGCATAACAAAAAAATAACGTTATAATAATAACGGTAAATATAACGTTATTTTCTGGTCTCAGGTATGTGATCGTGCACGGTGCACCAAATCTCACTCATATTTAAAATGTAATAAGCGTTGTCTGTGAAAATACAAAAAAAAAATACACCTTAAAAGCGTGATTATGTTTAGAAATTTTTCCCGCCTGTCATGACTTTCTTGACGGACTATAACGTTATCAAAGAACATATATTTACCGTTATAAATCCTATATAACGTTATAACATTTACCGTTATTAAATACATTTATAACGTTATTTCTAGTATCGGTTAAATTTTCATAACATTATCTATGCCCTTGAAGCAATAACGTTATGAAAAATTAACGTTATTTGAAGCCCTGCTGCTGGGATAAAATATTTAAAAAGAAGGTGAAGCTCACAAAAAAAAAACTGCACACGTGTTTTTGACATTGACATGCATTGACATTTGACTTCATTTGAGAGAGGTCAGAGGTGTTCTTGTTATTATTTTTATTTAATTAAAGCGTTTATTATAAGATTTTCTCGAAAATAATAGTGAATTCCAGGTTTATATTGATAAAATTTAAGTATAAAAGTTCAGGAAAATGTCCTCTTGGAAAAAAGCTGCGAAAGCTAACCAAAAAACACATAGAGAAAGACATCAACCAGAGTCCCGCAAACATTTAGGGCTCTTGGAAAAAAAGAAAGATTATAAGAAACGTGCTGAAGATTACCATGAAAAAGGTGCAACGCTTAAACTTCTCCGCAAAAGAACTTTGGATAAAAACCCCGATGAGTTCTACTTTCACATGATAAACTCCAGAGTAAAAGATGGGGTAAGTCGCAGATATTTTTCAAGTTTCTACGTATATTCCGTTAAGTGTCCCTAGTAATCATGAATGTTGACTAACTCTTATGTTTCTCTAATTGTTCGCCTAAGTATTAATGCCTAAGAACTAAGTTAAACATAATTATTAGTAAGTGAAAATGTTTGTTCTTAAGACATAAACTTGTTCACAAAAGCAACTTTCTAACTTGAATCAATAACAAATCAATAACTTTGTTATAAAAAACAGGCTACACTTTAGAATAGCTTAAGGATGTATATAACATTTATGAATTCAAAGATTTTGACCTAAATTCGAAATATGTAGTAGAATAAAACATCCTGCATTGATTGATACCAAAAAATCAATACCTTACCGACAAGTTATGTGAAATAATTCATTTTAAAATTTCCATGTTTCATACGTAAACGTGCCGGAAGTGGTACAATTTTTGAGAATTCATCAGAATTGGGAACTTTGTAACAAAGAGAAATGCCTGAAAAACTGCTATCAGTTACTTTGTACGATTTGCGATTTTTTAAGCCCACAAAAAAGTGGGTTCACTGGTAATTCTGGTTAAATATTTCAAATTGAAATTGATAAAAACTTTCCTTCGAAAAGTAATGGCGATATAGCTGTTAGATTAGACATATTTCTTTCATTTTCAATGTGCATGTGCAGCTTTCGCGCATGTGCAGTAATTAAATCAACTTCTGTCAGATTTTGGCACATGACACTAACACTGACACTCATTTTTAACTTTGCACATGCGAAACGAACATTGCCATGACGACCATTGTGTTTGTAATTTATTAGCGGTGGTCAAATTACATCTCAATTTTTTTCAATAATAATTAAATATCAAATAATTCCTTATGAATATATTATAAATAATCATTATAATTAATAATAAGTGTCTGGGTGCCCAATTTTTTTACATATTTAGTACTTTCATAATTTGATTGGATGTACTATGGAATTTGACCTTATATACATCCTTAAGCAATCAACCTACAATTGAAAAAAAATAATGTTGTATCACTGTACCATAAAGCTAACATACCTAGCGATATAGAGAAAAAATCCGGAGCTGTCAACTAAACCAAAATTCTGTGCGTACAAATCTGTTTACGTGTGTGTGAAAATGATGTTCCTACATACATTTTTCTTAGAGCTCAAATTATCAATGTGCCGATAAGCACAGACTGACTGTCAAAACAGATGAAAAAAAGGTTCTGCACTCATATATCTCACATTATCTTTTTACCACACAGTGTTACTGATAGTGACATCTCGCTTGTTCAGCTCTTTATATTAACTTTATGCGCTGTACTGACTGGAGTTGAAAAATGATTGATGTCATTTTTATATTAAAGGTTCACCATGAAGTTGAGAAAGAGGATGAGTACACACCAGAGCAGATCAAGTTGATGCAGACGCAGGACATCAAGTATGTCAATATGAAGAGGACCATTGAGAGCCGCAGGATACAGCGGTTACAGGTTAGGGGCCATACCTATACCTATACCTACTATGTTACAATTTTTTTACCTTGCACAATAGCTTAAATCAACTCTTATACATTTGGCAGGATTACAAACTATGTAGAACTTAAAAAGTCCATTTGTATTGGTCCATCATGGGTCAACATGGAGAATCTAGATTGCATTATAGATTTGTTCCACTTTTTTATACATATAAACATCCAATAAGAAAAAAGGTGTTAACACAGTGTGACTAAAATAGTTACAAGAAAGAGTAACTTATTTGGTGGTAACAGTACCACCAGTGTCACAGGACATCCTAAAATGAAAAAACCACTGCATACTATAGTTCAGACTTCAGAGAATTACTCTCGTATTGAATTAATATACAGAAATGAACCTACTTGTATGTATATTTTTTATTTGATTATGTTTTCAGTCTCAACTCCACATGACAGATGTGATAGATTCGACACCAAATACCCATGTGTTCTTTGTCGATGAAGGCGAAGAGAAGGAATTCGATCTGGCAAAACGTCTGGACACACATCCAGCGCTCATCAACAGAAAGTCAAATAGACCCAGACTGTCAGACTTAGAAAAAATGTCCTTACCAGATGTCAGTGAAGCAGTAAGTATTGTTTATCCCTTTTGATTTTTTTTCACAGTTCAATATATAAAGCTCATTGACCTTCATGAGTTAAAAGAGAAATTCTACTTTTTATATACCAAATAGAGGCTTTTCAGTAATGAGAATACATTTTCTGTCAATATTTGCATTTTTGGCTTAACACCAGCTTACTTTTGGCTAGTTATTATTAATTAATTGGACGACCTCCGTGGCGCAGTGGTGAGCGCGTTGGTAGCTCAAGCCGGAGGTCGCGGGTTCGAATCCCGCCGACGGAACAAAAAGTTTATGAAGTTCCTGGGTCATGGATGTGTATTAAATATGTGTATCATATAATAAAAATCTTAAATATATTATGTATAGTATAAAAGTATTAAATATATTTCCGTTGTCTGGTACCTGTAACACAAGTCCTTCAGGTACTTAGCACAGGGCCATACTGACGTGGTGTGAAGCGTCCATAGATATTATTATTAATGTATGTACATTTTTGAGTTACTAATTCAACTCGTCAGCTCAGTTCCAACCATAAAGGTACCTATTGATATTAACTTTATGGTTCCAACAGTAATTTTATCATCATTTTCTTTGCAGGCTTTAGAATCAGCAAAGAAGTCGAAAGAGAAGATTTATAAAGAATTGTCTAAGAGGATTGAGAGGGAAGAGCATCTGACTGTTGTTCAACAGAAAATGGAGTTAAAGAGGAATCTCCAAGACAAGTCAGTCAAGATTCTGAAACCCAAGAAGGTCCAAAAAGGTACTAAGGTATCCGCTCCTGTGTACAAATTCCAATACATAAGAAAAAAATAATAACACATCTTGTTTATTATGATTTAATAAATACAAACTTAAAGCTAATAGTTGTTAGTTTTTTGGCAACTGTCGGTTGCAGAGACTGCACCATTTTGCCAGCGTCACATAATTCATAAAGATATGTTCATTTACTTAAATTCTAAGTTACACAAATCATATCAAAAATATTTTTACCAAATCATAATTTCGTACAAGTCTTATAATTATAATTTTATTCATAAACCTAATTATCACAATAAAAGAAATGCAATTTAAATATTTTGTACAAGTTTTTAATACTAGCTAGATTTGTCCATATTTTTTAAACTAGGGTTACATTGTTAAGACATTGACTATTGTGGCACTTTTATTAAAATATAAAAAGGATAAGTAAATGCCTTCATATTTGGATCGATTCGTTCAAGTCTATACATGTTTTTATTTCTTTATTTTTAAATTTTTGAACTGGCACTACAAAACAATTTACAACTTTAGGTGAAATACAAATTACATTAAACATTAGGTATCACAATAAAAATAATTCGCCAAACAATAATGTCGTTGTCAAAACATAAGTTATTTCGATTAAATAAAGGCACACAAAGTAAAGAGTAAATAAAAATGTGTCTAATTTTCTAATCACAAATAACTCTATCTCTTTTCACATCTAAATTTCCTACTATAGATCTGTCTCTTTCTTACTACATCTAATAACACTTTGAGCATTGATCTATTAAGGTGGTAACTGTGTCAGTTAGATAACAATAACTACAGTCTACAGCACTCGGCGTTACCACGTCAACTAGTTGTGGTAACTTTTCAGTGTGGCAAACACTTTGTCATTGCCATGTGGTCACTTTAACATATCATGAGAAGATGGTCGCTACCTGCTACTGATCCATGAATGACCCACCACATAGTTCTCTCGGTAAGATTTAAAAGGCATAAACGCTAAACATTCTGAAAATAATTTGTGCCCTTGTCTTACCAAAGGTATGTCTAGACTCTAACATGGTTTAACACCATGTAGACTATCTCGGTCATTTCTACATGTAGACTGACATGGTCACAACCATATGAAGACTGTCACATGGTAATTACCACATGCAGATCACGTGGTAACTACCACAAGTGGCGGCCTTACCCATTGCAAGGCCCCGGGTGGAAGGTCCTTGCGAGGCCCTGTGCGTTTGCCCTGTTCGCCACCCCCTTGGGCTGCCACAAACTACCACAACACACACTTG
Source organism: Lysandra bellargus (assembly GCA_905333045.1). NCBI lineage: Eukaryota > Metazoa > Arthropoda > Insecta > Lepidoptera > Lycaenidae > Lysandra > Lysandra bellargus. Next base: position 6,415,797 of record HG995338.1, read on the forward strand.
CGCTCTGGGTTCATGGGCGAGCCAGTAGGACATGACCACGCGCGCGCGAACTCCTCCGAGTTGCTCAAAGTGCCGATCACTCTGATCTTGTTGGGGCTGTGTACTCCTTCCACCATCTTGGATTTTAGCGCGCCCACCGTAGAGTTGCCGCACCATATCTGCAAATAAAAATATAATTGTAAAAAAAAAAAAACGCTTTAAAAAAATCGTGCTCAAACATTCCGTTACATACCTACAGCCCAAGCTGATAAAAGCGTGTTAAAAAAAAAAGATACATACAGCCGAACATATTACTCCTCCTTTTTGGGAGTCGGTCAAAAATTATGACGGTAATCTTAGTTTCCGCTTGTGGGCTTAACCTACTAGTTAGGCTGTGCTTAATCTTTACTACCTAAATACCTACCTTACGTGCTGCACTTTTTACGCGATGAATGCTCACAAACTTTCGCTAATATTTGTCTGACGTCATAATAATAAAATAAAATGTCTATTCGTGGTATCGTAGATCTGACTTAAGAGCCCGTCCTCTCTTTTCTACCGCTCTCTTCACACTCACGCCCGTCTTTCATATGCCAGGTGAAAAAGGACGATCGCCAAGTTAGCGGGCAGATAGAGGTTTTCTGTTTTTAAAGGGTTTTTTATACTGAAGTGGTAAAAAGTAATTCCAACACTTTATAGACGACTTTCTCAACAGTACATTGTATTTTTTTCATACCGTTAAGACGTCAATACAATCCATAAAAAGGTGATATTCTAAACCTTTTACAGCAAAAATCACAAAACTGTCGCGGGTTCGACTTGGATTATTTAAAGTTACTTAAAAAAAATATAAAATCTAGCTCCAACACTATATTATAATTGAAATGATCTTGCATGTTGTGCATTAAAACTTATAGAAATACTGTATTTTAACTGTTAAATCACGTCTGTTAAATGAGCGAAATCGGCAAAATTTCGTATACGGACTCTTAAGTACTATTTGTTTGAAAATCGACGTCGAAAAAGAACACTCACACGTTCTTCCCTATTATCATCGGCTTGCTCTATGAAAGGGATTGTCTCTCTCTGTGATTATTTCTCTCTGTCCATAAAACAATATGGAGGTTTCTGTCTCTGTCTGACATTCCCTGTCTCTTTCTGGATCCGTACCGTATCCGTAAAAGATGGAACTGTGTGAGTTTCTTACGCTGTTTCCCCTCGCTGGGCTCTCCGTTGTGCCAAAATTCGTTTATCGCGCGGGAACCGTAGATTTTTTCAGAAATAAAAAGTATCCTATGTCCTGTCCCGGGACTCAAAGTATCCTCATGCCAAATTTCAGCATGATCGGTTTAGCGATTTGGGCGTAAAGAGGTAACAGGTTTTATATACCTGTGCGAATCCCAAGAAGAACAGCTGATCGGGTTCATACTGTAGGCCCGGCAGCGCCAACCGCCGCGTCCCGTGTCGGCGCGCGTGCAGCCTGTACGCGCGGAGTGCGGCGCGTAGACCGCCGTTGTCAGCGATGTTCTCGCCTTGCGTGTTGAAGCCGTGCACCTGGAGAGGGGAATAGAAACTATATACTCGAAAAGAAGTAAACTGAGTGCTTAATCAAAAAGTGTGCATCTAAAGGATACACGACTGGGTATGTTGCCATGATTTGGCCCGTATGACTATGATAAATTGAAAGGCCTAAATATGGGTTGGTGGAGGGATTTGCCCAGTATGCCCAATAGTCAATACTCTCACGAGTATGTTATCGATACCTCTCAAGCACAATGCGCCCAGCCGGCTCTAGAGCTGTCTAGAATGTATGGCCCTGGGAGGGTGGCTAACGGGGCAATCGCACGGGGCCTCTCTCTTGCAGGGGCTTCGCAAGGTAATTTTTCGAAAGACAAAGGGCCTTTCAAATGGCCTGCCGTCCAGTGCCTCGCAAAGATCTTTCGCCTGGGGCCTCGCAATGGGTAAGGCCGCCACTGCTCTTAAGATACATAATATAGCCCCCTGCTAAACAGAATCCCATATAGAGTTCCATGAGAATTCTCCCACCCTTCCACTGACCTTGTACCCGGGCAGCTGCGGCAGGTGGTACCGGCTGTACTGGTCGATGATGCACCGCACCTTCTCGTGGTAGTGCTCCAGAGTCGCGGCCGACCACCACTGCTTGAGGTTCCCTTCTTCATCGTAGCGCCGGCCTGTAACATGTTAGTATTTATATTACCTACATGTACCGGCGAACTTCATGTCACTTATATCTTCCCTGGATTTTCACGTTAATCCATACTAATCCATACTTCTGTCTGAAAGTGTGTCTGTCTGTCTGTTTGTTACCTCTTCACGCTCAAACCGCTGAACCGATTTTGTTCATATTTAGAATAGATATACTTTGAGTCCCGGGAAAGGATATAGGATACTTTTTATCCCGGAAAAATGTACGGTTCCTGCGCGATAAACGCGATTTTTGGCGCAATGGAGTTGCGGGTGTCATCTAGTTTGAGACTAAAATCAGCAAAATCGGTTCAGCCATTCTCGTGTTATAGCGAGACTAATAAAATTAAGAATTCATTTTTATTTATATAGACTAGACGTCGTCAAAGCCACCGTAAAAGTCATGGACGTATAAAAAAAGACGGACGGAGTCCCACCATACACAAAACTGTGTCGTTCAGAGTCGGCCAGCTGGCCATACCATTTGACAGGCGTCAGAATGTGTGCGTGGCCGACTCCGAAGAAAAGTGAAGACACAGTTTTGTATATAACAAGACTCCGTCCGCCTTTTTTTCTACGTTCATGGTAAAAGTCATGCTAAAAAATAAAAATATAATAATATAATATCATATAGCATGCTAAGCAAAAGGAAGAATTTTCTCGATTTCACATTGCTGACAAGTAAAAATAACGGATATAGGTTGTTGTCCTACAGAAGATGATATGTTGGTAGCCTGGAAGAACATAGGACTACAGATGATAAAATACTAACAAGCGAGACTGTTCTGATGATTTGGATTGGATAAGGAATAAATTACCTTGGTCATCAAATCCGTGAGTCACCTCGTGACCCATTATAGCTCCGATCGATCCGTAGTTTATGGCTCTGAAAAAGATAAATTTTAAGAAATCCAATCAATCCAACCAATTTGGCAAATTAATGAAGAAATTCAAGTGTAAAGGGAAGACTCACTCGATTCCATTTCCATAGAAAGGTGGCTGCAAAATGCCAGCTGGGAAAGCTGCAAAAAAAAAATTAATGGGTTTTAATGGTGAAACAAAAGAACCCAAATAACAAAAAAGAATATAAAAGAAATACTCACTGACTGAGTTGAGAGTGGCAGAATAAAACGCGTTGACCGTAGTGGCCGTTGCCACCCACCTAAAAAAGAAACATAATATTTTCTATAACTTTATTCCCATTTACCGAGAGAATAAAAAAGAGAGCGTAATATTATTAACATGCACGGAAAGACTTTGATGAAGAGATTAAGGAAATAATTAGTTAGTTATACACTATACACACATTAGTCCTCATTCGGATTTCGGCCCAGTAGCCCGGACTTAAGAAATCTATTATTATTTACCTGTCTCTGTCAGGTTTTTCCCTTAGCGAGTTGAACGATTTCTTCACAGCAGCCCACGTCAGTTTGAGGTACGTCGCGAATAGATCGCCCTCCACCACTTCGGCCTGAAAACAAATTACAGGTAAAGTCATTAATTAAAGTGCTTTGAATTTTCACAAAAATAAGGAGAGACATTATTTTATTGCTAACTTGTACTAAAGCAGCTGCGGTCGGCAAATCACGGCCCACAGTCATCATTACCAGCTTTGCGGCTCACGAAGGTTTTGCAAATAAAAGTTAAAGCCATGTAAATATGAAAATAAATTCTGTTTCTAGAGTAATATTCCGATTTCGGCCCATCTTTATTTAGCCACCTTGTGGCCTATGCCGGCCAAAGGTTTGCCGACCGGCGACCGCTGATCTAAAGTAATGGGTAATGGCAGGTAGTAAGCAAAAACATCCTTACGTGTTGATAGTGTTTATCCAGTCGCTCCGTGTCCAACAACCAGGCAGGGAATCCCACGAAGTTGCGTATAGCGGCCAGCTTGGTGAGGGTCTTCTGGCGCGTGGTGCCGTCCATCCACTCCAAGGTTTGGACAGTCTCCGCGAACGCCGACCGGACGTCTTCCACCATCTCTATCGCCTGGAAAAATAATGACCTTGAACCAAAATCGATAAGAAATCCATGTGACAGCAACTGTCCTTGTCGGTGTTTATTCGAGTTATTGTGGTCACTTTTGTTGCTTGTACCTGAATGCTTTTTCAGGTTAGTATAAGAAATCCAACTATAGTAATAATTGATTTACTAGTTTCTCATTCGAGTGATATTGGAAAACTTAGGTTACTGTGCCTGTTACAATTATTAATACCGTGTGCCACAACTAATAGCCTGCGTTTATTACCTAGTTGTCGCACATGAAATTTGTGGAATCCGAATCAAATAACGTGAATCCCTGGAATTATAAACAGCGACATAAAATATTAGCTTACTTTTACTCTGGACGCGTTGTCGAAATGCCTATTCACGTACAGATAGGAGACGGCAACTCCGAAGTTGGCGTTGACGTTGGCAGTGCATGACTTCCAACGCGGGGTGCGCTGCTGTAGACCGTACACGGCGCGCGAGAACTCGAACCCGAGGGTACGGAATCGAGCCAGGGTCATCGGTGCGAGCGTAGAGAATACACTCCACCACATGAAGCGTTCTGTAAAACAAGGGGTCATCTTTATTCAGGAACGGTTTTAAATTATTTTAGGCATTTACATAACTTTTATCGCGGGCTTTGAGCGCGACGACCGAATCAAGAAATTCTGCAACGAAAAACACCTAACATTCGTTTAACGCCATTTCAGTTCGGCAGACTTCGGCACGGTGTTTGTGTGCATGCCACTATAAACGTGTGCGAATTATACTTGCATAAGTTATTAAAAATGCTATGCAATAGCTTTACCGCGGCAGTTCCCGAGTGCCACACGTATAAGTTTGATGTCATCTTAATATTACATCGGCTCAAACGCATTCATCCATTATTGCATGTAGCGTGATGGTCGGCCGCAAAGAAAGCGGGAAGTTTTATTTTTATCGTGGTTTCATAAAACCTCACAATCCTCTGTCTGCACTGAATATGCTTCAAATCTACCCAAAATACAAATGATTTTGATGTTTTAAGTAAACCACAGGGAAGGAAATAGGCAATTTATGATGACGAATCGTACGGTCCCCTTTTAGAGTGGCAAGTAACGTATTTTAGGTACTTAGGTAATAGGTATAATGGTGGGCTTATACGGACAACTAAAATTGTTCAACTCCAGTCAATTCTCGTCAACTTTGACGTCAAGACTACATCAAGCAATTTGCGGCAACAAGCAGCAATACAACATACAATATTGAGTGATGTGGCCATCGAATATTTGAACGATATGTCAGAGCGATATGAAATAAATTGCTCCATATTGCTCCACTAATTGCTCCAGATCGCTCGATTCGTGTCGCCGAGCAATCATTGCCGAAATTATTGGCCGTGCAAGCGCTTCTTAACTCACCAACAAGCACAGGTTCAGTCGCATTGAGCAGAACGGATAGTTTCTGCAGGTAGGGCAGGTCCATCACAATAAGTCGGTCCTGAGTGAGGCTCAGTGTCACGTTGGTGTCAGCAAACACCAGAGACAGGTATTTTTCCCAGTTATGCTGCAACAAATGTGTGTGTTAATTATTATTTTTAACAAAAAATTAAAACCGACTTCCAAGGTAAAACAATAATAACATCCTTATAATATGAACTAAAAAGTATTAAATAATTATTCCTATCTAAAAGTGCCTTTTTCCGAATTCGGCTAAAACTCAACTATTTCTGTACTCAATCTTCATCATTTTGAAGTCGGTACCAGATGAATCTTCTGTTCTCTGACAGAATATTTGAAACTTTTGGAACTGGCACCGACTTCAAAATTATGAAGGTTGAGTACAGAAATAGTTGAGTTTTAGCCGAATTCAGAAAAAGGCACTATTAGATAGGAATAATTATTTAATACTTTTTAGTTCATATTATAAGGATGTTATTATTGTTTTAAACCATGGAAGTCGGTTTAAATTTTTTGTTAAAAATAATAATTTCACTCTTTTTAGTTACCTAGTAAAATCATCGCGTACTATAGGTAGATTAGGGCCGATTCATACCGGAATGGCAGTGGCGAGGCGAGTAGTTTCAGTGTCATAATATGATGTTAAAAATAATAATTTCACTCTTTTTAGTTACCTAGTAAGCAAACGCGTACTATACGTAGAATAATACACCTGTATATTATTCTACGTACCTTATTACAGTCACACTTGCAAAATATTATAATATCAGCTGCCGCTTGCAGATAATTTTAAACAATACATTTAAAAAATCGAAGTGAACACGTGTGACGTGCTAAGTAGCCGGTCACCGGACTAGTTTCAATAGGCTGGCACTCGCTCGACTTGCCGCACACGCAGCGAACATAGTACCTCCGTGAGTACTTTATATTCTGTGCATAGTACCCGGCCCGCGCTCGCGCCGCCGCACTATGGAAAATGGTAGAACTAGAGCATATCATAAATGGTTTTTAAAAATATCACAATTTGAATGAAATATTTATTGCATTCGATACTCTAATAACCAAATAATCCTAATCAGACATTTTTTTTGTACTAAAACTGCATATTTTTTTTTTTTCATAGGTTGAAGTAAGTTGAAGTAGCGGATGGCTCATTCAAATGTTTGCATACACATAATTCAAATGAATATTGTGAAAAAAGTATTTAGCACATGCATGCGGTTTTATACATTTTTAAAAAGGATATTTTATGTTCTTATTAATGAGCTATTAACTTTTTTTAATATGCTTTTTATTTTTGAGTAAGTACTTAAAAATTGACATACCCTATTTTTCACTTTCTTTTTTTTTCGTCGAAGGTTTTCATATTTACCCACGGCTCCCCACGCGCAACTTTATGTGTTTTTTGATAGCCTTACTATTCATAAATGAGAAATTAAAAAAATCTGCTGCGGAAGTTTGCGGTCCTGGAAGTTATAGGAAAAAAATGTGATAGAAGTCGGAGTAGATAATTCGGTATCTTTTGCGGTTACTGCTGACATACTTTACAAAAACAATATTAACCACAATATTTTGATATCAATAGCTTATTATCTATTTTGCACTCGTCCTGCGTGAGTAAATATGCATAACATTGACATTAGTACGTATTTAATATCTGAAAAACCAGTATTTAAGGGGAAGCAAATATCTTCAAATTGCACACTTCAGCGTGTATTTCATATTAAGTGACACTTATTTAAATTGGTTATTTCCATTAAAATGTCAACTTTCAACTGTACTAAGGGTGATTTCATCATTCCCTATATCGAGCGTGGCAGAACCTTGGAATCGTTGTCCATAGTTCTACAGCAAACATTAAATGTTTCTGAAAACAACTTGTGTTTTGTAATTGGTGAATAAGCGCTGGGCTAAAGCATCACGGAAAAAGGACCAATTTATTCTGAATAATACAAGCTGGCTGGAGTCAGGATATGCAGTACAGTTTTCGGAGTCTGAAGCACATTCACTGCCATCAACTTCTGGTGAACAAGGAAGACCGTGCATTGCTTATGGAGACTCCTCAGAATCAACAAAGGAAAGGAAAAACACTCTTTTACTAGAAGAATATGGGTTTGAGCACATTTGTAACGCATTTTTGCAAGGACTGCGGGCCTTAGGTGAGGTAGAGGCTCGTCTTGTTGAAGAGCTAAGAAAAAATAGCGAGGATAATAACAATTAGATATAACATTATCAGTAACTAAGACCTAGTTTAAAAAAAAACCAATAATATTATAAGATTTGTCTAATTTGAGATCAATTAGTTTGGTGTGAGGTATAGATAGGTACTATACGATTTTAAAATTTTATGTATTTTATTGTGCTTGTGTGATAAGTAATTATTTAAGTTTTCTTAATTTTACTCATATTAGTACTTATTTATAAAAAATAAACATATAACTACTCGTAATATTACTTTTTTTCTCTTTTCTTTTTTTTTACCTAAAATAAATATGTATACATTGAAAAAAAATACAAAAATTGATTATTTTTAAAATCTTTGTATATCACTGTATACATGTGCCAAATCTCAATACAATACGATGAAAAACCTTGAAGTTACAGATTTTTGATCCGATACGGACCCAAATTTTCCACTGTGCGCCGCGCCGCGCCGCTTGCTTGACAGCCCTGGCAGATATGCGATGCGATGCGTTATTATACTATGAACGCTAAACGCAATGCAAAAGGTTGAAATTAGATTGTTTTCCAGAATATCTCGGCGAAGTGAAACAGAATGTTACATTATCGAAGCAACCTTTAACTTCTCAGGAGTAATGTCAAATGTGTGCCTTATGCTCTGGAGATAAGGTTGAATTTGGTGACATTGGTGACCCTGACGTGGTAATGATGATAATGATGATGAGGAATGTAATTTGCATAGTAGCATATGCTTTCAGTTCTTAAAACAGCGCCTAAACTCCCAAACTTGTATCTATAAGGAATCCTGAGTTCTCTTAGTAGCTTCGGAACCATAGTATACCTCGGTGCAAAATCTTGCGTTTTGGTAGCATATGCTTAGGATGCTTCTCATAAAACCAAAATCACCATATCGACACCGGAAATATCACTTAACGTAAGGGACATTTTGGCGAAAATGAGTTATATATATCATTGAATTCAGAATTTCGAGCTCAATCGTTTGGCATACTTGAAATTCTTCTATCGTTAAAAAAATGTCCCTTACAGTACACATTTTTTAAAGTCTAGACAGGTTTTTTCCTAAAAAAATTGATCCCTTACGTTAACCTTTAGCTTAGTACAATTCTCTTAACATGGCCTTTACGTTAAGAATTGATACATAATAATTGTCATAGCTTCACTAAAATTTGTCCCTTACTTTAATTTTAAATGTCATTTTTCAAGTAAGAAGATAATTTTTTGGCACCTACTCAAAAAGTATTATGCGTAAAAGTATTATCCGTACAAGTTTAAGGTTTTCTACAAAATTTTAGTGTTTTAGCTAAACCTTTAGCCTTTAGGTATACACATGTAATGCGGTCAATTGTATATAGCTAGCATTAAAGATGACAATACTCTCCTGGCTGCAAATGAAATCGAAATGCAAGAACTGTTTTAGAGAATGAAGCAAATGATCAACAACTTGGGTCTCTCATTTAATCAAGGGAAACCAAAAACATGGTCATAGACAGAAGCAACACTCTGCCTTTGACTGGCGCGGTAAAATTGGAAGTGGTTAGCAAATTTGTCTCTGATCTTTACGAACAACGGCTCCTGTTAACCAAATATACGTAGAAGAATTGGGATGACTAAGAGTACCGTGTCTCAAACTCAACTAAACATACAAACAAGGCTCTCTACCATCTGTCTAATAACGCATCTTAGAATATTTCAGACACACTACCAGAAAAAAGTAGGAAACCTTGAAACCATGGTATGGAAAACTCATGATAATTGGCAAGATTGAGGGGAAAAAGCCGGCGGAGCCGCTGTTTCATGCGTTGGTCTGATCAAATCCGTACCACACTTGAGTCAACTGTCTGCGACGCTCTTCGAGTGGCCGATAATAGAAATAGCTGGCGTAACACCATAAAAAGGAAGGTCATAGAAGGGGAAGGTCATGACTGGGCACTGGCGAAGCAGCTCTGACAGGTGCGATAAAAGAGAACAGTAGCTCCTGATAAGGTGAAATGAGAAGCTTAATGCCAGGTCAAGAACGAACATTTAGACTTGTGGTGTGCGATCGCTAGGTCAGGTTCACAGAAAGAGGCCGCAGAGCGGAACAGGGAGGAAAATCCATCTTCTATTCGGCTCAGGATACAGATTTCGGTAGGACAAAAGAGCAGAGACGTGGTTTTGCAAAGTTCCACCTTTTCTAAAGGGGCTCTGGGTGTAGATGTGAACAGTCCCGGTGCCAAGGGAAATGCTTCAGTCTGTCGAAGTTCCCTTAATTTGCTGGAAATCCTATCCCTTATGTGGTAGACCAGCCAGTCGTGGTGGGCTTATTGTGTTAGATTTTAATATATTACATCAAACTTCCTCTAAAGCATAGTTTTTTATGTCCTTTACAGTGTATTTGTGTCGCAGTTTCAAATTAAACTTGGTGCTTACTTTAATACGGCATAGTTGACATAAAAAAATTCAGTGCTGTAAGGGACAAATAAGCAATTTTTTTAATGTAAGGGACATGCTATTTTCTAAACGCGTAAATTTACGAAAATATTTTTTTATAGTTATATAGCCGACAAAATTCTATGAAACTTTGCCATAAACACCTTTAAGATCGCACTAAATGATAAGAAGTTACAGACGAATTTGTAAAAAAAAGTTGTTTTTTCGCTCTCTTGAAAAGTCGTGTTTTGTCCCTTACATTAACTGATGTTTCCGGTGTCGATATGTTTCCATACAAATTTCGAGGAGTTCCCTCGAATACTCATGGATCCCATCATCAGGTCACCACTTTTGTGAACATGGTACCAAATTGGAGTGAAACCTAATACAACAAAACAAAAATTTCGAAAATCGGTTCACAAACGGCGGAGTAATCGTTGAACATACAAACTTCCTCTTAAGCATAGTTTTTTATGTCCTTTACAGTATATTTGTGTCGCAGTTTCAAATTAAACTTGGTGCTTACTTTAATATGGCATAGTTGACATAAAAAAATTCAGTGCTGTAAGGGACAAATAAGCAATTTTTTTTAATGTAAGGGACATGCTATTTTTTAAACGCGTAAATTTACGAAAATATTTTTTTATAGTTATATAGCCGACAAAATTCTATGCAACTTTGCCACAAACACCTTTAAGATCGGACTAAATGATAAAAAGTTACAGACGAATTTGTAAAAAAAAAAGTTGTTTTTTCGCTCTCCTGAAAAGTCGTGTTTTGTCCCTTACATTAAGTGATATTTCCGGTGTCGATATGTTTCCATATAAATTTCGAGGAGTTCCCTCGATTACTCATGGATCCCATCATCAGGTCACCACTTTTGTGAACATGGTACCAAATTGGAGTGAAACCTAATACAACAAAACAAAAATTTCGAAAATCGGTTCACAAACGGCGGAGTAATCGTTGAACATACAAAAAAAAAAAAATCCACAGCCGAACCTCCTCGTTTTTTGGAAGTCGGTTAAAAAGTAATCGCAAGTCACGACTTGGGATTAGTTTACAGCAACTACCTAGTACCTACATCACGATGTAGGTAGTTGCTGTTGTAGTACGTCATCGTTTGGAATAAATAAAACATTTTTGGAAATAAATATCGTTGAACCAGCTGACACATCGCACTATGATTGAAAATAGCCACCGAATATGCAAATAACATGCTTTGTTCAAGTCTATTGGGCCTTCGATACCCTCACTTATGTGATATAATTATGCATTTCACCATTAATGCAGTTCTTGCCCAATTTATTTTATGTACTTACTATCAGAGAAGTTGATTCCTAGGTAGATGGCGGACCTAAGTAATCAAGTCAAACCCATCAGACCGATCACAGCTAACATTGAATTGACATAAGCCGACCAACTAATGTAGGCCCGCATCTGCATATGAATCAACTTCTCTGATAGTACATCCCCATTGAGCCACAGATGACCTCTGTGGCTCAATGGGTAGAGTGTGTGGCAGCTCAATCCGGGGGTCGCGGGTTCAAAACAAAAAACTTTTTATCGAAAAAGTTTTTCAATGTTCTTGAGTCATGGGTGTGTATTAAATATGTGTATGATATAATAAAAATCTTAAATATATGGATAGTTTAAAAGTATTAAATATATTTCCGTTGTCTGGTACCCGTGACACAAGTCCTTCAGGTAGGTACTTAGCACGGGGCCAGATTGACGTGGTGGTGGTGGTGGCCAGGTGTGAAGCGTCCATATTATTATTATTATTATATTGGTAGTACAACTTTATAGTGATTGTGGCTAGTAAATTACCATTTTCCACTGCGGGGGCGCGTCTGTGGGGCCCTGCAGGAAGTGTGTGACCGCCACGTCGTGGAACAGGTGGGTGCCGCCGCGACGGACCTCCACCGGCGTCATTATCTGAAAACATTTTTTAAAATAAAATATGGGGGCAAACGAGCAAACAGGTCACCTGATGGAAAGCAACTACCCGCCCATGGACACTCGCAACATTAGAAGAGCTGAAGGTGCGTTGCCATTTGGTAATTATTTGGAAATGGGCTGGATCGAACAAGGAACGAATCTTGGTGCATCATTGGTCGTTACCAGAAAAAGTAACCCATATTCTTTGATCTTGAACCACTTATACCGAGGATATTTGGACTGATCACCTGATTGTCTGAAAAAAAAGATGATCCATACGTCGGATGGGCATGTACCTAACAAGTCGGCCCTGCGCCTGATCTCTCGCCAGTCGTGTCGCATCGGTCGTCCGTCCCACTGGGTTATGAGCGTAAAGGAATGGAGAGTGCTATTGTGTACTGGGCACACTTGGGCACTATACAATTACTCCTGCGTAACTGGCCTGGTTTCAATGAACCTGTGGGTGTTATTATTTGGACTCACCTTAGCCAGACTTTTGCTGAAGCTGATGATTTCATCAGCGAACTGTTGCGCGTCGACCTCTGGGTCTGCAATCTCGACAACTGCCCGTATGTACTTGTGATACTGTTCAATCTCGTGGGCGAACTGCTCTGGCAGGAGCAGGTATTTGTCGCTGAAACCGGGGGACACTTGCTCGAGCTGTAACAACGGGAATTATTGTATTAATGGAATCAAGAGACCATAAACATAGATATCGCGACATAGATATGGAATGGATATAGAACGAAAAATATTTTAGTAGAATAGAATGCAGAAAAATCTATGCACATGAGACTTGAGAGGCTCCTATCTCCCACACTCTGTCTAATAACATTTGAGAGCCCACAGAAGAGGGACAAATATTTATATTTTCAAAGTCCGTGTATATTAGTATTCGATGATGGGAATGTTCTATTGTGAGCGTCTGCTGATGGACAAGTTCGAGTTTCGATAGGAGGAGTCGCTGTTAAACATCCACAAAAATTAGGCATTGAGTTATGAATTTAGTCTTGTTCTTAAGATTATATTCTAGAACAATACTGCATTTATAACTCAATGCTTAATTTTTGTGGTTGTCACAAATGCCAACAGCGTCCATATAAGTATTTTCTTCATTCAATGAAGTGAATGAAGCAACTTACCACGATCCTATTCCGGCTGGTGTTCCTCACGTCTTCGGAGATCTGCGTACTCAGCAGCACACTCATGCCGAGCGTGCGGCGCGTGCGTCCCGCCACCTCCTCCCAGCTGAAGTTACCACCCGGTGCTGACGGCCGCGGCGGCAGCCCGAGTTTCTCAAGAACATCTTGGATCGGCTTGATGCCTTTCACTTCGAGTTTGTCTGTGGATTTGATAATAATGAATATTATCCCGAACTACTACTAAATTTTAAACTTAAAGAAAGAAAATCAGGAACAAGACATCTACAGGCAATCTTCATTTTTATTCACAAAATATAATCTTTCACCGTCAAGTATATATTAGTATATAGTAGGAACACCAGCCGGAATAGGATCGTGGTAAGTTGCTTCATTCACTTCATTGAATTAAGAAAATACTTATACGGACGCTTCATACGAAAGGATTTTTGTGGCACCTATTATCGCTAATACTGGCGAATAATAATTAGATGATTAGGTGATGAGTAGCAACGGTGTGCTAATGGTTAATGCCCGTTTAAAGACTTTAAACATTACTAGCTGCGTTAAAAGGCTTTAGTCGCCTATTGAACGTGTGTTCTCATTATTCGTAACTTGTGGTGTGCGTAGTGACAGTAAAAGCGCAGTGCATTGCTCAATTGCAATTCGAATAGCTCCGAGACTCTCACGGTTGATGTGATCGTTTTTGAGCGGGACTGCGAAATATTGGATCATTAGTATCAGCGATAAGATTTACTCAAGTCTCTCACTCAAGTCTGATATACATAATATATCCATACAAATATTATTATTACTATTGGCCTAAGTGTGTTCCACTGCTGCGCAAAGGCCTCCCCTCTTTTATTCCATAATTCGCGATCTTGTGATATTACTGGCCAATCTTTGTCGAACGCATCCAGTTTGTCGCGCCACCTTTTTTTTGGGTGGGCTCTATTACGCCGACCAGTCGGTAGCCACTCCGAAACAAGATGCGCCCACCTGTCCGGGTGCATACGGGAGACGTGCCAGGGCACGGCAGGCCCAGTGCCCACCTCAATTTTATGCTAGCTGCCTTCCTGGCTCCTGCCTACGTCAACGAGCTTCGTTTGGGAACGTAGAGTGGTATTTCGGGCGCGGTCGATCCTTACCAATATTATAAATGCAAAAGTGTCTGTCTGTCTGTTACTTCTCCGCTCTCAAATTGCTGAACCGGTTTTGCTGAAAGATATGGATTTCCATCTTTAGTTAAAGTGGGGGCGAAATTTGAGTCCCGAGAAAGGACACAGGATATGTCTTATATCCTGTGCCCTTCCTCGATTTACCGAATGCAGGAGAAAACTACGGCACCCTATTAATCTAGTTAATTATAGCAGACTTCCAATAAAATCGGCCAAGTGCGAGTCGGACTCGCGCACGAAGGGTTCCGTACCATTATAGAGCAAAATAAAGCCAAAAATTGTGTTTTTTGTATGGGAACCCCCCCTCATTTTTTTATTTTATTTTAATATTATTATTAAATATTAAAAAACACATATAACTAAAGTATATGAGAAAAAATCAAGTACCTACCTGTTGCCATATAGAGCAAAAAAGGCCAAAAAAATCACGTTCGCTGTATGGGAGCCCCCCTTAAATTAATTATTAATTATTTTGTGTGTATTATTTTGTTTTTAATATTTGTTGTTATAGCACGCGGCAACTGATATACACAATCTGTGAAAATTTCAGATGCCTAGCTATAGCGGTTCTTCGAAGTCAGTTTCAGTAAAAGGGTCCCGTTTTTACCCTTTGGGTACGGAACCCTAAAAAAGGAGTCGCGTAATGCGGTCTCACCTTACAGATGAGATTTAGGGCCTGTTTCACCACTTTCTGATAAAGTGCCAAATAGGCTATTCACATCTTTTTTGACAGATTCTCCATACTTTACCAGTCAAGTTAATTGGTGGATAGCCTATTCGTCACTTATCTGAAAGTGGTGAAACAGGCCCCTTAGTATAACGTTTTGACAATATTTTAGTATCTACATCAATTTCTGCAGTAATAAGTTTTCAACTGACCTTCCTAGAAAATCGTATAGGAAATGAACGTATGCACAATACTGAAAATTCCCACGAGTTCAATCCCCTTACCTAACCCTTTAGTCATTTTGGTATTAGCTTAGAATTCTCATAAATGTTACTATTTACTAGCGTTGCAAGTAGTAGATACAAATTTACTTTTATGATCAATCTGAATTATCATAACAACAATTATTATTATTCTTTCGGTTAGGAATAAACGTTCGACTAGAGCTATAAAGCTCTTATGAGACTAGCGTCTTCTATAATATTATATTATTCCTACCACTCTGATGCCCTATTTAACTCCTTCAGGAAAGGAACTTTCAAAATTCTTTCAAGTTTCTAGCTATTAGAAGTGAGTCTAACCTGCCTGTGCAATTAGCTTTACCCTTTGTACTACAGAGAAAAAAAAAATATTTTAAGAGCAATATTGTAAGTTGTTACAACTTACCCACATCAATGCAGGTTCTATACAGAGCCTTGGCTTTGAGGACGCTCCCTGGTAGTCCCTCGTCATCTTTCGACTCGAGAAGCTCTCGTAAGTCCGTGGTGAGTTGCTCCCGGATCAGCGCCAGCTGGTCCCATGAGGTGGACCAGTCGGGTATGGGGTTCTTTTTCATCCATCCCCCACATGCGAACTCATAGAAGTCGTCGCATGGTTTCACTTCTCTGTCCAGGGCTGCTATGACTCGGGATGCTGAAATCAAGGGCTTTGGTTTAATATATTTTTTTATAAATTTGGGGCAAACGAACAAACGGGTCACCTGATGGAAAGTAACTACCGTCGCCTATGGACACTCGCAACATTAAAGAGCTGCAGATGCGTTTCCGGCATTTTAAGAGGGAATAATACGCTCTCTTCTTGAAGGTTTGTTCGCTTGAAAAATTAAGGAAGATTTAAAGTATTTTTATAATAATTCAGACTATGAGTACGAGAAGGCAGTAGACTTATGTAATTTGGTCGAGGTAAATGTCACAAGTCACAACTCGATAACTTTTATAAATAGGTACGCCAACTGCCTAGGTCCTAGGAAATAGGAATATTTTATAATATATCCTTTGAGTTCCTACTCCTTTACATATTTGCAGTCAGCAGTATAATATTATGGAATAGTATTAAATAAAATAGAAGAAGCGTCCAAGCTCACGGTCGTTGTAAAGTTGTTGTTGATTCATTGAATTAGTTTAAAATATTACGACAGAACATGCGATTTCATAAAAAATCGACAGCTACCTGAGGATCCCTTAATTAGTTATTATCTAACCTACTTTTGATTTTTTATAATTCATTGTTGCAATAATTTATCATCTTTAAGTATAACAATATATGTTGGTTAAATAAAAGTATACTATATTTTTTTAGAACGCTCTATAACAACTTGACAGGGACGAGAAGTGAGACACAAATGACCCAATCATACATTTCCAAATAGTCTAAAGGTCTGTATTCACTTTGATATTGATTTGATAAGTGTAGGTGATTAGTAATCAGCAGAAGGCAAGTGTGGACAGTGAGTCAGTGACTAATTAGTGCAAGTTCTTTATTTTCTCCTAATCACTAATCACCTGCACAAATCATCTGCACTAGCGCTAATCAAAGTGAATACAGGCCATAACATGTGATTCTAGCGTAAAGTAAAGGAAAATTAAACTAATATTCAAGTGCAATGCGCCGTTTGCATTTGATTAACTTCGAACCCAGGCGCTTAGTCACTTAAATACGTCATTTTTACGCACCTTCAATGGTCTAGATTAAGATCTAGGTATTATTGGATCTAACTAGATTATGTGAAAATATTACGCCATGAACCAATTAAAACGACACGTGGTATCACCTGATGGCGTGTCTCCTCGAATCAATATGCAATGGCGACGAAAGTCAAAAACGCAGTAACATAATTAGAGCATGTGGCATATATTACTATAGTAATAATATAGCAATTATTGTTATTAATTCTCGGAAAAATTACGTCTCGGTCTGTAGTAATAAACAAATCGTTTTATAAATGCGTTATGCGGTTTGTGAATCAGCTGTTGCTGTAAACAGAAGATTTTAATGATGAACGCTAATTGGCTAAAGAGTATAAATTATATTAAATATTCACCCACATGCCACAGCAAAAACAATTTCTAGCCGCCATGAAAACTGTATTTGTTTCAACTTAAAGTATATTTTTATTATCTAGCTTTGTGACTTGCTACGAAATATTTATTGATCTAATTAAATGACGTTTTTTGTGCCCGTACCATCTTATTAGGTCCGTGATGATAATTTTAATTAGTTATTGTTATCTCACAGTGGGAATTTTCAGACATTCCTAGATAATTCTAATTGATTCTACATGTTTCAGTTTTTGGTATAGGTACTTTGACTTCCGCGCGCTAAAAAAATCTTGCTGGAACCGCGCATAGCTACGTAATGAGTAACCAAATTCCTTCTTTCTCCGTGGTCTCAAGTTAAGTCTAATTTAAAAGTCAGACTCATAGTTTCATAGCCTCTTCAATACAAAAAATCGAATCATTCTTCTTGTGTACTTAGATACCTCTACATAAAATATCGTAGATTGAACTCAGATGCATTAGGCTGTTAGGGAATCTAGAGTTGCAAGACTATAATAATTGATGCCCTATCAAGCCGAAAAATCATAATATTCTGATGTATCAAATATATTCACTTTCCACGTGTTGTGAATTGGCAAAGGTAAAACTCACTAACGCTTTTAACTTAACGTTGTTTTTCTGTAGATGCAAATTACGCTTGGATGTAATTGCGATGAGCAGATGGCTAATTTACTATGCAAATACTTTTACGATAGCTCTTATGGTTCCTTCATCAAAGTATCCTGTATCTCTATACAAAATAAAATAATGTGCTAAAACAAATAAAATAATTTATATTTAGTTTAGTTCTATTTGTTTTAGCTTATTATTCGAGAAATAATGGTCACGTGTTAACGCTACCCTAAACTTAGTCCGATGGAGGCCTCCAAACTTGTTGATTTTAAGGGAAACGAGATCAAGATCACATATGTGGGTTTTCTGTATGAAGGTGGTATGGTCAATACTCAATTGCCAGCAAAATACAGCTGGTACCTGCTATTATAGTAATTGCCGGTACCTGCTACTAAAGCAGGTACCAACTACCATTAATTACTTACGAGTGCCTGAAAAACTGTTAAACACTAATAATAGCACTGTATGTTAGATTAAAAGCATTAAAATTTAAGTCATTAAGTTAACTACGGAACTACACATTTTATGACTTATAATTGACATTATGCAGACTTGTATTACATAATATTATATTATGTTGTAGACATAATGATATGCAAAGGAAGAATTTAACTATTGATGTAATTACGTTAATGAGCTGTGAGTATACAAATTACTTAATTACTGACTGAAGCATTACTTGTAATTTGAATTATTATGTTCAACGTTCAGTTACCATCATCCAATGAAGTATACATTAATGGCCACACAGACATATTTTCATGATTACTTAACATTAATTTAAAGAAGTAGGTATGTCAAAATCTTCATTACTTAACTTCGCTACTTACTCAACACTTCAACCAGCTCTATAACTAATGGCCTGGCTTCAAAGAATATAGATCCAACTACTAGGAAATGGATCAAAGCCACGCTCGACAACAGGGTAGCCTCATCGACTATTATGGACCTGACACTCAAAATCAGGCTGACACAAGGTTGCCCACAAGGAGGTGTGCTGTCATCCCTGGAATGGTCCCTACGGATGAGCTACTAAGGGAACTGAACCTCATAGGTTACTACGCTCAAGGGTACGCTGACGACCTGGCGATTATGGTGGTGGGAAAATGCGCATCTGTGGTCGCTGGGCTGATGCAGTCAGCACAAAGAGTCGTCGAGGATTGGTGCCAAAGGGTCAAGCTAACCGTAAACGCTGATAAGACGGTCTTGATACCTTTCACCAAAAAGAGGAAGTTGGAGGAACTAAGACCCCCAACACTCTTCGGGAAAACTATTAAGTTTGCGGGTGATGTCAAATATCTAGGAGTAATCCTAGACAAAGGACTCACTTGGAATAAGCACATCGAGTATATTACGAAAAAGGCTAGATGTGCCCTGGGTTCCTGTTGGAAGCTTGTCAGCTCTAAATGGGGTATTCGGCCGAAGGCAATGCTATGGCTATATACAGCCGTAGTGAGACCGATTACCACATATGGCTGCGTAGTGTGGCATAAAAAGGCTGAACAAGTAAACTGTAATAAAAGTCTAAACAGCGTACAGAGACTGGCATGTCTAATAATTACGGGTGCACTCTCGTCAACACCCACCGCTTCCCTCGAGGCCCTGATCAACTTAATTCCGCTTCCTCTGCTTGTTCAGATGGAGGCCAAAAAAGTGGCTCTCAGGGCCAGCACGGCGGGCAGGACGAACTGGGTCTCGACCCCATTTCGACAGCTGGAACAGTCTCTCAGTGAATCACCTGTCATGGCCATGCCATCAGATGCCATAATCAAGGTGCATAGCTTTTCGAAGCAATATCAGGTTTTTATACCTTCCAGGGAGGACTGGGAAAGGAAAATCCCAATCGATGTTCGCCCTAGCGACATAGTTTGGTTCACGGATGGATCAAGGAAAGACAACCGTGCGGGAGCCGGATTCTACGGAGGCAGGCCACCAAGGGGCAAATACGCCTGTTTGGGGGAGTTTGCGACCGTGTTTCAGGCTGAAGTCTTCGCTATCCTCGGTTGTTCACTAGAAAGCCTGGAGATGGCCCTAGTTAATAAAAACGTCTTTATCTTCTCCTATAGTCAAGCTGCACTTAAAGCACTGACTGCCGCAAAAGTCTCGTCCAAATTAGTTCTGGAATGCATTGAGACGTTAAACATACTGGGAAGGACAACAACATCCGCCTAGTATGGGTCCCGGGCCACAGTAACGTCCCCGGCAATGAAACCGCTGACGAACTAGCTAGGCTTGGGGCCGAGAGTCTCATATATGGCCCGGAACCAGTCTGTGGTATAACTCCCAGTACCACAAAGCAAGTGCTCATGGAATGGGGTCACAGACTATGCAGGAAGCAATGGGCTGATACCCCTGGCCTTGAACACTCCAAGGCACTAATTCCTGGCTTCAACAAGAAACTATCAGAATTAGTGCTCACCTGGGTATGAACCAAATAAGAATCCTTACCAGAAGCCTAACTGGGCACTGCAGGCTCAACAACCACCTTAACAGAATGGGTATTTGTAGCATAACGACTTGCAGATTCTGTGAGGAGGAGGATGAAACACCTATTCACCTTCTCCTCGACTGTCCTGCTCTACTACAGAGCAGGAACAGGCACCTTGGTCGCCACGAATACTCATCCACAGAGGAAATTCGTGGGACCAACCCCAACCAAATCGTTCAATTTATGAGCAGTATTGGGTTGGGGCTGATTCTCTAGTGCGAAGGAGTCACAATAGATCCTCATGGGTCGCAGTGACGCCAGGGCTATAGCGACCTGCCTTCTCAAAAAAAAAACTTACTCAACTTTAAGTAATCAATAAAGTTTCTGAGGATGACCGTTACATTTAAGATAAATAATGGGATCGAGATAGTCGGGTCAATAGGTAGAGATGTCACTATAAAGGTGCCTCTTCACAATGGTCTATGCTGATTGCTGGCCCACTACAACTTACAAGCCATCGCCGTTGTGTAGACGGGTAATGGTGTATGATGGCGGACGATGTCCAATAGATTGCCAGGCAGTTATGACTTATGAGCCATGCGCCAATTGTGTACAGTTCACAATGGCCTGCAGTGGGCCATCGTGGGCCATTGTGTACCATGGGGGCTTTATACCTGTAACTTTTATCACTGTCCGTTCATGTTTTGCATCTACTCTCATCAAAATATAGTATAGAACCTTCTATAGAACCCCATTACAATGTGCCTTACAGACATAATGAATTCGAAACGACACACTTACTGTCACTTTCACTGAATGTATAATTTTATTATTCCTTAATACTGCGTCGTAATTTAGTGCAAAAAATATTAGAGAATTCACGAAAACTTTTGTATCAAAGTAAATGACTTTGTACTCCATATTTACCACTATGAATACCTACAGCTGATGCGACTAATGAATCAGGGATTACCAAGGTGTATCCTGGGGTTCTGTGGCGTACATTACGATTCATGATCATCATGATACATTAAAAGTTCCGCCAGAATTAAGTATTTATTAAGATTGTCTTTCTATTAATTTTGTGTTGATTTGTAACTATTTAATAATTTCATGACATCAAATTAAATCCCTATAACTTAATTTTGGAAAGTGGAAACAATAACTCGTAACTTTTAAACACCCTATAAGCCCAAGTCCCAAAAGTCCACATTCCCTGCATTTACGCCTACGGCCTAATACAGAACCTATCAGTTGCACTCAGAGAGGAATGTTAATTGTAATTAAATGAAGATTTTGACATAAGCCCCATGTATTATCTGTCAAACTCTTCATTAAATTGAAGTTTAATCATCATAAAATGTCTCTAAGTGCGGCTGTAACTCTCCTTACCGGTGATCAGACATGACTCCTCGTAGCATATGTCTTCATAGGAGTTCTCCACCGCGGCCGACCACACACCACTCACAAGGAACACCACTAACAGTCTATCCATACTCTTATGTTATCCGAGACAACCACGTCCTCCACCGCTTATGTACCAGCTCACGAATCGCGATTTTTAATGATTCATAAAATCGGATATGTTGGTGGGGAATTGGTGAAATCTAGATGTAAATTTAAATGCGGTTTTGGTGCCGATGCGCAATTTAGCTGATTTCGAGCGTCGTGATGTTCGCGGGTTCAAGATCCCTAAGAACCTGATTTTGGATATTTTAAAAGTCTGATATATTACGGTAAATATGGTATAGGAGGGGCGTATCTTGATTAGGTTAAATGTGGATATTGTAAACAAACATGTTTAATGCGGTTTTGGAGCGTATTCGGTGTCTGATTCGGTGTTTGATTTTGCTGTTTGAGTTTGTGTTGTGGTCATGGCTTCAAGTTCCTTTAGAACCGAAAGGAATTAGAATTTCGGGAAGGGAGTCTTAGGGGCAGTGACCTGCCGCCCAGGGCCTCGCAAAGTCATTCCGCCCGAGGCCTCGCAATGGGTAAGGCCGCCACTGCTAAGGGGTTTCGTATCATAACTCTGGTATGTGGTGTGACAAAGTGGACATATTTTTGGACACGCTTGGCAGGTCAGGACTTTGAATAGTCGATACTGATGACTGTATCATCTGAAGGCTGAAATTAATCGATCTCGTTGTACCACTACAGGTAACGGAACGTATTCCTACGTCATTGAATCCTAATTTTTAGGAAAGCTCGAGTTTATATGTTCATAGCGCGGTAGCTACGACTGCATGTTACTTCTTTATACTTGTGCATAACTTTCTGATTAAATACGAATGCTTTCGTAGTTTATCTTCAAGGAGCTCACGTTTGGATACTATGTTTGCTACCTGTGTTGATGCACTTCTATAGCTGACACTTTCAACCTTGGCAATGGGGTGGGCTTTCTTCTTCTTATGCAATTACCTGTGTTGACGCACTGCTCGCTGACGCATGTGTGCAGCGCCATGTAGTCTGTGAGCACCAGCACCGAGGTGTACACTCCCAGCGCGACCAGACAGACGCCCAGTGCGCAGATCAGCACCGTCGACCGCCGGACCGTGCGCTCGCTGAAAAAATTTGTTTCGTAGTACATCCCAAATTTTTCAATAAGCAGGCTGCTGATGATGAATAAGAACACACATACGTATGGACAGACACTTCAAACTTATAACTCCCCTGTTTTTGTGTGAGGGTTAAAAAACATCAGAAGTGGTAGATAAACAAATACAAAAAGGGCAAAAACATATAGAAACAGTAAAATTAACAATATGCTTGCAAACATTATTATAAATGAGAAAATTTTAGTTAGTTTGCATGCAGCACAGGGTAAACTTTAACTGCACGGAACCTAAGAAGTATATTTTTCTTTTGTCTATTCCTGCTCGAAGGACCAATTAATCACACGTGGCTTGTTGATATTATGTTTATTTTGGTATGTTGCGTAGTAGAACAGTCATTTCCGATTTTGTTTACGTTCCGATTGTAAATATACGAGCACGTTTTGAATAATAATTCGAATATATATTCAATAATATGCATCAGCGAGTAATAATGTCGTAAATATTTACGATATTATGTAGATCATTTCATTCATAAAAGTTTGTAAGGAACTATAGCAGATTAAGATTTTTCTATGCTTTTGCAGTACATTTTCATTTTCCGTTATTAAGTACATGTTAAGTAAAAATATCTAATCAGCGAATAAATATACCTACAAGATTTTCATGTCTTTGTTGTTTTCATGAGCAGCGGATTTTGAGTTGTTATAGGTACGCGACGATCGCGTAACTCTGTTTTTTATTTTATTTTATTTTTTATTAAAGCTTTACAGTCTAGAAAGACATAACAAAAGAAGTGCTCTTTTTATATGAAAACTTTATCCTCGTTTCTGTTACGTTGTCGGATAAATATCTCATTGATACCTAAGCATTAAGCACGTTCTTAGAAAAAGAAAATTAAAGGATTAAAGTAAATTTATTGTCACGCAGTAGACTATAAAAAAGAAAGTAGGATCAATTTATATTAAAATTCGGATTTATAGGAATACGAAGTGATGTAATAGTTCCGATCATTGCATACTGATAGCATCTTATACCTAATTAAAATAGTAATGACTTTATTAAAAATATGTTAGATGCAATGCAGGATATCTACTTTAGAAAAAAATCGTACAAACGGTTGGTATAATTATGAAATAGAGAGAAATCTTTTGAAACTATAATTAAATAATTATAGTTTCAAGTTTCTTCTTTAGTATTAGTTTCAAAATTAAGAATGACTGTTACTTATCAGCAGGATATAAGAAGGTAGTAGATTCTACTACAGTAAGATGTAGGTATACTAAACGAAACTGTTTGGATTATTTTAAGGCTTACGAATATCTTCAAAATTAGAACTGTCTAATACTAGTAGAATATCAATTACTGTCTTTTGGAAGACTTGAAGTGAGCTTTCTTAGATATTATTAAAGTGTTTTGCAGAGTAAGTATAATTCATGTCATACAAAGAGTTATAACATTCGAACCGATGCTTATTGTTTACAATAGTTTATTACATAAACGTTATAATATGAGGCTGGGAGGCATACTTTTCTCTTGTTTTACGGTTACACTACATAAACTGTGGACTTACTTGCTTTTTTTGTAAGTATATTTTTTTTTGTTTGTTAACAAAACTGTATTGAAGTAGTTTAATGTTTTTTTTTTTATTTTACTACTTGAAACAAAGAACAAGGAAAATGCGGAAGCGTAAGCCCTAATGATTAATTTGAACCCAGTACAAAATAAGAATACAACGAATGAACATGTCAGTAGTTTCAATTTATGAAGACGTGACAAAGGCTGAGTAAAATATTGCTTTCCGGTCGAGGTAGACACATCCGTAAGACATTTATTGTATAGCTATCTTGTTGTGGTTATAAAACTGTTCTAGGATGAATATGCATATTAAACGAATGCAAATCATCAATGTCTTCTTGCTTATTAAATAAAATGCTGGTCGATAGCCAAGACATCCCAGAACAATGAAAAAATTACTCATAAGTCAGTGTTTCTTTAATTGCTTTTTACAGGGATGAATGCGTAATCGTAATTTTCATTGGCGGTTTTCTGGTGTTCATTACTAAGGGGTAGGTAGGGTAGGTAAGTCCATTAAATATTTTCCTATACCTAGTATAGTGAGATTCCGTAATCATCAAATATTTTCCTTGGTATTCAAAGACTTAGTCATGGGTATATTGTAGCTACGTAATACTTTCTGCTCCATGGTCTAGTGTTCGAGTCTATAGTTTTCGTGGGCGGGGAAGTGGAGATATTTCCGCAGGCACACGCGGAAGCGCTTTCCAACTGTTACTGCACTGATTAGGCTGTTTAATAGTTTCAATTTATGACATCAGTACGGCCTATGGTTCTATAGCCTTGGTTATGTTGGAAGAACAGTTAATTTTAACGGTTAAAGGCTCAGAGAGATAATGTTACTTTGTTACAGTCTCTGTTATGGGACTTTTGAAAAGAGGGTATATATTTGGTTGTCACATGCAACAGTTATTAGAATAGTGAAAATTATAAGTGTTAAGTGATGGTATTTATAATGCTATACATATCTATGACTATATTTCTGATTGCCTGTCCAAGGGCTGCCCAAGATCGGGATGGTTGGCGCTCATTGGGGAAGTTCAGCAGTGGACGGCGATAAACTGATGATGATGATAATTCTGATTAAGAACTTTACAGTGCTTGCCAGGCCTAAAGAATTTTCGTTTTCCTCTTATTTGTTCACGAAATGACATTCCTCACATGCATTTCAGGGAAACTATAAAACACATATTTTGATAAAGACGGTGCCTTTCATGAAATATATCTACATACGTGTGCAGAATAATCGCTTGATCAAATGCAAAGATTCACGCGTGGTAAGTAAATCTATACATATTACATATATAATAGGGTATCCTAGTTCGGGCAATAGTATAATATTATTAGAGTCTTATTTATGTATTTCAACTTCACTGCCTCCCTAGCAGTATATACCTGTTACTGACCCCAAGATTGTACATCGTAGGGCTAGGGAGGATACTTAGATCTTAGATGGTTAGTCACACAATTACTTGTAAAACTCTAGTACCTATTTAGGTCACAATTTCATGTCTACAACTATACTTATTTGTAATATAACATAAGCATTGTAATAACTATAACTTGAATTATTAGATAATTGAACATTGTATACGATAGTTCCAGAGTGGAAGTCGCTGGGAGCTGTGTCACAGTTTATACTAGTACAGCTCCCAACGCTATTTACTGAGTAATGTATAGATTGATTGTGTTTCCCGTATTATGTAAAACTCATGTAAAACCGATTTAAGTTAAATAAATTTTATTATTATTATTATTATTATTTACTTTAAGTAGCTCTAATAATTTGTATCTCACCATTATTGTAAATACTGAATAAATATTATTATTATTATATTATAAAACAAAGTCATTTTTAGGGTTCCGTACCCAAAGGGTAAAAACGGGACCCTATTCATGAGACTTCGATGTCTGTCCGTCTGTCTGTCCGTCTGTCTGTCCGTCTGTCTGTCTGTCTCCAGGCTGTATCTCAAGAACCGCTATAGCTAGAGTTCTGAAATTTTCACAGATTGTGTATTTCCGGTGCCGCTATAACAACAAATACTAAAATAAAAATAAAATTTATATTTAAGGGGGGCTCCCATACAATAAACGTGATTTTTTTGGCCTTTTTTGCTCGTAATCAATAATGATAACAGGTAGGTACTTGAAACTTTCTCGAAGGCCTTAAATATAATTGTACTTTAATAATTAATAATAATATTTAAATAAAATAAAAAATTAAGGGGGGCTCCCATACAAAAAACACAATTTTTGGCCTATTTTTGCTCTACAACGGTACGGAACCCTTCGTGCGAGAGTCCGACTCGCACTTGGCCGATTTTTTTCCCTCATGTCCCTTTGTTTCCTTTAATCTTTAAAATTACGCAACGGATTTTGATGATTCTTTCAGTGTTAGATAGCCAATTTATTGAGGAAAGCTATAGGCTATATTTTATCAC
This sequence comes from Lysandra bellargus, assembly GCA_905333045.1. NCBI lineage: Eukaryota > Metazoa > Arthropoda > Insecta > Lepidoptera > Lycaenidae > Lysandra > Lysandra bellargus. Next base: position 6,442,889 of record HG995338.1, read on the forward strand.
GCTAAGACTAATAGGAAAATGTGGGAAAAAACGGGGGAAATTATATCTCGCGACCTACTGGAGCAACTTTTATGTTATTTCATATTTGGCACAGATAAGAAGTTTGAAGGATCATAGGCTATCGATTTTAATATTTTTTTTTTTAGTGTTTATATATTTTGTACCCGCGCGACACCGGGGCGGGTCGCTAGTTCAAAATATATATTTTTTTTTTATTTCAACTGCCTAGCTATCTTAGTTCTTCAGTTACAGCCAGTTGACAGATAGACGGCCGGATGGACGGAGGGAGAGTCGTACAGATCGCACCGTAAGGCTTTTTACCCTTGGCTATACGGTACCTCAGAAAGAATTTAAATAAAAAAAATTATGCAGTATCATCATTCATCAACAAAACGTGTGCTGAATAATGTTTTAATCAAATGTAGATTCGCGCGTGGGCTTGCGGTAGTCATTCAAGGATAAGTGAAAATGCAGTGGGAAAAATTCACTGACGCATAAGTCATTCCCCTGTTCTTAAAATTAACATAATATTGTACGTTCTTTATTATAAACCTGCATTGAAAGTTATTGTAAAGAGTATATATATTTTTGTATGCAAACAAAAAAGTATTCGAATTATTACTATATTTACAAAAAAAATACTATTCTCAAGGGGCAATCTACGCAAATACTACCTACATTTTGTGGGTAAATCCCAAACAAAATATGTTTCAATTCCTAGTCGTCTGTAGCATTTTAAGGGAATGAGCAAGTTTGGATTGATTATGATCACGCAAAAAATGTAAGTTACACAAAAACTTTTTATTAAGAACTAGCGACCCGCCCCGGCGTCGCCAGGTATAAAATATATAGCCACTGAAAAAATGATTAAAATCGATAGCCTATAATGCCTATAATATGATCCTTCACGTGGTCTACTTCTTATCTGTGCTAAATAATATAAAAATTGGTCCAGTAGTTCGCAAGATTAGGTCTTTTAAATAATTTCCCCCGTTTTTTTCCACATTCTCCTATTAGTCTCAGCGTGATAAAATATAGCCTATAGCCTTCCTCAATAAATGGGCTATCTAACACTTAAAGAATATTTCAAATCGGAGCAGTAGTTCCTGAGATTAGAGATTTCAAGTTAGCCCTTTCAAATAATTTTCCCCGTTTTTTCCACATTTTCCTCTATTTCTTCGCTCCTATTAATCTGAGCGTGATAAAATATACCCTATAGCCTTCCTCTATAAATGGGTTATCTAGCACTGAAAGAATCATCAAAATCCGTTGCGTAGTTTTAAAGATTAAAGGGAACAAAGGGACATGAGGGAAAAAAAGCGACTTTGTTTTATAATAAGTATAGATATAGATAGATATAAAAAAATAACATTTAGCCGAGCTAGTAATCATATTAAACGTACAAAAAATGTTGTATGATGTTCTAACAGTGCACAGTGTTCTAAGTTGATAGAAAGTGATAAGTGAGGCGCGGCGTTATGTAAGTGTCGTAAGTCGTAACTATGCGCCGCTAATATATTAATTCAATAAACTTATTATGTAGGAAATAATAAGATAAATTATAGCTTACTGCGGGCAGCGTGTCTAACGGAAATAGAGTTGGTAGCTCTGCTTTGTTTTTTTTTAAGTTGAATAAATAGTATACATTGGCATACTACTTCTGCCTACCACATATTATAGAAACACGTGTGAAATATCCACCTCAGAATTTATGTCCTGCTCCTTTAGGCAGTCGGTTAAAAATAGGACAACATCCTTTTGAAGCATCTTTTAAGTTACAAAATTCTATAAACACTCAATAGATTAGGTATCTGCTGTTCGAAGAAAAAAAACAAATTTTACCTAAATACCACAGTTTTATTAGTAAGCAACAGTAAATAGAAAACAAATTGTATAAAATTAATACATCAGTATTATACTAACGGTATATTGACATCTTCTGTGCCTTTTTATTCTATCTTTAATCTTATATCTTTAAACATGCAATTCTTGTATAACATAATTATATTATAATTGGAATCTCGGAAACGGCTCCAACGATTTTGATGAAATTTAGTATATAGGGGGTTTCGGGGGCGATAAATCAATTTAGCTAGGAATCATTTTTAGAAAATGTCATTTTATTCATGTTTTATCGAATACCGAGCAAAGCTCGGTCAAATAGCTAGTTAAAGTATAAAGAAAATAACCAGACACAGGATTTCATACAAATTACAGTAAACTCTATATGAGAATGCATACAATACTAAAGTATTATCACTGTGTTTTGTTACATCAAATTCGCCGTTTGAACTATAGTTAAGCTTCTCTGGAAATCAGCGAGGTTCAATGACCCCACGAGTCATGGTGATGATCAATGTCAGATGTGGGCTGGCATGAGGTGACATGTGATCAGACAAGAGAAATTATTTTGATGACCGGAATGCAAATTTTAATCCCCTTACTGTAGGTACCGTAGGTTTTTGTTATTCTTACTTAAGGCCGTCCCCTGAGCAAACGACCTTGGCCATACATTTGCCGCACAAATACCCTATTTTTTTTACTTATCTTAGTTCAAAGTTGACCTAAAAAAATTTGAAACGGGGAACATGTAGTTTATGATATTGTCGATCTATTGGCGTGTGTTTCAAATAAAAGTAATTTGTAAATACTAAGGAGATGCTGAATGTATGCTTGAATTTTAATAAATTGGCTTTACTTTGAAAGCTGATATCATGAGTATAATAAACGAAAATAGAAAATTTAAAACGTGGAAAGGATTGTTGAGGATTGTCCTAGGACTTGACATTCTTTGAGGACTTTTCCGACGACGACACACAATAGTTTGGCGACAGGTCACACGATAGTTTTGCGACAGTTATCTTAGTTGTTTACTGTTCCCAAAAGTATTGCAGGTTGTTGCCCGGATAATGTTGCCAAAACACGTCGGCTAACGGCGTGTTCGCGGAACATATCGGACCATCAATCATACTGTTTATCATGATCATCGTGATCATCACCACTTCATAGCGGTCCCATCCATCACACATTATCAATTATCATCATCACAATCTGCATAATATTATGTTATGGTCCTTAAACTCCTTTAATATCCCTTTAATATCTCCAACATTAATTACTATGGTAATGATCGAGAATGAATACACAATGATGTTTCTTTTCTTTTTCGTTTGATTTTTCTTCACACATCTGTTAACTTAATTATGTTATTTGTCCCAAATCAGCAGCAATTGACTACTTACTCTTTTCTTTTATCACGAAGGTAACTATTTCTTTCATTCCACGATTTACTTAAATTATGTTGTAAATGTTAAATCATCATCCATTCCAATCCAATTCCAAATCCATCCATCCATTCAAATTCCAAAAATCATTGTGGTAAACTTCACAGATACTCTTTATTTTATTCATATGCTTTGCCTCAGAAAAATATAATTGAATTGGACTTTTTCGAAATTAGATGGGACTTTTAGTCCACTGCTAGTCCACTACAGGTTGCTAATACACATCCGCTACCTGCACGAGTATTCCGGTTGCGATGGTTACGCAATCCCGTAGAAAGTCCGATCAGATGTCCTTTAATTGTGAACGTGTAAACCAGATCTTAATGACAAGAATGCGAGTAAAGTACGCTCTTCAATAATTAACATGTTGGCTGCCTTGTTAAGCTCATTCAGTAATTGCTCCCATGCCCCAGACAATTTACAATGGTCTTGTCCCACCGGTGATGCTCATAGCCACACAGAGATGAAAATGTGACATGATCCAGTGATGTTCATGGCAGCCTACGTGTTTTTGAAGTGAAAACTTCGTTAGCGGCGTTGAGCACTTTTGTGGGATGGGTAAAACTGTGAAACTCGCGTCAGATTCTCGTGCTGATCGAAAAATCTTGGAAAAACCGTAAGACGGTTGGAGAGTAGTGTTTTGTCGAACTCGAACTCGAACTCGAATTGATTGTAAGGGTTTCGATTAATTAAAAAAATCGATTTTTTAAAAATCGATTTTCATAAAAAATGGGTTAAAAATTTAATCGATTGTAAGGGTTTCGATTAATTAAAAAAATCGATTTTTTTATAATCGATTTTCATAAAAAATGGGTTAAAAAAATGCACAACGTTAATAATCAAGTTTTCACTTCTGCCGGCACTCCCGGAGTGCAACCCGTCTTTTTTTTATTACAATATCTATTCGTCGTCTATGGGCCTATGGGCCTATGGGCCTTTCGCCCATATATTTTGTTTGTCGCTTTATCGCTTTATCGCAGCCAACGTGTTCAGAAAAAACAACCCCCGATTCATAAGGAGTGTCAGGCATGAGAATGTAAAATATTGACTCAGTATAATTACAGCTTTATTTATTCGATGACACACTTTTACAAGAAGTAGACTTATCAAGTTTAACGTGTCTCATTGTTACCATCAAGTTCATTGTTAAAAGAAGTTGTGAGTTCATTGCACTCGTCATCATCAGTCCGCGCACGCCAGCACTTTCATCACGATAGCGGTGTTTTGGCAATTGTTTTGGGGCCAGTAATACACTTTCTTGTGTTTTAACATTCACGTAAGACCTTCAAAATGTCAGTTTGGCCTTCGCGTTAAATGTTATAAATTTCTCTTAGCAAATAACATACGTCTGAGATCCATACTTCCAATTTACATGCCATAATGATATAACGAAAGTGTGTTTATCTGTTACCTCTCCGCTTAAATCGCTTAAAATCGATTTTAATATTTGATTATATGCAGAAACATTTAATTCTGGGATGGATAGGTTTCATTTTCAATTTTCATCAATGTAGGTACACTTCCCCGCTAAAATCGAATTACGTATATTTTAAGGTACGGGCACACTTCCTGGACTGGTCTTACTCATTGTAAGCGGTACTCTGTGTTATACCAGAGGAGTTGCAAGTGAGTTTCCTGTCAAAAATTATGCAACGAACCAAGCTTATCGCATTTGGATGCAAGCGACAACTGATCCATATTCGCACTTCATAATCGCATCTATATAAGGACACGCTTTCTCTAGCAATTAACCCTTTGTACTGAGCCTTTAGCCAAATAGCATTCGATTGTTTGTCGAGCGAAAATATAAATTATAATCAAGTAGTGGTCTGCCCCGGCTGCGCCCGTGGTAACTGGTACATACTCTATAGCACTCAGAGATATCTTAGCTATTGGTGAAAGAATTTTTGAAATCGGTCCAGTATAGTTCCTGAGAAGTGAGATTATCGCGTTGAAACAAACAAACAGCAAACTCTTCAGCTTTATTATAATAATAGTATAGATTTATTAGATATTATATCCCATACATATTTATGGGAGTATTCTATGCTAGAAATATTATAAGGAGCAAACGGCTAATGGTAAACTGAAATCTTTGGGATTTCACATATGGCCTCGCAAGCGCCATGCATGCCACTTAGTGACGCGTTTAAATGTTAAATTCCACACATTTTTGATAGTTTTGCTGTTGAAAGGTGTAAATATATCTAATATATATAAATCTCCTGTCACGATGTTTGTCCGCGATGGGTTCCTAAACTACTTAACCGATTTTAATGTTTTTTGTTTTTTAATGTGTGTTTTTTTCCAACTTGAGAGATAGGATAGCTTAGATCTTTAATTATAGTCGCAATTTTATTTATTGCAAATTATTTGTCTATAAAGAGCGACCATTGTTTATGCGACGCGGGTCACGGGATAGCGATGGACGTTGCCATGGTGACATACTAATTATTTAGTCACTAATCTTCTAATATATATAAATCTCCTGTCACGATGTTTGTCCGGGATGGATTTCTAAACTACTTAACCGATTTTAATGTTTTCTTTTTTTAAATGTGTGCTTTTATCCAACTTGAGAGATAGGATAGCTTAGATCTTTAATTATAGTCGCAATTTTATTTTATTGCAAATTATTTGTCTATAAAGAGCGACCATTGTTTATGCGACGCGGGTCACGGGATAGCGATGGACGTTGCCATGGTGACATACTAATTATTTAGTCACTAATTCAATAAAATAATACGGGCGATATACTTTATAAAATATGGCAAAGAAACGTTTGCCGGGACAGCTAGTTTATTATAAGCACTGACATAGTATGTACTAGACTCGACAACGCAACGCAATGTTTGGTCACATTCAACGTAATCTATATAGCAGCAGTGCACTTAGTCGCCCGCGAGCTCTTCTGCGCGCCAGACGTACAACAATCATAAACGAAACCAAAAAAAGTCGCAAAAATGCCTAGTTGTGGGTTAATATACTGGAAAAAATATTCCATTAACACTTCCAAATGCAACGGAATAACATTTCATCGGTATTAGCATTCTTATTTAATTATTTTCAATTAAAATACGAACATTCAATTACTAGGCGAAGACGCGCGCCATTTGCATTGTCATAGAGTAATAGATTCAGAGTGGAATGTAGGCAGAATACAGATCTATGATAAGACGACGATGAATGAAGTACTTACTCACGTAGACGAGTTTGTATTTTGGTAATATTTAGAATATTACGTACATTATACATGCAAACATTATAATAATTTTATTATTGTACATATTTGAAAATATTTAAATAATTTAAATAAGGTAATTAGCTATAGTGGACTATGGATCCATACTTAATTAAAATTTTTATAAAAAAAGTGAATTTTTATTTTTATTTTATACACTTACTCAAATAGATTCTGCATTCATTCGAGTGTAGGCACAAAACTGTGTCACTTCTGCGGTACTGATCTATAGCAATCACCGCCCCGCCTCCCACCCCGCTCATGCCTCAAGTGCGACATGTTTTTTGTTTGCAATAGCTGCTCTAGTACGTAGTACTTACTACCTCAGTGATTATAAGCAATGATTTTCCATTGCCATTCGATTTCCGCACCTCAATAATTTTTGTTAAGTCATAACATTAATTAATATCTAAAAGTTTTTACATGTATTGTTGCACACAATAATTTTTATTTATAATGATTAAATTACGCATGAACAATTATAGTTGCATATACAAATTAATGTTAATTTTTGCTATTATGGGGTATAAATGTTTTTCCGTCCAAATATGTTCAAGATCACATTATACAACACTTTTATCCGACTTCTAAAAAGGAAGAGATACAATATATATGTTTGGCATGGCTTAGTAGTTAGTTAAGTATTAACTAACTACTAAGCCATGTAAAAAGTAGTTAGTACTAAGCCATTGCTGACTACAATCAACATAAAATAAAATCTTGTCAGATATCCAAAGGCCATCATCAACGAACTATGCCATTAAGGCTAGTTCGCATTAGGCCAGTATTTTAGTCTAGTACCGAGTAATTTAGTAGCTAAACGTGTCTGAACACTATTTTTTTAGCAATTTAAGTAGATTGGCAAGTAGTTTAGTCGAGCCAATCCATTTTGTTCTATTTTTCGCGGGCGAGTAGCACCTCCCACCACGCGTCCGCGCTACTGGCGCACCGGCTAAACAAGTCCGAACCTGTCGATTTAGTCAAGTTCATTAGTAAATTCCTTCGATCGCGGATGCTTATTTCTTGGAATATTGTTCTCGCTGCCACATGTGGTCGCTTGGGAGTTGAAGCATTAATAAAGTATTACTTAATAAATATAAATAAAAAAAGTGATTTGAAGCATTTAATAAAGTACTCTGTGATTATCATATTACTGATTAGTTACCACGAAAATGTCGTTTCGCTGGGGTGAAGAAACAACTTTAAAATTTGTTTCCAAACACATAGAACATGAATGCCTGTAGAATATTAAGTCCCCGCATTATAAGAACAAAGAAATTAAAAGATCTGCATACTTGGATTTAGAAAATACTATGAATATACCCGGATTTGGCGAAAGAGAAATTAAATTAAAAACATCAGATTAGTGCATAATTTTATTATTTTATTTCAACAGCATGATATGCTATGATATAATAAGCTCTTATTTATTATTAATAGGTAATAATAATAATAATAATAACCATTAACAATTAATCATCATTCATCACATTAGCTGAAGTTGTTTGGCCACAAGCCCGCAATTTTAGTAGAACCCTGTAAAGGAGAATTAAAACCTCAAAAAAAAAACCATAATAATAATAATAATAATAATAAATATTTTATTGAACTATTCAAAAAACTTAAATTAGTAGCCCGTCAAACCACATTACAGCGGTTTGTCAGCGGGCTTCACACCCTTCACCCTTCACAATTCTATAGGGATACAGGGTATACTTAACTATTATATTATATTAATATGTAACTACTATAATATTATAATGACCTTAAAACATACCATAAGTGTACTACTTTCATACTTCTACATTATCTTCACTAGCTCGAATAATAATTATTTAAATTAAAATTTAAATACACCAACAAATTTACTAGTTTTATACTGATACTGTATATTATATATGTAGTGATACAATTTTAGTTTTGGTCAGCTTAAGTTTACTCACAATTATTATTAAAAAATGATTATTATATTTAATATTAAATTTTGAATACACACTTATACTAATATTAATTTAAAATTACTATTGTAGCAAATTGTTTAATAAAGTAATATGTTTGTACTTAAATTATTTTAAATAAGTACCTAAAGGAACATTAAAATTTACACTTGTATGCCTTATAACCCCTTCATATACAATATATATATTATGTATTACACATTCGGAAGAGGTCACTGTAAAGACAAAGCTATAAAATAAATAACAGTACATATCTTTATTTTAACATTACTCTTTTAACTTATTTTTGATCCTGGATTCACCTTTTTACCAGGTGTGTCACAGTGTGTTCTAAATAATGATATCCATTCTTTTTTAGATCAACCTACTCGCAGGAGCTAAAAAAAATTAAGGAGTCAAAAAATTCAGGAGCTGGGACGGACACAGTATACATTCCTTCAGTAAAGTGGTTCAATATATTGGATGGATCTTTGCGAAATTTAACCTCACTGCTGACACAAAGCGAAAGCAATCTGGTAAGTACCTACCTCCTATATTAGGGTTCCGTACCCAAAGGGTAAAAACGGGACCCTATTACTGAGACTTCGATGTCTGTACGTCTGTCGGTCCGTCTGCCTGTCTGTCTGACTTCAGGCTGTATCTCAAAAACTGCTATAGCTAGACTTCTGAAATTTTCACAGATTGTGTATTTCTGTTGCCACTTTAACGACAAATACTTAAAATAAAATAAATTTTGATATTTGACAATTGAAATATGTATTCACAAAATACCTAACAGTATTAGCACTTCAACAATAAATAATAATAAAATTAAAATTAAATAAATATTTAATTAAAATACAATTACAATATTCTGGTGGGCTGATAATTTTCAATGAATCATTCGTGTCTGCCAAGGGACAGATCCGCTTCCAACAAAATAATTTCCATATCTCTCCCGACGATCTATAGATCTTTGGGATGAACGGTCACTTAAAGAAATTGATAGAGGTCGCATTCCGAGAGACTCTGGCTCATTTCTCCAATTACCAGGATCGACAGTTCCTGCTTCATAATTTTCTATATCCACTGAATATTCATACTGTTTGTTCTGTAATTTTGTTTGTCGGAGCCAATTATGTAAAGCACAACAGGCCATTACTATCTTAACAACTTTCTCAGGACTATAGGGCATCGGTTTCTCAAACACTCTAAATCTGGCAGCTAGTATACCGAAAGCATTTTCCACTATTCTTCTAGCCCGAGATAAACGATAGTTCAAAATTTTTGCTGTAATGTTAATCGATTTCCTGGAAAAGGTTTTAATAAATATTCTTTCAAGGGAAATGCATTATCGCCAACTAGGACATGATCCTTTGGTAGAACACCGTTTTCTAATTGTTGGTACAAACTACAGTTACGAAATACGCCTCCATCAGGAACCCTTCCATTACACCCAACATCTATATAACTAAAGCAATATTTATGATCTACAACAGCCATTAACACAATGCTGTTTGTCTCTTTGTAATTATATAAACTTCCTGACATAAGGGGTGCCTTAATGACGACATGTTTGCCGTCGATTGCTCCACAGCACCCCGGAAAATTCCACTGTTCTCGAAATCCATTTTCAATTATTTTCCAGTCTGTAGTAGTAGGAACCTGAAAATAAAATAGCATGAATACCTTGTTACTAATAATATTTTTTTTGTTTCAGGCATCCAATATTAAATTATATGTACATACAAACTTACTTCGAAATTGAGTTCATAAATTCCACCCGAACTTACATAATAATGTAAATAACTAAATAATAATATACAGAGCAAGTTAAATAAAAGCTTTTAATAATAATGTTTAGTAATAGTTCACACATTGATGATACAGATACTGAGCAAAAAAATACTGTAGTGGATACTTTTCGGGACACCTCCTCCTCCACCTCCAACAAAAAAGAAAAAATCACCCAGCTCTCCAGCATGGTTAGACAATTAAAAGAGATAGCTGACACTACTAACTCAACAGTAGAAGAAAATGAGTTTGAGGTGTTCGGCAAACACGTCGGACTTCAGCTGAAATCCTTGCCTTTATTATTGGCATTAGAAGCACAAGAGCACATTCAACTTTACTTAAATGGAATTCGACGTCAGCACCTTGCATCTGAACAAAACAGAATCACAAGGACGCCACAATCGCCGTATGCTACAGAATCACCATATAGCGATTCTTCAACATATTATAATGACACCAGTAACTGTTATCTGGAAGAACAACCAACTGAATGTATTTCCACATTAATTTTACCTACGCATCATTCTGAAGATGTTACGGATTATCACGTTTCCTCAAATATGCTTCCGTTTGGCTATATAAATGATAATAAAACTGAGAGTAACGTTACCATTATATCAAATGAATTAATTTTAACTGCAAGGCAAAAAGCTAAACTTGATAATCCAAAGTGATGGGAGTAGACTAAAATTTATAATAAAAGTACTTAATGTTGAAAATGATTCTCTTAATAAATAAATGTTTTATAATATATTATATAGTTATTTTATCTTACCTTGATAAATTCCTTTAACGATTCATAGATTGCTTCACAAACTTCAATAATGAATTCGGAAAGAGTTGATTTTCCGACTCTAAATATGTGTGAGTGTCTTTAAACTACATCCAGTAGCAAGAAAGTATAGAACTGCTTGTAATTTTGTAATTGCAGGAATCGCACTTCTTAAATGGTAATCTTTACGCTGAATTTGAGAGTGTATTTTCATTAACAGAAAATTTACACAACTTTCAGACATTCTCAAAGTTCCGTAGTATTCTTTGGGATCTTTTGGGATTTTCGAATCCATAGCTTCTTTTTATTGATCAGAAAAATTTCGTCATCTACTTCTTCTAAAATCATCGTTAAGATTAATTTAATCACTTTATTCACTTTATTGCGCTGTAAGCTGTTCATCTTGCAAAACACAACTCACTTGTGAACTGTACTCGAACGAAGTGCGAACGATTTTGGGGCAGAAGCGAGAATTTTAGCTACTAAAATACTCGGTACTTAACTAAAATACTGGCCTAATGCGAACTAGCCTTTAGTTCTAAAAACAAGTGGTTAGTAGGTATAATAACTATAACATACACGCTCACACACACATTTATAATTTGGCATATTTAAATATTCAATATTTACACCAACCTTAGTAACTTATTGTTTATCGTGTATTTTACCGCATTTTTACAACAAAGCTTGGAGAATGCAGCAAAACAATTTACAGCTTATAACTTACCACGTCGACGTTTAATTTTAACTTATAGTTAACCATAAGTAGTGGATATAATTAAAGCCTGGATCAGTATTCAGTTTCCTGATGACTGCGCAAAATTATCGCTTCATCGACAAAATTGCTTGTTAATTAAAATTGCGCGTCAAAATTGCTATTAAATTATTTTTAACCAGATGTTAAATATATTTATCACGCGAGAACCGTATATTTTTCCGGGATAAAAAGTAACCTATGCCCTTTCTCGGGACTCAAAATATCTCCATACCAAATTTTAGCAAAATTAGTTCGTTAAAATTAGTATGGGCGTGAAGAGGTAACGGTAAACAGACGGACAGACAGACACACTTTCACATTTTTAATTTTTTTACCAAAGTATGGATACTACCAGGGTTTCCTAACCTCACATCGTCGGGATCGAACCCGCGACCTCAACAACACCACTGAGCCTTGAGTCACGTGATCATGACATTCTTTGTCCCGTGGCCTCGTGCATTGTGCACATCTTCACATATTGTATCTTATGATCTTATCTCAACTCTGCACCTTCCGCATTCGTTAGCTCAGTGGTAATAAGATGCTAAAGTCGCAGGTTCATGAGCATTTATTGTAAAAAAAATCACAATAAATCTTCTCTTAAAAATAAAAATGGATTTTCAAATGTGTTAGTCGCGCTAAAACTCGAAAACGGCTGAACGGATTGGGCTGATTTTAGTCTTAAAATATTCGTAGAAGTCCAAGGAAGGTTTTAAAGTGACACGAAGTTCACCGGGACAACTATCTGGACTAACTAGTTATTAATAATTTTGTAAAAATATAATTTTTAAATATTTTTTAAAGTATGTACTTACAAAAAAAGACAGAAATATTAATAATGTAATAGTTTCTGCAGCTCGTATCTTTCCCAGATACGAGCTGCAGAAACTATTCAGTAATCAGTTGGAACTATATCGTACGGAAAGTTTTGTTTTTATTATTAGGATTGTAGTGCAAAGTTTCCATACCACTTTGAACTTTGAAATGAAAGTATTAGATACTATAATACACTTTTTACAATTAGAATTTCGTTCCTAAAAATCACAAAACGATATCGCCCCAATCCCTAATATCGACCTAGTACAAAAGACATCAACGTGTGTGAGGCTCGAACTATTTCGTCACTAGGTCAACGACCGCCTTGTATACAATTTACGTGTGTATATTGAATAGTATATTATAACTTTAGCATAATTATATGAATTTTATAGCATTGGGACGCAATAATATTACTGAAAATATAAAGTTTTGTACGCACTAAAGTCTAAACGCTGTCCGAAACTTCGTTGCCCAAAATTCGAAAAACGCATACGACCCGACTCCCGAGTTTTATGAGTCAATGCTAATCTCGTTTAAATCATATGAAGATTTAATAGGTTTAAGCATAAAAAGGTAACAGACAAACAGACTTAGTGGCAGTATCCGACCGAAGGTCTATTTTTGGCCGAAGCCGATTAATCGGCAATCGCCACAACCTTTTTTTATGAAATAAGGGGGCAAACGAACAAACGGGTCACCTAATTGAAAGCAACTTCCGTCGCCCATGGACACTCGCAGCATCAGAATAGCTGCAGGTGCGTTGCCGGCCTTTTAAGAGGGGATAGAGTAATAGGGATGGTAGGGATGGGAAGGGAAGGGAATAGGGTAGGGGTTTGGGTCTCCGGTAAACTCACTGACTCGGCGAAACACAGCGCAAGCGCTGTTTCACGCCGGTTTTCTGTGAGAACGATGGTATTTCTCCGGTCGAGCCGGCCCATTCGTGCCGAAGCATGGCTCTCCCATGCCAAAGCCGAAGGTTTATAATCTTAATCTCGACTCATATAATTTTGTTCGATATTGTCTACAAGCTACAATTATCTATGATTTCAAAACTTCAATATTTAAGGCTTACCTCTGATTGGTCTATGTTTTACTCGACTAGACCGAAACTAGACTAATAAATAAAATAAACAAACACTAAGTTAATAAAAAATTAAACGATTTATTAAGAAGTTAGTGTATTGTAGGTCGAAGCCGAAGGTTTCGCCGAAGATGGTTTTTTTGGCCGAAGCCGAAGCCGAAGCTTCGGTCTGACACTACTCAGTAGGTATATATTGAACTTTCAATACAATATACAACATAATAAGTTACTCAAAATTATATAATATAGCATTTTCGTATACAGCTGCATACGCAACAGTCAATCGAGCGAAATGACGATTGACGAGCTCGCGACTCGCTTGCAGTGGCGGATTTAGAGAGGGGGCAAATAGAGGCACTGGCCTGCAGTTTGATGGGGGCGCCAAATACTTGAAACTAGAATTCTAAATATCTAACCATTAGTTTTTTCCTACATTCTCATAGGTTTTTGTCAAGTAATGAAGTCTTTATATAATACTAGTTGTCCCGGCAAACGTTGCTTTGCCATAATATATTTGCCATATTATTTTATTGAAGTGACTAAATAAATGTGTCACCATGGCAACGTCCATCGCTATCCCGTCGCACAAACAATGGTCGCCGTCGGTCTCAGGTTGTAATAATTTAATATTATTTATTCAACAAATGCACTTATCAATATATAAAGTACCTAGTAGCCGATTCTCAGACCTACTGAATATGCATATAAAATTTGGTAAAAATCAGTAAAGCCGTTTCGGAGGAGTTCGTGGACTAACATTGTGACACGAGAATTTTATATATATATATATAATATGAAACTCTAATGATTCACTCCTTTATGCTACTATCTATTTCTAAGTTGTAAGTCTTTTGAAATATAAACTGAAGTGCCCTCCCTTTATCACTATCAATTATTCCTTCCTTCCTTTTTTCCTGATTCGAAAACATCGTAGACCCGAGGTTTATCAGCTATAAACGTTAAACTTTTGTATGGGCAAACTTACTCTGGGGCACATCCCTATAAAAATCCAAAAAAAAAATTGTTTCAGCGCTGCCACTTTCACAGTGAACTCTATACAGGGGCTTATTCACCCCACAAAGATAATTATTATATCTGTATTACCTACGAGATGACTCCATTTCTCCAAAATTCGTTTATCGTGTGAGAACCGTACATTTCTCCGGGATAAAAAGTATCCCATGTTCTTTCTCGGGACTCAAAGTACCTCCATGTCAAATTTCAGTAAAATCGATCCAGCGGTTTAAGCGTGAAGAGGTAACAGACAGACAGACAAACAGACAGATGGATGGACGGACAGACAGACAGACTTTCGCATAATATTAGTATGGATGTCCGGAGCTACAGGCCGCTCGCTGCATTAACTCGCTCGGTGCGCTCGTCACATCAATACGACTACCGGTAACACAGTGACCCACTGTAAGTTTCACGCCTAATTAAAGTTATATAACGTGCCAGTGAACGTAGAATAATATGGTGTAGCTATACCATCAAGTAGCCTAAGTAGCCTAAGCCTGCCTGTGTGTGCAGGTTTTATATAGGGTGTATTATAAGTGATAATACTTTACTGTATAGAGTTCAGTGTGAATATAGCAGCGCTGAAAGAGTAATTTTTTTTAAAACTTTTGTATGGGCAAATTCACGACTCTGGGGTGCTTACAAGTCACAAAAAAATGCTCTTTCAACGCTGCTACTTAGGGGGATACATGTCACACCCGTACTACCTTAGAGTTATCACTTTGTTGTTACACACTGTACTCGTATACTTAACAAAGGACTTATTTTTACAATATTTAGAAACGTTTATCTTTCTGTGCTCGGACTGAGATGAAATATATATTTTATACTGTAATACATACGTTGTAACTTGTAAGTTACCCTTACGGGCCTTAGGAGAGTATATTTAAATGATTATACCCGCATGACAGGTCAACGACGGTAATTGTAGTAATTTCCATGTATTAAACTACAATGAGTGTGACCTACATACTTGCATCACGAACGAACAAAATATTAGCGACATTTTGCTCGAAAAGTTTAAACTTTAATATTTTTTGTCCCAAAAATTTTGCCCTGAGATGTCGCTGATTGCGAAATAAGAATGATTTAATTTTCGAAATAATATTGTATCAAGTTATAAAATGCAATAAGGTTAAAAAATTGTATGAAGGTTTGAACGTCTTGTGTTGTGATTTGTTACCATCAGTTCTGGCCATTTAGCCGAAACTTTTTCGTTTTCGCTTCGTTATAGAATTGCCGATCAAAATGCATGGAATTGACATAAGCGTTCGTTAATTATGACGTTGAAGTTCGACTCGTCTTATGTCAATTCCATACATTTTGATCGACGATTCTATAACGAAGTGAAAACGAAAAAGTTTCGGCTAAATGGCCTGATTTGGTCAAGTCTTCTTCTAATAAACGATGAAAATTAGTCAAACTTTATCACATTCACTCAATTGTAATCTAACTTGTGGAAGTCTGGGAAGGTTTTTACAGCGAACTCTATATACGGAACACATGCATATTACACACCCTAAACTCTAAAGTATTATCACTTAGTTTTGTTACACCTTGTATAATTGTTAAATAATTTTAATTTAATTCATACGTGGGAGAGCCATGCTTCGGCACGAATGGGCCGGCTCGACCGGAGAAATACCACGTTCTCACAAAAAACCGGCGTGAAACAGCGCTTGCGCTGTGTTTCGCCGAGTGAGTGAGTTTACCGAAGGCCCAATCCCCTACCCTATTCCCTTCCCTTCCCTACCCTATATATACAAGAATTGCTCGTTTAAAGATATAAGATAATACAATACAATAGAAATTTTAGGAAATGTTAACCCGACTACGTAGGAAAGAGGACAGTATAATATTTGTAATAATTTGATCTGGAAATCTTTGAAATAATCATTTTTTTCCGCGATTAAAAATTGTCTTATTGTTCTTTCCCAGTCTACTTTTGTCTTTGGCAAGTTCCATCGATACAGCTGAGCAGTTTTGGAGCCTATTCAATGCAAACCAACAAAATTTTTCCATTTATTTGGTACAGATTTAGAAATTCGACATGACATGAAAATGAGCTATATAGTCAAATGTTAAGATTGTTTCTGTGCAATATAATATTATGTTAGCTTTGTGTAATTTACACACTGTAAATATAGATAAAGCTCGCTTATGTATATTATGTATCTTTTTAAAAACTAAAATGTATATTGGATAAATTATATCTGCCTCGTGTTCCGACTCCGTGCGCTATCGTTTCCGCTGACATATATAATTACATACAACCATACAAATTATGGTACATTATGGCGATACTTTACATAAACATTTCTTATTTTGTTGCTTACTGATAGACATGTAAGTGTCTGTCTAAATATTCTTTATCTGTGGTCTATTTAAAACGTGCGACTTCTGTAATACCCAACTCGATGATGATAATTAATGCCCAAAATCCTACTAACATTTATGAAAGTCTGTCTGCCTGACTGTTACCTCTTCACGCTTAAGTCGCTAAAATCGATTTATATACGAAATTTGGTATGGACATATTTTAAGGCCCGGGAAAGGACATAGGAAAATATTACTTCGAAGTTTGTACGATCCATATCGTACATCAAGCATTTTAGGGTTTTTAGAGTCAGCGTTTTGGACGCGCTCGCGTAATTAGTTAATTATTTTATTAAGTTCAGTTCGCATCGATCAATCAAGGCGATCGCGCGTGCTCGCACACCCGGGTCATTTCATCATCAAGTGTATCAATAAATCAAGTAACGGTATATCAAGACTATCGTTTCATTTATCAAGTAAAAGGAGTAGTAGTCAATCAAGGACGCTACATACTTTATGGTCCTTCGTTAATTATTATTTCGTGAAGTGATCCTAGCAAGGTGCTTCGTGAATAATAAGGACTTCGCGAGTGAAAACACAGACAGTGTGACTTTTCGTGAAGTGATCAGTGGACATTGGATTGCAGTGCATTTTTTATCAAGGAAATAATATCAGGAGTAAAGATGGAAGATCTACTATCAATTCAGCAGCAGTTGGTTGGAGCGATTGAGCAGATCTACTCCAATTACAAGAAAGATGGGCCGGAGCGCAAGACCGGTGACTACATCAGGAGGAGACTGGAAACCCTGGATCAATACTGGCAGGAGTTTCAAAATAACCACGTCAAGCTATGTGGTTATAGCGACAAGTCTCACGATTATTTCGTGACCGATCAGTTCGAGGCAACCAAAGAGCGCTACGGACACATCCGGTCGGTCATCATGAACCATCAAGCACGGGACGCCAAGCCGAGTACACCGCTGCTGCGGCCGGCGACTCCGTTGGGCGGCGCGTCGACGTCGCAGCCACCCGCGCGCACCTCGTCTCCAGCAGCAAGGCAAGACGGCGCGCACGAGGGAGAAAATCAGGTAACTTTCAGGGCTCAGGGCGTCAACAGCAGGACGGACGAGTTGCTCAAAAAGCAAGCGAGCAACTTCAGAGCTCTACAGAGAAAGGTAACTAGTGTCAACTTAGATACGGAGTTAGATAAGTGGGAGCTAGATGACATACTGAATACTTTACAATCTCGTTGGTCGGTAATTGATTCTTTACATCTCGAAATAGATAGTGAGCTAGAGGGTAAAAATAAAGAATATGATTCAGCATTTTATCATTATGAGCAATTGTACGAAGACATCAAGAAGTCTATCAATAGGAAAATCAGGTCCATGTGTCATAGGGAGAAGTCGACTCCGCAGATGGAGTTGCCTACTTTTAGCGGAAGTTTCCAGCAGTGGACGTCGTTCAAGGACTTATTCACGGAGACTATCCACACCAACGCATCTCTATCAGGCGCACAGAAGATGCAATTTTTAAAGGGCAAGCTCCGAGGTGAGGCTGAGCGCTTAGTTCAACATCTGCAGATTAGCTCAGACAACTACATCACCTGCTGGGAGATATTAAATAATAGGTATAATAATAGGAAACTTATTTTTACGTCGCATATCAATACGTTAATGAACCTTCCAGTGTCGCAGCAAGCATCGTTAGGACATATCAAGAGAATCCATGATACGTCACTGGAATCATTAAACGCGATTAAAAATTTAGGTGTAGACATAAGTACATGGGATCCTCTACTAGTACATATTTTGAGCCAAAAACTTGACGCCGACACATACAACGAGTACGTATCGTCATTAAAGCAGCCGAGGGAATTGCCTAGTCTAAAGGAATTTCTAGATTTTCTCGAAACGAAATTTACAGCGCTAGAGACTTCACGGAAAAAGCAAGAAAATCCGACGGCGAAGCCTAGTGCAAAATATACATATAATTTTAATCATAACGTTAATTCAGACAATCGTTTTAATTACAAGAAACCAACATATTTTTCGCAATCGAAAGTATCAAGTAACCGAGTCAATAAACCTGCATATCCGGTAAAAACAGCTTGTTATTTTTGTTCAAACCGCGGACATGGCTTATATTATTGCGCAAAATTTCTAGAACTACCTAATCATTTGAAGCGAAAATTAATTATTGACAAGAATTTATGCAAAAATTGTCTCTACGATCATGAAGGTAAAGGTTGTTATTCCGAATCGCGTTGTCGAGAATGCAACGGCAATCATAATTCAATTTTGCACGATGCATTTTACAACAGTTCATTCACGCCGAAAAATGCAGAGTCGAAGATTTCGAAACCGGAGGTTGGTAACACTCATGTGTCCGTGGAGGGCAAGGACCCCGAAATTCTGTTGGCAACAGCCATGGTGCGGGTTCAGGCTCGGGATGGCACCTATCATAATATCAGGGCATTGTTAGATCAAGGATCCGAGACTACGCTCATATCAGAGAGAGTAGCTCATATTTTAGGTTTACCGCGCAAACATTGTCAGGGAACCATAACAGGAATAGGCGAAAAGGAGAGCAACTGCAAGGGTATTATTAAAATCAAGTGTAGGTCTAATCAAGAAGACTTCTCATTCGAAACGGATGCTTATATCATGAATACTTTAATCAAGAATCTGCCCTCCTACAGCTTTCCTAAACCAGATTGGCCCGCATTAGAAAATTTGCCTCTAGCAGATCCTTTCTTCAATGTGAGAAGACAAGTAGACCTTCTCCTTGGAGTGGATGTTTTTAGCAATTTATTGTTGGATGGAATTTACAAGGCTGGACCGACTCTACCTATGGCGCAAAAAACGCGCTTAGGTTGGATTTTGAGCGGTTACGTAAAAAGAAGCTTTAAGTGTAACATCATTGTGCACGATATCAATGACATCAGTCAATTTTGGCAATCGGAGGACATATCAGAGTCATCTTCGATGTCCCTGGCCGACCAACAGGTCGTAGATTTTTATAACAAGACAACTATTCGTCTGGCGGATGGCAAGTATCAAGTGCGCCTCCCCCTTAAACAAGAAATAGAAAGTAAATTAGGCCAATCAAAATCAAAAGCTATTGCACAGTTTAGACAGTTAGAACGTAAATTTAATAAAAATGTAAATATAGGACAAGAATATAAATTATTTATCAATGAATACAAACAATTAGGACATATGATACACTCGAATAACTCCGACTCATCAGGTTACTACTTACCGCATCATTGTGTTATTCGGAATGATTCAACTACAACTAAATTAAGAGTTGTTTTTAATGCTTCTTCGCCTTCTTCGACTGGTTTGAGCCTGAATGATTTAATGGAAAGAGGTCCAAATTTACAGCAAGATCTGCAGAGTCTTCTTATCAAGTGGAGACAATTCAGATTCGGTTTTACATCGGATGTGGAGAAAATGTTTAGAGTAGTATGGTTACATCCGGATGACCAAAAATATCAGAAAATAATTTGGCGAGATTCATTGTTTGACGAATTAAGCATATTTCAGTTGACGACAGTGACGTACGGCACCAAGGCCGCGCCGTTTCTGGCGATGATGACTCTCCGACGCTTAGCTCAAGACGAGAGAAAGAATTATCAAGACAGTTCTGCTCCAAAGGTGATTGAGTCAGCATTTTACATGGACGATCTCGTATACGGAAGTCATTCTGTCGAATCAGCAAAGCGTTTGATACAGGATATTGTAGCGATTTTAAAGTCCGGAGGATTTAATCTACGTAAATGGAAGGCAAATAATCAAGATATAATTCCTACAAGTAATAACAGCAGTGATGAGCAATTAAACTATGATTTTAAAAATACTGAGTCATCCAAAACATTGGGGCTTAGTTGGAATCCACAGCAAGATCAATTTACATTCACATCAAAATTAGACTTTAAGACAAAAATTCCTACAAAACGTATTTTACTTGCAAATATTTCAAAATTATTCGATCCATTAGGTTGGCTTTCTCCGATTTCGACTAAAATAAAACTATTATTTCAACAAGTGTGGCAATTGGAGTTAAAATGGGATGATCCCTTACCGGAAAATATTATTAAGGAATGGGAAAGTATAAAAATAGATTTAGAAAATATAAATAATTTTTACATGCCGAGATGGTTAGATATAACAGAAAATAATGTCATCGAACTTCACGGCTTTTCCGATGCATCAACAAAATGTTACGCCTGTGTTGTTTATTGCAAGGTAAGCACACACGGCCAGACGTCGGTAACCATGATAGCAGGAAAATCGAGACTGGTACCTGTAAATAATAAACTTACTTTACCTAAACTAGAGTTATGCGGTGCTCTATTACTTATTAAACTATTATCAAAAATCAAGAGTTGCCTGGAAACATATCAAATTAATACTTACTGCTGGGTAGATTCTATGGTAGTATTAGGATGGATCAATGGTGTACCGGAACGCTGGAAGCCATTTGTAGCCAATAGAGTTAAGCAGATTGTCGATGTGGTGCCGCCCAGCAGCTGGAATTACGTCAAGTCGGAGGAAAATCCGGCTGATTGCGCTAGTCGCGGTTTGTCAGCATCCCAGTTAAAAGATCATGAACTTTGGTTTAAGGGGCCGAGTTGGCTGAAAACTGAAAATTTATCACGTAATATTCAAAAAATATTTTCCACAGATCAAGAAGTGAGAAAAACAAAAACGGTAGTTGCATCTGTAACTCAAAATCAAGAAAATAGTATTATAAAATTATTACTGCATAAATATAGCTCGCTAAGCAAGATTGCGAGAATTTTAGCATGGATATATAGATTTATAAGCAAAAAACAAGTTGCAAATAAATACTTAGCACTATGTGAAATAAAGCAAGCAAATATAAAAATTATTAAGCAGTGTCAGCAAGAATATTTTAGCGAAGAAATAGAAGCATTACAGAAAGGAAAAAGCGTAGCAGCAAAAAGCAAGCTTTGCATGCTCAACCCTATATTAGATCAGGATCAAGTTTTAAGAGTTGGAGGTCGTTTAAAACATGCAAACATTAACTTAGACATGAAACATCCTATTATTATCCCAAAAAGCAGTCGCTTGTCTGAGTTAATAATAGATCAGTGTCATGAACTTACCTTCCACGGTGGCGCCAAGCTCACTTCGGGGTTCATTCGACAGAAGTACTGGTTGGTAGGAGGACTCAAGGCCACGAAGAAGCGCATTTATCAATGTGTTAAGTGCAGAAAGCACAGCCCCAGCCAGCACTATCAAATCATGGGAGATTTACCAACATCAAGGGTGAATCCGTCGCGGCCATTTTACCATACAGGGGCTGATTACACAGGCCACGTGTTCGTCAAAGCCAACAAGGGCCGAGGTATTCTAACAACAAAGGGCTACGTTGCTGTGTTTGTTTGTATGGTAACGAAAGCCATACATTTGGAGCTGGTTTCGGATTTGACGACGTCAGCATTTTTAGCAGCTTTGCGTCGAATGTCAGCCAGGCGAGGAGTGCCGAAAAATATGTACAGTGATCAAGGTACAACATTCATCGGAGCAAACAAGGTTCTGCAGGAAGAATATCAGCAAATTTTATGTACATTTGAAAACACAGAATTCATCAACGAAGTGACGCGCATGGGTATCAAGTGGCATTTCAATGCCCCCTCTTGGCCGTCAGCAGGTGGACTGTGGGAAGCTTCGGTCAAAAGTCTAAAATATCACATGAAGCGGGTGATAGGCGAACAACGTCTTACCTTTGAGGAGTACTCTACATTGCTCTCTCAGCTCGAAGCCTGCATCAATCAGAGGCCTTTATGTGCTATGACCGAAGATCCTGACGACTTAAACTGTCTAACACCATCACATTTTTTAACTAGCGGTCCTCATCTCGCATTTTTCGACACCGAAACAGACTTACGTACTCGTTGGCATCATACACAGAAATTGTTCGAAGATATCTGGAAGAAGTGGCGCCAAGAATATCTTACGCAGCTGTCAGTCCGCAGCAAGTGGAGACTACCGCAGGAGACCATCAAGATCAACGACATAGTGCTCATACAAGATAGCAATTTGCCGGCCGGGAGGTGGCCACTAGGCCGCGTTCTGGAGTTACATCCCGGAAGCGACGGTTTTGTGAGGGTTGTTACGCTAAAAACAAAAAGCGGCATCATGAAACGCCCCGTAGTAAAACTGTCCATATTGCCTGTTAATCAAGAACAGTCAGATCAAAATATCAAGAATCAGGACGATATAAAGCAAGTATATCACGTTACTAAACCTATCAAGATAAATAATAATTACAGCTTTTCTAAATTAGTATTCACAATTTTATTATTCATAATGACCTTTATATCAAGTTCAGAAGGTTCATTTAATGTTACACCGCTACAAAACCAAAGTTTATTCTTCGACAAGGTGACAAACATGGCTCTCATCAAGGACGAGTGGCGCCTAGTCGTCTACTACGATATGAGTCCCTACTGGGAGGGCTCATTAACAGCTAGCAAGTACTTAGATTATTTACAAAACATATGTGATAGTAAACAAGACCATTCACAATGTGCAGCGATTATGTTACAACTACGTCACGGCTACGAACAATTAAGTCACTATAACAATGTTATGATGAACAAGCAAAATTCGCGCACGCGACGAGGACTGATAAATGGAGTCGGTAATATAGCAAATTCTTTATTCGGAATTCTGGATAGTAATTTCGCTGAAAAATATGAACAAGATATTGAGCTTATCAAGAAGAATCAAGATCATCTCGCCGTACTCTGGAAAAATCAGACGTCCGTCGTTGAAGCCGAATTTAATCTGTTGAAGCGTACAGAGGATATCATGAACAAGCAGCACAAGATTATCAATCTACGTTTAAATCAAGTGGAACAACAGTTGAACGCCGCTAAGAAGGAAAACTTAGAAAATAATGATTTTATACTTTCCGCAATAGTCGCCAGCAATTTACTTAGTCATCTAAAAGAAATGCAGAATACCCTGTTAGACACTATGACTAATATATACAACGGACAGCTCAGCTTACACCTATTGACACCAGACCAGCTTCGACAAGAATTAAATACTATATCAGGAAAAATATCTAAGGACTTATGTTTACCATTTGAGAATATAAGCTTACCTAATATTTATCATTTATTAAAAGTTAAAGCTAGAATGTCTACAAATTACTTACTGTTTGAAACTAAAATACCTCTAGTTCACCGAGATAGTTTCGAAATTCATAAAATCATTGCCGTACCACGTTTAGTAAACAATAGCATCATGATTCATATAAAACCCGTATCAAGTTACCTAGCGATTAACCTTAAAAAGGACGCTCTGTTGCCTATGACTGAAAGTGACCTAAAATCGTGTCTGCAGCAGGAATCAGGCACTCTATTATGTAGAAGCAGGTCACCAGTGTACTCCCTAAAGGACGACGAGAGTCTCTGCGAAAAGGATGCAGCCTCCGGGAGATGCAGGGTCTATCAGGAGCCATGCCGATCACAGTGGCATGAGTTGCATCAAGTAAACACATACTTTTACTTCTACTGTCAAGAACAGAACGTGAAGGTACTCTGCGACGATCAAGTTTCATCGCTACAGCTGTTTCAAGCTGGCTTATTGATGACAAATCAAGGTTGTCTTCTGAAGTTCAAGGACTTCACTGTGTATACTCACAAGCAGGAGGTGAGTGATCTGCACATCAAGGCAGATGTTATTGCTCCAAAGTTATCGCCGATCAACTATCTTATCAACATATCGGTACCGAGCAACGGCACTACTAGCGCAGGGGACGAGGATGTCAGCGAGCATTCAAGGCAGCTGATACATCTGCAGAAGCAGATAGAGAAAATGAAGCAGACCGTGCCGCTGTACGATAGTGTCAGCAGCCACGACATTCATCACTATACAGCGACGTATATCATCGTCATTGTGGCTGCTGTTGGAGCAGGTGTCTGGGGAGCGCGTAGGTTCCGGCACCGGCGGTCGGCGCGGGCAGCGGCGGAGCAGGTGGCGCAGCGCGCGGGGCGGGCGGCGCCGTCCACTCCGGAGGTGGCGAGGCGGCAGCCGCCCTCCTCCTCCACGGCGGTGATTGACAATCAGTGTGAGTGCAGTGAGAGTGATAAGTGCGTTAAAAAGGTTCCGCGTCATGTGAGCTATATTAACCCAGGTTATAGTGATCCGTGCAAACAAGTGCAAGACTTTAAACGGGTGTCGTGTTCTAACGTACCTAAGCAAAACAGAGGCACGTCACCGACCTTTCGTTCTGTATACGTAATCGGTGACGATAGTGTTAAGTTTAATTCTTTGTAAATCATCAATTTGTACTTTACTTACTAACAAGTGTAGGTTAAGGACAAAATGGAATCACCTTGTATCATCTCATCACTACTAACTTCTCTACTTTTCGGTGTGGGAGCATGTACGATCCATATCGTACATCAAGCATTTTAGGGTTTTTAGAGTCAGCGTTTTGGACGCGCTCGCGTAATTAGTTAATTATTTTATTAAGTTCAGTTCGCATCGATCAATCAAGGCGATCGCGCGTGCTCGCACACCCGGGTCATTTCATCATCAAGTGTATCAATAAATCAAGTAACGGTATATCAAGACTATCGTTTCATTTATCAAGTAAAAGGAGTAGTAGTCAATCAAGGACGCTACAAAGTTTGAACCCTACTGCTATTTGCTCCAATTATAATCTTTGGATAATTATATTGCTTGATCTGTGAACTGCCATAATTTTTTAGATTGAAATAATTATTTTAAAAACAATATTGGGAAATCCCTAAACGTGGAGAAACCCAATTATTTTTTGCGTTTGTTATTTCTGTAACAGTAGGGCTGCTAAAATATAGATGTTTATATTTGAATGCTATATCAATCATGAAAATATCTAGTAAAAGAAATCTTAAAAGTTGCTGGCTCTAGTGCTAAGTATTACGAAAATATTTTAAATTATTGGACGCAGTAAGAACTGCCTAATTTTATAGTGCCTTACGTAACAGTATTGCATATATCGTACAATAACTTGTAGCATCAAGTGCAAATAAAAATCAGCCAAGTGCGAGTACGATAATGATCACTCGTATAAGGACCTCAAGTTGTAATGAGGTTTTTTGCCTAGGGTTGCTAAAGGGCTGTTGGAGTCGTTCTCTGCTCTTCCCTGACCGATTTTTCGATCTACCACATCTAAAATTCTCTCATGATGCGAGTTTTTTTTTTGTGAATACCAAAAAAGTTTAGATAAAGTTTTCATTTAAAAGCCGCCTGAAACCGTAGCTTCGCTCGCTCGTTTGAGACACGAATCACGATATTTCTATACAATATATTCAGTATATTGTATAGACTATAGAACTAAATACTAACAGCATGGTCTGTCTTCAAGACTGTCATGTCTCAAGTGCGCAAAAGCCCTTGAAATAAATATGAAATTATAAAACTTACAGTTTCTCCTCTAAGCCGCTGTCCGGCATCTTAGAGCGCGCGCTCTCGCTGTCCATATCCTTGACCTGAAATGAAAAACGGTGGAAATTAATTTTTTTTAAAGACGTTATAAACGGCGCCAGTAATCACTCTTCGACAGCTGTGAAACCTGTGTTTTCTTCTAATTTCTTCTTCTCTAATTATTATCTGGTCCTAAGGATAAGGGGCTAAAATAATGCTGAAAATATGTTTTGACCCGTTGAGGTGATATATAGCTAGTGTTGGAAGAAATAATAATTATAATTCGAAGTTTGAACCTGTTTGTTTTTTGTAATAATTGCCTAAGACCTAAGTGATGACTGATGAGTGAATAGACATGAAAGTTATTACGCTATTTATTTGTACAGTTTTTATTCCAAATCTAAATATATAAAACTCAAAGGTGACTGACTGACATGGTGATCTACAACGCACAGCCCAAACCACTGAACGGATCGGGCTGAAATTTAGCATGCAGTTAGATGTTACGTCGTAGACATCCGCTAAGAAAGGATTTTGATAAATTCTACTCCCAAGGGGTTAAAATAGGGGATGAAAGTTTGTATATATAATAATACTTCTAAACGCGAGCGAAGCCGCGGGCAAAAGCTCGTAATAGATATGTTTCATATCACATAAGTATACAAAATACAAAATTGTAATCACGTATTTCATTCGCCACCATTATAGATATCTATGATTTCTCGGGACTCAAAGTATCTCCATACCCAGCAAGTGGCTTGGGCGTAAATAAGTAACAAACAGACAGACACACTCTCATAATTCATAATATTAGTATGGAGTTAATATTATGAATTATGACCACAGGAGGATCTGTAGTTGTATTTAATATAACAAAGAAACATGTTTAATTTTTAAACACGATAGTATTTCGCACGTCATACCCGCGCCGCGCTTATAGCAATTTTAAGATTCACTTAAAAATATTCCGCAATTATTATAATCGTAGGAAAAATTTATCACGGATGGCAAATTATAATGCAACAACAAAAATTTACTTTCAGATTGTATAAATTATTATCTTTAAAACAATATTCATAGAACTTAGTCATGTTTGTAAATATTAAACTATATAACTACCCTCACTAGCATAATTTTTAAGATAAATTGTAACTAACATAATTACTAACACTATCACTATTTAACACTACTAACTTAGTCTAAGAAAAATTGTTACTAACTAAATAACTAATACTTATGAATGCTTAGTGTCCGAAATAAATGATTATTATTATTATTATTATTAAACACACCTTTTGATAAAACGCCCAGTAAAATACCTATATACTTAGTATATATCAGCCTTATATCAGCGGTAGGTACTTTTTTGATAGCAGACCCTTTTTAACCGACTTCCAAAAAACGAGGAGGTTATATGTTCGGCTGTGGATATTTTTTTTTATTTTTATTTTTTATTTTTGTATGTTCAACGATTACTCCGCCGTTTGTGAACCGATTTTCGAAATTTTTGTTGTGTTGTATTAGGTTTCACTCCAATTTGGTACCATGTTCACAAAAGTGGTGACCTGATGATGGGATCCATGAGTAATCGAGGGAACTCCTCGAAATTTATATGGAAACATATGGTGATTTTGGTTTTATGAGAAGCATCCTAAGCATATGCTACCAAAACGCAAGATTTTGCACCGAGGTATACTATGGTTCCGAAGCTACTAAGAGAACTCCGGATTCCTTATAGATACAAGTTTGGGAGTTTAGGCGCTGTTTTAACAACTGAAAGCATATGCTACTATGCAAATTACATTCATCATCATCATCATCATCATTACCACATCAGGGTCACCAATGTCACCAAAATTGAACATAACAAATTCAGCCTTAAGTCCAGAGCATAAGGCACACATTTGACATTACTTCTGAGAAGTAAGCTGCTTCGATAATACAAGTAACATGCCTATCTCACAACAACACATGAAAACAACCTAATTTCAACCTTTTGCATTGTGCTTAGCGTTCATAGTACAATAGCTGTGTGCGGTCTCGCTTGCTACAATCTGCTAGGGCTGTCAAGCGAGCGGCGCGGCGGCGGGCCGCGCCGGGTACAGACTACCAGACCGGGCGGCGTATTTACAAAGGCTTATACCGTTTGAGTCACGAGCCAGACTCTAATAGATGAGCTTTTGTTTGTGCATATTACTCTACAATTATACCTATTCTATCTCAGTAAAAAAATTGACTCAAATGGATTAGCTTTTTGCCTTGATATTTTCAAATAAAACAAAACCTAGTCGAGTAGAGGCTCACCGCCATAATATTTGTTTATCGCGAGCATGCCATACAGCATACTTTTAATAAATTAATAAGACTGACTGTTACCAACTACGTTTAAATTGTAAAAACACTAAACTAATCGTGATAAAAATGATTATCTGCGTTTTGTATTTTACATTAGAGGTTATATAGGAAACTACGCTATAAAAAATATTATAGATTTCTTAGCTATAAACGATCAGTCAGATCAAGAACCAATCATTTTTCTAAGATAGTTTTATAATTACTTGTACTCTCAACAAGTGTGTAGTTATGTACCTGTTTCTTACCTATTAATTAAAGTTCGTTAGTTAATTAGTATTTTTTGTCACTTAAATACAGAATAGAAACGAGTAAGTAATTTCATTACTGTAACATTAAAATAATAAAAATTTCATGTAACTATCCACCTACATATTTTTAAAGCTAACGATGACGATGTATTTACCATATCGGTATCAAATTGAATAGCATTTGTTGCTGCAATGTTAGAAACAATTATTTAGCTAACGATTTCTAGGCGATTTCGGTCATTTTCTGTACTAAAATAGATAAGGGTATTGTCAAGTTTTTAACCGACTTCCAAAAAACGAGGAGGTTATATGTTCGGCTGTGGATATTTTTTTTTTTTTTTTTTTTTTTTTATTTTTGTATGTTCAACGATTACTCCGCCGTTTGTGAACCGATTTTCGAAATTTTTGTTTTGTTGTATTAGGTTTCACTCCAATTTGGTACCATGTTCACAAAAGTGGTGACCTGATGATGGGATCCATGAGTAATCGAGGGAACTCCTCGAAATTTATATGGAAACATATGGTGATTTTGGTTTTATGTGAAGTGTACTAAGAATATGCTACCAAAAAGTCAAATATTGGGTCAAAGTATACCATGGTTTCGAAGATACTGAGAGAACTCCTGACTCCTTATAGATATACGTTCGGGAGTTTCGGCGTTGTTTTAAGAACAGAAAGCATATGCTACTATGCAATTCATATTCATCATCATAATCATCATCATCATCATCATCATCGTCATCATCATCATTAAGGTCACCAATGTCTCATGGCACAGAATTAATAATAGTACAAGGGATAGGTATGGATATACTAATAATAATAATTATGTACTGTATAACAACACCTGTTTGTTTAATACATGGCGGTCGGCGCCGCAGAGGCGACGGCGTCGCCGCGCCGCCGCGCCGCCGCGCCGCGTGGCGCGTGGCGGCAGACAACAGATCGAATACTTTACTAATTACTTTATAAAATTTAAATAGACAAATAGAATTAAAATAAAGTTATTTCAAAAAGAGCATTTACACATAACAAAGTCATTAAGTGTCTTTTTAATCAGTTATACTTATTAATCGATAGATGGCGCACTAAGTATCGATTTGAATTCTTGATTAAGCGCTTATTCCACTTATCCTAGCTAGGAAGTCCTAGCTAGGGTCCTAAAAAATTTAGTCAAGTGGAATAACATTTAGAAGCTAGGATCCTAGCTAGGATCCTAAATCGGAAAAAATTTAGTCAAGTGGAATAACATTTAGAAAGCTAGGATCCTAGCTAGGACTTCCTAGCTAGGATAAGTGGAATAAGCGCTTTACAAGAACAGAGCTGTCAATAATTATGATAATATTAAATAATATGAGTAGCTACGCTACATCCTATACAAGTTTATACAATTTTTTATCTGATAGATCCTTCGATCGTGGAAAAACGAGACACAATAGCCTTTCTATTGTTATCTCAATCGCCGGTGACCGCTTGGGGCTTGAAGCATTAAAATTGTTAAATTACTTAGCACAATATGTTCACTTCACTGATAATATATGATTTTGTGAGTGTGAGTTGTGACTCTTGACAAATACGTAAAATATACGCGAAGGTTTACCTACTAGTGTAACTAAAAAGAGTGAAATTATTATTATTTTTAACAAAAAATTAAAACCGACTTCCAAGGTAAAAACAATAATAACATTAATATGAACTAAAAAGTATTAAATAATTTTTACTATCTAATGGTGCCTTTTTCCGAATTCGGCTAAACCTCAACTATTTCTGTATTCAATCTTCATAATTTTGAAGTCGGTGCCAGTTCCAAAAGTTTCAAATATTCTGTCAGAGGACTGAAGATTCAGCTATCTGGTACCGACTTCAAAATAATGAAGATTGAATACAGAAATAGTTGAGGTTTAGCCGAATTCGGAAAAAGGCACCATTAGATAGTAAAAATTATTTAATACTTTTTAGTTCATATTAATGTTATTATTGTTTTTACCTTGGAAGTCGGTTTTAATTTTTTGTTAAAAATAATAATAATTGTCTAACAAAAGCTAAGCCAGTTCAGTATCCTTCGATCGTGGATTATTGGAAATCTATTGTTATTCTATTGTGTCTCGCTCACCGGTGAGCTTGTAATAAGATACGTAGAATAATATTATACAGGTGTATTATTCTACGTACACAGTACGCGAAAAAACTAAAAAGAGTGAAATTATTATTTTTAACAAAAAATTAAAACCGACTTCCAAGGTAAAAACAATAATAACATCCTTATAATATGAACTAAAAAGTATTAAATAATTATTCCTATCTAATAGTGCCTTTTTCCGAATTCGGCTAAAACTCAACTATTTCTGTACTCAATCTTCATAATATTGAAGTCGGTGCCAGTTACAAAAGTTTCAAATATTTTGGCAGACTGAATATTCAGCTATATCTGGTACCGACTTCAAAATGATGAAAATTGAGTACAGAAATAGTTGGGTTTTAGCCGAATTCGGAAAAAGGCACTATTAGATAGGAATAATTATTTAATACTTTTTAGTTCATATTATAAGGATGTTATTATTGTTTTTACCTTGGAAGTCGGTTTTAATTTTTTGTTAAAAATAATAATTAAGAAGTGATATTTTAACAGATCCCCCAAAAAAGTCAATGTTTTTGTCTTCATACTAGACGTGTCTGATAAGTGATAACATTATTTAAAACAATTTATGTATCGTTTGACGCGCCCTCACAAAGCCTTTGCCCCTACACTTTAGAATAGCTGACCAATATAATTTTATCAATATTCAAATCATTTTACACATCTAGAATTTTTCGAAGATTCAACCCACGATATTGAAAATCAGCGATATTACCACTGAACCATAGGGGCTTATGATACAATAATAAGATCAGTGGACATTGTGCGAAGACAATGACCAGATAACACAAACAAAACATTTGTGATAACAGGTAGACATGGCATCATCATGATCGTCATCATTTATCATCCCTTTCATCGACCACTAGCATATAAAGTAAGTAGTCGAATCAAAATCAATTGGATATTTTTAATTCCAGACGATAAAAGTGTCTGTTTGTCTGTCTGTATGTGGTGTCTGTCGGTATCGTAAGATCCAAACTGGAGTACTGATTTCGCGTCAGATTCTCGTGCTGATCGAAAAACCTTGGAAAAACCGTAAGACGGTTGGAGAGTAGTGTTGTGTCTAACTCGAACTTGAACTCGAACTTAAATTGGTTTCGATTAATTAAAAAAATATATTTTATAATAATCGATTTTCATAAAAAATGGGTTTAAAAAATGCACAACGTTAATAATCAAGATTTAATTTCTGCCGGCACTCCCGGAGTGCAACCCGTCTTTTTTTTAATTTCTTTAATTTTTACCTATTTATAATATTGTGCTAAAATAGAGAATTCAATTGCATTTATGCGTAGAAAAAAATATTAAATGTTGAGTATTTATTTTAACTCACACATAATAATATAATTTACCTCTAAAGTTTTGTAGGAAGAATGTTACGTTACAACCCATCCGTATAGTTTTGAAATGTTCGAACGGTGATAATCTCAGTCTATAGATCTAAAGTTGTTTTTTCGTCTATTTCTAATACATTTTCTATAGCAGTTAACAAATAGTGAACAAATTATTGCAACATTGAATGCAACGAGAACAGAGCAATGAAAAGTTTCCTAAGCGGGCCATAATTAAATTAGATTGATAATGTAACATATAGACGTAATATAAATTAGACTCATCTATGCATATTTATGTTTTCATAATCAAACCATCACCAAATAAAAATGTATGTACAAAATTTTTACTAATGGTACCTTTTAGCTTTAGCGACACTTTGTCAAATCTTGGTGGAAATTCATTTTTATAACAAAAGTTGTTTTAAAAATGTCAACAGACACCAGCATGGAGGCAATTCATTCAAAGACAAAAGGTTATTTTTAGGGGTCCGTCAAAAATGTTACCTCTTAAAAGGGTAACGCCACCAAAAAAAAAAACGGTTTTCTGCCACCTTTAAATGTTTAAGAACCAACCACCAATTTGAGGACCGCTGCCATAAACATGCCGTATCGTTGTTTTGATGTTCTGTTTACTGCACACATCATCGCACGTAATAATAACATCGTGGGATGATTTCACCGTGCTGAACCCTTTCTTGCTGGACTTTCGCTTTCGTAGCATATTGTCCTATGAATTGCCTTCTCATGGTTACTGGATATAATGTCACCACGCCTTTTATGCAAATCACTGACCATTTGATCAGACATGCAACAGAAATTAAACATAGATACAAAGAAATAGTTAATTTACCAAGATGATGAAGTCAAAATGAGGGGTTATCATTTTGGTAGTTGTTACTATAATCCATACTAATATTATAAATGCGAAAGTGTGTCTGTCTGTCTGTTTTTCTGTTACCACTTTACGCTCAAACCGCTGAACCGATTTTGATGAAATTTGGCATGAAGATACTTTGAGTCCCGGGAAAGGACACAGGATACTTTTTGTCCCGGGAAAATGTACGGTTCCCGCGCAATAAACGAGTTTTGGCGCAAAGGAGTTGCGGGCGTCATCTAGTATTATCAGTCTATGTCCACACTTCTATACAAATTTTATAAATGTAAAAATGTGTCTGTTGACTGTCTGTCTATAACTTCTTTACGCCCAAACCACTGAGCCTATTTAGCTGAAATTTGGTATGGAGATACTTCATGTGTCCCGGGAAAGTAGAATACTTTTTATCCTGGAAAAATGTGCGGTTCCCGCGCAATAATCGAATTTGCGGGCAACGGAGTTGTATCTAGTTACTAACGTCAGGTTCTTAATCTTACCAATTTCTCTTTTTAATAACTTTGTAGATTCGATAACTTTTTTATGAACGGAGTAGTATTTTATCGTTTTTGATAAAGAAAATGACCATCAAACTAGACATTACGCAGACGAGTTCGTTGCATTCATAATTATTACTATAATAGTTTTCCTCTAGCTCAGTGGTCCCCAACCTTTTTTCAAACATGTTTTGGTCTTGGTGTCGCGGGCCGCAACAAAAATTTTTTAGGGTTAAAAAATAACATTCTTCAAAATTAACGATTTTAAAGTGAAAAAAATTTAACGACTATCACGTGGACTTTACGTTAACGTATTTTGCCGGTGGGCGTGAATTTCAATTTTTTTTAACATCACGCGGGCCACAAATGAAGTCCCGGCGGGCCGCGGGTTGGGGATAGCGGCTCTAGCTGATGAAAGTCGATAAGACCGACCTTGCAGTAACGTTAGATAATACTAATCACGGTACTAACTGCCGCACTCAAAGACATTTAATGATGATTAAACTTTAATTTAAATGAAGAGTTGGACAGATAATATACTTATGGGGCTTCTGCCAACATTTTCATCGAACAGTTAAAAGTAAATCGAGGTCTACCACAATCTGATGGCAAATTTTGACAGCAGATTTTCAAAAAATATCCTTGGACAAATTGATACAGCCGCTATAAGGAAAAAAAAGGATCAAAATGTTTTATTCCAATTACCCCAGTATAGCTAGAGTCAAATTTTCACTGTTTGCCATCGGATTCTGGTAGACCTATAATATTCGTCTGAGTGCGGCAGGACTGCTTGCTTTCGATAAATAATTTGTGACAGCTAAGTTAGAAATAAAAAATGTATGGAATTTTGACACATCGTAAGCGCTACCGCATACCTACATTTTTAATATCGAACTTCGATGTCGAAATTAGCGAATGTACCTACTGTTTATGTCGCATTGGCCAGTTCTTTATTAAGGCGAAAAAGTGTAAGAAAATGATTTTAACCCATCAAGCCCCGTACTGTACGAGCACCGGTGACCGCGACAACAATAGAATACAATAGCAATTCTTGGAATCCCCGATAGAAGGATTAATAATCAATTTGCCGTGCAAGTTTCTTACGCCGATTCTTCACTCCGGGTTAGCTTTTAAGCCGGTGGTAGTCGTCGTAGATTTTCCAGAAAGATTTGCTAATCTATTCGGCAAAAATATAATAAAATCTTAGGAATATATTATGTTTTTTTTTTATTATTATTTATTTATTTTGCTGTCGGAGCTATAGTCAGCAATTTGTTTAAGTACCTCATTTCGCGGCCCATTTCAGATATTTGCTAAGAAGCTAATCTTTGTTCTAATGGTGTAGAAACTGTTGCTTTAAATTATTTTGTCCAGTGGATCGTGAATGACCTCCCATTTGCTTATGTAACATCGTTTCTATATTCTCTCCCTCTGTTCCTGCTATCTCTTTCACTACTGACTACGCAGTAGCGTAGTGGTTATGGTCTGGTACCAGAGTAGTGTAAAATAAGAGTACTTATTTTACACTATGGTACCAGACCATTTTAAAACTAATCACACTTAAAAGTCAATGTAGAGTGTAGACCACAGTTTACTTTATGTTTTCCTCATAATTGGTTGTATGGCGCTATGTATCCGGCAGGTCTATCGCGTCAAATATTATCGTACCTGCGACCCGCCCCGGCGT
The DNA here is from genome assembly GCA_905333045.1 of Lysandra bellargus. NCBI lineage: Eukaryota > Metazoa > Arthropoda > Insecta > Lepidoptera > Lycaenidae > Lysandra > Lysandra bellargus. The sequence continues at coordinate 6,478,497 of HG995338.1, forward strand.
CGCACGGGTATAAAATATATAGCCACTGAAAAAATGATTAAAATCTATAGCCTATGATCCTTCACGTGGTCTACTGTGCCAAATACCATAAAAATTTCTCCAGAAGTTCGCGAGATAAGCCCTTTCAAATAATTTCCCCCGTTTTTTTCCACTTTCTCCTATTAGTCTTAGCGTGATAAAATATAGCCTATAGCCTTCCTCAATAAATGAGCTATCTAACACTGAAATAATTTTTCAAATCGGACCAGTAGTTCCTGAGATCAGCGCGTTCAAGTTAGCCCTTTCAAATAATTTTCCCCGTTTTTTCTACATTTTCCTCTATTTCTTCGCTCCTATTAGTCTTTAATTAGCGTGATAAAATAATATAGCCTATAGCCTTCCTCGATTAATGGGCTATCTAACAGTGAAAGAATCATCAAAATCCATTTCGTAGTTTTAAAGATTAAAGGGAACAACTAGTGACATGAAGGAAAAAAAGCGACTTTGTTTTATAATATGTATAGATTAGACAGACCATATCGTGACATGTGGAAGCTATTTCGTGACATATGACAGCTGTTTGACACAACAATTGACACGATAGACCTGACGGCTACATAGCGTTATACAACCCTGATTGAAGTGGTTCAGCTGTGTTGAATGATCAGTTACCATGTTACCATAATATCTCTTATAGATCTACTCCATAGACCAAACATACTAAATCACAGCAGCCGTTGCACTTATATTCAACTTGATATTGGACGAAACTCCGTTGTTCGTTTATTGCATGGAAACTGTGCATTTCGTCGCGTTAAAAAGTATCCTATGTAATGTAATCCCGGAACTTGAATCGGTTCAGCGGTTTTAACGCTGTGTGAAAGTGTGTTTGTGTGCCTGGCTCTTCACTGAAGAGCCAGACGGACAAACGCACACTTACTTTATCGCTTTTTTATAGAATCGCCGATCAAAATGTATGGAATTGACTCATGAGTCGAATGTCAACTTTATTGTATCGAACGCTTATGTCAATTTCTTACATTTTGGTCGGCGATTCTATAACGAAGCGATAAAAGAAAGTGTCTTGGCTAAAGGGCCTGGTGAAAACTGCGTTTCTGTGACCAACCACAAAGCGGCCTTGGCGTACGGTCGATTAGGCTAAGCTGCAACGCACGGTACCAATAGACCACTCAACGGTGACATCCACTGCAACTGTGACTCAACCAAAGCCAAGTTCAACTTTTGTTTTGCGACATGCCGTGGTCCAGTGGTTTAGAGCTCGGAGGTCGTAGGTTCGATGCGTTGTTGTTTTCAAGTTCGGTTAGAGCAGTGTATTCTGATTGACAAGAAAAATGATTCCTACGTCGGATGGGTAGGTAACAACACTGTTCTGTGGTTTGGAGCGTGGCTTTTGATTTGGTGGGATCGCGTAGAAAAATTGTTGTTTCGAATTTGGTAGGACAATGCAGGCTAATCACCTGATTGAAAGATCTCCATATATCAGATATATGTGAAAATACGGTCCTGTGGATTAGATCGTGGCACGTGACTCGGAGGATTCGATTTCAGCGTTGGAAACAATGATATTTCGAAGTTTGGTTAGGATGTTGGTCGATCAAAAGACAGAAGGATGATCCATGCGTCAGATAGATATAATTGGCGTTTCTGAGTCACTCGCCTGCCGTGTCGGTCATCCGGACCCATTGGATTCAGTAAAGGACTCTCTTCCTTTGTGAGTGATCCTGTGTACTGCGCACAACCTTGGGCACTAAAATTACTCCAGTATAATCTGGTGTCAATAAAACCGTCCACCGTAACCGACACCGATGTTTTGATAGCAATTAGTAATAATTGCTGTCACAACAATTATTTTTTATTTCCAAGTTTCACCACTTTCGCTTTAGACCTTACTGCGGTTTGATATGTAACGATATCTACAGGTGCTTATGTAAGTGGCTCCTTTGATGTATGTACGAGTTACGTTTATTACGGACTAAGTAGTGATGTGGGAGTTTTCAGCTATTATTGTTGGAGCAACCAATATACTTTCGCAATACAATGACGAAGTTTGTAATTTTTGGCTCGTATTTAATTTGTGTGATAAACTGTTGACATTAAGTTCATCGTGCTATGTACAGTTTCGACTTTCGTTGCAATAGCCAAAAAGTCGCTTCCATTCCATTCTGCGCCGGTATAAATAGAGCCTTATTCCCACCTCTGCATCTATACAAGTGGTGGTAAATAATAATAATGAATTTCCAATATTTCAATAAAATTTTAGTCTCGAAACATTCGTGGAAGTCCATGGAAGGTTTTCATCTAGTCTATTTAAAAAAGAAACTCCAATCACTTCTATCTTCACAAGTTAGAAAGAAAAAAAATCATTCCTATAGGTAAGGTTACAATTTTTACAAAATACTTAGCTACAATTCATTGCATTTCGTTGATTCTACAGTACGACCGCGACCTCAATTTTTTCAATTCAAAGCCAGTCGGAAATCATCGTTTTTCATACATCTTCATTGTCATACAACGTAGGTTGCACCGTCTATTAGTAACAGTGGATTAGTACTGCGAACTATCAAAATATTTTATCCCGGAAAAATGTACAGTTGCAGGTATCACCTTGGTTATAGATGACGTTAGGTGTGGAACAACGCTGATCTTACATATTGTGATAGATTGAATTTGTGGGCTGAGCTCTTGCAGGATCCATGTTTTTTTTTTTTTTGTGCGACAAAAATAGTTAATGGTCCTTCCTCATAGTCAACTAGCACTGGAAGCATACATTCTTCCGGGATATATATGGTATCCTATGTTCATCAAAAACAGCAAAATCGGCTTGGACGTGAAGAGGACACACTTTCACATTGATAATGTAATCATTATGGATTATTTATTTATGCGTGTGCAATCCAGAGGAAGGACAGGCCCCCACAGTGCAAAATAGTTGAAGTTCCTCAGTTCTCATCACGACTCGAAGATGCTCACTGAATAATGGATTCATCTAATTGCATCCCGCACGCACCGGCATGCGATGTAATTATACCAGCTTATGTCACATCAGCTGAGATAGATTGTAGGTTTATACTATATCCTACTAGTTAACCCGGCGAACGTTGTTTCGCAAGATACGTTATCTATACAGGGTGTAACAAAACTAGTGATAATGCTTTAGGGTGTGCACGTGTTCCTTAAATAGAGTTCACTGTGAAAGTAGCAGCGCTGAAAGACCAATTTTTTGTGATTTGTATGAGCAAGCACGCCCATAAGTCATAACCAACGTTATGAATTTGTCCATGCAAATACGATTTGTCTTATTTTAGTCTTGAAATATCCGTGAAAGTCCAGGGAAAGTTTGATCGGTACGAAAATGTTTGATATATAAAGTTGTGGCGTTTGCCAATGAAAAGGCCAGTGAATAGATAAAACTGTCGAAAAACCTCAGAGATCTAAATTCTGAGATAAGACATAAGCCATGGACGTTACAAGTAGGTAATTTATGTTATATGCTATGGATGTGCACATTCCGACACATAATATAATTTATATTAATTTCCATCGGAATATTCTCACGTAAAAGCTCGTGTCCTCGCGTCTCGGATGCACTCCTCTTATGTCGCAATTACATTATCTATAAGTTACTCAAGCTTTAGTTGCAATAAACCAGAATCATAATATAGACATCATACCTTTGTTAGATGAAGATCTTGCTAACATCTATTTTTTAGGGTCGGGTAGTTTCAAGACCCTATCTCTACTCTAAATCCTGCTGTAAATTAGAGCAAGAGTCCCTGAACGGCGGAATCTTTAGAGTCTAGACGTCTAAATGGCTCTATATCTATGTTATATCGTGATTTTTTACTCGGAGGTCGTGGGTTCGATTCCCGCGTTGGAAACATGTCATTTCCAACTTTGGTTAGGACAATGCAGACTGATCACCTGATTGGGCATGTAAAAAGTCTGACCTGCGCCTGATCTCTCTCTAGTCGTGTCGGTCGTCCATCCCACTGGGTTATGAGAGTAAAAGAATAGAGAGTGCTCTTATGTAGGTACTGCGCACACACTTGGGCACTATAAAATTACTCCTGCGTAACTGGCCTGGTTTCAATGAAGCCGGCCACCGTCACCGAAACCGCTGTGGAAGTTATTATGCTATACCCGCGGCTTTACACTGCTCAAATTGACGTATGTATTGACGAATTGACAAAGAGAAAAGATAGTTTTTCCCTAAAATGAGTCAGGCCCGCAACGCACTTGCAAATCTTCTGAGATTGACGGCAGTAAATAAATGGTAGCTAACTTTTCTCTTGAGCGACTATTTGGAATATTGTTCAAATACAATATTCCAAATGGTTGCTCACCGAGTACCGTAGTAACATTTAACATAATGACCTACTGTTGTAAGATATTGTAAGTATAAAAGATTAATTTATTTCTTTGTCGTTTAGACATTCTGGCAGGTCCTTTATTGCAACAACACAAGGACACTTTACAAACTACGAATTTATGACGACCTCTGTGGCTCAGTGGTGAGCGCGTCAGTAGCTCAAGCCGGGGGTCGCGGGTTCGAATCCCGCCGACGGAACAAAAAGTTTCAAAAGTTCCTGGGTCATGGATGTGTATTAAATATGTGTATCATATAATAAAAATCTTAAATATAATATGTATAGTATAAAAGTATTAAATATATTTCCGTTGTCTGGTACCTGTAAGTTGTAACACAAGTCCTTCAGGTACTTACCACGGGGCCAGACTGACGTGGTGTGAAGCGTTCATAGATATTATTATATTATTATTTATATTATGCTTGTGAACGGAACTGGAGTATTTTTTGTGTGCTAATTATGTCATTGATCTATAGGCGATCAGTATTCAGTGTGGACAAGTAACGGCGACCCCATATTAGGCTGTGTACTGTTATGAGAAGTTCAATATATCTACAGTTTTGAGATTAAGATTAAGGCCTAGCTAGTTCTAGCCGTTAGCAGTGCCGTATTTAGATTTTTTATGAGTTTAGGCCACTTCCGCCGCCCCATATTATACGAAATCTGTCGTACCTCTTTAGCAAAGATGTGAATCGCCGATCAAAATATTGTATGGAATTGACATAAGCGTGATAGTATGAAGTGGACTTTCGACTCGTTTAACGTCAATTCCATACACTTTGGTCGGCGATGCTATAAAGAAGCGTTAGGCTGGCCTCACACAGCCGGAATTTCATAATCGGAAATTCATATAATTATTATTAATTCAGAAAGACCGGAATACCATACAATATCAGTACGCTCCAGCTCCACACACATTCTGATTTTTTCAGATTATGAATTTCATAGATCGATCTGTAAGAAGATGAATTTTCGATTATGAAATTCCGGCTGTGTGAGGCCGGCCTCAAAAAAAACGTCTTGGTTAGAGAATCTGAGCCTATATGGCCTATTCATAAATCCAGGGCTGGTCGTTAGATAGTACTATAGAGAAAACAAGACAGGAAAAGCGAGAAACGATTCAAGGCAATAAAGTTTACCGCTAGCTCAGTTAAAAATTAGCCTCCATTATTGAAGTTAAAAGCTTGTTTAGCGGTTTTCATACTTTTCTGGGTGGGAAATGTTCAACATGCATCAGGACATGTGATCTGATCCAAAATACGTAAAACGGAAGGAGGGTAGACGCGGTAGGGCAAATATTTACCTACCTGTTAATGTATTGTTAATAGTAATATTTACCTGTTCTTCTGTTTCGTCTTCGCTCCTGCCGGTGCGCCCGGGCCCCGGAGTACAACCGTTTTATGAGACTATAGGAGGTAAACGAGTAAACGGATTACCTGATGGAAATATATAATCTTCGACAATCGACATCAGCAACTATAGAGAAAGCAAATGCGTTGGTTGACCTTAAATTTGTACAGAGCCCTTCATCAACAAGTTTGACAGTTTTTTTTTTATTCCTGTCTGCTGCCTGACCACTTTGCCCAATTCCTTTTTTGAGTTACATGACATGTTGTAAAAATTAAAAAATCCGTACCTAAATGTAGCGATGTAGGTAAATAATAACTTGCCTAGAAACATACAGTACATAATGCCTAGCTACTAAGGTTTTTGAGAGGAGTTTCTGTTCACTAAGTGTGAAGTGTCTAAACACACTAAGCCGAAAAAACGCGGCCGAAGATCGAAACGATTACGCCTACAATGTATTTTAAATTACTGATGACACACCATGTCGAAATTACGTCGCGTTATATTGTATGCGTAGCGCATTGCTGGCGTAATCATGCCGAACTTCGGCCGCGTATTTCGGCATAGTGGTTTAGAGAACGCTTTTGATTGGCTCACGTCAAAAAGTTAACCAATTATTAACGTCGCAATGGAAATGATAAACTTATGTCAAAATATCTCACGAAAACCGGGCAAAATCAAGGCAACCGGGCAAGGTATTATACAAATCAACAGACAACCGGACAAAAGCAATGGCGTGCGATGAAATGTTTCGCTTTAATAGCTCGTACTTCGACAATTAAAACATTAATTGCTTGAATTGAATTATAATTTGTAACATACACCTTGAACTATAAAAGCACCAATAGAATTAATTTAATAAATAACTTGAGAGGTGTCAAAGGACACCCGAATGGAACGAAGTTATTTCTTATGTTCAAAAAACTGTAAGTATTATTAAAATAACGCCATCTATTGACGCCCAGGAATACTAACGATGCGTCGCTATTTATTTAAAAAAAACGCCATCTAGTTGACGCTTAGGAATACTTACTATCGTCGCCCTCTGTCCCTACCATGCAGGTACTACCTAATAAAAAAATGTCGAGGTCAAATGAAGATCAAATGTCGTTCTGTCTAGCCAGTAGCCTTCAAGATTTACGCCGAACGCGAGATAAGGAACTTCATTCCAATTGTATTTATTTTAGGAGACGACTCTTCTAATCCTTTTATAAGGTGTTGATAACCTGAGAATTCTGTATTGTACAGGCAAATTGAGAAGAAATTAACTATTGCAAAACGTCATTGCTGATTATTGTGAAAATCGCACTATGGAAAAAACAGGTTATGGTTTACTGGTTTAATAATTATTTACCTGCGACTTTATATTGTTTCTGCAAATTTTCCTAACTAAATGATATATTTTTGGTTAAATATGGATGTTCGATCTCAAGTACTTATATTTTATTCTTATATATTATTTAGCGCTACAGTAATTTACTTAAATATTTTATACTCGAGTTGAAGTACAAGTAAAAATGGGCATAAGTTAGGTATAGCAAGCAAGAAGAAATAGTTTTTGCGCAAAATGCAGGTGCCAATGGGGTTAGCACCACTACCATGGAACATAAGATGGAAGTTTTTGGTATCGTTATAATCAGCATTATGATATTCCTACTATGTATTGGTGGATATTTGTTAATGAAAAAGTGTAATAAAAGTATGAAAAAGTGGGCGAAGAAGGAGAAGTTGTCTGCAATGTCAATGAGTTCGGTTGCTAAGTCCAAGCCCCAGCCCACCCAAGTTTCCTATGTATGATAGGTACATAGGCGTACCGAGCAGCTGACCCCCCCCCCCCTGAAAGGTATGTACTCGTCAGGTGTTGTGAAATGAAGGTGTTCTTACTATTAAGTATAGTATTAAGTATAGTCAGACGTGTTGTGAAACGAAAGTGGTCTTAGTATTAATTAATATCGTTGTCTTATCGTTGGAAATGGAGATGTCATGTGCATTGTAATTCGATATCTTCATTTGTTATTGTTTTAAGCTATGCACTTCAGACATTGTTAACCTTTGAACATGATAATGTAGGTACTTACTCATATTGTAATTGTTCGTCGTTTCCACTTGTATTTTGTATTAAAAATTGTAATTTTTTATTTTTATAATATTTATAGAGGGAATATTGTAGCGGCCCTAAAGTTTTGCATAAGTACGATGTAAATGTACGATAGATATAATATATTAACTTTTGTTGCAATGTATTTCAGTCGGAATAAATGCTTTGTTTACGACGGTTGTTTTATATGTCAATTCCGACTTCGCCCCTTACACAATATTCATCATCATAATATTATCATATCATCATCATATTAAGCTGTAAATTGCTTGCAAACTTCTTATAAATAAAAAGCAACGAGCCATTCGATAAAAAAATAACAAACAGTCGAATATAGAACCTGGAGGAGGTTTTTGGGTGTCGGTTAAAAATAGGAAAAGGATTATTATTTTTAACAAAAAATTAAAACCGACTTCCAAGGTAAAAACAATAATAACATCCTTATAATATGAACTAAAAAGTATTAAATAATTTTTCCTATCTCATGGTGCCTTTTTCCGAATTCGGCTAAAACTCAACTATTTCTGTACTCAATCTTCATAATTTTGAAGTCGGTACCAGATATAGCTGAATCCAGATGCCAGAATATTTGAAACATTTGTAACTGGCACCGACTTCAAAATTATGAAGATTGAGTACAGAAATAGTTGAGTTTTAGCCGAATTCGGAAAAAGGCACCATGAGATAGGAAAAATTATTTAATACTTTTTAGTTCATATTATAAGGATGTTATTATTGTTTTTACCTTGGAAGTCGGTTTTAATTTTTTGTTAAAAATAATAATTTCACTCTTTTTAGTTACCTAGTAAAATCATCGCGTACTATACGTAGATTAGGGCCGATTCACACCGAATGGCAGAGGCGAGGCGAGCAGTTTCAGTGTCATATGATTTTAAACTTTATTGTAATACATAGTATCGCTTGAGAAATTGACGCCGCCGGCGGCCGCAAGAGTCCACGAGCATCCACGGGCGGCAGTAGATTTCTCAAGCGATACTATCTATTACAACAATGAAGATAAAGTTTAAAATCATATGACACTGAAACTGTTCGCCTCGCCTGCGCCATTCCGGTGTGAATCGGCCCTAATACACCTGTATACTATTCTACGTATCTTATTACAATTTGTTAACAGTCACACTTACAAAATATAATATCAGCTGCAGATAATTTTGAACAATACATTAAAAAAAATCGAAGTGGACACGTGCGAGCCGCGCCAAACCGGAATTTTAGCAGCGCGGCAGCGGCGAGGCTTTCATTGTCATATGATTTTAAACTTTATCTTTATTATTGTAATACATAGTATCGCTTGAGAAGTCTACGGCCGCCCGTGGCCGTGATTGGTAAGTGTGACAGCTGTGCACTCTAGCATGTTACTTATGTATTATCGAAGCAACTTACTTCTCAGAAGTAATGTCAAATGTGCGCCTTACGCTCTGGAGATAAGGTTGAATATTTTGTTATGTTCAATTTTGGTGACATTGGTGACCCTGACATGAAAATGATGATGATGATGATGAATATAATTTGTATAGTAGCATATGCTTTCAGTTCTTAATATAGCGCCTAAACCCCCAAACTTGTATCTAAAAGGAATCCGGAGTTCTCTTAGTATCTTCGGAACCATAGTATACCTTGGTGCAGAATCTTGTGTTTTGGTAGCATATGCTTAGGATGCTTCTCATAAAATCAAAATCACCATATGTTTCCATATAAATTTCGAGGAGTTCCCTCGATTACTCGTGGATCCCATCATCAGATCACCACTTTTGTGAACATGGTACCAAATTGGAGTGAAACCTAATACAACAAAATAAAAATTTCGAAAATCGGTTCACAAACGGCGGAGTAATCGTTGAACATACAAAAATAAAAAAAAAAAAAAAATAAAAAAATATCCACAGCCGAACATATAACCTCCTCGTTTTTTGGAAGTCGGTTAAAAAACACCCATCGTGTTTGTTTCATATCCGCTATATCGTTTTTTCTAACTACATATTTTCAATGCGGTTCTCTAATAATCAAAAGTTACGAACGATTAGCTAGGTATACTCGTCTACGAATTTATTTAGGGCCTTTATTAATATATTTACCACTTTTTTCATTAACATAATATTGTATCAGATTCATAAGTATTATACCTCAAACAATTATTGACTATAAAATTGAGCTGAAAATAAGTTTTAATGTATTATTAAATTCAAGAATTATTATTTCTGAAAATCCGGTTTCAAAATAGTTGAATTTTAATTTGTAGAAAAAGAGTTCAACGCGCGCGATGCCCTTATTTTTCGTCAAAACAAAATTAATGTTTTCACTACTAGGTAATTCATCAATAATGTTAACGCAGTACAGTTAAAGAAACATTTTCTACAAACTGAAGTTCATTTCCAATCCAAAATTACAATTTTTAAATCTTTCATTACGGCTGAACCGATTGGACTTATTTTAGTCTAGAAATATTCAGACCAGGTTTATATTAAAAGGAAAGTAATACGAAGTTCACTGGGATACGTTTTTTAATGAAACTAATAAAATGTAGAAAATTATGTACTTATGGAAAGTACGTTTTGCGTAAGTAGGACAAAAATTATAGGTAGGTACCTAAATACTAAAATAATACTTCAGTCGGAATTTCCAGGAATTGCTATTGTATTCTATTGATGTCGCGATCACCGGTGCTCGCGCGGGGCCTGAAGGATTAAATTAAAATATTGTACGCTGCTAAGCATTCGTGTAGGTACTAACCACATAAAAATTACGTATTGAGTTATAAATGCAGTTATATTCTTTAGATGATTCAAAGAACAAGACTACATTCAAAATTTTTCGACAAAAAAAATGTGGAGTTAGCACAATATACAGAAAATCTTATTTAGTTAATCTACGTTTAACAAAAATATGAATACTTATCGTAAAAATCACTTTTGGAAAAGTTTTGTAAGTAGGGTGGGAAGATATTATAGTACGTATCTATGATAAAACAATAATAATAGTTAATAATTTGCAATAAAATAGAATTCATTGGAAATATGTGGGTAAATAATATTTTGCACTTTAGGTAGGTATCTGTTGAAAACCTATAACTAATCAAATTCGCATCAATTCGAAAATCGTCATTTTCTTAATTTAAACTTAATATTAATTGTGTGTTCAGAATTTAGATAGGTACTTAGTTAGTTTTGATAATCACACAAGAAAATTATGATTTAAAGTCGTATATAGACCTGAAAAGTTATAGTATATAAAGTATATAGTTTATAGGTAACTAGCTACCTTGTTTTATTTGCCTAACAATATCTAATTTAATTAGGTACCAGAATATCCCAGAGTCTAAAAACTAAGAGATGAATTATTATTTTTTTGATTCCTAAGTATTTACAAAAATACCTACTCACAAACTATTCGAAAAAATAACACAAGGTAGGTAAATAAAATAATCTTACCTGATACTTCATCTTGCCTTTTCGACGCACTCACATACACAATTTCTATGCCTTTAATACTAACTCAGAAAAAAATTGTCTTTGCCTTGTAAATAAAACATAAATTGAAAATCGAACTGCGATTCGCAATTTCCGCGGCGAGAGTGAAATGACATGCGCACGCGCTGCAAACCGCGCTAATGGCTTGGCGCGTGGTAGCGCAGCAGTTTTCTTCCGCCGCTTAGTCAGAGGGCGGGCAGTGGGCACCCCGTTAGCTATTGTTTTTTTTTTCAACATCACCTCGTCAGGATTATGCAAATGCCACCAACTCTGGGTTAAGCATTAACTATTTTTTATTTCAAAGATTGTTTTTTTTTCAATGCAAATGTTTTAGGTGGTTGATCTAAATGTGTGGATGTGCAAAAAGTGCTTGACAAATTGACAATATTATGCTCCTAGCTGTGTAAGGGACAACAACCATGGTTTCTTTGGCCTTCCGTGCATTGGCTCACTGATAGAGTACACGCAGCGCATCAATCAAGTATAGTCGTGGGTTTTAATCCCATAACGGAACGCATTAATTATATAATAATATTATTATTCATCTGCCCCTCGATAGCCGCTTATATTTTTCAAAACAATATACAATCTCTAATCTTAATCTAAAAAACATAACTATAGCTATATAATACTTATTTAATGATAATTGATAAGAATGCGCTGATTTAGGTGTCGTGTAGGTAGCCGGCTACATTAATAAAGCAGAAGTCATTTTTACAATGATCAAGCGTGTGAGCTTCATTCCAGAACAGCGTTTCCCATACGCCGGGTCCAGGAGCGTAACTACCGCCGTATCTGCCGTATCTATCAATTATACAGGGCCCCCGGGCCTCAGCCCCAATGTGAATTAGCGAAAAGTAATAATTAATAACCCTCCAATTCTTAAAGGTTTAGATCTTACAGACATAGATCAAGATAGATACCGCATGTCGCTCCATTTGTATGAAAACGAGCGTGCCAATATTTTCTTACCTACTGTGACGTACCCACGGGCGTATATATAGCGTTGATAAGGGGTCCCTAACGTAAAAAGCGGCCAAGTGCGAGTTGAAATCACCCATTAAGGGTTCCGCAGCAGCAAATGGGCAACGTGCTTAGGAAATCAAAAATATTTTTAAAAATACATGTACCGCACCGATTTTAATCGGCGAGGTACATATTATATTATTGTCGACTGAACAAGTATTAGATAATGGGGGGGGGGGGGTCTGGACCCCCAGGACACCCACCTTATGTACGCCCATGGACGTACCGATGGAAACGTGTCGATTACCTAAGCCAACGTTTCTATTTGAATATCTACAGCTCAATACGGCACTTTTAGGCATTTAGGCATATTTAAAATTCCGATTGACGTCCGATTCCGATAGCAGACTAAAGAACAGACTTTCGAAAGACGAGCATTGCTCATCGTTTGGGAACGCGAAATGGCACGCGAAGTAGGTACATACACATGCGGTATCTATCTTGATCTATGTCTGTGGTTTAAGCCTTAACCTTACCCTAAGGCCGGGACACAAAAACTGGAACTGGGAATCCACGACGCGCGTCGTAAAAAACTACGACACGACATCGTACGACGTCGCGTCGTAGAAACTCACATAGAAATTCAAAGATGAGTTTCTACGACGCGACACCGTATGACGTCGTACGATGTCGTGTCGTGGTTTGTTACGACGCGCATCGTAGATTCCCACGACACTACGTCTTTTGTGTCCCGGCCCTTAGGCCCCAAAATATTTTTTATACGGGGCCCCGCCAATGCACGCTACGCTCCCGGCCGGCTGGCCACACATACATTAGTATTCGCTAGCGAAGCGATGACTTAGTATGTCAAATCGCATACATTTCATGGCGTTAGCGTTTACGATAATCGCTTGCCACTTGTCTACTAGGGCGGATCTTTCGCATTCGCGAGCGAACCAATGCCAGGCCATCAAATTAAAGATCAAATTAAGGACCTGTTACACCTAATAATAATAACTCTTTATTGCACACCAAAATACAGTACATAAGCGAAAGATACAATAATAATATATTAGTAGTACTTCCTAATTGATGTACAAAAGGCGAACTTATTGCTACTAAGCAATCTCTACCAGTCAACCTTTTGTAGATACAATTGAAAATTGGAATATGGTAAAAATCGTGTAGGTGCCCAAACTAAACTAATCCTTGTGCTTAAAGTATTACTAATACTAAAACTAAGGGAAATTCTAAAACTACTTGTTACTAAAACGAGAACTATTAATTTATGCTGGTAGTTAACTATTTGATGACAAAGCAGAGATGTAACAACTGACAGGAATGAGCTAGTGCATAATATTAAGGAAATGAGATTTGAGTTTATGTTTAAAAATATTTATTGAACCGGCTTGTCGAACCTCTACCTCTAGATAGAGGTAGAGTGTCCCAAAGACTAGCAGCCATCTGGCAGCACGAACAGCGAAAGATTTGGAATTTAAGGAAGTAGAGTGCAGAGGGATCTCGAGAGTGAGATTGCTTGAAGAGCGTAATGTTAACTGGTGAGTATCATGCAAAACCTACCGAGTAAAATGGTGAGACAGTGCCCTCGGCCAAGCACTCGGTGCTCTCGCACGGTTTGATTGACCGAGAGCACTGTCTCTACTCTCACCGGTGTCTCGCCACTCTACTCGGTAGGTTTTATAACTACTAACTAGGCACGGTGCCCTAGGCCTAGCATTCGGTACTCTCGGCCAACTAGATTGACCGAAAGCACTGTCTCGCCAGTCTACCCTAGAGCTACGAGGAATCAGGCCTCTTCCGGCGCGGGCCCTTAGGGCTATGAAGTGGAGACAGTGGAGAATGCCCCACATTTCTCGCAACATTAACAAATCCTCAAAACTATCGAAATATCTATTATTATAATATAGGTGGTATCATGCCTCATGGTCTATTTCATGACTATAAGATATTATTATTTACTAGCTGTCCCGGCAAAGTTGTTTTGCCATAATATAAAGTATTTCCGATTTCGCCCATCATTTTATTGAAGTGACTAAATAAGTATGGCCTAGTTTTTATTATTCGTAGGTATGGCCCCATGGCAACTTCCATCGCCATCCCGTCGGCCGTCGCACAAAAAATGCATTATGTCAATTCCATTCTATGTCAAATGTCATAATGATACAAAAAGTCATGGAGGCATGGAGGCATCATGGAAGTGCATGGAGGTATCCTTAAATCTGTGCAAAAAGTTTATAGAGATAAACTACGATAACATGGCGCGCCCCTCCTCTAATGTCACTTATGACCAACAAACCTCTAATGTCACTATTTACGTGTACTGTGATTGGTTGAATACTTACTACATACAAACTCTTTCATAGGGATGTGACTACAAACATTGAAACAGTAATTTGGAGGGGCGCGCCATGTTATCGTAGTTTATCTCTACCTAACTACATATTACCCAGAGCGCTAATGTTAGATTAGAAATAAATAATAATAATTCTTAAATTTTCTAGTTTTCCGCGCAGTTTTTAATTTTTTCTGTCATAAGATCCTTCTGATATAAACAAACACGTCAATAAAAGAATTAGTGAAATCGGTTCAGCCGCTTATGAGAAAAGGAACTAAACGCTTTTATTATACAAAAACGTCATTTTTGACATGTGTTTGACAGTTCTCCTTTACCAGCAGCGCTCCCGTCAATGTCACCCACCTCCATGATTTATGAGTCCGTATACGAAATTTTGCCGATGCAAAGGTTCGCTACAGAAATATTATTAGATTTTTTCCCCATAATAGAGTTAAAAAAATATATATTAATTAATAAATTTAAAATATATTTATGCGCGGAAAGCCGACTCGAACGGCGAACCTTGCGGCGAGTAATATAATGTGAGATTTAGGCTGTTTTGAATCGTGTTTTTTGACACAATTTGTTTTTTTTTTTTTCTTTTTTCTCGAGTTGGATAGAATTTTATCTATAGATTATTTCTGTCGTTCTCTTTTTATGAATTACATCTCCAAGTTGCCGAAATTAACAGCAATTCTTTGCCCATTTTCTCTAAAATTTTGCTGAGTTACATATTTTTTTACTCAACTATTTATTATAAAGTGGTAAAAAGTAATTCCAACATTTTATAGACGACTTTCTCAACAGTACATTGTATTTTTTTCATACCGTTAAGACGTCAATACAATCCATAAACAGGTGATATTCTAAACCTTTTACAGCAAAAATCACAAAACTTTCGCGGGTTTGAGTTGGATTATTTAAAAATAATTTAAAAAATAAAAATCTAGCTCCAACATATTAAAACTTATAGAAATACTGTATTTTAACTGTTAAATCACGTCAGTTAAAACAGCGAAATCGGCAAATTTCGTATACGGACCCTTAAAGCCATGTCGAGCTGTACGCGTGATGTGACCAAGGGATAATAATATATGGGTTCATTTTTATATAATACTAGCTGTTGCCCGCGACTTCGTCCGCGTTAACATAGTATACCTATATAGACTTTCAACCCCTATTTCACTCCCTTGGGGGTAGAAGTTTCAAAATCGCTTAAACACGTATCCATTCATTTTTAATCAGTAACCCAAAAATAAAATTTTTGTTCCTAACTTCAGAAATGACGGATTTTCATTCAGACTTTCAACCCCTGTTTCACCCCCTTCGGGGTAAAATTTTCAAAATTCCTTCCTTAGTGGGTGTCTACATAATAAACAAAACCCTACCCACTAAATTTCGTGGCTGTAACTTTAACATTTTTTGCTCAGCGATGATGAGTCAGTCAGTCAGTCATGACATGTAATTTTATAAGTATAGATTTATATAGAATGCGACTAAAGATCTTTATAATATTAAAAGACTTCGTACAAGCGACAAAGCCCAAAAGTTGTAGACCTCAACAATTTTTTTTAATCTAAATTAGGGTAATGTAATGTAACCTATCGGCCAGCGGTCAGCCTGTAACTTTATAATATTATTTACTTGTTTCTTATGTCATTGTTATAATCATATCTACTTATAAATCTTTAGCTTTGACTTTTTTACTGGTTAAAAGAAAAGCACCCATGCTCCCACCATTGTCCCAAATCCCAAGTCCCACATGCTTGGTCAGTCCCAAGTCCCACCATGCTCAGACCGCCTCCCGCGCATCTCAATTTGACATTGACAATTTAACCGTCAAACTTCAAATTGTTTTCACGCCATTATTATTTTTAGGAAGTGTCTAACGTGCCGCTAGCGGTCGTTTAGCGATGCCCGCTAAAATACCGTTGTCGGCATAATAAGGAGGAAATCGCTATTCGCTAGTATGCCGCTAGTGGTATTTTAGAAGGAAGTGGCTAGCGTGCCGCTAGTGGTCGTTTAGCGATGCCCACTAAAATACCGTTGTTGGCATAATAAGGAGGAAATCGCTAGTATGCCGCTAGTGGTATTATAGTTAATGTGCGCTAACAAACCGATGCAGATGTCGGTAAAATAAAGCATAGTGTTTAGTCTGCTGCTGTAGCTACTCAGGCTTAGCATTACAATATTTATTAACTGACTTCAAAAAAATGAGGTTATCAATTCGACGCGTATGTATGTGCTAATATATGTACCAAATTATGAAATAAGAGGGCAAACGAGCATTTCCGTCGTCCATGGACACTCGCAACATCAGAAGAGCTGCAGGTGCGTTGCTGGCCTTTTATGGGGCAATAGGATAATAGGGTAGAGGACGGTAAGGTAGGGAATAGGGTAGGGTCGGGAAGGGAATAGAGTAGGGAATTGAGCCTCCGGTAAACTCACTCACTCGCCGAAACACACAGCGCAAGCGCTGTTTCACGCCGGTTTTCTGTGAGCTCGTGGTATTTCTTCGGTCGAGCCGGCCCATCCGTGCCGAAGCATGGCTCTACCACGTATGGAACGCGTCTGAACAAATGTGCCAAATTTCAAAAGTGTATGTTTGTATGTTTATGTTCGCATAATATCTCCGGAACTACAAGTCCGATTTGAGTAGTTATTTTTTGTTGTACAAGGTAAAATACCACTAGCGGCATAATAGCGATTTCCTCCTTATTATGCCGACAACGGTATTTTAGTGGGCATCGCTAAACGACCACTAGCGGCACGCTAGCCACTTCCTTCTAAAATACCACTAGCGGCATACTAGCGATTTCCTCCATATTATGCCGACAACGGTATTTTAGTGGGCATCCCTAAACGACCACTAGCGGCACGCTAGACACTTCCTTATTTTTATTTGTACCTGTACACTACGTTTTTGTAAATTTGTATGCTTTATACCTAAATTTCGGCTATTGTGTTAATCCTTTTTACAACTATAATTATACGTGATGTAATAATTAGTTATATGTATTACGTTGGTTAATGGTGCGCGGCTCATGCGTCTCTTTTTATGAAGGTTATAAAGTTTGACTTCAAAGATGAATACCGATGATTCGTTGCAGGCTCTTAAAAGTGATATAAAAAGTTTACAAAATAACCTGGACCAAATGTTGAAAAATCCCGCGAATAAAGAGCCTGAAATCATGCAAAATCATAACTGTCTGAACCCTTCAGATAATAACCATAATGTAAGTAAAAAATAATCTTAGATTCCATAGCAAATTACTTTCTACCTCCTTGCCTACCAAGTAGCATGAAATGTTTCATGACATATTTTAATAATAATGATGAGATTTGTGAAAATATAATTTCTCTTACAAACTTGTTTTTATATCAGTAACATGCTCAAATTCAATTTGTTTGTCAAGTTAAGGAACACTGGAATTCATCCTCAAGACCCCAGAATTCGTCTTCAATCAAATCATGTGTCTTCTACACCTTCCGTTCCTTGGGGACGAATGTTTCCTGAATCGAGCTCACCTAAAATACAATTGAAATCTGAAAATCAATTAAAAAAAGAAGGTAAGTGTATCCATTCAAGAAAAAGTCAAAAGTAATTTACATTTTCGTTTATGCTTGAAGTTTTGTCCAACCATACCTTATGCAAAGAAGAAACCGCCTAAAAGCAGTAAGACCACCATTTTGCACATTTTTGTATTTATTTTTGTTGTTATTTCTATTGTTTTTGTCTTTGTTTTTTTTCTTTTTGTATGTGCAAATAAAGAATTTATTATTATGCACCAAAACTATTTCCAGGAGAAGACCAGGATGAATTGTCCAAGATGATGTTGATTCTTCAGTGGAACTCTCAGTCCGATCCACAAGTGTCAAGTAACAGCTTGCCACAACCTGTACCACCAACCAGCGTTAAGGAAAAGGAGGCATTAACAGGTAATGTCAACATATTATGAATCTACGGCCCGCATTAATAAACTGCTCTTATGAAGTATGTATAAGAGCCGTTTAATAATACTCAATTAAACTTGTCTGATACACTAAATATGTCCTTAAGATTTTAGTCAAGTTTGACCAGTATCAATGATATAAAATAGTTTATAGGCCACACATTAGTATGGTACCTAAGTACCATCGAGGAAATTGATTTCTAGGCAGTTGACAGACCGACGTCATGTGGTTGGCTTATGTCAATTCAATGTTAGCTGTGATTGGTCGAATCCATTTGACTTAAGAGCCCGGGTAACCCTCGAAATTCTCATACATACGTAATACCAAAATCATTTTGTCATACGAAAATATTTAACATGTTTGAGTTATTTTTCAGCATAAAATAGTAATTACCTAGGTTCCTGAACAAAAATTAACTTCAAAATATTTAAACAGTAAAAAAAAATTTTTTGTGTGTAAATTCTTTTTACTAAATTTACTACTAAATATTTAAACACTAAAAAATAGAGTAAAACACTAAAAAATTTATAAATAATTAGTAAATTTACAACAAAATATTTTAATACTAAAAAATATTTTTTGGAGTTGAAATATTTTGTAGTATATTTACTATATTTTTATATATTTTTTAGTGTTTTACTCTATTTTTTAGTGTTTAAATATTTAGTAGTAAATTTAGTAAAAAAAAATTTTAAACAAAAAAAAATTTTTTAGAGTTTAAATATTTTGAAGTTAATTTTTGTTCAGGAACCTAGGTAATTACTATTGTATGCTGAAAAATAAATCAAACATGTTAAATATTTTCGTATGACAAAATGATTTTGGTATTACGTATGTATGAGAATTTCGAGGGTTACCCGGGCTCTTAACACAACTGAATTACTTAGGTCCGCCAACTGCCTAGGAATCAACTTCTCTGATAGCACATTATGTATTTATTAAAACAACATAGAGTTCTACAGAGAGATCTAAGAATAATCAAGAAGATTTTAGTGTTATCATCTAAGACAAATTATATATGTTATACACTTAATACTATTTGCAATTAACAAGACTTTGTGATAATAATCGGCCAATTTGAGGTCAGATTAACATTTTAGTTAACTTTGTTTACTACATAACAATCAATCTTATTATTTCTATAGCATAAACACTAAGTCTTTAGTCTGTCTATTACACTTTATATTATTTGCTGCTTTGTTTGTTATCACAGTTAAGCTTTTTCAAAGTAAAACCATTTAAGTTAGTTATTTGGTTATCACTAAAATTAGAACTTGGTAAATACATCTTGCATCTTATTATACTATTTTTGTGTACCACAGCTTCTTACCTTGTCATTATTAACTTATAACTATAATAATTATCAACTATGCTACTCTTAAAATCTTAATTTTTATGCTTATATTTTTTTATGCTTTTTTATTATTATGTTAACGCTTTTGTAGAGTCAGAAAAGCAGCCAAGTTTTACTTTAATTGAGCAGCGAGAAGAGTATATGAAGAAAGCGGCGACTTTGCAGGCAAAGATTAAAATATTAAGTAAACGTCGTCAAGAATTGAAGGGTGATGGACAGCGGCCTCCCAGTCCTGACACCATGCTACTGCTGAAGGATAATACCAAGTTCCTGGTTAGATGAACAAAATAAGCTATTATGTTATGGAATGTAGTATATATTATCAGTTATCATGGAAGTAATTGATTCATAGCGGACCAGTGTAAACAGCCTACTTGACCTATATTCAATTTCATTGAACAAATGCATATTTCTAGTAGAACTTGGCCTAGGAAACCGTATTTCACCCTCATCATCAAATAAAAGCTTATGATTGATAAATAAAGTCGATTTGAAAATATGATTTTATGAAAATAGGATTTGTACTGACGCAAATGCTTTTGCGGTACTTCCCATTTGGATGTGACGTCATCCTCATACTAATTTAATATCTTTTATTTATTGCACTTGTTATAATATGTAAGTTTATTTGTACATAAATATTAAGAATAAGCATAGAAAGATTTGTAAATATATATTTTCTTAAATAATTCAAATAAAACATCATTTATTGTAGATGGGAAATGAAATGGCCAAAACTTTTCTCCAAAAGTTTTCAACATTACAAATGATTTCTAATTTCTTATTTAATTATTTTATAATTTTTGGGCACTTTTAGACTCGTACATTTAGCACATAAAAAAATTCAATAAAGAGAGTTTAAAATACAAAACGTATGATGTCACACTATGGCGGACAGTGTTTTCGGCGCCATTTAAAAGGCATGTTTTTCAATCAACATTTTTATGGGTTTCTACTGTGTAAAATATTAAAATATTAGTTTTTTTTTTTTGTGAAAATGAATGATTAAGAAGCGATTAGCATGAATAAAAAAAATAGGTCAAGTAGCCTATTGATTGCATTGTGTCAAACCCGTTCTACAGCTCACAGCTGACATTAATAACATAATCGGACCAATTGACATAGGTCCATCAACTGCCTTGAATCAATTTCTTCTATGGTACCACAAGAGGTCCCTAGTCAGTACAATTTAGTAGAGTTATGTCAAGTCCAGCCAAAACATCCTAACTAACATTAATTTGGCATAACCTGACCAAATAACAAATTCTTGTGTATGGTTTTTTGATGGTATATAAGAAAATTAAGTGAAGGGTTTACTGTATTTGATTACTGGACGAAGGTGGAATAATTGACAGTTTTATATTTGTAACATCATTAAATACTTTATGGCTCATCCATTATCATAGAATTCTCTTTCAAAAATGTTACAAAATATATGTATGTAACAGTCAATTGAACCCTCATTGGTTCTACTTTAGGGTAAGCAAGTACCTGCATTCCCCACAATTCAGAATAAGCAAGTTGTACTTGTTTTCTCTGCACTTCAGGTTAAGCTAAGTACTGCTAATCCTGAGGTACTGAAAAAACAGATAAGTTATGTGCTTATCAGCAGTTTAGGGTAAGCAGGTACAAAGCCCTGTGATCAGATTGCACTGTTATTGTTTTGAACTGTGTTGCTAACATTATTTAAGTGCTTATTACATGCTCTTCATTAGTTTATTGTTACTTTTTTGAAATTGTATAAAATTAATTAAAATTGCTGATCTATGCTTATACTGCTTCTGCTTACTAGCTTGTACCCTCAACTGAAATTTTGAAAAAATGTATTTTGAATATAAACCATTCACATATCTGAAATTTAAAAAAAACAGCTTTATTGCTTGCTTCCAACTTCCTTAAATGTAGCCGAAGCTAAACTTGGCTTGTTTTGTATAGTTGGTGCACCAGAACAAATTAAAAAAAATCAATAATTTGATCGAAATGTTGAACGGGATGATTGGTGAAAGAAACCGAGATACACAGCATACAGCGAACACAGAAGTAAAACAAGAAATCAAGTGAGTAATTATTGGTATGGAATTTATTTCATCATATTTTGCTATAATATTATCATAGCCAGGCAACGTCAAATAGTTCGTTAATCCGCTACTAAACAGCTTCGTTATACATTAAAGCCTTATGTGTCGGAAAAGTTAACGTTAATCGTTAATTAGGCACGCCATCAGGCACTTTTCTTACGTGTCATACTTGTCTGAATCTGTTTTTCGCGCCACGTCGCGGCGCTGTGCGGTAAATAGTACGCATTATATCAAAGCGCACGGAGTGCGCGGCCAAGTTCCAGCAGACCGCGCGCATGCCGAGCACTATTTACACGAACCGTTTCGACACACTTTTGACCCCCCTGTAGCTCAGTGTCTATTGCGAGTGCAAACATAAAATTAAACCTACGTAATTATATACTGGTACTTAAGCAGTATACCCAATTTCATAGGTATAGTTTCGGCAGATCCTGAAATATGTCCCTGTAAAAATAGCAAATTTTGGCACTGACTCACTCACTCACTCAATGACCGGTAATCAAAACCTCTAGGTCACTTCCAATTGTCCTAGCGTTATGAAATTTGGCACACAGGTCGTGTGTTATAATTATGTAGATTAACAAAAAAATTGAGAAATTTAAAAATCGGCCAAGCGTGAGTCGGTTCATTCACGAACTTTTGGTAAAAAATTTAAGAATTCGGCCAAGCTTGAGTCGGTTCATCTACGAACTTTAGGTAAAAATTATTATGTACCAGTGATACAACGAGAATACGATGAGGAGGGTGGGAGGAGGAGATATAAAATATTGTCATGTAAAATGCACACTATATAGCTTATTACATAAATACTGTTTACTTAAAAATTCGGCTTCTATTGATAGTTTAACAAATATCACTAGCGCCAACGAAAGTATTGTTTATATTGTTTATGTATAAAGAAAAAAAGCATGATTTTCGAAAAAAAGTATTGAAATCCCACCAAAAACATACCTGTGAAAATGGGGCCCAAGTTCCTATCGGCTAATTTTGGCCTTAAAAGAGTTATAACACTTGATTAAAATTAGTATAGTTAGATAGGATTTATCTAAACAATTAAATTAACCTGCCAAGTTCAAATTAGAAGTATTATGGATCAGGCTGTTGATGAAGATGGTTACGATCGATGAAGTGCATCTAAACTTGGCATTGGATTGGATTTCAACTCTTTTTAGGCCAAAATTTAGGCGACAGGAACTTGGCCCCATTTTAACAGGTATGTTTTTGGTGGGATTAACAATTAACGGACTTCTACATCTCAAAGAAAGTTAACGATTCCCTTAACATTTGTAACAGTTAACTGAAAAATTAATCCGTTAATCATCTGGGGGCACGGCAGTGCCCCAGCCAAGCTTTTTAGCAAAGGCACAGCCGTACCATACTTTTCTCCAAGCGGTTCGCGGGTATTTCACACCCCCTTTATCTTCGATGTTAACAAATCTAGGGATTTAAAATTTCGGTCACTAGGAGCAAGTACTAAAACTAGCTTAACCTCCAAATTACATGACATTTTGATAAATAGTTTAGTAGTTACGGATGGTCAAAGTTACTACATTTTGTCACTGACTGACAGATCATCAAAATTCTAAGGTACTTCTAGCAGACTTAGAACCTTGAAATTTGGTACCCGGATAGGTATTTATTCACAATGAAAGGAAAAATTATGAAACCGGCCAAGTGCGAGTCGGACTGGCGTACTGGTTCCGTACCGAAAATTTGTATGGGAGCCCCCCTTAATAATAAGTTTATTTAATTTTTATTATTAATTATCAAAGTTAACATAAAATTGAGCGTTTCCAGAAATTTACAAAAACCTTAGTCTTACCATTATGGAAATAGAGCAAAAATAGGGATAAAAATCGTGTTTGTTGTATGAGGTCCCCTTTTTTTTTTTTTTTTTTGATTAGACTAATAGCTTTTATAACGACACCAGAAATACATAATTTGTGAAAATCGCAACTATCTAGCTATTGCGGTTCTCGAGATCCAGCCTAGTGACATACGGATGTACGACGGACAGACAGCGAAGATTTATTAATTATAATAGGGCCCCGTTTTCATCCTTTGGGCAGGGAAACCTAAAAACTGAAATTGAAAAATAATAATATAATACTTTAAGTATTAAATAAAATAATAGATTTTTATGTTTGGAACTTTGCAAGAAAATTATGAGTTTCGACTGCATTTTTTTATGAAATAAGGGGACAAACAAGCAAACGGGTCACCTGATGGAAAGCAACTTCCGTCGCCCATGGACACTCGCAGCATCAGAAGAGCTGCAAGTGCGTTGCCGGCCTTTTAAGAGGGAATAAGGTAATAGGGGAGGGTAGGGAAGGGAATAGGGTAGGGGATTGGGCCTCCAGTAAACTCACTCAGCGCAACACAGCGCAAGCATTGTTTCACGCCGGTTTTCTGTTAGGACGTGGTATTTCTCCGGTCGAGCCGGCCCATTCGTGCCGAAGCATAGCTCTCCCACGTACATATATATTTGTTTGACGTACAAAAGGCTTTAAGTTAGTTATGAACTTAATGAAATGGTATTAATTAAATAAACAATAATATTAACAACGTTAATAATGAAACAATAATTAAATTCTATTTTAATATTATAAATGTAATCACTAATCAGTACTGACACATACACTCCTTACTTGCTCGATATAATATGGGAGTTTTAAGTTATCGCATGAAATAAGGTGTGCTCCTTTCCTGCGAGGAACGTCGAGACGCTTACAACATTGCTGCTATGTATTCAACGGTAATGCTAAAAATGACCACCTTCAAGTAGGTATTAGCTTAAGAGTCAATTATATATTATGACCATAATAATCGACTCAGAATTCAGAAGTATTTACGTTACGTTGTCCACCTATAGAACTAACGAAGCCTCAAAGAAAAAATATATTAAGGCGGGCATAAACCCCAATTTGTTATTCCGTGACTCCCGGTTTACCTAGTTCCAATATAATAACGAAATGTAAAAAATATGAGATATAAAGCACAATATTTAACAGACTTTAAACCATAAACATTTTTATAAATTTATTTGAATAAATTGTTAGTAAATCTATATTAAAATATCCTGAACCGAACAATTTTATTTCTTAATATTTATTTCCAAAGATATTTAAAAAAAACATGAAAAATAGAGAAGATCCGCCCCTAGTAACTTCAGTTTTATGCTAAGCTAAAATGAATCTTATTGCCATGCGTATACGCTTGGTCTTTGGTTGTGTGCAAGGTTATCGTTTTGGATTGAGATTGATCCCTGCCTTAAAGGAGATAGGGAATGGGTGCTAAGCTAAGTACAGAAAAGTTATAACGTGACCTGAAAAGAAAAGATAAAAACCTTCAAAAAAGAAATGAAATCCAACCAAAACATGAAATGTAAAAGGAGCCAAGCAAAATATTGCATAGCTATTCAATCCTTCTGTCGTAAAAAGTTTTTAGATCACATTCAAGCCAAGCCTTCAACTTATTTTGTAATTTAAATCAACATTTAGTAAATGTATCAATAGATTTCTTTATTTTATAATTATTATAGTGGCTTGGCAATGAGCACAATAGAAACAAATATAAAACTGCATATTGGGAGGTACTTACACAGACGGCAAGCGTAAAGTGTTATAATATGTAACGACGTCTGTGGCTGATGGTACCCAACAAATCCAATTAGTAGCTGATTATTTCTCTAGTGCTCATTGCCAAGCCACTATAATAATAATAAAATAAAGAAATCTATTGATACATTTACCGAATGTTGATTTAAATTACAAAATAAGTTGAAGGCTTGGCTTGAATGTGATCTGAAAACTTTTTACGACAGAAGGATTGAATAGCTATGCAATATGTTGCTTGGCTCCTTTTACATTTTATGTTTTGGTTGGATAATGTTAACTTCGTTAATTAATACCTCGATCGTGGGAATCGCAGACACAATAGCTTTTCAATTATGCTTTGTTATGCGGCAGTCGGGTGCGATTAACGAATGGGTTAACGATTAACGGTTTAAGGAGTTAATGCCCAGCTTTGTGTGTATGTACATTACATAGATTGATGAATGCTATAGTTATAAGACACACCTTTCTATACTCTTGACTGACAAACTACTTTGTCTTGGTAGCCTTATTTGCAAGTTTGAAGCAAGTCAGCAACTTTATAATGCTTAGGCTGTGTGTAGCAAATATGTGAACAATGAACATGTTTAAAAATACTTAGATGTCATTCTGCAAGATTTCTGGAAGGCTGTACATAATTTTTCTGCTTATTAGAAAGATGATATATTTTTTTTATATTTATTAGCTAATATCTAATTTGTGGCTTAGACTCTTAACCACAATTAGACTCTTAACAAAAAATGCGCAATTTTAATATGTTATTTTGCAGCTTAACAAGTTTTTGTTTTCGTTGTTTTCAAGGCTTAAAAAAGGAAGGAATATTAAATTTCTGCTTTAAATCTTTGCTCTCGAGATATCTTGAAATGAATGCGCGTTGCTTTGCTTATGAACATAGTTTCAGTTGTTCATTTATTTTGCGCGTGTCGTAATTTTAACAAATAACAGCTTTTGGTACCTCTTAACATCCACAATCAATTTAGTAATGCTTAAAATATTCTATTTTCAAATCGAAATCAACAGAAAAAAGAAACTAAACGGAGTTAAGAAGCTATTTTTCTCTGAATTCCACGTTTAAAGCATTAATCGTTAACAAAATACATGCGTCAATTTTATGAATGCTAAAACCAGTTTAAATTGATAGTATTGGACCTCACGACTCACGCGACACTAGTGCCTCTAGTGGCCAATTCATACGCCCTCATTTGGTCGCGTTAGGTGAAAACCAGCCGACAGCTCACGACTAACATTAATGAATTGACTTATAGGTCATCGCATACTACACCGACTCGATGCCAACCCAACTCACAGCATGGCTTGGAAATATAAGCTATATTGTTAGTATATAAAAGCAAAATTTGCCAACTCATACCGTTTGGACAGCCAGTTGGCGACTAGTCGTCACCTAGGTGTTCGCAAGTTAGTAAATTAACTCCTAAGTCACAACTCACACTACATAAAGTTAAAAATTCAATGCCAAACTGTGAGTTGGGTTGGCTTCGAGTCGGTGTAATGTGCGATGACCTTAACTCTACCAAATGATATAGGTCCTACATCTGCCTATTCAGAATAAACTTCTCTGGTAGTATATTGGATTGTTGTAGCGTTCTATTACGATTCTTTTGCTCGATTAAGCTGAGGCTTAACCTACGCGTCAGTGACGGAGCGTCAAGTTGCGTCAAGATGTCAAATGTGTGTTTTGTATACAAAAACACATTTGACAACTTGACGCTCCGTCACTGACGCGTAGGTTTGTTCTAAGCTTTATATTTTATAAACCGCGCTCAACTTTTAAATCTACCTTTATGTCTCCTTTAAGTCATATAAAACCCATGTAACTCTCATCTTTTGTATTACAGAGTGTCGCCGCCCAAACGCTACAACTACGTGTTCTACGACTCTGAGTTACACTGGTGTAGGGCGTGCAACGTCTTCCCTGCCACCGCTACAGACTACCTGTCCCACTTACACTCGCAGGATCATAAGACTAAGTAATATAAGACCGTAAATTAGAACCACATAATTCATACTAACCTTACAAATGCGAAAGTCCTGTCTGTTACTTCTCATGATTAAACCGCTGAACCGATTTAGATGTTTGGTATGAAGACACTATAAGTGCCCTTCCACACGACGTTTTTTTACGCTCGTTTGTATCGATACAAACGCAAATTGAACGCTCAACAAAACAAAGCAAGGAAGCTTTAAAATTTATATGTGCCAAAACGCGCGGAAGACGAGTGTCAGTGTCAGAATCGCGCGTCGTGAGCTTGCAAAAAATACGTCGTGTGGGAGGACCTTAAGGCCTTGGAAAAATAGTTTTTATCGCGAAAATTGTACAGTTGACGCGCGATAAACGAATTTCTACGCAACGGAGTTCCGAGCAACATCTACTTATATTCTATGCAGTATGCACGCTTCACGCCACATCAGTCTGAGAACCAGGCGCGTTGCGTTGTTTTAAATACAAACAACGCGCTGCGCCGTCGCAACGCACACATGACGGACAACAGCCCCCGAGACGAAGCGGGAGGGGGTGTTGACTTTAAGACTGCTTCATAATAACGCTGCGATGACGCAGCGCCCGTGTGGCCGACTATGCGTCAAACGGCAGAGCGACGCAACGCGCCGTGTGGGCTGGCTCTGTCTCCGTGCTTAGTTTTCGAAGAACTTGTGTGCCATTCAATCTGGGGGCAAGGCAGTGTCTCAGCCGAGTCTCTAGCAAAGACACGACCGTACCGCACATTTCTCGAAGCGGTTCGTTGCTATTTTCCTTATACAAATACTCAGTTAAAACAGTACAAACAATTTATGTTTAGGGTGGCGACAGCGTATCTCGAGGCGCCATGGCACGGAACAGTTGGCGATGACAGCTTTCCAACACACCCCGAAGCTGAAACCAAACGCATGCCGATCAAAGGTACGAAAAGTTACTAAGATGTATATGGGTTAAATATTACAATACTTTTTAAAAGGCTGCAAGGCTAATTCTCATGCTTCGAATAACCCTTCGAGCGCAGCACAGCATGATGTTTGTCACGCGCAAGTTTAAGGGTCAATTCAGACCGCAACGCGCGGCGCGGCATAAATTTTGTATAGATTTGACAGATTTTATTTGCGTGAGATGGCTTGCGAATCTGTCAAATCCATATAAATTTAAAAATGCATCTACGCGTTCTGTTGCGGTCTGGATCAATCCAAAGAGCCAAACCACGCGTTGCGTCGATGCAGCGCTGCCGTTGCGTTGTTTTACATACAAATAACCAAGCGCGCAAACACACGGCGCGCTGCGTCGTCGCAATGCACACATGACGGACAGCAGTCCCCGAGACAAAGCGGGAGGGGGTATTGACTTAAGACTGCTCCGTTATTACGAAGCAGTGATAATGTGCTTCGTAATTAGCGCTGCGATGACGCAACACAGACGTAACGCGCCGTGTGGACAGGCCTTTAGGGGCGCAGGAATCATGATACTCTCGCTCAACTAACTCGGAGTTTTTTATGCTGCATTGTGTTGTATTGTCATGATACCAGTATTATGTATTGCATTGTATTGCAATGTCATGATACCAGTACCAAATTCTCCAGGTCTGCAGTTCTTCGTGCCGTCGACGGCGTGGTACTGCAAATTGTGCGACCAATTCATCGGCGACCTGCACTGCGCATCCGCACATCTCAAGTCCGTCACGCATTCCAAGAACTATTCCGTAAGTAGTATTAAACATATGTGACAGGTTTCTGAGAATTTGGTTTGAGCAGAAGCATTTGGTTTGGTTTGTGCAAGTAGTCGCCATAGATCGAGGGAACTACTTTTACACTAAAATAGGACTCCCTCAATCTCTGGCTAACAACAAAGATTAAAAAGATTTATACAAGATGTAACAAAACTTACCAATTAAGTAATTACTACTTTATGGTGTGTATGAGTCCCTTATATTGAGTTCAATATCAAAGTAACAGCGGCTTTTCCAATGTAATAGACGATGACAAAAATTAAATAATTTATAACTTGATTATGAATTTGCAGGTATTTGTTAAAGAGAACCCTCACTGGGAATCAGATTGGATACTCGACAGGCAGAAGGCATTCGAAGATATGCGCCTCACTATCAGTTTGGAGGCAGTCGACTCTTTTAATATAGAGAGCATATGCGGCAAGGACGAGCAAAAAGACGAAGAAAAGGTACCAGAGAAGTATACAAGCAGCATTTCCAGTAGTGATAGTGACGCATCGACTGTTTTCAAAGCAAAAGGTATGTTGAATGTTATGTACAGTTGTCCCCTACATAGTCTTAAAAATGTTTACACAGCTAATGAGGGTTGTTGAAATTCTATTTGCCACCAGGTGCCGCGATGTAGCCTTAGGGTATATCGTGTCAAACTGCTGTCATATATCATGATAATATGTCTATTTGACACGATAGACCCCAAGGCTACATCACGACATCTGGTGGCAAAAAAAAGAATTATAACAACCCTCATTACTATGCATAATGCAAGGTGTTGATGTGGCTGACACATTGGACAAGTTATGTATAGATACAGTGAATCTTTGTTTGTGGAGTGACTTTCCCAATGTATCAGACGAAGTCCTAATATCCTGCTACTTATAATAATATGTACCTAAAGGCATGTTTCACCACTTAATGATAACTGCCGAAAAGGCTATCCACCACTTAACTTGACAGATGAAGTATGGAGCATCTGTCAAAAAAGTTGTGGATAGCCTATCCAGCACATTATCAGGAAGTGGTGAAAAGGCTTTAGACACAGTCTAAGACCTATCAGACAGAGCGGTCACGCGGTCAAGCGTTCTGTGTTCTTATTCTGCGTTCGAGCGGTCAGTTACACAGACGGAATTCTGACGCAGTCAGAACGCCCCCTGTGTTTAACGTAATACAACGCAAAGAACGCAAAAGTGACCGCTGGAACGCATGACTGCGTGACCGCTCTCTGTCTGGTAACGCTAAATGGAACGCGGGGTATGATTAACCCTCAATTTAATGAAGAGTTTGTAGTTTGTTTGTACAGATAATGTCATGAGAATTGAAGCTTATGTCAAAATTTTCATTTAATTACATCAAAGTAATTAATGTTCGTCTGTGAGTACGGCGGTTATAAGAAGGAGCAGAAGTTTTTTCATATTTTTTTGGAAAAAGTAAAAGTTTAAAACAACATTAAAAATTTTCATGAGTCAAAATAAACTTTCTATTGCAGTAAAGCGTCCCAAGACAAAGGATCCTGATAGTGAGCCGTCAGTCAGTAAGAAGCTGAAAAGACTAGAGCCTTTGATCCCCGATAGAAAGCTATTGGACGAAATAAATTCCACGTAAGTCTTAATAACTTGCCCGCGGTTGTTTTTTTTTTTGGGCAAAAAAATTGAGGGCTTTTGATATTCTATTTGCCAACAGGTGCCGCTATGTAGCCTTACGGTCTATCGTGTCAAACTGTTGTCATATGTCACGATATAACTGTCATGTGTGACGATGTATCTGTCATGTGTCACAATAATATGCCTATTTGTCACGATAGACCCTAAGAGCCAGTCCACACGGCGCGTTGCGTCGACGCAGCGCAGCCGTTTGACGAATAGCCGGCCACACGGGCGCTGCGTCATCGCAGCGTTGCGACATCGTTCCGTGTGGACTGCCTCTTAGGCTACATAGCGGCACCTGGTGGCAAATAGGATATCAAAAACCCTCATTGTCGCTTCCCATCATTCATTCCTTTAACCGATTCCGTGCGGATGGCGCCGCTGCGGCGCCATGGGTATATTTTCTGTATGGCGTGTGGCGCCCGAGAGGAGCCAAAATGTTTACCTATAAAACTATGATAAAATTACATTTTTCAGAGGTTTTCCCTCAATGAAAGTGGCTTCATTTGTCACGTATTTTACGTGTACAGTGTTAGTTTTAGGATATTGCATAAAAACTTACACTTCAGGAGTCGTAAACATTTTCAATTGGTGATTAATATGGCCACCGAATTATTTTATAAATATATAACGCCAACATCAGAAAAATCTGACATCAACATAATTTATTCTTATTTATTCTCTCTCCCGCCCCTGCTTTGCACGGTTATGAAATAAACATTTCTAAAGTTTTTTACTCACATGAGACATACACACAAACATTCCATAAATAATTTCTTGTTATTGCATGGTGTTATTAAAAAAAGAAAATTCGTATAATATCGAGTTACGTAGCATAGACAGCTACACTATTTAAATAAAATAAAAGTATACTGTAATATAATATTGAATAATATAGAAATCAACAAAAGCTTGTGGATTAAATCTGTTTTATTGTTTAATTTACCTCATTAAGCTATGTATAATATTTTTTGTGAAAGTAAACATTTCTTTGAACTCATTTATTTTTTTGCGTTATGCGGCTAAAGTATGCATGCATTCCTACGAATAATAAAATCTAAGGAAACGTAACTCCCATACTAATACAGTTTTAAATTTGGTTCCATTCGAACTGTAATGTAACGTCAGCCTTTATACCGCTCAAGGTCACCTAAATATTGCAAATGTATGAAAAGTGAACCAAAGGTACACTTTTTTGACAAGTATTTTGGAGCATGTTTTTTGACGGAGTTACTCTTCCTTAGTTTTTATTATTCGTAGATGCATTCGGGTCTCTTTTTGTAGCTCGCGGAACAAATTTTTTGACACGGTTACTCTTCTTTAGTTTTTATTATTTGTATAATACATCATATCCTTTTTGATTGGTTTGTTGAATTCAGATATTTCATTCAAAAACTACAACTTATACAATGTTTATTTGTCTATAAAATGCTATAAAAAGTATTAGTAGTGTATTGTAACGGAGTGCTATGAATAAATAATAAATATAAAGCTTTTAGCATATTGTGTTCGCGCCAAACTCTAGCGCGACGTTGCCAACACTGCAGCGCGTGTGTCTGCACTATGCGCTGTCAGCTGTCATACGCTAGACACGCGAGTGACAAGTGACACATTCCGCCCTGAACTGTTACCGGCGCGCGTTCGTTATACATACGAAAATCCTCGGTTAGCCGATCGGCCCAAACTTCGCGAGTAATCCAATAATTATCCGTGATTTATCCTCATGAACTAAGCTCAGTGATAGTGATTATAGACCAAGGTGACAGTGTGACTATCAGCTCGTCTCATCTCAGCGCAGCCGCCAGCATCTCAGCTCATCAGGTACCTCCTTCCTCATCCTTTCCTCCCCAATCAGCTCAAACACACGTCGTAGGGCTACCGCCCCTACATATTGCATTACACTTTTGGCGTTATGCATGACTAACATGTAATATCCCGTTCTACAATAAAACGAAAATAAACTGATCAAAATGAGTTTACAACACCTGATAAAAATGAGTCACTTAGCTTCCATTTCTGTTTGTACACGTAAATAATCACTTCTAAATACTTGAAACGAACTATAATCCGTTTACATTCGTTGTTGGGTATCTACTAAAAGAACAACAATTGGAAACAGACGAAACAGGGATAAATTACAATTCATGGCGGGTGGCGCTCGAGAGGAGCCATCAAAGTTCCTGGCGCTTGGCGCCTCAGAGGAGCTACGAAATATTTGTTCGCCGCCAGGCGCAAAAAATTGCAAAAAATGACAATGCACTGAATCGGTTAAACGAAGTCGACAATATCATCGACTGTTTGTATTGTTCCTTATATAAATTTCTAATCATTTACAGAAAACTAACGAAAGATGTGAGCCCGCCTCGAGCATACAGGGACAAAAGCGAGGACCGACGCAGCGATGCGCGGCATAGTGGCAGAAATTGGCGATATGATGACATAAGTTTGCGACATGATTACAGACGTTCGCGACATGATGACAGAAGCTTGCGACATGATCACAGTAGTTTGCGACATGATGACAGACATTCTATGAGACATGAGAAAGATCGACATTACGACAGAGCACTGCATCATGACCGAAGTTGGGCGGGGGATAGGGCACTTGACATTCGCAGTTATGAGCGAAGTAGGCCGCACAGCTCCGAGAGACGAAGAGAACGCGAGAGAAGCGAAATGCGAAGTTTACGCGAGCGAAGCGAAATGCGAAGTGAACGTGAGCGAAGTGAAATTCGAAGTGGACGAGAGCGAAGTGAAATTCGAAGTGGACGTGAGCGAAGCCAAAATGGACACGCCAGTCCAGTCTCCATACCCTCATCGCCAGAGCCTAATTTGTCTGAAAAGGGTAGTCTTTTAGTTGGTGAGTTAGATTAATAGCTTTATAAGATATACCAGCTATCCCCAACCTGCGGCCCACCGGGACTTTATCAGTGGCCCGCGTGATGTTAAACCATTTTGAAATTATTCACGCCCGTCGACAAGTCGTCGTGAAATTTTTTCCACTTTTAAATTGTTAATTTAGAAGAATGTTATTTTTCAACCCTAAAAAATTTTTGTTGCGGCCCGCGAAACGAAGACTAAAACATGTTTGTGGCCCGTATGAAAAAAAGGTTGGGTACCACTGCGATAAACAAACACTTGCGATTAAAGTTTTAACTAACCACAAATGCACTTTTCTTACCTTTGCAAGTTAAGGTAAAAATATAGGTATTTACTGCATTTTTTTTTTCATATCTCTGATCACTCACTGATCAGGTTATACAATACGAGAACAATATTCAATACTATGTTTTTTACAGGCAAAATAACACCTTTTAAGATCAAAAATTCAAAAGAAAACGAAACAAAAGTCTTGAAGGAGGAGGATTTAAGGAAGAAAAAAGAAATGGACGCTGAAATACAGAAAAAGGTAAGTAGTGTTTATGTGAAAAATATTTACAATAGGTTAGTGTATAATAATTATTAAGTATATATATTTTTACAATATTACCTTTTATAACGTTATTTCTTTTCTAGGTCGATGAATTCAAAAAACATCTGATTAAAATCCAAACAGAGATTCAACAGAAGAAATTAGAAGAAAATGCCCGTAAAGCCCCACCCCCTGCCCCTACAACTGTGAATACTCCAGCAAGTACAACTATTCCTGTCCCTGCTGTAAATATGCCAGTCCCCGGTTTCAACATCCCAGGGATGCCTAATACGGATGGTCTGGACATGGACCAAGTTATGAAGATGGCGTCGCAGATCCTGCAGCAGCAAGCAATGATGGCACCGTTCGGACTGGATCCCATGTGTATGCCCCCCATGCCTATGGAGAGGTCCCTCCTGGGCCCACCCCCCGGCCTGAATATCATGCCACCGTCGCTAATGCGTATGCCATTCATGCCATTTACGGGCCGCAAGATGCCTCTGCTGTAAGTATTCCTTATGTAGACATCAACTACGATAAAATGGCGCGCCCCTCCAAAATTCAAAACGATTGAAGTGCGTTGTCAAAACGTTTGAAGTGCGTTGTCTTGCGCGGTAGGCTAGTTATGATTAGTTGACCAACAAATCTTGGTAATATGTGACGTTAAGTGAAATATTACGTGTACTGTGATTGGTTGAATACTTACTACATACAAAATCTTTCGTAAGGATGTGACTACACACATTGAAACAGTCATTTGGAGGGGCGCGCCATGTTATCGTAGTTGATCTCTAAACTATCCTATGTCCTTTCGCGGGACACAAACTATCAGTCTTAATCTTAAATTATGTGAAAATCGGTGCTTCGATTTGTGTGAAAGGGAAAATTGTATTATTTTCGGGATATGCATTTTTGCCTAGACCTTCAGGTATAGGTTCTACCCGAAAAAGCTCGGCCAATATAAATAACTTAAACTGATTTTTATACTTTCAGACAAACACAAAATAGGAATAGAAGAAAGAAACCATATGAGCCTCCTTCGTCTAAAAAACACGAGATTAAACAGAAGAAAGAGTCGGAAGTGTCAGAACCACCACACCCGCCGGGCGAATCTAAAAAGCACGAGACTAAACAAAAGAAAGAGTCGGAAGTGTCAGAACCACTACACCCGCCGGGCGAATCTAAAAAACACGAGACTAAACAGAAGAAAGAGTCGGAAGTGTCAGAACCACTAGACCCACCAGGCGAATCTAAAGAACACGAGACTAAACAGAAGAAAGAGTCGGAAGACGTGTCAGAATCACTACACCCGCCGGGTGAATCTAAAAAACACGAGACTAAACAGAAGAAAGAGTCGGAAGTGTCAGAACCACTACACCCGCCGGGCGAATCTAAAAAACACGAGAGTAAACAGAAGAAAGAGTCGGAAGACGTGTCAGCATCACTACACCCGCCGGGCGAAGATGAATTAAAAGATAAGGACAGCACAAAATAACGCAAATTTTTGAAGTAATTACAATAATAGTATGTACAAGCTTTAAGTATGCATTATGTAAGCACCAACACATCACGTTATAATTATTATAGATCAGTTAACTAAAGCTGGCACGTTCACAGTGCTCGCACTAATGTTTAAAAATATAATATGTTTGCATCATGATAAAAATAATTATCGTATACATAATCTACGTACGATAATAATATGCTATCGTACATCGTACGTACGCACAAAATTATCGTATGTGTACGATAATTATCGTGCGGTTCCGAACGCTGGGCCCGCGCGCCGATCACACGTTACCGACTTGTAACATCACGCTGTATTTATAAACAGTAGCATAAGAAAAACAATAACTGTCCTCTTCACGCTCATAAGATAGACCGCGCGAGAGAGACGGGCAGACTTTTTATTATGATGCGTATGCAGTACGACGCGACGTCACGCCACGCGCCTATTCACAGACACTACACAAGCGCAATGTTTAAATGTGTTGATCGTGCCAGCTCTTGTTAACTGACCTGTATGTATACAGATTTATTAGGGATAGAGTTAGGGTAACTATAAGAACTTTAACATTTGACATTAATACAAATCAAGGCATTGATTGTTATATTTCTATTTTGTATACAAAATAAATGCATTATATTTTTGTCGTGTTTTATTTTCAAAAAGTAGACGATGGGCCAGCGTAGTGGACCATCACGATGGGCCAGCGTGGGGAGTACGTAGTGGCGAAGGATG
Organism: Lysandra bellargus; assembly: GCA_905333045.1. Taxonomy (NCBI): domain Eukaryota; kingdom Metazoa; phylum Arthropoda; class Insecta; order Lepidoptera; family Lycaenidae; genus Lysandra; species Lysandra bellargus. Next base: position 6,515,144 of record HG995338.1, read on the forward strand.
GCTGATGGCGACAGCGATGGCCGTGGAATGGCGGCGGTGTCGGTTTTTCGGCCGCACATCAAAGGATGGCGGTACGCCTCTACACGTTGGCGATACGACAGTCGGTGCAAAGAGGATGTAAACTGTATACTACGTAACAAGTCGGTGCCTGACCGCGGTCGAGTGAGGACGTCGTTTACAATTTACGAATTTCATTCAAAATGACGAGTACGTGATCTCTTAAGAGCCCGGGTTACCCTCGAAATTCTCATATTTACGTAATACCAAAATCATTTTCTCATACGAAAATATTTAACATGATTGAGTTATTTTTCAGCTTAAAATAGTAATTACCTAGGTTCCTGAACAAAAATTAACTTCGAAATATTTAAACACAAAAAAAATTGTGTATAATTTTTTTTAACAAATTTACTACTAAATATTTAAACACTAAAAAATAGAGTAAAACACTAAAAAATATATACATAAATATTAAATTTACTACAAAATATTTCAACTCTAAAAAATATTTTTAGTATTTAAATATTTTGTAGTAAATTTACTATTTATTTATATATTTTTTAGTGTTTTACTCTATTTTTTAGTGTTTAAATATTTTGAAGTTAATTTTTGTTCAGGAAACTATTTTAAGCTGAAAAATAACTCAAACATGTTAAATATTTTCGTATGACAAAATGATTTTGGTATTACGTATGTATGAGAATTTCGAGGGTAACCCGGGCTCTTAATGAATGAAAATATAATAATTATTATTATGATAAAAGCGAAAGTTTATATGGATGTGTGGATGTTTGTTACTCTTTTACTCAAAAACTACTGAACGGATTTACAATAATTATTATATAAGTACATAACTCCTGACTTTTTAAAGATACAAGTTTGGGAGTTTCGGTGTTGTTTTAAGAACAGAAAGCATATTAATATGCCATGTGATGCTATTGTTACATTCATCATTGTCATCATCATCACTACTATAAACCATAATTTTAGTCTCGAAATAATTATTCGTAGAATTCAAGAGAAGGTTCATATTAGGAGGGAGATGATACGAAGTTCACCGGGTCATCTGGTGAAGTCATAAATTATTAAAAATATGTACGTTTTGCATTGCCGCAATGGCTTACGCTTACACGTCCATATTGAACGACGTTTAGATCACAACTGAACACGGCATGGCCATCGCATGCGCCATTCGATCGCCCAGCGCTGGCCACTGTTGTAGGGGGCCATTATACCGATAACCCATAAGTCTTAACTTCATTTTTGACAGTTCTCCTTGGTTCTCCTTTCGAGCAGCGCAAGAGCAGCGCCACCACCCACGTAACACCGAACACGTTAATTAGCCTCACAGATAAAGTAATAAAGATTAAAGATTAGCCTTGTCGCACTGGCCAGTGACCACTGTAAACAAAATCAAGTAAAAGTTTGATATTTGACATCCATGTGTGGAAGGCCGTATTTGCCTTTATTTGCTTGTTGCGTATTCGTCAATAATGTTGCCAAATACAACAAATAGCAAATACAAATAGCCATGTGGAGTGCCAGCAATAGAACTTACTATGTAAAATTCGATATTAGCATTTAGCGGTTCATATCCCCTGGGCCTGCGCATATCTAATAAATTAAATGGATACATCCTACTAATATTATATAATGTATGAATGTTTGTTTTTCTTTCACGCAAAAACTACTGAACGGATTTTTATGAAACTTTTGTTTAATGGAACCTCTAGTGAGGCTATTTTGGAGGCTGTCATCCCAATTTGGTACCGTATTCATAAAAGTGGTGACCTGATGAAGGGATCCATAAGTGATCGAGGGAACTCCTCAATTATATAAAAACATGTGGTGACTTCGGTTTCGTGAGCAGTATTCTAAGCATAAGCATAACCAACAAGTCAGGAGTTCTCTCAGCACCTTCCGTGCTCCACTATTATAACATTTAATAAACGCTGTTTTTATGTTTTTTTAGACCATGGATTTTGCATGGATTGCATAAGTCATTGTGGAATGTGGATTACATATTTTTGATAACGTCTGAAAACTCAGGAATCTACGGGAATCCAGGGCTTCAAATAACGTTATTTTTTCATAACGTTATTGCTTCAAGGGCATAGATAACGTTATGAAAATTTAACCGATACTAGAAATAACGTTATAAATGTATTTAATAACGGTAAATGTTATAACGTTATATAGGATTTATAACGGTAAATATATGTTCTTTGATAACGTTATAGTCCGTCAAGAAAGTCATGACAGGCGTGAAAATTTTCTAAACGTAATCACGCTTTTAAGGTGTATTTTTTTCTTTGTATTTTTACAGAGAACGCTTATTACATTTTAAATATGAGTGAGATTTGGTGCACCGTGCACGATCGCATACCTGATACCAGAAAATAACGTTATATTTACCGTTATTATTATAACGTTATTTTTTTGTTATGCCATAACGAAAAAATAACGTTATAATAATAACGGTAAATATAACGTTATTTTACAAGATATCGTTAAAAAATAACGTTATCTGGCTACCGTTATGAAAATAACGGTACGTAACGATATTTTTTCTGTTATTCGATAACGTTATGAAGCCCTGCGGGAATCAGGATAGTTTTTTCTTTAAAGTTTTCTTTAGAAGAAAGAAGAAGAAGGCTATTTACTTGTAGACGATGATGAAATGTCAAAATTGTGGTCTGTCTGTGATCCAGGGTTGCCAACCGTACGAGGTTCCTCGTACAAATACGAGATTTGTGGTCTTCCGTACGAGGTACGAGAACACTGTCAGCCTCGTACAATTTTGTACGAGATTTAGGGAAGGATATTTTGCATAACCATTACTCATTATTAATAGGTAATGCCATCTATCGAAACTTGTAAATTAGGAACACACCAATAAAAGTTGTGTGCATTTAAGTTTAGACTGAACGTATCCAACGCGCAATGAAACGCTCTGTTTCCTGACATCATAATATTTGAATTTGAAACATGGCTTAGGCAAAGTGAAATGGATCGATTTGTGATTAAAATATATATATTTTTAATACCTACCTACCTACAAATGATGTTTTATTATTTATATAGTACCTAGATAACTTGAAACAGTATATTTCATTGTGTAAAATTTCCTAAATTAAAATCATTTCAGTTTTACAACCTTTTATTGAATGTACGAGGTTTGAAAACCAAAATACGAGATTTTGAGCAGCTCGTGTACGAAGAAAAAAATTCTAAGGCTGGCAACCCTGCAGTGTGATCTGCCAAAAAAGAAAATTTGCCGATATCGTTAATCGAATAGCGTGTTTCGTGTTTTTTTGTTATTATTTTAAGCTGATATGCATAATTAACTAAAAGTGTTAGTTTCGCCATGTCGCGAGATTTTCGTAGAGTCGACTACAGGGAGTTCAGGGACGATAGACGAGACCGCTACAGGGAAAACGATAGAAGCTGGGGTCGCAATGACTATCGCGATCGCTACCAAAAAAATGCTATGCCTATGAAAAGACGCGATACAAACAGGGACAAACAAAGAAGCCGATCACCTCGTAAGCCTGATAAGGACTTGATTGATGATAATATCTTGAGTGAGATCTCGAAGCTACCCGAGCCTAGCGAACTATGGGACAATCAAACGTACCAGCCGCCCCCTACGAACTATGGACAAGACGTAATTATTTTTAATTGCTTTTATATCAATTGATTCTCAATACTCTATCAATATTTTGTATGCTTTGTATATTATATACTTTTAAACAAGCGACAGAATACAGGTTACTTGTTTGTAACTCTTTTAACAAATAACATATTTGTCAGGGTGCCAATTACGGTAGCAACTATCAACCACAGTATTCGGGCATCTACGAAGACTTTCCGCCTGTGAACGCAGTCCCGCCTGCTCCGCCTGCACCCGACATGAGCTCATGGAATCAAATGTCTCTCCCACCTCCACCTACAGTCGCTCCAACACCTGTCTACAACATGGAGGATCAGATAAAGAAAGAAGGTAAGATTGGCTACTTGACTCAAATGTTTATTCATTTTATAATGTTTTAATAGTGAAAATGATTGGAAATTTTAAGCCTTTAAATTACTCATGTGATAGTTTTTGTTAAACAAGCCTAGCCTTAAAGAAGCTGGTTCAAGGAGTATGTCGGTGTGGTTTGAGAATTGAGGCCTAACATCCCAAATGGGTGTGGTATTGATATGTTGAATACAAGGGTAAGACTAAAATAGGTTTTTCTTGTGAAAACCTTCATGATCAATAATTAAAATTGCATTAATTTGTGACTGTGTGATTATTATAATTTCTTACAGAGAATCAAAAATAGGATGGTTTGGAAGCAATTAGTATTTCACTAATTGCTTCCAAACCATCCTTAGTAAAAAAACAAAAGAGTATCTAATGTGACAACAGGTTTTGTACACATAGACTTAATTTTTAATTTGGTGCTATAATTTTTTTTATATAGTGGAGTCGCCAGAGGTTTTAACCTCCGAAAATTGTAATAGTGAATGGATTTTTGTTTTTGAGGTGTCATTTTCTTTTTTACACTATAACTTGCAAAGTTTACCAAAATTTTTTTGTGCTTATAATTCTTTAGTTAAGTACTTAAGAGTCCGTATACGAAATTTTGCCGATTTCGCTCATTTAACAGATGTGATTTAACAGTTAAAATACAGTATTTCTATAAGTTTTAATGCACAACATGTAAGATCATTTCAATTATAATATAGTGTTGGAGCTAGATATTTTATTTTTTTAAGTATCTTTAAATAATCCAACACAAACCTGCGACAGTTTTGTAATTTTTGCTGTAAAAGGTTTAGAATATCACCTTTTTATGGATTGTATTGACGTCTTAACGGTATAAAAAAAATACAATGTACTGTTGAGAAAGTCGTCTATAAAGTTTTGGAATTACTTTTTACCACTTCAATATAAAAAAAAACCCTTTAAAAACGAAAACCTCTATCTGCCCGCTATCTTGGTGATCGTTCTTTTTCACCTGGCATATGAAAGACGGGCGTGAGTGTGAAGAGAGCAGTAGAAAATAGAGGATAAAACCGATCCAGAAAAAAAAAAAAATTCTTGTTCCTGTTATTTAATGACTCTTATCCAATTGTTTACGTTGATAATTAACCAAATACACAATTTTTAAAAAAGAAAGTTAGCTTTGCTAAGCTAAATACAACTATAAGGTTTTTGCAAAGTTTTTAGAGATTAATGCTTGTCGTAACCAAGATAAAAGGGTTTGGGTGAATTTAAGGGTTGTAACGAAACGAAACTTACTTGTTATGCGAATTTAATTTTTAGAGAAATGATGACTTATAAGTACTTAAAAACGTTTAAATATCTCCAACAATGTGTAAAATAGACTGAAAATATTTTTCTATATTTGTTGAGAATTTAAGTGAGGGCTAAAACATTAAATGCATCGACAAATGAAAGACTTTTTTTAGTCTTTGAAATATATTTAAACTTCCTACTTAAAGCCAGAAAAATTTAATAAATAAAAAATCAATTTTATTCTGTAAAAACCTAACCAAAAGAAATAAAATACAGATTTTCTTCGAAATATCCGTGAAAAATTTGTGCTACATTTTCACAAAATTTAATAAAGTAAGAGCTAAAAAGTTATATACATTCAGAAATAGAAGGCTTTGTTAAGCCTAAAAAATGCTCATCTAAAAATATTAATTTTAAATCTAAATTATATATTTTTTCAACTTATTTTCTGTTTTTGGAATATAACGATACTTGAAATTAAAAAAAAAAATAATATATTTTATTATTTTGCTATATATTAATGTTATCAGCTACACATTCCTTTTTTTCTTTTCAATTTTCATCCACTATTGCAAAAATCGGAGGTTTGCACGATTTTTACGCTCTGGGAACTCTACGAATAAACTTAAGAGATATGTATTATTTGTGTCTGTAAGACAAATTTAAATTCAGTAATGTCATGGTCCCATCAAGAAACCATCTGAGTAAAAAACATTGCAGTATAGTTTTTTTTAATTAAAATATTATTATAATCTTGTGTGATTATGAAAATAATTTAATCCACAGCTGCTATTGAAACGGAAATGCGTCACCAGAAGGCAGCATTATCAAAACAACGAGAAGATTATATAAAGAAGGCTGGCATTCTTAAAAAGGAGTTGGACACTTTAAAAGATCAGCGTAATGAATTGCGTGGAGACTCCAAGCGGTCCCCAAGTCCCGACACTAAAAGATTTCTTAAAGAAAATACTAAATTACAGGTTTGATTCTAATAAGCTGACTATTTTATATTCAAGTGTAAGCTATAATTAATGTATTCAAGTATTATAATGCTACGCTACTTTAGTTGTAAGTAAAACTTGGCTGTATCATGAGCTTTACTCAAAGGACGTTAAGTCCTTGTATGTACAGATTACTAAATGGACTTTTTCCAATTCTATAGTTGGAGATTCAAAACAAATTGAAGACAATCAACAATGTGGTGGACATGCTGAACGGTATCATCGGCGAGGAGGCTGCCGATGTACCAGAAATCGAAGAGTCATCTGAACGTTCATCCAAACGTAAATCCAGGTATGTTCTCTATTTATGCGAGATACATGAAATTTATATTTTTAATATAGTGTTTATTTTGAATAAGTTTCTATTGAATTGTGACATGGCTGGGTGTGGATTTAAACTTCTTAGGATACCTGTGGTGTTTCAAGAATTTGGCTGAATTGTTTGGTTACCAAAAACAGTGGATTATACTCAAAAAAGGAGATCTTCACAGCATTACAACTGAAAAAGATTTGAAGAAAAATCATCTTGTTGCTTACATAATTTCATTGCTTTGTTTTTTTAAAATTGCTTTAATTCCTAACTTAAGTGACATGTTTTTATCTGTAATTTGTATTTATATTTATATAATAATTGTTTTATTAAATAATATTTATTGTTTTGTACCAATGTATTTTTAAAAAGACATAATATTGTTAAAATATAAATCAAAGTGTGTAAAACAATTTATTGTATACCTTTTTGTTAGTTTTTAAGGGTATTGTTATTTGTTTTTAAAATGATTAAATATAAAACATTTTTTTATGTGAATTTTACTTAAGTACAGTATTTTACTTATCACAAAAATACTAAATGATTCCGAGTCTTTCCTTGTTAAATAAGTGATAAATTTAGCAATAAGGCAGAAGGAATGACATGGGCCGCCCACAACTTGTAGATTGCTTGGCGAAATTAAAACGGGCAATAGGTCCATATCTGATATCTCTACTATCGTAGAGATTACCTTTCAATAACATACAATCGCTACCTATAATGTATCACCGTCAAAAGAACACGAACGAGAACCGAGAAAATATTGTCGTCCTTTTTTTGTCTTACAGTAATAGCATATACTACTTTCTCTTTCGCTCATTTTACGCTTTAATCGAATCGAGAAAATACTGTCGTCCTTTTTTGTCTTACAGTAATATCATATACTACTTTCTCTTTCGCTCATTTTACGCTTCGCTTTGATTTTTCTCTTAAAATGGAAGACAATAATTTAAATATTAATAAAATCTTAGTAATTACGTGTGAAATATTACACCTTTGGCTTTATTTATATTCCTCGTGTTACTGCACTGTCGGAAGGCACACTACGGCATTCTGGAGCGAAATGTAGCGAAAAACAACGCGGTAATTAATGAATTAAAGTTTAAACACGTCCGGCTGTTACCGCGTCCTAAGGCACACTGCTCTGAGATGAGTGAGCTCACTCATTTCGAGGGTGAGACATTTTCGCGCTGACGATTGTATGGAATGCCTTTTCTAACGTTCAAATTCTATGGTCACCGTGTAATCTAGCAATCGAATGAATCATCTATCAATAACAACCTGTCTGATCACTGATCGACCAATAGAGTAGCGCACCCTCGTCTTGTCTAATCAAAGACACCTAAAAACCAAACGCTATGCCTTCCCCTTGTTTGCCGAGTGATCTTAAAACAATGCTTGGTCAATTATTCAAAGCCTGATAGTCAAAATATTATAATAAAGTAATTTTTCATTTCAATATTTGTAGTTTAACGTTGTTCGTGGCGGCCGAAAAGGAAGATCTTCCGACCGAGCGAGATAGCATGCTCGGTCAGGCCGAAGCCCACTGACGTCATTTCAGACGATGTATATATCTTGCCGTTCGCCGAAACTTCGATAGCGCGATGTAGGGTTGTTAGGCGAATTGTGGGTACCGCCACACCACTCCCCCCCGAAGACCTGTGGTATTCTTCAATGCGCGTGTGTTGTCAGGTGTGGGCCTAAGCTACGCGTGCAATGACCAGGAGAGGGACCCCGTGCTCTGCTTGCTGACCGGTCGTTGTAGCCTATGGCTGCCCCGTTCAAGCCAGACACGGGTTCGACCGGCGCGGACCTCCAACGCGGCTTATCTTCCGACCGAGCGAGATAGCATGCTCGGTCAGGCCGAAGCCCACTGACGTCATTTCAGACGTTGTATATATCTTGCCGTTCGCCGAAACTTCGATAGCGCGATGTAGGGTTGTTAGGCGAATTGTGGGTACCGCCACACCACTCCCCCCCGAAGACCTGTGGTATTCTTCAATGCGCGTGTGTTGTCAGGTGTGGGCCTAAGCTACGCGTGCAATGACCAGGAGAGGGACCCCGTGCTCTGCTTGCTGACCGGTCGTTGTAGCCTATGGCTGCCCCGTTCAAGCCAGACACGGGTTCGACCGGCGCGGACCTCCAACGCGGCTTATCTTCCGACCGAGCGAGATAGCATGCTCGGTCAGGCCGAAGCCCACTGACGTCATTTCAGACGTTGTATGTAGGTATCTTGCCGTTCGCCGAAACTTCGATAGCGCGATGTAGGATTGTTAGGCGAATTGTGGGTACCGCCACAGTAGGAAAAGAATCTTCATAATTTGTATGATAAAATAATATTGGTATAATTTCAGGTCACCATCGGGTAACAAGTTCAACTATGTTTACTATGACCCGGAGATGCACTGGTGTAGAGTCTGCAATGAATTTCCACCTACTGCTAAAGACTATCTGAACCATTTGCATTCGGCGCAGCATCACAAGTAAGTTTGACTAGCTAAAACTAATGTTAATTATTATAGTACTTGCCAGCAATAAAGTGACAATAATTTATCGCTTGTAGCATAATATTGTTTTCTTAGGTCCCTTTAATTTGAGTAATATAATTTGTATACTTTGAGTCCCGGTCAAATTATACACAAAGACCGAAATAAAAATATAAATGCGAAAATCGAAATTTCTCGTCTGTCTGTCTGTATGTATGTATATGTGTCTATCTGTGAGTTCCTTACGTTTCAACGGCTAAATCGACTTAGATGAAATTTATTTTGGAGTTACGTTTAGAGATGAAAAGGACATGAAAAATGTACAGTTGCCGTGCGTAAACAAATTCCGGCTTAACGGGTTGCAAGCGTAATATAGTTAAAAGCACAGAAATAAGATCTAGATAGAAGCGCTATGTCGCTCCATTTGTATTAACACGAGCGTGTCACTTTTTTCATATCTACTGTGACGTCACAAAAGCGCTTTACGACACCGGAAATATCACTTAATGTAAAGGCCTGTATTCACTTTGATTAGTGCAAGTGCAAGTGACTAGTAATTGAGGCAGTGGAGTGCAGGTGTGTAGTGCAAGTAATGTCCATCGATTTTTTAATCGATTATTATTCGAGTTCATAGACAGAGGAATGATAAATCTTAAGATACGTGCTTGCCAGGACAGGAAGTAATATATTATATTATTTTAAATTAAATCACTAAACAGGAACATAAATACATAATTATTACATAACTAGCTGTCCCGGCAAATGTTTTTTTGCCATTTAAAGTATTTGTACTTCATTAGTTGATACCATAAACTTATAATGCTAAGACCAACAAAGAGTGCGAGAAAGAAGAAAATCCTTTATGGAATTATAACAAGATGAAAAGAGAGCGGCAGTCTAATGTAAATTGTAACCACTTTTATTTAACAGGTCGTCAAAAGTCGTCAATCGTTTTTATGCCCTTTCGGTATTTGCAATTTATTGTTTAAATACTTTATTATTTTCATCAAATACTATTACATATAAAAATAGTAACTTGTTCTGTGAGTGATTGCAGTGTAAATCATAAGAATAATCCTGAAAAATATACATTTCACAGGTAATTAATCTTCATGTCCTAATTGCTACAATGTGTTTATTTTTGCTATATTTTGTCTTTAGTTCCCTATTTCAAATAAAATATTGTGAATCCTCCCTTTTACTTTCATATTTTGTATAACTAAAGGTATTATTGTTCTTATATTACACAAATTTTGAAGAAAAATTTTTCATCAAAATTTTTTACATATACACTAGTGCTTGAATCAAATTTATCGATATGCTTATCGATATTTTACAATAACATAAACTAAAATAAAAATCATTTACCTTTATATATTTATCACCTTAAAAAGGACATATTAAGTATATCAATTTAACGATTATTTTTAAATAATAATAATCTTTTGACATACCTAGTATAAAATCAAGGTTTCACAGATCAGTCACTTGTATCTGATACTCATTGGGTGTTTTCACACTGCGACGGTAACGACACGACACGATACCACAGAATAGATAAGGGCCACCGCACATATAATACAATTTCAGGTTGGCCGACTATCGTACAAACAGAGGCGTGCACAGGTTTTTGACATGGGGTAAGCAGCGGTATCGGCTTAGTAGTTTTGGCGTGAAAGCAAAACAGACAGACAAACGGACAAAAAGAGATATTTTCGCATAAATTGTAATATTAGTGTGGATATAAATTAAAAACTATGTTTTCTAAACTATTATAATATATGAGTACGTTCTGTTATGAAGAAACAAAAAAACGCCATCTGTTGTCACGTGTTGGAACTACAATGAAAGTTCATTTGCGTCCACATGTGTGCTTAGCTAAAATAAATAAAAACGCCATCTATTGTTATATATTAGAAATGCAATGTGAATTCATTTTCATCGATATTTCCATGGAAATTAGATACATACAATGGATACATAATATATTTTTGTCTTATAAAAATGTAACCTATGTCATTTCTCAGGCTCTAGACTAATTGTGTACAAAATTTTATTACAATCGGTTCATTAGTTTTGGTGTGAAAGCGAGACAGACAGACAGATATACTTTCGCATTTAATATAAAGTATATCTCTATATACTTATTATAAAACAAAGTCGTTTTTTTTCCCTCATGTCCCTTTGTTCCCTTTAATCTTTAAAACTACGCAACGGATTTTGATGATTCTTTCAGTGTTAGATAGCCCATTTATCGAGGAAGGTTATAGGCTATATTTTATCACGCTAAGATTAATAGAAGTCAAGAAATAGAGGAAAACGTGGAAAAAACGGGGAAAATTATTTGAAAGGGCTAACTTGAACGCGCTAATCTCAAGAACTACTGGTCCGATTTGAAAAATTCTTTCAGTGTTAGATAGCCCATTTATTGAGGAAGGCTATAGGCTATAGGCTATTATTTTATTAATTATCACGCTAATACTAATAGGAGAATGTGGGAAAACGGGGGAAATTATTTGAAAGGGTTTATCTCGCGAACTACTGGAGCAATTTTTATGTTATTTGGCTGATATAAGAAGTACCACATGAAGGATAGTGATAGGCTATCGATTTTAATAATTTTTTCAGTGGCTATATATTTTATACCCGTGCGACGCTGGGGCGGGTCGCTAGTAATATTATAAAATGATAAAATAAATTAGTACATGAATATGAATAACATGAAACTTTCGAGTTACTTACATTTCATTTTTGTTGCTGGTTTAATTGTTGTAACTCAGGTACACGTACCTACCTTTCGACACAAATCACAATTAAAATCTTTTCACTGAATGACAATTGTGAAAACTTGTTATTTTTAATTTTTAATAAACACACATTTTCACACAACACAAACCTCACAGTCAAATAACATTTTTAAGAAATCAAAAAACGCACTTAATATAGAAATTAGAAACTCAGTAATAACTAATATCTAATAAACTGTTAAATGTACAAACTTTTAAACGTTAAAATAATAAAAGTCTTCTAAGAAAACTATAAATATACTGGCGCAAACAAAAATAATATGTTACAGTGCTCATCACATGAAAAAATGGCCTTCCAAAATACAAAACACTTCTATAATGTAAACAAATATAAACCGTACTTAACAAAAATGCACTATGTGCATATGTGATTAATTAGATTTCCGTCTATTATTTTTACTCGGATTATAGGCAACGAACATATCCGATTACTTCCGAACGCGCAACTCGGACTCATGCGGCAGGACAACGCCTAGTAAATCGCACACGCACACACGTTGCGAACAGTGTACGAATACGATAAATCTTAACTCACACATATAGGCGGGGTCTGCGTGACATCGAATGCCTGTAACCACAGATATGTACCTATATAGTATAATATTGGTCCGTACCTTCGCGCGGCGCGCCTAGTTACCACTTACCGACTTATGTTTAAGTAGTTTTGCAAATCAATTGGTGCTATTTTATAAATGTAGGCGTTAATGTGTATTCATATTTTTACTATTAATAATAATTAAAGTCATCTAAAACGTACGAAAGTTAAATTAAAATATGTGTATAGCAAGTATTTATCATAAGGTAAGCACTGCTTTTATGCCTTCATAGTATGCACGCCCATGCGTACAAACTAAATTGCGTAGTGTCACAATTTAATTGGACAACTTCATCGTGTACGCTGCCAGCCGCAGACTTTTAGATTTATTTGGTAACGGTGTTGCTAGCCTAGCGACGTGCGTGTTAAAATGCGTAAAAAGCACGCTTTTATTGTGGCACTAATGAAACGAAGGCGAAAAGAAAGGAGAATATTTTGGGTGCATTTAATACTAAGTGACAGAATATTAGAATTAGTACGATAATCAGTTTGTACGATAGTCGGCCAAGTTGAAATTGTATAATATGTGCGGTGGCCCTCTATTCTGTGGTATCGTGTCGTGTCGCTATCGTACAGTGTGCAAACACCCATTGAATGCAGCTTTCAATAATATAATAGACAGTTCTCTGACAGAATAGGTATAACTGCAACTTTTAAACTTATTAATAGGACTGGTACCGACTTCAAAATTATGAAGATTGAGAACAGAAATACTGAGTACAGAATAAGGATTATTTAATACTTTTTAGTTGATTTAAATATAATATTACTATTGTCTTTACCTTGGAAGTCGGTTTTAATTTTTTGTTTAAAAATAATAATTTTGCTCTTTTTAGCTGTCCTTAAGGTTTTCTAAACTTACAGTTGGTGTTTTAAAATTTCAAAATCAAAATTGGTTTATTTCTGAATAAATCTAAAATAAAATTACATTATGCCTACCACCGGTTCGGGAACTAACCCGACGAGAAGAACCGGCGTAAGAATCTCGCACGGGGCCCACTTTTTACCAAAAAAAGTGAGAAAAAAATTAATCTTTTAAAATAAAATTTACAATGCTGTAACTAAAAATTAAACAATGTAAACAAAGATATGTACATAATAATTATTGTAAGTCATGTAGAAGTAGCCTTACAAGCAGTCATTCAGCATTCTACTCCCAAGATGTGCCATCGTTTAGGAAATCATTGACCTTATAGGCTTTGGCATAAAACGTTCTTTGACTACTTTTTTAAATTTATAAACGAAAGATTTTGAACGTTTTCTGGGATTCTATTGTAAAGGCGTATACATTAACCTTTAAAAAATTTACTGACTTTACTAAGTCTGATAACCGGCAAGACTATGAAAAGTACCAATAATAGGATCATAATGTTATGATGCATGGTGTAGCGATGATGATGATGATTAATGTAATTAGCATAGTAGCTTATGCTTTTGGTTCTTTAAACAACAATGAAACTCCTAAACATGTATGTATAAGGAATCCGGAGTTTTGTTCAGCACCTTCAGAACCGTGGTATACCATGGGAAAAAACCTTACTTTTTGGTAGCATATAATCAAAATACATCATATAAATTCAAAATAACCATATGTTTCCATTTGAATATCAAGGAGTCACCTCGATTTCTCATGGTTTCCATCACCAGACCACCACTTTTGTGAACATGGTACCTACTCGGAACAATACAATGTACAACAAAAGAAAAATTTTTAAAATCGGTTCACAAACGGCGTAGTAATCGTTGAACATACATAAAAAATATATCCACAGCAGAACGTCTAACCTCCTCCTTTTTGGAAGTCGGTTAAATAATTGTAATAAAAAAGTATTATGATATTTTTGATATGTATTTCATTTAAGAATGAAATATAATATTCTATGTATGTTGTTTACTTTCAACGTAAACTTTCAATGTAAGGGCTGATTTACCAGATAGATTTTACCTGAGAAATAAATAAGTAACTTTATAACGTGTTATGTGTATATTATTTACCCCTATAAGAGCCTCATGTCATAACATATCCGACGATTGAAAAATCATTTCAAACGAAAATGTGTATCTGCTTTTCAATCGTCACCTTTTTTTGCCAATTAAAATTTATAATACCTAATTTGAAATACAAAATCTGTCAAAGTTGCATATTATTTATTTCTTATAGAAACTCAGGTAAAATAACTCCAACGGACTATACTATCGATAGCAAAATACTATACTATCGATAGTAAAATATACATCACTAGCACACGCACACATTGACAGATCAAAAATGGTCACGCATTTTAGGGTTGTCAGGTGGTCTATACGACAGTATATTATAAGTTTATGGTTGATACAAAATCTTACCCCCTCTTTGGTCCCCTTAGTGGGGTAGGGGGAATTTTTTTTATGCACCAGATATTAAGTTGGAAGAAGACAAATATATCTGCGGAAACCGCATTCAAATCGGATCAGTAGTTTTCGTGTGATAGTGGAACAAACATACAGACAGACAGACAGACAGAAGACAAAAAACTAACTACAGTTTTGGCTTCTATAGCGATCTAGTGACACTATTATTATTTTTTTAATACCTTTTATGTACAGAATTTTTATTTCTACAGTTTTATTATACGTATAGAAAATGTATAGAAATATAATTACCGACTTACAAAATATCCCAAAGCGAACATTATCACTCCTCTGTTTCATGTCTGTTTCGAAAATCAATTAATTAGAATCGAGAATATGTACAACACTATTTGCTTCATTTGACAGAAAAATGAGAATATTGACTGTACCTCGAAACTAAGCGATGAGTGAAAGTATCGATTGTTTTATTTCCATTGCGCGCTCAATAGCGGACAAATAGAACGGGCTCTATAATTTTCTAACTAAAGCGGCAATGTATTATGAATCATGCGGTACACACGCAGTTACGTAGATTTCATGGTAAAAACTACAGCCACACACGATTTACATTAAATAATTGATTTTAAAATAAAGGACACATGATTAAATAATAAAATTACTTACCGATGATAAGAAACGTGTCCACTATTTATGCCAACGTTTTTAGTCCAATTTCCACAGCCCAATACGGCACAACTAGGCATTTTTAGAATTCCGATTGACGTCCGATTCCGATAACGGTGGAGCGCAGACTAAAGAACAGACTTTCGAAAGAGTATAGTTTATACTCTTTTGGGAACGCGATGGCACGCGAAGTACATACACAAGCGGGATCTAATTAGATAGAAATCTGTGGTTAAAAGTAGCTATTAAAAAATTTCCTGAAAGCACTACTTAGCTCAAATACGTGTAATTATTGCAATTTTTCAGGATGGCATCGTCTCATTTGGAGGCGCCGTGGCACTCTATAGCCGGCATGAACGAGGGCTTCCCCAACCATCCCTCAGCGCCTAACAAGAGGACTCCCATCAAGGGTTAGTGATCGAAATACTGCTCTAGAAAACTAAATCTAGTTCATTCTAAACTGAGATTAAATATCCTAATTATTAATATCTGTTTCGTAAAAATCTTAGCGTAGAAATATTCATATTGCAACTTACATATAGAAAAGAAAGGGAGACAACACACATGACAGGAAAACCACCCTTAAGTACCCCGCAAACGATCAAATTGTTTGTCAAATTTTACGTGTTTGTCAAACAGTTTGATAGTGTACAGCTTTGTTTGAAGCGTTTGTCAAACAAACCACGTGTTTGACCTGTTTGAAGAAAATTTTCATTGGCGTAGCGTTTGACAAACGTGTTTGAACGTGTTCCGCTATATTTGTCAAACAAGATCTCATGATCTAAAACCGATTCTAGCTAATTGTTTAACAAACTTGTTTGATGCACGTTTGTTCGTCTGCGCTGCTGTTTGTTGAAAACGTAAATTACGTCAAACTTGTTTGTCAATCGTTTGCGTGGTACTTTACTGTATTACGAGTCATTAAAACATAATCTTAGCGGTAAGATCGGCTTATAACTGGCCTAGACCTAAGTCCAATTATACAAAATATCTTTAATCCAGGCCTGCAGTTCTTCGTGCCTTCGACGGCGTGGTACTGCAAGCTGTGCGACCAGTTCATCGGCGACCTGCACTGCGCCTCCGCGCATCTCAAGTCCGTCGTTCACGCTAAAAACTTCACCGTTAGTATACCACGTCTGTAGTTGTATGAGTAGATAAAAAACTTTGTAAATAAATTGCGTAAGAGCCAGTCGACACGGCGCGTTGCGTCAGCGTTGCGTCGACGCAGCGCTGCCGTTGCGTTGTTTTACATACAAATAACCAAGGCGTTCGCACGGCGCGCTGCGTCGTGACAGCAGCGCGCAATGCACACATGACGGACAGCAGCCCCCGAAACGAAGCCGAGTTGAGGGCGCAGCGCCCATGTGGCCGGCTACGCGTCAAACGACAGCGCTGCGTCGACGCAACGTGCCGTGACGACTGGCTCTTACACGTAAAGGGGCAGGGAAGCCGGAGGGGGTCGACGAGGGAGGGGCGTGAGGTGGGAGGGGCCAAATTTAAGACTCATCCATATTGATCTTTTTTGAGGCCAGGGGCCCGCATGCACCACTGGTTAACCTGCCGCGTCTGATGTACGATTGTGGCCTGGTCAGGCGTGTGTAGGTTTGTTGGTCCCATGGTTTTCCCCGCGTTAGTCGCGGGGGTTTTTCCTAAAACTGTATTTTAATTACTGTATTTTCCCATGCAGAGGGGCCAAGCCCCTGAACATGGTTTCCCACCCGAGGCCCCTTCGCGGGCCTTGGCGTGTGGGAAGTTGCGATGATTCTTTTTTGGATCCTAATTTGAACTAATTTGGATTAGATGACATTATAACATAATATGCCATTAATATGCCATGTCAATGTTAAAGTCTGGGGGCCTTTAACATTGACATTGCATAATATTACACAGACGCGTTATTATCGGTCGATAATATCGCATGCGTTATTGCGATATATTCTATTGTCAGTACATTTTGTATGAGGGTGGTCATGTAGTTACTTCGATAATAACGCCGTAATGAAACTAGGAACGGATAACGCATGTGATATTATCGACCGATAATAACGCGCCTGTGTGGGGGAGAGCTCATTATTCAAAAATGAACTATCCGTTTTTCTTCTTATCAGACTTAAACAATATCTATTACTGCTTTACAGAACTTCGTGGAGCAGAACCCGCATTGGGAGACCGACTGGATGTCGGACAGGCAGAAGGCGTTTGAGAAGGCCCGCGCGACGTCAACGGAGGAGCGGTACACGTCGCACACTATAGCGTTCAGCAAAGACGGCTTTCAGATGCGACGCAAGAGCCAATCGCCGGAGCGCCGCCGACTGAAGAAGAAGAAGAAGAACAAGCGAAAGCGCGCGTCCTCGTCCAGTGACAGCGACAGTGACAGTGGCAGCGAGAGAAAGAAGAAAAAAGGTATTCAGCCCCGTATAAAAGGGCCCATTCACTATCCATATTTTATACGTGGGAGAGCCATGCTTCAGCATAAATGGGCCGGCTCGACCGGAGAAATACCACGTTCTCACAGAAAACCGGCGTGAAACAACGCTTGCGCTGTGTTTCGCCGAGTGAGTGAGTTTACCGGAGGCCGAATCCCCTACCCAATTCCCTTCCCATCCCTACCCTCCCCTATTACCCTATTACATTTTAAAAGGCCGGCAACGCACCTGCAGCTCTTCTGATGCTGCGAGTGTCCATGGGCGACGGAAGTTGCTTTCCATCAGGTGACCCATTTGCTCGTTTGCCCCCTTATTTCATTAAAAAAAAAACCTGCATGGCAGTCTGCTGTGCCGTCCGCCGGCTTATGCAGGATTGTGGATTGTGTCGCAGGCCTGCATAGCGGCAGGCCTGCGACACCATTCACTATCCTGCATAAGCCGGCGGACTGCCGTGAATGGGCCGCTTTAATGAGGGTGTTTAAAGTTCAAGTTTGTCATCAGGTGCCGCGATGTAGCCTTAGTCTAGGTCAGGGATGGGGAAACTTTTTCCTTCGTGTGCCAATATAATCCTAACAAAATATATGGCGGGCCAAGTTGTTGCATTTTTGACTATGTTAATTACTGAAATAAAAATATTGATATGTATTTTCTGAATACATTTCTGAAACACTAATTTATTGTGCAAATATTACAAAATAACTGTTGGAATAAAAAAGAAATTAGAAATTGTAATTAAGAGCGGGCTGCCTAATTTTGCTGTGTTTTCTTTACGATCCCGGAAGACGATTGATTCAAATGAAATTGAGATTAATTTAATAATTATATTTATCTGATACTTGCCTAACGGAAAACACGATTCACTTATTTTGACTCGATAGTTATATTTTTGGAAATTATGAATATTTCTGGGCTTTTCAACAAATATCAGTTACACTTATTGAGTTCCTATCATTAAATAATTTGCACTACTACGATCACACACTTTATAAAATAATAGCTAAAGGAAATATTAGTATTGTATTTAATTTTTAAGTAATCATCAAAAACATTTTTGGGATTTACGACCTTTACTTTCGTGCTATAATGCGAGAACGATTGTTACGCGATATTGTTCACTATTAGCTGCAGCGTAAAGCACATTGCCCGGGAGCGCGATTCATGGAATCATTGTATCACGACTGGAGGATAGCGGTGTGTGTAGGCGGGGCTAGCGTTTTGACAGTAGGCTCTTAAATTAAACTTTTATTTACTAACGACTAAAAATACGAAATATTCTCTTGATTTTTGTTTGATGGTCGCGGGCCAGATTTCAAGCCTTCGCGGGCCGGAGATGGCCCGCGGGCCGTAGTTTCCCCATCCCTGGTCTAGGTCTAGGTCTATCGTGTCAAATAGTCATTGACACGATAGACCCTAAAGCTCTGGTTTCCTCCGAGATCGGCGCCGTCATGTGGCGGCCGTGATGCAACGGTGAATGACGTCACTAGAACGATGTCTATGTGGGCGGTATGGCGCGGTTTCCTAGAGAACGGTGTCGACCGTTCTCTAGGATACCGCGCCATATTGCTTACATGGACAACGTTCTAGTGACGTCATTCACCGCTGTATAATAATAATAATATCTATGGACGCTTCACACCACGTCAATCTGGCCCCGTGCTAAGTACCTGAACGACTTGTGTTACGGGTACCAGACAACGGAAATATATTTAATACTTTTATACTATACCAGGCCTGTCCCACTCGCGCGTGTAGGCATCGAACTGTAAGTACCCCCCTAGGGGGGCACTTCAGTAGGGACTCACAGGCGAGCGGAGACGCGCGCGCACGAGTTTTTAGTTGATCGTTGCATGCATGATTGACGACCTCCGTGGCGCAGTGGTGAGCGCGTTGGTAGCTCAAGCCGGAGGTCGCGGGTTCGAGTCCCGCCGACGGAACAAAAAGTTTATAAAGTTCCTGGGTCATGGATGTTTATTAAATATATGTATCATATAATAAAAATCTTAAATATATGTATAGTATAAAAGTATTAAATATATTTCCGTTGTCTGGTACCTATAACACAAGTCGTTCAGGTACTTACCATGGGGCCAGACTGACGTGGTGTGAAGCGTCCATAGATATTATTATGATGCGGCATGCCTACCTGCGTACTTATTAATGAATAAGCGAATGCGCTGTCACAGAATTGATAAATAAATCTGATCACAATGGAATGGACAATAAAAAAGGGCACAGAAATATTGCGCAGTGTTTAACTGTCTTAACACGGAATGTGAACCAAATTTAACTTTCTTTAAGCTCTCTAAGGACGATGAGAGGTATTAGAACTTTTTTAAATTGTTATTATTATTATTATTTATCATTTCAATTTTGTACAATTTATTATACAGTAAAATTACGATTACTTATGATTTAAATAGTTTTAAATACTAGTTGAAGTAGAATATATTAGTTGGGTTACCTTAGTAGGTAGGTACCTACCTTTATTAGTAGACGTATAATTAATAAGTAAAGGTATTTCATTGTAAACTAAAAGCACAATAATTAATAAGGTTAATAGTTATTACTAATAGGAAGCATCGTAGGTGTACTATAATCGAAACCTCATTTGTTTACAAAAATTACTAAGTTATACAAACACTTTAAGTACAACTCGGGCGAATTAACTTGACACCTGGCTTAAATTTTACCCCTCCCTCGCTTCCCCGCGCAGCGCCCCGCTCTCGTCGTACGCGTCCAGTAGCGTTAGCATATCTGTTACCGTTACACGTGTGTTATTGAGTTTGCGTTTCGGAGTTATTTTTTAGTAGTTAATTGTTATTGTTTTTGGATTTTTGTTGAGTTTTGTTGTGTTATTTGTTACGTTTGAACGTTAAATTTGTTAAGTTTTTGTTATTCGTATTAACGTTTGAACATTGCCGTGTGTCTGTGGTATATACATATTAAATCAAAACGGTAGGAACTATCCATAGTAAAGAGAGAGCTTTAATACTCAAAGTATTGGCTTTTTTTGAACGCGAGAAAGAACTCAGCAAAGTAGTGATTCCCGTAAACCCTACTAAAAGTGCTCAAGAAGCTCGTGAGCATCTTAAAATTAATAGGAAGTTTCTAATACCTGTGGATCAACCTATCCTCCTAACTATCGAGCAATACTGAACGTGTGGACAAAAGCCCAAGCCGTGGGCTACGTAATTGCTCGATCGAGCAAAATCATATGTGAGTACTGAGCATAAAATGTTGTTTTTAAAATTAATTGCTTAGTGAAAAGCATAAAATAACAGGAAATATCTAAACAACTGGAGCATTTTAATAAAATTTGGTATGTAGTTAATTAATACATTGGATTAACACATAGGTTATTTTTTACGGCGGGAAAACTTTACAATTTTTTTCACATGTGAAGCACAATTACGAAACCTACTCGTACTTGGTCGAATAATTGCATAAAATACTGTGGTTAGTGTAGCCCTATAAAAATAACTAGTTCCGGTAACGTTATTTTTTTGAAATAACTTAAAATAAAAAAACATTTTTTGCACTCAGTACTTTAGAGAAACGTCAATTGAACCAGGTGTCAAGTTAATTCGCCCGAGTTATAGGTAATATAAGACCGGTTTCAATTATTAAGAATAAGTAACGGTTTACGGCACTTATCGAATCTAAGTACGCGTAACCAATGACACGCGAATTTATGATAATTAAGTCTACGTAGTACTGACATAATATCTTAGATTATTTTGAGTTAAATAAAATGTAGTTAGTTAAATATAAAGATTGTAATATTATTTTTATTATTATTTTTAACAAAAAATTAAAACCGACTTCCAAGGTAAAAACAATATTAATAGCATCCTTATAATATGAACTAAAAAGTATTAAATAATTTTTCCTATCTAATATGTAGTGCCTTTTCCCGAATTCGGCTAAACTTCAACTATTTCTGTACTCAATCTTCATCATTTTGAAGGCGGTACCAGATATAGCTGAATCTTTATTTCTTTGACAGAAAATTTGAAACTTTTGGAACTGGCACCGACTTCAAAATTATGAAGATTGAGTACAGAAATAGTTGAAGTTTAGCCGAATTCGGGAAAAGGCACTACATATTAGATAGGAAAAATTATTTAATACTTTTTAGTTCATATTATAAGGATGCTATTAATATTGTTTTTACCTTGGAAGTCGGTTTTAATTTTTTGTTAAAAATAATAATTTCACTCTTTTTAGTTACCTAGTAGGTAAACTGTTAGTGCCAATTCAAATTGTATAAAAAATAGTTTCATATTGTCTTCACTAGATGTCACTGAGGCGCTCCTGTGTCGCGCTATCGCTTGTACGTAGAAGTTTTATATAGGTAGTTGTAACTTGTAACAAATTTTCGTTGTGTTGTTGAAAGTTTGTAAGCAACTGACGTCTGACAACTCAACAGTGAGCTTGGTGTGAGCAGTGAACATTGAATTGACAACATAAATAATAATATTGAGTGGTAATTGATCTCGTATAATTGTTATTAAAGGTGAACGCAGATTTGGCCGCACCGCACGCACCGCAGTCGCCGCATTCGCAATTCTTCATATTATTATGAAGTTGCGAAGACTGCGGCGCGGGTAGGTAGGTATGCGAGCTTGCCTATAACTTCATATAAAGAATTCCGAATGCGGCGACTGCGGTGCGTGCGGTGCGGCCAAATCTGCGTTCACCTTAAGTTGACCTCCGTCATAGTCCGCGAATTTATAAGTGGTCGTCGGTGGTACTGCGTATATTCTACGTATCTTATTACAATTTGTTAAGACTGATATGAGTCATACGGCATACCCCAAGGCCCAAATATCAGGTAGATAGATAAATTTAAACAATACATTTAAAAAGATCTAAGTGAACACGTGCTGCAAAATGCTCGCAGCGCGGCATCACAATAGACATAACTACCAGTACTTCGACTGCTATGAGACTGACGAGTATTAATATCTGTCGTTTCTTTCGGGTTTCGCCAGGATAAGTTAAAGGCTGGCGCGCTGGCTGGTATAATTTAATTTTAAAAATAAGATTTTGAAATTGAATTCTGACAGTTTTCTTTGCATGTGCCAAAATATAAACAACTAAATTTGTAGGTTACGACCCTAGCGACAACTTTTGTCATAATACGTCAAACTTAAAAAAATTACATCAGTTCTAAGTCGGCATACTCTATCATTCTGTCTACTCTGGCGGCATGCCGCATGCCCTGACATTCCAGTTAGAACTTGAATACGATGTTTACGTACGCGTCGCCGCGCGCCGCCGCGCGCCGCGCGGCGACGCCGTTGCCTCTGCGGCGCCGACCGCCGTGTATATTAAACAGCCTATAATAATTGGTGTTGTTATGTACATAATTATTATTATTGTATCCATAACTATGCCTTGTACTATTATCTATTTTGTGCCATGAGACATTGGTGACCTTAACACGACGTGGTAATGATGATGATGACGATGATGATGATGATGAATTTGAATTGCATGGTAGCATATGCTTTCTGTTCTTAAAACAACGCCGAAACTCCCAAACGTGTATCTATAAAGAGTCAGGAGTTCTCTCAGCATCTTCGAAACCATGGTATACCTTGACCCAATATTTGACTTTTTGGTAGCATATTCTTAGTACACTTCACATAAAACCAAAATCACCATATGTTTCCATATAAATTTCGAGGAGTTCCCTCGATTACTCCTGGATCCCATCATCAGGTCACCACTTTTGTGAACATGGTACCAAATTGGAGTGAAACCTAATACAACAAAACAAAAATTTCGAAAATCGGTTCACAAACGGCGGAGTAATCGTTGAACATACAAAAATAAAAAAAAATAAAAAAATAAAAATATCCACAGCCGAACATATAACCTCCTCGTTTTTTGGAAGTCGGTTAAAAAAGAGACAACCCTGATTTCTTCAGAAAAGGTACGAGTTATGCGATAGAAAGAGAGCGAAGATGTAGGCACATATAATTGTAGGCACCTAGCACTGCGCGGTCGAAATTTGAACTTTATAGTATCGTAGCATGAGTCGTTAATTCTTTAAACGGGTTTCGCCAGTGGGAATTCTGTTGGTACAACTAATATATATTCTGTGACTATACATATATTTAAGATTTTTATTATATCATACACACCCATGAGCCAGGAACATTGAAAAACTTTTTGTTCCGTCGGCGGGATTCGAACCCGCGACCCCCGGCTGAGCTGCCACACACTCTACCCATTGAGCCACAGAGGTCGTCATATGTACCATGTATCACAATAGACATAACTACCAGTACTTCGACTACTAAGAGACGGACGAGTGTTAATCTCTGTCATTTCTTTCGGGTTTCGCCAGGATAAGTTAAAGGCTGGCGCGCTGGCTGGTATAATTTATTTTTAAAAATAAGATTTTGAAATTGAATTCTGACAGTTTTCTTTGCATGTGCCAAAATATAAACAACAACTAAATTTGTAGGTAACGACCCTAGCGACGACTTTTGTCATAATACGTCAAACTTATAAAAATTTACATCAGTTCTAAGGGTTTACACAGACGGACTGCATTTCAACTGCAATCCAACTGCAAATTGCAGTTCAAGTGCAGTTTGAATGTAGTTGACACGACTGCAATACGACTGCAATAGAACTGCAAACCAAACGCGCAATCGGATTGCAGTTCAGTTGCAGTCGGCGTGCAGTCGTGTGAACTGTTTGGTTTGCAGTCCTATTGCAGTCGTGTCAACTGCATTCAAACTGCACTTGAACTGCAATTTGCAGTTGGATTGCAGTTAAAATACGGTCCGTCTGTGTAGACCCTAAGTCGGTATACTCTATCATTCTGTCTACTCTGGCTGTATTGCAGCCGCTGTGTGACGGCGCCTAACTCAATATTCAATATTTTTAATTTCGCTTTTACATTTTTGTACTTAATTTAAAATGTGATGTCATAAAACTTAGGACCCCTCCTTATCACACCATCTCACACTTCGTCGACCCCCTACCCACTTTTAGATGTGACAAATTTTATGGATTTATGTAACTTTGATGACTATGAACTTCATTGCTTATGGTCATAATTTTGGCGTTTAACCTGTTCGAACACAATTTAAAAAGTTTGTCATTATGTTAACCCAGCTACACATTTTTCAGTTGCAACTTGCAACGCACTAGATATGTGGTTTCTATTATATTTGATATTAAAGTGCAACAAGGCTTTATAGTTTAAATAAACGTGGGCGCGGGGGCGCTACTGGTAAAGGAGAACTGTCAAAAATGTCGTTTTTGTGTGATAGCAGCGTTAGTTCCTTTTTTCGCCGCGTTCATTTAAAGCCTTGCCGAGCTCTATGTTTGATACACAGAGAAGAAGGAAAAGGGTCGTATACAAGACGAGCAGCTGTCGGAGTGGATGTCCGCCGTGCGTGATGGCGGTGATGGCCGCAAACTGATCGACACCATCAGAAACAGGTGACCCTTGCAAGTTTTTAGACGATATCCGGTTATATTTTTTATTTATTATATGACCTGCTGAACTTCGTATCACTTCCCTCCTAATAATAATATTAATAATATAATTCTCCCTACACCGATTTCGGTGACGGTGGCCAGTTTCATTGAAACCAGGCCTGTTACGCAGCAGTAGTTTTATAATTAATGCCCAAGTGTGTGTGCAGTACACAAGAACACTATTCCTTTCACTCTCATAACCCAGTGGGACAGACGACCGGCATCGGTTGTATCACGGGGAGTGCTCTGAGGAATTGTTCGGAATCATACCACCTGCAACTTTTCGCCATCGTCCCACGCGAAAAACATATCATCCTCATCACCTTGATGAGTGGCAGTCTTCCACAGTGCGTTTTTCGCGTAACTTTCTGCCGCGCACTGTAAAACTGTGGAACGAACTGTCACCAGCAGTATTTCTGGACCTATACGACCTGCAAACCTTCAAGAAAAGAGCGTATTCCCTCTTAAAAGGCCGGCAACGCACCTGCAGCTCTTCTGATGTTGCGAGTGTCCATGGGCGACGGTAGTTGCTTACCATCAGGTGACCCGTTTGCTCGTTTGTCCCCTTATTTAATAAAAAAAAAACACGACTGGCGAGAGATCAGGCGCAGGACCGACTTTTTACATGCCCATCCGACGCATGGATCATCTTACTTGTCAGACAATCGGGTGATCAGCCTGCATTGTCCTAACTAAACTTGGAAATAACATGTTTCCAACGTGGGATTCGAACCCACGACCTCCGGAGTCGAGAGCCACGCTCTAACCACTAGACCACAGAGGCGTTCCCTCCTAATATACATCAACCGTAGAAACATACATATAAAATTGTTATTAAAAATATGACCAATATATCGACAGGATGAAAATGGAAGAGGCGTCACGACGCCACGATGCCACGCCGGTTTTGCGTAGTCCAAGGTAAGATACTCTCATTTTAATTTCATCCAAAATAACAGGGCAACCAATGTCAAACTGTGTTTTTATTAGTCCAAAGACCAAAACTTTAATAAAAGTTTATGGTACCAAAATGATTAGTTTGTAATCAATTATATTATTGAAGCAATTAACGTATATATTAAACACTAAGATTAGATTTCTGGACAAAGGCATAAGTTTGCATTTATCCTTTTAAATTGCACTGTAACAATTTTAAAAATTATTTTTCTCTAAATATAGCAGGGAGCGTCGTGAGTCCAAATCGCGCGACGAACGTGAGAGACGCGACGAAAGAGAAAGACGCGACGACAGAGACAGACACGACGAAAGAGAGAGACGCGACGAGAGAGAGAGACGTGACGAGAGGGAGAGACGCGACGAGAGAGAGAGACACGACGAGAGAGACAACAGACGAGACACAAACGTGGAGAGAAAGAAACCCGACATAAGGAAGATGCCTTTTATAGGTTTGTTCTATATTATTGACTTTATAAAGTGACTTATGACTCATAACTCATAAGTTATGAGTAATTAGCGAACCTATGTAGCTTTTTCTGGCTATGTCAAGCCCGGCTCACGAGTCACGGGCCACGGTTAACATTGACATAACTCGACAACAACTATATAACAAGAATAAAACTCATAAAGGCAATGATATTATATAAAAAACTCAAAGCAGATATGTTACTACCGCGCGCGTTGTGAAGATTCAAATACGGCCCAATTGGGTCTTCTTTTATTTAGTCTGTCTCTTTTATGTAAATGGCATTTCGTGTCTTTTGTTTCACTTATCTGTCAAAGTCCAATTTTGAATTTGAAAATAGTTCGAAAGAGATTTAAGCCAGGGCTTCATAACGTTATCGAATAACAGAAAAAATATCGTTACGTACCGTTATTTTCTTAATGGTAGCCAGATAACGTTATTTTTTAATTATCGTTATAATAAAGTTTATTATTATAACGATATTTTTTCGTTATGTATAAACTCGTTATAATATCGTTATAATAATAACGCTAAATATAACGTTATTTTCTGGTATCAGGTATGCGATCGTGCACGGTGCACTAAATCTCACTCGCAGCCCACTTTTTTGCGAGATTTGTGCTTACCTACTTTTAGGAGTTTAATATATGTAGAGAAATAATAAAAATAATAATTATTGTGACCGGAACAAAAAGTTTATAAAGTTCCTGGGTCATGGATGTATATTAAATATGTGTATCATATAATAAAAATCTTAAATATACGTATAGTATAAAAGTATTAAATATATTTCCGTTATCTGGTACCCGTAACACAAGTCCTTCGGGTACTTAGCATGGGGCCAGACTGACGTGGTGTGAAGCGTCCATAGATATTATTATTATTATTGTTTTGGACTAAAAATGGGCCGTAAAAAGCAAAACACTGTATACAGGGTGTAATAAGACCACTTCCGATAACTTTGGGGTATGATTATACTACACTTTCTGATTACGAAAATGTATTTTTATTTAGTTTAATTTTTTATTTTTTCATAATTAATAGTTACGAGCTCGGGTTACCCTCGAAATTCTCATACATACGTAATACCAAAATCATTTTCTCTTCAAAAATATTTTTTAGTATTTAAATATTTTGTAGTAAATTTGCTATTTATTTATATATTTTCAGTGTTTTACTCTATTTTTTAGTGCTTAAATATTTAGTAGTAAATTAAGTAAAAAAAAATTATACACAAAAAAATTTTTTTTAGTGTTTAAATATTTTGAAGTTAATTTTTGTTCAGGAACCTAGGTAATTACTATTTTAAGCTGAAAAATAACTCAAACATGTTAAATACTTTCGTATGACAAAATGATTTTGGTATTACGTATGTATGAGAATTTCGAGGGTAACCCGGGCTCTTAATACCTTTTAAACATAATAATAAACCACATAGAAAAATAATTTAAAATATTTTTTTAAAATTTTATTATTTTTACTCCAAATAAGCAATAAGAAGCGTGCCGCGCGCGGTCAACGATCTCGTGTTCGTACTACGTTCGTACAATCAGCTGTTAGCTACGGCCTACGCACGCTGTCGAAAGGTCGTATGCGACGAATGACGATACACTACGACAGAACACACAGAAACCCTAATGTATGTGGTTCAATTTTAAACGATAGCACAAAGGGAATCCTATAATATGGCGTGCCACAGACGTCACACTTTTTGTGTGATCGAGTCTGCGGCTTACATACAATCTGCATGACGCGCGCCATGCGGACTGTATGTAAGCCTGTAAGTAAGTAAAAAGTGTGACGTCTGCGGCGCGCCTTAGTATTACCAACGCACACCAAGGACAAAAAGACCGCGCCGCAGATCCCCGGCGGGCTCTGGCGGCGCGGCATGTCCGCAGCTGCCCACCGTGGATCACACACACAAACCAATTTACATGCGTATAGTATACGTGGGAGAGCCATGCTTAGACACGAAATGGGCCGGCTCGACCGGAGAAATACCACGTTCTCAAAGAAAACCGGCGTGAAACAGCACTTGCGCTGTGTTTAGCCGAGTGAGTGAGTTTACCGGATGCCCAATCCCCTACCCTATTCACTTTCCTACCCTCCCCTATTCCATTCCCAAGAAATTAGCTGGTAAATCACTTACTTGTGAAATGTTACCCCAGATCCCTTTTTGTACCGCGTTTTACATAACACACTCTTTCACAGTTTAACTATGAACTACCACCACTTATTTATATATTACTTAATCGCGTAAAACCTTTTAAAACACTTTAAAAACACGAAAGCAATTCAAACGATTAAGCCATAGAGAATTAAAATACATACGTGGTTACCAATGGTTACGTCAAATTTAGTTCCGATCCCTGATAATGGGGGAGCTGATTCCGCTTCAAATAGGCACAAAAAAAAAGTGAGTATCATCGGTCCAGCGTAATTGTATAATGGAGGTCAGTGTTAATCGAGACAAAAATGTGCAAGGTGACAATATTTAAAATGTAATAAGCGTTCTCTGTGAAAATACAAGAAAAAAATACACCTTATAAGCTTGATTACGTTTAGAAAATTTTCCCGCCTGTCATGACTTTCTTGACGGACTATAACGTTATCAAAGAACATATATTTACCGTTATATATCCTGTATAACATTAACCGTTATTAATATCAATTTTTAACGTTATTTTTAATATCGGGTAAATTTTCATATCGTTATCTATGCCCTTGAAGCAGTAACGTTATGAAAAAATAACGTTATTTGAAGCCCTGATTTAAGCCGGAAAATAGTATGAACGTAACAGATCTGTATATAAGTAGAATATCAATGCATAAAGGTGTTTGTCATGGGGTGACTCAAAATAACGCCAGCGTTAGTTCTGATTTTTGGCTACATGGCATTGACAGTACTACGTAAAACAGCTGTTTCTAGGAGTGATTTCTTACAATATGGCGTCGATAAATTCTGATATCAGCCACGCGCCAAATTACTTGGTAAGTCTTTGCCTTAAAGGCTTAAACAAAACCGCTTAACATATTGACACACTCCACTGACTACATAGTATAAGATGTCAATAATGCTTTTTATTAATTTCTTTGTTTTGCTTCCCTGTAGGAAAAATGCCGGTTTACAAGAACTTGACTAAGACTCAGAAGACAGAAGAGCAAAAGAAAGAAGAATCGAAGAAGAAAGACGAAGATGAGACGAAGAAGCGCCAGGAGGCCATGGACGCGGAGATACAGAAAAAAGTAATAACTTAATTAAAATAAAAAAAATAAAAAATTGTTTGTGAATAACAAACAAAATTAATAATTTCTACATTGCTATTGCCGCGTCCAAATATATGTAAGGCCGCGTTTCCACTGAAGCGGAGCGGAGCTTAGTAGTGCCGAAACGCACTCTTATTCGACATCATTTGCACGCTTGGCGCTGCATCTAACAGCATCGTAGCAGTAAGTGTTCTTACAGACGAACGGCACTTATCGACGGCACGCGTCGATGGCAGCCGTTGACGCGTGCCGTCCGTCTGCAAGAAGTGTAACAATTCCCAAATATAAAAAAATGTATAGAAGCTTTATCCTACTAATATTATAAAGGCGAAAGTATGTGAGTTTGTATGTTTGTTACTTCTTCACGCTTAAACGGCGCAGCCCCCCCAACCCCCCCCCCCCCCCCCCCCCCATCCCCCTATTGTTGCTTTTAACGAAACAGTGTAGCGTCATTAGTACTGAGTCTTAATTCTCCTTTTTAGAAACAAATTAAGTTATTTATTATAAAAGTGAATTTATACGACCCTAAACATACAGATTTCGAGTGTCATTTGATTAATTTTCGTCCCATCTTCTACCAAATCCTAGGAGTGCTGCTTATCACAAAACAGTGTCTTCTATCAAACTTCCATCTCTCAGTCATCAAAATTGAAGTTTCCGATGATCAAACTCAATTTATTTTGTCTCTAATACTATTACAACACAATTTAGTTTACCTAATCACACCTAATCGCGGATAACACCGCGGGGCACAGCTAGTAGCATTATAAACAGACATGGAGACACGTCTAACTTATCGACCCCTCTTTTCTACGGGGTTCAGAGATTTCACGAAACGATTTACGTTTTTTTTCCAAATTACGTTGACAAAATAGTTTGAGAGCTATTTATAGATTAACTGGTATTTATAGGTAGCGGAGTTCAAGGAGAAAATAGCCCGGGCGCAGGAGGAGCGCGCGGCGGAACAGATGGCTTTGCCGCCCGCCCTGCCGCCGCGCGCCCTCATGTCCATCCCGCCGCCCACGCTCGTCAACATACCGCCGCCAGTGTGAGTATTACACTGTTGTTATACCATCACGGCGCAGGAGCGCGTGGCGGAACAGATGGCTCTGCCGTCCGCCCTGCCGCCGCGCGCCCTCATGTCCATCCCGCCGCCCACGCTCGTCAACATACCGCCGCCAGTGTGAGTATTACACTGTTGTTATACCATCACGGCGCAGGGGCGCGCGGCGGAACAGATGGCTCTCCCGCCCGCCCTCATGTTGATCCCGCCGCCCGCACGATAAACGAATTGTGGCGCAACGGCCTTGCGGGCGTCATCTAGAGTTTTAAATTTGAAAAAATCACGCATATACTCTATTTCAAAGTTGACTCATCAAGCTTGATTAAAAGTCTGTTGTGTCCTTCCACAGAGCTCCGGGCACGCAGCCTCAGCCGAACCTGCCCAAGGATTTCCAGGACGCCCTAGACATTATCTTCCCATCGGACGTGAAGAAGGACAAACCGCAGGACATGTTCGCTGGAGTCAACATGAACATGCCTCCGTTCCAGATGGGCATGGTGAATCCGCCGGGAATGTTGAACCCACCGGGAATGGTGAACCCGTCAGGCATGGTGAATCAACCGGGCATGGTGAACCAACCGGGCATGGTGAACCAACCGGGCATGGTGAACCAACCGGGCATGGTGAACCAACAGGGCATGGTGAACCAACCAGGCATGGTGAACCCGTCAGGCATGGTAAACCAACCGGGCATGGTGAACCAGCCAGGCATAAATCCCTTCCCGCAGCCCGGCATCCTCGGGGAACCGCCTATGATGATGGGATTCAACGCCATGAACCCCATGTTCCCTCGGCCACAGCTCTATGATCATGTGCCCGGAACCAAGACTCAGAATAAGAGGTTTAACACAAACCAGAATATGAGCCAGAATAATACTAACCAGAATATGAAAGCAAACCAGAAGAAAAAAGAGGAAAAAGAAAAAGAAAAAAAGAATAAAGAGCAGATGGATGATCTAGCGATGCTGGGTATTGATGCTTCTGATGTGGGGGCCGGGATGTAGAAATTACAATAAGAACTATAGGCAGTGCCGGTTTGACCACTTCCGGCGAACAGATTATAGATGTAGACACTAGACACTACGAATAATAAAAACTAAGGAAACGTAACTTCCATACTATTACCGTTTTAAATTTGGGTCCTTTCGAACTGTCATATAACGTCAGCCTTATACCGCTCAAGGCCACCTAAATATTGCAAATGTATTGAAATATGTACCTAAGGTACACTTTTTTGACAAGTATTGTGGAGCATGTTTTTTGACGGAGTTACTTTTCCTTAGTTTTTATTATTCATAGTGTAGACATAACATGATTATTAGAGACCGGATAATATGCATTTCCATATTTGCATATGCATATTTTAGCCATTCTCAGCGGTAATAGCATATTTTACCTAATAATATCTAGTTATGATGCATATTATCGGTATTCGGTACATTAATAACATTTTTTTCACTAACCCTGCGTTCCGAAATGCGACCAAAAATAAGTAACAACAGTAACAGTTACAAAATATAAGGACTTTTGACTTTTGAGTAATAGTAATTGTGAGTTGTGACTTTTTACATTTGCAGCCAGTAGCCGTGCGCGTCTTTTATTTTGACAGTTATAATAAATACTACAAAGTCGTTCCACCTATAACGCATATAAATTGTTATTTGTTCATACTAATATTTGTGCGTGCTCATTGATCTGCAGTTTATTTTTTTACTTGTGTGAAATTTGGCTTGTACCATTTCATGGTCCATGCCTCCGGAAAAAGGGTGTCTTTGTGGATAACTAACTTTCTTGGAACCTTCACATACGACGAAAATGTTTTATAATGTCGTGTTCGCGACGGTATAAAACATTTGTTTTTTTTTTTCTTGGGAAATTGGGAAAATTTGTCATTTAATTTTGCATATTCTGCTAATTTTCGTGCATATTTCAAGCAATTTTCATGCATATTTGCATGCATATAATAGCTTTTTATTTTATTTTTATTTTATTTGTACAGAAAAACTTACAGCTAAACAAATCTCAATAATTACTAAGTTAAAAACAAATAGCCATTTACAAGTTTTTACATTCAGGTAATATTTTAGTGAGTATTGTTAAAAGAAGAAAAAAATTAGTAGCATAACCAACGTACAATAATTGATAAGAAAAATTAATTAGCTTACTTTATATTAATAAGTAAACCTTTGGGTCACTGAACTGGTTTCATACCGTATGCATACATGGGTCAATTATTCAGGAGAAAAGAAGTCTTTATTAGCGAGTAATTTATGTGTGAAGGTTTGAACGAAAAAACATCTATATTTGAGTGAGCACGGATGAGGTCGTTAAAAAAGGCAGAAGACCTACAAATGAACGAATTGCGACGATGATTAGTGTTAAAGGGTGGAACGTGGAAAGGAAGAAAAGTGCGAAAAAACCTGGTGGGTACATTGATGGTTATTTTGTTGTGTAGTTCTGAGGAGTCAATGAAATTGTTAATAATTTTGCTTATGTATACAAGATCCGAGACTTTGCGACGGTATTGTAAGGGAAGGAAATGATATTTCATACATCTAGCTTCATAGTCGATAAGGTTATCACCACATTTATACTGTAGGTATCTCAAGAACTTTTTTTGAATTGATTCGATTCTGTAAATGTAAGTATGATAGATAGGGGTATGGAACCCTTCAGAACAGTATTCAAGTATACTGCGTACGTATCGAATATGTTTCAGAAGTTAAAAATTCATTGGTATATATCTTCCATGACATCCTGGGAACAATAAAATAAAGACACTCAATTTTTGCCTTGATGAAACATCTTGAATCTACGACGAAATAATGATCTATGGTTAATAAATATTCTTCAGGAAAATTATATTCTTCTCTTGTTAATACAGGTTTTGTGAAAAAACTGCATATCGTTTGTATAGATTTTTCGTGATTTCTATTGAAATATTCTATAATTGTTTCTGTCGTACTCCAGTTGATACAAAACAATGCTATATCTATTTTCACGTTATAAATCGACTCCATGTGTAAGAAATTATATTTTACGAGACGCATTCCTAAGCAATTAGTAATTAGATTCAAGTCACTCTCTGAGCTGCTATTATCTACTACTTTTTGATATAATGTTCTTGTTAGATTCGCCGAAATATGAATAAGCGTTGTTATTTCATCAAAATGAGCCACAGCTCTTAATTCAAAAATTCTTCTTGAACTACAATATGGTTGCATATATACACACCGGCATATTTAGCGGAACACAAAAAAAGCTCCATAATTAAAAAAAATATGGTTTTATTTTAAAATGTACTTACTACACTTCTTTTGTTATTTAAAATTTCATTTGTTTTACTTAAAATTACATCACATTATGAACAAAATTTGCGAGTAAAGGCTATTTGTGAAAAATGGTACATTTTTGAACTTTTCATGTAACCGGGAAAAGTGAAAATTATTATTAAAATAACAATTAATTAAATTTAAAAAATGGTGATTAATATCGCGTATTTCCTCCACGTGCTCTTATTAAAGTTTCTAACCGTCTAGGCATACTGAGAATTATGTTATCGATGGTCCCCTGGGATAGTCTCCGCCATTCCTCAACTACGGCGATTCGCAGTTCACCCACGTTGGCAGGAGCTGGAATTCTTGACTTAACTTTTCTTTTCAGCAAGTCCCAAACGTGCTCTATTGGGTTCATATCCGGTGATCTTGCCGGCCACTCTATAACAGTGATATTCATATCATTAAGATAAGCTTGAGTTGCCCGAGCGGTATGCGGCCGAGCATTATCCTGCATTAAAACAAAATTGTCACCGATATATGGGGCAAACGGTACGACATTTTCTTCTAAAACTTCTCTGATATAGCGGTCCGCAGTCAGACTCCCTCTGTCAATCACTACCAAGTCTGTGCGAGCTCCCAAACAAATGTCCGCCCAAACCATTATTGATCCACCACCGTATGCAACTGTAGTTTCAAAATTTGTTTGAATGTAACGTTCTCCTTTGCGTCTGTATATTCTTTGCCTGCCGTCAATTTGATTTAAGAGAATTCTGCACTCATCACTAAACAATACCTTACTCCATTGGTCCGCATTCCAAAGTCGATGTTCCTGAGCAAACGTTAACCTGTTTCTACGATGATTTACCTCGAGTCTTGGAGCCTTGGCGGGCACAAATGAACCCAAATCAGCTTCTTCGAACCTTCTTCGTACCGTACGCTCACTAACGGTTACTCCCCGCACTGCTTCTATGAGTTAGAAGCAGTCCGGCTTGGACGGCCGTCAAACGGGGGTTCCTACGTACACGAAGCCGAATGAAACGATCATCCCTACTCGAAGTGCGTCTTTTCTGCCTTTTCCTGCTCTTCTCACATAAGTGTCAGTCTCCCTGAATCGTTTGACACTGCGATGGACTGTTGAAATCGATCGACGAAGATGTCTGGCTATTAATCTGTATGTTAGACCAAATCTTCGCATTTCGAGTGCCCTGGCAATCTCCGTTGGGGCTAAATCAGTCATAATTCAGTCCTCAACTCCAAAAAGATACAAGATTATTTTTTTTTTACAAAAAAACAATATTTGAATGAAATATTTAAATAAAATTCAGAAGAGAGAAATACTCGAAGTTCGCTCTACATAAGGTATATTCGAATAAAATGGAAACAATTGCATAAAATGTGATGTTCAATTGTTTTCCTAATTTAAAATTATTATTTTTTTAATTAAATGACGTATAAACCAGCCAGCAACCTTATATGATACTTATATCAAACCTTTTTTTTATGTTCCGCTAAATATGCCGGTGTGTATATAATCTTACATTGTCAGGTAATAGATATTTATCTATACTACGTGTATTTATCTTAATTTGCATGCGTTTAATTTTGCCTCTTAAAGTAATATTACTTAAAATATCATTCAATATTGAAATTTCCTCTGATATTTCTTGTAATCTATCTTCATAATTCTCTGATTCTGAATCTCCGCGGACATCCCATATAAAATAAAAGAAATCTAATTCTTCACTAATTCCTAATAGTTGATCACTATTTAATATCATCTGTTGATGATGTGTGATATTTAGAAGACATTCTATTGGCATTTGTAATGGTCTAGGATCTATTGATATAATTTTATATAATTTTTCCTTTGTATTCAAGAATAGTTAAAGCTCTTATCCATCCCTCACCTGGCGAGCTTCCCACGTAAATTATAGGAACATATGGAGAGGCAAAACCCATCATACAAGAAAAGAGTTTTCTCTGTCCATCTGAAGATAAAGCTTCTATTTCAGTTTGCATTTGTTGAAATAAAGGTACGTATCTGTATTTCAA
The DNA here is from genome assembly GCA_905333045.1 of Lysandra bellargus. Classification (NCBI taxonomy): domain Eukaryota; kingdom Metazoa; phylum Arthropoda; class Insecta; order Lepidoptera; family Lycaenidae; genus Lysandra; species Lysandra bellargus. The sequence continues at coordinate 6,551,660 of HG995338.1, forward strand.
GTATTCGCCTAATAATTCTGCGTTACTATTGAAATATGCATGTTTTGGTGACATTCCATTAATTTCAGTCGCTCGTCTTATTATGTTTAGATTGGTTAACGACTCATTTTCTGCTCCACACCATCTATATTGTTTTTGAGATATTGATAATACATCTCTGATTTTATTACATAAGTAAATTCTATGACTTCTCCCATAGATAAGATGATACACGTAATCAGAAAAAGAATCGATATTCTGAAAATCTGGCATTTCAGATATATCTTTTAACAATCCTGAGTCTATGAATTCGTCATATACAAAATTATGCATTTTTACGCATACTATAATTACATCACGTCTACCTAAAGTGAACCACAATCTCTCTCGTGTTGCATGTGAGTTATTATTTGGTAAAATGAGGCCTTTTCAGAAATTCCTGATGAATATTTTTGATAACCGGAACGACTTATAATGATCCCACAATAATTCCTAAACGTTGATGCCTCCATGCTGATAATCCCAGTAGCTTTTTTAACGAATTATGTTGCATATAATCCGGTCTCTAATAATTACATTATGAATTATAGGCAGTTTTTTAGCACTCCCGGTAAACAGATTTATTCGTAGTGGTAAAGAGCAGGTGGATGATCTAGCGTCACCAACAAGTTGCGGCGTTGCCATGGCATGACATGATTTGGACATGCGCAATAAAAGGTTTTCTTCCGACGCTTGGGAAGAACGATCGTTGCCGAACAATGACTAAAATTTCTATGCGCATTATCACTTTGGGAGCACTGTACATTATGAAATCATGATTATTTCGCAGAGGGCGCCGGGAGTGCTAGAACCGGCACTGCCTATAGTGCCGGTTCTAGCACTCCCGGCGCCCTCTGTTCTTTTGCGCCCAAGAGGCCTACTACGAAACCGTTTTGAGACTCAAACAATCGAACGAGAATGCCGCGTCCTGCTCTAACAACGTCATTTCACGTTTGTTAGAGTAGGACGCGGCATTCTCGTTCGATTGTTTGAGTCTTAAAATGGTTTCGTGGTACGGCCTCAGGGTGCTGGTAGTGCTAAAAGAAGAAGTGCCCCTTTTTATCCGGTGCCCTGGGCGGGTCGCCTAGCGTAACGCCGCTACTGACTATAGGGTTTTTTTTAATGGGTAAATAAAAAATATAGAAATTCAATTTACATAGTAAAGACAAGATCATGGAGCTATTATAGAGGACAAGACCGACATTGTTAAGTTAGGTCTATTACAACACTACCAGAAGGTAATGCTAACAGCTTATGTACTATGGAAGAGGATAAAAATGTTATATAAAATCAGTATCAAATCAATTGAGGAAAATATTAACCATGATGAATGATCTATCAAAATATAAAAATATTCACACAGCCATAACTACACAAAGTATACTAATTGTCTCTTTTTTTTCGGGAACATTGGAAAAAATATCACATGACTGCATAAATAAATATCTTATCAGTAAGAGCAAAGGGGGTTAAAATACACTTTTAACTTAATTTTATTACATGTAGAAAAATCTTACAGAAAATATATTAGTTGTAACTTATTTTCTTTCAAGCACATAATATTTAGTAAAGGCTAGCTGAAATAAACTAACAATATTACAATTTTGATTTTATCATAATATATTTAACTAAACATGCATATAATATTGTCGACACATTTGTATACACGTGTAACAAAACTAAGTGATAATACTTTAGGGTGTGTATGGGTTCCCTGTATAGAGTTCACTGTGAAAGTAGCAGCGCTAAAAGAGTAACTTTTTTAATTTTGTATGGAAAAATCATGACACTGGGGCGTACAAATCACAAAAAATTGCTCCTTCAGCGCTGCTACTCTCACTGTGAACTCCATACGTGAGACACCCGTACGTAATACCACTTTGTTTTGTTACACCTTGTATAATTGACCTTAGTTAACACCATACGGGCGAGGCCGCCAATTTTAGCTGATATGACGCAGAAAAATTTTGCGAGAGAAAGAAAATCTACGCTGCTTGTGACGTTGGAGCACCTAAAATCTAAATTGTAGGGAATTTATTTCTCCACGCTATCATAGCGTTGAGAAATATGCCGTTGGAGCAACAAAATGATAGCGAAGAGGCTATCATAGCGTAGAGAAAATTAAACTTATCTCTGTAAATAATACACAATGCGGTTTGTATTATAGCCCCAAACATGGCCCTTTTGACTACTCACATGATGCATTGATAATTTTATGTGAAACAGTAATACTTACATTTGTGTCACAAAAAACTTCCTTTGAAAAAACTGTGTACACAGCCCGACTGAGGTTCAAATGTGAACTGTCGAGAAATGGCGAATATTACGAGATTTCCCATAAAATACGTAAAAACTCAGCGTTGCCACTTCCCGATTATACCTTCCCTAACACCCAACGATAACAACAAATCGGTATTATTGATGACGTTTAAAATGTGGGGTAGAATTGATGTTTCTAACGATTCATTTGATTTGAAAAAGTTTATAAAGAAAGTTATCTTAAAATACTATAAGGATTAGATGAGGTAATAGCCATTTATATAAGTATTGATAACATATCAGATTTATCTTCAAATCTGTCATACTTACTACTACAGCGACAGTTAAAGTGCACCTCTTCCACGGCGGATTGTATATTTTAATACTTCAGTCAGAATTTCCAGGAATTGCTATTGTATTCTATTGTTGTCGCTTATATTAAGCTATTTTCTTACCTTTTTTTATGTTTAATTGTAAATATATTTTTAGACTATTATTGGAACTCAAATAATTCTAATGCATGCTTGAGCACTTTGTTTTCTTCGTTAGAATCAGTTTTCGAGCATAAGATAGAGCACAATACTTTTTAAAATACAAAGGGCGGAGAAAAATAATTGCAAAATCAGCAAAAATTGGCGGCATCGCCCATACCTAAAAAATTTAACCCACACTTAAACGGTGTGACCTGGGCTTGTACCACGAAACCGTTTCGAGACTCAAACAATCGAACAATTGCTAGAGCAGGACGCGGCATTCCCATTCGATTGTTTGAGTCTCAAAACGGTTTCGTAGTAGGCCTACTGACCTTTATCCTTAAATCAATTTTTGGTTTAATGGCAAAACTTAGGTTTGCTACTTGTTTTAGCCTCTAGCATAAGCTAGACAATAAAATTTATGTATATTGTAATTCCGAGTAGGTATTTTTGACGAAATAAACAATTTTCTATTTAATCTGTACGATTTTGTTTCATTGTTGTTTCAACTACTTTAGTATCTAAGCTTTTTATGTTATTTTTTTATCTATAAAATAATAATTATTATTGCATAGAGCCGTGTCCATATTTAGGTTATTCAGTCACTACACAAAATAATAATTGTGAATTGTATATTGACGATACACTGCAAACTTAACGCAGCGATGCCGTATTCGATTCTTTGCTATTATTTTTTGTTTATAAAATTAGGGGGCAAACGAACAAACGGATCTCCTGATGGAGAGAAACTATCGTCGCTCGTGGACACTCGCAACATCAGAAGAGTTTCAGGTGCGTTGCCTTTATTACTGTTTACTAAAGATTTTTTGTGAATAAAACATTTTAATAATAAAATATTAGTAAGTATATTAGTTGAAAACAACCAACAGCGAAAACGTGACGCTGAAAACATCGCGTTGTAACTCGCACGACTTACATCACCAAAACAAAACAATCAGCGAATGAGCAGATATGTACATTATTTACTGTCCGTCTGTGTGTCGATATTTACCTGATCCTGATGAAACCATTAGAGCGACCAACAGATGAGAAATCGAAATTATTTCATACAGTAAGTTTACATCTTCCTGGTTCAAAGATCTAAAAATTCAAAAATTCAGATTTTTGAAGCAAACTTTATTTTATGAAAATGAATTGATCAAATTATATTTTAAGTATTATAAGTATTTGTCTGTTTGTTACCTCTTCATTACTAATTAATATTGCTGTTTTCGATGATCATGATAATGTTTTTAACGTGATTTGTTTGTCGATGATTCGACGATGACTTGCATATTAGACGGGCAACGTCGCGCGCGCTTCTAGTATGCGTGATATAAGTGCAGCTAGTACAAACTGAGCTGATCAGTAGGCTTGGGAGCGCGCTATCATTCGTCAGTTGTTGCATCATGTAAGTGGTTTTTTTTGTACGGTTTTTTCAATTCGGAGTTTATAAGTGATTCTTATAACGAGAAAAAAGTATAAGCTGTATACCAGAGATATTAAGGGAAATTAAGGAACCATGCAGGACGCCGCTTATTGAAAAATATACCTAAATAAGGAAATTAATTAGGAGAATTCAAAGACTAGAGACATGAAGTATTAGGAAGGGATAAGTATTTATAAGTGTGTAAAACGGTAGGTACTGTAATTCTGTATGAGGAATAAAAAATACCTATGTTGTGACAATGATATACTTAATAAAACACTTTATTGCTCACAACAAATGATGGTGACAATTTATCAACCATAATGTTATCATAGTGACCTTTATTTCTAAAAATAATTTCTGCCCCATTGATCGCCATGGCCCATGGCCCACGCGTATGGGACTTTCACAAACACAAACACCGGTTTCAAGGTTGATGATGAAATGTAACTCTCAATTTCACCATGAGTATGTATGTATAACAGTAGTGTTAGTAAATAGTACCTACCTAAGTACTTATTATTTACAAACACTACTGTTATTACCTTTTTACGGTAAATAGTCGCGAAGATGTTTTGAGTCATGGATGAAAATATTTTTATCCCTGAAAAAATGCACGGTTTCCGCGCGATGAATTAATTTTGTTGCAACGAAATTCCAGCAAACATCTAGTATGTACTGTGTTGTTTCTTTTCAAAGCTAACAAAGTTATTTTAGTTACGGAATCTGAAAAATATTATTATCAATGTTTTGAACCTTCTAATCAGAGTATGATAAGAGATATAGGGGTAACACTGGTTCAATGTGGTATCAGAGTGATGCTGCTTCTTACGTGTGTTATGTCATGAATCATGATAAACTACTGATAACGCCTTTATATTGAATATTCATTAATGATCTCTATGTAGAGTCTGAAAACGTGATAAAGAGTAGAGATATCTAAGGTATATTAATAACTAAAATAGTAGTCCGAAAAATTACAGGGTTAAATTTTTAAATTATGGTCACGGATGTAAAAAAAATACGGATGGAGCATTACACTATAAAGAGGTGAAGCATGCAAGGTACGACAATTTCGTTTATTGTACACCGACCGACACTCACACACGCAACTAGGTACTACAACCCGCTGTCATTGTACATAGAGTGACGGCGCCAATTACACGCACACATCCTACACGGGCGGCCATAGCTATGCTTCACTCGGGATTAGACAAAGTTACGTCCGTATTTTTTTTAAGTCCGTTATTATGGTTTAGATAAGTTACACTTAGACTTAGAGATAAATTAATGATTAAGTGTTTTATGTTTACAGTCACAAGCACAATGTGATGAAGTTTACACTTTTTTAGCTAAACCATGTCGGGAGACAAAGTATTCCACTCGAGGTCCAAAGGTATACCTTCAGAGGGAGTGAAGGACCAGTACGCAGACGGGAAAGCCGCTAAGATCTGGAAGAAGTACATCGGTGACAGCAACGAGCGAACACAGAACTACAAGGATTTCTTGACAGGCCTTCTGAAAAAACATGGCTGCTCGAAGGTTCTGGACGCCGCCTGCGGTACTGGGTGAGTTAAGTCTATAATATCTATATATTATAATACTAGACATTCCGCGCGGCTTTGCCCGCGTAAATAAGATATTTCACAGACAAATTAGTCCACAAAAAATAGCATATGAGCCTTCACGTGGTCTACTTCTTATCTGACCCAAATAACAGGAAAATTGTTCTAGTAGTTCGTGAGATAAGCCCTTTCAAATAATTTCCCCCGTTTTTTTCCACATTTTCCTCTATTTCCTCGGTCTTATTGGTCTTAGCGTGATAAAATATAGCCTATAGCCTTCCTCGATAAATGGGCTATCTAACATTGCAATAATTTTTCAAATCGGACCTGTAGTTCCTGAGATTAGCGCGTTCGAACAAACTAACAAACTCTTCCACTTTATAATCTTATATATAAAATTCTCGTGTCACAATGTTAGTCCACGAACTCCTCCGAAACGGCTTTACTGATTTTTACCAAATTTTATATGCATATTCAGTAGGTCTGAGAATCGGCTACTCGGTACTTTATATATTGATAAGTGCATTTGTTGAATAAATAATAGTAAATTATTACAACCGGAGACTGACGGCGACCATTGTTTGTGCGACGGGATAGCGATCGACGTTGCCATGGTGACATACTTATTTAGTCACTTCAATAAAATAATATGGCAAATATATTATGGTAAAGCAACGTTTGCCGGGACAACTAGTCTTATATATAAAATTCTCGTGTCACAATGTTAGTCCACGAACTCCTCCTAAACGGCTTTACTGATTTTTACCAAATTTTATATGCATATTCAGTAGGTCTGAGAATCTGCTACTGGGTACTTTATATATTGATAAGTGCATTTCATTCCGAGACCGACGGCGACCATTGATTGTGCGACGGGATAGCGATCGACGTTGCCATGGCGACATACTTATTTAGTCACTTCAATAAAATAATATGGGCGAAATACTTTATAATATTATGGCAAAGCAACGTTTGCCGGGACAGCTAGTATTAGTATAGATTAGATATATCTATTGACGCTTCGCACCACGTCAGTCTCACCTCGTGATAAGTATCTAAGGGACAACACATGCACGGTGGATGTGTGGATGATCCACGACCCAAGATTGGATTGAAAACGTTTTGTTCAGTCGTCCGTGTGATTCGAATCTGCTACACCCGGCATTTAAAGCCACCATGCGCTCAACCACAGTCAGAAATGTCGTCAAATGTTTACATTATTTTACTTCCTCAATCCTCATACTTCTATTATTACATCTCAATGCTTCTATTAGCGATAGCTCAACGTACAAATATCTACATACTTTACAAATTACAACCTTAGTTACGAATTACGATATTGTAAGTTTGATCGTTTCTCCCCGATTACAGTATCGACTCCATGATGTTAGTGGACGAGGGATACAAAGTAGTTTCTGTGGACGCGTCAGACAAGATGCTTAAACACGCGCTAAAGGCGCGTTGGGACAAACGCAAGGACGCCAGATACGACGCCTGGGGTACGTTGCATTTTTTCCAATAAAACTATTCTATTTCCTTTCCCGGTACTCAAAGTATCTGCATACTAAATTTCATCAAATTCGCACGCGCACTTTCACATTTATATTAGTACTAAATGATGTCCGCAACTCCGTTGCGCCAAAACTCGTTTATCGGGGACATTAAAACATTTTTCCGGGATAAAAAGTATCCTATGTCCTTTCCCGGGACTCAAAGTATTAGGGGAGACTGGGGCTGGAAGTTCCCGGGGTAAGTTGTTCCGACAGTTATAACTTTGTAAAGGACAAAGCGCCGATTTGGCGGCCATTTTAGTTGCTTTGACGGCGGCGGTTGAGTGGCTGTGCACACTGGCTATTAGAACACCACCTTAGTAAATATTTTCGTATTTAATCTTTTTGGTCTATTTTTATTTACTATTGACCGATTTATTTGCGTCTTTACTATTTAAGAGTGGCATTAGTTAGGTATCTCATTGTTTGAATGTTTTTTCAATTGATTTCGTTAATTTACTTATATTACAATTGTTATACAAAAACTCAATTTGGGGCTACAAGTTCCCTCCTAAAGGGGCTGGTTGTTCCTCGAAACAACTTACCTTACTTGACTGACACGCCAGAAAAAAATTCATTGGCAGAAGAACAAGCAAGAAAAAACGCAAAGAAGAACAAAGGCATTACAATCAAGGGAAAAGAAAACAACAATAATTAAGGAAAAGGCGTAAGTTAGTTTATAGCGCTGAATTAATATACAGTAAATAAAACTTTAAAAATGACTATTTTATTTAAAAGAAAACTATATTAATCTCATATTTTATACAAGCGGAACAATTTGCCCCACACATGGAACAACTCGCCCCAACGCGGGGTTGAATGTTCCCTTCCGAAATTTTACAAAAATATGCCTGTAGAAAAAAAACTATTGAGACATTGCCAGAAATGACTATACTATTACAGAGACAGATTAAGGTTCTTTAATAGATGCAAATATTAAAAATTAAACTTATCATTTTCATCATACAATTCCATGTTATTTGAAAATCGGAACTTTCAGCCCCGGTCTCCCCTACCATACCAAATTTCAGCAAAATCGGTTCAGCGGTTGGGGCGTGAAGAGGTAACAGACAGACGTAGACAGACACACTTTCGCATTTTTAATATGTATTCGTATGGATGGATGGATTATACCATCCAGGTTTTCACTTTTGTCCTCTAAAAGGGAAGCATTCCTGTGGAATCCTTAACTCGGTTTTGCCCATGCAAACAGAACTAAGTTCTGAATACTGCCAATAACCGCTTATTAATTATGGCAATTTCCAGTGATAGAAGAAGCTAGCTGGGAAACTCTGCCGGAAGACATCAACCGTTTTCAGCCCGGCGCCAAGTTCGACGCCATCATCTGTCTCGGCAACTCCTTCGCCCATCTTCTAGATGATTACCCGGACCAGAGGACGCAGAAGATGTGCTTGAAGAACTTCGCGACAGTCCTCAAGCCTGGCGGCCTCCTGTTCATAGACCATAGGAACTACGACGCCATGATCGAAGGCAGAGGCGCACCGGGACACTCAATTTATTATAATGTAAGTATTAAATGTCCATTTAGGCAAGAAAGAGGAAGCCATAATCTTGCACCTTGAAATGGAATAGGAACTTGGGCCGACAGTGTTGCTAAGCTTCTGTGGGCATAGATTATAGAACAAGCAATTAACAAATTCCATACAAATTGTTATTATACAATAGAGGTAATAATTAAATAACAATTGCTAATAGTGTATTAGTTAGATATGTCGCAGTCATCTAGTTTAATCTGTGATTCGATTGATTGACTAGCGTTTTCATAGAATGACACCATTCAATTGAATGACTAAAGGACAACTCGTCAAGACGTTGACTGTAACGTTTAACGTTTTGACTAAAAGTCATATAGTGAAGTTGTTAAATGAGATGCTATAATTTTTTTAAGTAGTTGTTGACGGGGTGTTAATAGGTTAATCCACGCTGTCATGTTAATTTTATAATAAATAAAGCACTCAGCATCAACACAGTGCAATCAGCTGTGCGAGCTGTTTGACGCCATCTTTGTTTTAATGACAACTAGCGCCGCAGTGGGAAAAAAGTGAAATACGTTCAATTAACTGACTGATTTCATGTCCGCTATCTTCAAAGGGCTATATTACAAATCGCTAACTAGTTGGACGTTGAGCGAAGATCGTTCAATCGACGTTCAGCCGAATCATTCTATTGAATGGTGTCATTCTATGAAAACGCTAGTCATTTGTACCAGGCTGGCGGTACAAATGACCAAGAATTTTGTGTCAGTATCTCCAGGCCTGTAAAATCAGCGCGGAATCTACGGCTGTTCATAATGACAACGGATTATTATAATACTAGATGACGCGCGCAACTCCATTACGCCCAAATTCGTTATCGCACGAGAACCGTAAATTTTTCCGGGATAAAAGTATCCTATGCCCTTTCCCAGGACTGAAAGTATTTCCATGGCAAATTTCAGCAAAATCGGCTTAGCGGTTTAGGCGTGAAGAGGTAACAGACAGACAGACGGACAGACAGACAGATGCACTTTTGCATTGATTGTATTAGTATATGGATTGACTTGTTTTTACGACAATTATGTTATTAAAGTATATTAAAAGCGGTGTAATCAGTCTGAACTGGTAAAGTTTATCGCACTGGCCTGTGATGAGTTATGACGAAATGTGTTATTAAATAATGTCATACGTGAGCGTTCATATCGCTTAACCTTTACTTATTTAGGAAAGCGTATTGTTACCATCCGTGTACAATAACGGACAGTTTCATATGCAGTATATCCAGTTATACTATAAATAAATACGACTGTCTCTGACAACCGCTGAAATGTTTTGTAATATCTGTTTATAACTGCTAAGCTATTTGAACGAAATTTGGTAAGAAGATATCCAGAATAATGTTCCAACGAGGGAATTGAATATTGATTCCTAGGCTGTTGACAGACCGCCCCCCATTGCACCGAGCCCCCGCGAGAGTCGTGATGCGCAACGTGCTCCCGCGCATCGCGACGAAAAGGAGAGGAATGGCCTAGACAAGCCCGCACTGGGGCCTCTGTTCGGCCTGGGGGGCGAGTAATCGCCCCTCCGAAGAGGGGTCTGCCGACCACTAGGCAGACGACCGCTGGTGGAGCTGCGGTCGCGGTGTCGTACCCGTGGCTCCGCCATCGGAGAGAGGGCGCACCGCCAAGTTTTAGTGGGTAGGGCTTTTCGAGCGAGTCCCACATATCCGCGTCAGGATCCCCATCCCCCGCGGAATGCGTAAATGCATTTCTAGGCGTAAAAAAAAAAAAAAGGCTGTTGACAGACCAAGTGCCAACTGCCAAAGTTATTTGGTCGGATCATGTTAATATGCTGTCCACTGATCTCTATTATACAAGTACGCTGGATCGCTGATACCCTTTGAAATGACAGCTATTTCTTGTGCTTATTTGAAGCGGAATCGTCATTATTGGGGTCGAGAACTAAATCTGACGTAAAAATGACGTTTGAAAGCCGCAATATTGGCGCTGATAGCAGTAGTGAGAGTACTTGGAACTAATACTAGTGATGACAATTACTGTTGTTATTGGTTGTGGTTACGTCAAATTTAGTTCTCAGCCCCCATAATGAGGGCGCTGATTCCGCTTCAAATAGGCACAAAAAGCAGGTCGGTGTCATCGATCCAGCGTACTTGTATAATAGAGATCAGTGGATCTGTCGGATGGGTTAGACGTATTGCGACCAATCTACGTAGGTCCCCCACCTGCCTAGAAATGAACTTCTCTGATAGTATGATTACCGCACATAAACGCAGTTGCAAGCAACATCTAATGTATCCCGTCTGCAACAGTCTACTGCTCTGATTTTAAGGAATATGATGTCAAATTATAATTTATATTCGTTTTAATTTATATTGTCCAGACCGCCCAGTGACATAGGCTAGAGTATTTCTAGAATAGATGATACAATGTATTTTAATACAATATTTCTTAATTTCAGTCAAAATACCCCGTGGACATGAAGACATCGGTGCTGGTTGTGCAGGGCAAGCCCGAGCTAGTGGCACTTGACTATTGCATCGGAGCAACCAACGACGGCGCTATCAGCGAATACAGGTAATTGGAAAACAATATTTTAATTTATTCTAATCCTAATAATAAAAATGAAAATCTGGTGAAAACATATTATTTGTAAACAAAGTAAACAATATATTTCTTGAAAGTCTAATGTAAAGAACTGGTTCAAAGCGCCATCTACCGTAAGTTAATGTAGTTTTAAATATCGAGCATTTTTAGATACTCAGCGCCATCTCTTGCTGATTTAAATAACTGACAAAAATTGAAAGATATTCAGTTTGTCAAACACAGATGGCGCTTTTATATTATGTAATTTGTATTATAAAATGACAAATCTAAATTCATACAACTTTCAAATGAGAGGTTTGAAACACCACCCCTTAAATATAATAAATCTACAGTAACATTATTTTTCAGCGAATTCCGGTTGTGCTACTACCCACACAGACTTGAGAAGTTTACCCAGATGTTGGATGAAGCATTCGACAACAAGGCGATGCACAGTATATATGCAGACTTTAAACCGCTAAACCAAGTAGAAAACCCGGCGTATTATATACACGTTATGCAGAAAGCATTAAACTAATTTATTACTTAAGTTATTGTAAATAGGAACTATAATTGTAAATACTCTGTAATTGTCCTAATACATCTAAAAGTGTATGTTTTTCTAAAACTCAATACCCACCAGATTTAAAGTTAAATAGACGTACATGAAATATTTTACTTCTAGGTTATAGACTGGATTTTACAATTTGTTGTATTTAAAATATGATTTGAATAAATATATTTTTAATTACTATTTTATTTCTAATTGTTGAATAAATAACTCAATAAAATTGACATTTGATTTTATTATAACATTTATTTGTAAATCATAATATTAATATTATATTTATAAAGAATTCATTTAAATATACTGCTTTGTAGAATAAAACGCATTATTAAAAACGGAATAATTTAATCTAATAAAGAGATATGAACATGAGAATTAACTTAGAGGTGTCCGAGGGCTTAAAGATAAAAAAACTAAGCTAAAGTTGTCTATGATCCCACAATGATGTTGTTGATGGGGATATGTATGAGTTTTACGAAGAAACCGATGAAACCCATGATGCAGAATCCGATGGCTGTGGCGATGGCGATCTTTTGGAATTCTGAAAACAAAAAAAAAATCAATTTTAGTGGTAATAATTAGTAGGGCACAAAATTAAAGTAGATCGCTAGGGTAAGATTTATAAATATTTTGTTCAAATAATTTCATAAACTGGTAAGAAAAGAACACAATGTTCTCAAAAAGGATATGCTTTAACCAGTGAACTTTAAACTACAGGAAGAGTTTAAAGGTCACTGGAGAGAGAGAACAGGAAGAGAGACTCCGGGTCAAAAAATGTGACCCGAATACATGTATACTTTATGCATGTGTTCGGTACACATTTTTCGTGTATATATACACGAGTGACATTCAACCAGGTTGACATGACAATTATTGTCAAACTCATTTTACAATTTGTTTACTTACTTTTTACGTAGCTTTTTACAAAATTTTCGTTGTTTAAATGCCTAAAGGCCCTGTGAAATGGTGTAGAAGTCATACAGATACGACTTTTAATACAGGAATAACCTTTCAAGTTTCATCAGTAAGTGAATTTTTTAAAATTATGCTTAGGTAAAGTTCTTGTATTTTTTCCGACCCAAAAACATACCCAAAAAGATGGTTTATTTAAGTTGGATGCCAGGGTATATTTTGTATGAGTAATGACCGAAAATTAAAGAGATTACGAAAATCTGCATTTGCACCGTAAGTTTTTTATTTCAATTCTGTAATAATTCTGTAATAATTTAGCACATAGATTTTTGTAATCTAAAAATGTCTTGTCCAGGTGCTCTGGATAGTTTTAAATTTGTCCGAGTCGTACAAGGTTTGTTCAAAATTATTATATATTATTATTATCGATGGCTTAAGGATCAGAGGAAAATGTTTGATTTTAAAATAATAATTATGTACTCCTTTCTTTGTGATAGTAGATATGTTTGGTGTATACTGCATAATGCCATCCGCTTTTGACAATTATTGTCCACGGTTTTGTTTCATAACTGTGACAGTGACAATAACCGCACAGGCTGTTGTCCAGCGTGCAATATTATGATATGTTACCTGGGAAACGACCTTGGCGAGAATCTGAATTGTCATATTTTAGTGTTTGAAAAGGAGCCAAATTTATAACGGTTGAAGTATGGGAGTTACATTTCCTGTAGTTTTGTTATTCGTAGTCTTTAACCCATCAATCCCTAAGTTGCAGCCAGCTGCCGCATAACAATTGAAAATCTATTGTGTCTGCGATATCCACTATGGTGGTGTTAATTTTGTTTATGAATTTCAGAGAAACAGCTATATTATGCTAAGGCCTTAAATATATCCTTGTGATCTACAGTGAAAGCTAGAGTAAATAGTTTTTTATTTTAAGTAGGGCCCGGATTTATATGTAAATACCATTGACATAAAAAACTATATGGACACAAAATGACCACGAAAGACTTCCTTCAAAATTTATGAATAATATATTTTTTTTATTATTCAGTGACATTTTAGCTTACAAATTTTGAAGGCAGGCCCGTGTCTTTCGTGGTCATTTCGTGTCCATATAGTTTCATATTATGTCAATGGTATTTACATATAAATCTGGGCCCTAATTATAAGATACTTTCATTGAACAAGCAAAACATGTTGATAGAGATGCCTTATAGAATCAATATAGAAAAGTAGATCTGAGTATTTTTGTTGAAAGACAAATTTCTGAGTAAGTCACATTTAAGAATGTCTTTAAACAGAAATTAAGTATCATAAACATAAAAAACCCTGTTAAAACAAGGTTTTGGACTGCCTATTTGGAAAACCAATATGGTGTATGAATTTTAACTAAGCCAAGGTGCTGCTGAAGTACTGAAGCTGAAGTTAACCTATAAACAAGAGTAGTACCTATACTTTGTGACTTGGCTGGGGTATTAATCTCCATTAATTATTATTTCTCTTTGATGTTGTGGCATAGTGCCAGCAAGAAAATTGACAACAAACATCCAAAGACATCCAAAGTAAAGCGATATTAAAAGTTAATAACATTACTTTACCAACCTTTTCTGTCTGGTTTCGTGCATCTGCGGACTAATCTGATGGAGTCCTTGGCAAATTGCTTACCAGGTTCAACAAACTTGGCGATTTGATCCATGTTCTGGAAAAAACAAACCCACATTATTTCTATATTTCAATAAATCACACAAGTTTCGGTTTCAATTTGCAACAAAATATTAACGCACCTTTAAATATTCGTTTGATACAGCTTAAATTTCTCTCTTTTCGAGAAGAGTCGCACAAATTACGAAAAAAGTGACCGGATTTACAAAGTGAACGTCGAGAAAAATGACAATCTCGGATGACAAAAGCAAACGTCAGCCACGTTTCGATGAAGTTGGCACGTCACCAAGCGTGTTCTGTGTTCGGATACCACTACTAAAAATGAAATTATATTTTTATAGTAATTTATGCTGCTGACTGCCTAAACTCTAAAGTCTCAGTTTATAATATACTGTATTATCTATGCTCTAAAGTCTAAACCCGCTATCCCCAATCCGCGGCTCGCGGGCCGTATACGGCCCGCCGAGACTTTATTAATTGTGACCCGCGTGATGTTAAACAATTTTGAAATTCACGCTCACCGGCAAAATAACGTAGTCTACGTGATAGTCGTTAAATTTTCACCACATCGTTAATTTTTAAGAATGCTATTTATTAACCCTAAAAAATTTTTGTTGCGGCCCGCGACACCAAGATCAAAACATGTTTGTGGCCCACATGAAAAAAAGGTTGGGGACCACTGGTCTAAACTCTAATGTCTTTAGTTTTTTTATACTTGATTTTATGTTCATTGTCCTGTTTTCCTCTTTCCTTTGATGTAAGCCATACATGCTATACGATCTACCGGAGAGGTCCACCTGTGCAGGTATGCTTGGCAAGCATTGCTTGCGCAGGTAGACCGGAATGTGTGCAGTGTGCTGTGTGGCTTATGGAATAATATGACTGCCAATAATTAATGCCATACACGGAGCCAAGGCAAACACGGAGCTAATACTTTGTAGCTCCGAGTTGCCATATATTATGTATATACAGTACACTACGGTCTATCAAAGTCCGAAAAGGTAAAACCGGGGAATTGACTACCGGGCCGCCCGTCACGGGCAGGTCTGTTGCATGTCTGCTCGTCAATTCCTTGGTACGGGCACAGACATGCCCGCCGGCCCGTGCCCGCAGCCTACCCGCGAGATCGCATTTTTCCCGTGCGGGCACGGGCAAGTCTGATCATGAATGGCCGCGACGGGCGGCCCGTTGTCATTCGCGCCTTGGAGAGCGACTGGAGTGCACTTAAAATATTATTTTAAAACATATTATTGTAAACGATACAAACATTAAACTTAAGAAAAACCAACAAAAACAATTTTGACATTTGTTTATTTCCATTTACCGGTCGCATCCTTGTTTGTGAAAAGTTATAAAAGCAAGGATTGCATGAACACCGATCTACGTAAAGCCGCTTACAGCGAACTTATTGAAAAATCCAAAGAAATCAATACCGATGCTGATCTATCATCTGTTAAAAAGAATATCGAGTCCATGAGTCCACGACCGAGCTGCAGCTCTCTATCTATTCGACTGACTTGCCCGTTCTGTGTGTGTTCAATAGGGACAAGCGGCAGACTTGTGCCAGACCGGGCGGCCCGCGGGCAACCCGGTAGTGAATTCCCCGCTTAACCTGTGCATTGTGGATGTGCAGGTGTGCCTGCGCCCTGCGCTGGTGTCAGTCGAAAGAATTGATTTTCGATTTTGCACGAAGGCCTAAAAACTGCACAGATCTATTCCCAAACACATTCCGATCTACCTGCGCAAGCATACCTGTCCAAGTGGACGTCTCCGCCCTCCGGTAGACCGTAGCGTCTATGGCAGCGGGCAGCCATTACGTTAAAAAATAAAACGCCAGCTGATCAGGATCGTCCTGTCAAAAAGTGACCAAAAACCAAAGAAGGGTTGGGTAGAACCAAGAAACTTAAAAAACACTGGAAATTGCACTCCAAACAAATCTTTGAAGACCAAAAATTTGACCTTGGGTGACGTCACTTATGTATTTTGTCTCACTCTTTGAGGTGACCATGATTGATCTATACTTAGGATATTCCCAAGTAAGAAGAAAATGATGACGTATAGATTATTTTAAAAACATCATTATTTATTTCTAAAAAATTAGGGGGCAAACGGGCAAACGGGTAACCTGATGGAAAGCAACAGTTGCCCATGGACACTCGCAACATAAGAAGAGTAATTGCAACTTGCAAGTGCGTTGCCGTATGAGAATACTGTTTTATTTATATTAAAAAAAAAACTGTGGTTCTCAATTCACGACCTATATAATAATACTGTAGAAATAAGTCTGTACAATGAAAATATGATTTTAAAAAATGTAGCAAGGGGTGGTAGTTGGTACTAGTCTAAAATCTACGTCGATATATTATAAGGCATATTAAGCTATTTATGTGTGGTTAGATTTTTTTCTGTCTGTAATCTGTATGTTTGTTGTTATTTGAGTTTAGCGTTATTATAATATTATAAATCTGAGCTCGCTTTATGCTTTGTTATCCTCGTTAAACTTATAATAAATTAGCTGTTGCCCGCGACTTCGTCCGCGTGGACTTTAGTTTATAGCGCGCGGTGTCAATAAAATTTGTGTCAAATTTAAAGCTTTGAAAACCCTGGTACCAGTGGTACCCCTTAAATCAAAAAACCCAAAACAGCTGTGCAGTGAGCACATAATATTTCATTTTATAAAATTAAACTTTATACCAATAACCAAATGTTAAAGTTTATATTTTAGCCCCCATTTCACAACTTTAGCATTACCCATAAACTATTTATCATTGGTATTTGGTAGGTTTAAGGTTACGTCACTGCATAGATATCCATCCCATTTATTCTCAGATGGACCCATATTATTCATCCCATATATTTTCTCCCACTTACAAAAAATAGTTCGAGACATGCCTCGCAGGCATCTAACAAAAATCAATTTCGCCCCCCGCAGGGGTTAGATATCAGAGATATAATAATCAGAGAGCACACCAACAGAGTGTGGTTCAAAGACAGCCCTCGCAGGGCTTGTCCTATAACCAACCCTCGCAGGGTTATTTTTACAGCAGACCCTCGCAGGGTTCTTTTGGCACTACTAGAGCAGGCAATAATAACGCACGTGGTTCCTTTCGCCCCCGTGGCAACTCGCAACAAAATAAAAATAACCGGCAAGAATCAGCGACAGGAAATAAGCGACGTGGGCCACAAGATCCTCAATCAGGGAATAGCAGACGACGATTCTGACTACTTCGAGGCGGGCCAACTAATACACTTTGTACAACGGTGGAAGGTTCTAGGAGCTCCTCGCACGTTACTCAAGGTAATCAGAGGGTACCGCATACCTTTTCAAACCAGACCTCCTCTTTTACTCCCCAAAAATCATGAACCCTTAGCGACTCCAGTGTCAGAGGCCATGTCCGAGAGCATATTTCAAATGATTCGACAAGGTGTGCTGGAGGTTCATTCATTCTCCGAGTTTTATCTCAACTATGTTCTTAGTCCCCAAAGGCGACGATACCAATCGGCCGATATTCAATTTAAAAAACCTGAATTATTATGTCGCAAAGCAGCCCTTCAAACTTGTAAACGTTGCTCGAGTACAAAAGTTTCTCCAACCAAACGACTGGCTATGCAAAATAGACCTTTCACAAGCGTACTTCCACGTGCCAATAATATACCGAGGGAAATTATTGCAAATGACATGTCTACCGTTCGGTCTCAGTACAGCCCCAAAGATATTCGCAGCTCTCTCAAATTGGTTAGCCCAGACATTTAAGGAACGAAGGTATTCGAGTCCTAGTGTACTTGGACGATTATCTATTGGCACACAGTGGCGTGGGGTGAAAAAAAATAAAGGTAAAGCCGGACCAAAAAAACGGCTAACTCGTGAATAAGCGAAATTTCAATTCTTGTAAAAAAAACGTGCAATAAATTACATACCTGTATTAAGTGTGTTAGTTTACCTTTTCCATGGTGCTTTGCTTGCATTGTGTGCGTTGCATGCAGTGTTAGTGTTGTTAGTATTCACCGCCTTCACCATACATGCCATCACTGGTATTATATGAACAGTGCATGTCGAGTATGATAAAAGTGGCTTTAAAAAAGCCATTTTAAGCACACGTCACTCACACTCACACACCAAAAATAAGTGAATCCTGACTTGCCAGTGTAGATGTTTGTTACTCAATCATGCAAAAACTGGATTTAGATGAAATTTTGCATGCATCCCATGTCAAACATGGAAAGGAACATAGGCTACCTGTCTGAAGTTCACGCAGACGACATCGTGGGCAAAAGCTAGTAGCAAAGAAATATCAGCAGAAATACGTAAGTACCTAAATGTTTAATTTTGTTATTTGTCGTCTGTCGTCGTTATTTAATATTCCTATTCTACAACCTGAAAAATTACCTAAGAATTATTATTTATATTCTAACATAATTCTACGGTTTTTCTTTACGAAATGTGCCAAAACATTATCATATAATAAGATGGGAGTCTATAACGCTATCGTGCTTACTTAAATAAAATAATGTTTCTATATAATTGCCACGATTGTCTGAATTAACGTTTTCACTATGCCCGCGGAAAGATAACTCCTGTTTTCCAAGAAGAACAACAGTGTCTATTAAACGTTTCATTAAGTTTCGATTACGTTCCACTTTTCGATTATGGGAGTCATAATTATTTCCGAGAAATGTTTCTATTCTACTATTTCCAAAATTGTGTAATAATATACAACTGCGTAAATGTTTTTCGGTTTGAGTATGTTTCCTAGCCGAATTGGTCAAATTATTGATGTCTGAGAAACCCGTTTTATTCCAAGCACTATTTGTATCGGAAAACAGCAAACATGGAAAACAAAATAACTTATTTAATTTGCAACTGCCCGCTATCCAATTATATTTATCATACACTGAACTGTGAAAATGTTTGAAAAACCCATCCTTACGCCTATAATCAATTTTCATATCGGGACGCGCCCGTCCTTGTTTAATGATATGTTTTTTATTTTCGAACGATTGTTTTGAGAACGAATTTAAGTCATTTAATAGGTAATCCGTAAGACAACAGTCAATTTGTACTAATGCTATCATTTCTCACCTTTACGATGTAACAAACAAAACACAACACAACACTTGGCAAGTAAAATTTCACTACTTTCGATTCTTTTAAACTATATAATATTACAATCAAGCTAGCCCACTAACTTAATAAACAAAATTTTGCATATTACAATAATAACAGTACAAAATGAGTGCAAATGAGCGCGTAAGTGAATTGAAATGACATCACGCGCCGGTCGGCCGATGATTAGCTCTGTTGTGATTGGACGAAATCTTTTAAAGCGAAACATGCGAAACTAAACCTTAACACATGACAAATAAAGACTAGGTAAGCTATGTGGAATCGGCTTGCTGCTTGACAATATCGACGAGTCGTTTGCATGTGTAGTAATGTGTATGTGTGCGTGAATTTCATACATTAATTCAAATGTGCATTCCCGATGTTTTGAGCGAGTTACGTACGCGTTCTGAGTGCGATCGTAAAAACGGGTATGTGTGCGTTTGCGTGATTTTAAATACATGGCGAATTATTTTTATGAAATTGTAAGAAGCGGGGTAAGCTATAATTATTAATAATAAAAAATGTATATATTAAAATTGGCCAAGGTAAGCCGGTAGGCATCGTGTTCTATGGAGGCTTCGCCACTGTTGGTACATCAAAACCGTGAAATAATACACAATCACGTCCAAATTGCCTTGAAACGGCTCAAGTATCTGGGGTGGCAGATAAACTATCAAAAGTCAGTAATAATGACTCAAAAGAATTTGGTATTTCTCGGTATCCTTTGGGATCCGTGGTTCAACAAAAAAATGTTACCCGACGAGAAAATACTGCAACTACAATCACGCTTAAGGGAAGTTCTGCGAGAACAGACGATTACGTCCAAAACCTTAAACTTTGCGAGCTTTACAGTTCCTTACGGCAGGTTACACTTCCGAGAAACCCTAACATACCTCAACAAAGTTCTAAAAGAGGGAATAGTTTTCGCGACATTGCCAAAAGAGTCACAAAAGGAATTGATTTGGTGGTTGGAAAATTGTCACCGCGAATCAATGATTCACGTTCCACCCCCAAAACACTTTTCAACGACAGACGCATCAGACGTCGCGTGGGGAGCTCAGCTCGGTCACAGTGTGTCAGGTCAGTGGACAGATCGGGAGAAAAATTTACATTGCAATCAAAAAGAGATGATTGCAATTCTCAGAGTTCTACAGACTTTTTGTCCACAACTGAGCCACTCTACAATTCTTGTACAATGCGACAACAAGACCGTGGTAGCGTTTCTTCGACGAGAAGGGGGAACCAATTCAGCCTCCTTGATGGAGCTGACAAAGCTTATATTTTGTCTCCTGGAGAGGCACAGCATTCACGTAGAAGCTCGTCATATCCCAGGCAAATACAACTGCCACACCGACCATCTTTCTCGTCATCTGGCTCCACCCGAATGGCACCTACTCCCCCAGGGCATAGAAAAAGTGTTCCAGAAGTTCGGAGTTCCCCTAATAGACCTGTTCGCGTCGCAACGGGCGAAGGTGGTCATGAATTATGTGTCCCTAGACCAGAAGGACCAGAGGAATTATCCCATAGTATGGATATTCCCACCACCGTACCTTATTCCGAAGGTCCTAGAACATCTGAACCGTGCACGAGGAATTTATCTCCTGGTAGTCCATCACCTTCCAAAGTGCAGGAAATGGTAATAGAAGTGTGGAAATGTGGGGGTGAGCTCAGAGCCTAAGAGACTGGAATGAGGACCAGATTCAACTGCTCCAAGCCTCCTGGCGCCCTTCGACAAGGAAAACGTATACGGCGGCTTGGAAGAGATGGTTAAAATGGTCATAACAGCAGGGTATAAATCCGTTAGCACCATAACTCAAAGGAAAGTTATTTGGGATATTGACATTTTAACTACATACTTACGCAATAGTGCTATAGACGAGACTAGTGTATTTGCTGTTTCTCGACAAACTGCAACATTATTACTTCTATGCTCGGGTCGCAGGGTCCATGATTTAACTTTATTAGCCACCGATTCACAGCATTACTCAGAGGAAAATAATTCCTTAATTTTATGGTCGATTTTCGGGTCTAGAACAGACACTGCTACATACAGACAGTCTGGATGGAGACTTCACTCCAATATTGAAAGTAAAAATCTTGATCCGGTTTTTTGGGTAAAGCTATGTAAAACTCTGTTACAGGAGAGACGACAGCAAACAGGAATTCCAAATCTATTTTTAAATATCAGAGGCCCACCAAAAGCAGCCTCTCGCACACTCATAGCAGGTTGGGTGAAATCGCTATTGATAGAAGCAGGTGTGATAGCAACCCCAGGGAGTTTGAGATCCGCTGTTGCCTCAAAAAGGTGGCAAAATAACTGCCCACTAGATGACATCCTTTCTGGAGGAAACTGGAGGTCAAAAGCAACCTTCACTCGATTTTACTGCAAGGAAGTTATGCCCAGAGTTAGTAATGGAGATGTAATAAGTTTGTTTAATTCTGTTTAAAATTTTCACATAGTGAGTTTTTATATTACAATTAAAATCTTACTTAAGTTATTAAGATTTCTTTAGAATAATTCTTATATGAAAGCAACTGCATTTTATTGCAATTATAGCAATTCCTTGTTTTTATATTTGTTATTAATTATTATTTTACATAGTCTTACCATGCTATATAATGCAATATTATAAGTTTAAAATCTGTTAAGGTTTAAAAACCTATTAAGATTTTCTGTTATCTCCTTGTTAATGAGAATGAATTGTTAATTTCTGTAGTAGTCTAGCACTTATCAATATAATATACCTGTTATAATATTATTATAACATTTTATTTTAACTTCTTCCTTTTAACATGGCAGCTTATTAAGCTTTTTAGCCTAATACAATCACATTGGTGTCTAAATTTTGGTTTAATATACCTACCCACCAGGCGATAACAAACAGGTCTCAAGGTTGTAAACTTTAACTAACGTCAAGTGTTTAATAGAAGTGTTTTACCTGAAATAAAACACATAATATTAAATACTTACCTTAGTTAAAGCTTACAAATTTAATTTCTGCCTGGCGGTTCCTTTCGACTCAATGAGGAGTAGGTCGTAGCTGGCATTGCAGCTCGACCGCCTACCTGGTGGGGATTGTGCGAGCGAGATAGATAGCTATATAGGGGGTAAAGGAAGGAAAAGGACAAAAGATGTGATGGAAACTAGGGTTGCCACTTTCAAGGTTGTAAACTTTAACTAAGGTAAGTATTTAATATGTGTTTTATTTCAGGTAAAACACTTCTATTAAAGAAAGTTAATTTATAAAAACTGTGATGCTAATAAAATAAAACGAAATTTTTGAAAACTTACGTGTGAAAAGATATTCCCTCAATTTTCCATAAAGTATTGCTTTTACAGCCCATAACACTACATCCCAACATTATTTTAATATAATAATAATGTTTTTCTTATAAGATGTATATGTAAACATATACATCTTATAAGAAAAACACAAACACTACTTCTACGTTACAATAATTAGTTTATCAAACAAAATTTATAAGTCTCAGCTGTTTGTGTACGAAACGTCAAACTTTGTTATGCATCACATTGGAAAAAATGGCGACGCGGTGAGGGACAGAAAATAATTATTTTATCTCTTTTCTCCACAAGCAATACGTAATTAACTATCTCTTTCTTTGTGTGAGTGAAAAGGAAATATCCAGCAATCTATACTTTTACTCTATCTACGCCAAAAACTAAAAAGTTGCCAAAACTGCAAAAAGTGACAACTCTACAAATTAATCGTAATCTGTGGTGACAAGTTGACAACTGACATCAAAAATCAAAATACAAGGAAAATTATACAAATTACAATTTTCGTAATGTTTGTTTCAATCAAAGTTTTAATGTAATAAATAAATCTTTTCGATAAATGTTTCAGTACCAACTGAAACTTTATATAATACGTGAGCCCAATTACTTATTGGATCGTTTACTTCTGTAAAAAATCTTAGAACAGAAACCATAGTCATGTATGCAGTAGAAAAGAAATTTGAAATAGAAATGAAGTTAAAAAAGGTATTTTGGTCATTACTTTTATCTTAAAAATCATTTTCATGCATAAATATAAGAAAAAGATTAAAGATGTTACATTTTTGCAACCATGAATGTTCCGCCCACTTTTTTTAGGAAATGACCAACATACAAGAACTGAAGGCGGCAGCAAAACGTAGCTCGACGCTGGCTAGCGATGTGTGTAATGTTCTGGGTGCCTGTGAGCAACGGCTTCAGCAGTTGGAGACCGCAGTCCTCCCTCTGTATGGAGATACAGCAAGGTTACAACAGATACATCAAAGTAAGTCATTTGTATAAAGTAGTTAGTATATAAGTAGCATTTTCAGCTATATGTTTTATTACAGCACTGTTCATTCAAACACAGCAGTGCAAAGTTTCCTTACCCCACCCACACGGCAGCCACATGCGGCCACGAAACAATTGAATATTTATTGTGTCTCGTTTATTAAAGGACTTATAAGGGATTAAAGAGATTACACTTATGTATGTGTGTATGTGTAAGCTATTGCATGTAGATGAACTTCAACAGGGGTTCTGTGGAGAGTTGTGAGCTGTTGTAAAAATAATAAAGTGTCCCGAGTCAATTTTTTTCTTTTCCTAAAATTCTTTTAACTATTTACAGACATGGAAAAGACTGTGACTGCTCTGGACCATGTAATCAACTACTACATGGTCTCACGAGAACTAGCAGACCTCATACAGGGTGGACCGCATACGGCCTCAACGGAATCATTAAATGTTTATTTAGAGGTATCTAGTTTGTCATCTATTTTTAATACAGGCAGTATTTTCTATTTTTATCCAATTTAACTAAAGACTAAAATAAAACGTGTACAAATATTTACTCTTAGCGGGTCCCTAGACCTACAATAATTTATTGAACAACTTATTTGACAATAAGATTGAAAGGCAAAGTTTAATATTAACCCTAGACTGTCAAAAATATTACACAATACAGTGATATTGCACAATAAAATTGATTGTCTAGGGGCCTGCTTAGATGTTATACTAATCCATCTGGCTGTCATTATCTGTCATATGTCTCTTCCAACTTATCAGAAATAGATAGAAACATTTATTAGTATAAGCTTGTATTGAACATTTGTATAAATAAAGGCGAATAATTATGCATTTTCAGGCACTAGATAAGCTGGCTGAAGCACAGAATTACTTCAACAAGAACAATCCACAGAGTGTTGAATTGGAGAATATTGTAAGTTATTATCTATCTATACTTATAAAATTCCTGACTGAGTCCTGAGTCCTGACTGACTGACTGACTGACTGACTGATTTCTTCACTGAGCAAAAATTATTAAAGTTACAGCCACGAAATTTGGTGACTAGGGTTGTTTTATTAAGTAGACTACCACTTAGGGAGGAATTTTGAAAATTTTACCCCGAAGGGGGTGAAATAGGGGTTGAAAGTTTGAAAGAAAGTCCGTCATTTCTTAAGTTAGGAACATGAAAGGCATCTCCGTTATTATACTATGCTAACGCAGACGAAGCCGCAGGCAAGAGCTAGTACAGTATATTTTCCTTCAATATTTTTTGACTGTTATAGCTTCCACACATAGGTAACTGCGAATTTGTGCGAATTCACATTGCAATGTCATTTTTAGTATGAGTTTAGTCCCAGATATTTGTGCTGCGATGCAAATTCCCAGTTTTGTGTGGGAGCCCTTATGCCTTTCTTTAACTAACATTTTGATTAAAACATGGAAGAAATGATTTTGTGTGACCATGATTTTCCAATAGTTTGAGACTTATCTTGCTATACAAAAAGTGTATTATTATGTGTTTAGTAATAATTAATTAGCAATAGTTGGTGATTAAAACTAAAGGGAAAAAACCCTTAGCAAACCACATACTCCACAAAGTTGCAGACAACTCTGCAACCAAACAGAAAAAACTGTTTCTTGAAATTAGTTGTTCTTTATGAGTACTTCTAGAACACTTCTATTATATTTCCTGAACTGCAGAACCAACTCTACAACACTGGAGTGCTAAAGCTGGAGAGTGCATTTGAGGATCTCCTCAACCGAAACACTCGGCCCGTCTCACCAACCTCACTTATGGACATGATTGCTTTGGAAGAAGGTACTTTGATGGTTTACTTGGATTTCTATGTTTTATAAACAAAAAAACAAGACTTACCGCTTACCATAGAGGCATTATTAAAATGTATTTTAGTTCTTTAACACACTAGTTATCTTTTCTTACATGAAATTAATTTGACATGTCATGACACGTCAAATTAATTTCATGTAAGTCATCATGATTAATCATGATTAAAAAACTGCATCTTTCCCATTAAAAAAATAAAACCCTGTCAAAAAACTCAGAAACTAGTAGGCATTAGTGTGTGAAAGTTATCAACAAAAACTTGAAATTATGATACTGATGTACTGTAACTTCTCACAGCAATAATTATACACTCTTCTTGAACATATTCACCAGTAGTTTCAAAATAATCAACTTCACACCTGAGGTTGAAAGTAGTCATGTAAAATATGAATATTGTTAGAAATATAATATTTATGTTTAATACTCTATGATTATACTAAAGTCTTACTCAGAACTTGAGTCACACTCAGATCTTACCAATATTCCTCAGACTCTAGCGTGGACAGCGTGAGCGTGAGCAACAGTAACTCATCTAGCACCGCGTTGGAAACGATGCGGGCGGCGGCGACGTGGCTTAGCGACGCCGGCCGGCCGCCTGCGGGCCCGCTGTTGGCCATTCGGGCTCCGGCTGCACTCAACTCGCTAGTGGCCTTCAGGGACTATCTCAAGTCCCGCTCCATGGCTGCTTCGCCGTTGATGGTGAGTTAGACTCCACGCGATAAGTGAAACAAAATATATACACGGGTATAAGACATTACACAAATCTATTCAATTATTACATGTCCACTTTTTGTTACAGAGATCTAAAAATATGCTCAATCGTAGTGACAGCACTCAAAGAAGGACCAGTAAAATACAAAAAGTGTAAGCTTATCTATTTAAAAGTAATTAAATAGTGTATTACATCTTGTTTTAACATGTTAAAATAAGATATAATACACTATTTAATTACTTTTAAATTTACGTTTACTAAGTTTCAGTCGTTTCTAGGTGAAAGTCTCAAAACGGTCGACTGAAACTCTAAATCTACCATTCAAGTTATCAAAATTATTTTCATTCTAACTTAATTTCAAATATCAAGTTCTACATTTGAAATTAAGTTAGAATGAAAATAATATTATGCTAAATGGCGAGTCAAAATTATACTCATGAAGACACCTTAAGCAATAAAGAAATGTGGGTTTCACAAATTAGTTAGGTGTCAAAATCTTCACAATCATATGAAATATGCTATGCCTTATATTTAACAGGTTGGAGAAGCGAGCAATCAACATAATGATGAAGGCGTCTCAGACTCTGGAACAATCGACGGGTCTGGCGATCGGTCCTCGACGCTCCATCAACGATTCCAGTGAGTATTTCATTAATAATTTATTTTCTAGTGACTTTTGATGTCAAAGATACGAGTCGCTACTTAGTTTTATGTAAACCTGTATATTCGCGTTATTATTGCACTTTGCCAATAAAATGTGTTTGCATCCTTTTTTCCAAGATGGCGGCCGGGGGACAATCAGTTTATGTCGTTCCATTTCGTGTTTCGTCGACATTTTTACAAAATGTTTTTTTTTTTCCAAAATGGCGGTTTATTTAATAGGACGCTCTCTGCCTCATTTTTATGTGTTTACTAGCTGTCCCGGTGAACTTCGTGTCACTTTAAAACTTTCCCTGGACTTCTATGAATATTTTAAGACTAACATCAGCCCAATCCGTCCAGCCGTTTTCGAGTTTTAGCGCGACTAACACATTTGAAAATCCATTTTTATTTATAAGAAGATTTTACAAGATGGCGGCCGGGGAATAATCAGTTTAAATGTCGTTATTTACAATTTTATTTTACAAAATGGCGGTTTATTTTTAGGATGCTCCCTGCGTCATTTTGATGTGTTTACAAGAATGGCGTTTTTCAGGCGGGGAGGAGGGCGGGGACGAGGAGGCGGAGGCGGCGGGCACGCTGGCGGCGGCGCTGTGCCGCCTGGCGCGGCGCGAGCAGCGGCACGCGCTCGGCCTGGTGCCGCTGCCGCGCCTGCCCGCGCTGCTCGCCGCCATGACGCGCGAACCGCTGGCTTTACTCGCGACCGAGGTACATACACGCATACATACATGCTTGTAAGCTAGAAGTTATACTTAACGCACGCAAATCAACGGATATAAATTTGAGACAAAATTAAACATACTTATTACGCACACGTAGGTGGAGCGCGCATGCGGGCGGTCTCGTCGCGCGGCGGCGAAGTGCGGCGCGGGGGCGGCGGCGTGCTGGGCGCTGCTGTCGCGCCTGCAGCGGCTGCAGCCGGACGTGGCGCGCGCGCTGCAGCCCGCTTCGCCCGCGCCCTACACGCAGCTGCTCAACACCGCCCAGCATAACGTAAGTAGATCATATAGTGTGTTTTCCAATTGCAGAGCATAATGCGACTCAGCAATGCACAATGCCGAATTGTGCTATATTCGTTTGATTGAAAGTCCTTGATTGTTTCCACCAAGCCCCTATAAACCCATTTCTTTAAAGGACTATAAAACTACATTAAACGTAGTCTCCTGGTTTAAAGGTTCGGTCACTACTTGGTCGAAGGTTCGATTTACGTGGTGAAAAAATGTTGTTTCGAAGAATAAACTCAGATGGTTTATATTGTATGTTACAGTGTGTCCGCTCGCTGGAGGAGTGGGTGAGCGGCGTGCGCGGCGACGGCGAGGCGGGTGCTGTGGACGGCACCGTGCACCAGCTCGCCGCCAGCGCGCTTGCCTACTGCCACGCCCTCGCGCACCACGCCCACGTCATCGGTCAGTGATTCAGTGCGTCCGCTCGCTGGAGTGGGTGAGCGGCGTGCGCGGCGACGGCGAGGCGGGCGCCGTTGACGGCACCGTGCACCAGCTCGCCGCCAGCGCGCTCGTCTACTGCCACGCCCTCGCGCACCACGCTCACGTCATTGGTGTGTGATTTAAAATAAAAGTCACACACCTGTCAGAAGCGAAACTTAGTCAAAATCGTCGCCTTACTCCGTGATATCTGGGTTTCGCCATGACGCGACCTTGAAATTTTACTCTCAACGCACCTAACGCAGTTTCACTTCAAAAATAGTTTTGACGCTTCTACTTTTACAGTGAACGCTATTCATTAGAGTATACACATAACACGCCCAAGAGTATTAATCACTTTGGTACACGTCGATCAGAAACTACATCCACCCCCTCCTGCCAATTTCATCCAGGTATCTTTACTCGTGTGTCCAATATCGTTACTACATTTGGTATTTTTTGTGACTGATCAGTGATCACCAAAGTAGTAGTATCATTGTATTTTGACTTATTGATTCCAGGGCCGGCACTGGCGGCAGAGCCTTCATACGCGCGTGCGGCTAGCCAGTTTCCAAACGTGCAGGACAAAAACGCATTGATGCTTTCGTTGTATATGCGTAAGTAATATATTGAAATAGATATGAAAAATGCAGTAATAGTTTTCATATTTTAATACTAAATACAAAGTTTTGAAATGAACTTCATAGTTTATGGTATGTATTTTGACGCTCGATTTTCTTAACGCAATGTAAAAGCTAAAACGTAAACTTAGTGTTTTGACATGACAACTTTTTAAGTTTAAAATGGCCATAACCTATAATTCTGGCGTTTGAATGTTTCATTGAAATTCATGATCATACATTTATTTATTTATTTATAGCCACTTTAAACGGGTTACCCCAATTAAATTGATTAACTTAAAATTAATTAAAAGGTAGATAATTATAATAATATTATGATAAATTTCACAGGGAAAGTGCTGGCTCAGCTAAACCTGTCGTTACGCAGCAAGAGCGAGCAATACCCGGACGCGCTAAAGGCGATATTTCTGCTCAACAACACGCTGTACTTATTGCAGGTATACAATATACATACATGATTTATACACAAGGATCAAACCGCCGTCTTGTAGGATCTTTAAAAACCGCCATCTTATAAATTGTCACTTTAAAACATCCTGCCCGTAGAGATCAACAGCTACGATAACATGGCACGCCCCTCCAAAAGTCAAAACATTTGAAGTGCGTTGTCAAAACGTTTGAAGTGCGCTGTCTTGCGCGGTAGGCTAGTTATGATTAGTTGACCAACAAATCTTGGTAAAAAGTGACATTAACTGAAATATTACGTGTACTGTGATTGGTTGAATACTTACAACATACAAACTCTTTCTTTAGGATGTGACTACACACATTGAAACAGTCATTTGGAGGGGCGCGCCATGTTATCGTAGTTGATCTCTAATGAAAGTTCAGCCAGAAATTAAAAATTATTCCTGGTCGTTCAAGTACTATTTTGCCTGACCTTTTTTTGGGTGACGGTTGTTTTTACATCCACCATGGAAATACCATTCAAATGCAAAAGAGTCCCGCAGGACTGTTCCTGTGTACGCGAAGTAGTCTACTTTAAAGTTTCATGGAAAAATATGCTTTATATTGCGTTAGCTAGAGTCGACCATGCGTGCGAGCCCGTAGTTCTATTCCAAATACGAAATGATACGTGGTTCTTGACTTGTGTCACAATATCTGCTGTCTGTCAAAAACTTTGTATACCATTTGTAAGGGCCAACCCACACGTACCACAACCACACGACAACCACAACCACACCACGTGGTCGGGCGTATATTTTGTATTGTAAATGAACTAGACTGTTCAAACATACCACATTTTGCAGTTGTTGACGACCGCTTGTGTGATACCGACCACATCGCAACCACAAGCGAACTAGTGGCCGACCACATCGCAACCACAACGTTGCGTCGATGCAATGACAGTGCGCGCACATCGCCCGCGCTCTTCCCCGCCTCCGTTTCATTGACTTTCTTTCGTACTTAATCACATCGCAACCACTGGCGACAACGCAACCACGTCGACATTTTGTCGGCACTACAAAAAGCTGCAGCGACACCATTCACACGTAACCACTGCTTGGCGGCATTTTGTCGTTGCGATGTGGTGTGGTTGTGGTACGTGTGGGTTGGCCCTTACAGACATTAGAATATATTATCTCTGCTGTCGCACCGCAGGGTCTGCAGCGCAGCTCGCTGCTCGACGTGCTGTGTCTGTCGGAACCGGAGTGCGAGGCCACCTACCGCAACATGATCGACGACTACAAGACAGCATATCTACAGAGGTATCCTCAACTTTTAAATTTATAATATAGTCTTAGGTTAGGTTGTCCGTGATGATAGGTATAAGTGCATTTTATATCGACGACTGCAGTGGCGATACTCGTGGACAAAGCGGGGACGCATATTCGCGCGCCAAGCCGACGGAAAACCAGTGCATGTCTTGCGTACAGAGGTGGATTTGAAACGTGTTTTTAATTCTGCAATTGTTGGGTAACAATATGTATTGTCCATTTCCTTACACATTCATTTTATACAATATAGAAGGGTATAAAATGTTAGCTTATTTCCTAGAGCCTTTTCTATGTTTTTATGTCATTATTTCATGTATTATAAATTTTAAACTGTGTTGGCGGCATATTACATTACTAACAAAGTATTTGAATAATTTAAAGTTCATATCTATTTTTAAGGCTTTCACCATAAAATTTCTTCAACATAAAAGTATAAAACTAGGTCTATTGAATCCAGGATCACTTTGTAACAAGCATGACGAGTTCATCGTCGCAGTGGAGTCTCACTACATCGACATCCTCGCCATCAATGAAACTTGGCTCCGTGCCAGCGAGGAACTACGGGCGCCGGCGCCCGCCGGATACTCTTTCCGCCACAAGCCTCGGCCGGCCGGCACGCGGCGTGCGCGGGGAGGTGGGGTGGGCTTTTATATACGCCAAGGACTTACCGTTAAAGTGCTCAACCATCCGTCCGATCCAATAGTTGAACATATGTGGCTGTCTACTAAATTGAATAACTTGAAATTTATAATAGGCACCGCTTACCGCCCACCGTGGCTCAATATCGACAGCTTTTTTAACGCGATTACAGAATCTATAAGCTCCTTCGTAAGTAAATAATTTTAGCCTAATCATAATATTATTAAATTTAGTTTGTAAATACTATAACTATATATAAAATTACATGTAAATAACTATGAAATAAAATTTTGAAAGGTCACTACAGTATGATCACTTGATACTCTTGGGGGATTTCAATATTAATTTATTAGCAGACCAAGACCAAAACGCCAAAAAATACTTAGACTTTCTAGAATGTATGTCCCTTAAACAATATGTTACCGTTCCGACCCATTTTACAAACCACTCCACAGTGTTTTAGAAACGCCCAAAATCGGACATGACTAAGTTAATGCAATAGTCGATGGCGTCTTATATTTCAAATGCAAGAGTAGAACTCCCGTGTGCGCATTTTACTTGGTTTTTGAGAAAATTAATTTTGAAATTGCTCATTTTTGAACTTTTTGTAAACTTGCCACCCAGCTGATTAGATTAATCATTAAGAGACACAAATTTTGTACTTTATTTCATTCCTACAATTCAAGTAGTTCCTGAGATTTTAATGTTTTAAAATATTTAGACTTTATTTTTTTTCTCCTTTCCTATATGAATCTTTTGTCCATACTGAAAAATACCTTGGTTAAGTATTTACACTACAGTATTTTTATTTTTGGGAATCGCGTCTCATACCAGAGATTTACGAATTTCAAATTTTTTTTCGCGCCTTAAAAATTTTAAGAGCAAAGTGTCATCAAATACTATTTTTTTTAAATAATCAGTTAAATAAAAAAAAAAAACATTTATAATGCATTTATAAAGCCTTGTACCATGTACCATCTATTTTGTGCCATGAGACATTGGTGACCATAACACGACGTGGTAATGATGAGGATGACGATGATGATGATGATGAATTTGAATTGCATGGTAGCATATACTTTCTGTTCTTAAAACAACGCCGAAACTCCCAAACGTGTATCTATAAAGAGTCAGGAGTTCTCTCAGCATCTTCGAAACCATGGTATACCTTGGCCCAATATTTGACTTTTTGGTAGCATATTCTTAGTACACTTCACATAAAACCAAAATCACCATATGTTTCCATATAAATTTCGAGGAGTTCCCTCGATTACTTCTGGATCCCATCATCAGGTCACCACTTTACAAAACAATAATTTCGAAAATCGGTTCACAAACGGCGGAGTAATCGTTGAACATACAAAAAAAACGAACATATTCCACATTCCACATTGGTGACCCTCGACAGAACACGCCTCCTTCGTCATCATCACTCCCCGCCCCTCCGCACCGCGCCAGCCAGCATCGCCTCATCGGGTACCTCGTCCACTGGCCGCAATGTACCATGGCCTGGGCGACTCCGCATCGGCATCAACGGGCTTTCTCACTACACCGACCGGTCAGCAAGCAGAGCACATCTCTCCTGGCCAGCACGTAGCATCGGCCCCGCACGGCAGCTATCCGACTCACTGGATCCCGTGCAGCAGCTTACAGTTCCGACTCACTGGGACTCACTGCAACAGTTCCGACTCACTGGAACTCTCTGGCACTGGCGACTCAAGCGACAAGACTTCAAGATCCGACCTCCGGTCTTCGGGGGGGAGTGATGTGGCGATACCCACAATTCGCCTAACATTCCTGCATCACGCTATCGAAGTTTTCTGAGCGCGTCGGTATATATACGACAGCTGAAATGTATCACGTGGGCTTCGGCCTGACCGGGCATACCACCTCGCTCGGTCGGAAGATCTTCCTTTGGCCTACACGCATTTATCCCACAATTTTGTTTCTATTTGTTATGGTGACAGCAAAAATACATAATTCTTGAAAATTTTAGTTCTCTAGCTACCGCGTTACGCACGTACACCCTGGAGACAGACAGACGGATGTCTCTTTTGGGAAAAGATTAAAAAAAATGACAAAGAAAATATGAATATGATCTGCAAAACTATAATGAATATAATCTACTATTCATTAAAAACTTGTAAAGCGGGTCAAAAACATTACCTCTACTGCAAGTAGAGTTACCGTTTTTGAAACTTGTGGAGGGTTTTATATTGATTCCTGGTGATGCTGCAGCGTCAGAATATACAAGTGATCATCTTATTTATAAAAGCTATTGCAATAAATCCAAGCACAAAAAAATATTTGAACCCTTCTCATTGAGGTGATAAAATAAGCTCCATATTTTCCAGCAGTAAGCGAGCTGACTATGATGAAATTATTGTAGCTAAGAACTTTTGAATCTACTTTACCGAATTTTAAATCTACTTCGGTATTAATACTTTCGGGTATATATATGTGTCCCTTATAATATAAAATTCACTGTGAAAATAGCAGCGCTAAAAGAGTTACTTTTGAATTTCATGTTTCTATGGAATTTTATGTTTTGATTTCATGTTTACGCCAATATCATGAATATGGTATTTCTTTATAACTATTATATGGCATATTCATGATGTTGGCGTATTTTCCATGCATAAGTATATTATGCAATGAAGTATATTATATGGGTAATACTTTATTTTAGTATGTATTATTATGAGGAAATACTTATTTAAATACCTAATTTATAATTTTATTATATTACAAAATTCATTAAAGATTTCGTTCATCAAGTTGTGAACATGGCCTCTCTGTTAATCATTACTCTGTATGTCGAGTTTACCACGTGACTACAATATTTCTGAAAGTATTAAAATCGACGACGGCTTGGTAAATATTATGTACCTTTCGAGCGCCATCTATTGAGCTAGTTTGTCTCAAATTCTAAAATGTCAGTGGCCTATAATCCCGCCTTAAAACTTCTGTCTTCCCGGACTTGTGGAAAAAAGCCTTAGTTCGACCCATTCCAAAAAAGCCTGAACCAATGTCACTCGCTGACCTTAGACCTATTAGTATCCTACCATTTCTATCAAAAGTGTTAGAAAAGGTTGTATGCAAGCAAATGACCGACTACCTAGAGTGTAATAACATACTGCCGAAGAGACAATCTGGTTTTCGTAGACAACACAGTACATCAACTGCCTTACTCGATGTTGTCGACGACATCATTATGGCTTCAGATGAAGAAGATGGAACTTTATTTGTACTGCTAGATTACTCCCGTGCCTTTGACACAATAAATAAAGACATCCTTTTATCGAAACTAGCCTACTATGGTTTTGACCATAACTCAATCAAGTGGTTTGAAAGTTTTTTAAATGGCAGAACCCAACAGGTGATTACGCTTAACTCTGATGGCTCCACTAACAAATCAGAAATTGTAACTTTGGACTACGGGGTACCACAAGGCGCCATATTAGCTCCAAAACTTTACATTTTATACTCGGCAGATATGATCAAGTGTATCCAAAATAGTAAACACCATATGTATGCGGACGATCTCCAAGTATATATCCATTTTAAACCTCAAAATACTATAAAAGCTGTAGAGTTAGTAAATGACGATCTAAATAATTTAGTTAATATTTCTAAAGATAATGGTTTGGTTTTAAATCCACTTAAATCAAAATTTCAAATTTTAGGAACTAAGAATCAAATCAGGAATATAAATAAATTCAATCCTCTGATTAAAATCGATAACGAGCCCCTAGAAAACGCCACTCTCACTCGTAATTTGGGTCTTCTAATGGATAGTCAGCTAAGCTTCGAAGACTACATTTTGCAAATAGTCAGAAGCTGCTTCTACCGTCTAAAAGTAATTTACCCTATGCGACAATATCTTACCGAAGACCTCAGACTTAAACTTTGTGAAACCTTAATACTGTCCAAATTAAATTATGCCGACACTGTTATTGCTGGAAGTATTCTCTCGAGAAGCAAAAGATTTCTTCAACGAATTCAAAATGCATGCACTCGCTTCTGTTTTCCAGTTCCTCGCCGAGCCCATATCACCCCATTCATCAACAAAGCAAATATTCTCAAAATGGAAAACCGACGAACGCTACATTTTGCCTTTTTATTATATGGTGTAATTAAATCGCATCGACCTGAATACTTATACGAGAAACTTAACTTTTCAAAGCGAGATGTCCGAAACTCCGATCTGCTTATATAACCGTCATTTAGTAAATCTGCTTTCCGTGGTAGTTTTAAATATATGGCTACGAAATGCTGGAACAATATTCCTCCTCCTATCAGAAAATGCTTAGCAATTGTCACGTTCAAACGGAAACTGCGCGAGTACCTATTAAACGAACAAAAAAACTCAGTTTAATGTACGGCGTATCCAAAACATTCTAGTACGTGTAATATAAAATAAAACGGGTAGAGTTACAATATTATGTTTAAGTATGTAAGTTGCTTTTTGTGATTAACGCAACTGTTTTATTACTGTAAGGTATAGCTTTATTATTTTTATATTGTTTATATTGTAATAATTGTGTCTTGTGTGTACTAAAAATTTTTTTTTTCTTTCTTTCTTGCTTTCTTTCTTTCTTTCTGTAATGCTTAGTTTTAATTTAGTTGTTTTATTATCATCATTAGGCGCTTAATGAAAACCAGCGCTGCGACTATGGTCGCAATACATGCTGAGTAAGCAGCTATTTGGTAAAGGTGTTGAAATGCTTTTAACTCTCTAGCTTTGTCTGTATTGTTTACCAAATAAAGTCTCTCTTTCTTTCTTTCTTATATGAGGTTGTCCTGTAATGATATTATGTATGTATTTGTATAAATACTCGCATTCGTATGCAAGGTATGCCGTATGCAGCATTCCACGCAAAGCGGTCAGGAAAAAAATGTCGATGTCTCCGATTTTAATAATATTAGATTATGTTATATCGAAACGTGTTATTAAAACGTGTGCTAAATATTTTTGTAATATTATAATGACTAGATTAAGAATGATGGGATTTTGAAACTTAACTTTTCTTTTCGGTACATGGCTACTTAAGTAACCCTTGTAGGGTTTCTTAAGTAGCCTTACTAATTACTAAGTAATCTTGATGAAATTTGTCATGAAATATCCATGCCAAATTTTATAAATCAGTGCAGCGGTATTAGTAATACTCCTCTCGAGTATTATACACTTCCCTCATCACCTAGAGTCTAGACAGACAGTCTACTTTCGTATTAATAATAATATTAATATTCGTAGCTGGAACAAGCTGTTGTCTCACCTGACGCTGGAGGAGCAGCTGCCGGCCAAGCTGCGCGACAAGGACAGACAGATGCTCAAGGACAAGTTCTCGGTAAAGCTGATCGCACTTTTGTCAGCACCGTACGCGCCGTACTCGCCGCATAGTTCAGGAAAAGCGGCGTGTAGAGATAAACTACAATAACATGGCGCGCCCCTCCAAACTAGTGTTTCAATGTGTGTAGTCAGTCACATCCTTATGAAAGAGTTTGTATGTTGTAAATATTCAACCAATCAACCAGTGCTCGTAAAATTTCACTTAATCCTTCGATCGGGGATTCTCGGAAATGCTATTGTATTCTTTTGTTGTCGCGATCACCGGTGCCCGTACGGGGCTTGATGGGTTAATGTCACTTATTACCAAGATTTGTTTGTCAACTAATCATAATTAGCCGACCGCGCAAAACAACGCACTTCAAACGTTTTGACAACGCACTTCAAACGTTTTGAATTTTGGAGGGGCGCGCCATGTTATCATAGTTTATCTCTACGGTGCGAGGTTTCACATCATTTAATAGGTACTTCAGTCGGAATTTCCAGGAATTGCTATTGTATTCTATTGTTGTCGCGATTACCGGTGCTCGCGCGGGGCCTGAAGGATTAATACGAATTCTAAAATGCGGCGCGTTCGATACGTGCTTGCTGATAAATGTGCGATCACCTTAAGTAAGACACGGCTTAATTTAACTCTTTATCTCTGGTAGGTAATTATCTTAAAACGAAAGACTGATATGAGGTCATTCATCATTATAGCACAACGCACAACAAAAAAAGTTGTACCCAAAAAATTAAGCAGCATTTAAATATTTGAGATACATTCCAGTATTCGGGCGTTAGGTTTTTAAAAGAACAGTATATTATGGACTTCATTATTTTGCGATGCCTGTGACGTTAAGACCCAGTTTCATCAAGCAATGTTAAATAAATAATGCCTTGTTAAATCAGTTAATGGCCTGTTAGAGCTTTCGAGCGTTCCACCATGCCCTAATGTCATGTTAAATCACCTAACATGGTGTTAAATTTAATTCCTGCTGTGGAGGTCCGTTAAATATATAACATGCTGTTATATGAGTCAATACAACAACTTTCAAAGACAATAATATGCAATATAAACACTGATCACCATTATACAAGTACTCTGGATCTATGATACCCACTTTTTTGTTGTGCCTATTTGAAGCGGAATCAGCGCCCCCATTATCAGGGAAGAGAACTAAATTTGACGTAACCATTGGTAACCATGCCATTTTAATTCTCTATAGCTTAATCGTTTGAATTGTTTTTGTGTTTTAAAAGGTTTTACGTAGGTTTTACGCGATTAAGTAATATATAAATAAGGTGGTAGTTCATAGTTAAACTATGAAAGAGTGTATGTTATGTAAAACGCGGTACAAAAAGGGATGTGGGGTTACATTTCACAAGTAAGTGATTTTAACAGCTAATTTCTACGATATTAAACTTTTATTGATAATATAGGCACTTAAAAATGTGGCACTGATCTTATTATACCGTATTCACCACATATTTACCTTTGTTTTACCGATTTTTGATAAACAATAAAATTCAATAGTGCTGGAGTTTTCTGTCGATAAAACTTATCGATATCTATAATAATTCTATTGAAATCTCCGATAACTGATTTTTATTATCAAATACATATTATAATACTCTTAAAATAATTGACAGGTTTCCGTCTGACGAAGGAAAACTGGAATCATGGTTGAAAAAAATTGAAAAGCCTGGTTGGCGTCCGAAAATTGCTACTACCGCTTGCCGTTGCTATTTGAAGTGTACAAACGTTCTCTGTGAAAATACAAGGCGCAAAAACTACCATTTGATCGTGATTATGTTTGGAAAATTTATT
Organism: Lysandra bellargus; assembly: GCA_905333045.1. Lineage (NCBI taxonomy): Eukaryota > Metazoa > Arthropoda > Insecta > Lepidoptera > Lycaenidae > Lysandra > Lysandra bellargus. The sequence goes on from HG995338.1 coordinate 6,590,379, forward strand.
TCAGCGTCTACTCTTTCTTTACAGACTGTAGCTGTGTAACGGTAACTAATAAAATATAATGTTAAAGTATCGCACATATATTTTTATTATTACACATATACCTTATACCTTACCTACACCTACCTTACTACATATACCTTACCTACTCCACCCCGATAAAAAATGTATTCAAACATTCCATATTTATTTATGGATCGCATTATCCAATTAGTTAATTTCCCTCGCACTTCTGCAATCAGCGCCAAAATGGCGAAAATCAAATGAGATAAAGTAAATCGATAAAAATTGGCTTGCTAGATCCATAAATAAAGAGGGAACTTTTATATTATTACTAGATGTTCCGCGCGGTACGAAAAACTAAAAATAAAACTGAAGATAAGCTAGTCTAACAAAGTTTTTGTTAGAAGCTTATCTTCAGTTTTGTTTTTAGTTTTTCGTAGTGCTAACTGGTAAAAATAAATGGATTATAGATAGGTACTACTACTTCACGTTATATACGTATGAAATCGTTGTTAATTTATTACGCCTATCTAAATTACGGAGAGGAAGTCTGTAATCTATAATACAAATATGTAGCGTTTGTATTATTCAATTTAATATTTTTGTACTAATGGTCGACATTATCTGAATCTAAAATTATTACATCGATAATAGAAAAGACAGTAATTGTACATCACTAGTATTAGTTCCAAATACTCCCACTTCTGCTATCAGCGCCAATATGGCGACATGATGGCGACTTTCAAACTTCATTTTTACGTCAAATTTAGTTCCTATCCCTGATAATGGGGGAGCTGATTCCACTTCAAATAGGCACAAAAAATAGCTGTCATTTCAAAGGATATCATTAGTCCAGCGTACTTGTATATTGGAGGTCAGTGCGAATTAATTAAGTTCTCGTATTTTTTATTTCATTTAAAAAATATTTATGATGAATTACAAGCGACATTGCTAAGTTTGTGAATAAATGTTATAAATGTTGTATTAAGTATTAATTAACAATAATTAACAATATTAGTAAGGGTACTATATGGTGAGTGTGGCAAAGCGCACTGGCGCACTTACTGGTGGCGCGCTTTGTCACACTCACTATAGTATAATTATTGTATTTGTTTTAATAATAATTGTGACTGTAACTCAGGCGTTTAACCGCGAATGGGAGGAAGCGTGCCGCGCCCAACGTGGGTACAGCGTGCCCGACGCGGAACTCCGCGAGGCCTTGAAACAGGACAACAAGCAGGCACTACTGCCGCCCTACACCGCGCTCCACGACACAGCCACGCGATCGCCCTTCTCCAAGCACCCCGAGAAGTACGTCAAGTACACGCCAGTCCAGGTACGATCCATTTGAAGGTTGTCGGTAACGCAACGGTCGCACGTAACGGTCGCACGCAGCGGTCGAACGGAACAGACGCACGAAACGTTCGCATGCAACGGTCGTACGCAACGATCGCTCGCAACGAACGCAACGAGCGTACGTCACAGAGTATGTCTTAGTATGCTACAGCTAGCTTGTCGCGAGCTTCTGAAACGGGACAAGCAGGCACTATTGCCGCCCTACACCGCGCTCCATGACACAGCCACGCGCTCCAAGCACCCCGAGAAGTAAGTACGTCAAGTACACGCCAGTCCAGGTACGATCCATTTGATGGTTGTCGGCAACGAACGCAACGCACGTACGTAATGGAGCATGTCTAACACACTACATCTTTAGTTGGAGTTTACATCATATTCTTATGATGCTTGAAATATACTGATCAGATTGTTTAGTCTGTTAAGAGCACCAAAAATTTCAAAAACCTATTTCTATACTGTTTACTGTCGTTACTTACCAAGTAATAAACTTGTTTTTTATTTGTTCACTATGAATCATGGACTCAGTAGTTTTTTTTTCAGAATTTTCCTCTTAAGCTTTAATTTTTTTTCAGATTGCAACTCAACTGAACGGCTTTTTTGACGAAGCAGCCTAGGTATTATTATGATGAGTATTTTATAAATAGTATAACTATTTATTCCATTTTAGATCATAGGTGCTCTGTATGCAATAAATTATATTTTTATTTACACAAAGTAAGTTTATTATTATAAATCCAATTAACAATTTTACTGCCAAAGTTCCAAAGAACATATTCTGCCTTTTTATAGCTACTGGTAAGTAAGGATATTAACAGACAAATATATAAAACCACCCCCCTTTTTAAGAATTTTGTTATAAAAATGCAACAATAAAGTTACTTTATTGACCATTTGTGCTGTTATAGTTAAAGGGGTTTGCTTGTATAAATACGAGGAACTAGAGAAATAGCAAAATATTTAAACAAGGGTTAACTTTAAGTCTGATTAGGGTAAGTGGTCCTCAGAATGTGAAATTAAAATTTTAGGAACTTTAAATCAAAGAACAGTCTACTTTAACATAAATATATTTTACCATATTGATGACCTATTTCTTCTTGTTTCTCTTTTTCTTCTTCGGCCACTGAAACAAACAATAATTGAATAGCTTACAGAAAACATTATTCGAGGGTTAAGGTTAACATGATATTTATTATATTATATTAATTAAAATCTAATTTAATTAATATATAAATGTTTCAACCATTACAGAGAATCCTGTATTTATTATTTTTTGTACAAAAATTAAAAAGATATAACAGCGAATGTTTTTTATAATGTTAAACAAACAGTACATACATACATACCTTAAACAAACACACTTACATACATACATTTCAATATACCATAACAGCATATTTTGAGAAAAGGTCTGAAGAAATATAATTAAAAAATAAATTAAAAAATAAATAAATTATGAGAATGACAATAATTTATGAATCCATACTGAAAAACTGTGTTTGTTTACCTCACGCTTTTTCCTTTATTAACATTTCTTTATTAACAAAAAAGTATTTTTATTCTCAATACCCCTTACTTTAAAAATAATTATACAGTGAATTACCTACTTTGTTTTTATCTGACAAAAATAAAGTTTATGTAAAGTTGCAATTATTCACTGCACCGCTCCGCTCGATAAACAAATTTCGCGCAAAAAAGGCTCTACAAACCTCTTTTTGATTTTTCATTCAGACCTTTTCTTAACTTGTGACAACAACAAAATTGACGTCATCTCAATTTATACCGCCGCGGAATGGAACTGAAGCGACTATTGCAACAAAACTGTGAATAGCATAATGAACTTTATATCAACAGTATAAACTATAACCCACAAATTTAATACGAGCCCAAAAATTGGACACGCGTCTTGCGCGGAATTCCCGAGAATTCTCCGTTGTCGTCTGTCGAATCCGCGGGAAGTAGCGCGAACTAGAAGACAGACTAAACAGTTGGATGTCCTCATGACACGGAAATTCGCGGGAAGTCTCGAGCATTCCAGGGAAGTCTCGAGCATTCCTGCAAATTCTCGTGTCACTAGGCGAAATTGACGCTTCCATTCCGCGCCGGTGTAAATTGAGCCTAAGCAATAATTTTCTTAATAATGTCCCAACTAGGTCGTGTGCAATAAGCTGGGACCTATACGTTACGTAATGCTATACTCGGCGTCGGTTTTACGGCAGACCTTGTTGTTGCCGCCTGTCCCCGTGCCCGCGTCCAACTAAACAAACCAACAACTAGTGAAATCATAGACAATGTTTCTGGAAAACATAGATGACGAATGCCAGGTATGACCATAGTATGCCGTATGTAAAATACACATGAAACTTTAGTTATATAAAATTTAACCTTATAAACATATTATATAATCATATAGTGAGGGAGCCCTAGAACATTTTTTTTTGTGATTACTAACAAGCTAATTTTTTGTGAGTAGCTACATTTTGATAAGACGAACCGGTGGTAGGCATCATGTAGACTTTCAGAAAATATTTGCAAAAATTTATTCTGAATAAAAAAAATTGAGTTTGAGTTTGAGTTTTAACATTTTGATTTTCGAAAAATCTCGAAAGTGGTAGCTAACAGAGATAGAAAGGATTTCATACTCTGACTCACTCACAAAAAAATTTGTTCTAGGGCTTCCGTACTAATATGAATATTAACGTTATATGAAGATTAACCTTCAATAATAAAGATATTTACGCAGCGTATAACTATTCAAGTTCGCCTAGTTTTGTCTGTCTTTTTCAATGTGCTAGAAAAATACAAACAGTTCTTGCATGGGTAATCACTTTGTTAATATTTTTATTAGTAAAGTGATTATCAATAACTTTGGATATTAATAGAAAAAAACTACATATCAATTTGCCAAGCTGTTTTGGGCACATTTAAAAACATAAACAATCTTAAAATGTTAACTTTTAAGCAACAATGTTTCATTTGATCTTTGTCTAGGTTTATTGCATAATTCAAAAAACAAATTATCCACTCTATATTCAAAAGTGTTAAATATTCCGCGGTTTTATAAACATCCACATTTTTTGGCTCGAAGGACCAAATACCATTGTAGTGTGTATTTTACGTACGGCATTTTATATAGATCATTAATAATACTCAACTGTTGAACACTATGTTTCCGACACCATGTCAAACAAACATACATACACGGCATACATATTTATCATAATTATACTACTTTCTTCAGGCTGTTAACCTTAGAGTAGATTTTTATGTCAAGACATTTATTTTAAAAAAGCACACATTGGGAATAGGATCCTATGCAGGCTACTATTTTTTTGTTCCTTAGTTATAACTTTATATAAGTCATAACGTTATATACTTTTTTTAGTTTAAAATAAAAGTTTACACCTTTTTACGTACTGTAGGTTCGACGTTCAAAAAGCGTATCAACTTGTTTGAGTAAAGCATTTCGAATTTAAAAAAATGTAGATATTTCATCAAAATCTACTCTGAGGTGAAGATAGGAAAATGTCAGAGAATTCATCACATTATAATCATTATTGTATTTCAATTTTCAATATCACCTTGAAGGGGGAAAAAATCTCGGAGGTAAGTTTAAAAGAATTCACAAATTATTAAGGTTATATTTTGCTATTTTTCATGAGGGACTACTTATTTGTGCTTATAACCCAAGAGTCAGAGATAGCTAGAGTTTATAAGAAATAATTACTTAAACAAGGTTCCGATAGTCAAGAAAAGACACTTGGCAGACAAGGAAAAAACCTTTTCATCCCACTCAGGCTTCTTGCAGACGAACGGTACTTGTCGACAGCAGCGCTCCAGCCGACAAGTGCCGTTCGTCTGTACGCTCTAAGGTTAAATATTTCACATAATATTATGTCCCTTGAATCTCTGTTCCGATGATTGATCTTTTATTATCCATACACTCGAACCATAAACATGTCGTTTTTTTCAAGCTAAACTCCTATTGGTACTTGCATTAACGTTTTTAAGTTTCCAAGTAAGAGGAACCCCATATTTTATTTGTTTTGGGTGTGACTTAAGTTTTGAATAGCTCAATCAAAAATTGCATCGCCTTGTGAAGTTGACATGTGAACTGACTTCAATTATCTATTTATTTTACTTGCTATTTACTTCAAACACCTTGGATCATATTTTAAATACCTTACAGACTAACGTACATAATATAATTATTTGAACGAAGTTACTTATCGTGCGTTGCGAAAAGGGGTTAGACGGAAAAAATTAAGACCAAAAGTTGTAACGACACTTTTTGCTATAGTTGTAAGCCATGCGGCGTGCGCGTGTTTTTCTGTCTGTCTCTCTCCCTCATAGAAAGCAACTTCGTTCGATCTAGGTGTCTCTTGACACCCCTCAAGTTTTGATTACGTACTAAGCTGGTATAAGTAAATATAAAATGTGTACGTACCTTGATCGCTTGCGGCGGCATTTTCTGCCGCGGCTGTGGTCGAGGCGGCTTAGTTTGTTTCTCGTATGGACTGAAAGCGCACGGCAGCTGCTTGCGAAACCTGCATAAAAAATTAAAGAGCGGATATAGGGAGTGAGATGATGATGAATTATAGGCACTGACCTCCATTATACAATAATAGAGATCAGTGATTATAGGTAAGGATATTCGATCATGTCAGATTTTAAACAAAAAATAATACATCGGAATCCGTTCATTTGTTGACAGCTGCAATGCCGTAGACATGCACACAGTTACACTAAACTTTTACAATGTCTCTGTTTTCGTAGGTGCAGAAAAAGTACCAAATTGCTAAAGTTGTCATCCTTTGATCTTAAAAATATTATGATATGATATTTAACCTGAAAACGTATCACACACTCTAACAATGTCATTTCACATTTGTTAGAGTAACGCGGCAATTTCCTTCGATCGTTTAAGTCTCAAAACGGTTTCGTAGTGGGCTTACAGATTCGCATGCGGAATACGCATGGCAGGAAAAGGGCTCTTACTTGTGTACTGGCAACAACACTGGCACTAATGTCGGCGGCACTCGCAGCTGCGCCGCGTCGTCAGGTTGCGGCGCGCGTTGCGGCACTAGACTTAGCTCCGCCCCCGCACCACACGTGGCGTATAAGAGTGCGTTCACGCCGTGCGATGGCTGCGGATAAGTGGTAAGTCGATTATAAAACGTAGAAGCTATTATTGGTTTTAGTATATCCTTTAAAAAATATAAGAGATAAAGAAAAAGAACATTTCAATTTTCGCGTACATCAGACACGAGATTTTTTTTCTAATTTAACTAGCATTTATTTACATAGCAATAAAAATAATGAAGCAGCGAATTTATACTAGGATTTTTCTTTAAATTTTATATATTTAAGTTTATTATTTTGGCCAAAAAGTGGGAATATCTTTTTCCAAGGCGAAGACTAAGCGGGCCCCTAGACGAGCAATTTTATTGCGCAATATCACGTATTACGTAATATTATTGATTGTCTAGGATTGATATTGAACATCGCGCGCCTTCAATCTAATTGTCAAATAAACTGTCCAATAAAATTGAAGCATGATATTGACAATACAATTGATCGTCTAGGGGCCGGCTAAGAGATGTCATTAAGAGATTACCTCCCTGAATCGCGCATTTTGTATAATGTAAGACATATACCTCATGCTTCAATACAAAATGTCCTGTGTTGAGCTGCGTGAGATGTGTGACTGCGGAGTGTATTCGCGCTGCAGTCGCGTCCGCGTCCGCCGGCCTGCGCCGCTCGTAGCTTATGACGTCGCCAGTCGCGTTGTCCACTCTCACTGTAACGTTGATTAAGTCATTCATATGTCATACTTATGCACATACTCTGGTAAACAAGTGGCATTATCGTCAAAACCTGATCTACGCGTTTTTACCGTTACTTTCGCCGCTCATTTAAAGCTATAAGGATTATTGGTAAGGTTCCAGGATCTAAGATTTTTTTAAGAAATTTCCTGCTCTTTAAGGATCTATTTTCAAATTTTGATTATCTCAAATAGTTTTCGAAATATTAAAAAAATCCAAACCCTTCTTTTTATGTTTACTTAATTGTTTATAACTATTGCATTTTTTTCAGCCCCTCTTGGAATTTTGATAGAATGTTCTAGATGGTATTCCGAATCGAATGAGCCCAAAATCATAATTTTCGATGCATGAGATCAGGTTTTGACGAAAATGGCACTTGCTAATCAGACTAACAATGATGTTTTAATAAAGATGGCGTATGTTCATACAAAATGGTCCTCAGATTTTGTTCCTATACGACACAATGTACTTACTTTTGTCATATCTATAGGTTACAAGAATGAATGCGACAAATAATACGTAACAAATGGTATAGAAAAGCATAACTATATTATGTTTTGAGTTACACTTGACATGCACATCAGCGCGCATGCGCGATCTTTGTCCTTATCTCGCTATAGTTGTCGTCCGTATTCTCTATCCTTTTTCAGTATAACATGAAGCATTAAACAATTTTTCAAAAATTTTGGAAAATATTCACTTATAATGTAAATTACTAGATGTTTTCATGTACTTCCGTGTGGTACGGAACTCCTTCATCCTTTTTTACCTTATAACTATAATTTTTGCATTTCCTAAAAACGCAGCTTGGCATTTTAAGTCAAAAACGTGACACAATGACATTCTAACGTGACACGTCGCTCACTCGCTGCCAACATGCAACTAATTCATAGAAGGCAATTACCTTCATTTGGCCGTGTCAGATTGTACGCGCTAGTGAGATATCTACCTTTTTTATAATAGAATATCATAGCTTAGGTGTGTTAGGACAGAATAAATAAAAAATATATATTGAGTAATGAGTAGGCAACGGGGATGGACTTTGTTACTTTTTATTACAGAAGACAAGCGGAATCACGCGTAACCTAGTCTGTGAGACTACTAATAAGGCTTCTTACAGACGAACGGCACTTGTCAACGGCAGATACAATATTGTGAGTACTGTACTACTGTACTGGAGTACGTAGAGTGTCGACGGCTGCAGTTGTATTTGCCGTTGCCGTTCTTCTGTAAGAAGCGTAATGTCTTTTTTGCTCGGAAGCAATGAACATCCTGTCTCTCACACACACTCGTCTGTCCCTCTCGCACCTGTGAGCAGCGTAGAGTCAGCGCGGCTGATCGGCCAACATCTTACTGACATTCATACTATTTTAACGCTATGAATGGCGGCCGAAACGGAAGATCTTCCAACCGAACGAGGTGGTATGCTCGGTCAGGAAGAAGCCCACACTGACGTCATTTCAGACGTTGTATATATCTTGCCGTTCTCCGAAACTTCGATAGCGCGATGCAGGATTGTTAGGCTACCGCCACACTATCGCTCTCCCACACTCGTCTGTCTCTATCGCACCTGTTAGTAGTGTGGCGGCGGGGCGCAGGCGCAGCGCTAGAGCCAACGCAGTAGACCGATCAGGGGACAGTTCGCTGGCACCAACATCAATCTGGTACTCCGGTATTGGCTCCACTACCACCTCGCCGCTTTCGTCCTGAGAAGAGATTAGAGATAATGTATTTTTAAGCCCTGAGGGTTATCGATATACCATTTGCCACTAGAGGGACGGTAGGGTCTTTCGTGTCAAATGTCGTGTCAGACAGACATATAACAGCTGTTTGACACAACAATTGATACGATAGATCATAGAACCTACGGCTATATAGCGCCAAACATCCCTCATTGCATAGCTTTTATCGTAGGCTTTAAGCGCGGCGACTGAATCAAGAAATTCCGCAACTAAAATAAACCTAATACTCCGACCGGTCAGTGCAGCGTTGCCGTGCGTAGTCTAATGTCGTTTCAGTTCGGCAGATTTCGGCGCGGTGTACGTGCAACTAGACGTATGCGAATTATAATTATTGAATTAGTTGATAAAAATGCTATGCAATAGCTTTACCGCGGCAGTCCCCGAGTGACACACGTATTTATTTATTTATTTAGGTATCAAACATTATTATAAACGTTTTATCAACATCTAGATGATGTTAAATTTAGAACTGAACCGAATTTTTGACGTGATAACGTCTTATAATTCGATATGGGGTGCGCGCACGAAAAACATGACAGTTCATGCGGCGTTACCTCGCTGATCGCTCTGAGGCGTTCCATTTACACTCTCAAGTCTCTCAACAACCGTAAGGCCCACCTGGGCCGCGCTCTTTGTTTCGATTATATTACGTATTTCGATGACTTAGAGAATACTTTTGTATGAAGAAGTTTGGTTAGTTATGACCTTTGATACATTGACCACACTCTGAATGAAAAATAAATAAACGATCTGTGAGCTGTTAGTATTATTTCGGCTATTCAAAATTGTGCTCTATTTCCTATGTGTCAAGGTATGACTTGTACTTTGTTCGAAGATTTTACTGGATTTCACGAATGTATGTAGCGTTTTGTATTGCGAATAGTTTATTTCTTCTGAACAAATCACTAATTATAGTTTCGAAAGTTTATAATTGAGAAACTAATATCACATCGGACTAAATACTATATTATGATGGCTTGATAGATAAAAAATTTAACATATATTATAATGTAGTTCACACAAACATAAAATATGGATTGTATGTAAGGATATTACATTAATTTTACAAAGAGGGTAGGCCGGGCGCCATTTTTTTTTTGCACATTGACCTGCCAACTTTTTACATAGATTTTTCCCGGAACTGAGGGGTTAAGGCTATGACGTTGTCACGTTCAACTAACGTCAGTAAACCGACTTTACAGACAACCGATTTTTTTTAGCACTGGGCGGGCTGATGATGATGATCTATAGCTAAGAACACTTTCGATCATGTCAGCAGTGCCGTTCGGAGTGGGAGGTTTCAGGTTTATTTTCGTTACGGAATTTTTTGATTCGGTCGCCGCGCTCAACCCCGCAATAAAAGCTATGCCATACAGCCAATGATATTCTACTTATACAGATCTGTTACGTCCATACTATTTTCCGGCTTAAATCTCTTCCGAACAATTTTCAAATTCAAAATTGTAAACATTGACAAATTTGACAGATAAGTGAAACAAAAGATACGAAAAACCATTTACATAAAAGAGACAGTTCTATTTTTAAACGTCGAATCGTATCGCTGTCTCTTTCTTCGCCTGAGCTATGACGAAAATTCGATTTTTTCCAGATTGTTCGAAAAAATAATTGAAAATGTAAATAATCGAGGTATTTATTGCAATCAAGACATGTGGTAAGATATTCCATGTGTTTTGTTTTCTTTTGAGTCATAAGAAAATTGGTACATTTTCGAAACACGCACGACGTCATTTTCAATTTATTTAGGTAAGACAAGACGCGGCACGTTCGTGGCTGCGCTCGATGCAGACTAAATAACAGACGACCCAATTGGGCCGTATTTGAATCTTCACAACGCGCGCGGTAGTTACATATTATCTGCTTTGAGTTTTTCATCATTGCATACAGCTTAAAAAACGAGTTTAAAATGCCCCACTTTGCCTACCTTAGGCTGCGTTTCCACTAGAGATGTGTTGCGAGGAATGTGTTTTTAAGATCCAATAGCATCGCCGCGCTGAGCGATGTCATGGCAAGCTCACGTCAATGAAGCGATTCTATTTGTTCTCACACATTCCTCGTGTGTGGTGGTGGAAACGCAGCCTTAAGCTCCGTTTAGACCAAACGAGCGAATGCTCATTCTAGTAAAGCTCTTTTGATGTAAACTAACAACGAGCATTCTTTTGTTGTTCTAGTGTGTTCGCCACGTGTTCGGCGGTAAATAGGTAGAATGCTCTATCTCGCTCGTTTGGTGTAAACGACGCAAGAGCGCTCGAGCAATTGCCTAGAGCGTTCTTGCGTGTTCGGACGTGCTCGCTCTTCGAGGCGGTCTCTTCAAATGGATTCTAGTGTTCTTGATATTTTTACTTTTTGGCGGCTGATTTTAGGTAGTTTATCAAAGGTTATTTCGTAAATATGGATTGGAGTAATGAAAAATGTTTACAAATGATAGAATTATACCATAACAAAAGATGTTTATGGGATCCAACCTTTGATGACTATAAAAATAAATTAACTACTTATCGTTGACGAATGAGCAATGAGCATTCGTTCGTTTGGTCTAAACGGAGCTATATGATTCTCATCTATAGAGCAAAAATTCTTATTCTTGATGTTCTTGTTGATTCGATTGGTGTAAACGATCTAAAGTATGTTGTAACGAATTATAGTTTACACTAAACGAATACGAAAGAATGTTCTTGTGCTGTTCTTGCTCTATGTTCTTTTGGTGTAAACCCACCTTTAGCCTGTGGTCTGAAGTAACAAACATTCAAGTATACTCACCCTAAGCCGGTGCGAGCAGTGCACTATCATGTGGCAGGTGTCGGTGTCGCTACGCAGCTGCCACCTGCGGTACGAGCGCCGCGGCGGCATCTCGAACGGTGTGTCTGCAATCAGAATAAAAGTTTTTACTCAAAATTTTTTGTTACTAAATAAGGGGGCAAACGAGCAAACGGGTCACCTGATGGAAAGCAACTACCGTCGCCCATGGACACTCGCAACATCAGAAGAGCTGCAGGTGCGTTGCCGGCCTTTACAGCATCTAAATTCAAAGTCATTCTAAGCAAACAGATTGTTATTTGTACACAAATTTGTGCAAGAACTAAACTAGGAAACCTCATTCAGCCTACCTAGGACACTACTACACACTACATTTACTACTGAATTACCAACTTTACACTGTAACAAAACTATGCGATAATACTTTTGGTTGCGTATGTGTTCCTTGTAGAGAGTTCACTGTGAAAGTAGCAGCGCTGCAAGAGCATAATATTTTATTTTATTTTGTATGGGCAAGAGCTCCAGCGTCACGAGTTTCCCCATACAAAAAAAAAATTGGTCTCTCAGTGCCGCTACTTTTATTGAACTCTCTAAGAGGAACACATACACTCCTTAAAGTATTATTACTTAGTTTTGTTACACCTTGTAGAATCAGAATACTTTATTTGGTCGGGATTATCAACTGAATGGTCTTGACTTGTCGACCAGGTTTGACATAAACTGACCAAATTACATAGGTCCATCTTCTCTGAATATATTTCCCTTACTTATATTAAACTAGTTGATGCCCGCAACTGCGTTGCGCCAAAACTCGTTTATCGCGTGGGAACCGTACATTTTTCCGGGACAAAAAGTATCCTATGTCCTTTCCCGGGACTCAAAGTATATGCATGCCAAATTTCAGCAAAATCGGTTCAGCAGTTTGGGCGTGAAGAGGTAACAGACAGACAGACAGACATCCAGACAGACAGAAGTACAGACAGACAGACACACTTTCGCATTTATAATATTATATTAGTATGGATATTACAATCATCGAAACTGGTTCAGAGATGCAGAATTTCGGTTTGGCACAATTCTGCTGCATTCAGTCAATGCTTATAATGTTTGCATCCAACGCTATATTGTACTGTTGTGTCTGCTTATTGTATTGGTGAGACAATTGTGACGTATTAGTGTAATATTATAATGTAATATTTGCAATATTACTGAGGATATCCCATCAAAGTCATACGTCAATTCACTGGCCAGTATATTGCGAAACGCATTATCAGTGTACTGGGCAATTTTTCGGAACACACCCTTGATATTTAATACGGAATTTACCTTTACAACTACAGCTGTAGAATTCATCTTTGTTTGGCTTGCCATTTTGTTTCCTTCCTTTCGGTTCTTTCGTATGATTAACTGACTTTTCCTCATCGCCATCTGTATTTATTTCTTTATCTTTATCTTCCTTTTCTTCTACTTGACCATTCAATTCTTCTGTTTTTGTATTTTGTGAGTCCATATCGTCAATGACTAAATTTTTCTCAATATCGCTATCGTCCATTTGCATTCCAGCTTCTGCAAAGACAATAATTATATTATTCATATGAACTTTAAATATCCAAGATAAGTATTAAGCTGTGGTAGACAAGTGGCAAGCGATTATCGTAAACGCCAACAAAATGTATGGGATTTGGCATTAGTATTCGCTAGCAAAGCAATGACTTATGTCAAATCACATACATTTTGTTGGCGTTTACGATAATCGCTTGTCACTTGTCTAGTAGGGCTGATTGGTTTGGACCCCAAACAAGCAGGTCATAAAACCTATTTTTTTTACTTTAAAAGATTATTACCGTCTATACATAGCATATTATCCTCGTCATCGCTTGAGTCTTTGTCTATTACAGGTTTGTCAGTTGTTACATTCGATGGTTCCGTTTCGTTTTGTCTATTTAGGACTTTTCCTCTCTCCGAAGGTCTGTAATTTCCAAGTATTATTATTATATTATACAGTAATACATTGATCGTGGGAATCGCAGACACAATAGATTTTCAATTGTTATGCGACAGCCGGGTGCCAATTGGGGATTGATGCATTAAGTAACAACAAAAAAACCAGCAAATTTTTTTCTATGTTCAGTAGCGTCTATGCTATTGAGCACAGAGTACTCAACAGTTTTGTTCATGTAGTTGAAACCTAAACAAAACAAAACCTAATTGAAACTAGTCAATATACTTACGGTATCAAAAAATGTTCCAATAGAAGTTTAAAAGCCTTATACGTTCTGACGAGTACTGATTCCTTCTGCATAGCGAAATCGCTACCTAGTACTACCACTTTCTTTGTATCTCCATCTGAAACAAATGCATTTTAAAATACTTTTGAATTAGTTCAAAGGAGAAGGGGCATTTTTGCATGGAACCTATTCCCAAGCTGTAGCACATCCATACATATTATATCAATTGAAAGGGCTTGAAAAGTTGAATATTTTATTGTATGAAGAAAAAGTGTTGGCTAAGCTCCCAGGTCTATCTGTAACCACTCACCAGGTCCGAACACCTCGCACACGGCAATAGGCAACATCCAACTGTGATCCAACTCTACCAGACATCTGAGAGCACTCTCACTGGCAATGATCTGAGCATCATTGTCCGCAGCATACTGTGCCAGTTCCCTCTGTACTTCGGTTAGCGGTAGCTCTGTTACTGATTTCTCGTCTAGAAAAAATTGAAAAAATATTAAAAAACAGTTAAAATTTTTTTTTTTGTCTTAATGATGTATATTATGTATATTGTATGTATACCTGAGGAAAATGATTCCTAGGCAGTTGACAGACCTACGTCGTTTGGTCGGCTTACGTCAATTAAATGTTAGCTGACCAAATTACTTAGGTCTATATCTGCCTGGGAATTAACTTCTCTGATAGTACATAATATTATGAATTTATACTGATACAATATGTTATGAAGGCGAAAGTGTGAATATCTATACGTAGGGTCCGGATTTATATGTAAATAGCATTGACATAAGAAACTATATGGAGACGAAATGATCACGAAAGTACCTTGTTTCTACTTTCTTCACCCACCTGCAATATAGAGCAAAGTCTTCCCAAAATTACTCTGACATTGGCAACTCACTGAGGCCGCCATAATAAAAAGAAGAAGAAGAAGAAGACACGCGCCTGCCTTCAAAATTTGTAAGCTAAAATGTCACTGAATAATTAAAAATATCAATATCGATATTAAGTTTTTTCATAAATTTGGAATGCAGGCGCGTGTCTTTCGTGGTCATTTTGTGTCCATATAGTTTCTTATGTCAATGGTATTTACATATAAATCTGGCCCCTATCTGTCTGCAGCATACAGTTTTTATTGCCACAATATGTATGGTTTAACCGCGTCATAAACGAAAAGTTGCAGGCAACATCTAGTAGTAATTGAAGCCTACAGATATTTATATGAACATTTCCAAGCAAAAGTTGTATTCCTTCCAGCACATTTTCAATTGCTTGTTTAGTAAATAGTCTTCCTTTTTTAGTAAAATCACTTAGGGAGGTCGCAGACGGCACCCTTTTTGTGTGATTGAGTCTGCAGCGCCATACATTCTGCATGGCCGCGCCCTGCAGAATGTATGTGCGCCGCAGACTCGATCACACAAAAAGTGTGCTGTCTGCGATCTCCCTTATAATAACATGATACAACATCATTATTTTTTTTAACTTACTTGGCAGTACAAACTTGCACTTGTGTTTGTTACATGGTTCGGGGACGGGGATATGCTTCATTATAGTCAGGTGTTTGGTCAGTGGCTCACATCGTATTTGCGGAAGATCCTTTATGTTCACCTGTGATTAATTAATTTCATCAAAATATAAAAAGTAGATGTTAACCGATCCTCTACCCTAGCTCATATGAAAATAGAGCCAGATTTTTAAATAATACCTGGTACCAAATACATCATAACTTTTTAGCTTTGTTTTGGTCTAACCAGAATATTTTTAGGTGCCATAGTTTTTTTTTTATGAATTTTTTTGTGAACCGCGCATGAGTCGTAACTTGTTTCTACACGAAACTTCAAACACGATTTACTCAAAATCAAATTATTTTGGTACCTTCTTCAATACTTTTATTTTTTAATCTGTGGTCTTTTAGCTTTCTTTTGGTCTAACCAGAATATTTTTAGGTGCCATAGTTTTTTTTTAATGAATTTTTTTGTGAACCGAGTTGAAACACAAAACTTCAAATGCGTTTTACTCAAAATCAAATTATTTACCTTCAGGTCCCTTTTTGGTCAACCACTCACATCTAATGAAGATGAATCCTCAAATAAATTAATCTGTTGGCAGGACAGTTTTGTGATTGCATATAAGTATTCATAGTATTATGAGTACAATATTAACAGTGCCCTATGATTGTTGCTGAGAGACAGGAAAAAAATGGCAAAATTTGGAGGAGGCTTTTAGCCATAGGCGGTCCTTATATGTATAGATTATAAACTAGTAACTTCAAACCATTTTTGCAATGTAAAATAAATATTTTTTTCTACAAATTATTTCAAAATACTAAATACTTACACTAATTAAGTCCTTATCATGTATTAGTGCACTAGACTGAACAAAGTCCAGAGGTATTTGAGCAGCCATTTTATAATTACTGGGATATGAGTCAAACTCATGGGCTTTCATGTTGAACCTTGCTTCGTAAGCAGTTTCCACAGGTGGCTTTGGCCTTAAGGCACGGGTACAATGGCTGGTGAGCCAGAGCGACTTTGCCCATTCCTGAAACTCTTTTTGTTCATTTTCATATGTTGCTTTAATTTCCTGCAAAATGTGATTAGAGATCAATTACGATAATATGGGGTGCCCCTACGAAATTCAAAACATTTGAAGTGCGTTGTCTTGTGCGGTAGGCTAGTTATGATTAGTCGACCAACAAATCTTGGTAATAAGTGACATTAACTGAAATATTACGTGTACTGTGATTGGTTGAATACTTACTACATACAAACTCTTTCATAAGGATGTGACTGCACATATTGAAACAGTCATTTGGAGGGGCGCGCCATGTTATCGTAAATGATCTCTACATAAGATTTAAGACCTTCATACAATTTAAGCAAATCATTAAAGAAATTGATTTATTGAAGACTCTATATTGTTTGGGTTAGACAAAACCAACATAGGTGGACCATGATGGTTATGAAACTGATAAATGAACCAATTTTACTGTAAGTACTTACTTTTTATTTTCTAAGTAGGAAGTAAATACTATTTGTATACCGTGAATAGGCTTTTTAGATAAACAACTATTGCTTTACCCATTATCATCATAAAAAACTTACTTCAAACACTCTGAAGTCCCCTTTGGTGGGCCTCGGCATGAACTCCAATTCAAGGACATTAGGGTTCTGATGGCAGAGCACTTTCATACACTGATAGTGCTGTTGTTGAGTGATCGCTGATACCTTAGGATATTGTGGCACTTGTCTTAAGCCTGGCACATACAGCCTGCGGAATTTATCGACCTGGAACACACATTTAGAATTTTACTAGCTGACCAGGTTGTTATGATCTCCGTTTTGAATATCTATTTAACATGCATGCTACAGGAATTACAATAAACCAGATCTCTAATTAACCTGATAGACTGCTATAATTTTTGACAAAGATAAAGAAATACTTTTCTAGTTAGTAGTTTAATGATTAATCTGCCTTCTTATTGGCAAATAAAATTAATTAATTTAAAGAAAAACCTACAGTTTGTTTCTCGGTGAAGATTTTCTCCCAGTCAATAGAAGGTTTTTCATCGTCAGAATCACTAGATGATATCAAGGGATCTCGGAATTTGTTACGAAGAATTTTTTCAGTCACACTATTTTCAATGTCCTCTACTCTGAGAAACTGTAGGTCAGGTTGTGAATAGCACCTGAAAATAAAAATTATGATTACATTGTTTTATAAACACGTTTTGAACAAAATACTACAGTAGAATACTTGCCAATCATATTGACTTATATGGTCCATTTTGAGTGTCTATCTGTAAAGATTTTTGATAAATGAATTTATTTACAGTAATGTGCATGTATAATAAACTGTAGTCTGTAATACAATTTTTAATAACCTTACTTACAACTTATGAAAACATGTATTTTGGATTTTTTTTACAAGACTACTTCTTCTTCTTCTTTTTTTTTTTAATATGGCGACTAGCATAAAACTATTGCCAGTGTCGAGTGGTCAAAGGTTGGGAAACGGCTTCAAATAACGTTATTTTTTCATAACGTTATTGCTTCAAGGGCATAGATAACGTTATGAAAATTTAACCGATACTAGAAATAACGTTATAAATGTATTTAATAACGGTAAATGTTATAACGTTATATAGGATTTATAACGGTAAATATATGTTCTTTGATAAAGTTATAGTCCGTCAAGAAAGTCATGACAGGCGGGAAAATTTTCTAAACGTAATCACGCTTTTAAGGTGTATTTTTTCTTTGTATTTTCACAGATAACGCTTATTACATTTTAAATATGAGTGAGATTTGGTGCACCGTGCACGATCGCATACCTGATACCAGAAAATAACGTTATATTTACCGTTATTATTATAACGTTATTTTTTTGTTATGCCATAACGAAAAAATAACGTTATAATAATAACGGTAAATATAACGTTATTTTACTAGATATCGTTAAAAAAATAACGTTATCTGGCTACCATTATGAAAATAACGGTACGTAACGATATTTTTTCTGTTATTCGATAACGTTATGAAGCCCTGCCTATTATACGGTCAATATTATCACCGTCAGTACCACAGAGTACTTTTTTATATATAGGAATAGAGGTACAACTCGACGGCCAAATAGGGTAAGACAAGTGGCGCTCTCTGGAAGTAGGTTTTGACAAATTTTTGTCAATATATATACCTACATATAGCATTGGTTACTGGGTTTAGGTTGCTTTTTGTTTCTTTTTATAAGATGTTTTTCAATAAATAAAACACTGACAACCGTAATTGATATAATTTATTTTTTTCTTTTAAAACATTTCATATATAATTTTTTCGCTTTCAGCATAAACAAATCCGTATCATCATCACACTCTCTCCTATTCATTAATATTCTATTTATATTCTTACAGTAATTGTAAATGAAGAATCTGCAGGATATATTGATTAAAAAATCGATTAATTTTTCTTTATGTAGTTCACATTTTAAGAAATCAAATTGTATGTGAATAAATATCACTGTTTTAATTATTTTTTTTACATATTTTTTATCTAAGCACTTTTTAATTATTGTGTAATTTATATCCTGCAGATTCGAAACACAATTCAAGAGAGAGTCGCTGGGACTGCAAAGCCATTTTTTATTAGCGTACTCTCAACGTTTTAAATACTCTCCTTCCTGATCGGACATTAAGTTTTTTTTGCATTCACTACAACCCTTGAATTGAAGACTTTCTTCTTAGCGGTTTTAACAAAATAACCGCTAACATATTGTAGCCCCCCAACTATTCGGGGGTCACTTTTGTCTTCAAGGGGTATAATTTCTATGTCCGGAATCTTAGACAGCTCGCAGTTTATTTGTTCTTTGCAGGCCCCGCTTGTGATGAGAACTTCATGCAAAGCATGGCAATTATCCACCTCACAATTTGCCCCAGGGGCATGGACACTAGATAGGCTGTTTATTAAAAGGCTGCTAAATGCTGCTTCAAACCCATCTGGAGTAGGGTTTACGTTCCGGCATCCTTGGCTCCTTATCGATCCAAAAAAAATTTCGATTGGATCCTGGTTCAGATGCCGCAACCAAACCGATGTCACTCCGTACTTCACAGCAATTTTTTTTAATAGTAGTTCTATTCCTTCTAGTGTCCATACCCAGTTATTTAAAGTGGGAACATGCTCCACATTTAAGGTTTTTACATTCACAAACTTCATATTTTTTAAAAATATTTTAGCCTCCATCCATGTTTTGTGATGTGGCGAGTTTGGCGTCGCAGGTCCCAGAAGAGGTTTACTGTGCTTCTTCCTTTTTCCGAAGCTTCTATTAATTGAGTCAAAAAGTTGGTCAAAAAATAAGATGACGTCTGCGGTGTTTTGCGCATCTTGGGAGATTATTCCTTTTTCTGCAAAAATAAGATAAGAATAAATTATAAATAATATTCCTCACACATTCTCACAACGCAATCTTGTCCCGAACAAAGCATTCCTTGCTTGTAATTTGGGTACCGCAGACAACAAACCTATATTAATAACATAACACCTACAAATGATTGACTTACACGGGAATCGAACCCGCAATCTCCTAAGTAGGCAGATACACTAGCTACTATGGCATCCACAGAGTACTTTTTTATATAAGGAAGATCGTCTCGTACAAGTTTTTTTTTTTTTACAAGAGAAAAGCAGCAGAAGCAATAATACTCACATGCGCGGTAAAAACTTAACGCATGCAAAACAAGACGGATTATTGTTATCTTTCGGATTCCATAAAAATGGGCATGTTTCTTACAAAAGAATAAGCTCCTTGAGGTCATCAAGCTCTAATAGGCTACTTGACCTATTTTTTTTCTTCATTCTAATCGCTTCTTAATCATTCATTTTCACTAAAAAAACTAATATTTTAATATTTTAAACAGTAGAAACCCATAAAAATGTTGATTGAAAAATATGCCCTATATATGGCGCCGAAAACACTGTCCGCCATTGTGCCGCCATAGTGTGACGTCATGTTTTTGTATTTTATACTTTCTTTATTGAAAAAAGTTTTATGTGCTAAACGTACGAGTCTAACAGTGCTTAAAAAATTGAAAAAGAATTTAGAAATCATTTGTAATGTTGAACACTTTTGTAGAAAAGTTTTGGCCATTTCATTTCCTAACTACAATAAATTGAGATAATAATTATATAAAACTGGTGTTTTATTTGAATTATTCAAGAAAATATATTTTATAAATCCTTTTAGGCTTATTCATATTATTTATGTACAAATAAACTTACATATAACGAGCGCGATAAATAAAAGATATTAAATTACAAATGGGATGACGTCACATCCAGATCGGAAGTACCGCAAAAGCGTTTTCGTCAGTACAATTCCTATTTTTATAAAATCATATTTTAAAATCGACTTTATTTATCAATCATAAGCTTTTATTTCACGATAAGGGTGAAATACAGTTTCCTAGGCCAAGTTCTACTAGAAATATGCATTTTTTCAATGAAATTAAATATATGTCAAGTAGCCTATTATTGTTACAAGAAATTTCTATCTCATTATTAAGTATGTTTATTATGAAAATTATATTTATGAATTCTGTATATTATCTGCATATTATATTATACTAGCTATATGACCGATGAACGAACTCGAATTCAAAAATTTAATACTTTTTTGTGAATGAAGGTAGAAAAATAAAAAATCCTAGTTTACGAATCACGCGGCGAGAGCGTCCCTACCTATATAAAAAGCAGTGTCGTCTTCGCGAGTGTCAGTATTCAAAAACGAGCCTCTCAGAACGAATCTCTGCTCGAACGCGCCGCCTAAAAAAAATCAACTTCTACGTCGTTACTATGCGCGATAGCCTATAGAACTATTTAATCAGCCAAGTGTGAATGAGTGTGTGTGTGTAAATCTGTGTCAAGAAAAGAAGAGAAGAGGGCCCTCGAAGCGAAGCTACGGAACCAAACTGAGGTTGGTGAAATTATCTGCTTTTCTCGTCTTTATTCCCGAGATACAGTCCATTCAACTTAAATGAGAGGTTTTCTTATTTTTAATCTCTACCAGACGGCGCGACGATAGACACTTCTAGATTTTCTATTGGTTCCCCACCGATCTGAAATTATCTGTAGGTTGGCATCAGGGCTTCATAACGTTATCGAATAACAGAAAAAATATCGTTACGTACCGTTATTTTCATAATGGTAGCCAGACAACGTTATTTTTTTAACGATATTTAGTAAAATAACGTTATATTTACCGTTATTATTATAACGATATTTTTTCGTTATGTTTAAACGAAAAAATATCGTTATAATAATAACGTTATTTTCTGGTACCAGGTATGCGATCGTGCACGGTGCACTAAATCTCACTCGCAGCCCACTTTTTTGCGAGATTTGTGTGAAAATACAAAGAAAAAAATTTAGAAAATTTTCCCGCCTGTCATGACTTTCTTGACGGACTATAACGTTATCAAAGAACATATATTTACCGTTATAAATCCTATATAACGTTATAACATTAACCGTTATTAATATCAATTTTTAACGTTATTTTTAATATCGGGTAAATTTTCATAACGTTATTTAAGCCCTTGAAGCAGTAACGTTATGAAAAAATAACGTTATTTGAAGCCGTGGTTGGCATCACGGATACATATTGGTTGTTTCTAAAAAATATCAGTGTACTGTCAAGTGTGGCATAAATCAAAATATCTTAAACCTAAGCGATCATTGGCCTAAGCGATTAGGTCAGTATACTGGTAACAGTTTAGGAACACGCAAATTGTCAAACTGACAACTGATAGAGTTTTGGCGGGCATGTCATGGGCATGTCACTTTCAAACTCCTACTTTTTATTGTTGGTGTGGTTTTTATTATTTTCTTCATTACTTTCTTCACCCACCTGCAATATAGAGCAAAGTCTTCCCAAAATTACTCTGACATTGACAACTCACTGAGGCCGCCATAATAAAAAGAAGAAGAAGAAGAAGACACGCGCCTGCCTTCAAAATTTGTAAGCTAAAATGTCACTGAATAATTAAAAATATCAATATCGATATTAAGTTTTTTCATAAATTTGGAAGGCAGGCGCGTGTCTTTCGTGGTCATTTTGTGTCCATATAGTTTCTTATGTCAATGGTATTTACATATAAATCTGGCCCCTATCTGTCTGCAGCATACAGTTTTTATTGCCACAATATGTATGGTTTAACCGCGTCATAAACGAAAAGTTGCAGGCAACATCTAGTAGTAATTGAAGCCTACAGATATTTATATGAACATTTCCAAGCAAAAGTTGTATTCCTTCCAGCACATTTTCAATTGCTTGTTTAGTAAATAGTCTTCCTTTTTTAGTAAAATCACTTAGGGAGGTCGCAGACGGCACCCTTTTTGTGTGATTGAGTCTGCAGCGCCATACATTCTGCATGGCCGCGCCCTGCAGAATGTATGTGCGCCGCAGACTCGATCACACAAAAAGTGTGCTGTCTGCGATCTCCCTTATAATAACATGATACAACATCATTATTTTTTTTAACTTACTTGGCAGTACAAACTTGCACTTGTGTTTGTTACATGGTTCGGGGACGGGGATATGCTTCATTATAGTCAGGTGTTTGGTCAGTGGCTCACATCGTATTTGCGGAAGATCCTTTATGTTCACCTGTGATTAATTAATTTCATCAAAATATAAAAAGTAGATGTTAACCGATCCTCTACCCTAGCTCATATGAAAATAGAGCCAGATTTTTAAATAATACCTGGTACCAAATACATCATAACTTTTTAGCTTTGTTTTGGTCTAACCAGAATATTTTTAGGTGCCATAGTTTTTTTTTTTATGAATTTTTTTGTGAACCGCGCATGAGTCGTAACTTGTTTCTACACGAAACTTCAAACACGATTTACTCAAAATCAAATTATTTTGGTACCTTCTTCAATACTTTTATTTTTTAATCTGTGGTCTTTTAGCTTTCTTTTGGTCTAACCAGAATATTTTTAGGTGCCATAGTTTTTTTTTAATGAATTTTTTTGTGAACCGAGTTGAAACACAAAACTTCAAATGCGTTTTACTCAAAATCAAATTATTTACCTTCAGGTCCCTTTTTGGTCAACCACTCACATCTAATGAAGATGAATCCTCAAATAAATTAATCTGTTGGCAGGACAGTTTTGTGATTGCATATAAGTATTCATAGTATTATGAGTACAATATTAACAGTGCCCTATGATTGTTGCTGAGAGACAGGAAAAAAATGGCAAAATTTGGAGGAGGCTTTTAGCCATAGGCGGTCCTTATATGTATAGATTATAAACTAGTAACTTCAAACCATTTTTGCAATGTAAAATAAATATTTTTTTCTACAAATTATTTCAAAATACTAAATACTTACACTAATTAAGTCCTTATCATGTATTAGTGCACTAGACTGAACAAAGTCCAGAGGTATTTGAGCAGCCATTTTATAATTACTTGGATATGAGTCAAACTCATGGGCTTTCATGTTGAACCTTGCTTCGTAAGCAGTTTCCACAGGTGGCTTTGGCCTTAAGGCACGGGTACAATGGCTGGTGAGCCAGAGCGACTTTGCCCATTCCTGAAACTCTTTTTGTTCATTTTCATATGTTGCTTTAATTTCCTGCAAAATGTGATTAGAGATCAATTACGATAATATGGGGTGCCCCTACGAAATTCAAAACATTTGAAGTGCGTTGTCTTGTGCGGTAGGCTAGTTATGATTAGTCGACCAACAAATCTTGGTAATAAGTGACATTAACTGAAATATTACGTGTACTGTGATTGGTTGAATACTTACTACATACAAACTCTTTCATAAGGATGTGACTGCACATATTGAAACAGTCATTTGGAGGGGCGCGCCATGTTATCGTAAATGATCTCTACATAAGATTTAAGACCTTCATACAATTTAAGCAAATCATTAAAGAAATTGATTTATTGAAGACTCTATATTGTTTGGGTTAGACAAAACCAACATAGGTGGACCATGATGGTTATGAAACTGATAAATGAACCAATTTTACTGTAAGTACTTACTTTTTATTTTCTAAGTAGGAAGTAAATACTATTTGTATACCGTGAATAGGCTTTTTAGATAAACAACTATTGCTTTACCCATTATCATCATAAAAAACTTACTTCAAACACTCTGAAGTCCCCTTTGGTGGGCCTCGGCATGAACTCCAATTCAAGGACATTAGGGTTCTGATGGCAGAGCACTTTCATACACTGATAGTGCTGTTGTTGAGTGATCGCTGATACCTTAGGATATTGTGGCACTTGTCTTAAGCCTGGCACATACAGCCTGCGGAATTTATCGACCTGGAACACACATTTAGAATTTTACTAGCTGACCAGGTTGTTATGATCTCCGTTTTGAATATCTATTTAACATGCATGCTACAGGAATTACAATAAACCAGATCTCTAATTAACCTGATAGACTGCTATAATTTTTGACAAAGATAAAGAAATACTTTTCTAGTTAGTAGTTTAATGATTAATCTGCCTTCTTATTGGCAAATAAAATTAATTAATTTAAAGAAAAACCTACAGTTTGTTTCTCGGTGAAGATTTTCTCCCAGTCAATAGAAGGTTTTTCATCGTCAGAATCACTAGATGATATCAAGGGATCTCGGAATTTGTTACGAAGAATTTTTTCAGTCACACTATTTTCAATGTCCTCTACTCTGAGAAACTGTAGGTCAGGTTGTGAATAGCACCTGAAAATAAAAATTATGATTACATTGTTTTATAAACACGTTTTGAACAAAATACTACAGTAGAATACTTGCCAATCATATTGACTTATATGGTCCATTTTGAGTGTCTATCTGTAAAGATTTTTGATAAATGAATTTATTTACAGTAATGTGCATGTATAATAAACTGTAGTCTGTAATACAATTTTTAATAACCTTACTTACAACTTATGAAAACATGTATTTTGGATTTTTTTTACAAGACTACTTCTTCTTCTTCTTTTTTTTTTTAATATGGCGACTAGCATAAAACTATTGCCAGTGTCGAGTGGTCAAAGGTTGGGAAACGGCTTCAAATAACGTTATTTTTTCATAACGTTATTGCTTCAAGGGCATAGATAACGTTATGAAAATTTAACCGATACTAGAAATAACGTTATAAATGTATTTAATAACGGTAAATGTTATAACGTTATATAGGATTTATAACGGTAAATATATGTTCTTTGATAAAGTTATAGTCCGTCAAGAAAGTCATGACAGGCGGGAAAATTTTCTAAACGTAATCACGCTTTTAAGGTGTATTTTTTCTTTGTATTTTCACAGATAACGCTTATTACATTTTAAATATGAGTGAGATTTGGTGCACCGTGCACGATCGCATACCTGATACCAGAAAATAACGTTATATTTACCGTTATTATTATAACGTTATTTTTTTGTTATGCCATAACGAAAAAATAACGTTATAATAATAACGGTAAATATAACGTTATTTTACTAGATATCGTTAAAAAAATAACCTTATCTGGCTACCATTATGAAAATAACGGTACGTAACGATATTTTTTCTGTTATTCGATAACGTTATGAAGCCCTGCCTATTATACGGTCAATATTATCACCGTCAGTACCACAGAGTACTTTTTTATATATAGGAATAGAGGTACAACTCGACGGCCAAATAGGGTAAGACAAGTGGCGCTCTCTGGAAGTAGGTTTTGACAAATTTTTGTCAATATATATACCTACATATAGCATTGGTTACTGGGTTTAGGTTGCTTTTTGTTTCTTTTTATAAGATGTTTTTCAATAAATAAAACACTGACAACCGTAATTGATATAATTTATTTTTTTCTTTTAAAACATTTCATATATAATTTTTTCGCTTTCAGCATAAACAAATCCGTATCATCATCACACTCTCTCCTATTCATTAATATTCTATTTATATTCTTACAGTAATTGTAAATGAAGAATCTGCAGGATATATTGATTAAAAAATCGATTAATTTTTCTTTATGTAGTTCACATTTTAAGAAATCAAATTGTATGTGAATAAATATCACTGTTTTAATTATTTTTTTTACATATTTTTTATCTAAGCACTTTTTAATTATTGTGTAATTTATATCCTGCAGATTCGAAACACAATTCAAGAGAGAGTCGCTGGGACTGCAAAGCCATTTTTTATTAGCGTACTCTCAACGTTTTAAATACTCTCCTTCCTGATCGGACATTAAGTTTTTTTTGCATTCACTACAACCCTTGAATTGAAGACTTTCTTCTTAGCGGTTTTAACAAAATAACCGCTAACATATTGTAGCCCCCCAACTATTCGGGGGTCACTTTTGTCTTCAAGGGGTATAATTTCTATGTCCGGAATCTTAGACAGCTCGCAGTTTATTTGTTCTTTGCAGGCCCCGCTTGTGATGAGAACTTCATGCAAAGCATGGCAATTATCCAATGCCCCAGGGGCATGGACACTAGATAGGCTGTTTATTAAAAGGCTGCTAAATGCTGCTTCAAACCCATCTGGAGTAGGGTTTACGTTCCGGCATCCTTGGCTCCTTATCGATCCAAAAAAAATTTCGATTGGATCCTGGTTCAGATGCCGCAACCAAACCGATGTCACTCCGTACTTCACAGCAATTTTTTTTAATAGTAGTTCTATTCCTTCTAGTGTTCATACCCAGTTATTTAAAGTGGGAACATGCTCCACATTTAAGGTTTTTACATTCACAAACTTCATATTTTTTAAAAATATTTTAGCCTCCATCCATGTTTTGTGATGTGGCGAGTTTGGCGTCGCAGGTCCCAGAAGAGGTTTACTGTGCTTCTTCCTTTTTCCGAAGCTTCTATTAATTGAGTCAAAAAGTTGGTCAAAAAATAAGATGACGTCTGCGGTGTTTTGCGCATCTTGGGAGATTATTCCTTTTTCTGCAAAAATAAGATAAGAATAAATTATAAATAATATTCCTCACACATTCTCACAACGCAATCTTGTCCCGAACAAAGCATTCCTTGCTTGTAATTTGGGTACCACAGACAACAAACCTATATTAATAACATAACACCTACAAATGATTGACTTACACGGGAATCGAACCCGCAATCTCCTAAGTAGGCAGATACACTAGCTACTATGGCATCCACAGAGTACTTTTTTATATAAGGAAGATCGTCTCGTACAAGTTTTTTTTTTTACAAGAGAAAAGCAGCAGAAGCAATAATACTCACATGCGCGGTAAAAACTTAACGCATGCAAAACAAGACGGATTATTGTTATCTTTCGGATTCCATAAAAATGGGCATGTTTCTTACAAAAGAATAAGCTCCTTGAGGTCATCAAGCTCTAATAGGCTACTTGACCTATTTTTTTTCTTCATTCTAATCGCTTCTTAATCATTCATTTTCACTAAAAAAACTAATATTTTAATATTTTAAACAGTAGAAACCCATAAAAATGTTGATTGAAAAATATGCCCTATATATGGCGCCGAAAACACTGTCCGCCATTGTGCCGCCATAGTGTGACGTCATGTTTTTGTATTTTATACTTTCTTTATTGAAAAAAGTTTTATGTGCTAAACGTACGAGTCTAACAGTGCTTAAAAAATTGAAAAAGAATTTAGAAATCATTTGTAATGTTGAACACTTTTGTAGAAAAGTTTTGGCCATTTCATTTCCTAACTACAATAAATTGAGATAATAATTATATAAAACTGGTGTTTTATTTGAATTATTCAAGAAAATATATTTTATAAATCCTTCTAGGCTTATTCATATTATTTATGTACAAATAAACTTACATATAACGAGCGCGATAAATAAAAGATATTAAATTACAAATGGGATGACGTCACATCCAGATCGGAAGTACCGCAAAAGCGTTTTCGTCAGTACAATTCCTATTTTTATAAAATCATATTTTAAAATCGACTTTATTTATCAATCATAAGCTTTTATTTCACGATAAGGGTGAAATACAGTTTCCTAGGCCAAGTTCTACTAGAAATATGCATTTTTTCAATGAAATTAAATATATGTCAAGTAGCCTATTATTGTTACAAGAAATTTCTATCTCATTATTAAGTATGTTTACTATGAAAATTATATTTATGAATTCTGTATATTATCTGCATATTATATTATACTAGCTATATGACCGATGAACGAACTCGAATTCAAAAATTTAATACTTTTTTGTGAATGAAGGTAGAAAAATAAAAAATCCTAGTTTACGAATCACGCGGCGAGAGCGTCCCTACCTATATAAAAAGCAGTGTCGTCTTCGCGAGTGTCAGTATTCAAAAACGAGCCTCTCAGAACGAATCTCTGCTCGAACGCACCGCCTAAAAAAAATCAACTTCTACGTCGTTACTATGCGCGATAGCCTATAGAACTATTTAATCAGCCAAGTGTGAATGAGTGTGTGTGTGTAAATCTGTGTCAAGAAAAGAAGAGAAGAGGGCCCTCGAAGCGAAGCTACGGAACCAAACTGAGGTTGGTGAAATTATCTGCTTTTCTCGTCTTTATTCCCGAGATACAGTCCATTCAACTTAAATGAGAGGTTTTCTTATTTTTAATCTCTACCAGACGGCGCGACGATAGACACTTCTAGATTTTCTATTGGTTCCCCACCGATCTGAAATTATCTGTAGGTTGGCATCAGGGCTTCATAACGTTATCGAATAACAGAAAAAATATCGTTACGTACCGTTATTTTCATAATGGTAGCCAGACAACGTTATTTTTTTAACGATATTTAGTAAAATAACGTTATATTTACCGTTATTATTATAACGATATTTTTTCGTTATGTTTAAACGAAAAAATATCGTTATAATAATAACGTTATTTTCTGGTACCAGGTATGCGATCGTGCACGGTGCACTAAATCTCACTCGCAGCCCACTTTTTTGCGAGATTTGTGTGAAAATACAAAGAAAAAAATTTAGAAAATTTTCCCGCCTGTCATGACTTTCTTGACGGACTATAACGTTATCAAAGAACATATATTTACCGTTATAAATCCTATATAACGTTATAACATTAACCGTTATTAATATCAATTTTTAACGTTATTTTTAATATCGGGTAAATTTTCATAACGTTATTTAAGCCCTTGAAGCAGTAACGTTATGAAAAAATAACGTTATTTGAAGCCGTGGTTGGCATCACGGATACATATTGGTTGTTTCTAAAAAATATCAGTGTACTGTCAAGTGTGGCATAAATCAAAATATCTTAAACCTAAGCGATCATTGGCCTAAGCGATTAGGTCAGTATACTGGTAACAGTTTAGGAACACGCAAATTGTCAAACTGACAACTGATAGAGTTTTGGCGGGCATGTCATGGGCATGTCACTTTCAAACTCCTACTTTTTATTGTTGGTGTGGTTTTTATTATTTTTTCCCAAATTGTGTTATTTGGTATGTTCATTATTGGTAAAATATTAGCCATGAAATACCCGTTTACTGGCACAAGTGCAGATAAAATGTTGTCAAAACCAAAATGTATAATTCCTGTGATATTTGGTGTGAATATCGGTAAATAGGGCTATTTCTTCCGTGAGTTGAAACTAAAACATCGTTGTAATAACTTTGTTAACCTAGTCATTGGAATATTATGGCGTCGTTTTCAAATTGAAATCAAGTTTTACATTCTTTTGCCCAGTTTTGTAGCAATTATTGGTGGTATTACCGATAGTTGTCTACCCATACGCCATCTAGTTACTAAATGGAAACTGTTTGACAATCAAATTAAAAAGTTAGGAGGCGAAACTTTTTATTTTAGCAATAGCAACACTCTTTTGACATTTGTTCCTTTGACTTGCTGTTTTTGGCGGGAAGAGGAAGGCGCCTTTTTTTAACAATTTGGAAAAATCGTATTTAATAGTTTTTATACATTAAAAGTACTTTTATATAGTATATGCAGGACGAGAGCGAACTATAAATCTTCGTCATCGACGAAAAGGAAAATAGATGATATCTCAGGCGATAAGTACAAACCCTTTAGTAAGCCTTCGTATTCTAGAAAATATCCTGACAATAATTGCAGCGGAGAATTTATTGTCTTCGTCGAACATTGTAATGATACAAAAATAGGAAACATGAACCCCCTTAGCCTTTCGAAAATTTTCAAAAACGCAAAAGGAGTTTATGAAAGAGCTAGAATAAGCGCCCGCAAAATAAAAATAACTTTCAAACAAGCGGCATTGGCTAATGATTTCCTCAATGCATCATTTATTCAAGAAAACAATCTAAGAGCATATATCCCAGCAGCCTCTGTGGAAAGGGTTGGGGTAGTTAGGTACATTCCTAAGGAAATTAGTAATACGGATTTATTTGAAAAAATAAGTAGCGATATTGACATAACTGGTATAAGTAGATTTATGAAGGTCATAGGTCAAAGGTCAAAGGTCATAGGTCAAAGGTCATAGGTCATAGGTCATAGGTCATAGGTCATAGGTCATAGGTCATAGGTCATAGGTCATAGGTCCCCGAAACCCGAAATCCGAATCCGAAATCCGAAAACCGAAATCCGAATCCGAATCCGAATCCAAATCCGAAATCCGAATCCGAATCCAAATCCGAATCCGAATCCGAATCATTATTATCATGAAGTCATTTGTTTTCGTGTTTTTACTGTATATTTTAATAAAATTATCATTTTTGCAGGAAATGAAGATCAGAATCATTACAATAAAAAACGACCACATGTCGACCATTCTCACTGTAAAGTTGAGATATAGCAGAAACGCGGAGTAATCTAGAAATAGGTAGGTTGTGATAATAAACTAACATTTGAAAAAGGAAGTAGTACGGGGGGGTTTTTCTCACCCAAAACATCCCTCCTCAAGCCATTTCAAAATCAAAAAGTTGGCACAGGTTTATACCGCATTGTGTAATGGACTCGTATTGGCTTATGTTACAAAATAAGTTCTTAAGTTATGTATTTGATTATAGTGCAGATTTTTTATGTCTATGACTCCGCGGCCACCTAATTTTCTTTTTAGCGTAAATCGTTCGGTTGCTGAATGGATATGATGTATATTGTACTTATAACTAGCGGTTCGGGTTGCGATATTAAGAGCTTCGAGTTCTGTGTCTGTCCATTTTATTATTTCAAAAAAGTATGGCAAAATTGGTACTGCATAAGTATTAATAGCTTTGATTTTATTTCGGCCTGATAGTTGGGTAGATAAAATTTATTTAGTCTTAGTTTATATTTAGATGTTAGCTTATTCTTAATTTCCT
The DNA here is from genome assembly GCA_905333045.1 of Lysandra bellargus. Lineage (NCBI taxonomy): Eukaryota > Metazoa > Arthropoda > Insecta > Lepidoptera > Lycaenidae > Lysandra > Lysandra bellargus. The sequence continues at coordinate 6,622,065 of HG995338.1, forward strand.
TATGATTAATTGCTGGTCTTTGTATATATCCTAAGTATTTATATGTATTTATATGCTCATGCCTTTTACTCATGCCTTTTGCTCATGCCATTTGCGGATTGTATCGTATTGCTACGAGAAAGCCTTCAGTTTCACCGTATATATTACCTTTTGTTTTGCCTCTTAGTCTATTTATTTATTAATGCATTGTGTAATGGACTCGTATTGGCTTTAGTTAAAAAATAAGTTCTTAAGTTATGTATTTGATTATAGTGCAGATTTTTTATGTCAATGACTCCGCGGCCACCAAATTTTCTTTTTAGCGTAAATCGTTCGGTCGCTGAATGGATATGATGTAACGGTGAAACGGAAAAGGAAACGGAAACGGAAACGGAAACGGAAACGGAAACGGAAACGGAAACGGAAACGGAAACGGAAACGGTAACGGTAACGGTAACGGTAACGGAAACGGAAACGGAAACGGAAACGGAAACGGAAACGGAAACGGAAACGGAAACGGAAACGGAAACGGAAACGGAAACGGAAACGGAAACGGAAACGGAAACGGAAACGGAAACGGTAACGGTAACGGTAACGGTAACGGTAACGGTAACGGTAACGGAAACGGAAACGGAAACGGAAACGGAAACGGAAACGGAAACGGAAACGGAAACGGAAACGGAAACGGAAACGGAAACGGAAACGGAAACGGAAACGGAAACGGAAACGGAAACGGAAACGGAAACGGAAACGGAAACGGAAACGGAAACGGAAACGGAAACGGAAACGGAAACGGAAACGGAAACGGAAACGGAAACGGAAACGGAAACGGAAACGGAAACGGAAACGGAAACGGAAACGGAAACGGAAACGGAAACGGAAACGGAAACGGAAACGGAAACGGAAACGGAAACGGAAACGGAAACGGAAACGGAAACGGAAACGGAAACGGAAACGGAAACGGAAACGGAAACGGTAACGGTAACGGTAACGGTAACGGAAACGGAAACGGAAACGGAAACGGAAACGGAAACGGAAACGGAAACGGAAACGGAAACGGTAACGGTAACGGAAACGGAAACGGAAACGGAAACGGAAACGGAAACGGAAACGGAAACGGAAACGGAAACGGAAACGGAAACGGAAACGGAAACGGAAACGGAAACGGAAACGGAAACGGAAACGGAAACGGAAACGGAAACGGAAACGGAAACGGAAACGGAAACGGAAACGGAAACGGAAACGGAAACGGAAACGGAAACGGAAACGGTAACGGTAACGGTAACGGAAACGGAAACGGAAACGGAAACGGAAACGGAAACGGAAACGGAAACGGTAACGGTAACGGTAACGGTAACGGAAACGGAAACGGAAACGGAAACGGAAACGGTAACGGTAACGGTAACGGTAACGGTAACGGTAACGGAAACGGAAACGGAAACGGTAACGGTAACGGAAACGGAAACGGAAACGGAAACGGAAACGGAAACGGAAACGGAAACGGAAACGGAAACGGAAACGGAAACGGAAACGGAAACGGAAACGGAAACGGAAACGGAAACGGAAACGGAAACGGAAACGGAAACGGAAACGGTAACGGTAACGGTAACGGTAACGGTAACGGTAACGGTAACGGTAACGGTAACGGTAACGGTAACGGTAACGGTAACGGTAACGGTAACGGTAACGGTAACGGTAACGGTAACGGTAACGGTAACGGTAACGGTAACGGTAACGGTAACGGTAACGGTAACGGAAACGGAAACGGTAACGGTAACGGTAACGGAAACGGAAACGGAAACGGAAACGGAAACGGAAACGGAAACGGAAACGGAAACGGAAACGGAAACGGAAACGGAAACGGAAACGGAAACGGTAACGGAAACGGTAACGGAAACGGTAACGGAAACGGAAACGGAAACGGAAACGGTAACGGTAACGGTAACGGAAACGGTAACGGAAACGGTAACGGTAACGGTAACGGTAACGGTAACGGAAACGGTAACGGAAACGGAAACGGAAACGGAAACGGAAACGGAAACGGAAACGGAAACGGAAACGGAAACGGAAACGGAAACGGAAACGGAAACGGAAACGGAAACGGAAACGGAAACGGAAACGGTAACGGTAACGGTAACGGTAACGGTAACGGTAACGGTAACGGTAACGGTAACGGTAACGGTAACGGTAACGGTAACGGTAACGGTAACGGTAACGGTAACGGTAACGGTAACGGTAACGGTAACGGTAACGGTAACGGTAACGGTAACGGTAACGGTAACGGTAACGGTAACGGTAACGGTAACGGTAACGGTAACGGTAACGGTAACGGTAACGGTAACGGTAACGGTAACGGTAACGGTAACGGTAACGGTAACGGTAACGGTAACGGTAACGGTAACGGTAACGGTAACGGTAACGGTAACGGTAACGGTAACGGTAACGGTAACGGTAACGGTAACGGTAACGGTAACGAAGGTCATAGGTCATAGGTCATAGGTCATAGGTCATAGGTCATAGGTCATAGGTCATAGGTCATAGGTCATAGGTCATAGGTCATAGGTCATAGGTCATAGGTCATAGGTCATAGGTCATAGGTCATAGGTCATAGGTCATAGGTCATAGGTCCCCGAAACCCGAAATCCGAATCCGAATCCGAAATATATCCGAATACAAAATAAGTTCTTAAGTTATGTATTTCATTATAGTGCAGATTTTTTATGTCTATGACTCCGCGGCCACCTAATTTTCTTTTTAGCGTAAATCGTTCGGTTGCTGAATGGATATGATGTATATTGTACTTATAACTAGCGGTTCGGGTTGCGATATTAAGAGCTTCGAGTTCTGTGTCTGTCCCACGGTCGGTGGTCTGTCCATTTTATTATTTCAAAAAAGTATGGCAAAATTGGTACTGCATAAGTATTAATAGCTTTGATTTTATTTCGGCCTGATAGTTGGGTAGATAAAATTTATTTAGTCTTAGTTTATATTTAGATGTTAGCTTATTCTTAATTTCCTTATGATTAATTGCTGGTCTTTGTATATATCCTAAGTATTTATATGTATTTATATGCTCATGCCTTTTACTCATGCCTTTTGCTCATGCCATTTGCGGATTGTATCGTATTGCTACGAGAAAGCCTTCAGTTTCACCGTATATATTACCTTTTGTTTTGCCTCTTAGTCTATTTATTTATTAATGCATTGTGTAATGGACTCGTATTGGCTTTAGTTAAAAAATAAGTTCTTAAGTTATGTATTTGATTATAGTGCAGATTTTTTATGTCAATGACTCCGCGGCCACCAAATTTTCTTTTTAGCGTAAATCGTTCGGTCGCTGAATGGATATGATGTAACGGTGAAACGGAAAAGGAAACGGAAACGGAAACGGAAACGGAGACGGAAACGGAAACGGAAACGGAAACGGAAACGGAAACGGAAACGGAAACGGAAACGGAAACGGAAACGGAAACGGAAACGGAAACGGAAACGGTAACGGTAACGGTAACGGAAACGGTAACGGAAACGGAAACGGAAACGGAAACGGAAACGGAAACGGAAACGGAAACGGAAACGGAAACGGAAACGGAAACGGAAACGGAAACGGAAACGGAAACGGAAACGGAAACGGAAACGGAAACGGAAACGGAAACGGAAACGGAAACGGAAACGGAAACGGAAACGGAAACGGAAACGGAAACGGAAACGGAAACGGAAACGGTAACGGTAACGGAAACGGAAACGGAAACGGAAACGGTAACGGTAACGGAAACGGAAACGGAAACGGAAACGGTAACGGTAACGGAAACGGAAACGGAAACGGAAACGGAAACGGAAACGGAAACGGAAACGGAAACGGAAACGGAAACGGAAACGGAAACGGAAACGGAAACGGAAACGGAAACGGAAACGGAAACGGAAACGGAAACGGAAACGGAAACGGAAACGGAAACGGAAACGGAAACGGAAACGGAAACGGAAACGGAAACGGAAACGGAAACGGAAACGGAAACGGAAACGGAAACGGAAACGGAAACGGAAACGGAAACGGAAACGGAAACGGAAACGGAAACGGAAACGGAAACGGAAACGGAAACGGAAACGGAAACGGAAACGGTAACGGTAACGGTAACGGTAACGGTAACGGTAACGGTAACGGTAACGGTAACGGTAACGGTAACGGTAACGGTAACGGTAACGGTAACGGTAACGGTAACGGTAACGGTAACGGTAACGGTAACGGTAACGGTAACGGAAACGGAAACGGAAACGGAAACGGAAACGGAAACGGAAACGGAAACGGAAACGGAAACGGAAACGGAAACGGAAACGGAAACGGAAACGGAAACGGAAACGGAAACGGAAACGGAAACGGAAACGGAAACGGAAACGGAAACGGAAACGGAAACGGAAACGGAAACGGAAACGGAAACGGAAACGGAAACGGAAACGGTAACGGTAACGGAAACGGTAACGGTAACGGTAACGGTAACGGTAACGGTAACGGAAACGGAAACGGAAACGGAAACGGAAACGGAAACGGAAACGGAAACGGTAACGGTAACGGTAACGGTAACGGTAACGGTAACGGTAACGGAAACGGAAACGGAAACGGAAACGGAAACGGAAACGGAAACGGAAACGGAAACGGAAACGGAAACGGAAACGGAAACGGAAACGGAAACGGAAACGGAAACGGAAACGGAAACGGAAACGGAAACGGAAACGGTAACGGTAACGGTAACGGTAACGGTAACGGTAACGGTAACGGTAACGGTAACGGTAACGGTAACGGTAACGGTAACGGTAACGGTAACGGTAACGGTAACGGTAACGGTAACGGTAACGGTAACGGTAACGGTAACGGTAACGGTAACGGTAACGGTAACGGTAACGGTAACGGTAACGGTAACGGTAACGGTAACGGTAACGGTAACGGTAACGGTAACGGTAACGGTAACGGTAACGGTAACGGTAACGGTAACGGTAACGGTAACGGTAACGGTAACGGTAACGGTAACGGTAACGGTAACGGTAACGGTAACGGTAACGGTAACGGTAACGGTAACGGTAACGGTAACGGTAACGGTAACGGTAACGGTAACGGTAACGGTAACGGTAACGGTAACGGTAACGGTAACGGTAACGGTAACGGTAACGGTAACGGTAACGGTAACGGTAACGGTAACGGTAACGGTAACGGTAACGGTAACGGTAACGGTAACGGTAACGGTAACGGTAACGGTAACGGTAACGGTAACGGTAACGGTAACGGTAACGGTAACGGTAACGGTAACGGTAACGGTCAACGGTCAAAGGTCAAAGGTCAAAGGTCAAAGGTCAAAGGTCAAAGGTCAAAGGTCAAAGGTCAAAGGTCAAAGGTCAAAGGTCAAAGGTCAAAGGTCAAAGGTCAAAGGTCAAAGGTCAAAGGTCAAAGGTCAAAGGTCAAAGGTCAAAGGTCAAAGGTCAAAGGTCAAAGGTCAAAGGTCAAAGGTCAAAGGTCAAAGGTCAAAGGTCATAGGTCATAGGTCATAGGTCATAGGTCATAGGTCATAGGTCAAAGGTCAAAGGTCAAAGGTCAAAGGTCATAGGTCATAGGTCATAGGTCATAGGTCATAGGTCATAGGTCATAGGTCATAGGTCATAGGTCATAGGTCATAGGTCATAGGTCATAGGTCATAGGTCATAGGTCATAGGTCATAGGTCATAGGTCATAGGTCATAGGTCATAGGTCATAGGTCATAGGTCATAGGTCATAGGTCATAGGTCATAGGTCATAGGTCATAGGTCATAGGTCATAGGTCATAGGTCATAGGTCATAGGTAACGGTAACGGAAAAGGACAAAGGTCAAAGGTCAAAGGTCATATGTCATATGTCATAGGTCATAGGTCATAGGTCATAGGTCATAGGTCATAGGTCATAGGTCATATGTCATATGTCATAGGTCATAGGTCATAGGTCATAGGTCATAGGTCATAGGTCATAGGTCATAGGTCATAGGTCATAGGTCATAGGTCATAGGTCATAGGTCATAGGTCATAGGTCATAGGTCATAGGTCATAGGTCATAGGTCATAGGTCATAGGTCATAGGTCATAGGTCATAGGTCATAGGTCATAGGTCCCCGAAACCCGAAATCCGAATCCGAAATCCGAAAACCGAAATCCGAATCCGAATCCGAATCCAAATCCGAAATCCGAATCCGAATCCAAATCCGAATCCGAATCCGAATCATTATTATCATGAAGTCATTTGTTTTCGTGTTTTTACTGTATATTTTAATAAAATTATCATTTTTGCAGGAAATGAAGATCAGAATCATTACAATAAAAAACGACCACATGTCGACCATTCTCACTGTAAAGTTGAGATATAGCAGAAACGCGGAGTAATCTAGAAATAGGTAGGTTGTGATAATAAACTAACATTTGAAAAAGGAAGTAGTACGGGGGGGTTTTTCTCACCCAAAACATCCCTCCTCAAGCCATTTCAAAATCAAAAAGTTGGCACAGGTTTATACCGCATTGTGTAATGGACTCGTATTGGCTTATGTTACAAAATAAGTTCTTAAGTTATGTATTTGATTATAGTGCAGATTTTTTATGTCAATGACTCCGCGGCCACCAAATTTTCTTTTTAGCGTAAATCGTTCGGTCGCTGAATGGATATGATGTAACGGTGAAACGGAAAAGGAAACGGAAACGGTAACGGAAACGGAAACGGAAACGGTAACGGTAACGGTAACGGTAACGGTAACGGAAACGAAAACGGAAACATAAACGAAAACGGAAACGGAAACGGAAACGGAAACGGAAACGGAAACGGAAACGGAAACGGAAACGGAAACGGAAACGGAAACGGTAACGGTAACGGTAACGGTAAAGGTAACGGTAACGGTAACGGTAACGGTAACGGTAACGGAAAAGGTCAAAGGTCAAAGGTCAAAGGTCATAGGTCATAGGTCATAGGTCATAGGTCATAGGTCCCCGAAACCCGAAATCCGAATCCGAAATCCGAAAACCGAAAACCGAAATCCGAATCCGAATCCGAATCCAAATCCGAAATCCGAATCCGAATCCAAATCCGAATCCGAATCCGAATCATTATTATCATGAAGTCATTTGTTTTCGTGTTTTTACTGTATATTTTAATAAAATTATCATTTTTGCAGGAAATGAAGATCAGAATCATTACAATAAAAAACGACCACATGTCGACCATTCTCACTGTAAAGTTGAGATATAGCAGAAACGCGGAGTAATCTAGAAATAGGTAGGTTGTGATAATAAACTAACATTTGAAAAAGGAAGTAGTACGGGGGGGTTTTTCTCACCCAAAACATCCCTCCTCAAGCCATTTCAAAATCAAAAAGTTGGCACAGGTTTATACCGCATTGTGTAATGGACTCGTATTGGCTTATGTTACAAAATAAGTTCTTAAGTTATGTATTTGATTATAGTGCAGATTTTTTATGTCAATGACTCTGCGGCCACCAAATTTTCTTTTTAGCGTAAATCGTTCGGTCGCTGAATGGATATGATGTAACGGTGAAACGGAAAAGGAAACGGAAACGGAAACGGAAACGGAAACGGTAACGGAAACGGAAACGGAAACGGAAACGGAAACGGAAACGGAAACGGAAACGGAAACGGAAACGGAAACGGAAACGGAAACGGAAACGGAAACGGAAACGGAAACGGAAACGGAAACGGAAACGGAAACGGAAACGGAAACGGAAACGGAAACGGAAACGGAAACGGAAACGGAAACGGAAACGGAAACGGAAACGGAAACGGAAACGGAAACGGAAACGGAAACGGAAACGGAAACGGAAACGGAAACGGAAACGGAAACGGAAACGGAAACGGAAACGGAAACGGAAACGGAAACGGAAACGGAAACGGAAACGGAAACGGAAACACGGAAACGGAAACGGAAACGGAAACGGAAACGGAAACGGAAACGGAACCGGAAACGGAAACGGAAACGGAAACGGAAACGGAACGTATGTATGTATGTATGTATGTATGTATGTATGTATGTATGTATGTATGTATGTATGTATGTATGTATGTATGTATGTATGTATGTATGTATGTATGTATGTATGTATGTATGTATGTATGTATGTATGTATGTATGTATGTATGTATGTATGTATGTATGTATGTATGTATGTATGTATGTATGTATGTATGTATGTATGTATGTATGTATGTATGTATGTATGTATGTATGTATGTATGTATGTATGTATGTATGTATGTATGTATGTATGTATGTATGTATGTATGTATGTATGTATGTATGTATGTATGTATGTATGTATGTATGTATGTATGTACTGCAAGTTTCATCAAATTGTTTTATTAACTTTGAAAAAAATACCTTGGACTAACCTTGTAGATGATATTTTGAGAAAAAGATCCCCCGGTCCCATGAAATTAATTTTCTGCAGAAACAAAAGAAACTGTGGAACCATGTGTGGCTGCAGAACCACATCTTAGCTACACTTGTGCAAGATAACGGGACCGAGTACTTCATGGCTAATATTTTACCAATAGTGAACATCAAATACCTTATAACACAATTTGGGAAAAAATAATAAAAACCACACCAACAATAAAAAGTAGAAGAAGTTTGCAAGTAACATGGCCGCCAAAACTGTTGTCACTTATCAGTTTTCAGTTTGACAAGCTTTTCATTACCATTACCAGTATACTGCCGCTTAGGCCTTATCGCTTAGGCCAATGATCGCTTAGACTTAAGATATTTTGATTTATACCACACTTGACAGTACACTGATATTTTTTAGAAACACTACCAATATGTATCCGTGATGCCAACCTGCAGATAATTTCAGATCGGTGGGGAACCTAGAAGATCTAGAAGTGTCTATCGTCGCGCCGTCTGGTGGAGATAAAAAGTAAGAAAACCTCTCATTAAAATTTTGGTTGCGTTAGAGCTGGGTCGAAAATATTAATTAACTATTCAAGAAGAATAATCAAAAGCACAGCTTATACTAATAACTAAAAACAAATTTCGAGAAATGTCCAAGAAAAAAATCACAAATTCGTATGTGGAGACAAAGAGCGTGTGAGGTACGACCCACTTTACTCAAAATATAGATGAATATAAATGACTATTATTTCAATAATAGTCATAAATAACATTATGTATAATGGTAACAATGGTTTTGTCTTATTGTTTTGTTATTTAGCTTGAAATTCTTATGAAAAGTACAAATTTCAATAATTCATGTAAGTTGAACTAATTATTATTAATAATTAATTCATGATATTTGGACAACAAATATAATATTATAACATTATTTTTGAACACGTCAATTAATCTTTAAACAAACAATAATTATTGTTGTTTCCGGTTATGATACTTTTGTTACTAAAGATAGTACAGTTAATAAATTAATATAAAAGTGTTATAATTAAATACTTGATTTATAATGATTTTCAGGATGATTGTAACTATGAATCATTGTATTTATGATATTAGATGCAAATCTTGGTAGTCAGACGTGGGGTGGAGTGATGTTGGCGGTGGGGTTGTTTTTGATATGGCAGTATTTAAGGCGGGCTGTCTGAGGAAGGGACTCACTCTCTCTGTCTTGTCGTAAGCCGTCACTCTGCCTCCTGTCAATGTGAATTGGCTCTGAGTACTTCGAACAAAGATCGTTATAAGATAAGTATTTATTTGGTTAAAACGCTTCTTGGCCTTTTGTGTAATATCAGTTCTTTCAGCTTAATAATTGGAAATGAAGGAAAGCTAAGTGAATAATTGTATTACGTAGTTACGATACGTATAAACTACGTTTTATTTATTGGTGTTTATGATTTATACAATACTTTTATTTAGCAAGTCTAAGCTATTTCTGACATCAGAAGTGGGTCTGGCCCTTACGCCGTTGGATTTTAATGCATTTTTTTCCTTCCAGCAAAAACAAAATGGATGCCGCCTGGTTAAATATATTTTTGAACCCAACAATAAGCGAATACAAAATGGATGCCAACTGGTTAACACGCATTTTCGAATCCAATGAGGCAGTTATATCAATCTAAATCTAATAACGATGCCAAGTACCAACGAAAGAAACAAGACGGCTGAGCTAAAGTATAGTGAAAATATCGAGGTGTGGATTTTGAATTTATCTGGTGCTTCAATTTGTTGAAAAGGCAGGTAAGGCCCTGAAGGGCTCTTATTTAACGTGGTTTGAAAATAGAAAACGGAGACTAGATAACTTTTAAATCGTATCTGCAAATCTTTGTTCTGCTTTTGTTTTATAAAATTGAGAGGGAACTAAAGCTGTAATGTACCACTCTGGTTCCGTTGAATCGTACTCTGAATTTTATTTTCGTGAAACGATTTTGTTTTGTAACGGACAAGGATGTCATTAACGGAAGCTAAAGTTTATTTTAACTTCTGTACTGTGTAGTGCGGAATATGCGATATAAATCATGGTTTGACCATTTAATAATAGATCTGTCATTGGTGTTCAATAAGCTGCTTATATTCTCGTCAATTGAGAATATTCTTCACGAAAATTTATTTTTACAACTTACAAGATTTCTAAGAATATAGCCATAGACCATTTATAAAGTATTTGTATAATATAAAATATGTACTTACATATTGTATTATCCAAGAATATTTTGTTTTCTTTCCTTTCACAAATGACACAATAATTCACTAACATGAGAGAACTCACAAAGACTGGCGAGTGGAGTACTGTTTGTATGAGCTTGCGGATAGTATATTATGTAATAAATTCGGCACAGTTATTATACACTTCACAAATAATAATGTAATGAATAATTACAAGTATAAATAACTTATTTTCCAACAAGAATTTAAAAAAAATTACAAGTACTGAGGGTAGTTTGTAAAAATTTGCGTAAAAATAGAATGCCATAGATGTCGTACGGTATTACTATGGTATTACTAGATGTGGCATTCTTGTTGTACGATCTAATATTATTACGTTGTTGTACGTAATACTTTGGTGGTATTTGTTTTGTTTAATTTGTTTAGTTTATCAAAAGGCGTTAAAAAAATGTTTAGAAAACTATGGAAAATGAATATTTAAACAGGAAAGAGTAATTCATGGATTTAGTCAAAATAATTGCCGTGATGATAGGAGTAATTGAGAATCTGATAAAAACTTGTGAATAAAAAGTTTTTCTTTACTATTGTTTTGCTTGTTACTGAATAAGCCAATATTTTAATTGTCGCTGAAATTATTCATTTTAGCAGTTCTGATAAAGAGTTACTTTTACATTGAGTAAACAGGCTGATATATTTTATCTGCATTTGTTGGTGGAAAACATTAGTATTATAGACAAGGATAAAAAGAATTTATTATAATTCTGTGCTATTTTATCCAGGTACACATAATTTATTATGTAACGTATAGATTGAAGGGACATAGATAAATTTGAACAGACACAGTTAAAGGCATGATAGGTATATTGTGGTGTTTCACAATAATTGTTCACCTTAGAGGTTTTTGTTTAGAGTGTTAAAACTTGATAGATATTTTTGAATAAATGAGATTATAACTATAATATGTGTTGTATAGGTGCCACACAATGGAAGTATATTATACTGGAATAAGTGCTAAAATATTACACGAGGGAGCAATGTCAGAACTCAGAATATTAGTACTGTAATGTGTTGTGAAGGAGCTAGATCTTAGGACGAATCCTAACATTTTATGGGCCTTATAGTGTTAACAATTTTATAGTTATTTAGTGCCATGATCGCGGATTGTATTAGACAACGTTCAGACAATAGCGGATTGTATTTAGAGACCCATCTTCTAAAGTATAGTTGAATCAGTTTACCCACAAAAGTAAATGTAAAGAGAAAAAGAGACTGATAATTCCTTCTATAACTGTAATAATACAATTTTTTGCTAACAATGAACATTCTTTCTGGTTAGATCAGGTGTAGCAAGGAAACTTGAAAACCAGTATTGTCAAAAATAGAGAAAATAATTTTGAATAGAATATCCAACATAATATTATTTGTGCTTCTCTAAGGTTATGGGGAACATCTAGAACCACGCTATGGCACTTGTTTTATATATTGTGGGCTGGAGGTTGGGAAGGCCGTGAGAGCAACTCTAGTCCATATAATGTTCTTCCAATGGGTTGTTGGTGTTTAGGCGTCTCAGTGTGATCCGTGGAAGGTGTAAATGGGTAGTCCACCCGGTGGGGCGGCGCAGTAGCCATCTGCATCCCAATACTGGGTTGGTCTTCTTTTCATTTAATGGTTATAGGGTTAAGTTAGGTTTAGGTTAAATCTAACTTGAGGTTTGGGTTAGGTTTGGGTTAAGTTAGGTTAGGTTTGAGTCAGGTTAACCTAACCTGGTTTTCAGATTTTCTTCATAATGTTTATGAGATTGAGGGTTGTTGAACCCAAATTTTAATCGAATGTAGGTTCCCAAAAAAAAAGTGGTTTCCAACTTCCAGGTTTTTAGGAAATAAGACCATGGGTTTGTATTTGTATATCCATTGTAAAGAAAATATACTTTGGTGAGAAAACTGTTGTGAAGTAATTAATATGGGTACATTTAAAATTGATGTTGTTTTGCAAAGCGATATTATTATTCATCGTATTGAGAATTTACAAGTTAGATAGGAGCCATAATTGAAAAGGAGAACAACATATATATATAATTTGAATATCAGTTTTGATAAGGGCTTCAATGATTGAAAATAAGTTTTTCTGACATTATAATATGGTCGGCAAGAAGCCTTCGACAAACAAAAATTTCATTTCAGGATTGTAATTTTCAATAGGTACTAATTACAATTAATGGAGCTATAACAAATAATTGGCGATATACAAATAATCTCGCAATTATTGGGGTAAAAGATGCAAATTTTACTGTTCGAATTTAAAAAATAATTAAAGTTGTGAAAAGGAGTATGTATAGCTTGCTGGTTGTTGTAATAATCATCGTGTTAAAAGCCTTTTACAGGTCGATGAGTACAATCGACTGGTTTTACATGGGTTTTACTTTGTTTTATTATAGATTAATTACTAAAGGGATACTATCCATGGATTTGTTATGGCACAAATTTCATAATTTTCAGAAGTTATAAAACCTATTTAATTAAAAGTGAATTTTCAATAATTCTGTAAGACTGTTGAAACTCGAGAGGCACTAAACCGATTTGGCTAGTTTTAGCCTTGAAGTATTTGATGAAGGCTAGGAGTAAGTTGACAAAGTATCTTGGAAAGGAAGTGATACGAATTACGAAGGTTAACCACGTTTAACTTTTTTTTATATTGGTATTAAAGTCTAGACAGAGATGGTGTTTGATAGATAAAACAAATTGATAATAATCACACAGTAATAAATACAGTATCAATAAGTTGTGGTAATGAGGCAGAATGACCGAGCTGTTTTTGTAATGTCAAGTGAAGTTATATTTTGATGAGTTATTTTAAAATTTGTATTTGGTTTAAATGAGTTGCTAATGATGGTATTACTCAGTATTTTGACTATTGTTTTGGCTGACCAATCTTTTAGGTCTGAGCTCTGGGTACATAAATTAATATTTTCTTAGAGGAATAATTTATTTTCCTTGTGAGGTGTCAACCTGGTGTAAGATTCTAACGATGGATCTATCATGACAGGTGTGACTGGCCGTGTGAGGTATGTTAATGCCGTGAAGCTGGTGTGATGTCTGGACACTATGTAGTGGGACAAAACACGACAGTTTGTGAGAGATGTAAATGCTGTGTTGATTAGCCTACTGTGATGATGATGAAACATGAGTTTGACAAAAATGGTACTGCCTAATCGGACTGATGAATCAATTTGGACATTACATGGCAGTAGGTAATGGGATTGATCATGACAGCCCGTTGACTATTTGGACTTTGACTTTTACTTTTCAGAACTTAGAGTTTTCCTTTTCAGAAAAGTTATGAAAACACTTCGAGAACGAAGTGTCTGTCAGAATGGCCGTGTGAGGTACGACCCACTTTACTCAAAATATAGATGAATATAAATGACTATTATTTCAATAATAGTCATAAATAACATTATGTATAATGGTAACAATGGTTTTGTCTTATTGTTTTGTTATTTAGCTTGAAATTCTTATGAAAAGTACAAATTTCAATAATTCATGTAAGTTGAACTAATTATTATTAATAATTAATTCATGATATTTGGACAACAAATATAATATTATAACATTATTTTTGAACACGTCAATTAATCTTTAAACAAACAATAATTATTGTTGTTTCCGGTTATGATACTTTTGTTACTAAAGATAGTACAGTTAATAAATTAATATAAAAGTGTTATAATTAAATACTTGATTTATAATGATTTTCAGGATGATTGTAACTATGAATCATTGTATTTATGATATTAGATGCAAATCTTGGTAGTCAGACGTGGGGTGGAGTGATGTTGGCGGTGGGGTTGTTTTTGATATGGCAGTATTTAAGGCGGGCTGTCTGAGGAAGGGACTCACTCTCTCTGTCTTGTCGTAAGCCGTCACTCTGCCTCCTGTCAATGTGAATTGGCTCTGAGTACTTCGAACAAAGATCGTTATAAGATAAGTATTTATTTGGTTAAAACGCTTCTTGGCCTTTTGTGTAATATCAGTTCTTTCAGCTTAATAATTGGAAATGAAGGAAAGCTAAGTGAATAATTGTATTACGTAGTTACGATACGTATAAACTACGTTTTATTTATTGGTGTTTATGATTTATACAATACTTTTATTTAGCAAGTCTAAGCTATTTCTGACAAGCGCATGCATTAGAGAGCAAAAAATTATGTAAAAAGAAACAATTTAGCGGTAAGACCGCCTATATTTTGTACGGATTCTTTTAGCGTGTTTCTTCTGTAGTTTAGTTTTTGTACAAATAAAAAAAATCTATTCTATTCTAAAACCCCAATTATTTTAAAAGTAAAGACTGGAGCCGTAAGAGTTAAGTTTTGCGTTAAATTTAATACAATAAATATTTTTCCTTATATTATAATTTATAAGGCAAAATGGCAGATATTTGTTAAATTGGCAGCACTAAGCCCACGTGTCAAATTTGACGGTTTGCTGCGAACCGTCAAAACTGTCAAATTCACACGAAGTGAAGTAGCTGCATACGAGTTTGACAGCTGTCAAACTCGCCTACGCGGCAGGGCTTCAAATAACGTTATTTTTTCATAATGTTACTGCTTCAAGGGCATAGATAACGTTATGAAAATTTAACCGATATTAAAAATAACGTTAAAAATTGATATTAATAGCGGTTAATGTTATAACGTTATATAGGATTTATAACGGTAAATATATGTTCTTTGATAACGTTATAGTCCGTCAAGAAAGTCATGACAAGCGGGAAAATTTTCTAAACGTAATCACGCTTATAAGGTGTATTTTTTCTTTGTATTTTCACACAAATCTCGCAAAAAAAGTGGGCTGCGAGTGAGATTTAGTGTACCGTGCACGATCGCATACCTGATACCAGAAAATAATGTTATATTTACCGTTATTATCATAACGATATTTTTTCGTTTATACTTATCGAAAAAATATCGTTATGATAATAACGGTAAATATAACGTTATTTTACTAAATATCGTTAAAAAAATAACGTTATCTGGCTACCATTATGAAAATAACGGTATGTAACGATATTTTTTCTGTTATTCGATAACGTTATGAAGCCCTGTGGGAAACTTATGACGCGATAAAGGTAGGGATAGCAAGGACGGAATTTTGGATAGATAGGATCAGGAATTTTTTTATATAAATACATAATACTTATGAGTATAATAGTATACGAAATATCAGTAATTATATATTTTATAAATTTAAATTATTACTTATTATAAATTCAGATAAAATACATAAATATTTTATGGGGTCACATAATATACACATCATACTAGTAGGAAGAGGAACATGAAGGGAGTGTAAAGAGGATAAAAACGATGTATGATCAAGCAAAGGACACGAGAAAAATATGTGATCTAAAGTTCCCGTGTCCTCCCCACAATCACACATATCATTATTGAATATGCCAATTCTATTTAAATGACTAGGAATACACGCATGTCCTAATCTCTTATTATTATAGATGAAATAACTCGTTTTGAACTATTGATTCTATTAAACCAAGACTTTTTTACACGGTTACAACATACGGTTACCCTTATTTTGCCCAGTAAATTCCCAATATTTATTCCGTTCTCTATATAAATCAATTGCCGGTAAACTCAAAAGGTCACTGGGAAAAATGTTAAATGGATACAAGTCACCACTCTGCACTGCATCCTTAGCTATTTTATTTGCTTTTTCGTTGCCTACAACTCCTGAGTGGCTAAGAACCCAAGAAAATGCTACTGTATACCCTTTCGCAATGCATTTATAAAGTTTATATCTGATATCAAAAACAATATGGTGATAGGGTTTACTGCAAAACGGAAATTTTTCAATACCCTGTAATACACTTTTTGAGTCTGAAAAAATAATAGTCTTGGTTAATTTAAACATTAATACGTATTCTAAAGCTTTAAAAATGGCTAAACATTCTCCGGAATATACTGAACTTTCTATAGGCATTTTAACTTTTCGATGTATTTTATATTGACTGTGACATACACCAACTCCTACATTTCCTGTTTCTTGTAACTTAGAAGCATCAGTAAAAATATGATGCCAATTACTGTATTGGCTGTTTATAAAATTATTTCTATTATTATTTTTAATTACACCTAATTCATACTTTACATCAGGTTCAATCAACAGACTTTCAAAATTGTATGAGAACAAAGGTAGTACATCGGATTGATAAATGGGAGCAGATATTGAAAGAAGTTTACGATAACTTACAATAAGGCATGGTAATGCCTAACCTTTTGTAAAGGGGATGAGACTCAAAACAGCATTTAGTTGAGCTACTTTTTCCAATAATGGATGGAATTTGTACTGTTTTAAACGAAAAACAAATCTGTCACATAAATATTGTCTTCTTAGACTTAAGGGTGGCTCAGTGCATTCTACCTGTAAGGCATTAATGGGACTTGATTTCATAGCTCCACCTATTATTCGGAGAGCTTTGGATTGAATTTTATCTAATTTCTTCATGACACATAAATTATCACCTACTAATAAAAATATACCGTAGTCTAAGACACTTCTAATAACAACATTATAAATGAGTTTTAAACAAAACGGATGAACTCCCCACCAGACTCCCGCAAGACATCTTAAATGAAATGAAATGAAAATATACTTTATTGTGCACAATCATTATGATGACAAAGTTAAAATAATATTATTATATAAAGAAGGTACACAAAGGCGGCCTTATTACTAAGCAGCAATTTCTTCCAGGCAACCTTCGAGCGAGAGGATAAAATTGCTGGATATGGGTACAGTGCTTAAAAGTATAAAAAGTTCGTATAAAATAAAATAAATATACATAAACAATAACATAATTATAATATATATTATAATATATAATATAATACTAAATAATAATGCAAAATACATATCAATATTATTGCTGTAAGATACATTTTTAGAATTTAAATTTGACACCTCAAACTTAGATAATATTCTTTTAAAGAAGACTTAAAAATATTTAAAGTTTTGGCTTGCCTGATTCATGTAGGTAGGGAGTTCCAGAGGAGTATGGACTGGACAGAGAAGGACGAGTGGAAAAACTTTGTGCGGTGAGTAGGGATATCTAGTAAGAGATTGAATAAGAATAAGAATATTTTTTTTATTTTGATACCACACAACATAATATTATGTATCTAGAGCAAACAATAATAAAGCAAACAAACAATAATAATACGATGTGCTTAGTATTATTTCTACAACTACAATACATATTATATTGCGTGACGTCAAAATTGGCCCAGGCTCAGCTATACGCAACAAGCTAGCTCGCTGCACTGGTATTCTGCCCGGACCAATGAGTGACTTCACCACAAAATAAGGTGTAAAATCTAAACTATACTTACTCTAATAAAATTAAACTAATACAAAAAAACAAAAATAAGAAAAAAAAAAACAATAACGAGCATACAAAGAATTTATCACATTAAATAACCACTAACAATAATATTATTATTAATAACAAAAGAAAAACTAATGCCTCAGTCCTGCAGTTGGCTCTTTGCTGTTTGCAGTAGCCATCCTGCGTTGGCAATTTGCAATAAGGCCGCCATGATGATCGGAAGAAGAAGAAGATATGATTTATGGTATACCTAACTATTTGTAAACAAACGTTTGTTTAGCACAAACTTTATAGAATGCTAACCATAGTTTCTACAATAGTGATTTGTGAATTATAGTGATATAACTTAACATGGTAACTAATATTTTATGAAAAAACAGCACCGGTCGTTTCGATATAAGTTATATGAGTAATATTTATAATTTAAATAAAAAAATGGTAAGTGCAACCGACCTTAAGAAATATAATAGCAAATAGATTCACTGGTGGACATAGGATAGTTAAGATATTAACTCAATAATACAATAGGTACAGAACACCAATAAGCTTCTAAAGAGTGGCATCGTCTGAAAACAAAGATTAGTAAGATCGCCCCGCCGTTGGATAACTAAACAATGCAGATCGTGGTGCATAAGTTTCAGGTATTGTATTTGCTTGTTTTTGAGACGTAAGTAAGTGAATTTTGTAGTGGCGACTAAACGAAGCCTTTGTTTTCAGCGCCCGGAGAGGAGGTGGGAGGTTATTCCAACAGCGGGAGGCTGCATATCTAAACGATCCACGGAATGCTGCTGTTCTATGCTGTGGTGTTATGATCCCATACTGGGAGGCTCTGGTACGCATACTCACATCGCTAGCCCAAGATAGTTTTTCATACAAGTAAGAAGGCGTTCGGGTTAGTATAACATCAAAAAGGAGTGAGGCAAAATGTAACTTCCTACGCTCCTTCATCTTCAGGAGATTTGCATTATTGATGAAAGGAGTTACATGAGCACGTGGAGGGACTGTAAAGCAGAAACGGACACAAACATTTTGAACTCTCTGCACAAGCTTCTCTGTTCTGGCAAGTAGGTTTGCTCCTATAGCAGTGTCCGCATAGTTTAACTTCGAAAGTACAAGTGTCTCACAAAGTCTGATCCGTATGTCCTCACTGAGATATGGTCTGAATCTGTAAAGACTTTTTAGACAGAAGAAACATTTGCTGACAACATCCAAAATGTGTTGTTCGAACTTAAGTTGTGAATCCATTATGACTCCCAAGTTACGAGCAACATTCACGCGTTCAATTTGCTGTCCGTTTATTGAAACAAAAGGTTGTTTATCCGAGATATCAGCAACCTGCTTCTTGGAACCTAAAATCATGAATTTAGTTTTAGTTGGATTTAGGACCAGCCCACAAGACTTAGACCACTCTGATATACTTTCTAAATCATCATTGATCTTATTAACAGCTACTCTTGTATCTTGTGGATCAAAACTAAAGTAAATTTGTGTGTCATCAGCGTACATATGGTGTTTACAGTGAACCACCTTGTGAGACATGTCTGCACTAAAGAGTAAGAATAGTAGAGGGCCGAGAATAGATCCCTGAGGGACACCTTTGTGTACTTCCGCGCAATCAGAAAATGTCCTAGTACCATCACTAGCTGTAACTTCCACCTTTTGTGACCTCCCAGTTAGATAACTACGGAACCATTGGACTACGGATGGTTCGAAACCGTAGTATGATAGTTTAGAAAAAAGAAGAGGTATGTTAACAGTGTCAAATGCCCTGGAATAATCCAGGAGTACTAGGATAGTCCCCATGCCCTGATCTTGAGCAGAGATAACATTGTCAATAACATCAAGTAGATCAGTATTTGTGCTGTGCTTACGTCTAAAACCAGATTGATACTTAGGAAGAATATTATTGGCCTCAAGATAGTTAACAACCTGGTTGTAGACAGCTTTCTCAACAATTTTTGAGATACAGGGTAAGATACTAATAGGGCGAAGGTCACAAGGGGAGGTAGGGTTAGGTTTCTTCGGGATTGGCTTTATCAGAGCTGTCTTCCATATAGAGGGAAAGGTAGATGATAATATAGACCTATTTACTATATTAGTAATGGTACTTAGGGTATTAGGCAGTGTTAAGGTCAACATCTGCAAGGATACATTATCAGCACCAATAGAATTAGATTTAAGCCCTTGTATAATTTTCAGCACAGTAGTTTCAGAGACTGGGGAGAGACTAAATCTGGTCTCACCTACTGTGCATGACTGATAATGATCCATCAATGATGTACAGTTTAAGGGATCACCAGGTACATTGAGAAAATGCTGATTTAGGATATTAGGGTCATTACAGGAGTCAGGTAAAAAGGATTCATGGGATTTAGTTAAGTTTAAGTTGTTTTTTAAATTTTTCCATAAAGTTTTTGGGTTATTGATATTTCTATTAATATTTCTATTAAAATAAGCATGTTTCTCTGAATTAATAGCCGATGTAACAAGTGATTTTAGGTCTTTGTATACTTTTTTGTGGGCCATATTTTTAGAAGTTTTCCATTTGGAGAAACTCTTATCTCTGAGAATCATCATTTGTTTGACTGTATCAGTCAGCCAAGGCGGGGATTTTTTTTTTATAAATACTTTTTTGACTGGGGCATGAAGGTCAAAAAGTGTGATAATGACTCTGTTAAACTCAGTGACCATATCATTGACGTCCTCTATGCTTAGAATATATTCCCAATCTATCCTATCTAAGTCACGGCCAAAATTATCCAACAAAATGTCCTTAAATGGCCTGTAGGAAGTCACAAAAGGTGCAAGTTTAGGCTTCTTAAAGTTAAACTCTGCTGAGACTACTGCATGATTGCCTAACTCAGGGATGTGGTCAACCAGAACAGAGCGCACCGATGCATTAGTACACACTATATCAATTAAAGTTTCCGAATGCTCAGTGAAGTGTGTGGGCTCCATAACAACTTGTTTAATTTGCAGAGAGTCCAAAAACTGTGTCAGTAGTATTGTTTTATTATCAGAGGGTTGTAGTACATTGATGTTGAAATCCCCAACTAAAATAATGTAGTCAAATGTGGCTAGAGAACACCAGGATAGAGTCAGTGCGTCGATGAACAAGTTAACATCCATCCAAGGTGGCCGATAGGCTGTTCCTACTGCAATTTTAAGGTGATTAATTTTAAGACTCAGCCACATTTGCTCAACTGAAGAAGTCTCAAGAGTTGTAATCCGCCGTACATTAACACCATTCCTTATGTAGAAACCAACACCGCCACCACGACCTCCTCTGATGTTGATAGGTCGTGGACTGTGTCTAAGCTTATAACCATGAATGACTGGCGCTTTCGCGTCTTCACCTTCCCTGAGCCAGGTCTCATTAATGGCCATAATGTCGACTGATAGACGTTCCATCAAAGCTGTGAACTCGTCATGTTCCCAAGGATCCTGCGTTGAAAAACCCTACAGAGAATCGTTTCTTATGGTTATTTGCCATTTATATTATAAATAGGATGAATAAAAAATAAACAAAAGTTACAGTATAATATAGTGTGCATACAGACCAACAATGATACTTGGGTAATATAATATGAAAATAGACCTTTAGCAGTGTATATCATTTTAAAATTAGTATAACATTTAGCAGTAATTTTTGTAATAGAATAATATATAATATTGATAAAATAACAGTATCCACATATAAACAAATTAAAAACCTTCTCAGAGTATAAGTGAGTATGCTTCCAGGGCCCAGTGTCAGATCTGCAAAAACTAACATAACAGAAATAATGTGTGTTTTATAACCTTAGTCTATAATAAAATATAACTAAACAAAACAAGTCTTTTATTACAGAATTACTGCGACCCAAAAATACGAAAAATGTCCGATTCAGTGCGAAAGTGATGGACTGGCCCGCCATCAGATTGTCGAGCATAGACGCGGCCACGCCTGGTCCACGAGTGGCGCCACTTCTTTTCAATGCATGCCACACGCACCCGGCGGTATAGCAAACGATTATGACGCGTGAGCCTCTCGTTGACGAAGACACGTGCCCCACCGTCCGAAGCGAGGCCACGCCGAACACGAGCCGCTTTGATCAGTTCGTCCCGGAGATCACGGCGTGCCAGTCGCACCACCACACGGCGCGGACGACCGCCCACAGCAGGGGGCACTCCTACGCGCTCAGCGAACACCACGTCCCGACCCTCCAGCATAACACCCAGCCGAGACGCAAGCACCGTGACCGTGTGTGTCACGTTTTCGCCTTTCTCCTCTGGCAGGTGTCCGATGTCCAGGTCCGCAAGAAGTGCGTCTTGATCACGGTCGTTAAGATCGAGTTTCAGCTCGGCCACGCTGCGCTCCAGTTCATTAATTTTTACTGCGCCCGTGCCGCCGACGCTGCCCTGCTCAAGCGCATCCAGTCTCCTTTCGGCGCTGATTAGCCGCGAGGACAAGTCCGTAATGGTCTCTCTCAGCAGTGCCATCTCTTGGCGACAGCCGCGAAGCTCAGTGACGAGATCGGCAAAATCGCGCCGAAATATCGCCAGGTTATCCAGACTGCTATCACTTGTGACTGCTGAAGGCGATCTGTTATGACCCTCAGGGGAGCTGTTAGTGTGCCGGTCGATTACCTCAGTGGGAGTGGGGAGTCCGGTGTCAGCAACAAGACCTCTAACAGGCGTATGACTGTTGTCGCCACGTCTTTTGTTCTTTTTACAAATTGGACAGACCCAGTCCGCCCCTACGTTCGCCTTTGGTGTTAAGGCGAGACACCCCTTGTGGTATTTGATGTTACAGGCACTACATGGCACTATAATGTCAGTCGGGGTTTTTCTCAGAGACTTCTCGCAGCCGCCACACTTTGTGGTTTTATCCATATTTTCTTAGGAAAATGGTACAAAAATCCTTTAAGAGATGGCGCTATCAAGGTGAAGTTCAAGACTACTTCAATAGATGGAGCTGTATAGGTCGATGGTCGACTGTTTTAATAGCAAACGAGTGATCGACGTGATATAGGCACTCGACGCTAGATGTCGCTCCCAGTCTCGAATATCAGCAATACGTTAATTTATAATTCACCGACACTACCCTCACTGTGTGTGTAAAAGTACGTACGTGCTGTGATGATAAGTTGATTTAAAAGCAGATGCGCGCTTGTACAGCCTCACAAACACTCACACATCGGGAACTGAATGTTACGTTTAAAATGAACCACACCACCTGAATAAATACTGTGTTTTACTATAAAAACAAATAAAAATACGGACAGGTAAACTAGTAGCTTTGACGTTTGTGACGTCACGATTTGACGATGACCTCAGCTCTTGCCTGTCATGACAACGAAATGTAGAGGTATTTTTAAGGTATTCAGGACTATTGGGATCAAAAAGGATGGTGTAAAGGAGTGATAGTACACGAGCATTGCGACGGTCACGTATCGGCAACCACTTCAGCTTATTGCGAAACTCTGAAACATGATCGAATTTGCGTAACCCAAAGATGAATCTTAGAGACAAATTTTGAAGGCGCTCAAGTTTGTCCAGCTTGTCCTCAGTTAAGTTAATGAAGCTGACATTGGCATAATCTAGGAGTGACAAAAACAGTGACTCGGCCAGGGCTACTTTTGTAGGAATCGGCAAAACGTATCTCAGTCTTTTTAGTTCAGTGGAAAACACTTTCCTACTTACTTCCTTCAGGTGCTGAGACCAAGACAGGTGCTCATCAATGTATACACCAAGATTCTTGACTACTTTACTATAGGGTATTACTGTATTATTGATGAGAACTGGTGGTAACGTATTCCAGTTAATTTTGGAAACAAGCCCCGGACTGCCAATAATTATTGATTGCGACTTTATAGGGTTTAGAAGTAAACCATACTCATAACTCCAATCACAAATGGCCGATAAATCTTTATTCATAACTCCAACTGCTTCAGGTAATGTATCCAAAGTCGACTGTGTGTAAATTTGTAAATCGTCTGCATACAGATGGAATGAGCAGAGTATTAATAGAGTGATAAAGTTTATAAACAAGGCAAAAAGTAAAGGAGATAATACACCACCTTGAGGGACACCAGCAGATGCGTACGAAGCGGCCCAGTCAGAGAGAGATTCTGAAATTTTGACCTTTTGACGTCGACCCTCGAGATAGCTACGAAATAGCTGAATTACAGAAGGTGAAAAGTTAAATACTGCCAGCAAGCTAAGTAGGATGTCATGATCAATAGAGTCGAACGCTTTACTAAAGTCGAGCAAAGTTAAGATGGTCAACTTCTTATCGTCCATCCCAGACCGAATGTCATCTGTAACTTTGACCAGGGCCGTCGTAGTACTATGTCCCGTCCGGAAGCCAGATTGATGCGAACTAAGCAAATTATGGTGGGTAACGTATCTATTGAGCTGATGATGTATAAGTTTCTCTAATACTTTTGATAAAAAGGGAAGAATGGATATGGGGCGAAAATCGGAAATGGTTTTAGGACGAGAGGATTTAGGCAGAGGGATTATGTGAGCGGCTTTCCAGGTATTAGGGAAAGAACATGTCGTTAAACAAAAATTAAAAATATGTGAAAGAATGGGAGTGATTAAATCTAAGATTGGAAGAATCATTTTACGGCTTATACCATCATCACCAACAGCATTCGACGATATCGACATTATGTGTCTTCTAATTCCGTCCTCAGTAAAAGGTAACAAGGTAAATGACTCGGTGTTTGATTTGGGTAATAGGGAGATCTTATTTAAGGTGTGCAATTTTATAATTGGATCCATAGTAGGAGAGTCAGCAAAATGATTGTTAAGCGCATTTATATCGACATTGCAGGATTCACTTAAATTAGAATTTTTGCCAATACCTAGAGTTTTGAGAAATTTCCAAGTTTTACTTGGATCACCGCTTTCAACTGAGGCACGGATATATCGCCGTTGAGCATCTCGACACATGGTGTTGCAACGGTTTCTTAGTTTAATATAACTGTCTCGGTGCTCGTTGGAGTTGTTTCTCTTAAACCTTGCCTTAGCCGCGTGTTTAGCATTAATTAGGGATTTCAATTCATTTGACAACCAAGGCGCGGGTAGATGCTTAATTCTTACGGCTTTAATGGGAGCATGCTTATCGTAAAGCGATGTAAGCAAAGTACTAAATACCTCCACCTTGGCATCAGTTGAAGCTGCTTTATATAAAGGCGTCCAATCTATAAGAGTTGCATCTTCTCTTAGGGCATCCACATCCATGGATGAGAAATTACGTTGCACTAATGCAACGTAATTTCTAGCACTAACACTAGTTCTACGTTTAGATTTGGGAGTGCGAATGTTAAAAGCAACGTATATCAGATTGTGATACGAGAATTTTTCCGCAGAAGTCTGACCATGTTTACTAATTGAGTTTGGCGAGGATACAATGATCAGGTCAAGCCATGATGGACGACAACCTGGGGAGCAGTGTGTTGGGTTTAATGGCAGTAAACTCAAATTACATGCATCCAAAACTGACATAAGGTTCTTGGATCTATTATCGTTCTTAAACATACATGTGTTAAAATCACCCATTATAATTAAATGAGTGTAGTTAGGCCTATAAGATTCAAGTATACTCTCGAAAGATGAGAAATAGTTATGATGCATCGAGGGACAGTAGAAAACACCAAGAAGCATTTTACTACTGAAAGATACCTGAACCTCAATCAGCAAATACTCTAGTGAATCCACTGGTAGGTCCTGCGCAGACGAACTTATTATTGAGAAAGAGATGTCGGACCGTAGGTAGATCGCAACGCCACCACCGCCTTTCCCAACACGGTCGTTGCGAATTAGCTTAAAACCAGGTAGGCTATAACAAGTAGAGGGTAGGCAAGGCTTAAGCCAAGTCTCAGATACGAAGATGGCGTCAACATTTACCTGATCAAAAGCGGTCAACATATCAGAATAATGAGCCGGAATACTCTGTGCATTTATATGAACAGCCTTAAAACATTTTTTGACATTAGAAAAATTACTTATAATAGTATCCCTAATGGGAGTATAAGAAGCACTTAAAAAACTCTCATCACTGTTTATCGAGGAACCAGACACAGAAAAAAAGTCGCCAAATGAAGTGTCAGACATAACTAAAATAAATATAATATTTTATAAAAATAAACTAGAGTTTAGTATATAAATAATACCTTATAATAACACGTACAATAATTACAAAAAAAAAAAAAAAAAAAATTAAACACCTCACCCTCAACATATTCAAATTACGTTCACATTTAGAAACCACATAATCAATATGTGTGTTACCATTTAATTTATTGTCGAGATGAACACCTAAGAATTTTGCACTTTTATTAACCGGAATTGGTTTATTATCATAGGAAATGTTTATTTTTGGAATAGAAAGCTTTTTGGTAACTACTACACTACTTTTCTCTACAGTTAGATCTAGTCCATTATCAAAAAGCCACTGTTTAAGGGCAACAAGACTTTGGTTTAATGAATTGCAAGCGGCACGAATGTCTGCACATATAGCGTAAATAGTTAAATCATCTGCGTATTGTAATTTTTTCACAAATTTCGCAATTACCGAAGCCAAATCATACGTATAAATATTATAAAGTATTGGGCTCAAAACCGACCCTTGTGGCAATCCTTAAAATATTGTACGAATAAGACATTCAATATCGTTAAAAAATACAGAAATTAATCTTTCTTTAATTAAATTAATTATAAACCTAATAAGAATGGGAGGAATATTTAATTTGTACATTTTTTTCTCTAGTATTGATATTATAACGTTATCATAGGTAGACTTAATATCTAAAAAGGCAGCCACAACATATTGTTTATTTGCAAAAGCTAATCGAATATCTGTAGTAAATATACTTAAATTGTCCAAAGTGGATTTACCTTTTCTAAAACCGAACTGACTATTTGACAATAATTTATGATGCTCCAGGAACCATTCTAATCTATTTTAATGAGATTTTCAGCAACTTTAATTAAAACTGATGATAGGGATATTAGTCTATATGAAGTAGTTTCGTCTGCGGGTTTATTAGGTTTTAATATTGGTATTACTTCCTGAGTTTTCCAAGAGTCAGGAATGTTTCCAGAAATCATGACCGTATTAATAAGATGTAAGTAGTAACCTAATGCTTATCTCCTAAGTTAGCTAAAAAAGAATACGGAATACCATCCATGCCTGGAGTAGAATCATTTACGCTTGATAAAATACCCTTCAGCTCAACCATTGTGAATGGAGAATCTAGTGCAGAATACGAATGTTCTCTTATGTAACAGGATGGTGAAGGGGCCGGAAAATATTCTGCTACTGAAGATGGAGCTAATTGATCAACGTAATTACTTAAAAAGTCTTTAGGAAGTACCATGGTCTGTTCTTTAAATACAGATCTAAATCTTTTTATGTTTTTCCACACTTCAGAAGGACATGTGGATGGGGATAGAGATGAACAGAAATTTTTCCAACCCTTTTGCTTCTTTTGTTTTAAAAAAATACGAGTGGATTTATTAATTTGCATTAACTTATCAAAATTTTCATTAGACATATTATTACAATATTCCTTTTCAATGATTTTCCTTTTTTAACTGCTTCCGAACATTCGGAGTCCCACCACGGAGGGAATGGAGCTTTGGTTCCCATTGGTTTTTTTGTAGGAAATTGCTTATCGGCTACTTCAATAATTGTCTTAGCTAGTAATTCAGAAGCAGTTACTTCGTTTCCTAAACGAATTTCAGGAAGATCCTTAATTTGACCATCTATTTCATTTTTTAGGTTTTACTAAGGGTCGTTCCACAACGGATGCTGGTATAGGTCTTCTTTGTAACATATTTGAAGCTTGGGAGGAGTCACAGGATGCCTTAGGTATTTTTTGTGACCTCTCTAAGGCATTTGACTGTGTCGAGCATGCTACTTTAGTCAGAAAATTGCACCACTATGGCATAAGGGACTCAGCACTCAGCCTTTTGACTTCTTACCTCAAAAATAGGACTCAAAGGGTTGAAGTTAATAGTAAAAGATCCAATGGGACCAAAATAGAATTAGGTGTACCACAGGGATCCATTTTAGGACCATTTCTTTTTCTCATCTACATTAATGACTTACCTTATCTAGTTAAGGATAATGAGATAGTACTTTTTGCTGATGACACTTCACTTATTTTTAAAGTGAAGCGACAGCAGTCAAATTACGACGAGGTAAATAGTGCTCTCTCAAAAATAGTAAGTACATTGGTTTAATGTTAATAACTTACTTTTAAACTCTAAGAAAACCAAATGTTTAAAATTTACTTTGCCCAATGTTAGGCAAGTTCAAACCAATTTACTATTAAATGATGAGAAAATGAATTTGCCACCCCTATTTTACCATCCCTAACACCCAACGATAATAATAAATCGGTATTATTGATGACGTTTAAAATGTGGGATAGAATTGATGTTTCTAACGATTCATTTGATTTTAAAAAGTTTATAAAGAAAGTTATCTTGAAATACTATAAGAATTAGATGAGGTAATAGCCATTTATATAAGTATTCATAATATATCCGACTTATATTCAAATCTGTCATACTTACTGCTACAGCGACAGTTAAAGTGCATCTCTTCCACGGCGGATTGTATATTTTAAGCTATTTGCTTACCTTTTTTTATGTTTAATCGAAAACATCTTTTTATACTATTATTGGAACTCAAATAATTGTAATGCATGCTTGAGTACTTTGTTTTCTTCGCTAGAATCAGTTTTCGAGCATAAGATAAACACTGTACTTAATACTTTTTAAAATACAAAGGGCGGAGAAAAATAATTGCAAAATCAGCAAAAATTGCCGGCCTCTCCCATATGACACTGAAAATGCTCGCCGCTGCGCTGCCATTTCGTTGTGATAGGTACTGTAATATCTGTACTATATACAGTAGGTACCAAAGTACTCATAGTATTATGATAATATTATACTTACTAAAATACCTACAGATTCTATAGCTAACAATAATGTACATCACACAAATTTTTTATTTTCTATACTTACCCCAATAATCATAACAAATTATTTATTTCTTCAATATAAATGAGTGGGTGTTGTGTTCTGAGTTCTGAGTTCTGACAGAGGCGGTGCGTGCGGACAGCCGGACAGGCCGATAATAATTAATTACTCGATAACGGACCGTCGTTATCACGGACAATAGCCAACAGGAATTGTTCGAAAGACTTGACACTGATTAATATTGCGATCGAGGATCGATGTTTGAGGGGAGAGGGATTATGATTTTTTGAGGAAGCACCCCTAGGCTCGACAAATTAATAAATTCTAGGATGTGGCGTTGATAGAGGAGGCATTGCATTGTAAGTCTACAATGCAATGCCTCCTCTAAACATTTACGAATCTATTGACATCTCATAACAATTTATGGACTTACCTATTAGTATAAATCTTATCTTATATCTTTAAACGAGCAATTCTTGTATATATCTGTATATATGTCGCAGTCATCTAGTTCAATCTGCGATTCGATTGAATGACTAGTGCATTCATTGAATGACTCCGTTCAATTGAATGACTAAAGGACAACTCGTCAAAACGTTGACTGTGACGTTTAACGTCTTGACTAAAAGACAAGACAGTGAAGTCGTTAAATAGGATTTTATAAATCTTTTTAAGTAGCCGTTGGCGGCGTAGTAATAAGTAAATCCACGCTATCATATTATTTTATTACAAGTAACGTACGTTAAAAGTAAATTTAATCGAAAAAATATCACCACAGTGATATCAGCTGTGTGAGCTGTTTGACGCCATATTTGTTTTCGTGATTAACGTTCGGCCGAGTCATTCAATTGAATGGTGTCATTTAATGAACGCGCTAGTCATTCAATCGAATCGCAGATTGAACTAGATGACTGCGACATATATACAGATATATACAAGAATTGCTCGTTTAAAGATATAAGATAAGATTTATACTAATAGGTAAGTCCATAAATTGTTATGAGATGTCAATGGATTCGTAAATGTAGTCAGATGACTGCGACATATATAATTGGAATCTCAGAATCGGCTCCAACGATTTTCATGAAACTTAGTATATAGGGGGTTTCGGGGGCGATAAATCGATTTAGCTAGGAATCATTTTTAGAAAATGTCGTTTTATTCGTGTTTTAATGAAAACCGAGCAAAGCTCGGTAAAATAGCTAGTATTATATTAAGTACCATAAAGCTGTTAATAATATACCTAGCCGCTAGCGGAATATTAACTTTCCGCTAGGTACACACATTTTTTGGCAATAATTATGAAAATTGCTCGCTAACAACGTTTCACAAAAACCTTTGTAACCTACAGGCTACAGCTGTTGTTTAGCGTTTATGTAGCTACTTGTAGAGCTTCCATCCGCGAGTCCATCTCGTACATGTCCAGCTTAGACTTTCTAGCATATTTTAATTTTTTTACTACCGAATTCATTTGAATATCAAATGAGGCGTCGTTTCTGGGAACTCATGTCGGAGATTTCACGGGCCAGTGCGCGTAATACGGAGGGTTACGGAACCAATAAAAACCTGTCAAACTCATGACAGGTGCGGTGCGAGGGAAACCCCGTTTACATAATTAAACCCGTTACTTCTCATTTTGTTGTGACAGACCGGAAATTCGAATATACTTTTTTTGTGCAAATCTTATAAAATATAAGAAATACCATGGGTACGTTTGGTGTGCAAGTAATTTTAGGCCAGGCGTAGCGCGGCAACGCCTATTCATATTACCGATGTGTATGATGGATACCCATGATTGAGAAGCTTACTTTTTCTCTTTGGCATTCGCGATTCAAACGCGATTTCTAGATCAAATTCTTAAACACTTCTCATGTTTAGACGTGATCAATTTAATGATGAAAATATTATTAATAGATTGTTAAGACCATGGCCTAGTGGCGGCAGCGTCCTAGCCCCTAGGAGGGGCAGCGTCTAGGGCGGCGCGGCGGGAGATTTCGTACATGGGGCGGCGAAAATAAAGTGGCCTACACTCATAAAAACATAAATCCGGCACTGCTATACAAGGTGTAACAAAACTAAGTGATAATACTTTAGGATGTGTATCTGTTCCTTATAAAGAGTTTACTGTGAAAGTAGCAACGCTGAAAGACCAAAATTTTTTTCATTTTTGTATGGGGAAACTCGACGTGACGCTGCGCGCTGGGACGCTTTCCCATACAAAAGTGAAAAAAAAATCAGCGCTGCTACTTTCACAGTTAACTCTCTACAAGGAACACGTACGCACCCTAAAATATTATCATTTAGTTTTGTTACACCCTGTAGATCTAGACTCACACGATTATAATAGGCTTAATATGTCCTAAATATTAATATTATAATTGGGAAGAGTTTGTTTGTTTGTTTGTTTGTTTGAACGCGCTAATCTCAGGAACTACTGGTCCGATTTGAAAAATTCTTTTACTGTTGGATAGCCCATTTGTCGAGGAAGGCTATAGGCTATATTTTATCACGCTAAGACTAATAGGAGCGAAGACATGGAGGAAAATGTGGAAAAAACGGGGGAAAATTATTTGAAAGGGCTTATTTGAACGCGCTAATCTCAGGAACTATTAGTCCGATTTGAAAAAATTTTTCAGTGTTAGATAGACCATTGATTAAAAAGGGCTAAAGGCTATATTTTATCACGCTAAGACTAATAGGAAATAAGAAATAGAGGAAAATGTGGAAAAAACGGGGGAAATTATATGAAAGGGCTTATTTGAACACGCCTATCTCAGAAACTACTGGTCCGATTTGAAAAATCCTTTCAGTGTTAGATAGCCCATTTATTGAGGAAGGCTATAGACTATATTTTATCACGCTAAAACAAATTGGAGTGAAGAAATAGAGAAAAATGTGGAAAAACGGGGGAAATGATATGAAATTGCTTATTATCTTAAGAACTACTGGAGCAATTTTTATGTTATTTGGCAAACATGAAGAATAGACCACGTGAAGGGACATAGGCTATTTTTTGCGGAAAAATGTACGGTTGCGTGAAATTCCTAAATTACGCAAGCGAAGCCGCGCGAAACATCTATATATAATAAAATCGTAGGCAAGTAAATTCTGTACATTGAATATTTTTATACAATAAAAAATAATACTTGGGATGTGATCTACTAAGCTAACGCGAACGAAGTCGCGGGCAACAGCTAGTATGTCCTATTTCTTTAACTCACGGGTAGTTAATAATTAAAAGACCTGTCATTAATGGAAACATCACAACAAAATCACATAAAATAGACCGTATTATAAAATCACTACGACACAACTTACTTAAAGCAGGAAAACATCTTTTTGATTCAATAACTTTTCCATCGTATAGTATTCCATGCATAATTATTATGTTCCCTATAATATGGTGAAGTGACAGTTCGATTATGCTAAACCAATTTAAAGTTACAATGTCGGAACGGATTCATTTGCATGCTGCATCCTTCAGCCCGGCGGCTTCGGCGAAAAAAATCTCATTTATTATGCAACCCCCATTCCGCTGTATAACACAATTTTATCAGTCTGATAATAAACAAGCAATGGCGACTCACTGAACAGATATTTTTTAAAATACAGTGCAAAAGCTACCGCACCGGCAATATTTTCATTATTACATTCTTACCTATATCAGTAGCTTTCGC
The DNA here is from genome assembly GCA_905333045.1 of Lysandra bellargus. Classification (NCBI taxonomy): domain Eukaryota; kingdom Metazoa; phylum Arthropoda; class Insecta; order Lepidoptera; family Lycaenidae; genus Lysandra; species Lysandra bellargus. The sequence continues at coordinate 6,654,722 of HG995338.1, forward strand.
GCGGTGGTACATAGGTTCACGTAGTGTATAATATATTCTTTGACATAGGTTAAACGATTTAACCCGCCAGCACACGCGCCCCTAAAAGTTACACGAGTACTCGCGCGTAGAACATTTTGCCCACGTTAGTAAATGTGACTAAATGCAGGTTTTACAAAGTAATATTTTTACTTTTATCATTTTACTAAATAAATCACACTTTGTTTATTCTAAACAATGTACATTTTAAACTTTATCAACATTAATCTTTTTAATTTTCATTAAAATTCATTTATAACAAAATTTTCAGCATTCTGAGGCAGTATGGAGGAAAAAAATTCACAAATAAAAATATTTTAAAAGAAAACTTAAATATGTGGGAAGTTTTAATCTTCATTATATTTGCGAGCTTTACACATATTACCTTCCTCGGTACATAAAAATTTTTGGCAGTAAATACAGGCATTTTTGGTCTCATGATTTTTGTGTCTTAGGCAAACCACTTGGATTATATTTGATTTTTCTTGTCCTGGTAACTCACTTTTTTAGTATAAAACGGTGAATCAGGTTTAAAAGCCTTTATGCTATGGGTATATTCAATGTTTTGTAAGGTGCTCTTCTATTGATATGACCACACCAAAATGCGTTCATCTCTTCGATCCCGGGAAACTCGACGTGACGCTGCGCGCTGGGACGCTTTCCCATACAAAAGTGAAAAAAATAATCAGCGCTGCTACTTTCACAGTTAATTCTCTACAAGGAACACGTAAAAGTAAACACGTAGCACCCTAAAATATTATCATTTAGTTTTGTTACACCCTGTAGATCTAGACTCACACGATTATAATAGGCTTAATATGTCCTAAATATTAATATTATAATTGGGAAGAGTTTGTTTGTTTGTTTGTTTGTTTGTTTGAACGCGCTAATCTCAGGAACTACTGGTCCGATTTGAAAAATTCTTTTACTGTTGGATAGCCCATTTGTCGAGGAAGGCTATAGGCTATATTTTATCACGCTAAGACTAATAGGAGCGAAAAAATGGAGGAAAATGTGGAAAAAACGGGGAAAATTATATGAAAGGGCTTATTTGAACGCACTTATCTCAGGAACTACTGGTCCGATTTGAAAAATTCTTTCATTGTTAGAGAGCCCATTTATTGAGGAAGGATATAAGCTATATTTTATTACGCTAAAACTAATAAAAGCGAAGAAATAGAGGAAAATGCGGAGAAAACGGGGGAAATTATATGAAAGGGCTTATTTGAAAGCGCTAATCTCAGGAACTACTGGTCCGATTTGAAAAATCCTTTCAGTTTTAGATAGCCCATTTATCGAAAAAGGCTATAGACTATATTTTATCACGTTAAAACTAATTGGAGTGAAGAAATAGAGAAAAATGTGGAAAAACGGGGGAAATGATATGAAATTGCTTATTATCTTAAGAACTACTGGAGCAATTTTTATGTTATTTGGCAAACATGAAGAATAGACCACGTGAAGGGACATAGGCTATTTTTTGCGGAAAAATGTACGGTTGCGTGAAATTCCTAAATTACGCAAGCGAAGCCGCGCGGAACATCTATATATAATAAAATCGCAGACAAGTAAATTCTGTACATTGAATATTTTTATACAATAAAAAATAATACTTGGGATGTGATCTACTAAGCTAACGCGAACGAAGTCGCGGGCAACAGCTAGTATGTCCTATTTCTTTAACTCACGGGTAGTTAATAATTAAAAGACCTGTCATTAATGGAAACATCACAACAAAATCACATAAAATAGACCGTATTATAAAATCACTACGACACAACTTACTTAAAGTAGGAAAACATCTTTTTGATTCAATAACTTTTCCATCGTATAGTATTCCATGCATAATTATTATGTTCCCTATAATATGGTGAAGTGACAGTTCGATTATGCTAAACCAATTTAAAGTTACAATGTCGGAACGGATTCATTTGCATGCTGCATCCTTCAGCCCGGCGGCTTCGGCGAAAAAAATCTCATTTATTATGCAACCCCCATTCCGCTGCATAACACAATTTTATCAGTCTGATAATAAACAAGCAATGGCGACTCACTGAACAGATATTTTTTAAAATACAGTGCAAAAGCTACCGCATCGGCAATATTTTCATTATTACATACTTACCTATATCAGTAGCTTTCGCGCGGTGGTACATAGGTTCGCGTAGTGTATAATATATTCTTTGACATAGGTTAAACGATTTAACCCGCCAGCACACGCGGCCCTAAAAGTTACACGAGTACTCGCGCGTAGAGCATTTTGCTCACGTTAGTAAATGTGACTAAATGCAGGTTTTACAAAGTAATATTTTTACTTTTATCATTTTATTAAATAAATCACACTTTGTTTATTCTAAACAATGTATATTTTAAACTTTATCAACATTAATCTTTTTGATTTTCATTAAAATTCATTTATAACAAAATTTTCAGCATTCTGAGGCAGTATGGAGGAAAAAAATTCACAAATAAAAATCTTTTAAAAGAAAACTTAAATATGTGGGAAGTTTTAATCTTCATTATATTTGCGAGCTTTACACATATTACCTTCCTCGGTACATAAAAATTTTTGGCAGTAAATACAGGCCTTTTTTGGTCTCATGATTTATGTGTCTTAGGCAAACCACTTGGATTATATTTGATTTTTATTGTCCTGGTAACTCACTTTTTTAGTATAAAACGGTGAATCAGGTTTAAAAGCCTTTATGCTATGGGTATATTCAATGTTTTGTAATGTGCTCTTCTATTGATATGACCACACCAAAATGCGTTCATCTCTTCGATCCCGGTCTGTCTATAATATAAATTCGTAATAGTTTACTGTAATAGTAATATAAAACCATAATATAACATAAAAGTAGCAGTAAAACTGTTGAAACGATGAAAAATAATTTATTCATAAGGAAAAAAAAGTACTCACGCCGATACCCGCGCGATGAGCAAAATGCCGCATGATGGTACACGGCGCAACAAACCTCCTCATACGAGTGATTAGTGCACCCTAGCAAGAAGTGAGCTGTATCCAGGGGTGAAGGACGAAACAAAACTCAGCTACTGAAGGAATGATGGATATAAACAATTTTTTGACAAAATGGCACGTGTTTTAAATTTACTGTGAGCAAAATGCTCATAGCGCGAGTGCTCGCGGGTTAATTGTTATAACTTATAAGTTGTAACCTACTTTGTTTACAGGGATTCTTTCATCTTTGGAGTATTAACTGTTTAATAAATAATATTTTTTGATACTATAACACAGCGAGTATCACCAGGTTAATAAATCACTATGATCCTCCTTCATCCTCCTGCATTAATAATACAAAAACGAAACAACAAAGCAAAACATAACGTAAAATAATAATTCATAGGTTTTTGTGGCCATCAGGCTAACTTTTGTACCATACTTTTAACGACAAACATCAATAACATCAATTCGCTCAGTTCTACTTCTAAATTTAGGTTCTATCGCGTCCATTCTGACTTCTGTATGTCTGTGTAAACGTGGGAAAAAGAAACATGGCGGGCGCATCCGTTGGTGGACGTTTCGACAGATCCCTTATTGGGTTCGTGTACGGACAAAAGGGAAAAGTGGAGCTGCCAGTTGGATCTAGGTTTTCATGTTAATTTCAATGTTACGCTTGAAATAGCTTTGTTTGTTTTATCTTATGAGTTACTCAATCTTATGAGCTGAGTGCTGACCCAGGAAATGTTCTGACATAATGTTTAAATCTGTTTAAATACTATGTTTTGTATGGAGTATAATCCGCAGAGAACAGTCTAAGCAAATACAAGGTGTAAAAAATTACGAATACAAAAATTAAAGGGTAACCTTTTTCAGCGCTGTAACTTTCACATTTTATTCTAGATAAGTTTAAACCTTAAACGTTTAACTCATTTTATGTTTCAACTTGTAAAGGACATACAGGTGAAAGAGACGTAGTAGAATAATCTATTGAAGAATAGATTAACATACTTTTTGAGTGTTTTTAATAGTACAAAGAGAAATATTAAACCTTCACAGTTCTGTTCCAGCCGAAACAGAACTCGAAATGTAACGATGTAATTTAAATGCAGTAAAAATATATTGTTAGGATCCCGATAAAATTGAATATAAAAAAGCATTTGGTCGTAAAAGTACTTTACGAGCATACACGTACCAGATGTTAGGGCCTTCCTGTATCGGTTTTCGGCGTACACCCAATATTATTACAAATAAAACCATACAAGTTTTAAGTTTACAGAGCACAAGTGAGCTCAAAAGTATCAAAATATTCGATTCAAAATATTGAGATTTTAAAAGTGGAACTATAGTCCATTGAAATGTTACATTTGCTTTGCATTTATTAGAGGGCGCAATTTTATTTTTGAAATATGTTGGGTGGGTGACCCACCGTGGGTCAATAGAAGCTTAACCTCAAGTTTGTGGGGTCGCCACTCTTGTCCCCCGGCAGCCATCTTGAAATAAGTGTCATTTCGTGATATCTCGGAAACTATACGTCTTACAAAAAATTTGTAAGAACATAATTTGTTGCAAATTATTTTGCCTACAAATATGCCTCTATAACTTTTTACCCTAAATTAAAAATTTAAAAAGTAATAAGCAAAAAATGAGAAAAATTTTGAAAAGATTTATTATCACTTTTTAACTTTGTTTAACACATTTTACAAAGAAAAAAAATACCTTAGACCAACCTTGTAGATGATCTTTTGACAAAAAGATCCCCCGATCCCATGAAATTAATTTTCTGCAGATACAAAGGAAACTGTGGAACCATGTGTGGCTGCAGAAAAGCAGGCCTGAAATGCTTTATAGTATATTAAGCATGTGCAGACTAGTGAGTAGGCTTACTATAATATAGTTTGCATATATTTATGTAGTGTAGTAGGCATACTGTAGACTGTGGCTGCAGAAAAGCAGGCCTGAAAAGCTTTACAGAATAGTAGGCATACTGTAGAGCATTTTGGGTCTGCTTTTCTGCAGCCACACATGCTTTCACAGTTTCCTTTGCATCTGCAGAAAATTAACTTAATGAAATCGGGGGGATTGAGGGATCTTTTTCTCAATAGATCATTAACGAGGTTGTTCTAATGTATTTTTTTTGTAAAATATATTAAACAAAGTTAAAGAGCCATAATCTGGGGGCACGGCAGTGCCCCAGCCAAGCTTTTTAGCAAAGGCACGGCCGTACCATACTTTTCTCGAAGCGGTTCGCGGCTATTTCACACCCCCTTTATCTTCGATGTTAACAAAGCAAGGGATTTAAAATTTCGGTCACTAGGAGCAAGTATTAAAACTAGCTTAGCCTCCAAACTACATGAAATTTCGATAAATAGTTTAGCAGTTACGGATAGTCAAAGTTACTACATTTTGTCACTGACTGACAGATCATCAAAATTCTAAGGTACTTCTAGCAGACTTAGAACCTTGAAATTTGGTACCCGGATAGGTTTTTATTCACAATGAAAGGAAAAATTATGAAACCGGCCAAGTGCGAGTGGGACTGGCGTACATGGGGTTCCGTACCGGAAATTCGTATGGGAGCCCCCCTTTAATAATAAGTTTATTTAATTTTTATTATTAATTATTAAAGTTAACATAAAATTGAGCATTTTCTGAAATTTTCAAAAACCTTAGTCTTACCATTATGAACATAATAACATAGAGCAAAAATAGGGAAAAAATCGTGTTTGTTGTATGAGGCCCCCCTTTAATAATTTAATTTATTTTGATTAGACTATTAGCTTTTATAACAACACCAGAAATACATAATTTGTGAAAATCGTAACTATCTAGCTATTGCGGTTCTCGAGATCCAGCCTAGTGACATACGGATGTACGACGGACAGACAGCGAAGACTTATTAATTATAATAGGGCCCCGTTTTCATCCTTTGGGCAGGGAAACCTAAAAACTGAAATTGAAAAATAATAATATAATACTTTAAGTATTAGATAAAATAAAAGATTTATTTAATGTTTGTAACTTTGCAAGAACAGTATGAGTTTCGACTGCATATTTGTTTGACGTACAAAAGGCTTTAAGTTAATTATGAACTTAATGAAATGGTATTTAAATAAAAATAATATTGACAACGTTAATAATGAAACGATAATTCGATTTAAATATTATAAATGTAATCACTAATCAGTACTGAGATATACACTCCTTACTTGCTCGATATAATATGGGAGTTTTAAGTTATCGCATGAAATAAGGTGTGCTCCTTTCCTGCGAAGAACATTGAGACGCTTACAATAGTGCTACTATGTATTCAACCACCTTCAAGTATTAGCTTAAGAGTCAATTATATATTATGAACATAATAATCGACTCAGAACTCAGAAGTATTTACGTTACGTTGTCCACCTATAGAACTAACGAAGCCTCAAAGAAAAAATATATTAAAGGAGATAGGGAATGGGTGCTAATCTAAGTACAGAAAAGTTATAACGTGACCTGAAAAGAAAAGAAAAAAAACCTTCAAAAAAGAAATGAAATCCCACCAAAACATGAAATGTAAAAGGAGCCAAGCAAAATATTGCATTCAATACTTCTGTCGTAAAAAGTTTTCAGATCACATTCAAGCCAAGCCTTCAACTTATTTTGTAATTTAAATCAACATTCAGTAAATGTATCAATAGATTTCTTTATTTCATAATTATTATAGTGGCTTGGCAATGAGCACAATATAAACAAAATTTGTTATATATATTTAATATAAAATTGCATATTGGGAGTAAGTACGGAAGTAAGGAGTTCATACTTACACAGACGACAAGCGTAAAGTGTTTTAATATGTAACGACGCATGTGGCTGATGGTACCCAATAAATCCAATTAGTAGCTGATTATTTCTCTAGTGCTCATTGCCAAGCCACTATGGGTGAGGCCGCCAATTTTTGCTGATATGACGCGGCAAAATTTTGCGAGAGAAAGAAAATCTACGCTGCTTGTGACGTTGGAGCACCTAAATTGTAGGGAATTTATTTTTCTACGCTATCATAGCTTTGAGAAATATGCCGTTGGAGCACCAAAATGTAGCGTAGAGGCTATCATAGCGTAGAGAAAATCAAACTTATCTCTGTAAATAATACACAATGCGGTTTGTATTATAGCCCCAAACATGGCCCTTTTGACTACTCATATGATGCATTGATCGTTTTATGTGAAACAGTAATATTTACATTTGTGTCACAAAAAAACTTCCTTTGAAAAAACTGTGTACACAGCCCGACTGAGGTTCAAATGTGAACTGTCGATAAATGGCGAATATTACGAGATTTTCCATAGAATATAAAAACTCAGCGTTGCCACATCCCGATTTTACCTTCCCTAACACCCAACGTTAACAATAAATCAGTATTATTGATGACGTTTAAAATGTGGAGTAGAATTGATGTTTCTAACGATTCATTTGATTTGAAAAAGTTTATAAAGAAACTTATCTTAATACTACAGTCGGAATTTCCAGGAATTGCTATTGTATTCTATTGTTGTCGCGATCACCGGTGCTCGCGCGGGGCCTGAAGGATTAAAATACTATAAGAATTAGATGAGGTAATAGCCATTTATGTAAGTATTCATAACGTAATTCATAACATAAGATTTGAAGATAAATCTGTCATACTTACTGCTACAGCGACAGTTAAAATGTACCTCTTCCACGGCGGATTGTATATTTTAAGCTATTTTCTTACGTTTTTTATGTTTAATTGTAAATATATTTTTAGACTATTATTGAAACTCAAATAATTCTAATGCATGCTTGAGTACTTTGTTTTCTTCGTTAGAATCAGTTTTTGAGCATAAGATAAACAATACAAAGGGCGGAGAAAAATAATTGCAAAATCAGCAAAAATTGGCGGCCTCGCCCCTATAATAATTATAAAATAAAGAAATCTATTGATACATTTATTGAATGTTGATTTAAATTACAAAATAAGTTGAAGGCTTGGCTTGAATGTGATCTGAAAACTTTTTACAACAGAAGTATTGAATGCAATATTTTGCTTGGCTCCTTTTACATTTCATGTTTTGGTGGAATAAACCTTTTAAAAAATATATCACTTTTTTGCTTATAACTTTTAAATTTTTTAATTTAGGGTAAAAAGTTATATAAACATATTTGTAGGCAAAATAATTTGCAACAAATTATGTTCTTACAAATTTTCTGTAAGACTTCCGAGATATCACGAAAATAGTATTGTCACTCCTTTTTTCAAGATGGCGGCCGGGGGACAAGAGTGGCGACCCCACAAACTTTAGGTTAAGCTTCTATTGACCCCCCCAACATATTCCAAAAAAAATTTGCGTCCTCTAATAAATGCAATATTCGGTCCTAAAATTGTAACATTTCAATGGACTACTAAGAGACCCAGCTTTTTCGTAGTTTTCAGTCATGATAGCTCAATAATGCGCGCGGTTTCTGAGTACTAAAAACTGCCTATATTTTTTGACTATAAACGTAATGTACACATGCTGCCTCTAGGATGCATGATTCCATCATCCATGGATATACTTGCAGCTGTGAATCAAATTACAAATATACGGTATTATCTTCTTTAAAAATTATATGAGAACATTAAATAACTTTGATTATGTGTAGCTGGAGAAACCTGTTACAAAGCCTTTTTGTCGCATGAATGGTAGGAATACTATTATAAGATTTCATAAAATATAACTAGTTCTTAGCATCGTGTTACGTTTAAACTAATAAATATGTCTCCCGTTACTTGTTAGCTCCAGCCGAGACTCGAGGGATGCACACAAATGGTTGAATCGCAGATTCATAAATAGATGACTAGTTGAACCACGGCAATCTTATGTTAAAAGGTTCAAGTCACATTACTAGCTTACTATTATCCACGTACATAAATAGAGATTGTGATCTTTATTACTTTAACTGTTGTCTGCTACTTCGTTCGCGTCAATACATGAAAGGAATACATGAATTTTCCTCGTTTTTTGTTTCTCCTCGTTTTTTCTAGATTTTCCACCGATTCCTCGCTTCTACGTCGCAGCGTGACTTTATGTAGCCTGAAGCCTTCTTCGATAAAATATAGAGTCGTTATTACCAATTCGCTAAAGTTTTCAATGTACTTAAGTGGAGCATAATTATTGAAAATTTTATACTGCCAAAATCCTCCCTTGGACATCACCGTAGTTACTCAAAAATACACCGAAGAATGTAAGTAATACTTAGGGCGCTTTGTGTCTACAGGAAAAGCCCTTAGACATATTATGATTATTTTTTTACGATAGCTGATAATGATGACAAAATATATTTTTATTCGCAACACCTCTGATGCACTTATCTTTATAAAACTCCTGTCCCGTATGGCCACGGAAACGTACAGGTATAAAAGTTGGGACGCGTGACACCTGTATCGTCCCCACAGACTCAAGAATTATGATAAACGATTTTTATTTTAAGTTTAACTCCATCTCAGGGGGCGACTCAGGAAATTCTATTTCGTGTTGCCGTCATGTTCAATCATAAAACGACTTTTGAGTATGACATGGTGAATCAAAAACTATGTGGTAATACTTGAGACGGTTGCAAATTGTTTTTGAATATGTTTGCTATCTTTTGGACATATTTGTAACTTTAGAAGCCGGGGAAAAATCCAGGTATTTCATTGTGTAGAACTCTGCCAAGACAGAGAAAAGTTGCAGTGCTACAACCTCCTGTAGGATTAACATAACTATAATTCAGGGTGTAACAAAACAAATCTGATAATATTTTTAGAGTGTGTAATTGTGTATGTGTCCCTTACAATCTAGAGTTCACTGTGTAGAGTACACTAGCGCTGAAAGAGCATTTTTTGTAATTTGTATGAGCAAGCGTCACAGACCACAGTGTCATGAATTTGCAAAGTAAAAAAAATCTCTTTTAGCGCTGCTACTTTTACAGTGAACTCTATACAGGGGACTCACACCCTAAGCTCATACACTTACTGTATATATCAGTGACCATAGTAGAGTACATGGGCGTATATAAGGGGGGTGTCCTGGGGGTCCGGACCCCCCATTACTATCCATCTTACTTGTCCAATCGACAATAATATATATGTCGCAGGGAAAAGAGGATATCAGGGATTTCACGATATCCCTAGGGATATCACGAACTCTCAGTAGATGCCGATTATTCTTGTTTGTTAAGTCTTCTTACTAAAAATATCTAGTGATATGTTATTTCACTAAACTAAATCTAGTGAAACGTCAGAAAAGCGGACACCGCCGAATAAAAATCAAGCCACGCATTTCTCTCGCTTGCTCTAGTATACACACGGTTACTTTGATAGAATCATCTAACATCTGACGACGCATGGTCGGATGGGCATGTAAAAAGTCGGTCTTGCGCCTGATCAGGCGAGAGATCTCTCGCCGGTCGTGTCAGTCTTCCGTCCCACCGGGTTATGCGAGTAAAGGAATATAGAGATTGCTCTTGTGTACTGCGCACACACTTAGGCACTATAAAAATAACTCTTGGCCTGGTTTCAATGAAACCGGCCACCGTCACCAAAACCAGAGTGGGAGTTATTACTATTGTTATCACACGTGTAGTACAGTTGTAGATCGGAGAGGGTATCACCATATCTCTGAATCATACAGTTGAAACCAACTGAGGGTTCTTCATCAGATACTTCAGACTTTTGATTTTTGACGTCAAATGAAGCGGCCGACCAAGTTGAATAATTTTTGTAAAGGTGGCATGTCGATCTCTAGTTTGGTTAGGCTCTTGTACAGGCACATGTACTACAGGTACTCCAGCTCTTCGATTATCCTAGTTTTTACAGTTCCGTACCAAAAGGGTTTAGTCTGTCTGTCTGTCTCCAAGCTAGACGAGCCGCGCCAGCTCGAGCGACGCATTTGTTTCACTCCCACTAGTGCCCGTGTCATGTGTGGGAACTAGAGCGAGCAAGAGAAATGAGTGGCTCAATTTTTATGCGGCGCTATCCGCATTTCTGACATTTCACTAGATTTAGTTTAGTGAAATGACATATCACCAGATATTTTTAGTAAGAAGACGTAACAAACAAGAATATTCGGCATCTACCGGGAGTTCGTGATATCCCTAGGGATATCGTGAAATCCCTGATATCCTCTTTTCACTGCGACATATATACCTCGCCGATTAAAATCGGTGCGGTACATGTATTATTTTTTTTGTTTTACTAAACACGTTTCCTATTTGCTGCTGCGGAACCCTTCATGGACGATTCCAACTCGCACTTGGCCGCTTTTTTACGTAAGGGACCCCCCCCTTATCAAAGCTATATATACGCCCGTGGTAGAGTATTTTAGCAACGTCGCGTCGGTGTGATAACGTTTGCAACACTGCTTCGTATGCAAGGCCTAGATTAGAACAGAGTCAGTCGCGTCTAATTAAGATTGTGGTGAACTGTGACATCACTCAATTATTCTATACCAGTCTAATTGCTAGGCGACTAATTCGCCGTACAATCACCGATATAAGACATAATATCTACTAATTTCCGAGAAATACATATATGAATAAATGTTAGTATAATATATCAAGTACAATTATACAGCTAAAGCTTTAGGCCTAAGCCTCGAATTTCGTGGGTAGCGGCCAGCGGGGCGGTGGCGGCGGCGACGCGAGAGCGGCGCGTTTCAATGTATATGTTACGCTCAAAGACCGAAAACGCTCAGTGAGCGAAAAAATGGCTCACAACGCGTTGTGGTCATAGCGAAACGGCCACGACGCGTTCTGGTAATCGAAAAAAGGCATGACGCGTTCTGAGCATATTTTAATAACAGCCACGACGCGAATTCGTGTTGCGGCCCAAATGAAAACGGCCACGACGCGTTCTGAAACTAGGCCAGTTACGCAGGGGTAATTTTGTAGCGCCCGAGTGTGTGCGCAATACACAAGAGCACTCTGATTTCAATGAAACCAGGTCAGTTACGCAGGAGTTATTTTATAGTGCCCAAGTGTGTGCGCAATACACAAGAGCACTCTGGTTTCAATGAAACCAGGCCAGTTACGCAGGAGTTATTTTATAGTACTCAAGTGTGTGCGCAATACACAAGAGCACTCTGGTTTCAGTGAAACCAGGCCAGTTACGCAGGAGTTATTTTATAGTGCCCAAGTGTGTGCGCAAAACACAAGAGCACAATAAAAATTACTCTTGCTTAACAGGCCTGGTTTCATTGAAACCAGAGTGCTTTTGTGTATTCCGCACACACTTGGGCACTATAAAATTACTCCTGCGTAAATGGCCTGGTTTCATTGAAACCAGAGTGCTCTTGCGTATTGCGCACATACTTGGGCACTACAAAGTTACTCCTCCGTAACTGGCCTGGTTTCTGGTTTCATTAAAACCAGAGTGCTTTTGTGTATTGCGCACACACTTGGGCGCTATAAAATTACTCCTGCATAACTCTCCTGGTTTCATTGAAACCAGAGTCATCTTGTGTATGTATGGCGCACACACTTGGGCACTAAAAAATAACTCCTACGTAACTGGTCTGGTTTCATTGAAACCAGAGTGCCCTTGTGTATTGCGCACATACTTGGGCACTATAAAATTACCCCTGCGTAACTTGCCTGGTTTCAGAACGCGTCGTGGCCGTTTTCATTAGGGCCACGACGCGAATTTCGCGTTTCACTATGACCACAACGCGTTGTGAGCCATTTTTTCGCTCACTGAGCGTTTTCGGTCTTTGAACGTAACATATACATATAGATGTGGTATAGATTTATATTGAACTGGCCTCGAAGACAGCGGCGCGGTGAGTGGCGCGCGGCGTATGTCTGAGGCCTTACATAAAAACGTATGCCCACGCACAACTTAAAGCGGCGTAAAATTGGGGCAATCAGGGCTTTTGTACAATACCAACCAAATAACGTGGCATCTTCTCATTGCCATCTACCAACATCGATCCGTCTGATCAATGACAATCCATACTTACTTAATGTTATTAATGTGAAAGTGTGTCTGTCTGTTACCTCTTCACGCCCAAACCGCTGAGCCGATTTTGCTGAAATTTGGTATGGAGACACTTTGAGTCCTGGGAAAGGACATAGGATACTTTTTATCCCGAAAACATGTACGGTTCCCGCGCGATAAATGATTTTATGCGTAACGAAGTTGCGGACGCCTTCAAGTATGACAATAAGGTGGAGCCTACCAATTTGCCTACCAATCTTAAAGTTGTACCATAGTAAAAGGAGGGGAAGTAGGGTAACTCCGGCCCAATCCGCGATTTAATTACCTACTGTCTTAGGGTTGTCAATTTTAGGCGACGCGACGGCGCGGCGACGTTGTGATGTGGGAGCGGCAAGCGGCTGTCCGCGCTTCGTTCGCAACCGCATGAACAGCGGCAACGTCGCGGTCTTCCGACTTTTAATAATAATAAGTGACTCTTGATTGTCCATATTTCGACCAATTTTTGTGCATATTTCGGCACTTTGATCGTGCATATAATCCGATGTCTAAATAAAATTATAAATATACCCTTTAAAACAACATTAAAAATAATCGCCTGTCTCTTATAGGTACCTACTATAAACAAATCTGTTGTTATGATTCGAACTTTGCTTTATGTGTATAATTAATATCTGATTTACAATTAACACATAGCAATATTTATTACTCCTGCGATTATGATCGGACATTTTTGATTCGTTTGGCGCGGCGTAGCTCGACGCGGGCGTGCAGCGTAAAGTGTTAGCCCCGACTGGTATGGTCCGAAAACGGTCCGAGATTTTAATAAGTGTGCGTGCGGCGACGCATTGATATTACGGCGCACACATATAAGCCGCGCGCGGCGCCTTTGTATGAAGATAACATACTTCCCCTCCTTATACTATGGTTGTACATATGCCTTTTTATAGAATAATATGTCATCAAATCAAATTAATTCACATCGATAAAGAGCCGCTCGGGTTGTTGACTGCCATAGTGTTTCAAACAAGGTTCCCCTTAGGGCTAAGACTTTAGAGTTACGCCGAGATATAGCTTCGCTTTCTCCTCTATCGGTTGTATCATAGGGTGCTCCAAAGAATTGTTTGGGATCACACCTCCAGCAACTTTTCGCCATCGTTCCACGCGAAAAATATACCACCCTCATCACCTTGATGAATGGCAGTCTACCACAGTGCGTTTTTCGCGTAACTTTCTGCCAAGTACGGTAAAACTCTAGCATGAACTGTAATGTAACTGTATTTCTATTACAATCTGCAAACCATCAAGAGGATAGCGTTTTCACTCTTAAAAGGCCGGCAACGTACCTGCAACTCTTCAGGATGGGCGATGGTAGTTGCTTTCCATCAGGTTACTTGTTCGCTCGTTTGTCAACAAATTTTATAAAAAAAATATATATCAAAATTCAAAACACACCTTTTTCTTTTCGCTTTCGATTCAGAATACGTCATATTCGAGCACGCAACCTACAGAGTAATCTTAAAACATTTGAGTTGATTAAACATTTACACATTGTAAGATATTTGGAGAGCAAACACGATCAAAGGTATTAAAGAACATGTATGGAGAATTTGTAATTTCGTCGGAAAATTGTTTTTACGGATTCTGAAATGTTCTCGAGTTCTTCGAAATGTTTCAGCTAATCATAATGTATTTATTGAGGCTGTGTATTTATTAAGATATAAAGAATCCACCCATCTAAATAACGAGAATTCATATTAATATTTTAAGAAAATATGTGCGTGACTATTTTCTTTAACTCTTACTTTTTTCAAAAACTTTGATAATTATTGTATTAAACATCATTTATATAGTGTTACTACAGAAATATTTCATTTTACTCACTTTAAAGTTTGACTACCGTCTGACCATAAGAATATGTATCTAATATTTAATAGTTTTTCGAGTGTACGCTAACAACACTTGTCGACTCATCGAAATATAATACAGTATAGAACAATAACTTTCATACATTAACGGCCCTTCCATACGACGTTTTTTTGCGCACTGACGACGCACGTATCTGATGCGCTCATCTTCCGCGCGTTTTCATCGCGTTTTGGCAGATATAAAGTTTAAAACGTGTCGACTTCCTTGCGTTTGCTGAGCGTTCAATTGAGTTTGAAAAAACGTCATGTAAAAGGGCCCTTAACTGCTTAAATAAGGCTCCAGTTGTTATCATAACGAAGAGGAATAGAGGAACGAGAATTGTATGACCGACTCGCGTTTGACAATCAACCGAAACTACGATCCTTGATAGTTGAAATACCTAGGTTTGCAATTCGTGGAACATTTTTTGACTCTTCTATAATATTAATTATTCGTAGGGTCGACCTTATTAATATGATGATAAGGTTCAAAAATTGTCCCAAATACTTTTGGTCCACTAAAGTATATTTTGCATAACTCGTTAGCGAAATAACGTCTATTTAAAACGACTTGGTAAGTTCTGAAACGTGCTACACTTTGTAGGAGCTGTTAGGTTACGTTGACATACCATTTTCAGACTTCATATCTCATTTAAAATCAAGAAGAAGTAGGAAGAAGAAGGACTACTTATATTGTACTACGTCAGATAGTACAATATTATTATAATTTTTTTGAGTTTCTTTCTCCTTCACTCAAGCTCATGATCTTTATCATCAAGTTGCATTTCTGTATAGTAATAAAATGATTCAGAGGAGCAAACGGGGCTTCAAAAACATTAGGTTCACATGATGATAATAATATTATGGTTCTAAAATACCCCCCTGCTATTAGAAATTGATTTAGATTTTTAATGAGAAACACTGCATTCATATTTAAATTCTAGATACTAACGTCTAACTAATAAGCATAGAAATAATGGCAAAAAGTTTCAGCCGGTATATGCAACATCTCTAGTATGATACGTCGGATCCACAATAAACTTTATCCCGCTGATTGCGAGGGAAAAAACTTGGGCAAACTTCGAACCCTGTACCCTTAGCCGCTGCATTAAAATTCACTTTGCGAGCGGCTAACGAAACACGGGGATTAAGGCGACGCCTTGATAATTTGGCTGTAGCGATGCCGATTTTTCTCAGCAATGACTAAAGCTAAGAAACTAAAGTTCATTTCAGTATTCATCATGTCTATGTCTTGGAATTGCCCATAGCATAACACGATTGGACAACTTTTATAACACAGAATTATCAATCGAAAAGACCTCTGTAAAAAAAAGGATTCCTATTTTTCCAACAGAGGAGAGTGATTTAAGGTTCCAAAATTTGTACATAAATTGGTTGAAGCATACACTTTAATATGTGCATAGTTTATATGAAATGTATTTATGGTTTTTAAATTACGCGACAAAAACCATTTTGTCGCTTACGCCCTTTCCATTTTTTGCTGTTCCATCGCCATTCCATCAATCTAAAACATATCCAACACGGTTTCTTACTTTAACGCAGCGTCACCTTAACAGCCGTGTTTTTGTTATGCTAAATACGTTATACGCGCTATCAGAGAAGTTGATTGATGGGCAGTTGACGGACCCACGTCATTTGGTCGGATAATGTCAACATGTCGACTGTCATCTGTCATGACCTTCGTAGGTCCACCATCTGCCTATGATTCAACTTCTCTGATAGTAGTTAGTACTAGCAATAACACCCCCGAGGTCCAGTGGACTAGACCGTGACTCGGAGATCGATTCCCGCGTTGGAAACATGTTATTTCCAAGTTTGATTAGGGCAATGCAAGCTGACCACCTAGTTGTCTGACAAGTAAGATGATATTTTATGCGTCGGATGGGCATGTAAAAAGTCGGTCCTGCGCCTGATCTCTCGCTAGTCGTCTCGGTCATCTGTTCCACCGGGTTATTAGAGTAAAAGTAATAGAGCATTCTCTAGTGTACTGCGCACCCACTTGGGCACTATAAAATTAATCCTGCGTAACTGGCCTAGTTGCGATGAAATTGGCCACCATCACCGAAACCGGTGTGGTGTATATATTATGTACTATTAGAAAAAATAATTAATTGACAGAATGTGGCGGACCTACGTTATTAGGTCGGGTTATCCCAGTAGAACAACTATTTGATAAAAACCACTAAAACATCTATTTCATAAAAATATTTGTATTATCGCCATACCTTTTGTGTCTGTACTGGCAAATAGAATTTCACCCGCAGGTGTCGTAAATAAGGGGTGTAAAAGGAGAGGAGAAAAAATAGAGAGAAATAGGAGAGAAGAAAAAATATAGAGCGGACACCCTCGAGGGCTATTAATGAATTGAGCCTAGTTCGACGGTGATAAATTGGCGGGAAAACATCGAGACGCCATGATGAGTTTGGTTTTTTCAAGTTGGCAACATTGTTCGTTGACGTTTTTGTTCGGAAGTGTGGTAAAAGTGACGACCAAGTTTGGGGAATTTTAAGACTGTTAACCAAAGATTTAGTTTGGTATTAAATTACTTTATTATTTTACTTATTTTACCGAAATAAGTAAAACAAGCTCGGCTGTAAAAAAGATTTTTATAGATGATTTTAAATAATAATTATTGTCAAATAGCTATTTTATAATGAAGTATTGTACTTGCCCTAACAATTAACACCCAATTATTATAAGTACAAAAATTTATATCAAATGTTGCAGGTTTTTAAGAATATACTTAGTTTTTAGGTTTTTACATATCAATAATATTTCCACTTAACTATGACTTGGAAGTGAAAACACTAGCTTAATTATTGGAGTATCTAGAACTAATAATTTCAAGTGCAAATGGGTGCGCAGTCTTTAACTCCAACAAAAACCTGCATACTTTGAGAATTGAAACGTTGCTGAAATTTAAATTTGAAATCGGAATGTGAATCAGTCAAATAACACGAACGCATAAGTCAAAGTACTGTACTCGAACGGCGTTAAAGTTGATTGAAATCTCAAATCTCAAATAATAATCTTCTCAAGTCTCGTATTATTCCTACGATTGAAATAGAAAACATGTTTTACAGTTTACACACTTACAGCTGTGGGCAAAATAATTGGAATTAAAATATGCCAATTTAGAAAGTTTGGGATTTTTTGACAAGAGTTTTTGATCGGCTAGCGGTTAGGACTTTAGTGTGTGTTTGTGCCCATATATAGAGACTATTATAGAGTTCACTGTGAAAGTAGCAGCGCTGAAAGTCACTTTTACAGGTTAAGGACTTTGTTTTTTTTAGTTACTAAAGTAATTTGTATTTGTTTTATTTATTTTATGAAAGTAGGAGGCAAACGAGCAAACGGGTCACATGATGGAAAGCAACTTCCGTCGCCCATGGACACTCGCGGCATCAGAAGAGCTGCAGGTGCGTTGCCAGCCTTTTAAGAGGGAATAGGGTAATAGGGGAGGGTAGGGATAGGAAGGGAATGGTAGGGAAGGGAATAGGGTAGGGGATTGTATGGGTAAATTATTAGTGTTTGGGCTATGATTTGTATCAATGGGCAAAATCATTACGTTGACGCATTTCACACAAAAATGTAGTACTTAAATAGTAAAAAGTAAAGTCTCTCACAGAGTTGTGAACTTCATTGTGCAGAACTCTATAAAAGGACACATACAAATCCTTAGGATTGGTAGAAACTATTATCACTTTGTTTTATCTCACCATTTATGCTGCTAAAAATACCTTTAAGCCACTTAAAGCGTCTCACAGACAGACGCGGCCTGCGGTGGCGGTCAGATGGATGATTTGAGAGTTCTAGGAACGACACAGACACACGCGGCCACGCGGCCAAGCCATCCGACTGACCTCCACCGCCACCGCCACCGCAGGCCGCGTCTGTCTGGGAGACGCTTTAATGGAGCCGCTGGATCACGTGGGAGTCACGTGGTCGCACACGACACTAAACCCCCTACACTCAGTGTCAGATAAAATTAATGATAATACATTTTAATTGAAGAGATTAATTCTAAATATATCGCAATTTTACTTATATAGTTCTTACAAATGTGTTGGTATTACTGTTTGTTCTGTTAAATAATTATTGTCTTGCCGATCTTAAAAACTTCAATAGCATGAGGCAGGATTATGGTGCTAGTTGTACCGCTACAGTATTTTACTTGAGAGCTGAAGGTACAAGTTGGAACCGAGCGACACGTCGCAACTGCAGACGACGTGTCGTCGCGACACAACTGGTTTCTATGTATTTCTGTGAAACACTACGCAGCTAGCGATACTTATTCGTAGGAATACATAGAAACCAGTAGCGTCGCGACGACACATCGTCTGCTGCCGCTTCATGACACCGGCTTCCATCTTGTACCTTGATTACTGCGACCGACGAAAATTCAAACGAAATACCACTTTATGACATATGCCAGGGGTTCCCAATCTTTTTCAGCTTGCGGCGCACTTACAAGTCAATATTTTGTCACGGCGACCTACTCTACCTAGCTATTACAAAAAGATACATAAATAAACACCTTTATTGATTATAGTTAGGTTAAGCAAGTAAATAATAAATATTTAATCATCTGTCTGCTTTGTATAATTCATATTATAATAATACTAGCGACCCGCCCCGGCGTCGCACGGGTATAAAATATATAGCCACTGAAAAAAATATTAAAATCGATAGCCTATGATCCTTCAAGTGGTCTACTTCTTATCTGTGCCAAATAACATAAAAATTCCTCCAGTAGTTCGCGAGATAAGCCCTTTCAAATGATTTTTCCCGTTTTTTTCACATTCTCCTATTAGTCTTAGCGTGATAAAATATAGCCTATAGCCTTCCTCGATAAATGGGCTATCTAACACTGAAAGAATTATCAAAATCCATTGCGTAGTTTTGAAGATTAAAGGGAACAAAGGGACACTAGGGAAAAAAGCGACTTTGTTTTATAATATGCTACGAATAATAAAAACTAAGGAAGAGTAACTCCGTCAAAAAACATGCTCCAAAATACTTGTCAAAAAAGTGTACCTTAGGTACACATTTCAATACATTTGCAATATTTAGGTGGCCTTGAGCGGTATAAAGGCTGACATTACATGACGGTTCGATGGAACTAAATTTAAAACGGTAATAGCATGGGAGTTACGTTTCCTTAGTTTATATTATTCGTACATAATATGTATAGATTTGTGAATTGTGGTTATGGATAATAATGGAGGATCGCGCTCCTCTTGCCTTTCCACGGCGCACCAGGGCGCCGCGGCGCACACTTTGGGAACCCCTGACATAGGCGATAGGTTTCATTTTATTCTACCTACTAGCTTTTACGCCGCCGCCGGCGGCAGCATAGGTCGCCACGCAATTATGTCAGTAGAAAATGATACTTATCGTTTATGTCATAAAGTAGCATTTTATTTGAATTTTTACCGGTCGCGGTCGCTCGCGGCAAGGTTCCGAAAGCCACCTTTAGAAGCAATGTTTTGATAAAGAAAATTTCATCAGTTACATTGTCGATGTTATTTTATTTAGATTCATATATACCTACTTACAAGATACTACCAGCTACTTTTTTGCGATAAATCTGTGCTATGTTTACGAAATATCCGAATCGACTTAAGCTTTTAAGGAGAACAGACAAAGACGGACACATTTCTGCATATTAATAATTAAAAATATGATCAATCCATCAATCCGTGGGTCGAATCAAATTCACGATCAAATTTTCGTCAATCTTTACCGGATTGATGGATCAGATTGATGAAAATTTGACCGTCTAACCGGCGACATAGGAGAGCATCTAATTAATTTTTTAGTCTACGCTTTCCGTAAATAATTTTGCATGACGTTTTAAAAATATATGAATCATGAAAATATTAAAGTTAATTAATATAATGATATCAAGTACATAACAATAATTGTAGGTAAGACTTCCCATTAACATATAATAATAATCCTGAATATTTCGGAATATTAATTAGTGTACTAATTATGAAATAACTATGTTATTACGAAATAAATTAACTAATAGATGAAACAGACTAAATACTGATTACGAATTTAATTAAAACTAAATTTAGAAGTGTTAGATCAGAATTTCGTGGAATTTTTGGCACTCAGACATTGTATTTTAGAAAAGTGATTAGAATTCAAAAGTGCTATATTTAATAGTAAGTAATTTTATGATAATTATAATAATATAATAATATCTATGGACGCTTCACACCACGTCAGTCTGGCCCCGTGCTAAGTACCTGAAGGACTTGTGTTATAGGTACCAGACAACGGAAATATATTTAATACTTTTGTACTATACATAAATATTTAAGATTTTTATTATATCCTACACAAATATTTAATACACATCCAGACCCGGGAACATTGAAAACTTTTTGTTCCGTCGGCGGGATTCGAACTCGCGACCTCTGGCTTTTAAGTGAACTGCCACACATTGGTTGAGTAACCAATTGAGCCACAGAGGTTGTCTATTATGTTCTTGATAGTCATAAAAATTGCATGTAAGTACAAAATATTGCAGTGGCTTAGCTAAGATTTGAAGATTAAACGTTGCTTGCTACATAAATAACATAAATAAAATCAGTAATATGGTTTTAATCCTTGGTACAACAACCTTAAAACAAAAAAAAAATAAGTTTGTTTTTATTAAAATACAATCTTATTTTTTTTAAGTTTCCTACTTGCTACAGGCTTTTTTCTAAACGGGCTTTGGCCCACCACTGTATCACCTGTGTCGCCAGGATCGACAGCGGTATCCAACCATTAAAACCCTTTGATATGATCTCAGGGAGCCCGAGGGACATGCTAAAGCTGTCTTGGGACCCGCAGCGAAATAAATCAGAAGATAGGAGGAGTAGGAAGTATCCAGTTTAAGTAATAGCAAATTATAAACTATCATACTAGAATTGTAAGTACATTTACTGTGGCAGTTAATTTGTTATTATCATAATAAGACCGTGTTCACACTAACTGTCAACCGCTTACTATGAGTATTGGTTCAAAATCATAATAACGTATTATCAGTTATGGTTACATGCTTGCAAGCAGTGACGGATTAAGACTACTTGATGCCTTAAGCAATCCATGCCTGTGTCCCTCCCCCATCCGTATGTCAACTAGAATCGGTCTTTAAACTTTTACCACCAATATTAGTTTTTTCCCAGAAACTTTTTTTGGCGTGGTTTTTGGTGACGTCAGAGTGAGACGTGATGCCCTAAGGACGGATGTTTTTTGTCCTTCTTCTGGTGCCCCCTCAGACGTGATGCCCCAGGCAATTGCTTAATTTGATTAAGGGTTAATCCGTCACTGCTTGCAAGGCTGGTTTTCGTGTGGCCAAATTGGAGCTAACGCCGCCACATTATAAAATGTCAATTGAGCTGTTTTACATCCAAGAAATATTTTACATCTTGTTGAAATATCTGTCAATTTTACTGGCTGAAATAAAAACACTGGTGTCATTTTGAGGTACAGTTGCTTTGCCTCAAATGTAATACCTCAAATGTAATCGGCGAGTAAAAGAAAATGTTAAAATTAAAATACAGTGAACTGCGTAACGTTCGGCAGCTGACAGTGTGATGTGAATGTAGCCTAAGCGGCAGTTCACATTGCGACGTGACGATGGGATGTGATTTTAAAGTAAGCCATTTAAAACTGAACCTTATTTACAACACAAGAAAATGCACATCAAATTGACAGACTTGCTGCCTGTGTTGGGCTGCCTATTCCGATTTTGTAAATATCACTTCGTCTGGTCACTTTTCAATGTAAATTTATTCCAACAGGTATATAACATCTTTTATACGTGTATGTTCTATAACATCTTGCGCCCAAACGAGTAACGATGGATAGATTCGATACTCGGAAATGCTACAAATGTGGACCCAGCCTTAGAGCGCAAGAGCGGGCGAATGCATACAATTAGAGATTTAATGGAACACCCTCGTTGGAATAATGAATATAAAATTAATCAAATTTAAATTAAACTTTATAAAGTGCCACCAATATTTTTGCTAAATCAAAGTATATTCCCGTTTGAGGCAAGTCACTAGGAGAATGACGCGTTCTTTTTTTCATTCTATTGAAAGAAAGGAAGGAAATGAGCCTGTCATTTTTCTGAGCCTCGTCTATTCAATTTTCTGAGTATTTTTATTTGAAAAATATATAGAATGTACATATCAATAATTTATTAATAATAATAATTTATATTATTAATAAACATTTTCACGCTAGACGGCAGCACCAGCACAGACAGTACCAGTTTTGTTAGACGTTTGACAACTTTTAGTAAATATTCTGATATTATGACGTGTGCAACAAGTCGGATTTCGAACGGTTTATTTACTGTACTATGTGCTAGTAGTGCCCTCTGCTCCGACCTTTGCGTAATATTCCATATTTAAAAATCACGCCATATAATGCAGGGGAGAATTGGCGCGTTTAATTCTTTCCATAATCATATTATAGTCGCATAATGTACCTACGTTCCGCTCAAAGACCGAAAACGTTTAGTGAGCGAAAAAATGGCTCACAACGCGTTGTGGTCATAGTGAAACGCCAAAACCAGAGAGTGCTCTTGTGTATTGCGCACACACTTAGGCATTATAAAATAACTCCTGCGTAACTGGCCTGGTGTCATTGAAACCAGAGTGCTCTTGTGTATTGCGCACATACTTGAGCACTGTAAAATAACTCTTGCGTAACTGGCCTTGTTTCATTGAAACCAGAGTGCTCTTGTGTATTGCGCACACACTTGGGTGCTATAAAATTACTCCTGCGTAAGACCCAGGTCAGAACGCGTCGTGGCCGTTTTCATTAGGGCCACAACACGAATTCGCGTCGTGGCTGTTTTAAATGCTCAGAACGCGTCATGGCTTTTCTTGATTACCAGAACGCGTCGTGGCCGTTTCACTATGACCACAACGCGTTGTGAGCCATTTTTTCGCTCACTGAGCGTTTTCGGTCTTTGAGCGTAACACCTATATATAATAGCTGATATTGATTCTACATTCGCGGCATATTCCAGTACAATCTAATAAAGGTCTTATATATTTACGCCCAGTTTTATCGCCATCGCGCCATTGATGTATTATAAAAAACATGAATATCATAATCTGTGAAAAATACTAATGTTATTACTGCGGAAGATTGTCTATCTGTTACCTATTCGCTCTAAAAAAGAAAAAAGAAAAAATGGTTATGGACTATGGTGATTAGTCCCGGGAAAAGACAGAATTGTGTTGAAATTTTGTGTGCTCACCTGTAGGTCCGTGAATTGGGAATACCAAATAATGAACAGTTGTAAAATGCGTCTATTGAATTTTCTAGGCGTGAAATAAACAACGCCCCCACGTGTGAAATAATAATCAATACTTTAATATTATAAAGCGGTAGAGTTTGTTAGTTAGTTAGTTTGTTTGTTGTTTGAACGCGATAATCTCAGGAATTGCTGGTCCGATTTGAAAAATTATTTAAGTGTTAGATAGCCCATTTATCTAGGAAGGCTGTAGGCTAAATTTTTTCACGCTAAGACTAATAGGAGCGAAGAAATAGAGGAGAATGTGGAAAAAACGGGGAAAAATTATTTGAAAGGGCTTATTTAAACGCGCTAATCTCAGGAACTACTGGTCCGATTTGAAAAATTCTTTCAGTTTTATATTATAGCCCATTTATCGAGGAAGGCTATAAGCTATATTTTATCACGCTAAGACTAATAGGAGCGAAAAAAGAGGAAAATGTGGAAAAAGGGAGAAATTATATGAAATTGCTCATTATCTAAGAGCTACTGCAGCAATTTTTATGTTATTTGGCAAACATTAAGAATAGACCACGTGAAGGGTCATAGGCTATTTTTTGCGGAAAAATGTACGGTTCCGTGAAATTCCTAAATTACGCGGGCGAAGCCGCGCAGAACATCTAGTATAATTATAGTGTCTTCCAAAATAGTGCTTCCCGGATCAGGTAGTAGCTAATTAATAAAAGTTTAAAATAATAATGAATCACCTGTATAATACCTTGATCGATGTTGTTGTCCAAGCTTCGAGCGATTGACGATATTAGTCTCATCATTACTCCACTTAGTCTACGTCAAGTCTGCGGAGTGACTTTGATGCCCTAATTACTAGATGTCCTAGGCATCTTATATATCCTAGGTAACTCAGGTTTGGTTGGGTTAGGATTTCCTAATTATTTTTTTAATGTTAATTTGTAAAAATATTTAAATAGCTAAAAGTATTTATGTAACACAGTAATGCATAATAGTTAAAAATATGATGACTCATTCCAGTTCTATTAAATGTTTGAAAAGTTCGTATGTTGATAGAATATTAAAAAAAAAAAATGGCTGCCAAAGGACCCTGGACTAAAAACTAATTTTGGTTACAGAAAAATATTTCTTAACTTTGCTATTGTTACGTGCTAGGGTTCGTAGGATTCGGAGAGAAAGACCTGGTGACTCTCTTGAAGACTTTATTCACTGACACTAGCTCAAACAAATCACTAAGTTCAAACACTAAGCACTAGATCCAAATCACTGAGCACTATCACTATCCTAGGTCGTAGCCGAGTCGTAGGTTCACTGGTTCACTCACTATTGATCACTTGTTTTCACTTCGAAGTCTAGCTCCTCTACCTGCGGTTATTTATATGGACGAGACGAATTCTGGACTGTACGAGAACATTCCACGATTTGCGTAAACAAGTACACAAGTGTGGGATGTTTCTAGAGAATACGCGTAGGTACCTCTAGCGCCATCTAGTATCGAGTAGGGGATTTAGGTTGTGTTCCCCTGATCAGTTTCGCTGGTTTGCCGCTAGATGGCTCAGTGTGTCCGTATCCGTAACACTATATTAGTGTATCTAGTTTCGACATCTATGCCGCGGCATCTATAGCGTACCTGCAGTAACATTTTTACGAGTACACATAAAACGGCAGTCGAACAGGGGGCATATCGTATTCTTTTGTATATTTAACACTACTTCAGATAGGCGTTATAGCTTTACCGCTACTTCGTGATGGTAATGAAGTCGGTTATGATGGTAAGTAATAAGCGGCGAGAGGTTAAAATGAAACGGAGTTTCTGCGGTTTTCAGGCTTTTAGCATGATGTTTTGATTACGTATTTGAAGAGTTTTCTTGTAGGAGACTTCCCAAGGTGATACAAATATTTCGTGCGTCTATTTAGTTTCCATCCAAATAGACATAGTACGAACATGTTTTTGGTAATCGTGTCATATTTTGTTTAAATATGACACGATCATATCTTAATATTTTAAAAAATATATTACCATTTTGAAAGTTTTGCCACATTAAATTGTGCTATGTAGATAAAAGTAAAAAACTTCTACTTAGTACAACATTGTATCTGTATTATCTATGAATACATAGGAGTAGGCTATGAGATTTACTAAGAGCTGGTTACTAAGAAAAAAGCTACGACGCTTTTTCATCCCCAAAAACGCTTAAATACTAATTCTAAACACTTTAGCCGTAGCATTGTTTGAGACCAAATCGTTTATCACTTATTTGTATTATTGTTTAGTTAGTTATTATTAGTAAATAAACGAGCATGAGGATCACCTGACTGGATAGCAAGTGTTATTATTATTTTAATTAAATATAAACTTGTCAACAATAAAGTTCAAGATAAACATAATATTCTATTGTGATTTGTGACATCGATTATTCTTAGCCTAGCCCTATCAAAAGCCCCTAGTTTAAATATAACAATGAGAAGGGAATATAATATGCATCGGGCAGTCCGAGTGGGGGTGTAATTGCCGGCGTACATTGCGGACGTGACTCCGCTTAAACCGCCCTGTATTGGGCTGCGTACGACCTACGCGACTCGCGACCAATACCTTTTGATGTTCTATTGCGGTTCCATTAAATGCCCTAAGGACCAATTCACCCACGTCTGTTAGTGTTGACAGCTTGAAATGTCATGTCTTCTCTTTCATTCGTAATATGAAAAACGAAAGAGGTAACGCGGTACTAATTCAAGTATCAACTTTACAGTCGTTGGTAAAATTGGGTCTAAGTGCTCTTTCTGTCATGGATATTAAGGACCGTGAGCGAGTCCGCGTGCAATTTGCCCGCATCTTATAATTTCATAGATATTTTTTTCTGTCATGCGAGTGCGTGCGCGTGCAAGCGATGGTACGCATGACAGGAAAATCGTTATAGTTGGGGAGGAGAAGAGGGGATTTCGGGAGTAGCTCGAGCGTGACAAATTTAGTTTGCATAGGCTACCGACAAATGTCTAGTTATCATGGTATAGAAACCAGATTTCTCACGTGGTGGGTAAAAAATTTTTTTTTTATAAAATATATTGAAATGTCATCGGATCTGTCAGATTAAGATAGGGGATGCTTAGTATGCTTACCCCAAAGAAGCTTCCATATAAAGCACTAACGATTCAAAGGTTAGGTAAGCCTGTAGGGACATTTTAAAATATAAAAAATAAAGCTTCATATTATCTTAACTAAGCTTCGTAGATATTTTATTTTGCTCTAAACTAAATGATTTAGTCTTGTTGTCTAAAATATATTTATAATTTACCTAAATGAGAAATTTTTTGAATATAATTTCTTTTTCTAAACTTTAAAATGGCTGCAGTTTCTGAACCCACCGCTAAAATAAAAAAACGCACTTATAATTTTTATCAGCTTTACCTAATGTACAAAACCTACTAGGTCTCCATGACGCTCGAGTGACTACAAAAACCCTCCCCTCCTCTACTAGAACGAATTCGACTTCTGACAATAGCGAAAGTGTGCGCCAAACCCCAGCTAATGTATTTTCTACTGATGCTAAGCATTCGAATTATAGAAAACGGAAAACCAATTTGGAAATGTGTATGCGGCTGTTAGTGTAGTGTGTACGCACATCACAGGTAGCGTATTTAGTACGGACACGATTTTATCGTTTCTTTCTCTTTAAACATTTGTCTAATTACTTTGTAAGCGTTTTGTTATTAACGCCTGCTAATGACCTTTTCAATTGTCTTGGAAAGTTATAAAAGGTTTTAACATGGTTTTAACGTTAATGATAATGTAAGAAAAACTAGTAGTAAAAAAGTAAATAAGGTGAAGAGTGATGGTACTATAGTACATAGATTCATGGTTGCAACGCCTAAACTACTGATCTGATATGTACTATGTATCAACAGGCCCGTTATAGTAACCCGAATAACATACTATAGGCTACATATTATTTTTCTGTATAGGATTATAGTTTTTAAGGTTTTGCAATTTAGACCAGCACGAGTCAGCGCATGAGTACCGGAAACTATTCCACCTCAATTTTTTATGCGATCCTCTTCAAATTTCCCTCCTGATGATATAAATGCATGTTTCCATGCTGCAACCCGGTGCTATATTGTTTAAACAAACATTGTTTAAACAATTGCAAGGAATTGTTGTTTTTCAACCGGACAATTTTTTTTTATATTCTTTATTAAAATACCAATAAAAAAGGTGATTTTTCACGGTAAAGTTAATATTTTTAAAGATACGAATTTTTAAATGTTCGAAAAATCTCAAATTTGGGTACTTTTGACTCTTGATAAATATATAAAAAAATAATAATAATGTCTAAGTTATATATTTTTTTTAATTCTCTATACAATAGTTAATAATATCGTTAATAGAGATTTTAAAAAATTTTATTGTTTATATCTTTTTTATCTTAGCAAAAGTAGACAAAAAATTGCGTTTTTTTGTATGGGAGCCCCTCTTAAACATTTACTTTATTTTAATTTTATTATTAATTATTAAAGTAAAAATATAATTAAGGATTTTGTGAAATTTCCAAGTGCCTAGCTGTTACTATTATTGATTACGAGCAAAAAAGGCCAAAAAAAATCACGTTTCTTGTATGGGAGCCCCCTTAAATATTATACTTTATTTTATTTTGAGTACTTATTTGTTGTTAGCGGCAACAGATATACACAATCTGTGAAAATTTCAGAAGTCTAGCTATAGCGGTTTTTGAGATACTGTCTGTCCGTTTGTCTGTATGTCTCCAGGCTGTATCTCAAAAACCGCTATAGCTAGTTACTTCTGAAATTTTCACAGATACAAAAAACACAGTTTTTTGTCTACTTTTGCTAAGATAAAAAAAGATATAAGCAATGATTTATTTTTAATCTCTATTAACGATATTATTAACTATTGTATAGAGAATTTAAAAAAATATATAACTTAGACATTATTTTTTTTAAATATATTTATCATGGGTCAAAAGTACCCAAATTTGAGATTTTTCGAACATTTAAAAATTCATATCTTTAAAAATATTAACTTTATCGTGAAAAGTCATAGGACCTTTTTTATTGGTATTTCAATAAAGAATATAAAAAAAAAATTGTCCGGTTGAAAATAAACAATTCCTTGCAATTGTTTAAACAATGTTTGTTTAAGCAATATGGCACCGGGTTGCACCATGGCAACATGCATTTATATCATCAGGAGGGCAATTTGAAGAGGATCGCATAAAAAAATTGAGGTGGAATAGTTTCCGGTACTCATGCGCCGACTCGTGCTAGTCTAATTATTAATAGAAATAATTATTCATAGTGCATATGACAGATAAAATAAAAAAGTTTTATGTTGTATCTGTTGTTATTATGGATCCTTGAAAAATATAAATCTAAGGTTATGGGATATCTTAGAGCCTCTTATTTTTTATAGCCATCGAAAGAATTGAAGTAGGCAATTTATCCTTAAGCACACACAAAGGAATACAACAAAGAAATGCCTATATAAACTTAGTTCTTTCTTCTATACGTAAAGAACCAGAAGGCTTACATGCACCAATTTGGATTACTGCTAATCGTTTGTCAAAACGTTGCTATCTTTATTTTATAAATATTGGTAGAATCAGTTGTGGTTAAAGCAGATATTGCTTATCTAGAAACCTTCGTTCCCAGGTTAGCTTCTTAAGCCTTAGGGCTTCCATCTGGGCCAAAAAACTTCTGCTAAACATGATTATTTTGGGCGAATCTGTCGTGAACACAAGCTTCGGTAAAACACACATATTATGCACGTAGAAGTTAAAGACTTAAACGTGATTTATATCTTTAACCAAGATTAAAAATGAACACGAGTCACGATACCAGCACAACTGGATTAACAGCTAAGCGTTGTTTGCAACTATAAACTAATATCGAGACAACAGCAGACTAAATTAAGTTTAGACAGCTTCAAAATTGGATTGATTCGAACCTATAGACTGACAAAGCAGACTGAGAGCCGTCTTCAGGCTTAAGTGAGCGTAGATCAACAGGTTCAAAGGCGTTGCCTCGAGGACCAGAAAGAGGAGTTCATTTGGAAGAACACAGAGGAATCTCGACTTTAATAAATTGTATGTAAGGCGAAATTCGCTCGTCCGTGTCCATGAATGGTACATTTTTATGGAATTTGTGACGCAATCTGCCGGTCGTTAAGCTGGAGGCACGTAAAACTACGTCATTACACTCCATATCAATTAACTGTACTTTGATGCCTTTTTGTGCGGTGTCTTTTAGGAAGACCGGAACTGCTTTGTAGATCCGACTTTTTGTCTATCATAGTGTCTATGTAGAGTGTGGCTTCTATCAAGCTAAGTTTTTGGCATCGCTTGGTCTCCGAACAAGTAGAATAAACTCAATACTACTTGTTTACTCAATTCACACTTCAAAATATCGCTATTGCGGGTCTATCGCATACCTTTGTCAATCATGATGGGCAATTAAATATGAATATTAAGGCAGATTTACATTGAGTCAGTAACTGAAGTTAATCTACTGCTGTGTCAGTGCTGACCTGGCCACTGCTATAGTATAAATTGATGCCCAGTTGTACTACTGTGCCAGTACACTGACGACAGCCACTGACTCAATGGAAATATATTGTTACGGATACGGGCAGTTGTTTACCTGCGCGCGGCAGTTGCGCGTACTTTCTAGAAAAGTCCAACCCTTGTTTATGTGAATTGCGTGTTTACGTAAACAATCCAGAATGGAACGTTCCAGAAAGTATGGCGGGCCATATAAAAGGTAAACAAGCCGGCAATCAGTTCAGTTTGATACAAGCGATCATCAAGGCGACTTCGAAGAGAAAACAAGTGATCAATAGTGAGTGATTGTGATAGTGACCTACTACTTGTCTACGACCTAGGACAGTGATAGTGCTCAGTGATTTGGATCTAGTGCTTAGTGTTTGGACTTAGTGATTTGTGTGAGCTAGTGTTTGTGAATAAAGTCTTCAAGAGAGTCACCAGGTCTTTCTCTCCGAATCCAACGAACCCTAGCACGTAACAATATTATATTTACTTGATGGCAGTACCGCCGCACTGACATATCAGTGGACTGACTTCAGTTACTGACTCAATGTAAATCGGTCTTAAAATGCTCATCTACAAGTATGTAATCCATCCATACTAATATTATAAATGCGAAAGTGTGTATGTCTGTCTGTCTGTCTGTCTGTCTGTCTGTCTGTCTGTCTGTCTGTCTGTCTATCTGCCTGTCTCTCTGTCTGTCTGTCTGTCTATCTGTTACCTCTTCATGCCCAAACCGCTGAACCGATTTTGCTGAAATTTAGTATGGAGATACTTTGAGTCCCGGGAAAGGACATAGGATAGTTTTTATCCCGGAAAAATGTACGGTTCCCGCGCGATAAACGAGTTTTGGCGCAACGGAGTTGCGGGCGTCATCTAGTCATCTATATTTGTCTATCATGATGGACCAACATGTAAAGTAGGTATGTCCATGATATCAATGGTTTTAAAGTATTCTCGTTTTACATGAAATAATTACTTACCTTATTAATTATAAAAAACACTATTTTTTTTTCAAAAGGAATAGCATCTCTATTGAAAACATTTTGAGAACAAAACTCGAGCGAATTCTTATCCAATCTAAGAGAATTCCTGCAGGAATAATACAATTTTCTTTATCGCAAACCTAATAATCTAGGATTATGATGATATTGACAAGGTTCCAGAGGGTTGAGGTTCGGTTCGCGGTCAAAAGCCTCCGATACAAAACCCGCCAAAACGAGGGAGGCTGTTACGGGAACAATTTCTTCAACGACGTCGAATTCTAGTCGTGAACTTCGGCGTTACTACCAGTTCTCGAAATAGGAAAACCGAAGTCTACCGTAGGACAAGGGCCCCTACACAAAACTGCAATGCGACGTCGCATCGCAAATATTTACCAAATATACGTGGGAGAGCCAAGTTTCGGCATGAATGGGCCGGCTCGACAGGAGAAATACCACGTTCTCACAGAAAACCGGCGTGAAACAGAACAGCGCTTGCGCTGTGTTTCGCCGAGTGAGTGAATTTACCGGAGGCCCAATCCCCTACCCTATTCCCTTCCCTACCCTCCCCTATTCCCTTCCCATCCCTACCTTCCCCTATTACCCTATTCCCTCTTAAAAGGCCGGCAACGCACCTGCAGCTCTTCTCATGCTGCGAGTGTCCATGGGTGACGGAAGTTGCTTTCCATCAGGTGACCCGTTTGCTCGTTTGCCCCCTTATTTCATAAATATATTTAAAAAAAATTAAAGTGTTTATTATCAGAATGGAATGTTTTTGTCGCCGACAATTGCGATGCGACGTCGCATCGCATCGTAATGTCATTTTTATTATTAATTTTGTCGCAGATCTTTGCTTAATATTAAGTTCCGAAAATAATAGTTGCATAATCATGCGACGAAAGTGAAGTTTGATGTATTATATTGACATTTCAATAAAGTCGTATACGTCAATGCATTAAATTTAGCGAATCAACGTTGATTTCGCGTTGATTCTAGACGCCATGAGCACTGGTCACTGGTCAGTGCAATCGGAATCGCAAAATTTCAGAATTTATACCCTTGGTGTTTTAATTTTGTAGCTCTTATGTATTGTCAAATCTCGCCCCCTTACTATTTACC
The DNA here is from genome assembly GCA_905333045.1 of Lysandra bellargus. Taxonomy (NCBI): domain Eukaryota; kingdom Metazoa; phylum Arthropoda; class Insecta; order Lepidoptera; family Lycaenidae; genus Lysandra; species Lysandra bellargus. The sequence continues at coordinate 6,687,521 of HG995338.1, forward strand.
ATTTACCAGTTACCATATTTTAACAAAAGCATAATGCAGTAATATATTTTGATAACATTATTATTTATTATGTTGCCACTTCTCACTGGCTATCCCTACAACCCGTCGACTTGTATTAAAATGTCCTAGTTTTATAAGTAACAGCGTTAACCGAGTCTTCGCCAAGTTTATAAGCTGCTGAACTTGCCACCAAGTAAAACGTAGCTTCTTTGGCAACGTTTAAGCTTCAAATTTACATAAGGATGTGTCACTATTTCTGTATTATGTTTGATAGAAACAAAAAACACGCAGAACTTAAAAAGGAATCAAATAATATTTAAAAAAATATTATGCAGAGCTTTCAGTTTCTAAGTATCGTGTACCTATAACAATTTTTAAAACTATAACAAGTGTTTTTAGACGTATGTCTATTTAGAAATGCATCTATGCGTCGCATTGCGGTCTGAATTGACCCTCAGACTTACTTAAGAATTCGAATGCTTTACAACACTATTAAAGAAGGAAATTAACAGAAAAATTATTATGTTCCAATTTCAATTGTACCCGACTGCTACAGAATAAGGGCTAAAGGAAACTTCTACCTATGATAGGGCCTATCGGGTTCGACAGGAAATAAGGGCTCGGAAGTGGTGCGCCGCAGAAACATTCCGTGTGATTGCCTCGCTCTTAAACTACTCTCCCCCCATCACTGACGTACCATGGACGTACCTAACGAAAAGCCCGCGTATAGATAATTTCGGTTACGAAGTTTTTGATATAATAACAGCTTACTGGAAAGTAAAGGCTGTGGAACCAAAATAATGTTGTTACAATGTTTGTGAGGGTGAAATTTTTTAGTTTGAATTTAAGAAGATACTATTTTTGTGTGACAGTCTTTCTGGCAGTCTATTCTTCAGTAGCTCTACTTTACACACATTTAGTATGGACATACTTTCAGTCCCGTAAAATGACATAGAAAATACGATTGCTGCGCTATAAAGTTCTGCGCAACGTGATATATTTTCATAATTAATTGAAAACAAACTATCACTAACCCAGTTTCCGATTCGTCACCCCGTGTAATATGCATGGGCTAGAACAGGGGTGGCGTAACTATGGCATGCTATCGATAGCAACATAATGTTCTGGGCACATTATCACAAAGTTTTGTAATCATCTTACAAAACATTTTCAATATTATTTATCCGTCAATGTCATTCGGGCTGGTTTTTTGAGCCCGGAAGTCAGAACAAATCATAAAACCGGAATGACAACGAAATAAATGTTGTGACGGCACGTAACCTCACTAAAATTTTCTTTAAAAATGCTAGATGTTACGAAAATATTTAGCCTCCCTGGGCTAGAAAAATGTTTGCCCACCGGCCAGCGTCCGCATGCCGCCATATGTCGCGTGTTTACACAAAAATCCCGTTCCTTTTTTTGTGTATGCAAAAATGGAAATTTGTAATTCAATATCGGCCAGCATGGACCAGCTGGGCCTAAAATAAACTTCGTTGCGGTGGTCGGCCGCGCTATGTGGGAAGAAACGCGCGTAGCTGGTGCAAATTAAAAAGTTTCGGTTTCATTTTTTTCTATTGAATTTGCAATACTTACTGTATACAACGTTTTTCAGCTAGCGAAAACAGTACAAGACTTCGTCCATCTTTCAGGCGCGACAAAATAAACCTCACTCAGCCCCCCGATGCACGATCGTCGGAAAGTTCTCACGTGAAAAGTTCTCATATTCTGTCAGAACAGCTAAAAGATGATTTAACTTCAATTTAATGAAGAGTTTGACATATAATATTATGTGGGGCTTATGTCAAAATCTTCATTTAATTACAGTTAAGAAATTAATATCCGTCTCTGAGTGCGGAGTTAGAGAGCCAAAAACAAATTTTGATACCTTCTGTTTCGACCAATTTTTTTTATAAAATTAAGAGGCAAAAGGGCAAACGGGTCACCTGATGGAAAGCACTACCGCCGCCCATGAACACTCGCAACATCAGAAGAGTGGCAGGTGCGTTGCCGACCTTTCATGATAGAATACGCTCTTTTGTTAAAATATAGCGTGACTTAGTAACAAACACCCATGTACATAATATTATTTTGAGTTTTCCGTACCCGCGCATCCACCTCGCTCCCTCCCGGCCCCATCAATGAGGCCTTAACATTTCGTTTCTAGCCGAGCGATCTTAAGCACGTGGCCTACAAGTAAGCCTCTAATTACCAGACAATTTAAATTTGCTTAACTCCCACCAAACGCCAAACACTTTTAATTAATTCAAAACTATTGATCGAAGTTTGGAATTCAAACAAAATTGGAAGCGGCGGAAGCGAAGCCGGCTGTTGGGTTTAGGTGCGAAGTGGCATCGCGACTTGAAACTTTTCTCATAAACCCCTCCCGCGAGCGTAGACGAGACACACCACTCCTGGAGGCTTAGCCAACACCTTTTCTTTATAGCTTCTTTATAGAATTAAATCAAATAATGTTATTCAGAGTAAATTTTTCACAAAATCTTTTCTGAACGTCGAGACTATGGTGCCTACCATCGAATCGCCGATCAATGTGTGGAATTGACATGTCATCGAACGCTTAGGTATGTCAATTCCGTACATTTTCATCGGCGATTCTATAAAGAGGCTATAACGATAACGTTTTAGTTAAGCCGATCTCCCAAAATTTTCTTACATTTTAGTCGCATCTTCTACTAACGTAAAGCCAAATGAGGGATATATAGTTAATAAAAACGATTTAGTTGAAACCTGTGATTTTAGCTCGTTTTCTGTGAGTCATTGGCTAAGGCAAGATCTTCCTAAATTTTCTTACATTTTTGTCGCGTCTTGAAGTAACGTACAGCGAAGTGAAGGATTGAGAAGATATAATTAAAGACGTGAGTGGAAGAACAAGTAACATTGATAACTTAAAGACTAATTTTTTCCCTTATAATTTAAACAAATCTCGTAACTTATCTACTTCATCATGTGGCTACAAATTAAATCCAGTTTTTTTAATTTCAAACCTTTTTCAGGCCATAAAGTCTCCATTTATGCAAAAAAACGACAGTTTTTAACTGTAACTTACCTGCTTCTTCCACTCATGTCTTCAATAATTGTTTAGTTAACTCGGTTACCTGTAGTTCGTCTGCACTGAGTTGTATCAATAGCGCTCTTTGAACTTTGTGTCATTGTCAACTTGACCGCAAGTTTGAGGAGCTCTTAGCGGTAATGGACTGATTGGTCATTCCCATTTAGAAACTCTATTCGATGAATGTCGTCCAGTACTGGATGTAGATCGTAGGAACTATTAAGGGAAATTGAAATCACTGAATTCAGTCAGCAAGACTATTTTTTGACAGCATTCATTGTTTGTCTAACCGCCGCACAGTGTTCCAAAGACCCTTCGGATCGGACATTTTTAACTGAGCCCATAAATTGATGTAGTTAGTTAAATACTGAGCAATTGTCTAGAAGTAACCCTTATTCAAGTATGGCCAGTTTCCGAAAAAAAAAACTTAAAGTTCGCTATTTCGGAGGGACTGAAAAATTAAAAATATTATATTATATTCAATTCGTTATTTTGTTTTTAGAAAAAAAATATTTTTGTATCATGTGCCATTCAATTCTAAACTCTTATGGCATTTTATAAAATAAAAATTGGTATGGCTAACCCAATCAAAGGCAGTGAGTACACAGAGTGTAACAAAAATAAATTATAATACTTTAGGGTGTGTATGGGTCTCCTATATAGAGTTCACTGTGAAAGTAGCAGCACCAAAAGAGTAACTTTTTTCTTTTTTGTATGGAAAAATTCACGACGCGAGGCGCTTGCCCATACAAATCACAAGAAAAAAACAACCTTTGTCGGGCTTAAGTGATCTTACAAATTACTTACTAGATGAACTACGTATTATTTCCTCCTAATATAAACCTTTCCTGGACTTCCACGAATATTACAAGACTAAAATTAGCCAAATTGATTTAACCATCCTCTAGCTTATAATATGTAGCGAGACTTACAAAATTTAAATTCATCTCTATTTATACTAGCTAAAAGCTAGTATAAATGCTAGCTGACTGACTGATGATAACACATCTACAAATAAAGATAACTGTCAAATCACAAATCAATAGGTCTGATGGATTTTCCGGAAAGTGTACCACAAAATGTTCAGATTGTGGATATACTAGGGTTCGCTTCGCTCGCCTAGATAAATAGGTAGACTATGATATACGTATTAGTATCCCCTAAGTAGTCTGAGACTATAGAGAGAAGATATAGTTGTTTACATCAATAGGCTCCGAAAATGTTGTGGATCTATAAGCAGGTTATATTATGCATATTACATAACTTATTTATGCATAATATTATAAACTGCTTAGCCCTAATAGTTGCTTATGTAATATAAACAACTCTAGGCCTCGCCTAAGTGATTGTCTTGAGGTCTTGTGATAGACGTAGAGTCAAGGCCTCGACCCGCACGTGTGCGGACAATATTTTGTTATGCTAATCCATACTTAAATTATAAAATATGAGAAAAGTGTATAATGTATATGTTATATATTAAGTTTTTTTTTTTAATTTAGCATACATAATAAATTGAATAAGGGGAAATGACATAGGGTAGTTTTTATCCAGTAAATTATACGGTTACACCATGGGTTCCCAAACTGTGCGGAAAGGCAAGAGGGGCGCCGTGAGTTGATCCTCCAGCATTATTATCCGAAACCACAAATGTTAAAAAAATAAAATTATAATATGAATTATACAAAGTAGGCAGATTATTTAATATTTATTTATTATTATTTACTTGCTTAACCTAACTATAATCATTAAATGTGTTTATTTATGTATCTTTTTGTATTAGCTAGGTAGAGTAGGGCACCGTGAGAAAATATTGACTTGTAAGTGCGCCGCAGAGATAAAAATATTGGGAGCCCCTGGGTTACACGTTTGATGCACTGAGATTGAAATAACAATATCATTCTGTACTAGCGACCCGCCCCGGCGTCGCTCTCGTATAAAATATATAGCCACTGAAAAAATGATTAAAATCGATGGCCTATGATCCTTCACGTGGTCTACTTCTTATCTTTTTTTTATGAAATAAGGGGGCAAACGAGCAAACGGGTCGCCTGATGGAAAGCAACGTCCGTCGCCCATGGACACCCGCAGCATCAGAAGAGCTGCAGGTGCGTTGCCGGCCTTTTAAGAGGGAATAGGGTAATAGGGGAGGGTAGGGATGGGAAGAAAAGGGAATAGGGGAGGGTAGGAATGGGAAGGAAAGGGAATAGGGGAGGGTAGGGAAGGGAATAGGGTAGGGGATTGGGCCTCCGATCTGTGCCAAATAACATAATGCTCCAGTAGTTCGCGAGATAAGCCCTTTCAAATAATTTCCCCCGTTTTTTCCACATTCTCCTATTAGTCTTAGCGTGATAAAATATAGCCTATACATATAGCCTTCCTCGATAAATGGGCTATCTAACACTGAAAGAATCATCAAAATCCATTGCGTAGTTTTAAAGATTAAAGGGAACAAAGGGACATGAGGGAAAAAAAAGCGACTTTGTTTTATAATATGTATAGATTTGATTGGTATTTTGTTACTTAGAATAATAAAGCCGAAAAACGTGAGTCGTGATTGAAATCTTCGAGGCTACCTTGTTAAAACCGACAGTATCCAAACTTTAATAGTTAAGATGAATGTAAGAAAATATTACCATGACTCTACAATAATGTACATTTGAACAAAATCAACTGTTTATTAAACTTACAATTAATGTTGAATACTTGTTGAAAAATCATTGTACTCTAACAATTTTGTTGATGTTGATGACGCAATAAACAATAACATACAGCATTGAGGTTGATCCATAGAGGCTCTATCGTCGCCGCAGACCGGTCTTATCTGCGGCCAAATTACTATTAAAATTTAATAGTAATTTAATATGCGCTAACGAATAGTTCTTTTGATAAGAAATTTAAATGTATGCGTAAATCAAGCCTTGTTTCGGTGAATAAGAGACGTTTATGTGTAAAATTTAAGCTAATTTTAGCCATATATCTATTTAAATAAAATTATCAAAGTACATTTAAGTGAAAAAATTCAACCAATATATTAATTTAGCTGATTTTTTAATATAAGTTTGTACCAAAAAGGCATAATTTTTATGAGATTAAGATATAAAAGTGTAACCTCAGTTCTACAAGGCTTTTTTCTGTTACTAAATACAATTTTACTTGCGTTCCAACTAACTCTGCTCTGGTGTGTTGAAACCCAATTTTCGTGTATATCTCTTACAACTCTTGTATGTGTGTAACAAAGTGACAAGATGACTTCAAGTGAAAAAACAATAGATTTAGACGACATATTGGATGGTTTCGGCAACTTCCAACCTTACCATCTGTGGCTGGGCTTCCTGATCAACTTCGGGACTGTCACCAACTCTATCTACACTGGGAACTACGTATTTGTAGTTGAGAATGTTGCTTACAGGTATATTAATAAATACATTTTAGCTGTTGCATTTTCATTGGCGATAGGAGCGCGGTAGTAATATTTTCATGAGCTGAATCCTAGCCGATCAATGATATTCTACTTATACAGATCTGTTACGTTCATACTATTTTCCGGCTCAAATCTCTTCCGAACAATTTTCAAATTCAAAATTGAACTTTGACAGATAAGTGAAACAAAAGATACGAAATGCCATTTACGTAAAAGAGACAGACTAAATAAAAGACGACCCAATTGGGTCGTATTTGAGTCTTCACAACGCGCGCGGTAGTAACATATCTGCTTTGAGTTTTTTATACATACATATAATATCATTGTAGCCGACTATCAAAATCTTGAAACATAAGCACGTAGAGACGTGTTTAGATATCGTAACTTGTACAACAACAGTCGTGTAAAAGAGAATCCCGCAAAAACCATTGCAGTTCGTTATTCCCCGTGTTGACCTATACTATAACTATCCATATTAATACAAATTTTGGCGCAACGGAGTTGCGGGCGTCATCTAGTACTATTATAATTTACTTGATGAAGAACTCCGTTGGGCCAAAACTCATTTATCGCGCTGGAACCGGGAACCTGGAATTTTCCCGGGACAAAAAGTATCCTATGTCCTTTCCCGGGACTCAAAGTATCTCCACACCAAATTTCAGCAAAATCGGTTCAGCGGTTTGGGCGTGAAGAGGTAACAGACAGACAGATACACAGACACGCTTTCGCATTTATTATATTAAGTATGGATAACTGTCCTTTTCAAAGTATACTAGCCGTTTCAGAGCATATTAAGTTATGCAAGCAATCAAAATTTTATAGTAACCGTGGTAATACGGTAGGGTTGATTATAATAATTATGATTGATTAACTATTAAAATTAAGACTCGACAAAAAAATCAGGAGAAATTTAATCGATGGATATTTTTTTCTGAGTTCTCTATATTTATGTCTGGCAAAAAACGTGATATTATTTTTATTATATTTTAATTACCTATCTTCGGAAACCTTGCAAATAATCGCGATCGGTTTGCACGTGTGTAAACACTAAACAGTAAAAATATTATAGTTGCTTTAAGACACTTGTACATTTTATAGATTCCAATATTAAAGTAAGTAATTATTTAAAATCATAATTGAAAATAAAGTATTTGTAAAAACGACCTTTGCTCTAGGTTTAAAAAACGAAAAAAATATTTACTTAAATAACTTATACAAACGTGGTTTCTCGGGGGATAAAACTTAGCAGAGACTCAGCTGAGGAGATAAAATTTGACGGAAATACTTCTGTTCCTTTCTAGAAATTGTTTAAGAATGATATACAAGATTTTTTCATTATAATATTATTAAGCATCATTTGCACCAGAGTAAAGAAATGTGTTTTCTTCTGTTTTATTGGTCTTATAAATAACCATCAACTACCGGTTTATGGCTCCGATCAAAATAGAAGTAGATCGTGGTAGCCATTTATAAAATATTTACTTAAATAAAAACTTAAAAGAAAACATTATTCTTTTTTTTTATCAAAAAGTATTCTCAAAGATGTGTGAGATAGGGTTATCACAAATATATACAAAGAAAAATACTTAAAATAAATTATAATAAAAATATATTCAGCATATAACACTACGAATAACAAAACTTGTTATTCGTAGATATAACATTATAATAAATTATGAAACCATAAGGCTTATTAGCATATTCGTTTATTTTTGTAACAATTTTTGAAATAATTTACATAAGAAGTGAATATTGTAATATGCGTTGAAACTGGCGACGGACATACTGAAAATCCTAATATATGGCAATTAAAAGACAATAATGCGTTAAAATGTCACTGTTTGATCTATATAATAAAGCGTTAAAATTTTAGACATCAACTACGATAACTTGGCGCGCCCCTCCAAAATTCAAAACGTTCAAAACGTTTGATGTGCGTTGTCTTGCGCGGTCGGCTAGTTATGATTAGTCGACCAACAAATTTTGATAATGAGTGACATTAAGTGAAATATTACGTGTACTGTGATTGGTTGAATACTTACTACATACGAACTATTTCATAAGGATGTGACTGCACACATTGAAACAGTCATTTGGAGGGGCGCGCCATGTTATCGTAGTTGATCTCTAATATCCTATATCTAATATAATATTGTTATGCAAATAATTTATACTTTTTCTAACGATGTTAAAATATTTTTGACATAAGGTACCCACATAATTAATGTGATATTATTGTGCCTTTTCTAATCTGTTAAACATTAACAAATAGATTTAAATACAGCTTTGCAAGAGGTTTTTAAAATTGGAAACCGCATTTTGACGTAAAAAACGACTTTAAACTCTCTAAAGTAGTTTAGAATAGGAATAAAATACAAAGTTGTAATGTATAATAACCTTTAGAATGTAAGTACCTTGCTATCACCACATACGTGAAACAAGTTCGTCCGAGAAAAGTGTTTTCCATAAATGTGAAAAAAAAACATAAGAAACAATATAAAAATAAAAAAAAAAACAATAAAATGACAGCATCAGTTCATAGTGAGAGAAAGGTTTTGGACGATGTACTTGACGAGTTTGGATTGTTCAAGCCCTACCATTTGATGTTGGCTCTACTGATTATATTTGTATCTATGACTAACTCCATCTTCGCTACGAACTACGTGTTTGTAGTTGACAATGCTAAGTACAGGTATTTATACAAATCAGTGTCGAATTTATGTTTTTTATGAGTGTAGGCCACTTTATTTCCGTCCCATGTACTATCAAAGAAGTTGATTCCTAGGCAGATGGGGGAGCTAATAAGTCAAACCCATCCGACCGATCCGTTTGGGAACCTCTGTTGATATAATAGTACACCTGATTAACTTCAGCCACTATTGGCAGAATATATTCGAGAGCGCGGTTCGAGACATGTTCATTTTATGATACATCCATCCATTATGGTAATTATGGATGGATGTATGGATACAAAGGTAAATTAGATTCTGAATTAACTAAGCAGGCTATTTTTTATCTCAAAATAACACGGATGAAGTAGCAGGCAATATGTAATGTTTGATAAGGCAGTATTTTTCGAAAACTTCACATTTCCAGAACGTGTACTTCAGAAAAATAGTAAAGAATTCGAAAAAGTGTATCAAACAAAAAATGTAAGAAATTTTATCAGCTTTTATTATGCAGAACACATTTTTTGTCTACGACGCACTGTTTTGAAAATATAAGCGAAAAACTCAAAACTAGGAACTTTAACCCCCTCTCCCCACTTCGGCCCCACCCCTAGAAGCGGGGACTTTTAGTATGTTTACCTTCTGGCCATCCTGAACACATTTCTGAAGAAATCGTTTAGGTTGTAGCTCACGCACTCAAACCTTCATTTTGACTATTCTTTGGGTGGACTACGATCACAGCTAGCATTGAATTGACATAGCCGACCTTAATGACATAGGTCCGTCAACTGCCTGAATCAATTTTTCTTCAATAGTACGAAATCTGGGGTTCTATGGATGATGCCTAGGCTGCTACCACCCCTAAGCCGTGGCCTATAGCGGCCTGTTTGTAAATCTAGAGCTGACGCAAATTAATGTAACGTATTAGAGATCAACTACGATAATATGGCGCGCCCCTCCAAATTACTGTTTCAATGTGTGTAGTCACATCCTTATGAAAGAGTTTGTATGTAGTAAGTATTCAACCAATCACAGTACACGTAATATTTCAGTTAATGTCACTTATTACCAAGATTTGTTGGTCAACTAATCATAACTAGCCGACCGCGCAAGACAACGCACTTCAAACGTTTTGAATTTTGGAGGGTCGCGCCATGTTATCATAGTTGATCTCTAACCTTTTAATATTTGCCTTTTGAATATTATTTTGCATTACAAATATTTATTATTCGGTAGTTAAAGGTCCGTATACGAAATTTGCCGATTTCGCTGATTATACAGACGTGATTTAACAGTTAAAATATAGTATTTCTATAAGTTTTAATGCACAACATGTAAGATCATTTCAATTATAATCTAATGTTGGAGCTAGATTTTTTATTTTTTTAAGTATTTTTAAATAATCTAACTCAAACCCGCGACAGTTTTGTGATTTTTGCTGTAAAAGGTTTAGAATATCACCTGTTTATGGATTGTATTGACGTCTTAACGGTATGAAAAAAATACAATGTACTGTTGAGAAAGTCGTCTATAAAATGTTGGAATTACTTTTTACCACTTCAATATGAAATAGTTGAGTAAAAAAATATGTAACTCGGCAAAATTTTAGAGAAAATGGGCAAAGAATTGCTGTTAATTTCGGCAACTTGGAGCTGTAATTCATAAAAAGAAAACAAAAGAAATAATCTATAGATAAAATTCTATCCAATTCGAGAAAAAAGAAAAAAAAAAACAAATTGTGCCAATAAAACACAATTCAAAACAACCTAAATCTCACATCACTCGCCGCAAGTTCGAGTCGGCTTTCCGCGCTTAAATATATTTTAAATCTAATAATTAATATATATATTTTTAAGTCTAATAAGGGGAAAAAACCTAATAATATTTCTGTAGCGAACCTTTGCAATTTCGGCAAAATCGGCCAAATTTCGTATACGGACTCTTAAGTACTCTTAACGGTATAACGCCTCCGTGGTCCAGTGGTTATAGAGCGTGGCTCTTGACTCCAAGGTCGTGGGTTCGAAACGTGCTATTTCCAAGTTTGGTTAGGACAATGCAGGCTGATCACCTGATTATCTGACAAGTAAGATGATCCATGCGTCGGATGGGCATGTAAAAAGTCGATCCTGCGCCTGATCTCTCGCTAGTTGTGTCGGTCTTCCGTCTAGTGGGACGTACTCATTACCCAGTGGGGTTATGAGAGTAAAGGAATAAATAGTGCTCTTGTATATTGCGCACACACTTGGGCACTATAAAATTACTCCTGCGTAACTGGTCTGTTTTCAATGAAACCGGCCACCGTCAACCGTCAAACCGGTGTGGGAGTTATTATTATTCGGCAACTCAAACACGAGGAAATAAGGAAGGAATATTTTAAGACTTTTGAGGATATCCTCATTACTCCATATCTGATCATTAAGGTCAAGGAAAAGGAAGTAAGATATATAAAGTCCTATGCATGATAAAATATTATTAAGGGCATCTAAGGGAAAATATTATATTATATTTAGGAATATGAAGCTACGATTATATCATAACTTCAATGCTTTAGTGGTCCAGTGGTTTAGAGTGTGGTCCTTGACTCAGAGGTCGTGAGTTCGATTACCGCGTTGGGAAAATAATATTATTTCTGAGGTTGGACAATGCAGGCTCGTCACGTGATTATCTAATGCGCTTTGATTATCTATCGCTGCGCGCGCGTCTGCCGAGTGCCGGGAATTGGGAATCGGGATGGAACGGGCGCTAGGGGAGTGCGAGGGGACGGGGGTCCGGGTGGCACGATCTTTGTTCACAGATACTTTCACATTTTAATATCTATGTATTATATGTATTTATTATTTAGTATCCCAAGTACAATTATATACTATCTTATAATATTTAATAATGTATATTTTTATTATTAATTGTGGCGTAAATGTACATATTTGCGTTACAATTAGACTTATTTATTGCTGAGTGTTTGGCTGTCCATCCAACGACATTAACAGCAGGTGCCACAGAACACCAGGCGCTGTAGTGCTAGCTACAGATTTACGCCTGAGTGGTGTCCTTTTTGGCACATAGGGCATTGCACTACCTACCATTCACATGTATTAATACAACTGTATTACATGTACTTACGGCTTTATTTCAAGTTCTATTTATTGTTGTTTCTCATTGTATGTGTCCGGTTATATTCGTGTTGTATTGATAACAATAGTAAGTAACACACAAAACATAAGTTTTAATGTTTGTAATTTGTATAAATTCGAATTGTTGATGTTGTAGTGTAATGTCCTATTTAGTCAAATAAACTTTTATTTATTTATTTATTTAATAGAAATATGATCTATGCGTCGAATGGGTATTTAAAATTTCGGGCATACATCTGATCAGTCGTGTCATAGTATAAGGAGGGGAAGTAAGTTATCTTCATACAAAGGCACCGCGCGCGGCTTGTATGTGTGCGCCATGGTATCAATGCGTCGCCGCACGCACACTTATTAAAATCTCGGACCGTTTTCGGACCATACCAGTCGGGGCTAACACTTTACGCTGCACGCCCGCGCCGCGCCGCGCCTAACGAATCAAAAATGTCCGATCATAATTATCGCAGGAGTAATAAATATTGCTGTATGTTTGGGTGTTTTAATAGTAATGCAACAATTCCATAATTGTCTTTGTTTAAATTACCAGTTGAACAGAAAAGGTAAGTACTACTCCCTTATTCTAGCATAATATAATTTTTACTTGATGATCAGACACAAACTTTCCCACTAGAACATAGTATAAAATATAAGAGAATGTTTTAGGTAAGTACTTTTGATCAGTCAACTAATTTGCCGCTATTGCTTTGTTTACGTTTAGTAATGCCGATTTCTCTGTATTGTAGGTATGTATATTATATGTATTAACTAACTACTTACAGTCAATTACTTATTTTAAATCGTAATTAAAAATAAGTAATATTACTGGGTTATACATATATGTATGTATTATAATTGAAGAAACAGAGAGTACCTTTACGACGTATATCCGGGATATCTAGTTTTAAATACAAATTAACTTGTGAAAGGCTTCATATTTTTATTATAAAGCGAAGGCAATAATCCAGCAGGCGTGATCATGAATTTTAACTCATAATTGTCACGATCTTTAATGTAAGCTGGATTTTGCCAAGAGTGCCTCATTTATTACTAAAACCGCATTTTACTTAGAGAAAATGTAAAACTCAACTGATAGATTATTAAGGGTGGGTTGCACCAGAGGCGTGGTTAAAGTTAAAGTTATGGTATTAATTAAGCCTAACTTAACTTTGACCTTAACCTTGACCACGGAAATTCACAGATGTCTGTTGCGTTTATTTTTTTATTAAAGCTACAGGTAATGGGATTGACAGTATAAAAATTTAATTATCCGTAAAAATATTTGTTATAATTGTCACTGAGAAAAATAGTAAATTTTCACGAATAAATCTATAGTTATAAAATTACATATCCTGACTGACTGACTGACTGATTCATCATCGCTGAGCAAAAACTGTTAAAGTTACAGCCACGAAATTTGGTGAATAGGGTTGTTTTACTAAGTAGACACCCACTAAGGAAGGAATTTTGAAAATTTTACCCCGAAGGGGGTAAAATAGGGGTTGAAAGTTTGAATGAAAGTTTGTCATTTCTTAAGTTAGGAACATGAAACTTTGTTTTTGGATTACTGATGAACACGTATAATTAAGCGTTTTTGGAATTTATACCCCTAAGGGGGGGAAATCGGGGTTGAAAGTGTGAATGAAAGTCCGTTATTTCTTGAGTTAGAAACATGAAACTTTATTTTCGGGCTAATAATTAAAAATTATTGGATATGTGTTTAAGCGTTTCTGGAAATTCTACCCCCAAGGGGGCAAAATAGGGGTTGACAGTTATTATAAAACGCGGACGAAGTCACGGGCAACAGCTAGTTTCGATGTAAGTATGAACGGTTATGGTTAAAGTTAAATATGGCGCAAGGACGCCATATTTAACCAAAGATTTGATATTTTGCACTGTAGTTCTAGTTAAAGTTACAGTTATAGTTAAAGTAAGTTGGTGCAACCGATCCTTAAAGACGTAACATCACCCGGCCAAATAACGAGCAGTTTAGACATAGCGTGATAAATGTAAGTTGTCAAAAATGCATTACATCGCCTCAGTAGTCAGTGCCATAATAACGATTTGGAAAACTTTGCTTATTGTTCACTCGTTGACTTGTATAACTGTGGGTGTCGAACGATACGGCACACCTGTTTAGTTGAATACAATAGCTAATACTAAGCCTCATGGCCATATTGTAACAAAAGTACCGCCAAGGAAATTTATTTGTACGCAGTTGGTAGACCTATGTTATTTGGAAGGGTCATGTCAAGTCAATATTAGTTATGTTTGTCAGCTGGGATTGACTACCCAACCAAATATTCAATGCGTACCTACGACGACTATAAGATTTTTCATATAACTGTATTTTAAAACGATAAAACCGACTTCAAATTGTGCGTAATTGAGAATTAAAACTCCCTATCTCCAAAACTACTGAACCGATTCTGATGAAACTTGCACTATTTCCTAAGTTGAACATAATCTAGTACAACAAAAAAAGAATAACTGAAATCAGAATGGTAATTCCAGAGATATCCGAACACAAACATAAAAACATACATACACACATACTTACATACATACATACACTAATGAAATTTGGCACATTTGTTCAGACGCTGATATAGACTAACATATACGAAAACTGGACAGTTCTGAAAATATTACATACATACGCGTCGAATTAATAACCTCCTTTTTTTTTGAAGTCGGTTAAAAAAGATCTCTAATGAGCTAATGACAAACAAAACATCTACCCGGGCGGGATTTAAAACTATATGACCTTTAGTTATTAAGTACTTACTTATTACTATTGAGTACCGTGGGAAGGAACCCTTTTGACGTGTCTGCTTTGGTACGGGAGGTAGCAACGTTTTCGAAAAAGTATTTTAGGTCGGCTGATTTTGTGATAATATTATGCGTAATATGTCGTCATTCTCGCTCTTCTGGTTACAGTCTGGACGGTCTGGCTGCCGGTAGTCGTTGCGTTCATTAATTTAGCGCACAACCTTTTTGTCCAGAATGACAATGAATGACGACATAATATCACAAAATCAGCCGACCTGAAATACTTTCTCGAAAACGTTGCTACCTCCTATACTATCTATAGTCTATCTATATTAACTCTATACCACAGTAAGGTTTCAAATGAAAGCGCTTTATGCGCACACAACAAAATAATATTCAATACTTTTTTTTGTATCTATTTTTTTTGTAGATGCGCAGACGGCAACTCGAGCGTGTGCGGCGGCTGCGACAAATGGGTATACGACAACCCTTACAGTTTTGTAGCTGAGGTGAGTACACACAAATTGCAATATCTTGTATGTACCATCGAGGAAATTGATTCCTAGGCAGTTGGCGGACCTACGTCAATCGGTCAGGTTATGTTAAATCGAAGTCAGTCGAGATGAATCGGCTGAGTTTAGCATAACACAACCAAATGGATAAAATTGTTCGGCGTGCATCCGTTGTCTGATTGCCATAACACAAGTTTTACATAGCATGGGATTAGACGACGTGATGTTCGCTACCTAGCTTTTATTTTTTTTAATTTTTTTTGTGTATAAATTTTTTTTAATAAATTTACTACTAAATATTTAAACACTAAAAAAATAGAGTAAAACACTAAAAAATATATACATAAATATTAAATTTACTACAAAATATTTCAACTCTAAAAAATATTTTTTAGTATTAAAATATTTTGTAGTAAATTTACTATTTATTTATATATTTTTTAGTGTTTTACTCTATTTTTTAGTGTTTAAATGTTTTGAAGTTAATTTTTGTTCAGGAACCTAGGTAATTACTATTTTAAGCTGAAAAATAACTCAAACATGTTAAATATTTTCGTATGACAAAATGATTTTGGTATTACGTATGTATGAGAATTTCGAGGGTAACCCGGGCTCTTAAGGGCCCTCTCTCCCTAAATTAGCAGGTCGATTGTCTGTCAGTGCGAATATCGACTTAAATGACATTAAAATAACATTCATAACAGCGCGCCTTGTACGGTGGCGGTTACGACGCTCGCCGTGTCCATGATAGGGCGAAATAGGAGAAAAAACCTTTTTAAGGCATAATATAATACATATTTCAAAAAAGTAAAAAAAAAAACAAATTATCAACTTATGTATTGCAAAGCAGCAGATATTTTTTACATATTCTTTTGATAAATAATGAAGGAGTAAAGTGGTTTCATTCAACGATTTGGAGGTGATTTGGTTTTTTATTTCTTTATTATGTGATACCGATAAAAAAAATATGGCAAAACCAAATTACATATCATATCATGTAGATTACTAATTATTTTTTTCAGATATAATTTCTCTGTTAATGCCGATGAAAAGTTGTTTCATCTGCACGCTTTTTCGAAAGAGCAGCCTTAAGGGGCCGGGCTATCCTCGAAATTCTCATACATACGTAATACCAAAATCATTTTGTCATACGAAAATATTTAACATGTTTGAGTTATTTTTCAGCTTAAAATAGTAATTACCTAGGTTCCTGAACAAAAATTAACTTCAAAATATTTAAACTTAAAAAAAAAATGTGTATAATTTTTTTTTACTAAATTTACTACTAAATATTTGAACACTAAAAAATAGAGTAAAATACTAAAAAATATATAAATAAATAGTTAATTTACTACTAAATATTTTAATACTAAAAAATATTTTTTAGAGTTGAAATATTTTGTGGTAAATTTGTTATTTATTTATATATTTTTTAGTGTTTTACTCAATCCTTTAGTGTTTAAATATTAAGTAGAAAATTTAGTAAAAAAAATTATACACAAAAAAATTTTTTTTAGTGTTTAAATATTTTGAAGTTAATTTTTGTACAGGAACCTAGGTAATTACTATTTTAAGCTGAAAAATAACTCAAACATGTTAAATATTTTCGTATGAGAAAATGATTTTGGTATTACGTATGTATGAGAATTTCGAGGGTAACCCGGGCTCATAAGGCCGTCCCCCGAGCAAACGACCTTGGCCATACATTTGCCGCGTTGCCGAGATCTCACCAAAACCCTATTTTTTACTTATCTTAGTTCAAAATTGTCCTAAAAAAAATTAAAACGGGGAATATGTAGTTTATTTAAGTAGTTTATTATAATATCTATTGGCGTGTGTTTCAAATAAAAGTAATTTGTAAATCCTAAGGAGATGCTGAATGTATGCTTGAATTTTAATAAATTGGTTTTACTTTGGAAGCTGATATCATAAGTATAATAAGCAAAAATAGAAATTTAAAACGGGGAAAGGAATGTTGATATACTTAAGATTATTGCTGTATTTTTATTATAACTTTGTAGCTTTCAAATTATGAGCTTATAAGGCTTGAAATACGTTAAATTACGGAATCTCCGTAAGGAACGCCCTGAATAAATACCAAGGTTCCTCTGCGGTCCAGAAGTGTCCTCCATCCAGTTAGAGCGATGGCAGTTAACTTGGAGGTGACTTGTATTATCACAATGAATGTTAGAAAAAATATTACTGGAGACGAACCGCATTATTTTTTCTTAAGTCGGTTAATTGAATAGCATTAGCAAGTAACAAATACGATGCATTGTTTGAAAATCACGGAATCGTAGCCTCTTTTTGTACCCTCACGATAGAAGTAAAGGTTGATAATGTTTTAAAATACAAAGATAACACTGTTTTTATTACTATTAGAATTAGGTTCAAAATTACATTGACCCAACAAGAAACAAATATAAAGGCTCATTTACATTGATACAATGGCATCATCATCACGAGACAGTAGAATCCAGTTAAGGATCGGATATTGTGTAAAAAATGAAGATATTTTACTCGAGTGTAGGATCTAATAGGTATTCATTGTTAACAAAGATACTGATCTACTTCTCATCGATGGAATCTAACGTATTATCAGATTCATCATTAAAATCCTATTCAGATAATTTCTTGATTTGGTTGCCGCGCCCCAAGCTTAATAACTTTTATATAAAATATGCTAATCAACGCGAATGTTTCAGTTCGAACTAGCATGCCAGGACTGGAAGAGAACGTTGGTGGGTACGGCGCACAGCACCGGATACATGTTCGGGCTGCTGCTAGTCGGACCCTTATCTGACAGGTACAGCCGTAATATTATAAGACCTAATTTCGCAAACGACTGTTAAAGTTTATGCTCTAATTATTATCACGTCACCTCTCTTGCTTTTCATATGAATGAAAGAGAAGACATGATATTTTAACAAGCTGTTAACACTCAGACGTTGGTGAAATTGGGTCTTAGTGTAACAATGTGTATATCTGTCCGTTACCTGTTCACGCTTAAACCGCTAAACTTATTTTGATCAAATTTAGTACCGATATACTAAAGCTCTGAAAAAGGACATGGGATCCTTTTTATCCCAGAAAATTTACGGTTTTCTCGCGATAAATTACGAGCGAGCGATTGTGTTGCGGGTGTCATAAAGTGTCTTATAAACTTTAAAACAACTATATTATATTTTGCAGGATTTTAATTTTTTTTATCATAGTAACGTTTATTATTTTTACAGTTTTTAATTATTCAAACCAGCACTTGCCAGTTAAAGTAAATTACCCATTACTTAAACCATTATAAATTAAAATGATATTCTACAAATCACGGCGCACTTGCGTGCTTGCAAGGCAAATTAAAAACTTTGTCAAGAAGACGTGATAAAATACAACGATTTTTACTATCTAAACATCCGTGTCTTTAGTTTATTGTGAGAATGACGCGAGATAGTATTTTGAAATATTTTCGTATTTTTTTATTGTTATATTATTTAAAATTCTAGATGCAGTCCGAAATTTTGTTCCGAATAAATTTTTGATTTCCAAATTTGTTAGCAACTAAGTATTATATGTAATAATATTAAATAACTCTTTTGGGTTATTCTACTTGGTGCCCACTATCGATTCGGAAAAAATACCCGACGAAAAACACTCGGGGGAACGAGGAACTAAGAAACTCGCACGGGGCCATCTTTTAGCAAAAATATTGGAAAATTGGCACTGAGGTAATAAGTACTACGTACGTATTATTTATATGTCAGTAAAAATCGGTATTAAATTATTATTGCTATTAAAAACAAAAGAGCGTGTGTCCCCGTATTAGGGTCACTTCAGACCGTAACGCGAAAAGGCACTCGAGGCGCGTCGCGGCATTTCGTATGGATTTGAGAGATTTCAATTGCGAGACGTCTTGCGAATCTGTCAAATCCATATAAATTTAGAAATGCATCTACGTGTCGCGTTGCGGTCTGAATCAACCCTACAATTCCGTGCATCGCGACAGTCGTAAGCCGCGCGCGGCCGTGTCATATACCTAACTTTGACACGGTCGCGCGGGGCCTACGAAAGACGCGAGCGGCCGACGAAAGTGGTCGGCCGCGCGCGGCTTACGACTGTCGCGATGCACGGAATTGTACCTTTAGTAAAACTACTGTCCAAAATCGTGACAACATTGTGAGTTGTGACGCTATATTACTATTATATCAATCCTCCTTTTCATGACCTTGGAATATCACTCTTAACGCGTCTAATAAAGTTTCACTTTAAAAATGATTTCAGATTCGGCAGGAAGACATTGACAATAGCTACAGGTGTATTGGGTGGTATTATCGGCATGCTGCGGAGCCTGTCGCCATGGTACTGGTTGTATATCGCACTGGAGTTCCTGGAGGCTGCGATTGGTGACTCCTGCTTACCAGCGTTTGTACTAAGTGAGTAAGCTTCAGACGGCAATTCCAGGTCAGCTGCCTTTGTCATGTAACTTTTCGAATCTGTCAGACAAAGAAACACAGAGCTTGTAAAGTTGATCACTGTGTCCCTAGCGGTATGCTGATGATTATTTATTTTGATAGACGATGTATGAAGTTAACGTCAAAATCTTTACTATTGTTAAGGGGGACCCTGGACGAGCAATTTTATTTCGAAATATCACATATTTCGTAATATTATTGACCGTCTAGGGTTGATATTGAACATCGCGAGCTTTCAATCTAAATTGTCAAATAAACTGTTCAATAAAATTGATATTGCACAATCCAATTGATCGTCTAGGGGCCGGCTAAGAAGAACGAAGTTAGAAGATATAGAATATGTAATATTTAATTTAGTCACTGTAGTAATACAAATGCACTTTTCTTTCAGTGTTGGAGTTCGTTTCGAAACAGAAGCGTGTCGCTTTCTCGTCCATATGCACCGTCGGGTATCCTATTGGGAGCATGTTGTTTGCTCTGGCCGCATGGCTGGTGCCGTATTGGAGACATCTACTACTCGTACTGTACACTCCCGCGCTCCTGTTCATCTTCTATATATTCTTCCTTGACGAGAGTCCCCGATGGTTACAAATTAAAGATAGAAAGAAGGAGGCTACGGATGTGCTAATAAAGATTTCGAAGATAAACGGCAAAGAGCTGGACAGGCGTGTGCTAGAAAAGGTATCAACGGAGGCGGAATCGAGGTTATCTTTCGGGGAGCTGCTTAAGAACACCTTCCAATCGAGTGCCCTTCGGAAGCGGTTCCTAGTATGCCTCGTGTGGTGGATAACCTGCACGTTTGTGAGCTACGGCATGACGATAAACTCGGTGTCGTTGCGGGGCAATAAATATGTTAACTACGCTCTCATAGCAGTGTGTGAATTGTTCGCCATTTGGGGCATCATGTACGTGCTGACGCATTACCGAAGGAAGTTCCCTTTGCTTCTCACTTTCTACATTGGTGCCGTTTTCTGCCTTGTTCAACCTTTTATGCCTAATAGTAAGTATTATTGTGTTATGTATCTAAGTGCAAACATTTACTCTGTAAACCCGATTTGATAGGTTACTATAATGAGTTACCGGATCTTTCCATTTTAAACAATTAATAATTCCTGTGGACATTGGACGTCTGTTCTGCGTTCTATTGGCCGATAAAGTTCATAGTATAATGTAGGACTTTAGGACAAGAATCTATAGCAGCCTAACATGCGCTATCAGATTTTTCCATACTTTACTTACAGATATTTAGTCCACACAATATTATAATAACTACACCACAGCTCCAAAAAAGTCTCTTTCAAAATGCGATATTTTCAGATCTCGGCTGGCTCTCCGTAGCCCTGTACATATCAGGGAAGACGATGAGCTCCTTCTACTTCAACATCACGTACATCTACACGTCGGAGCTGTTCCCGACGTACACCCGCAACTCCATGCACGCGTTGTGCTCGTCTCTCGGACGTATAGGCTCGATACTCGCCCCGCAGACACCACTTCTGGTAAGCCACGAAGATTACGGGCGCACGATTAAGATTTCAATTGCATGAGACGTCTTGCAAATCTGTAAAATCCATATTTTAGAAATGCATCTACGAGTTGCGGTTGGGTTAGGTTAAAAAAAAAATAAAAAAAAATAAAGGGTCGATTCAGACATTCAGATTCTTCGAGACCGCAACGTGTAGATACATTTCTAAATTGGTATTGAATTGACAGATTTGTATAACGTCTCCGCGTCTACTCGTCACGTTGCGGTCTGAATTGGCCTTAAAACCGATGGATCATCCTTCTTTTCAGACAGTCATTCAAGGTGCATTATTCTAATCAATGAATGAAGTAAATTTATTTTATTAATTAATTACGTCAGAACACTAGATTACGGAGGCGTGAATTCACAGAATATCATCATTCACCTTGTATACTTAAATACCTACAAAAATTTAACCGGCGTTTGACAGCAGATATTTTGTAACATATTCTGCTTGTTGCTAACCTGTCGTGATAGCGCTGTCCAAAAACGCGCGCGCCAAATTTCATGGCCAGACGTTAAGCATTCTCAATGACAAAATTAAAATACTTTAAACTGTTTCAGCGCCTGTTTAATATTGACGCAGCCTTTGATGCGCGCCGGACGAACTTTGTCAGGCGCAAAATTTTTCAACTAACATCCAATTTAATAAATTCAGCGACATGAAATACTTTTGTGAATTTTTTAGACGGGACAAAAGGATTTTAATATTACCGTCAACGTACAGTTAACTCTGTCTCCTTATATAAAAATGTAAAGTCGCTGAACATTTTTAGTATGAATCACTACTAAGTTGGATATTCGTAGTAGATCATTTTCAACTAGATGACGCCTGGGACCAAGTTGCTGGGATGGCAAAAAAAACTATATTTTGTTCTTAACGGGACGCTATTAAGTATATTATATCGAATTTAATTAAAATCGGTTCAGTGGTTTAAGCGCAAATCGTCTATCGCGCGGAAACTTTCTCATTGAGGTATAAATATTAATAATATGGATTAAAAAATCTATCAGATGCCATACTGGAGTGGTCTCCCATCTATCATCTTCGGTGTCGTCGCGGCTGTCGCCGGAACAGCCACCTTCCTCGTCCCTGACATAGACTCCACATCACTACCGGACACCGTCCACGAAGCTGAGGCCATCGGGATGAAAGACAAGACGATCGTCTCGCGGTTATGACATGAAGACGTAAGATAAAATATAGTTTTTAAAGATGAGTGTTTTTCATTATTTTTACAAGCCCATAAGCGCGAATATTGAAGTCAGTACTGTTACTGTACTGTACCTTAAATCAATTTATATTATAGCAGTGCCGTCAGCATTAACTCGGCAGTGGGCCGAACAGTATGACATCAAAATCGGCAACCGGAGTCATTTTACATGGGGGTGTGCCAAAATGTTTTCGTTTTCGCTTCGTTATGGAATCGCCGATGAAAATGTATGGAATTGACATAAGCGTTCGTTATTATGACGTTGACGTTCGACTCGTCTTATGTCAATTCCATACATTTTGATCGGCGATTCTATAACGAAGCGAAAACGAAAATTTTTCGGCTAAATGACCAGATGTGATTTCTAAAATGTAACCCAGTATACAGGATAGTGCTCATGGCGTCTTGAATCCTCATATTGTACTGGTGTATTACTGGTGAGACAAGTTGACGAATTATAATGATAACCCAATATAGTCATATAGTACGTCAATGCACTGGCGTATATTTCGGAACAGAGTAACAGTATCACTATCAAGTATGGCGACAATTCTACATAAGCACTAGCCAGTATGGGTTATATTTCAAAACACACCCCTGTAAAAGAATTAACAAAGATTTCTGTAACTAATAGTGAATCGGTACAGTAAAGTCTGATATTATTGCCCTGATAAAATTGCCGTGCCAGATGGATTGTCGATGGCGACGTGGCGCCTAATGACGCCTTAATTGAAAGGCTCATTGCGCTACTAATTGCTATAGCAATTAAACTTCCCTATTTAACATGCACGGAACGAACCTTCAAAAGATTATTTCACATTGCAAACTTGGGTTTTGACGCGCGTACGAAGTATTTTGAAAGGCGTTGTAAGTACTCCGTAAGTATGTCTAACTAATGACTCCATTAGCAAAGATTTTAGAGGGAAGGGAAAATGCGGAAAATACTGTCATGTCGTGGAGACTTATAAAACTTGAAAGAATATTATGTTGAAAAAAAACTACCCTGTTTCTGAGAATTTTTAAAAGGAGTTTATCTATTTACACCGCTTTTGATGGATAAAGTTAAAATCTTAATTGCTACCTTTAAAAATCTATTGTTACTAAAAGTATTACGCATACGCTAACTACTATACTATTACTAAGGTTTTAAAATATTGAAATACTATATTTAGCAATCAAATGGTTGTAACTTGTAGCCATGATGGGTTACAGCAAAACCTGGATGCAACGTTATACATTGGATTCTAAACTTTCCACAAAACTCCTAAAACTTCTATAGCCATATTTAAATCTATGCGGCTAAAGTTACGGATATATTTAAATTTAATAGATAATAAATATAGCCTTCCAGATGTGACATGTGTTTTTATCGCCGAGTTTGGCACGTGGCGTGGCAATGTATGGCACGTGGCATGGCGATATATTATGGCGATGTGGCATCAATGACTGCGGGGAACAGATTCAATATTTCGTCGGGGGAATCAAACGTGACAAGAATCTGTCTGTCAGCTGTATATTCGCGAAAGTTTATACTTTATAGTAAGATATTGTCTGATATATAATGGTTTGTTATAAAGTAGTCTTGAATAGATTTAAATAGAGTTAAACCATTCGAATGGTTTTATTGAAAACATTTTGAAGGTAAAACCATTCAAAAACTACTTTACGAAATATTATATTCTATTATAATATTTTACGTAGATTTATACGTAGTTTACGAAAGATATTACGCAACATTTAATCATACATTTAAAATTAAATAATTATAGTTTTTTCTTATAGATGTAGGTATACTAGTAAATTTGACTATGTCGCATTTGGTAGTTTTTTTTTTAATCTAAAAACACAAAAAAATAGTACGGGCAGTAAATAAGAAAGCCTCAGATCTGATCTGAGACATTTTTTATTTTCCTGCCCTAGATCACAGAATATATATTAGTTGTACAATAACAAGCTAGGTGCGTAATGTACTTTTTTTATGAAAGAAGGGGGCAAACGAGCAAACGGGTTACCTGATGGAAAGCAACTTCCGTCGCCCATGGACACTTGCAGCATCAGAAGAGCTGCATGTGCGTTGCCAGCCTTTTAAGAGGGAATAGGGTAATAGGGGAGGGTAGGGATGGGAAGGGAATGGAATAGGGGATGGTAGGGAAGGAAATAGGGTAGGGGATTGGGCCTCCGGTAAACTCACTCACTCGGCGAAACACAGCGCAAGCGCTGTTTCACGCCGGTTTTCTGTGAGAACGTGGTGTTTCTCCGGTCGAGCCGGCCCATTCGTGCCGAAGCATGGCTCTCCCACGTATACTGATTTACGCAGCGTATAGGCTGGATTAATATGTGTCGCAGGGAAAAGAGGATATCAGGGATTTCACAATATCCCTAGGGATATCACGAACTCCCGGTAGATGCCGAATATTCTTGTTTGTTACGTCTTCTTACTAAAAATATCTAGTGATATGTTATTTCACTAAACTAAATCTAGTGAAATGTCAGAAACGCGGATACCGCTGAATAAAAAACGAGCCACTCATTTCTCTCGCTCGCTCTAGTTCCCACACGTGACACGGGCACTAGTGGGAGTGAAACAAATGTGTCGCTCTAGCTGGCGCGGCTCGTCTAGCCTGGAAACAGACAGACAAACTAGCCCTTTGGGTACGGAACCGTAAAAACTAGGATAATCGAATAGCTGGAGTACCTGTAGTACATGTGCCTGTACAAGAGCCTAACCAAACTAGAGATCGACATGCCACCTTTAAAAAAAATATTCAACTTGGTCGGCCGCTTCATTTGACGTCAAGAATCAAAGGTCTGAAGTATCTGATGAAGAACCCTCAGTTGGTTTCAACTGTATGATTCAGAGATATTGTGATGCCCCCTCAGATCTACTATAGTTGCATTACACGTGTGATAATAATAATAATAATAACTCCCACTCTGGTTTTGGTGACGATGGCTGGTTTTATTGAAACCAGGCCAAGAGTAATTTTATAGTGTCCAAGTGTGTGCGCAGTACACAAGAGCAATCTCTATATTCCTTTACTCGCATAACCCGGTGGGATGGAAGACTGACACCGGCGAGAGATCAGGCACAGGACCGACTTTTTACATGCCCATCCGACGCATGGATCATCTAACATCTTACTTGTCAGATTCAGATGTTAGATGATCCTATCAAAGTCACACGGGTAGTGTGTATACTAGAGCAAGCGAGAGAAATGCGTGCCTTGATTTTTATTCGGTGGTGTCCGCTTTTCTGACGTTTCACTAGATTTAGTTTAGTGAAATGACATATCACTAGATATTTTTAGTAAGAAGAAGTGACAAACAAGAATATTCGGCATCTACCGGGAGTTCGTGATATCCCTAGGGATATCGTGAAATCCCTGATATCCTCTTTTCCCTGCGACATATGCATCCGTCCGAACGCGCGGTTTGGCGGCTACAACGCGAGATGACAACCATGTAAATGACGCGCCACGCCGCTATTTAAATAAATCGTTACACATATTTGCGTGTGATTTTGCGGTGTAGCGGCCAAACCGCGCATTTTAGCCTAATATTATAAGTTATGATGTTTCCAATTTGCCAGACGAACAAAGTAAGTATACCTTATTGGCTGTGTAAATATTTTAAAAACCAACTCCTTTACTACGTTTAAATCATTTAATTAATGGAAGCGATCTGGAAACTCAGCTAAAGTTTATTGGAGTACTCCATGTACGAGGGCTTGCAGTGAGTTTCGACTACGAACAACTTCGGTTTGCTGACCTCGGACTTTCATGCTCTGTCGTAGTTTTACCAAAATGTATCGTGAACTGAATGTTTCCCGCGAATATGTTTACATTAAGGGTCAATTAAGACCGCAATGCGACGAGACGAGGCGCGGCGCGGCGCGGCATTTTGTATGGTTTTGACAGAATTCAATTGCGTGAGACGTCTTGCGAATCTGTCAAATCCATTAACGTAGGAAAAAGGTGGATGGAGTCTTGTTATATACAAAACTGTGTCTTCACTTTTCTTGACGCCTGTCAAATGGTATGGACTAGCGCAAGAATGTGTGCGTGCGGACCGTGTACATACAGCCAGCTGGCCGACTCTGAACGACACAGTTTAGTGCATGGTGGGACTCTGTCTGCCTTTTTTTATACGTCCATGGCCAATCCATATAAATTTAGAAATGCATCTATGCTTCGCGTTGCGGTCTGAATCTACCCTTAGGGTCAATAATTCAGTTCATTTCTAAAGTTGTATTGAATTGCATGACGTCTCACGCAATCTGTCAATTCAATAGAAAATATTTAAATATTATCATAAGCATCTACGCCGCTATACGCGTCATGTTGCGTTCTGAATTGAACCTTAGGTACTCAAGTTGCCTTGTCGAAGCGCAAAAATTCATTTTATCGTGTAACCATACATCTAAACGTGAAAAAATTTGGTATATCTGGGACCTAAAGTATCTCTGCACCATATTTAAATCGTTTAAATAACATTTTCCAGCAATTGTAATATTCTATGACTATCAACTACGATAACTTGGCGCGCCCCTCCAAAATTCAAACTTTTGAAGTGCGTTGTCAAAACGTTTGAAGTGCGTTGTCTTGCGCGGTAGGCTAGTTATGATTAGTTGACCAACAAATCTTGGTAACAAGTGACATTATGTGAAATATTACGTGTACTGTGATTGGTTGAATAACTACATACAAACTCTTTCATAAGGATGTGATTACACAAATTGAAACAGTCATTTGGAGGGGCGCGCCATGTTATCGTAGTTGATCTCTATACATTTTTTAGGAGTTTGTTTATAACGTATTAAAAGAAGTAATAAAAGATCACATATCAGACTTGCGCGTAGGCATGTATGTGCTTAAATAAGTCACCCTGCGCTCGTGCGACATTCGAATAACAAGAATAGGACCCGTGGTACGCTCGACGGATTCCTATCACGGCATTAGACGAGCTTCGTCCGCCGAATGCCCGTCACGTCGCCGATCGAAACTAAGCCACATTGAGTTAGGGCGGTCTGAGACTTACATCTGTATCGATATTAAAAAGGGTTCCCCTTTTCGACGAGCTATTGATTTATAGTTTCACTATTGAAAAGAGATATCGCATAAAATATGTGGAGCTTTTCCAGCGAACGTCGTAAGTTTTCCCGTATTGTAACGTTATTCTTTACTTTGTAGGTCTATAGGTAAAGTTACGATAGTTAAGTTATGGCAAAAAGGATAGGACTATAAAGTGTGATACCGTATGTAGCACATACGACGTGAATCGATATATTATTACCTAAGCTGTAAATTTTAAAAGACAAGTCACTTTATAAAAATATTAAATATTTGATTTGACTTTTAAAACAAATTATAACATGAAGAAATTATTATTATTATGTTTATATCTCCCTAAGTCTCATTGATAGTACAACTTAAGTGTTCAAATTTTGTCACTATAAAAACAATTAATAAAATTGTGACTAAAAACTATCTGATGCAAAAAAATATTTTTTTTTGCTTCTAGTTTGTATTGATTCAACTCTAGATATTTTTTTGACATTTCAATAATTAGTGAAAGCGATGATTTGATTTCGTGGAATCCAGTTATTACGAATATTTTGAGGTAGAGATCAACTACGATAACATGGCGCGCCCCTCCGAAATTCAAAACGTTTGAAGTGCGTTGTCAAAACGTTTGAAGTGCGTTGTCTTGCGCGGTCGGCTACTTATGATTAGTTGACCAACAAATCTTGATAATAATTAGTGACATTAACAGAAATATTACGTGTACTGTGATTGGTTGAATACAAAATCTTTCATAAGGATGTGACTACACACATTGAAACAATCATTTGGAGGGGCGCGTCATGTTATCGTAGTTGATCTCTAAAATGGATAAAGAGCGATGTTTAACAAGTATAGTAAGATTGGTGTGTAAATTGTTTTTATCACTAAAACTCATGTTCCGACCGAGCGGGACCCACGAGATGAGAACACAAAATTTCATCAAAATCAGTTCAGCGGTTTCGGAGGAGCTTGTCAACAAACACTAGAATTTTATATTTCTAAATCTATGCTAACAAAGAATATAAAACCATACGTTATATTTTGAGTCGTGTGAGCTCAAAGGGATAAAAATGTATTTTTGCATTACATTTGAGTACAAATAAAATATTACCGAGGTACAGTAATTAGTGTAATGCACTACATTATCTCAGAGGCTTGCACACATAACTGTGAAACGGCGCGTTGCGAAGCTGCGATGCCAAAATAAAATATTATGATTCTAACGTTTATGGTTGTTATTTTCGACATCAAGCTATTTTTAATATCCTTTTATCCAAAGTAGGTGTTAAATTGTCATATTTTCGATTTATTTAGCTACTGTTTTTTGAATCTTTGAAGTGGTTGAGATTAGTTACTTGGGAAAATGTTGACTAAAAGGTTTTTGCTTTGCGGTGAAAGCATTAAAGTTATTAAATATGATATTACACTCTAAAGATTAAAACATCGTAATATGGCATGCATACTCACATGAGAAAATGATAGAAAGAAAAAAGTTGTGGCGCAGAAGCAGCGTTGCTTTTACGTGCATCTTAGGTTCTTCTGTGTGAAAACCAATGGTTATAGAATAGACTCAATAAAAAAAATACAAAAAAAAAGAAAAATAAAGAGCATGTTTAAACCTGAATTTAACCAAACTGTTGAATCCGACTAAAACATATTTATTTTGAAATATTCAAGCAACTACGGGGCTAAAATGGTCGCATAGCAATTCCTCTCAATCAATTCACAAAATGAATTGTCAAAACTATCAAAGTCACGAATGTCAAATTAGTACGAATTTAGACCAATTGAATTGGTCAAACTCACGAATGTCAAATTAGTACGAATTTAGACCAACTGAATTGGTCAAAATTTGACATTCGTGACTTTGACAGTTTTGACAATTCATTTTGTGAATTGATTGAGAGGAATTGCTATGCGACCATTTTAGCCCCGCTGCTTTATAATCTGTCTAATATATCTAGCTATACGTAGAATCCACATTTCTTCTAAAGCCTGCATTTATGCAAAAAACGTCAGTTATCAAATTCTTACTTTACCGCTTCATCTACTTATGTCTTCATTAATGAAATCAATATCTTTATATTATGAAAATAATAAATAGTATTTTAAAAAGATAAAACCCACTTCAAATTTTTGTACGTAATTAAGAATTAAAATTCCCTATCTCAAAAACTACTGAACCGATTTTGATGAAACTTGCAGTGTTCCCTAAGTTGAACAATACCTAGTACAATAAAAAAAGAATCACTAAAATCGGACTTGTGGTTCCGGAGATATGCGTGCACAAACATAAAAACATACATACATACATACATACATACATACACTTTTGAAATTTTGCACATTTGTTCAGAAGCTGTCATAGATTAACATATTATTCAAAACTGGGCAGTTCTGGAAATATTACATACATACGCGTCGAATTGATAACCTCCTTTTTTTGAAGTCGGTTAAAAAGAAATACTTACCCTAATCATTAATGCGTAATTTTCCAACAGAGAGCGAGCTGATGATGATAAGTCTTTGCTAAGAACACTCACGATTATATCAGATTTAAAACAAAAAACTTTATAAAAATCGGTACACCCGTTTGAATGCTACGATGCCACAATAAACACACACTTACAGGTATAAGATTATAGATATAGATATAAGACTTCTACACACAGAATGACATCTCAAACTAGTAACACCCCTCTTTTTTCGTTGGAGCTTAATAAAATAAACGCGCAAAACTTATTTCGTGGATATTTTACAGTTCCGCATGGCCCTAGGCGTCAACTTCGCAAAACACGAAGATGTAAAACAAACACTCACTATTTACACCCTACTGAATAATGAAAGATACAATATCTTTCATTATTCAACTGAGCAACTTTTATTTACAATATTTTATGAATTATTACAGCATTTCATGCATTGATTGATGAAATGATTATTAATTAACAATCAGCGATGAAAGAAATATTACGAAATGCACGATAACCAGGTAGATGAATATTACGTTTGAGCAATAAATAATTTAATAAGTGATTTTTCCGTAGAGTTTGCGAATTTGTTCGTAGAGGTGTCTACGAAAATCGTGTAGACTGTAGGTGTCTACGAAAATTTTGTAGATGGCTACGAAAATTGTGTAGACGTCCACGAAAACCGTACAGGTGTCTACAAAAACTGTACAGGTCTCTACAAAAACTCCATAGAAACCTACTAAAACTGTGTTAATATCTAAATAATCAAATGCTAAGAATTTTTTTACAGATATCATCGAAAACTGTGTAGGTGTCTACGAAAAGTTTCATCTTGTATTAGTAGTTAAAATGCGGCTCGCCTTACTACGGCTCAACTATGTACCTTCAAGGGACAGGGACCGATTGGCTTCCAAAGGGGTAACAGACTTTTTATAAATAATCAACTTGTCTGCGCTCCTGATGCCTGGTGTTAATTTAAACGAAATCCCTGATCCTTAAGCCGAGCCACCTGGGCCCGCCGGATTTATGTAATGCCGTGGTAGCGGAATCACTTCCTAGTCAGATTAAGAGATTTGGAATATTTTAGGCTTTACCGGTTTATTCGTTGAAATGAATAATGAAGCCTACTTTTGGATTATCCATGACTAGTTTGCCTGTCTGTTACCTCTCGCTTCTCTCCCGCTCTAAAACCACTGTCACGATTTTGATAGACATTCGTAAGAAAATAAATTGCACACTGTAAAACTCTGGAACGAACTGTCACCAGCAGTATTTCCAGACCTATACGACCTGCAAACCTTCAAGAAAAGAGCGTATTCCCTCTTAAAAGGCCGGCAACGCACCTGCAGCTCTTCTGATGTTGCAAGTGTCCATGGGCGACGGTAGTTGCTTACCATCAGGTGACCCGTTTGCTCGTTTGCCCCCTTATTTAATAAAAAAAAATTGGTTCCTGGGACAGATTTTATCACAAAGTTGCTCGCAATTTTGCAAGTTATCCATACTAATATTATAAATGCGAAAGTGTGTCTGTCTGTCTGTCTGTCTGTTACCTCTTCAACGCCTGAACCGCTAAACCGATTTTGCTTTGAGTCTATGGTATGGAGATACTTTGAGTCCCGGGAAAGGACATAGGACACTTTTTATCCCGGAAAAATGTACGGTTCCCGCACGATAAACGAATTTTGGCGCAACGGAGTTGCGGGCGTCATCTAGTAATATTATAAGATGGGTGTCACAAAAAATAAACGAATCTCCTGAATTATGGGTGCTTAAACAACAAATTGTTCGTGATACTATATGTCAAGTCATCTTACAATTTATGACGAACACATAAATATTATGACGCTTTATTATTGCAACCAATCGCTCTATATTGGCTATTCCAGGGATCGACAACCGATACTTTCAGATTAACGAATTATTTCAAAACGGAACGACAAAATAATAAAGCTAGATAGAGGAAATATCTCTGTAGACTATAAAGACCCAAGTCAAATGCACATCAATACTACATAATATCTGATAATATATACGGCTGGAACATTCGTGTTAAAATAAGGTTTTTCCTGTCCAGTTGCAGTTAACATTTATTTGATAATGTTCTATAAAACTTATGAAATTTTAAAAAATCACAAGTATTCTTTACCAATTTTACGCGAATAGACTAATTGAAACAATAGTTTGATAGCTTTCACAGCGGAACAAAAGGCAGTACAGTATTCGTGAAAGAGACCTAACAAGCTCTTTATCAAGCAAACAAAAAGGTTTGTCACCCATATCAGTGTTGTAACCAATCAGTTAATTTTGTTGAGCGCGAGGCGTCCCCATTAGTGAATGTAATTCGGCACCGCGCCAACCGACTTCTTGATCTGATGAGGGTGACCAGCAATTGACGTTCGCTTAGGACAAAACTTTGTACAAACGCCGCTAGAAATTTAGTATGTAGAATGTAGATTTTGACATATTATACTCTACTTTACTATTAGACTCTTTAACGCAAAGTGCTGCATCGCAAGCTGAGCTGTCAAGTACCATTAAAATTTCGCAAGATTTTGAATGCTTAAGCACTTTATATTTTAATAGTTGTGTTATATAACAATATTAAGCTGGTAATTATGTTTAATGTAAGAACGTAAGTATCCGATCGGATCGATCGCAGGCATGTCTGACTTTACGCTGCGTATACATGAGTACGGGAAGGTCGGCCTGCGTTCAGTCCGACCAGATCAATCGGCCTACCCCTGTACGAAGGCCTTAAGTGTAATATCCTAGTTTTTTCTCACAAACTCGCGGTCATACTAGCGGATCCTCATCACTGGCGGCCAAAATAAAGCGCTCAATAATCCGCGATGCGAGCTTATTACTTTTCACGTGTGACATTCCTAATGTCTAATACTAACGCCTACGTGGTCCAGTGGTTTAGAGCAGTGTTTTTCAATCTTTTTATAATGGCATAGCCTGGCATTAATATAAATATTTCGCGACTATCATACTTAATATATCAATCTTTTTAATCTTATTTTTTTTTACTGAAATATTTCTCTCGACCTCTGGCGACCCACCTACATAAGTAAAATGACGGTCCTGCGTCTTAACAAATACGCCTCCGTAACAATCAGCTTTGATTTGTTTTATTTTCAAACGAGCTTTTGCCCGCTACTTCGCTCGCGTTAAGAAGTATTATTATATACAAACTTTTATCCCCTATTTTCACCCCTTGGAGGTAGAATTGAACAAAATCCTTTCTTAGCGGATGCCTACGTCATAACATCTATCTGCATGCCAAATTTCAGCCCGATCGGTCCAGTGCTTCGGGCTATGCGTTGATAGATCAACATGTCAGTCAGTCACCTTTGAGTTTTATATAATATAAATATTAGGAAACTGACCGACTGAAATGAAATTAGTTCTTTTTGATTCTAAACGTTTCAGCGTAAGAAGTTCGCACAGAGTTGTTATCAAAATATTTAGGTTAGATCTTCATTTTTTAAAGCCATTATTAAACTCCGCAATAGCTCGAAACCCACATCCAAATTGTTCTGTAAACATGTGCCAAGGATTCGCGATTGCACATCGCTCTAGGTGCATTGGAACTTTTCTCCTTTAAAAGTTCTCATGACCTTTATTACTTTTACATACGGTTCATTATCAAAGAACCCCGAGGCAAAACGACTATGAACGGATAAATCACGTTTTGATTCGCTGCCAGTGCAGTTGCCCTTTTCGTGTTAAATATGGACTTTTGGGCTATAAACAATTTTTACTACCTGGCTACGATGTGGACTCGTTTAACACAGTTTTTATGGCGTTTACTTCAGTTTTAGTCTGTACTTTCAGTAGGCATTGTTTCTTAGTAAATATAGGTTTTATGCTATTATGTTACTGTAAAAACTATGTTAACTGGCGAGGCGTGAAATGGCCTATTTTGTAATGCATTGCGGCAACAGTATAATGTTTTTTTTTTTTTTATGAATGAAAATAATATAATGTCTATAGCCGCCATCACTCACCGTAATACAACATCATGAATGAAATGAAAGTAATCTTGCTATTTTTAACCGACTTCCAAAAAAAGGAGGCGGTAATATGTTCGGCTGTGGATATTTTTTATTATATTTTTTTATTTGTGTATGTTCAACGATTACTCCGCCGCTTGTGAACCGATTTTCAAATTTTTTCTTTTGTTGTATAGGGTTCAACTCCAATTTGGTACCATGTTCACAAAAGTGGTGACCTGATGATGGGATTCATGAGTAATCGAGGGAACTCCTCAAAATTTATATGGAAACATGATTTTGATTTTATGTGAAGGATCCTAGGCATATGCTACCAAAAAGTTAGATTTTACACCAAGGCATGCAGGAACTCCAGATTTCTTATAGATACAAGTTTGGGACTTTCGGCGATGTTTTAAAAACTGAAAGCATCATCATCATCATCATCATAAGTATCAGTACCATCACACGATGCATCGTTATGAGTTACGACCCTATTATTGGTACTTTTCATAGTATTTTCGATCGAGACTCGAGTTTGTCGAGTGATTTTGAAAATTGTATCAATGTTGTTACAAAATAAATGATTTAAACTTATTGTTGTGGTTACCAAGTTGGTAATTTGATCTAGGAAACTCCTTGATTGGGACAAAATATAGTTATATTATTGTAGCTTAAAGTAGTTAAAGCATAATATTTTATTATGTTGAATAGGCTTGATGACTAATTTTTTTTCTTACTGGCAATAAAAAAGATCCTTAAAAAATAGAAACATTGCTGAAATAATGACTCTGATAGCTTAAACATTCACCAAGATATGACAATTCAAACATCTCGTAAAATAGACCTGCCCGAAACGCTCCATACAAAAGTGCTACGGAAGACTGACGTCATTCTTTCGTAGTTTGTACGGATCGGGAGATAACTTTGTTCGATAGGTATATTAAATATTGCGTTTATGAAAGTGGTTTCATAACAAAAGTTGCTTTTAATTGCATAAGTTATCGAATGGTATACAAATATTAAGAAGTTAAATTGAAAAATAAAATCGACTTGAATATCCAACTTTGAAGGCGCATAACAAAAAAAAAATACAAATGCTATCGAACTGAAATTTTGGGAACACTTATTTTTTACCGTGATTTCTTTATTTTATTAACAAAATTCGCTAATTTTTGACCTTGTCATCATCCCTATTACGTCGGCGTAGTTTCCGCCGCAAATGTCAAACGCATACAAAATACGACATAATAGTGTGTCACCCTACGCATAACAAAACTACTTAAAGTTCACTGGTGTCACCCCTCGCGTTCAGCCCGTATTTTGTATGCAATTTAAACGCGGCGGAATTTACGCCGGCGTAATTCAGCCTAGTGTGTTAAGACCCATACAACGAAAGTCACTGAACCAGAACTCTAGAGCCTTCTGAGATAGGCGTTTGAACATTTCAGCATTGCTTGACGAACTCGTGTAAGTACTCACATATGGTTTTGCTGGGTCGAGCAATCACGTAGAGTAAAAACCACGGCTCGGGCTTTCGTCCACACATTCAGCATTGCTCGATAGTTTCACTCCAGTTCGAAGGAAATTAGGCTCTACGAATAATAAAAACTAGTGTCAAACAATTTGTCAAACTGGCTCGATTCGAGCCTTCAAACTGGCTCGATGCGAGCCTTCGAGCTGTGAGTTTTGCGGTCCACAGCGGGTGAAGCTATAGTATGTATAGAAGTAGTTGAGATTTAGACGAATTCTGAAAGAGGCACTATTAAAGAGTAAGAATTATTTAATACTTTTTAGTTCATATTAATACTTATTGTTTTTACCTTGGAAGTCGGTTTTAATTTTTTGTTAAAAATAATAATCATTCATAAAGTTTGATAATAATAGTGAAAAATAAATACTGACTTGTGAAAACAAAATGTTGTTGTAAAGGTACTGTTTCGTGCTATTACAATATTTCTTTATTACGCAGTTATTTTAATTAAATTGGTAGGCAGCATAATACCAAGCTAAGACTCACAATTGAGTCAATAGAAGCTGAGTATACAAATTACAAAGTCTATTCTATCCAAAACAATTTTATTATTACAACGTTCACTACAAAAAAAAAATACACTCAAAAGACAAAGGTAAATACAACGAAGATAATATTTAAGGAAAAATCCATGTTCCGGGCCATTTGATACTGAAAATACAAAAATAAAACGAAGGAAAATATGGAGAAACTTGATATTGTAACCTGATACAACGAAATGTACAAAGGGAATAAGCCAATATATAAACAACATTTAGTACGATGTTTTTAAATATTAATACAATAAGCCCCAATTTCACCAACGTCTGTTAGTGTTAACGGTTTGTTAAAATGTCATGTCTTCTCTTTCATTCATAAGAAATACGAAAGAGGTTAAACGTGATACTAATTCGAGCGTTAACTTTAACAGTCGTTGGTGAAATTGGGGCTACAGGTCATAATAGTGCCTACTTACGGAAATCGTACCTTAGGTTATACTATTTTATGAATATACGCGATAAGTAACTATATTTACAATAACTATTGTTGAAAAGAAGGGTATAAAGTATGATAGGTACTATACTAAAGTACGTTTAATTATTAAAAATCTATTACATACTACATGACGCCCGCAACTCCGTTGCGCCAAAACTCGTTTATCGTGCGGGAATCGTACATTTTTCTGGGACTAAAAGTATCTTATGTCTTTTCCAGGGACTCAAAGTATCTCCATACTAAATTTCAGCATAATCGGTTCAGCGGTTTGGGCGTGAAGAGGTAACAGACAGATAGACAGACAGAAGAACGGACAGACAGACAAACAGACACACTTTCGCATTATTATTATTATTAAGTTTTATTATTTATTTATTTTTATTTCTCATTTATTTTTATTATTTTATGGATAGCATGGAGCTAAATAGCTCCATGATGGAGAGTATTGATTAGGTTTTCAGGATTCTTCTAATAATAATAATAAACTTTTTTCTTCTGTACGCACTATTCGTAGGATTCTGTATCCGAAATTTCTGCTTAAGGTATGATTTTATTAATACTATGTTGAAGATTAAATTATGCACAACGAACACTTAAATAACAAACGAATCTACAAAAGTATGACAAGTATCTTTATTATTCATGCAAACGTCTGCCCATGCTTCGAACCTGTGACCTGTACCCCAATTCTGATATTTCAATCCAACTAGATACAGCTTTGATGCAATCTCGTTGTAATGTCAATATCGGATCGACTTTAAACGTGTCTAATTGGTCAAAACTTAAAATATTGTTCGGCGCTTGTTACATAATATTATGTACTAACAGAGAAGTTGATATTTACGTAATTTGGTCATGTAACATCAAAACTAGCCTCAGATCATGACTCACATTAAATGAATATAACCCGACTAAATGACGTAGGCCACCATTTACCTGTGAATCAATTTTAAAACTTGCTGTTTAATAAATAATTAAAAATACTTTTATTGAAAAAAGGTATTAGAAATACACTTTTTGAACTGAAATAGGATCTGCACTGAATCGAAGCTGTATTGTTATAGAGCATTAAACACGAATCGGGGTACTGACTAGACTCACGTTCATCGTTCAATATTTCGTAGGCTTTCTAAGGCTTTTGATTTCCCCCAGGGTTATTATATCCAAATACATTTTATTTTATTATACCTGAGAATGGGGAAAACATTTCGCATCAAAGCAACAAGTTTGATATAGCACGGGCGTAACAAAACACAGTGATTATATTATATAACTTTAGGGTGTGTATGTATTCTTTACGTGGAGTTCATTGAAAAAGTTGCGATGCTGAAAGAGTTACATTTGACTTCTACGTTTGTATGAAAAATGACCCAACGTCAAAGATTTTCCCAAACAAAAATTTGAAAAAGTTACTCTTTCAGCGCTGCTATTTTCACAGTGAACTCTTATTAGAGTTCAAAGGACACGTCATGCAACTCACCCTGAAGTACAATCACTTTGTTTTTTTACAGTCTGTATAAAGTATAGTAAAATTTTATGCGTATATTTTGGACGCAATTTGATCTTTGAAAAATAAAGTTTAAATAATTTATATTGGCTCGTGGCGCGCCTTGCTTTGCTGTTATAATATGACAAATATAAGAATAGCTCCAGATGCTACACAAAATGTATGCAAACTGGAGTTCTTTTTACGTTGGTCATTAAAGCGCGGCGGCCGGCCAACGCGGGCGCGCGCCGAGTGGGCTTCCGCCTCCCTTGCGAGCGGCCGTCGGCGCCCTTAGGACCGCGGCGCCCGTGTGCAACGCACACCCTGCACCTAAGGGAAAGACGCCCCTGACTGTTTGTCCCTGAAGGCATTCCGAGTGGGCCGCGAAGCCATCCTAATAATATGTGAGAATTCAGAAGTTATGCAGTCGCAAAAATCACATTAAATCAAAATCTTTAACTTTTATATTTTTGCCAAATGAAAAATGAGTGCTCATTTTATAATTGTTCAAAATTGTGCTTGTGTCAAACCACTCTTAATTTAGGTCATAGGTGAACCAACAGGGTGGTCCCCGGCAAGACAAACGTTTGGTAAGATGGTCCCTCATGACTAAAAGATTGAGAACCACTGCACTGGAGGTTGCACAAATGCAACTGCGCGGCGTTGCCCCGAAATTTGTTTTTCACGCTGTAACTATACCGGGATAAAAACTATCTTATGTGCGGTCCCGGGGCTCAAAGTATCTGAATGTCCATAAAAATCGGTTAAGGTGCTTCACCGACGACCTTTGTGGCTCAGTCCTTGGGCTATCGGTAGCTCAAGCCGGGAGTCGCGGGTTCGAATCCCGCCGACGGAACAAAAAGTTTTCAAAGTTCCTGGGTCATGGGTGTATTAAATATGTGTATCATATAATAAAAATCTTAAATATAATTATAGTACAAAAGTATTAAATATATATTTCCGTTGTCTGGTACACGTAACACAAGTCCTTCAGGTACTTAGCACGGGGCCAGACTGACGTGGTATGAAGCGTCCATAGATATTTATATTATATTATTTATATTATTACTTTCCACTTTACATCTTTTCTGACATAATATGGATTACAAACAGATCCTTTCCAATATTAAGTAATATGGATATTATAGTATATCAGAACTAATTCTAAATGTTGCCAGTCCCCCAGGCTAGTAGTTCCAGTAGTTCAGTAGTTCAGTAGTCTAGTACAAACATGCGGCTGCGGCGTTATTGCTGTTGGCTCATCTTCGACTCTCGTCGTGTAATTGCGACATGTTGCCGCGCCAGGAATACTGATGCATTTACAGATACGACACGATGTTGATACGACACGGCCTATAAATACTATGAGGTGGACTTGTGAATTGATGGTGAATAAATACAAAAACTAGTTCTCGGTGCTGCCTTTAGCACTGCCAGCGACCTGGGCGAGATTTCTTCGGCGCCCTCTAACCAGAATTCAAATACATAGGTACAAAAAAACGGCCAGTCACGAGTCAGAAACGCGTATGGAGGGTTCCGTATCATTTATTGACATTGAGGACATAGGCATTGATTTTTAGGTTTCCGAACCCAAAGGTTAAAAACGGGACCCTATTACTAAGACATCAAAGTCTCTCTGTCTCTCATTTTCAATAGAAATAACAAATGAAAAACGACGACATCTGCCAACTATAATATTAACCTGAACATTTGTAATGAGGTTAACATTGCTCAGGAAGTTAATGTCGTGTGGTATAAAAGTATTATGATATCGTAAGCTATTTTCAATTTGGCCCCGTTTGCACCTGCGGATCTGCTTGCAATATTAATCCGCGCCGCATTGCACAGTCTTCATGGGACGTGTAATCGGCAATGTATATGGAATCGGCAATGTATGCATTGATTTGTATTGCTGTCGAAAGCACAGGTCAATTTTAGCCGTAAAATGTCTCTAACATAAAATATGAGAAATAAAACAATCGCGCGGATGTATAATCGAGCCTAGGTCCTGCTAGTTATAGTTAGATTGTTGTTTAAGTTTATTCACTAGCGCTTTCGATTAGCTAACGACAAAATACTAACCAATCAATAACCTAATTGAATATATAAACTCCTGTCAAAAACCCTCAGAAACCGGACATAAATGATTTAGGTAGTTATTCAATGTTAAAAATGTCATGATTAATTTCCTGGTCAATCATATTGTCATTTTTCACAGTTTGTTATTTGTTCCTAAGGACTCATCCTTACTGTAGTCTGTGCAATCACCAATGTATTGTAATTATTGTCGCATGGTTTCCGATCGATAACAAAACAATAACATGCCTGCCTTTATTATCAGTTAATACGCTAAAGCACAATTATAGTCCACTGACAAAAGATCCTCATGGCAATAAGTTCCAAAATGACAATCAATTCTACAGAGATTGGCATAGTAATGACAATAATTATTGTGTACAAGTCTACGAATAATATAAACTATAGTTTGTTCGTTCTAAGATGATATGGGTGACAGTTCTCATATTCCTTGCTACGGAATTTTTTTACAAGAAAACAAAAAAAATCAGAATGTAATAAATTATATTCCATCTACAAAAATA
Source organism: Lysandra bellargus (assembly GCA_905333045.1). Lineage (NCBI taxonomy): Eukaryota > Metazoa > Arthropoda > Insecta > Lepidoptera > Lycaenidae > Lysandra > Lysandra bellargus. The sequence goes on from HG995338.1 coordinate 6,728,416, forward strand.
AATGGTTACTGTAATTGTAAATGAATAAATGAAAAGTTGCTAAATGCTAACTTATTGGTATAAAATTATGAAATAGGAGTATAAAATTATTGTTACGAAAATATTTGAAAAATGTCAGATGCATGAAACGGAACTTATGTCAATAGAGATTGACACAGTTGAATCGAAATGAAATCGATAAAAAAGGGCGGCCATCTTAAATCGCCGGCTTCACTCTGAAAGATCAGTACGAAATCGATAATTTCGATTGCAATTCCTTTACGAGGTGATTCGATATTTTTAAATTATTCGATTAATTTTTTTAGGTAACTTCCCTACTACTGTCAATTATAATGTGTCACGCATATCATCTTAAAACGAACAAACTATAAGGAAATGTAACTCCCATACTATTACCGTTTTAAATTTGGTTCCATTCGAACTGTCATGTAACGTCAGCCTTTATACCGCTCAAGGTCACCTTTTTTTTTTTTTTTTCTCGAAATGGTCTAAGCTACTGGTCTGGTTAAGACCGTGGTAGTTTAATCGTGGCTATAACTAGTCTGTTGCTAGTTGGTTTGGAGATAAACAATGAGGGGGCCTGGCCCCCTCCCCTAAGACCACATGTGACATTCTAATCGGGCAATATTGGGGAGAGCTACGAAAATAAGCTGTTTTCATTTGACGCGGGGACACGGATCCCCCCTGCTCTTAAGGGGTCCGACCCCTTACTCACTCTCTGACGAGTGAGGCTGCTCGCGCGCGGTAGCACAAACTAGCTGCGTACGAGTTATCGCGGTAGATGAGCTCAAGTTATTAATGTTATTGCATAAAAGAGGGCCGTCCCTCTCCCCTTCCGAGTCCGGTTGGGGCGACATACGCGTGTATGTTCTAATGTCAAAGTAATTGATAGAGCTCTCTACGACAATGTCGCGGTCGCGGTCATGATTTAGGTGTGTTCCTATGCTATCCGCATGCGAACTCGAACCCGGGATCGAGCTGAACCTAAGGTACACTTTTTTGACAAGTATTTTGGAGCATGTTTTTTGACGGAGTTACTCTTCCTTAGTTTTCATTATTCGTAGGTACAAGACTAGTAAGTAGTACCTATGGCATTTAGTCAGGGAGCCCTAAAACAATTTTTTTATTACCATCATTTTGATAAGATAAACAACTTTTTTATCTGCGTAAAATCTTGAAAGTGGTAGCTAACAGAGATAGAAAAGATTTCATACTTTTACCAATATACAAAATATGTGCTGACTAGGGTTACGTTTTAGGGTACCGTAGTCAACCAACTTTTGTTTATCATAGAACCCTATAGCGGAACCCTAAAGAGCTGATTTTTTGTATATTGATAGGTTAGTAGTTATATAATTTAAAAATAACATTGTCCTACAAATAGAACAATCCATATTTTAGGACCATCAAATCAAAGTATGAAATCCTTTCTATCTCTGTTAGCTACCACTTTCAAGATTTTTCGCAGATAAAAATGTTGTTTGTCTTATCAAAATGAATCTACTCACAAAAAATAGCTTGATAGTAATTTAAAAAAAATAATGTTCTAGGGCTTCTAATTAATTCAAATCAATTCTACACAACACAATACTAAGGTCGAAATCATTGTCGCAATTATTATGGTAGATTCACTTTTCTTAGTTGACCTAGTAGTTACTTTCTAGAAAATGTTGTTTTTGCCTTACATTATGAAGTTTCGAGTTTGGTTTCTAGGTTTAGACCAAAGAATAGCCTATCCGTCTCAAATTACAGAAACACAAGTCTCATCAGAAAAACGTCAACAATTAAACAAAAACAACTGAAAATACGAGACCTAAACACAACACACGTAACTCTACAGTTTTGTGGCTACAGTAAATTATTCATAAACGGTATGAAAATTAATTGAGTTTTTAAGAACAAATTCCAAAAGTATTGAATCGCCTCACAAACTGACCGTCTGACCAGCGAAATGATTAAAAAATCACGAACTCAAGTAAAATTTTATTTACGGAATTGAAACGTACCCGTAAACGCCAGAGGTGAGTTAAAAAGATTATCACGTCTGCAGTGCTCGCCGCAGACATAGATACAGGAGCAGTCCTCGCGACTTCAGTGGTAACTGCTACTGGTAGCATGTAGGCTAGAGTACTATATTATGTTCTTTGACATTTTCTTTGAAATACAGTAAATTAGAAGCTGAGTACGAATTTAAGTTTCTACTTACCGGGTGGACGTAAATAATTATCACAGGTTTTCCTCTTTGAAATCTGATGCACAAATAAAAGCCTGTTTGTATAGTATTAAAAATCAGGATTTTTCTTTAAATGATTTAATAGTTTATTAAATTCTTGCTCGTGAACTTACTAAGAGACAGTACCTACACAAATATACTCTGTAAAGACTCTTGTTAATACACCAGTTATTAGATATACCAATTTTTTACCAGAATATTATTTAAATTATTGTTACTGCGAACTATCGTATTATATATTTTTATTGCTCAATCCTTCCTATATATCGATGGTAGCGGCCAATCTCGCAGGTATGCGGGCCACGAACGTCGGACGCGGTCAGTACTGGGTTACGATTCTCACGTCTCGAATGTCACTCACGCGCGAGTTGGGGCCCTTATCACGCAGTTTGCACGTGGAGCGGTTGGGTGGCGGTCACTACGCACTAGATTTAAATCTAAATTGTGTGACGTCTTACACATTGAAGCCTGAGAATTCATTAATTTTATTTTATTCACAAACTAGCTGTACCGGCAAACATTGTTTTGCCATATAAAGTATTTCCAGTTTCGTTCATCATTTTATTGAAGTGACTAAATAAGTATGGCAACATGGCAACTTCCATCGCTATCCCGTCGCACAAAAATGCATTCTGTCAATTCTATGTCAAATGTCATATTGTTATATTAAAAAAGTTTGTACATAATATTGCGCTAATGTTAGATTAGAAATAAGAATTCTTAATTCAATTTTCTAATTTTCTGCGCAATTTTTTTAATTTTTTGTCATAAGATCCTTCTCCTGATAATAACAAACACATTTTTTAGGGTTCCGTAGTCAACAAGGAACCCTTATAGTTTCGGTCTGTCCGTCCGTCTGTCTGTCTGTCTGTCTGTCTGTCTGTCTGTCCTTCTGTCTGTCTGTCCGCGGTTTTGCTCAGAGACTATAGGACCTTTGGACGCAACTAACGATGGCGACAAAAAGGTACATGAAAACTTAAAAATATATTTTTTTATAGTACCTTCCATACACATCAAGCGGGGATGAAAATTTTTTTTCGCGTCCACCTCATCGTGTTGGGTATCGTTGGATATGTTTTTAAAAAATATTATGAGTATTCATAGATCATTTTCCGATTTAGGGATATTAAGTTTTAAAGTGGAAAAAATCGTTAGAGTCCAGTTTCCCCCCCTTCTACCAGCTAAACGGTTGCTTCTGTAAGTGTGAAAAAATTCACGGGAGTAGGAAATATGCCGAATTTAAAAGGAAAACTATCACGGCTAAGAAGACTTCATAAATTATTGAGTAATAGTCGATAAACTAAAAAAAAATGTATTCGGCGAAGTATGAAGGAACTTTTCGTTCAAATTCCTTTGAAAATAACTGAGATGATGTTGTTAGTAGTGTAAAACATGTTATAAATGTACATTTATTGATCATACAAAAATTTAAAAAAAACAGCGGTATTACGGAATCCTATATTGCGCGTGGCCCGACACGCACTTGGCCGGTTTTTATGATATAAGGGGGCAAACTAGCAATCAAAAAAAGAATTAGTGAAATCGGTCCAGCCGTTTACGCGTGATGTCGTGACCAAGGGATAAGTATATTGATTCATTTTTATTTATAATATAGATTAGAGATGCATCTCAATTCTCATGGCATCTAAGCGCGCTGCAGTGGGAATTGACCCATAGGGCATAGGCGCTTCATTGCGAGCTTCGCGGACACGAAAGATTCGCAGCGCTCGCTAGAAATATAGGCAACACGCAACCGTTCCGCCCGAAAATCGCCAGTGTGATAATGCAATCGAAGCGATACTCGATCACGAGAATCGGGCACCTGAAATATAACGGAACTCACGACGCTGCGGTTCTCGGGAATTCCGTATGCACTTTGTATTTGAACTTTAAATTTTACATTTGAAATAGAGGTTCGTGTACCTGCTCATATTCCCACTTTATTTGCGGGAACTTTTTGGTTGGAAGTTGGTAGGCTACAGCTTAACAGAAAGGAAGGAATATGTTAGAATGCTCCCTCGTAGATTTAAAAATAATCATTTTTTAACTTCGGTCTTCGACATCAATGCAATTTTGCGTCCGCAGTCCGTGGTTAGAGAGATATAATGGTAAAGTTGGCTTTAATTTAATGATAATTTTGATAAAAGCTACATAAATTTTTTGACAAAGTTAAGTAACAATTAAATATTGGTTCTTCCTGGTGCGGTGGGTCAGCAAGCCGATGATGCTTGGGAGGAGTTTAGTTTTGTTAAATATATAAATATTTTACACAGATTTATCAAAATACAAAATATAAGGTAAAATACCCAATTATTGGCATTTAAGGAGTTCATACCAAAGATCCTATCATTTTCCTAGTATGTATTTTCATACAAAAACATAAGCTATCAATAATAGGATAACTGCTAACGTAATATCACCACCAAACAAAAGAAAATGTTATCTTATTATTATCAAATATTTGTTCCAAGTTTAACCGACTCTCACGCCGGATATCCGGATTACAATAGAACCCCGATGTAAATAAAATATTAAAACCGAGATACCAATGCTCTTTATAAACTTAACTTTCTCTAAGGCTGGGTACACATTGTAGACTACGAATAACAAACACGACGGAAGTGTAACAGTCACTAATGGTTGCTAATAACCTGGTGAACTTTGTACCTCTCTTCTCCTAATAAAAGCCTTGCCTGAATGTCTATTATAATATGTATTATAATTCCGCGAATATTTCGAGATCGAAATCAGCCAAATCGGTTCTCGAGTTTTAGCGAGACTAGCAAAACCCACAATAATTTTTACGGTTCCGTATCCAAGGTTAAAAAGGGTATTACTAAGACTTCGATTTCTATCCGTCTGTTTGTCTGTCTCCAGGCTGTATCTGAAGAATAGCTAGACTTTTGACATTTTTACAGATTGTGTGTTACCGCTAAAAAACAAATAAATACTTAAAATAAAATACAATGTTACATATTCAAGGGGGGCTCCCATACAACAAACGTATTTTTTAGTTTTTTTGCGCTATCAATAATGGAAACAGGTAGGCACTTGAAATTTTCACAAAATCTTATTATTCAAACTAGCTGTTGCCCGCAACTTCGTCCGCGTGAATGAATGTTATTATAATAGAGATTTAGAAAATTGAATACCCATCTACTACTATTTTATTTGGATCTATATTACACACGAAATTTTAAATTTACATCAAAGGCCCAGGAAACTTGAACCACAGACACATCTTGTCGTTTTGAAAAATCCTTTCTTTGAAGACCGTTTGGCGTGGACAGGGGATGGGGGCCACAGAACAGAGAAAAGGAACATGTGACGTAGATAAAGGATGGATTTTAGAAGACGGGAATTAATGTAGGCATCTATCCCTCTTTAACCTACCTTTTACTCTCAGATTCCAAACCTACAATTAAACCAGAATAAAATAACACATGAAGATGATTACTTACTTATCCTAAGGGTAATTTCTTTATGGGCGCTGGCCCTCCAGCCACCACACATTCCCACCACTGTATCTCCTGTGTCACCAAGATCTCCAGCGGTATCCAACCACGATAACACTTTGATTTGATCTTAGGGTGCCCGAAGGACATGGTCAAACTCGTTTGGGACTCGACTTGCTGCGCTCGCTCTGCTCCCTCTGTGTTGTGGTCTAAGTTCTAACCTAACCTAACCTACTTTTGGACTTTCTGGATTGTGTTGGTTTTAGTTTAAGCGGGGGGCTGCGCCCCCCGAGCCCCCCCTTTTATTTTGTGACGGTCGCCGGCTACTGCCGCAGCACGCTCGCTGCGCTCGCTCGGCTCCCTCTGTGTTGTGGTCTAAGTTCTAACCTAACCTAACCTACATTTGGACTTCCTGGATTGTGTTTGTTTTTGTGTTTTTGTTGTATAGGAGTTCCGTCGATACCCCTAGGATCCCGAGAAAATCAAGATCAAGTCACCGTTTTGTAAGCATGGTAATTCAAATTCGGGTTAACAATATATATACAACAAAAAAATAATTTTGGAAATCTGACCAAAAACAGCAAAGTAAACATTGACTCCTCCTTTTTTGGAAGTCGGTTAAAAAAAGTTCATTGAAATCGGTCCAGCGGATTCAGAGATTAGCCTGTACAAACAGACAAAGAGACAGAGAAACAAAAATTTCAAAAACAGTTAAAATGTGTTCTACTACTCTTCTAACATGCCCCTGACTCGTTTTTTCAAGTTTATTTTCAATGTACAAAAATTTTACCTCTACGATTTTATTATAAGTATAGAATATAGATAAAACAAACAACACAATTTATGGTTTATTTTTGCTCTATAAAGGTACGGAACCCTTCGCGCGTGAGTTGAACTCACACTTGGCTGATTTTTTATCTATTTAAATGTGTAGCAGAGCATTATTACGAATTTATTGACACCTCAGTTATTACGCTGCTGCAAATAATAATAAATATATAATATAAAAAAAACATCGACTTGCGTTCAAGAACATACTTTACTTTAAACAGCACAACGCGAAAGATGTACGATACACAAAAATTCTACAAAATATGTAGACCTATCCTAAGTATATTGTTGCAAAAAATTCTAAAGGAAAATACCAGTTCTATTTCTACTCCGCATTTGAAGTACTTTGACGATTGCCTTCGAGATAATAGCGTCTATTTATGCCGTGCCATTCTTACGCTGCGCAAACGGGATACGTAAGACTACGAATGGTGGCCAGCCACAGACAATGGACGCATTTCTATACTTTTTTTTTTTAAATAAGGGGGCAAACGAGCAAACGGGTCACCTGATGGTAAGCAACTACCGTCGCCCATGGACACTCGCAACATCAGAAGAGCTGCAGGTGCGTTGCCGGCCTTTTAAGAGGGAATACGCTCTTTTCTTGAAGGTTTGCAGGTCGTATAGGTCCGAAAAAACTGCTGGTGACAGTTCATTCCAGAGTGCGCGGCAGAAAGTTACGCGAAAAACGCACTGTGGAAGACTGCCACTTATGAAGGTGATGAGGATGGTATGTTTTTCGGGTGGGACTATGGCGAAAAGTTGCAGGTGGTATGATTCCGAACAATTCCTCAGAGCACTCCCCGTGATACAACCGATAGAGGATGCAGAGTGAAGCTACATCTCGGCGTAATTCCAAGAGGTCCAAACTGTTTGAAACACTATGGCTGTACACAATTCGAGCGGCCCTTCGTTGGATACGATCCAGATGGAGCAGTTGGTATTTTGGCGCCCCTGCCCAGAGATGAGAACAATATTCCATATGAGGCCGAACCTGCTCCTTGTAGAGTTGTAGGCGTTGGTCCGGACTGAAGTACTGTCTCGCTCTGTTAAGAACACCAAGCTTCTTCGAGGCTAATTTGGTGTTTAGGTGACTGTTTAGGTGACATTGCGTATATCGGGTATTTTAATTTTTTAAATGATCGTTTTTACTTGTTGGTATTATATTTTGTGACTTGCCACCATTTTCTACTCTCTACCATAAACGCATCCAAAAGTATGGTAGGTCAGGTGGTAACGGCATAGTTGTAGAGCTTCTTATAACTATGTCGACAAAATATGAAGTTCGTCTGTACGAACGATATATTTTGTCTGTACGAACGGTATATATGTCGCAGGGAAAAGAGGATATCAGGGATTTTACGATATCCCTTGGGATATCACGAACTCCCGGTAGATGCCGAATATTCTTGTTTGTTACGTCTTCTTACTAAAAATATCTAGTGATATGTCATTTCACTAAAGTAAATCTAGTGAAATGTCAGAATCGCGGATACCGCCGAATAAAAATCGAGCCACTCATTTCCCTCGCTTGCTCTAGTTCCCACACGTGACACGGGTACTAGTGTCTAGCCTGGAGACAGACAGACACACTAACCCTTTGGGCACGGAACCGTAAAAACTAGGATAATCGAAGAACTGGAGTACCTGTAGTACCTGTGCCTGTACAAGAGCCTAACCAAACTAGAGATCGACATGCCACCTTTACAAAAAATATTCAACTTGGTCAGCCGCTTCATTTGACGTCAAAAATCAAAGGTCTGAAGTATCTGATGAAGAACCCTCAGTTGGTTTCAACTGTATGATTCAGAGATATGGTGATGCCCCCTCAGATCTGCTGTAGTTACATTACACGTGTGATAATAATAATAATAACTCCCACTCTGGTTTTGGTGACGGTGGCCAAGAGTAATTTTATAGTGCCCAAGTGTGTGCGCAGTACACAAGAGCAATCTCTATATTCCTTTAGTCGCATAACCCGGTGGGACGGAAGACTGACACGACCGGCGAGAGATCAGGCGCAGGACCGACTTTTTACATGCCCATCCGACGCATGGATCATCTAACATCTTTACTTGTCAGATTCAGATGTTAGATGATCCTATCAAAGTACCCGTGTGTATACTAGAGCAAGCGAGAGAAATGCGTGGCTTGATTTTTATTCGGCGGTGTCCGCTTTTCTAGCGTTTCACTAGATTTAGTTTAGTGAAATGACATATCATTAGATATTTTTAGTAAGAAGACGTAACAAACAAGAATATTCGGCATCTACCGGGAGTTCATGATATCACTAGGAATATCGTGAAGTCCCTGATATTCTCTTTTCCCTGCGACATATATAATATTGTCGACGGTACGCGTCGACGGCAGTCGCTGGATTTTTTTCATTGATTTTCTTTACACTTGTCGACTGTCGTCGATGTGTGCCGTCTACTAGTGGCCTTTGCCTGTAAGCGTATTGTGTAAGTAAATGTGTATTGTGTAGCGAAGGCAATAACTATAATAGTAGGTTTCTCACTTGATGTTTAGTTTCGTTGCTTTTTTAATGAACCCCATAAACCATAATAAAGGATTTCAATGGCAAGCTAAGCTGCACAACATCAGTGGTGGGAAAAGGGATCTTCCAAAAGGTGATCGCACATTTATCAGCATGTACGCGCCGAACGCACCCCATTTTAGAATTCGTTCTATGAAATGATGTGAAACCTTGCATATTCCTCCGCATCGTACGCGCCGCATTTCGTGTACTATGCGGTGCGTTCGTCGCGTACGGGCGTACAGTGTACGCTATACAAATGTGCGACCAGCTAAAGTAAACAATAAACATACATCTGTATGATAGGCTATTTCTTGTTAAAAAAGTCGTTCGTTTGCACAGGTCCTAATGTAGTATGAAAGTGCATTACTGGGTTCATACTGCGCATTTAGCTATGATTGATTCTTCTTCGTTTACTGTAAAGAAAAATATTGTTGCATTATAGAATAAAACTTAGGTTTAATCAACATTAAACGAAAAATTAATAGACGGAAAGAGTGGATAGACTGATGGTCTGACAGACGGACTTTGTAGTTGCGTGTGTTGTGTAAGTTTAGGTTTCTTACGGACCCCTTCATAATAATTATTTTTGATTTAAATGCTTCTTTCAGGCTCCCATGTACGAAGAGGTCGATCGAGTCCGGACGAACTGATGCAGGTCGCAGGTCGATCTGACTGGACTCGTGCACACACACAAAAACTGTCCGGTCAAGTCGGCCTGAATCAAACCAGCGATTCGATCGCATCGATATAGGGGGGCTTAAAAATGTAACTTTTTAATTAGTTTGGCGCCTGTTTCACCTATTCTTGATAAGTGCCGAATAGGCTATCCACCACTTAACTTGACAGGAAAGGATGAATAATTTATCAAAAAAGCTGTGAATAACCTATTCGGCACTTTATCAGAAAGTGGTGAAACTGGTCCTTAGTATTAAAAATATATTATGTCAGTATTTATACATGATCTATATTTTCTATAACTAGCAACATAATTTTAGCTGAAGAGTTTTTTTTATTTATGAAATAGGGGGCAAACGAGCAAACGGGTCACCTGATGGAAAGCAACTTCCGTCGCCCATGGACACTCACAGCATCAGAAGAGCTGCAGGTGCGTTGCCGGCCTTTTAAGAAGGAATAGGGTAATAGGGGAGGGTAAGGATGGGAAGGGAAGGGAATAGGGGAGGGAAGGGAAGGGAATAGGGTAGGGGATTGGGCCTCCGGTAAACTCACTCACTCGGCGAAACACAACGCAAGCGCTGTTTCACGCCGGTTTTCTGTGAGAACGTGGTATTTCTCCGGTCGAGCCGGCCCATTCGTGCAGAAGTATGGCTCTCCCACGTACGTACGAGTTTGTTTGAATGCTCTAATCTCACGAACTACTAGAGCAATTTTTATGTAATTTGGCACAGATAGGGACGGAGATAGGTTACTTTTTGCGGGAAAAACCCTTTCGCGAGAGTCACGCGGCACGTCTGGTATAATTTCGAAGTAGCCGGAAAAAACAGCCCTTTTCTGTTTACATTATAAAATATTCATACATTAGTGTATCGTCATTATATATTCCGAGTCTCTCCGGGCAACTAGTCCTAATGTACTATTAAAATTCTACGATGTCTCTACCGACGGTACATAAAAATTCCATCGCTGTCCGCCCGCGCCCCCAGATGATGTGTGCTTTGTTTAGTCACTGTCTTAATATTGTTTTAGTTTGTTGACAAATGTTTTTAACCCTGAACAAAAAGAGGGGTATTAAAGTTTGACGTGTCTGTCTGTCTCTGTGTGTGTCATCATTGTAGCATCCAAACAGGTGGACCAATTTCGATCTAGATTTTCGTTTGAAAGGTGATATGATCGAGAGAGTTTTGTCTATGGTTCATGAAATATTTCGGGGGTTTTTTAATGTCGTGTCGAAGTCGTGAAGCAGGCCCTTATAATTTATACAATCCTATCAATGTTTAAACAACGAAAGAACATACATAATTTAAAATGGTAAAGCTATACCCACGGTAAATGTTTGTAACTCTTCAACAAAAACTCCAGCACATTATGATAAGTGTCATAAAATACAAATCGGTATATAACAATCTTCGGCACCACCCGGATCAAGCTGATCCCGGATCAGTCGGGATCTCTTTATAAATGGAGGGGAAAGCCACCTCAGCTCCAAGAGTGTTATCCGGAATGTATAATTTCTCAACTTTTTAAGGATTACCGGATAATCTTTACTTAAATATTAAGTGGTCGTCGGATGATTTTTTTTTCGAATGGACGGATTTTGATGAAACTTTAATTGATACAATGTGGCTGCCACTGTCTATTTATTATATAAACACAAAGCTTACTTAGGTTGTAGATATCAACTAAGAAATATACATTTTAAAATTCTACCCCTAAAGAGTTTAAATAGGGGATCAAAGTTTGTACGCCAGAAACACTATTTCCACTCGCCGCAGGATAGTGCTAGTCTATATCCTTACTAATATTATAAATCCGAAAGTGTGTTTGTCTGTTACCTCTTCACGACCAAACCACTGAAACGATTTTGCTGAAATTTATATAGAGATACTTAGAGTCTCGGAAAAGAATAAAATATACCTTTTGTCCATGAAATAATAATCGGTACCTGCGATGGACGAGTTTTTTATTATATTTTGGATTTATAAAATTATGAATCAAAATTGTATCTGTTAATCTAAGTATATCGGTTTTTGATACCTTTTCACGCCTAACGGCCTGTCCACATCTACATGTCACGACATTTATGTCAACGTAACGTGCATTTTTACGTTACGTTGACGTAAATTTTCATGTCATGACAACGTACCGTGCCACGTTACCGCACTGATACACGTTGACGACGTCGTAACGTGGATATGTGGACAGGCCCTAAGCTGTACCGATTGTAAGGTATAACAATATCTTATATCTTTAAACGAGCAATTCTTGTATATATATATATATATATATATATATATATATATATATATATATATATATATATATAAATATATGATTGGAATCTCGGAATCGGCTCCAACGATTTTCATGAAATTTAGTATATAGGGGGTTTCGGGGGCGATAAATCGATCTAGCTAGGAATCATTTTTAGAAAATGTCATTTCATGCGTGTTTTTTGAATTTTTTTAATACCGAGCGAAGCTCGGTCATATAGCTAGTTTTGAATAATACAATATAAATAATAATAGTTTTATCACCGCAAAATATTACGTGATAAACGAAATTTTGTAGTCTAGTTTCATTAAGCTCTACTCATAATTCAGCAACATTGTCCACATCATAAATCCAAGTCTTTTAAACTCGAACGAGAATTGGGTGTCACGCGCGCGGGGCAGCTTCGTTATCGACGCGTAATCATAACACGCCGCGTCGGCTGCCCAGTAGGCCTACTACGAAACCGCTTTGAGACTCAAACAATCGGACGAGAATGCCGCGTCCTTCTCTAACAACGTCATTTCACATTTGTTAGAGTAAGATGCGGCATTCTCGATCGATTGTTTGAGTCTCAAAACGGTTTCGTGGTACAAGCCCTGATTGCGTCAGTTTTATCAACGAGTTCCGAAATATAAACCAGTATTAGCTAGTGTTTTGTGTAGTGTGTAGTGGGCAACTGTAGATAACGCGTTTGGCTTTGTTGGGATGTCATTTTTAACTTACAAAAAGGAAGAGCGTCTATAGTCGATTGTATATATTATATTATTACGTCACACTTGTGCCACCAGTGGCACACCAGCCCTCGTAGCCGAAACGACTTTTTAACCGACTTTCAAAAAGGAGGAGGTTATATGTTCGTCTGTATATATTTTTTTGTATGTTCAACCATAACTTCGCCGTCTGTGGACCGATTTTCATAATTTTTTTGTTGTTGTACAGGGTTGAATCCGAATTTAGTACCATGTTTACAAAAGTGGTGATCTGATGATGGAATCCATGAGGAATCGAGGGGACTCCTTGAAATTTGTATGGAAATATAATGTAGTGATTTCGATTTTTTCTGAAGCATTCGAGGTAAATACTACCAAAAAGTAAAACTTCGCACGAGGTTATACCCTGGATCCGAAGGTACCGAACAGAACTTTTGAATGCTTATAGGTACAGGTTCAGGGATTTCGGCGTTGTTTATACAACTGAAAGCATAAGCCAACACATTAATTTGATTGATCATCATCATCACAACCATAATTATACCATGAGTTATCACATTATGAAATTATTGGTACTTTTCGTGATATTTTGCATCGAAGCAGATGTTTTTGATGATTATTTCGCTGTTTGTGGACCGATTTTCAAAATTCTTGTATTTTTGTGTAGGGTAGATAGTAATTTTGTATAACAATTACGAAAGTGGTGAGCTGATGATGGGATCTATGAGCAATCGAGGGAAATCCTTGAAATTTATCAAAACACTCATAGTGGGTAAATGTTGTTTCTAGAAACTTAAACGTACGTTACGAATAAGAGAAATTTCATATGAAGGTGTCTGTTGGTCCAAAGGCACTGAACAGAACTCCTGAACCTTTAAAGATAAAAGTTTGGAAATTACAGCATCGCTTAGATGCAAGCATTTACCACAATTCCGTTTACAGTAACATAGTGTGAATAGTTAACATTCGTATTGGTTATTTACACATAAAGCCTTATTTTGTAGGATATTTTTTTTAAACGGGCTTTGGCCCACCACACATTCCCACCACTGTATCTCCTGTGTCACCAGGATCGACAGCGGTATCCAACCACGAAAACCCTTTGATATGATCTATAGAGGACTGAAGATTCAGCTATCTGGTACCGACTTCAAAATTATGAAGATTGAGTACTTTTGAAGTCGGTACCAGATAGCTGAATATTGAGTTTAGCCGAATTCGAAAAAAGGCACTATTAGATAGTAAAAATCATTCAATACTTTTTAGTTCATATTAATGTTATCATTGTTTTTACCTTGGAAGTCTGTTTTAATTTTTTGTTAAAAATAATAATTACCTTGGAAGTCGGTTTTAATTTTTTTGTTAAAAATAATAATACGTTATCGCTTTGTTCTAGAATCGCCGATCAAAACGTATGGAATTGACATATAAGCGTTCGTTAATATGACCTTGACGTTCTTATGTAAATTCCATACATTTTGATCGGCGATTCTATAACGAAGCGACAAAGAAAAAATCTTGGCTCACCCCCCAGGGCAATATAGTGTCGGATATATTATGAACTCATGAATATTGGCCAGTATACTGTTATAGATTTCAGAACTCTAGCCATAAGTATTTCGTAAATACGTCACGTTTGGCGACTCAGTGGTTTTCTACACACAACAAACAACGGAATCTTTTCTTACTAAAAAAAGAATCGTATTGCTTATACATAATTTTTTGTTTGCCCTTTTCTAGTAACAACCTTAGATATTATAGACCTGGCGTTGAGCAATTACTTACGTAAAAAATACATACAACTAAACAATACATACAAATACAAGACTCACTTGTAAATAAGTTTTTTTTTAATTTGAGTATTTTCTACCTTAACCGTTTAGCAGTAATAAATCGTGAATAGGTAACAGACATATACACTTTGCATTTATGATATTAATAAGGATTGCACGTGGTCACTTTAATAAAACACCTTACTTCAGACTTTAATTATATTTTTGCAATTATGCTAATATAAAAACCTTTGAGAACCCGAAGATAACTTAATTACGGAACCCACCCAATAGATACACAATGTCAAAGAAGTCCATGAATATAAAATGCGCTCAAAATAAAGTTACGACTTAAAATTCACCGCCTTATAGGGGAACAAATTGAGTAAATAAATTACAAGGAAGCTGGATTTATAACTTTACATAAAGAGAAGAAGTGTCACCATGATCTGACGTACTGCCAGAGGAATTGATTCGCAGTTTAAAGTAGAAGAATGCAACATGCGAGTTTCTTACGTCAGTCCTTCTCGCCGGCCTAGTTCCGAAACCGGCATCATTGTTGATTCGACGGACGAATTAAGGCGCTATATCGAAAGTAATTTTACCGCAAGGGCAATAATTTTATACATAATTTGTATGACTATAAAGTCGTGAATAGGCTGCGGCCAGAAGCTATCGGCTCGCTCGGAAAACATGCGAAAAAACGTAATTATAATCATTTAAAAAATAACTAGGAGCATTTAAGCAATATGCTTCTATACCATTTTGAGTTGCAAAGGTGTCTATCAATTAGATTAATTTCCTACAATACATCTATTTTCGTTTAAAAATAATCTTCAAATTTCGTAAAGAGGTCATTTCGAAAATTTAATGTATCGAGGCAAAATACATTAATCGTGTTTCTAGTTCTTCTCAAACCTAGATAAGGCTATGAAGATATGTATATCTCATTACCAGATTTGTAACATTTCTGAGGATCCTATAGTGTTACGTCAAAAAGGACAGTTTTTTCAATATAACGCCATAAGTGTAACCTGATACCCACTTGGAATGACAAAAATATACAGACAGATGGCGGACCTACGTGATTTGATTGATTGTAAAAGTTATGCAGCAATGCAACATGTCAATCGCATGTTGCAAGATGTATCGTCACCCTGCTGGTGATGTCAAGTCAATTTTACGCGCTATCTTTCTGGGCTCGACTAAAAACGCCCAAATTACGTAAGTCTCCCATCTGTATAAAAATAATCGGCCAAGTGTGAGTCGGACTCGCGCACGAAGGGTTCCGTACCGTTATAGAGCAAACATAGATAAAAAATTGTTAATTTTTTGTTATATTTAAATATTATTATGAATTATTAAATAACACATATATTTAAGGCCTTCGTGAAAGTTTCAAGTGCTTACCTCTTACCATTATTGATTACGAGCAAAAAAGGCCAAAAAAATCACGTTTGTTGTACGGGAGCCCCCCTTAAATATTAATTTTATTTTTATTTTAGTATTTGTTGTTATATCGGCACCGAAAATACACAATCAGTGAACATTTCAGAACTCTAGCTATAGCGGTTCTTGAGATACAGCCTGGAGACAGACAGACAGACGGACAGACATCAAAGTCTCATGAATAGGGTCCCGTTTTTACCCTTTGGGTACGGAACCCTAAAAAATCTACCAACTTACAATCTATTTTCCTGCTCGAACTTCTTGTAGACTTGAGCCTCCCTGGTACTGGTAGACAGTGGCTGTTTGCTGGTAATGGATGCGATGCAGCAAAATGGCTGTCCGTCATAAAAGATGATCCCAAAAATGATTCCATGAAGTGTATGCATTGCGTGCATACCTACATTTCGTGAACAACTTTTGAACACAATTACTCTTCCATACTACTATAATATATCAAAACAAAATCATAGCCATCACATCAATTTTTTGTATACATTGCGTATTGTTTTATATAAATCCCTTAACTTTGGTTTTATTCACGTCACGTAGTGGGGGAAGGGGGGAGGGATCCAACGTCGTGATTTCCGGTCCTTAAGCGTTATTACTACGTGAGGAACTATTCCTTACCGGACTTTCATCGACAGCTGCTAATTAATCCGGATTATAGAGGAATTTTATGTAGTAATAAGAATAGAAAATTTTCCTCTTTAAAATAACCAGCTAAAAGCCGAGCTTTGTGAGGGTTCTAAGTTATAACACATCTACATATAAATAAAATTACTATGTTAAAGCCTGTTAAAGCACAAATATTGATTTGTGAGACACTTTACGGAATAACTATCACACCTATTGAGGCGTGATAGTTTTTCCGTAAAGTGTACCACACACATTAAGATGTAAAGGTTAAGGAATATACTAGGGCTTGCTTCGCTCGCCCTGATAATTAGTATCCTGTATACTCATTATAAACTTGTAACAAAACAAAATAACGATATTATAAATATAATTTAGGGTGTGTATGAGTCCTATATATAGAGTTTACTGTCAAAGTAGAGCAGAGCTGAAACAGTAAGTTTTTTTAAACTTCTGTATTGACTAAAGGCTGTCACAGACAGAACAGGTAATGTAGAGATGTATATTATAACACGATACATCTCGATACATCTTTCTATATAAATCGTCAGGAGACCACACACAACAGCTATAATGTATATTTATACATTATAGCTGTTGTGTACGATTTCTATAGAAATATGTATCGTGCTATACATCTTTACATTACCTGCTCTGTCTGTGACAGCCTTAATTCATGACGCTGGGTTTTGGGGCGCTTGCTCATACAAATCGCAAAAAAAATTGCTGATGCCTTTTGCATCTTCACCTTAAAAACACTTTTGCATTAAACAGGGTGTAACAAAACTAAGTGATAATACTTTAGCGTGTATGTGTTCCTTGTGGAATGTAGAAAGTTCACTGTTAAAGTGGCAGCGCTGAAAGACCTATTTTTTTGTGTTTTGTATGGGCACGCGCCCCAGCGTCACTAGTTTCCCCATACAAAAGTTAAAAAATTACTCTTTCAGCGCTGCTTCTTTTACAGTGAACTCTATACAGGGACTCATACATGCCCTAAACTCGAAAGTATTTTCACTTAGTTTTGTGACAGCCTGTATTATTAATAAGAATAGTAAGGGTTTTGTATACAAGACGTATATAATGCTATTTGCATAATATGTCTGCAAAATAAACCTTCAATATGCTACGTAAAAGCTTAAAACGTTTCAGAGTTCGGAAGCCAAAATGGACACCTGTTTCCCAAAAACTGGCGAACTCTCGAGCAAGAGTGGCCGTATATCCGGCTACTTCCGGTGTGACGTCACAGCGGGCGCTTCCGGCCGCCAACTTCCGGTCCCTACCTACTACCATAATATAAACAAATACAGTATACTATCTCCATTCCAGACCGGGTGAATTGAGCGTCATACATTTAAACGTGATTTTAGATATCTTGAGATGGTTAAACAATGCCATAAATTTTTTGTAGGCAGCCGCAAAGAAATATATTCCGATTTCCGACCGAACGAGATGGTATGCTCAGTCAGGCCGAAACCCACTAAAATGATTTCAGCAGTCGTATAATATTATACGTATAATATATATCTTTTCAGTTAGATCGATTTAAAAGACAAGGCTCAGTTATACTACTGCTTTATAATATGTTTATACTGTGCTACCAACTTAAACAGACGCCATTAAATGCTTACCTCTTAAAAATTGAATTCACTAACAATGCAACTCTCAAAGCGATATTGGGAAAATATAAATGACAATACTGTAGCATTGTAAATGGATTTGTATTTTTGTATTTAGTTTTTGCTTTCCTAAGCGTATCATATAAATCAGCCACATTGTTGCAATAATGAGTAATATATAATATATCATGTTTTCTATTTATTTAGATTGTATCACAACTATACCATTATAATAATACTGATTGCGCGGGCGGTTCCCGTGCACATATTTCCGAGATAAAAGTATATAATATCCTTTCTCGAGACTCAAAGTATCTCCATAGCAAATTTCATCAAAATTGGTTCACCGGTTTGGGCATGAAGAGGCTACACACAGACACACTTTCGCATTTATATTTTTCGTATGGATTTTTTTATTATTCGTAGTTATGGATGCAATGATTGCTCCAAGATGATGATGATGTCGAAGTTGACAAGTTAACTCGTCCATAATCCTTTACCGGAGTCCTCAGAGTACAATAATGTAATAACCTCCTTTGATAACTTTTCGGTTAATTAAATTACTATCAGTTATCCCTCATCGCTCTACCTGTGGTAATTTGATCTAATTTATTTGGGTACAGGTGGGTACGTGGGTTGTTAACATCGTTAAAACTATTGTTTATTAGACGAGTTATACGTAAAGTATTCGTTAATAATGTATGTACTTAATTAATACAACCGTAACGAAAAGTCTATTGGGGTTTAACGTTTTTAGAGCGATATGGTGTTTTTTTAGCGGGAATAGGCTGTAAGTTGAAGTATGTACGATGTCAAATGTGTGAGAAGTTTCCACACTTTTTAATATTTTGGGATGGGTAAATATTTTAATTATACGTTGAAGGTAATAAAAGAAACGAAAGAACCTAAACGAAACTTCGTAAGTTGGAAGGTAGAAAGGAGTCCATACGGCAAAATGTGCCAAAACAACGTTTTCTTTTCGTCGTTTAAAAAAATCTGGAAACGAAGAAAACATTTCTACTAGTCTAAGAAAAGACACACGGCATCTCATCGAACCTTTGATTTTTTTCTCACACTACGTGGTCCTGTTAATAAACCTAATACCATATTTTTTCATGGCTTTCACAAATTCTGTCAAAATGCCTATTGCATGAAAATCATAGATCTAAAAGATACAGAGCGATTTTCTGTAAATGAATTTTCTTCCACCGACCGAAAGTTTGTTCAAGTCTAGGGAATTCTATTACATCGAACTGTCACGTTCCGAGTTGAAATTGATACAGCTCCTGGAGAGCCCTTAGCGATGGAGGCTGGAGATGTTTATACAGCTCCCATGTTTTATTTATCTGCGAAACGTGTGATAGATCTAGAGACATTATAAGGTCTTTTAAGAATATGCTGTACGCCCAAATTAATGCAAGGCTAACTTTTATATTACTATTTTATTTATGCATACTTCGGTATGACGTGAATGTAAGTATACATTGTACTTTCCTGTTATCCATACTGATATTATAAATGCGAAAATGTCGGGCTGATTGTTACTTCTTTACGCCTAAATTACTGAACTGATTTTGCTGAATTTCCATCCCGGAAAAGAACATACGGAATCCCAGAAAAATGTACGGTTTCAACGCGATAAACGAATTTTGGCGCAACGGAGTTGCGGGCTTAATCTAGTAATAATTATAATATTTTGTAAACGGTACTACTAATTACAGAGAGTAAATTTTTGTTTCTTTCCATCGAGTAGGCTCGGAAAGTACGAGGTCAATTTTAAAGTGCATAGGCATAGAGGAAACTTCAGTATACACTATACAGCATGACTGGTGAGACATGACCGATACTTAAGAGAGTACACGGTACTCATTATAATTATGTAATTAAATTAGGTACTTAATTTTTGACCAAATTTGCCTTCAAAAATAAATGAATCATGGACACTTAGTAAATTACTACGGCCGGCGCGGCAACATGCGCCCCGCGCCCCGCGCTACCCCTCCCGCGCACGGTGTCCATGCGTTGGGTAAATAATCATTTAACTTTAAGAGGGCGACTAATGCAAAAAATCAAACATCATCCTTCTCTCTTCATACTCACGCTCATCTTTCATATGCCAGGTGAAAAAGGACGATGTGGATTCATCGCCAAATTAGTTTTTTCTCAATAACTCGATAAATATACAATATTTTAAAAATCCGCTAGGTCGATCTCTCAATGATAGAATTTTATACAATGTGTTTAAATATTCACTTAGTTTGATGCACGGTTATGGCGATAAATGAAAAATTCGTGAAAATTAGATAAATCTTTGTGATTTTTTTCTATCGAGAAAATTTTAAGATATCGTGTTTTTACTCAGATTGAACTCTCGGAATTATAATGTAGTATGTAATTTTAAAAAATTAATTATTAACTTAAGGGCGTTCCTTACGGAGATTCCGTAATTTACCGTATTTCAAGCCTTATAAACTCATAATTTGAAAGCTACAAAGTTATAATAAAATACAGCAATAATCTTCAGTATATCAACATTTCTTTCCCCGTTTTAAATTTTCTATTTTTGTTTATTATACTAATGATATCAGCTTCCAAAGTAAAACCAATTTATTAAAATTCAAGCATACATTCAGCATCTCCTTAGGATTTACAAATTACTTTTATTTGAAACATACGCCAATAGATCGACAATATCATAAACTACATATTCCCCGTTTTAAATTTTTTTAAGGACAATTTTGAACTAAGTAAAAAAAATAGGGTTTTGGTGCGATCTCGGCAACGCGGCAAATGTGTGGCCAAGGTCGTTTGCTCGGGGGACGGCCTTAAGCTACATTTACTCAGTGATCAATTTATATTATTTTTTTTATATTATTTTCTTTCAACTACTATAATAGTCTAATATCACGTCTCGAGTATCGAACATGTCTCACCAGTCATGCTGTATAGGTATTTTTTACGCGGGTTCATCATAAATGCGAAAGTATGTCTTTTGTCTGTCTGTTACTTTTTCACGCTTAAACAGCTGAAAAAGTTTAGATACCTATGGAGATACTTTGAGAGACGCGACAGAACATAGGATAATTTCAACTGCGGAAAAATGTACGGTCCTGCGAATAATGAATTTTGGCGCAATGGAGTAGCTGGCGTTTTCTAGTAATAATATAAATAGTATAATATATACTATAAGCAGAAGTATATATATTATTTGTATTGAATATAGGCTCCGTGAGTACTAGGCCAATTTTGATGATATTTTTCCATAAATAAAGAGTAGACTACGCGACTATTTTTTGTATGGTTATTTTGTAAAGGACATTTTTTACGTGGGTAGGCTCTCGCGCAAGCGGCGCAACGTTTAGTTACAATAACGATCATTTAGTGCTATGTCGAAGTGTATTTTTTACCAACTAAACTACGATTCTATATGAGAAGACGGTAAAGTCGTTAGGGATGCAAACGAGACGCCTTCGTTGATGCAATTATATCATGTAATATGCTAACTAGCCCCTCGCCAGCCGAGTCTAGATCCGCCACTGCACGGTGTGCCAACTTATTGCACGACACATAAGCTTAATATGCTTTTCTGTATTATTATAAACAGGAAATATTTGATTATTTGTATTGAATTTGCTCCTAAGCCATTGAACTATCATAGAAAAGACTACATTTTGTCGAAACAGATTGTAATGTCGCCGTGTGCGTGTAACTTCACCTAAAAAATTGTCCAAGTTTTAAGACAAACCTCGTGGTTTAGACCATACGAAAACAGATCATTCATGGGCTAGTTTTCTATAGAACTGATGAAGGGGTTTAAAGGGAAAATTATCGTCGAAAGTGCTGCGAAATTGTGTTGCCAATTTCGAACTACTTTTATACTTGACATGACACATTGCCATCACGAATTAAAGATGGCAGTACTGACTTCTGCCACCAATCATATATACACACAAAACGTACTATGTTATCATATACAACTCCTGTGCAGCCTAGTCCTAGTTCAGCACGTTCCCTAAAGGTGTCCACAGTCATTAGCGCTAACGGGTCTACAGTCACGTGCCAATGTCAAAGCCGATATCAAAACTTTATTTAATTACATCGTTATGCCTCCGTGAGCTCAATAAAAATGAGTTTTATGAATTCCCCTGACGCCCGCGCCCCGCGCCCCCGAGCTGACTCCGCCCCTGGCAATTAGAGAGATGACGTTTATTAAAATACTTGAAGGAACTCATCGGGAACGCCTCGAATTATTCCAATGAGATTCAGCAATCACAGAGTCGATCGGCTTAATTAAATCTCCTAGTTTCATCAATATTCGTTATCTAGAAACTTTCCACGTGTCAAGTTTTTAATTAATAGTTTAATTTTAAGGGTAGCGCACATTACAACGAATTGAAGCAAGCGAATTTTATAAAAAATATCGAAAAGTACTATCAGAGAAGCTGATTCCTAATTTCCTAGGCAGATGGAGGACCTCTTGTTTCTTAAGTCATTGGGGGACCTACATAGTTTGGTCGCGTTACGTCAAACCCAGGCGACATATCACAATTAACATTAAATTGACATGAACCGGCCAAATGATGTTGGTCTGTCAACTGCCTTATTTTCAAGTCAGTCTGTCAACCAATTTCCTGGTACATTGCATTACTTATCTATTACATAATTTAGCCTGAAGGCTGATCACCTTATTGTCTGATAAGTAAGAAATGATCTATGCGTCGGATGGGCAAGTAATAAGTCGGTCTCGCGCACTGGGTTACGAGACTAAAGGAAGAGAAACTTCTCTTGTGTACTGCACGCACATTTGGGCACTAGTTTTAATAAAACTGGCCACCGTCACCGAAACTGGTATGGGAGCTACTAAAATGATTGTTACAAATTTTATTTTATTTGTAAGGGGGACAGCGGCTATAGAGATGAAGTATATTATAATATATAAATTAAGTGTAGATATAGCATAGATATAGCAAAGATATAACAATCATTCTCGGTATCTAGCGCTCTGCGGTCGCTCGATACTCGCGCATCCACATTCCGAATATCTGCGTCTAGGTATTTCTGTCAACTTAGACCCGAATTGAGGACACTAATGGTAGTTCACACCGAAACGAAACGTAACGCGACAAGCCTATGCGTAAACGGAATTTCTGTCACATAATAGAGGTATATTATACATTTTTCAAACTTTTACTGTCAAACTTCCTCGAAACGGCTGAATCGATTTTGTTGAAATTTTATGTGCTTATCCTGTATATCAATGGATCAGCCAGTGTCTCTTCTTCATCCCTAAAATAAAGTTGTATCATGCCAAATAGATCACAGTCTTGAATCGCGTCTACAGAAGTGTCTGAGATTGTTGTGACATAAACGAAATCTATGGCCAAATGGTCATGGACGGCCTTGAATGGCCAATGGTATAATGGCCAAAACTCATTATTATTATTATTATAGCAAACAACGCTTAGCGGATAAGCTTATTATATTACTAATTTTCACAAAACTCCAACAATCAGTCGTTTGACGCATATTATGAGAAAATATTTTGGCATATCACAGGATCAGAGCTTTAAAGCTGTATTAACTGCAGCAGAATTGAAATGTAAAGCTTGTGTTTTTGTGTGCTTTCAGCTGAAAGTATCTGAAAGCACTTAAGTAGGTCTCGTGACAACTATTAGGTGGCAGCGCTGAGAAAGGAATATTTCTGGAGCAAGAATGCTACTAAAATATAACATAAGACTTTGTAGTGGCTCCTAAGTATATTTGACAGTCAATAGTCAATTTCAGAACTGAGGTAAATAAAAATGATTTTAGATACTATAATGACAAAAATAAAATAAAAAATCATAACCTGTGACCATACTTAATAATATTATTCTCACAGATTTTTGTTTTTGCTTATTTTTACAAGAATGTAAATACTTGTTTTAGTAAATGTATTTACGCATAAATCACTCTCTAAATTACTTACAACCACCTAAACGTGTAAAATGAGGCTTGATTGAACACTTGTATGATGTGTTCAATCGAGCCTCATTTTTCACGGGTACCAGACGACGAAAATGTATTTTTTATATGATAAAATACATTTTCGTTGTCTGGTACCCGTAACACAAGTCCTCAGTTATTTACCACGGGACCAGACTGACGTGGTGTGAAGCGTTCATAGATGTTAAATTATCCTAAATATAATATTACTAGCTGTTGCCCGCGACTCCGTCCGCGTGGATTTCATTTTACAGTACGCGGTGGTTCCCGTTTCCGTGGGACTGCCGGGATAAAATAAAATAAAATATTATCTTTTTATTCAAAATAGGTATCATGAATACACTTTTTGAAAATCAGAAGAACGTAGAATCTACTGTGCCTACCACCGGTTCCGGAACTAACCTGGCGAGAAGAACCGGCGTAAGAAACTCGCACGGGGCCAATTCTTTCGATATAACTTGATACTCAGTAGTTAATTATCTATGCAGTGACGTAACTCAATGATAAATAGTTTATGGGTAAAATGTGTAATACATAGTTAAAGTAATAAGCTTTAAAATTTGGCACAAAATATAAAATTTAATTTAAAAAACTTTAATATTATGTGCATACAGCACAGCTGTTTTTATGTATATTGATTTGAGGGGTCCCACTTACCAGGGTTTTTAAAAGTTTTCAAATTTGACAGTTTTGACACCAATTATGAATAAAAACATAAAGTATGATTAATTGATTAGTTCTGATGTGAAGTAAAAAAGTAAACGCCATCTGTTTTTATATATTAGAACTAAAATGTTCATTGCATTGATATATTTCTGGATGGAATATTGTAGGCCAATACGGTACACTCCTTTATTTTAGAACGCCATCTATTGTGCAGTAGGAATTCAATTTATATAGATAACTTATAAGATAAGATAGGGGCGAGGCCGCCAATTTTTGCTGATTTTGCAATTATTTTTCTCCGCCCTTTGTATTTTAAAAAGTATTGTGTTTATCTTATGCTCGAAAACTGATTCTAACGAAGAAAGCAAAGTGCTCAAGCATGCATTAGAATTATTTGAGTTCCAATAATAGTCTAAAAATATATTTACAATTAAACATAAAAAACGTAAGAAAATAGCTTAAAATATACAATCCGCCGTGGAAGAGGTGCACTTTAATTGTCGCTGTAGCAGTAAGTATGACAGATTTGAAGATAAATCTGATATGTTATGAATACTTATATAAATAGCTATTACTTCATCTAATTCTTATAGTATTTTAAAAACTTTTTCAAATCAAATGAATCGTTAGAAACATCAATTCTACCCCACATTTTAAACGTCATCAATAATACCGATTTATTGTTATCGCTGGGTGTCAGGGAAAGTAAAATCGGGAAGTGGCAACGCTGAGTAGTTTTACGTATTCTATGGAAAATCTCGTAATATTCGCCATTTCTCGACAGTTCACATTTGAACCTCAGTCAGTCTGTGTACACAGTTTTTTCAAAGGAAGTTTTTTGTGACACAAATGTAAGTATTACTGTTTCACATAAAACGATCAATGCATCATGTGAGTGGTCAAAAGGGCCATATTTGGGGCTATAATACAAACCGCATCGTGTATTATTTACAGAGATAAGTTTGATTTTCTCTACGCTATGATAGCCTTTACGCTATCATTTTGGTGCTCCAACGGCATATTTCTCAACGCTATGATAGCGTAGAGAAATAAATTCCCTACAATTTAGGTGCACCAACGTCACAAGCAGCGTAGATTTTCTTTCTCTCGCAAAATTTTTCTGCGTCATATCAGCAAAAATTGGCGGCCTCACCCATAGATTGATTATACCAAGTGATAATATTATTAAACAAAATATATCTAACGTATTAAAAAGTATAATTAAAAACATAATAAGTATGATTAATTCTATCTATGGTTCTATGTTACAATGAAGTAAAAAATTAAACGCCATCTGTTGTCATGTATTAGAACTAAAATGTTCATTGCCCATAGGCTCCAACAGTACTAATCCTATAAAACGCCACCTGTTGTCTTATTTTAAAACTGCAGTAGGAATTCATTTTATCGTTATTTTCATGGAAATAAGATATTTTCCCTCATCAAAATGTAGCCTATGTCCTTTCTCAGGCTCTACACTATCTGTGTACAAAATTTCATTACAATTGGTTCGGTACTTTTGGTGTGAAAGCGAGACAGACAGACAGACAGACAGACAGAGATACTTTCGCATTTATAATATTAGTATGGATAAGCACGAAGTGGTGTTAGTCTGTCTCTCTATCTATCCGTTATCAAAAACTATTTACATAAAATATTGTTACGTGCTAGGGTTCGAGGATTCGGAGAGAAAGACCTGGTGACTCTCTTGAAGACTTTATTCACAAACACTAGCTCACACAAATCACTAAGTCCAAACACTAAGCACTAGATCCAAATCACTGAGCACTATCACTGTCCTAGGTCGTAGCCGAGTCGTTAGTTCACTATCACAATCACTCACTATTGATCACTTGTTCTCACTACTGAAGTCGCCTTGATGATCGCTCGGATCGAACTGAGTTGACTGCCGGCTTGTTTACCTTTTATATGGCCCGCATCGCCTTCTGGAGAGTTCTATTTTGGATTGTTTACGTAAACACGCAATCTACATAAACAAGGGTCGGGCTTTTTTAAAAAAAAACCGAAAAATTATCTTAAAATTTATTTAACTAACTTAAAACTATTTTACAAAAATGTTCACGATCGATTCGAGATCGGAAATAGAATGACAACTTTATTAAAGTATTAATAATTATGAAAACGCGGTAATGCCGAAAACTGCTGATGTGTTTCCTCGAAGGCGACGGCGTTGACCGGGCACGTGTGGCTGCATCAGCATTCTCCTTTAGGGGTCCGTGCGTAATTCCTCCACCCCCAGAGCAGCAACTATTTGAGGACTTTGAGCGAGAAAGTTGCTGGCAGAGATTCTTGATTCTTTACAGGAACGGCGTAGACTGGTTGATCAGCTTGGCTGGTTGGAGTGACACCCTCGTTTAGACCACTGTCCTTTTGTCGACGCAAGCGGCGACGTCGGATGATAAGAATAAGGGAAATTGTAACTATACCAAGTACTAACGTGTATAAGGGCAACGTTGTATGGTACAGTGAAGAAGATATTTGATTTAGTTGGACAGGGCTCTGCAGAATTACTTGGTCTTCTAGGTTATGTAGATTCTTCAGGTCGAAAGAATTGAGGGTCATATGGGGAATATCGTTGTCAGCGACTGCAAGGTTGTCTCGAACTTCGGCGATCTTCAGGGGTTGTCCTTTGATCTCGTCGTTAATGTTAATGATGTTGAACGAATCTGTCCGCAGGGAACATCCACATGGTATTGTAGCCAGGAAGCTGCCGGATATCGTCTTGTACTCCTTCCGTTCGCATTGCAGTTGAATTTTAGTCGGTCTTGGGAAAATTATGGTATAATGTTGATCATCCAGTTGCTCCATAGCTTCTCTCGTTAAGGTGACTTTCGTGGGGCTGCATGACTTATCCAGGGATTGATTGATGATGATGTTCTGTATACAGTCAGGGCTCTCTCGAAGTTGATAGTTTATCATTTCTTCACAGAGAAGGTAATCGTTTATCTTCGGACATTCTGCCTCTATGTACATGAAAAATTTCCCATCGGTTGCTATGTAAGGATGTGGAGGGATAAATGTTTGCTGGAGTTTATTCGGGACAATGGACAGACGGAAGAAGTCATAGTCATTGAGAGCTACTATAGGAAATTTAAAAACTATTACTATTCGTTTATCTAGAAAATAACTGCCAGGCTTAATAATATCATAATAGTCTCTTAAATCAGATTCTAGGACTTGATTATTGCTATAAATCTTCTTAAGTCTACCTATCATACTTTCTAAATTATCTATACTTAACATACTATGATGAGTACTCGATGCACGGATAAAACCTAAAATATTCTCTAATCTAATTAATTCTAAATATATGTCGTCGGTATTCTCAGTAATAATTGCTAGCAACTGTGCAAATTTTGCAAACTTTACTTCTGAACTATATTTATCTAAAATTAACTCTAAAGTTTGATTAATTTTCTTCTGATTATCTACTAGGTTATCTATTATCATATCATACTGATTCATCCAGGCTTTATTAATACTAATTTGGTTATTATATTCTGCAACTAAGTTATTCTCATTTTTCTCTAATAAATCTATTACTTTATTATACCTTTCGGCATCTGAATGATCCAAATTACCAGTTATACTTTTTATTATTGATCCTAAACCATTAATTATTCCTCTACGTACTCTATTAGATTCGAAAGTTTTTAATTGCGAATTTACCTTTGTTAATTTAGAGTATAAGTAATCAATTTGAATTTCAAAAACAGGTAAGGATACGTTATCTAGCTTAGTCTTAAAATAATCCAATTGATTATATACAGAGTCAATACGTTTTTCTAACTCAGTAAGTTCTACATATTGAATAAATGAGTGATAATGGCTGATGAACTTTGCTCTACCGAGCCTAAATGGTAAGAGTCCAGGACCGCTGTCAAGTTGTTCAAGTCTTATGTCTGCTGCCATGGTCAGGTGTAGTATCATCAACAGTCGAATCCTGTAACAAATTCTTAGTCTTAGGGGCACGCTTAAGGCGAGCTTTCGCAACGGGTCCTTTTTTCTTTGACGTGTAAATGTGAATGGGTAAGTCAGCTAAAACATTATCATGTGTGTATCGGGGTGCTAATTTTTGTCGGTTGGCCATAGGGTTTTTGATAAAAACCTGCTGGTCTGGAACATATTCTATTTCTGGTTCACGATTTTTATTCCTGTTATTCATTAAATTAGCACGGTCACGGGTAGTGTAGTCATTAATAATTTCGTAAACTGTCTTCATTTGGTCTCGATGAGTCAGAACGTATTGCTGCATTAGATGCTCGGTCAGATTGATGTCCAGTGGATCCCTAGGATCAAAATGTCCTCTAATAATGTCATGGGGCCTACATTTTGTGAAACTATGAACAGAACTATTATATGCTAATATTGCGTAGGGCATCTGGTTAACAGTCGGTTCGTCTTTCTGTTTCAATTTTAATATTCGAAGGTGTTCTAAAAGTGTGGAGTGGAAACGTTCTATGATACCATTGTCATTGGGTGAATGGGGTAAAGTTCTATGGTGAATAATTTTATGCAATCTTACAAATTCGGAAAATAACTGATTGGTAAATTCAGTCCCATTGTCAGTCACAATTGTCAAGGGAAGTCCATGATGTGTACAGTATGTAAGTAGTCCCTGTAGTATACTGATTGCTGTTCCGTCACGTAAGTGGTAAGCTTGTCCGTATTTAGAGAAAGAGTCAACAAACGTCAAGTATTTTTCATTCTGTGCTGTGAATAAGTCTAAATGTACTATTTCAAATGGTTTCGTGGCTGGTGGTACGATGTTGAGTTGGGGTTTAACAGGATTTCTATCATATTTGCATTGTCCACAGATAGTACATTCGTTAATATACTTCGTTATTTCTTCGCGCATTTTCGGCCAATAGTATTTGCGAGATAAAGCTAAATAGCACTCATTTATACCTCTATGATTCGTTTTTCCTTCGTGATAGTGTCTTATAATATCCTGTTGTCGCAAATACTCCTTTACGTCTTCCAGCTCTGTTTTTGCTAAAACAAGATGCATGGAGGATGACTTAAACTTATTTTGTAGTATCGGTATAATAGAGTACATACCTAGGGGAGGTGTAATTTTAAGGGCTGTTTTTATCTTGGGGTTAACATACTCTTTTATAGCGTCTACTACATCCTGCTCCAAATTTGACTCAGATACTTGAATATGGGTACGCGTGTGTGTGTCGAATGGCTTAGTAACAGTCGGTCGTCGTTTTATGTCACCTACTATCGTGAGACAGACCTGCCTATGAAATTTGTTAAGTGGTTCGTCAGTTATGGGGATCTCGAGTATAGGGTTTTCAGCTGATGTATGTGCTGTAACAGTGGTTGAACCTTCAGAGGGTTCAGGTCTTATGGAAAGGTCAATTCCGCATTCTGTGAGAAGGGACTCTATTTCTTCGTTATTAATTTGAACTCTAGATAGGGCGTCAGCATTGGTGTTACACTTGCCTTTCTTATATACTATGGTGTAGTCATATTCACTGAGTTTGAGTCGCCATCTAGTTAGTCTCGAGTTAGGTTCTTTAATATTCATGATCCATTGAAGGGGCTTATGGTCAGTAATTATTTTAAACTTTCGTCCGAACAGATAGGGTCTAAAATACTTTGTAGCCCACACAATAGCTAAAAGCTCCTTCTCAATGGTACTATAGTTAGTCTCGCTAGTGCTTAAAGTTCTAGATGCAAAGCTGACGGGTTTATCGGCTCCGATCGGGCCTTGAGAAAGTACGGCACCAATGGCTACGTTCGATGCGTCGGTGGTAAGTATAAAGTCTTTTGTAAAGTCAGGGTACTGTAGTATTGGGTCATTAGTCAATAAAGTCTTACATTTTTCGAAACATTCAATATATTCTGAATTTAGAACTATCTTATTTGTCTTTTTTAAGCATTTTGTCATAGGTTTAGTCACGCGTGCAAAGTCGGGTATAAATTTTCTATAATAACCTATTAAGCCTAAAAATTGTTTTATTTCCTTAGTCGTTTTTGGCAATGGATAATTTTCTATTGCTTTGATTTTATCAGGATTAGGTTTTATTCCTTCGTTAGTAATGATATGGCCTAGGTATGCAGTTTCTAATTTTAAAAATTCGGACTTGTCCATCTGTATTTTAAAATTTGAGTCGCGTAATCTACGAAAAACTTTTTCCAGGTTCACCATGTGCTCCTGAAGTGACGTACTAAACACTATTATGTCATCTAAGTAGACTAGGCAAATTACGTTTTGAAGACCTCTCAGAATATTGTCCATGACACGTTGAAAAGTTGATGGGGAATTTTTTAATCCCATCGGCATACGTAAGAACTCATAGTGTCCGTGCTCTACATTAAATGCTGTTTTAGCTATATCGTCAGGGTTCATTTCAACTTGATAAAACCCAGACGCCAAGTCCAAGGTGGTGAAATATTGGCATCTACCTAACTTATCCAAAACGTCAGTGATGTTGGGGATAGGGTATTTATCATCGATGGTCTTGTCGTTAAGTTTTCTAAAATCAACTACTAGTCTCCATTTCTTTCTACCTGATGCATCGGCCTTTTTTGGAACTACCCAAATAGGTGAACTCCAGGCGGAGTCGGATGGTCGTATTATACCTTGTTCCAACATTTTCGCTATTTGATCCCTAACTTCTTGTCGATGTATAAATGGATAGCGATAGCTTTTGGTATATACTGGTATTTCGTCATGGGTCCGTATAGAATGCTTTATTTTATTAGTAAAGGTCAAAGGTTCTCCTTCTATGTAAAATATGTCGGCATAGTTTTTACACAATGTCTCTAAGTTAGCTTTTTCTTCAGGGTTCAAGTGGTCGGTCCTAAGTCGGTCTAAAACATTCTTAACTCGAGTCGGGTCCTGAACAGGTTCAGTACATTCAATGTTACATACGTCAATTTGTGTCGGCGAATCAAATGAAATTACGGAGTCAGTGTCTGTCAGATTTTTTATCTCAACTATTGCCGTTTTATCAGTTACTGTCGTGATACATTCGTGAATAATAAAATTACATAAAAATTGTTCCGGTATATATACTTCACCGTCGTCATGGTCAATTGGGATATTAACAAGTTTTGATGAATTTGCAGGAATATTTTCTTGTCTAATGTCTCTCCTACATTGATATCTCAAAAGTGGTAATTTAGCACTATCCGTTATTAAAATGTTATCTTTTAAGTCTATTTTGCAATTTTCTAATAAATCTAATCCAATTAATCCATCAAAGTAATTATGAAATTTATATATAAAAAGTTTTAAATCTTTGTCCTGATTAAATTCTGGAAAAGAGGGAATTTTAATAGAATGTTCGTGTATGCTGGTAACGCGAGAATTAGTAACTTCAAAAGGATCGAATATTTTAGGTAAATGTGGGAAAAATTTACTAACGGCTTCAGGGCTAATAAATGATTGGTTAGCCCCGGTATCTATAAGAAATTTAAGAGGAGGATTGTGAATCTGTATATACGGTAATTCTTTTTTTGAATGTAAATTTAACTCTATTCGGGTGCGGTGTGACCCTTGCGTTTCTGAAAATCCTGTTTCTTGCTAGAATGAACTGAATTATCTACGTGCTGAATCGGGCTAGAACTTGTAGGTATGTTATGGTCTATGTACGGTACTGGTGAATTTTCAGAACACTGATAACTATATTGGTCAAGTGCAAGTTGTTCGTCATAGTTATTATAATCATTATAGTCATAGTCATATTCATAGTCCTGTTGGTCGTAGTAATTATAGTCAGGGTAATAGTCAGAAAATTCATTATAATTCATTTCCCTACTCTTAAAGTAGTTAGATGGTGGTGGATTCCCAAATCTTTGCCAATCATGGCCAGGGATTCTGGGTGGCATGGGCTTAGTGACAAAATGACTCACTCCGCTCATAGGTTTAGGCCCAGAGTTATTATTAGGTGAAAAATTATTTTTATGGGGAATTCTAAAACCATGATTATGATTCGGTAAGGGTGCTCTAAATATTTGCTGCGTTCTACTCGGTTGGAACTGAGGACGCTGAGGGATATGATTATGTTGAAACGCTGGTGTGAAGGCAGGTTTCTGCCAACTAGGCCCTGATAACGCTCGCGGCACATTATTAATATTAACTGGAGGTAATTTAATCTGTGCTTGTGAGGGTGGTAATGATGATGATGATGGACGAGGATTATTTCTTTGCTGCAAGTACATTACGTTTAATTCGTCCTGGACAAATTCCAACGCCTTTTCTATCGTCTCGGGTCTCATACATCTTATACGAGAGCCGAGAGGATCTTTCAACCCCCGTACGTACGCTTGCAAAGTTAACTTTCTATATAATGTTCTCTTAGCCTCCACGGTGGTAGCTAAGGTTTCATGTAAGGACACGTACGTCATTATGGTACTGAAAAGGTTTTGGCACCTGTCATAAAATTCCTGCGGACTTTCGTTACCCTGTGTAGCAAGAGCCAAGTCGTTATAGAGGGCGGTTTCATCCCTCTGGTCGGCAAAATTATTAATTAAAGTGTTTCTTATGCCTAACCAATTTTCTGGTATCCCATTCGAATTAATTGTCCGAGCCGCAGGGCCGGTAATTTTATTTAAAATACCGTTGATAACGCATAAATTAGATAACTCGTATCCTGGACCATCTTTTACACATTGAATAACTATCTGATCACAAATCCTGATGAATCTAGTAAGTATGTTCGGATTCCCGTCGAATTCGGGAACCGGGCGAAGAGCCTTATAAATCGTATCCGGATCCATTATACTACCGTAGGCTAAAGTACTACTATTTAAATCTAAGTGAATACTACTCGAATTAATTAATATTAAATCTCGATCAAAATTTTCTTGAAAGCGATTTGAGCTCTCGGGATCAAAAAATAAATCTAATTCTAAACTATCTTGGTCACTATAATCTAGCAGAGAGCGATTCGAGCTTTCTCCCAAATTACGATTTAAATCTAATATGCTATCCTTACGTACCTGCCTTGAGGAGGCGGTCCTATCACTATTTTTAGTGGGACGGAAAATTTTGGACGTGGAAAGCAACACTTATG
Organism: Lysandra bellargus; assembly: GCA_905333045.1. Lineage (NCBI taxonomy): Eukaryota > Metazoa > Arthropoda > Insecta > Lepidoptera > Lycaenidae > Lysandra > Lysandra bellargus. The sequence goes on from HG995338.1 coordinate 6,762,307, forward strand.
AGAAAAAGATCAGTGTACTCACATACTCGTCGACTTCTCTGGCTTTTTCTGAAGCTGCACTGTAGTTTGAGTGCGCCCCGGCTGCTTACTCCTGAGGTTCGATGCTTCGGTGAATGCTGGACAGCAAAAGCTAGAACGACCGCGCGCGGTGTCGAATCTAGACCCCGGAAATCTTCTTAAATGCGATCGCGATAGCCCCGAAAGTATCCTACCGACTGCGCCAATTACGAATTCTGCAGCCCGGGCTTCCAAAAAAAAACCGAAAAATTATCTTAAAATTTATTTAACTAACTTAAAACTATTTTACAAAAATGTTCACGATCGATTCGAGATCGGAAATAGAATGACAACTTTATTAAAGTATTAATAATTATGAAAACGCGGTAATGCCGAAAACTGCTGATGTGTTTCCTCGAAGGCGACGGCGTTGACCGGGCACGTGTGGCTGCATCAGCATTCTCCTTTAGGGGTCCGTGCGTAATTTACGCGCAACTGTCGCGCGCAGGTAAACAACTGCCCGTATCCGTAACACGTAAACAACTGCCCGTATCCGTAACAATATACAAGTCTGGCACATTTCATGTACAAAATTAAGCAATATTGCCCATAAATAGTAAAACTATGTATGTATCATTTGGATATAATCACAGTTGCAGTTGAAATTCACATAAATAACGACGTGAGGACAGGACGATAAGGGTGCTCGCACATTGGATCTCTATTTGTTATTTTACTATTACATTTTTAGCTTTGGTTTATAGCTAGGCTTCTGAGGTCGAGGCTTTGGCTTCCCGCATTGAAACAACGATATTAAAGCTTGGTTAGTTTGTTTACTTGATTTAGGGCCTGTTTCACTACTTTGTGATAAAGTGTCGAATATGCTATTCACAACTTTTTTGACAGATTTTCCACACTTCATCTGTCAAGTTAAGTGGTGGACATCCTAATCGGCACTTATCAGGAAGTGGTGAAACAAGCTTCAAGAGGATCAGATTAACAGCTAGTAATCTGGTGACGAGAAAAGTCAGAGGCCGAGGCCGTCAAACACTTTTTCCGTCCGGGATCCGTACTTTAGTTAAAACTTCTTGAATCGCGTTGTGCACTTTTTTGCAAAAAAAAAAATTGACTTACACGCGGAAATAATTAATTATATTATCTATTAATTATTATGATCCCAATCGTAAGTTTGTAAGGAGAGAAAGTAATATTCCTTTTCTACCGCGTAGCGAAACGTGTTTGTGTGCGATAACGTACTTTACTAAGGAATTGGTATTACGATATTGATTCCGAAAAAAAAACGTGTGACACTCGGGGACTGCCGCGGTAAAGCAGCATTTGTTTATAAACATATATACAGGGTGTAACAAAAACAAGTGATAATACTTTAGGGTGTGTACGTGTTCCCTGTAGAGAGTTCACTGTGAAAGTAGCAGCGCTGAAAGACCAAAATTTTTTTCACTTTTGTATGGGGAAACTCGTGACGCTCGGGCCCTTGCCCATACAAAAGTGAAAAAAAAATTGATCTTTCAGCGCTGCTACTTTCACAGTGAACTCTCTACAAGGGACACATACACACATTTAAGTATTATCACTTGTTTTTGTTACACACTGTATATGCAATTATAAGTCGCATACGTCTAGTCGCACTCAAACAAACACCGTGGCGAAGTCTGGCAACGCCGCACCGCCGCGCTGTACCGGTTGGTGCGGCGAGCACCACACCCCGAGACACACTGAGTCGAAGTCTGCCGAACTAAAACGACGTTTAACGAATGTTAGTTGCTTTTCGTTACGGACTTTCTTAATTCTTTAGTAAAAGCTATGCAATAGCTTTAAAAAATGCACAACGTTTATGTTCAAATATTCTCTTCTATTGTAAGTTGTGACTCTCGGAGGCAGCTCATTTTATTTTTGGTAAACTTCTGGAAATATTCTCATTATCATTATCATCCATGTGATGATGTTGATTCCCAGAGCTGATTATAAAACAGATTGTTGTCCAGGGCCATTTTATCACCATGACACTTTAATATTAAACCGCATTTTAATATGGCCATGCGCCGAATTATAGTGAAATATTGTTATTTGCCGCGTAAAACCCTTTATACGATATCGCCGCGAACACTAAGCCATTTGTTATGAAAGCATAACAAGTATTTTTTAAACTGCTATATTTTTGCCTGAAAACTATTATTATTATTCAGACAAAGCCGAAATTCAAGAAATGTTGTATCCCTCCTTCTTTACATGCTTTGGCCTACCACACATTCCCACTACTGTATCTCATGTGTCGCCAGGATCAACAGCGGTATCCAAGCACGAAAACGCCAAAGGATATCAAAATATGATCTCAGGTAGATCTGAGGGATATGCTGAAGATGTTTTAGGATCGGCGACGAAATTAATCAGAAGAAAATGTAACATTATCTCCCTTCCTAATAAAATATTTACGCTTCGTGTAACTATTCAAAGTCCGGTGACTTTGTCTGTCTTGTGACGACATCAATGCGACAGGTTCGCTGTATGAATAAGACAATATTTATTATTACTTAAGCAAAGGGTTAAGAATACCAATGTGGAAATTGATTTATAGGCAGTTGACATGCCCACGACATTTGGCATGACATGACATTGACATGATCCGTCATGTCAATTTAATTTGACATAAGTCATAACGCGGCCAAATTATGTAATATCCCCCATCTGCCCATGAATTAACTTCTCTAATACTATATTCTGTTATAGTGATCTATAATAATTAATGATCAGTCAAAAGATTTGTTACTAACTTACTACTTATAAATAATAATCCTTGGTACAAACATGGATTTAATGAAAGAGATTAAAAAGGCTATGATTGAAAAGCTCATAGATGGCTTAAATTAGAAAAAAATTGTAATGCGTTTTAAATAATTAATCTAGTACGTAATATAGTAGAAGTAAAATTATTTATAAACACCCTCAACTACTTACTATTTACTCTCAACTGATAAAATTAAAAACTCGCAATCTCTCTATTTATCTCTCAAAAGTAAGCTTCTTTTACCTTGCGCATTTTGGACAAATATGGTTACTTTTATTTGACTCTTACTTAAAATACACCTTAAGAGCCTCCTTAGTGCAGGTGACACCGCGCTACGTGCTACGCTATCCCGTAGCTACGTCGTAGCACGTAGCTACGCCACGTAGCACGTAGCTATGCCACGTAGCACGTAGCTACGCCACGTACTACGGATGTGTTCATTACCTATGCGGTGTCGCCGTAACATCTCACGTCCTCGTATTACCTACTATTTTTATTTTTGAGACTTATAAAAATGTGCATTGCAAGAAAAGGCTATGCTGTTGAGAAATATAAGAAAATTTTAAGACGCCATATTAAAATGATCTTCGTTAACTTCATTTTAATATGGCGTCTTATTGGATTACTGTTTCATGGAATTAATTTTCAGATAAATTGTTTCCTCTATCGAATTTCATACAATATGTAACGTACAAGGTTTCAGGAGCTTATTAATTTCATTAAAATATTTTATTACTTGGAAGCGAGTGCTTCCATCCGTATAAACTGCTAATAAAATACGAAAATGTTCGCAAAAGTTTACAAACTTAAAATATTCCTTTGCTTGGGTTCTGCGCAAACCGGCAGGTAATCGCTGCGACGCATTGATAAGTAATAATATTATGGACTTTATTTACTAACTAAAGAGGTAAACATTAAATTGGCAGATTTTCCTCCTGCGGTGCTCGGCGACTTTCAAATAGTTCATTTAAAAACGCATCGCATCGCCTTGTCACGTTGTAATGTGAACTGACCCTGAGATTCGGAAAAAGAGTGACCATTTTAGCTCCCGCTTACGTAACTGCTAGTAATCTTTTCATCGTCAAAATGTAACGTATTGAAGATAAGAAGCTGCAATTATAGCTATTGTTTTTTTTTATTAAATAAGGGGGCAAACGAGCAAACGGGTCACCTGATGGTAAGCAACTAACGTCGACCATGGACACTCGCAACATCAGAAGAGCTGCAGGTGCGTTGCCGGCTTTTTAAGAGGGAATACGCTCTTTTCAACATATAAAATGAAAACTGGACATCCATAATACCAACATTTTACAAAACTTTCATAATCCAAACCTAGTAATGATATTTTAACTATACAGCTGGCTCCCTAGTCACAATGCAGTCGTTAGCTTCGATAGCGAAGTTAGATGTCAAAAATAAAATTTGACATAATGCACTGCAAGTGCCACGACACTTAAGGTGCTCTCCGATCTTTATCGCAAGCGGCCGCGACCGACAGAAATGCAAATGAAATGCCACTTAATGAAAACCCTTGTCCGCCCATCTCATAAAGTGGCATTTTATTTGAATTTTGTCGGCCGCAATCGCATTGCCACGTTGATTGAACCTCTTCATTTTTAACTTTACTATCGAAACTAGCAACAATCAAAACGCATTTGATGCCATATCGGTCGCTCGTCTACACCGACCGTTGGCTCCGCAACTATGACGTTCGATGCTTGTTTATGTTAATTCCGGCAATGGCTGAGCGAACTGTTTATGTTTTCTAGCGCAGCCATTCGCAATGGCGTTACAAAAACACGATATCGACTACTGTACGTCGTGAATGTAAATAAAATACTGTTTTCTAATGCTTCTACGCAAATGGGGCACAACTACTGTAGAAACAACTTGCACATAGCATAATGTCTTTTACACCAGTTTTGGTGGCCGTTTTCATTGAGACTTTGAGAGTAGGCATACACAGGAATGATTTAGGGCCGGGACACAAAAACACAACACGACGTCGCACGACGCCGCACGACGCCGTATCGTGGGAATCCACAACGCGCGTCGTAAAAAACTACGACACGATATCGTACGACGTCGCGTCGTAAAAACTCACGTAGAAATTCAAAGACGCGACGTAGTACGACGCCGCGTCGTGGATTCCCACGACACGGCGTCGTGCGTCGTCGTGCGACGTCGTGTCGTGTTTTTGTGTCCCGGCCCTTATGCCAAGCGTGTATCCAAGCGTGTCCGCAGTACGCTCCTTCTTCCTTTACGCTCATAAACTATCTCGACAGGACTGGCGAGAGATAAGGCGCACAACTTTTTCATGTGATCACCCTGCAATGTTATACCAAACTTAGCAAAGACAAATAGAAGAACAAACATATTTTTAATTTAAATGGTATGGATTTACAGAATCACTAATTGGAAGCTCTATTTGTTAAATATCATGTCAGTTTTTAAAATCGGCTGTACTTAAATACTATAGCTGATACGCTCTTTTGCCTTGCTTCACCAAATATTACATAATTTTAATTTTAAAATATAAGTTCTTTGAAAATTCTATTTCAATATTATTCAAAACTCAGTTAGTATGACCAAGCGTTTAGAAAATGCTTCGTACGCGGTAACGGCAATTCAATAACCATCTTGGTGGACTGTAGCCGACTGTACCTAAACGTATTTGAACTGACTGCTTATGACTGTACTGTAAAACACTGCAATCTGATGAGGCGATGCGATGCATTTTTAAATGAGCAATTCTAAAGTAAACTTTGTTAACTACACAAGAAGATACGTCATATTGACAGACTTGCTGCCGACACTGCCTGTTCTGTAAATACTGTTCCAATTTTGAATAATTAATTCAAGAAACATTGTATTGCTTTGTAAAACTAACGGACTTCACTGACTAAATAAATACAGTCAAAGTCAAAAGTCACAAGAAAAGTATGCGACTGTACCAAATTCTCTTCTCTACTCGTCTGTACCTGGTCATACCTGCCTAGTGCCTGGACAAGTTCGTTATTCGCAGACCACCCTCATGTATTATTTATCCCCAGGATATATATTTAAAAAGACACTTTGCTCACTCATATTTTTCAATTTAATAATGTCCAGTATACTGAAGCGGAGCGTTACAAATTTTCTTTGAACATTTTAAAATAAATATTTTACTCGAAAATGGTATTATAAGTTTAATATTTTTGCTAGCTCGTACTTATACTAAGTTAGTTTCCTTGGATAAGATACTATAATTTGTCGAATTAAATATTATTATTTTAATCTATTCGACTAATTTTCGTCCTTGTTTTAGTAGGATTTGTAAGGTGTACAACTGTAGAGATCAACTTCGGTAACATGGCGCGCCCCTCCAAAATTCAAAACGTTTGAAGTGCGTTGTCAAAACGTTTGAAGTGCGTTGTCTTGCGCGGTAGGCTAGTTATGATATTTAGTTGACCAACAAATCTTGGTAATAAGTGACATTAACTGAAATATTACGTGTACTGTGATTGGTTGAATACTTACTACATACAAACTCTTTCATATGGATGTGACTACACACATTGAAACAGTCATTTTGAGGGGCGCTCCATGTTATTGTAGTTGATCTCTACAAGTACTATCAGAGAAGTTAATTCCTATGCAGATGGCGGACCTAAGTAATTTGGTCGCGTTACGTCAAACCCAGCCGACCGATCACAGCTAACATTGAATTGACATAAGCCGACCACATGACTTAGGTCCGTCATCTGCATAGGAATCAACTTCCCTGATAGTACAATAGGGACTGTTGTTTAGAAAAACTTTATATGTCCTTTTTCGTTTCTCAATGTATACCAAAACATTATGCAAATTGGTTCATCGTGTATGTCCGAAGAAGTAACACATAGTAAGAGATATTTATTTATTACTTTCACATTACTAAGGAAGTAAGGATTGACAATCAATTTTATAAAACCACTAGTCATATTTGGGAGACTGTACACTCCACAGTACATAGTACCATACAGCACTGTACATGCGGCAACACAAGTGGCGCTCGAGTGGCATTAGCCGCACGCGCCCATTAGCACCAGACTCGATAACCATTGCCAGAATAAATCAGTCCGTTCACGATTATTTTACCTATATATCAGCTTTATGCGAAAGACATAAGGATCATTATAATAAGCTCCGAGACTTGCCACTCAATAATTCATGTTACGTTTTGCAACACGATCATTTATTGCTGATCAGAACTCTCTTTGTAGCTACTTCAAATCCAAGATGAAATTAATTAAAACCAGAGCACGGACGTATAAAAAAGGCGGACCGAGTCCCACCATACACAAAACTGTGTCGTTCAGAGTCGGCCAGCTGGCTGTATGTACGCGGTCAGCACGCACACATTCTTGCGCTAGTCCATACCATTTGACAGGCGTCAGAATGTGTGCGTGGCCGACTCTGAAGAAAAGTGAAGACACAGTTTTGTATATAACAAGACACCGTCCGCCTTTTTTTCTACGTTCATGACTGTTTCAATGTGTGTAGTCACATCCTTATGAAAGAGTTTGTATGTAGTAAGTATTCAACCAATCACAGTACATGTTATATTTCAGTTTTGTTGGTCAACTAATCATAACTAGCCTACTGCGCAAGACAACGCACATCAAGTCGTTTTGACAACGCACTTCAAACGTTTTGAATTTTGGAGGGGCGCGCCAAGTTATCGTAGTTGATCTCTTCCCACTGGAAGTATTTTACTTCTTGACAGCTGACAGCTGTTTGACAAGAATAAAGAGCGAATTTGTAGGTGAATTGACGAACATTTCAGTTTTCAAAAGCCACGAAACGGGGCCACGTATGAGTCAGACCAGGATCCTAGGGGCAAAGAAAAGTCAATACTCCATAATATTACTAGGCTACATGATCGCAGTCACCCTATTTTTGGAACCTAAATGCTATAAATACCAATATTACACTTTCTGTTTGAAATCATAAATTGCCTATAGTCGTGAAGTTTTACTTTAACCCTTACCGTAGCTTACACGTTTATAATAAGTCCAAGAGAGTAAATATGATTTTGTTTGTTTATATTTATTTATTTTGGTCTAATTGATCATAAAAGTAATGTATTACATAACAATTATATGTATATATTTTTTTTTGAATGGGACACTGGTGTCCCTGTATGCGCAAAGGTAAGGCAAAAAATACTATAGCACTTTTATTCCGAAATGAAACTCAGATTGCGAGAAAACTAAGATTTATTCAAGTTATTTTCTTACTATAATGTGAAATATAAAATTTGATTGAAGGCAAGAAAACAGTTCCCGGCCATTTTGCTGTGTGTAAACTGTGAATTCAGGAATAATATTATCATCAATCATATTTTTATCAAAACCTGAAACTACATTGAAAATTTTCACATGTGTGATTTCTATGTTACTATTCAGATCAAACATATTTTGGACTTTTCCGAAGCTACAATGTGCCATCTCCGAAAAACAGCGTGGCGAATATGAGTTTTGCGCCATTTGAAAGAAGGAGATACTACTCTCAGCGTACTGGATTCTTGACTAGAAAATCTATTAGAAATAATATTGTCTTCTAGAGGCGCTGTGCTGGGCTCTAGCCTCTATTTCAGCAGTCGATATTCCTGCCTCAATATTATCTTGCGCTAAAAAACTTTAGTCTTCTTCGTCGAGAAGCAAACCAGAGTAAACAGAACTAACGAGTAGGCCGACTCAGAACTCAGAAGAGACCTCAAAATGTATACTGTATACGTCGCGCTCAGTACTAATACGTTACTAAGCATTATGAAACATGTTGAAAGTGACAGTCATGCCCAACTCGCGTTTATTCGCCAGTTTGTTTGAAGTAAAGATACCTTAGTTCTGTCTACTCTGAGCAAACTATCCTCGTCGTCACTGTTGTCAACCGTTAGGATTTAAAAAACAACATCTTCCTGAAGCTCAAATATTTAAAATCCTATATAATACATCATATGTAATAATAAACAATAAAATAAGCATGATAAAATACTAAATATAGCCATATAAACATTTTTATAAATTGAATCAAAAAGTTTCCTATGACGCATTTTTTAAATCCGTGTGACGCATATAGGGACATCCGCGTCCCTTTGTGTATTTGTACATAATATGCATTATTTTACCCAAAAAAAAAACACATACATTCAGTAGAAATATAACTTTACTTACCAATAAATACGATATTATGAAAAGAATTACCGTAAAAAGTCACTTATCATAAATAAAAATGTAATCAATAATCAATAAATATTTCTTGCGGAAAAAAAATCACTTTTCGCGCCTGTGATATTTTTGACAGATAGTCATTTTTTGTTGCCAGTGCGTAAACTAGAATTGTTATCATTAATTATAAGAAAATACGTCTACATAAGGTTTTAATTGGCCAGTACTGTAGAAAATCGTAAAAATGTTGTGGGGACAAATGTGTCCCATATGCGAATGCGTTATTACGAAGTCGCAACGCGCAACGACGTGAAGCGATGTGGCTTTACAGTAATACGTAAAGCGCGAGTTACACCTAGTCTTGTAGTAAACTAGTCTGAAACACTCTAGTTACGTTATAAAATTCCCCCCTAGCACTTCCACCATCTAATTATATAGAATATCTCGTTTTCCACAAGTTGCAGGCACCAATTAAAATAAAATATTTTCTCTTTGAAACGAAAGTTTTCTTAATGACGTTACTTTAAGTTTACAAGATTTTACAAAATGATCTAGATCCTATCTAGACTTTTAGATCCCTTTATTATATACATGTAAATTTTCACGACATTTTTAATGAGAATCTAATTAAATTTAATCTGAAAACTGAAAACCTTTCAACGACTATTCCAATCATCATCATCATCTTATCAGCCTATATTCGTCCACTGCTGGACATAGGCCTCTCTCAATGAACGCCAAGATGTTCCATTATCTGCTAGTCTTAGGGCCTTTTCATTTCCATACGTCGGATAGGCATCTCTTCAAAAGAAATCCTATGTAGCTGACTTGATTTCAGTGAATCTTGTTAGTAATACTTGATCGAGTTTGAGGTTCACACGTGTTCCCATATTGAGTGTAGCTCTTAGACATTTAGTATTCCATTTACCGGGGAGACTGGGTCCCGATCTGGGACTCAATTACACGCAATAATGTAAGTGCAAGGATGCATTCTGCCCTAGATAGCGGGAAAAATTATTGTTTTAGCGGTAGAAATCATGCTCACAAGTCACATCTATTTTTATTGTCCACTTATGTCTGACGCATGCATTGATTAAACATTAATTGGATAAATTACGTAATAAGCCTAGGTGTAGCCGTAAAAACATGAAAATTGGGAACTGTATAACTAACTTTTACATTAGTGACTTGGCTATTTCTATCAAAGTTGCTACAATAATTTCGTGGCCTATTCAATGAAATAATTAAAATCTACAATGAAATTAAATACGAATATAGCGCAAAGTGGCTGTAATAATATTAAAATAATTTTAATGATAAAATGCATGATTAATTTACAATGATGTGCATATTATGCAATTGTCAAGGAAAACCCTCGAATGTTACTAGTATACCGACGTCGCGTACTATAAAGGGCATTAAAGGGTGTATTTGTTACAAAGTGATAATACTTTAGGGTGTGTATGTGTGTAGAGATCACTATGAAAGTAGCAATGCTGAAAGAATTACTTCTGACTTCATCGTTTCTATGAGAAATGCCCTAAAGTCGTGAATTTGCGAATCCAATAGTTAAAATAAAACTTGAGAGGTATCAAGCGACAACCGGATGGAACGAAGTTATTAAAAAAAAACAAAAACAAAAACAAAAAAAAACGCTACCCCACCCAGCTAAAAAATTTCAAATTTTCCGCCATAGAGGAATGGAAGAATTTTAATTTTCCTTTTTTCTCTGTCATTTCCTCATTTCTCTGTCATCGCCACATCAACGCCCTCTGCCCCTAGGTTCTAAAAAAAGTGTCGAGGTCAAGGTCGTTTCGTCTAGCCTCCTTTCGCGACGCCAATCGCGCGATAAGGAACTTCGTTCCAAAAAAACTCTTTCTGCACAAAGTTTGCTACTTTCTGAAGTATTATCACTTTGTTTTATTACTCTGTGTACAAGTATTTCGAGTATGTGACATATTAGGGGCCCTAGCCGCTAACATATTACCTCAGGAGTTAATAACCGAGTATTGATCAGTGGTCACTGACAAGGGTCGCCCGCAACTTATCGAATTTGAATACATTATGTTGTGCTGATGAATTTAAGCTATAGGTGAAACAGTATCAGCCCTGAAGAAAATAGTTAGACAATAGAGAGCCTACAGAAGCAGACAAAACTTTCCTGCGCTAAATAAAACGGCGCAAGTGTCTTACGTAAAAGTAAAGATTGACAAATTATAGGCAACTAGAATATTGTTGTCCGTTACATTGTTGCGTTTACGCCCCATCTTCTTCACGATTTAAACTATTTCTATACTAGATTTAATCGAAATCGGTAGAGCGTTTTAAGCTAGAAGAGTTAGCCAATGGACGTCAGACAGGCAGACATATTTTCGCTCTTATAATATTAAAGGTAGATGTGGATTGTGGGTGTATTGAAAACTGCTTGGACATTTCATAATATAGGCTGTGTTTGAATGTAGTACACACTAAAATATGCCAATAACTGCACCAGCCGTTCTCCGGAACATTACAACCTGCAAACCTGCAAGAACAGAGCGTATTTCCTCTTATAAGGCCGGCAATGCACCTGCAGGCTGCAGCTCTTCTGACGTTCAGTGTCCACGGACGACGGTAGTTGCTTTCCATCAGGTAATCCGTTTGCTTGTATGCCCGCTAATTTTGTATATAAAAAGTGGGAAGCTGCTGTCGCCAATTTGAAACTTGTTTCTTTCTCTTGTTTCTTATACAAAATATTATGATTAGTACTAACGATAACTTTTTATAACAGCATCCGATTCAAAAAACAACATAGGTAATATTATTACCACCAAACATCCTCAAGTCATAGTGAAAAAACAAGGGTGTTGATGTGTGGAGTACATTAGTTTAGGGCAAGATGGATGTCCCGTCATCCCTCAGGTGCTCGACCGGTGTCAGTGGTGTAGACTCACCTAATAAATTGAATATTTCTAAATCCAGCCCCGTTTATATTTAACGTTTACTTAATTTGATGAAGGCCATACATAATATTATTTAAACCCGGCAACCCGTATTTAACGATAAATTAATTTAATATATTGAAGAATTGAAGTTAATGAAGACTATGATTTTAATATTGAAATTTTATAAATTGTCTTAGAAATTGAATACTTCGAAATTCGGCATCCCGTTTATGTTTAGGGATCATTTGTTGCACATACAAAATATGATTGGCATGAAAATGTACACAGAAAGATGACACAACAAAATATTGTACTGCTTAAAACAGTGTTTATTTCTAATGATTTTAATCCTTCGATCGGGGATTGTCGGAAATGCTATTGTATTCTATTGTTATCGCGATCACCGGTGCTCGTACGGGGCTTGAAAGAGTTTGACACAAACTCCATAGTTTTCCCGTTATAATTGTCATTAAATGTAATTAAATTAATCCGCAAGAGCTAGATATATTTGTTTATTTCACTAATTTGCATCTTGCACATTACTAAACGTCCTACAATGTCCAAATACCAGTGGGATGGAACATAACATGACCAAAGTATCAAAATGTCTTTCTATTTCACAAAATGCTAGTAATTCCAGAGTTGTATTTACCCTCAGAGATTAGAGGTCAGCAATTTAAAATATATACACAATAAAAGATTAAAGAGGTTCGGGATAGACATTACTGGCCTTATGTGACCAGTACCTTGATTCTTCTAACTTAATGCTACATTAAGTGCTCGCGCTCACTTGAGACAGGTAGTCCGAAGACAGATTTCCGCTATACAAAACATATAAAGCTGCTGCAAGACACACAAACACAAATATTTTCTATTGTAATAGTCTGTCTTAAGACAGTCGTGTCTGAAATGAGCATTCGCTCTATTCTCCTTAAACTACAAACTTTTGTAACACAATAAATATTAAAATAACGTCAACGTTTTGTACAAAACTTCAGAAAAGAGCCTATGCAGGTTTTTTGAGTTCTGAGTTCTGACAGTATTATGGACCCATTGATACTAAAACACTAAAATGTGGACGATTGTCTGAAATTAATAATTTGAAGTTAAATTAATCCGCTGTTCGATAGGATCTGCACTAAATCGAAGGTTAATCGAAGCTGTATTAGGTTTTACCAGCAGAATAAGGGCTCAAGGCAAGTTGCTAGCTCAGGGATAGTGCTCTCGGGGCGCTTTACGGAGGTACCCTCATATTTTTCGGTCATTAGGCATTGCTTCGTAATCAAAACGGAGAGAAAACAACCTTTTGTTAATGAAACGACATGACCCGGCCTCGTGCTGAGTTTCATGACGTCGAGGGAATTTTGATTCGCTTCGAGATTGCTGCTATTTGCTAAGGCTTTATTACATACGCTTAGGATGCGTTTCCAATTCGGTTAGATGGATCTGCCAAGTCTGACCTTGATCGGCCCAGTCGGATAATATAGGCCCTTAGGAGGTGTCCATTAATTACGTGAGGTCCTCTAGGGGGGAGGCGAGGGGGTCAAGTTATATCTTACCAAATCTCACTTAGGCGGGAGGGTCGTAGCAAATTTGGTATGAGTTGGGGAAGACCTTACGAAATCTCGCCAAGATGCCCTCTTGGTGAGATTTCGTAAGATATTCCCCACAACCCAATTCTCCAAGAGTGGGTCGAAAAATCCTTAAATATGTCTCACGCAATTAATGGACGCCCCCTTAGACGTTTCTTCATATGAAAGAGCCGCTCTTCCAGTACCTGCGCATGGTAGGGCAGATTTATTTATTGCCCTAGGCCTAGCACTTACACTATATTCACAACATATTTGACTTAGTCCAGAGAATGAACTCGTCAATACGTCTGGCACCGACTGTAATATAATATAATTTTCTTTATAATTTCTACCTTTGATTATAATCAGAATTTGTAATCAATTGTTAACAATTTTCGGTGTTCCTAACACAATAATTCGTTCGAAAATTGCGACACCAAAGTAAAGTCGTAAATCTCAATCGGGGAGCTAATAAGATGCAAACAAAAAGTGAACTCAGTTAATAATTTACGGCGGACAATAAGCTTCAAAATCCCGTGTAATGAATGCTTCGAGTAAGTTTGGTGTTTGCACCTGTACCCCGGTTGGCCCAACTTCATTGTGTATCTATATTCATGACGTAAAGATAGGTCATGTTTAAGTGTCGTTTGGTGCTTAAGGGAGTGCCCCATGGCATAACTATAGTTCTGCGGTCTTTACGTCGACACTAGAAGACGCGGATGCGACATAGTTAATGTAATGTAAGTGTTCATGCTAGTAGAGTAGAAGCTGTTTTTAATAAACTAGATTTTGCTCACAGCAACATTACCAATCAAAAGCATTTCATTACCAATTTTCACCTAAATAACATTTTTGCAATTTAAGCGTGGATTGACGCTTAGACGCAGAATACTGTTATCAGACAGACACAAATTCACATTAATTCTATCAGTATTTAAATATCATAAGAGGCTTATCTTTATTTTGGAAATAGCTACTTAACTTACTCAATTAATTCATTGCGCTTTGGTATCTCTGTTTTGAATGACGGCGCTCGGAGAGTCGGCAGCTCCTTCTAGTTTGTGTTATGTCTGACTTACCTATTTTACTATTAAACCGAGATATACTCGCCTTATGTTTTAACACCATAATAATGTATTTTGTGTGGATACAGTTTACATAATAATAAGTATTTGGGAGATTTCAAAGTAAAATGTATATAAAAACAAGCAAGTTTTTCAAGGATTTGACCTGGCTATTTCTTTCTTCTCCTTGAGAACTTTCTACGTACCTAATAAAATAAAACAAGATGATGCCCGTTTCGGTGTGCCGAAATTCGTTTATCGAGCTTGAACTGTACAATTTCTGCAACAAACACTTACCTTTTCAGGTCCTTAACCCTCAATTCACTAGGTGAAATTCACTAACGTAAATACCTTCTATGAGTCCTTGGGACTCACATATTTTAAATGTATGTTTTTATGAAATAAAACAAATTTCGTCAACAATTCGTTTAACAATATTCATAAGTACTTTGTAAATTATTAGTATTAATAACAAAACTAACCAAACTTCTGAGATCCTCTTGAAAATTTAAGAAAAAGCACTTATTAGTCTTTTAAAACCATGATATTTTAAGGTTCGTCTAAACTAACAAATATTCTAAAAATTAAAAAGAACTTAACGTTTTTAAACTAAAGGTACACACAATAAAATAAACATTAATGTATGCTTCTATACAAATAAAAAAACGCGCAGTGGGTTTGTATCACTATCTAAAAGCTACGTCAGCATATCTTTTTTGAGCAAGTAAAACATATCATCTTCAGACATTTTGTGCACAGATGAGCAGTTTTTGTTATCTTTTTATAGTGGCATAAGTACTTTACTTTCCCTCTTATACTTTCTCTCCTAGCTAACTTGTTTCAGGGTGGCTCACATCTTCAGGAATGTCATTTTTTTATCCAAGTCTTCTTGAAGCCAGGCTTCCAGAATGGAATCTGCTCCATCTTCTCTTAGATTGATAAATTCGTGTTTTTAGAGCCATTTTACAATTGTACAATAGAAAAATTAAGCACACATAATTTAAATTATTATAACGGTGAAAAATCAACATTTCTAAATTTTAATATATAAAAATAATCCGTAATTGACTAGTATGAGTCCCTGGGACTCACTTGGCACAATAACTCACCAAATATGGTATGTACGCGCTCATCCTCTCGGCACCATGTCACCCGCGTCACTACATGAAGGTACTGAGACGTGGGGGAAACTAGCTCCTAAGACTTTTGAATTATGGCCGTTTAAAATTTTGTTGTGAGTCCCTGGGGCTCAGGAAGTGAATTAAGGGTTAATAGTATCTACATTCTAAATTAAATTTAAATCAGTTCAGCCGTTTAAACGTATCTTTCACATTCATAATTTAGTTACAATATATATAAAACAATTTCTCATTTTCTTCTTATTCCGTCTGTACCCAGATATTGTTGGTAATTCATTATAATGACCTAAAGGGACGCAGGGCAGTGGGCGTTAATTTAATTGCAAATTATAAATCAAGTACATTGGTGTGATAAATTATTCCAGACGTAATATGAGCGCCTGATTCAATTGCCGCCAAAGTGCATTTGACAATTATAGCGTTTCGACCTAATTATTATTATGTCAAAGGCAACGCGATAAATTATTATAATAATTAATTCTATCTAGCTCTATCTAAATTCTAAATACTATATTTACTGACATTCTTTGCTTTCGTTATACTGCTAGTTTAATGTATTGCAATTTTCAGTTTTAAACTTTACTTTAAGCCCTGTAAAATGTTCTTTCTTTTTTGTATTGTACTTAAATTAATAAGTGCCTATAAAATTTTGTCCATATAATATTGTCATTAAGTCCGCCTTTGTATCTTTATGTGCAGTAAGTGTTTAAATATATACATGCAAAAAATGATGAATTTATTTATAAAAATACTGAAATGAAAATGACAGATTCATTTTATGGAGCCGCAAAGAGGGAGCCACCCTCCAAATCTATACTTTAAGGCCTGACGAAATTATTCTTGTACAAAAATTTGCGATAGGAAAAATTTTGTTGACGTTGGTTCCGAAACACAAAACACTTTGGGAACCGCTAACCAAACAACCTTGGTATTTCTGCAACCAGGAACTACACGGATTAGCGTACTACTTTTAGGATCTTAAAATATTCCACAGGACGCAGCTCATAACATTACACCACTTATTCAATTACTTGAGGATCATTCACGTACGGACGCGCCGTAGACACAGTCCTCAAAATCTCTTTACAAATTCCCTCAAGAATTTAACAAAACTCTCGAAAATCTTTCAAGATCTTTTAAAAATTTAACAAAACTTCAAAAAAATCAAGCCAAAATCTTTAAAACTTGCAGAAGTGATTAAAATCGCTCGATTATCTGATATTTGATAATATTATTTCTGTCAGTATGGCGAAAGAGGAAAAGAATAGTGTACATCTGGATGAAGTGCTAGCCCAGTTCGGAGCGTACGGTCGCTATCAAATACGTATGATCATGCTCCTTGGATTCGCATTCTTCAATAACGGAATACACAGCATCAATTATGTGTTTATCGCTGAAGAAGTGCCGTATAGGTATGTTTTGTTATGTCTTCGATTTGATGATAGCAATTTTTTATTTATTTATAATATAACGTTTAATTACCTTTTGAACATGATAGTGAATATTGTAACTCAATTAGAGTTAGATTCAAATTTTTAGAGTTTTAATTATTGTAATATTTATAAATAAATCACCATGTAAATTGCGATTTATACGCATTTACAATGAATATAGTATTGTAAACTGGGTCACGTTTTATAATTTTACGAATTGCGTGGACTGAGCAAGCTGACTAAATCAGCGTGCTCGAAAAATATGAATGACTATTTTTACTAAATCAAAGAACTTGATAGCTTAAGGCTGCTCTTTCGAAAAAAGCGTGCAGATGAAACAACTTTTCATCGGCATTAACAGAGAAATTATATCTGAAAAAAATAATTAGTAATCTACATGATATGATACATAATTTGGTTTTGCCATATTTTTTCTATCGGTATCACATAATAAAGAAATAAAAAACCAAATCACCTCCAAATCGTTGAATGAAACCACTTTACTCCTTCATTATTTATCAAAATAATATATAAAAAATATCTACTGCTTTGCAATACATAAGTTAATAATTTGTTTTTTTTTTTACTTTTTTGAAATATGTATTATATTAAGCCTTAAAAAGGTTTTTTCTCCTATTTCGCCCTATCATGGACGCGGCGAGCGTCGTAACCGCCACCGTACAAGGCGCGCTGTTATGAATGTTATTTTAATGTCATTTACGTCGATATTCACACTGACAGTCAATCGACCTGCTAATTTAGGGAGAGAGCGCCCTTAAGGCCCAATTTCACCAACTTCTGTTACTGTTAACAGCCAGCAGTTGATGAATTTGAACCTTAAACTCTGTGAATTGAAGTGTCTAACCATAAATATAACTTCGCACTTTCGAACCGAACACTTACAGATGTAAAATAGAGCAATGCGAGTCGGCGAACAAAGTTTTTAATACTTCGTGGTACAATTTCGCGACACCGAGCGACTATCGAAGTTGTTATAAATACGGGTCGACGGGCGACGAGTGCTCCTCGTCTAGTTTCACGTCTGTAGTCGAACCCTGCTCGGAATGGATCTACAAAAGCGACGACAGTTTCGTGGCTGAGGTAAACTGCAATTATTCTGTACCCAACTTTTCAACGGATTCTTTGGAAGTTGGGGAAGTTTTGAAGCTTCGGTATCTGTATCAGCGGTAATGTTAACAAGCGTATAACTTTGTAGATTTTTGAACTCACACGTGGAAGATGAAATGATTGATGAATGTTTTTGTATTGATGAATTACTTTTTTTTCCTTTCAGTTCGGACTAGCGTGTGAGGATTGGAAACGAACCTTTGTTGGGACTGTCCACAGTATCGGTTTGATGTTTGGTCTCTTCTTACAAGGGCAACTCTCGGATAGGTATGTTGAGATTAATGTGACAGTTAATTATTTTTTAATAAATAAAATAATTTTTTGTTTCTCTTAGTTTAACCGAATAAAAATTTAAAAACAAACCAAATTCTTAAACTAGTCTTGTTCGTTTAATTTCATGCCTATTTCAGACTTGGACGAAGGGCGGCTATCATCATCTTTGGCATCACTTGTGCTATATTAGGAGTAGGAAAAAGTTTAGCAAGTTCATACTTATCGTATATTATTCTTGAATTTTTCGAAGCATTTATCGGTGAAAACTATTCCCCAGCATTTATAATGAGTAAGAAATAAACCAATATTATATTTTTCTGCTTACTACACTATTTATAAAGTTAATACTATATTTGTATTATTTATTTCAGGTATAGAACTAGTTCATAGTGATTTTAGATTAAATCAACAAATTATTTACAGTGTGATATTTGCACTGGGTGGGGTAGTTTTCCCAATAACCGCTTACTATATACCATATTGGAGAACTTTAATACAAGTACTGTATGCACCATCCATAGTATTTATTTTCTACATCTTCATCATGGACGAAAGCGTGCGATGGTTACTGAGTAAAGGAAAGAAGAAGGAGGCTATTAAAATATTGTTAAAAATTGCCGAAAAAAATAAAGTGTCAATAAAAGAGGAAATGATCGTTAACATTAAGTGTGAAGAAAACAATACACAGAGTTCGCCCTTGCGGGACACCCTAAGGTCGAAGTTGGTTCTGAAGAGATTTTTGGTCTGTTTGGTATGGTGGAGCTCTTGCACGTTCATTTGCTATGGACTTGCCGTAAATGTGGTGTCACTAGCCGGGAACAAGTACCTGAATTTTGCTATAATGGCGGTGTCCGATGTTCCCGCATGTATGGTCATGGTCTATACACTCAAAAGATTCAACAGAAAAAAACCTTTGTTGATATCGTTCACGTCCGTAGGAATATTCTGCTTATTGCGATCCCTCGTGTCTAAAGGTAAGTTTTTATAGCTCAATCATTGTCCGAAGTATCAAGATAATGAACTTTTGAATAACTTTTGACGGTCGTTTAACAGTAAACAAGAAATAACGTTTGCTACGCGACTCACATCGCGACTTAAACATATATCGACGCCATACAGAGGTTTATTTTTACGGACAAGCGAAACATAACTTTGTAAATAGTGAATTAAAACATGCAAGCCGTAGAAAATATAAAATTGAACACATTCATAAACAGTGGTTTGACCGCTTCTAATACAAAAAAAAACCGGCCAAGTGCGAGTCGGACTCGCGCACCGAGGGTTCCGTACAAACCTGCAAGGTTTACAAAGTTCGTCATAGAAGTTTGATTTTGTTACAGCTTAAAGGTATTATAGACCTGAGTATTTGGTATGAATTTCAATTTAATACCTCTACGCGTTTATGAGGAAATGGGTAGTAAGTTTAAAATTATTAAAAAAATATATATTATGTGATGTAACTAAAAATTTATGGTTTTCGTAATTTTTCCTTTATGTATGCTATAAGACGTTGCTTCGTACCAAATTTCAAGATTCTGAGTTCACGGGAAGCACCCTGTAGGTTTTGATTCCCTTGCAAGTGTCGAAAATTTGCGGCATAAACGGCTGTATCTTTTGATTGCGTTGGCTTAGAAGTTTGATTTTTTCACAGCTTCAAGGGACAGTAGACCTGAGTAATTGATATAAATTTCAGCTTCATACCTCCACGCGTTCCTGAGAAAAAGGGTCTTGACAGACGGACGGACGGACAGACGGACAACAAAGTGATCCTATAAGGGTTCCGTTTTTTCCTTTTGAGGTACGGAACCCTAAAAATATCTGAATATTCAATTTTTTTTCGTTTTCGCAGAGTACGCGTTTATATCAACCAGCTTGTTCTTCCTTGGCAAGTTTCTGTCAACGTTTACTTTTGCGACAGTGTACATCTATACATCAGAGCTGTTCCCGACGTATTCTCGCAACTCCATGCTTTCGCTGTGCTCGGCGATTGGGCGAATTGGATCTGTGTTGGCGCCTATGACACCATTATTAGTGAGTTTCTATTACTTAACTACCTCAGACTCAATTCTTTCGATGAAAGTTTTTCTAAAGTATTATTCTCTCCTTTTCTTTCTACACAAAGGTACTAAATATTTTTTTAAGAGTATGCTGTCCCACTGCTGGGCAAAGGCCTCCCCCAAAGTCTTCCAGTTCTCTCGATCCAACGCAGCCATAGGCCAACCTAGCTCGTATTTGGTATCGTCGTTGGTCGTCCATCATCTGGTACCCATTCTGTGGTGATCTTTGTCCAGCGGCCAGGATGCATACGGCTTGTATGGCCCGCCCAGTCCCATTTTAGCTTGGCAGCTTTTATGCCGACGTCTGCAATATCAGTTTTGGAGCGCAGTGTACATTTCTTATTCGGTCCGCTAGTCTGACCCCTAATATACTGCGCTCCATCGCTCTTTGACAAACCCCGAGCTGGGACCGTTGCGACTCGGTCAATGACCAGGTCTGAGCACCGTAAGTTACGACCGGCAAAATACACATGTCGACGCGTCTGCGTTTCAGGGAGATTGGTAAATCTCCCTTCATGAGCGTCTTCATGGACCAGTAGCTCTTCCAGGAGTTTTCGATTCGTCGATCAACTTCTAAATTGTTTTATGAAAATTATAATATTATGAAAACATTCGGAAGTGAATCACAATTTAGTTTTAAGCTTGGCATAATTTTTCAAATTGTATTATTGTTATATTTAGATAATTTACTAAAACATAAATTTTCTTTTACCATATAAACTCAACTTTCTTAAAAAATAAACTTTGACGCTGAAGTATAACTTGTTATATAATTACTGAGCTATCAACTGAAAAATGATTTTCAGATCCAATACGGCGAGAGCATTCCTACTCTTGTGATCGGTACTGTTTCCCTTCTGGCTGGGTCGACCACGCTGCTAGTTCCTGACGTGGCCAACGAACCTCTACCGGACAACGTGCAGCAGGCCGAGAACCTTGGCACTGTGAAGATACACGATAATATGGATATGGGATAGTGAGAGAGCAATGTCCGGAGTTGGCCAGAAACCATTTGTATAAGACATAAGATACCAGATATAAGACAGGAGTTGGGACAAGCTGCTTGTCAATGTGTGCCTCTTCTAAGCACTCATAGAAAATATGCACACATCGCCATACTATCTACGCGCACGTGTATTTAGCGGAATTGCTTATTAGCTGTGTTTGGTACAACTAATATATATTCTGTGGCTGTGTAGTATGCTCAGTGGATCCACAATAGTAAACTTCTTTTCGTATAACAGCGTTGAAACGCGTAGAGTATGCGTTAAAAATAAACTAGCCTAATTAATTAATTTTTATATTGTCAACTATCAAAAATAATTTGTTCGATTTCGGACAGCAGCTTTGATCATGCAGTCTCTTGACTATGTAACAGCATTTTTTAACTAAGTAAATTATTTATAATGTATGTTTATTTTCTATACTAATCTCTTTTTAAAAATATCAATTACTTAATTTATTCAAATTGCAAGTACTTTATTTCCAAAATATACAATGTATCTAAGATAATTTTGGAGGCGATGAGAGGCTTAGTATTAGTAATGTAATAAACTTATAAATAAATAAGTTTTATGAAAAATAGAAATATTTTTTGCTGTTTCAAATGCATATAGCACTCTACACTGCTGTTTAAAATATTTTAGTTTACGTCAACAAAGCCGCCGCCGAGTGCTTTGTATATTTTTCCACGTTTACAGCAATTATGATAATGACTTTTTGTCATGTTGTAGCTCTCGGCTCATGGACGGTTTCTTTATTTAATGGTTTCTTTGACAAGATGGCGGACCATTAATTTTAAATTACTATCTTAGTTAGGGTCGATGCAGACGAGCCACGCGACCGCTACCTGTTGACGCGATTTTTTTAAATGCAAATTAAACGTTTCGGATGTCTGACACACTGTATGTCACAGCAATCTAAAATGACCATTATTTCACGATAACGAGCTGCGATCAGCTCTCTGTAGTCAGTCTGCTCCGACCCTAAATAAAGGCGGACACGAATCATTTAAAATAATTGATTACGCCCCCGAGGTTATGGACGTTGTTTGGGGTCGTTACTTAAAAATTGGACGCAAAACTTTTATGAGGCGACTTAATTGAAGTTCAGTCGGAAACAGACGGTAATTTCGTTTGTTTTACAGGATATTTACATGTAATTTAAAAGCTGTAACTTTTGACCGGTAAATAATATAATTTTTTGTCTCTGTGTGTACATGCCCCCTCTATTACAATACATCCACAAAATTATAAGGTTTGCTGGAAGAGATCTCTTTTAAGAGATAAGTACGCCGATGCATTATTTCAAACTTTTTTTAATGTATTTTTGTAACTTGCATGAAGATTAAATAAATAAAAATAAATAAAAATAATTTAGCTTTTAATAATTATGAACAAAATATTAGCTCGCTTAACCGAATGTCAGTTCCTTATAAGGACATTTCCATTACACGAGTTCGAAAACATTGCAAATTGACTCTTTCGATGAAAAATGGCGCAGAAAAATCAATGAGCAGTTCCAATTACCCGGGCTGGAGATTAACGCGCTAGATGGAGCGTGCAGACCGGCCACTAATACGCTACAGTTTTTGACAGTTCCTATTAACCTAACTAATTATTATTGCTGTCGTTGCTACATTTTGTTAATTTGTACCAGTCCCTGATTGTCCAATGTCTATAAAAAGTTTATTATGTGTGAAACCAGACAGCTATAATATATTAAGTTCTTTATTAATAATTTACCTAAAGTAAAGAAAATAATATTATCAATTTTCTAGACCCCAGACGATATACTTTCTGATGGTAGACAGAGAAGTCTCAGAAATAGGGTTCCACTTTTTCTCTTTAAATACGGGAGCCTAAGATATTATAGTAAGGAGGCCCTAATTTTTTTTTGTGATTATAACAAGATAATTTTTTGTGAGTAGCTTCATTTTGATAAGACAAACAACTTTTTTATTTGCGAAAAATCTTGAAAGTGGTAGCTAACAGAGATAGAAAGGATTTCATACTTTGATTTGATGGTCCTAAAATATGGATTGTTCTATTTGTAGGATAATGTTACTCTTAAATTATATAACCATTAACCTACCAATGTACAAAAAATCAGCTGGTCAGGGTTCCGTTTTAGGGTTCTGTAATCAACAAAACTTGGTTGACTACAGTACCCTAAAACGGAACCCTAACCAGCTGATTTTTTTGTATATTGGTAGGTTAATAGTTATATAATTTAAGAGTAACCTTGTCCTTCAAATAGAACAATCCATATTTTAGGACCATCAATTCAAAGTATGAAATCCTTTCTATCTCTGTTAGCTACAACTTTCAAGATTTTTCGCAGATAAAAAAGTTGTTTGTCTTATCAAAATGTAGCTACTCACAAAAATTATCTTGTTAGTAATCACAAAAAAAAATTGTTCTAGGGCTCCCGTACTATTAGGTAACTCGAGCCATCCGTGACACCAGTGGTTTCTTTTAAATGAAGTAGTGGTAAGGTGTAAAAGAGATTACTAATGATGAACCATTAACCAGTTTAATCACCATAAAACCTAGCGCATACCGAATATCTCGCTAAGTAAACGCCTGGCGAAGACAATAACAAACTCCCCAATTAATTGTAACGAGTGTTTGATGTAAATTTTATTCGTTGATGAGCGAATTTTAATAAAGTTAAGCGCTCGAAGAAATTATATGTAAATATTATTGGATGCTCTAATTTGAATATTATTAAAACTAGCTTCTTTTGGCGCGTGTAGAAACGCTAAGCGAGCGCTTATTATCCTTTATTTAAAAATATAGTTATTTTATTATAAATAGCGTTTTGTTATTCGTAGTAAATAGCATTGAAATATGACGGTACGGTAACTCTGTACTTGACCGCTCAAATATTCAGTTACGTGACGTTTAAAGCTAGGGCGACGAAAATTATGACCGAGTGTGACAACCAACTGAAAGTACGAATGATCCCCGAAATGTAAACTTAGGGTCAATTCAGACCGAACCGAACGCGTAGTAGTCCATTGAAATGTTACATTTGCTTTGCATTTATTAGAGGAAGCAATTTTATTTTTGGAATAATATGTTAATAGAAGCTTAACCTCAAGTTTGTGGGGTCGCCACTCTTGTCCCCCGGCCGCCATCTTGAAAAAAGAGCTGACAACATTATATTCTTACAAATTTTTTGTAAGACGTGTAGTTTCCGAGATATCACGAAAATAGTGTTGTCACCCCTTTTTCAAGATGGCGGCCGGGGGACAAGAGTGGCGACCCCACAAACTTGAGGTTAAGCTTCTATTGATCCCTCCAACATATTCCAAAAACAAAATTGCGTCCTCTAATAAATGCAATATTCGGTCCTAAAATTGTAACATTTCAATTGACTATAGATACATTTCTAAATTTGTATGGATTTGACAATTTTGCAAGCCGTCTCACGCACTTGAGATCTGTCAAATCAGTACAAATTTAGAAATGCATCTACGCGTCGCGTTGCGGTCTGAATTTACCCTTAAATAGTAAATTAACTTTCGAGGAAACACCTTTTTGACTCAGTTACTCTTCCGTAGTATCTTTCATTTGCAGGAAATAAGCCATGATATTTTCATAAATAGCAATTTTATTTTAAATCAAGTTGTAATTAAATGAAATGTTTTCATTGAGGACTCGCCGCTTTTAGCTTCCGAGTTGCGAGTGCCGAAAAATTGAAGTAATACTGAACTAGTTACAAATTACCTTTCACCGGGAATAAACCGTCTGAAGGGTGCTGCAATAAAAAGGGCAATTTAAAATGATTTCGCATATTTCGCGAGGGTCTAAAGCAAAGGTTCCCAAACTCCTTTGTTTCGCAGACCACTTTCAAAGTTGTGAAATTGGTGGACCCCTGGAGCACCCCTTGATATTATTTTAAGTAACAATCGCTTTGCTTCTTAACCAATCATCTGCCTGTATTTTTTGATAAGAGAAATCAAGCCAACGTTTTAGTTCTTTACTGCAAATCAAATTAATTTTCATGGATTGCGATTGTGGACCCCATTTTTTGTCAGGCCCAACGTAGGGATCGCACACAAAACTACTCCCTCTCGTAAAAATCTCCTGGCTCCCGTAAAAATCTGCAATAAAACCTATACTAAAAATGACATTGCGATGCGATGCGAATTCGCAGTTTTTTGTGGGAACCTTTAGACCTCAGGGGGTCCATCTGGACCACTTTAGGAGTAACTGGTCTAAAGGCAGTTGATAATTAATGTGGCAGACATTCTGCATTCATTAATTCAGTTTTTTGCCCGATCATATTTCAACTGTCGCAGCGCCCGTCAGCCTCTGTTGAATAAGTATAAAGGAGTTTTGTCACTATTCATCTTGAGGACTTGCATGATGTCATGACGTGAATTTCATATTTTTAAAATACCATTGGACCCTCGCGTAAAAGGAATGTTTTGTTCTACATCGGTGTGAGGAAAACCTCCAAGTCATGTATTTTTCTTGTTTTGCGAATATAACGTTTAAACATTTTTTGATTACTTTTATAAGTTTAATAATAAGGTATGAAACAACTTAAACCTTTTTAACTAATAAGTCCGTAACTAATTTTTATTAGATATTGTTTTTATTAAAATAGATATTTTTCTACTTTAAGATTTTCAGGCACAACAAAAGATGAAAGTTTTTTATTTTCAACAATTATTATTAAGAGTGAGTAGAATACTTTAAATATATTAATTTATCCCCAAATCTATGTATTTGAGTAAAAAGCAAACAGCACATAAAGTTTTCTTTACAGGTCACACAGTGGAGTCTTGTACTAAAGTAATATTTAAATAATATTATCAAGAGCCGACTCTAGCCTTTTAATAAAATACTAGCTATTTGACCGAACTTTGCTCGGTATTCGATAAAACACGAATAAAATGACATTTTATAAAAATGATTCCTAACTAGATCGATTTATCGCCCCCGAAACCCCCTATATACTAAATTTCATGAAAATCGTTGGAGCCGATTCCGATATTCCAATTATATACATATATACAAGATTGCTCGTTTAAAGATATAAGATGCAAGGGAACAAAATAAAATATCATGCTTTAAATATCTTTTAAAACTATTTGACTTACATAATATTATAAAGCATACAGCCGCATATACATATTTAAGCCTCTACGATTTTGAAAAGTATTCTTACCTTGTAATTTGTAAAAACAATATTATGTCTGTCTGTCGGTCTGTTACCTCTTCATGCAGAAACCGCTGAACCGAGTTTGATGAAATATGTTAGATACATGACTCTCGGGAAAGGGTCTCCATAACATATTTCACCAAACAAACAGGCAGACACATAGGATACTTTTATCTCTGAAGAATATACGGTTATTTCTATGCAATGGAGTGCGGACATAGATAATTTATGACAAAAACAGAGAAATAACACATCAATTTACATAGATAATAATAAACAACTAATTATGGTAAAAGAAATTAATTATAAAAGGCTTTAATGACGACCTCTGTGGCTCAATGGGTAGAGTGTGTAGCAGCTCAAGCCGGGGGTCGCGGGTTCGAATCCCGCCGACGGAACAAAAAACTTTTCAATGTTCCCGGGTCTGGATGTGTATTAAATATGTGTATGATATAATAAAAATCTCAAATATATGTATAGTATAAAAGTATTAAATATTAAACCGTTGTCTGGTACCCGTAACACGAGTCCTTCAGGTACTTAGCACGGGGCCAGATTGACGTGGTGTGAAGCGTCCATAGATCATTATTATTATTATTTAATTATACATCATGGAAGCAAAGTTGTGTAACGCCGCGAGCGAAAAACTGTGGTAATCATTTTAATGTAACTGCTCGTTTATTAATAAACAGAATGAAAAATCATTTCCACTAGCAGTAATTAAAGTGGCCGAGCAGGGAGATCTATTCTCATTATCCCGGAGGACAATATTGCCGGGAATCTTCGGGACTCGACGGGACTCGCTTATCGTCCGGGAAAAACACCAATTTGTCACCGCGTACGGGCGACCGAGCGCGGCCAGCGACAAGTTAATATTCACATCTGGCTTTGCTTGGTAGAGAAATTTTCATATTTCGACCTAATTCAATATCTATTTTAATTAATTTCGTTGCGAAAAAGATACATTAGTATGTTCATGGGCACTCTAAAATCATATCAAAGGATTTTTGATTTTTCGTGGTTGGTTTCTACTTGGCCAATTCCCGTTAAAAATTATTGCCATGCTTTTAGATCCCTTCAACCCATTGACAATTTTTGACCCATGTTAATCATGTCTTGATGTCCTTCTATTGCATCTTCTAAACGAAAAATCTGTTTTTGTGAAGGGGAACCATCAATAGGAATCCATTACAAAATCGGACCTTTGATAATAACAGAGATTGTTTAGATTTACAACTGTAACTCCCGAAATATAAATAAATAAATAAATAAATAAACGTTTATTCCCCTTTTTAACCATTACACCACAAGACATTATAACTAAAAAATAAAAAAAATATGTAGGTGATTGTTATTCTATGAAGCTGTTTAGTCGGATTGTTAGTCTATTCTGTTTAGTTATTGCTACTTTATAGATCGTCATCTCTACGGGAAAAATTTGTAGTAGCTACCGACCACTTCTTCATAGCTCCAGCGACTTGTAGCCCGTCTACACTGCCATATCGTCCGAGAAAAACAGCTCCATTCATATTCATAATGTCGGCGAAATAATAAGTTTTCATTATTCAAAAGCTCCGAAGAAGAGCGTCGTTATGTCCTGATCCGTTCAGCGTTTACATTGCATTTGATCCTGTTTTGAGAGGGTTTTATGGAGACATCGCTTTTATTTTAAGAAGTGGCTTAAGAAATGAAGTGTTTACACTGAAACGAGGCCAGACGATACGTGACGCGATACATTAAATAAATGAAAGGATCAAGATAATTGATAAATAAATAATTTATTATACCACCTGCAAATTTTCTCCAACAATCCAAGCGAAAAATATACCTAATATCACCTTGATGAGTGGCAGTCTTCCACAGTACCATTTTCGTATATCTTTCTAGGTCTAGTAGTGACCAGCTGTCACCAGCTGGAGAGCAAGGTCGGTGCACGTGCAACTCTTCTGATATTACGAGATTTCCATCAGGTGACCGTTTGCTTTTTTGCCCCCTCATTTTATGAAAAAAAAAAATCAAGAACGTTAAATACTAGTACACGGACTACGAATAAAAACTTACCAGGGAGATCTGTTTAACATTTAATTTTTGGATTTGCTATCAAGTCCATGTCACGAGCAGCAGAAAATTGTTTGTGTTGACAAATTGACTTCACAATTTAATAATTAATGATATGTCTTCAAAGCAAGTTGATAACTTTTTTCAGCTCTAAATTTCCCATATTCTGCTTTTCGCTAAGCCTACAGAAATTTATCGTCATTTTTTTACATAAAAACAGCTAATTAGGCCTTACGAGAGAGTAATGAGCTTTTAGAAAATTATGTTTAATGGTCTTCTAAAATTTTGCTTAGCCTTAAATAATTATTTTAAGACCGTTGTGAGTGTTGTGGTCTTCCTCAATTAGAATTTCGCAGCTAAAATAATTTTATATTTTCATAATTTTTCAGATTTTTAATATAATGGGTGCTACACTGCATCGTCTTTCATGCAAAAGTTTAGAATTTTGTAAAAATTTCAACTGCCATTGCTATGCTCAATATCGAGCAAAAAAGGCCAAAAACAAAAAGGTTGTATGGGAGCCCCCATATTAATTTAATTTTGTTT
Source organism: Lysandra bellargus (assembly GCA_905333045.1). Taxonomy (NCBI): domain Eukaryota; kingdom Metazoa; phylum Arthropoda; class Insecta; order Lepidoptera; family Lycaenidae; genus Lysandra; species Lysandra bellargus. The sequence goes on from HG995338.1 coordinate 6,791,671, forward strand.
TTGGTATATTTTTGTTTTTATAGCGGCAACAAAAATTCACAATCTGTGAAAATTTCAGAAGACTAGCTACAGCAGTTCTTGAGATACAGCCTTGAGACAAACACACAGACGAACAACATCGAAGTTTTAGTAATATGGTCCCGTTTTTACCCTTTGGGTACCGAACCCTAAAAGACGGAAGGTGTTACCCTTGCAAAGCTTGGTCTCCCGCGACGATCATGATGAACGGACGTTTGATGTCGGCAGAACTCACTAATTTAATGGTCAGATATTATCTCCACACAATGGAGTGATGACGTCACGAGGTGGACGTAATTCACCAATCACAGGCATTGTGGCCCCGAGATTCCACTAATTACTCGTCTGCACTGTATTGTGGGTATCGCGCAAGACTTTAAGAACGATGGGCGAAAATTGTAGGGAAGGTGTTGTAATGTTTGATTACACCTATGATAACCTATCTTAATATATATAAATCTCGTGTCACAATGTTTGTCCTCAATGGACTCCTAAACCACTTAACCGATTATAATAAAATTCGCACACCATGTGCAGTTCGATCCAACTTGAGAGATAGGATAGTTTAAATCTCAAATTATAGTCGCAATTTTAATTTATTGCTAATTATTTGTCTGTAAAGAGCGACCATTGTTTATGCGACGCGGGTCACGGGATAGCGATGGACGTTGCCATGGTGATATACTTATATTTTAGTCACTAATTCAATAAAATAATACGGGCGATATACTTAATATAATATGGCAAAGAAACGTTTGCCGGGACAGCTAGTGATAATATAATATGCTTTTAACCTCTGCCTACTTAATACAGACTAGAAACATAAAAATTTTCTTTTCAATCCTATCTGTTTATCCAAAAATTATGCTATTTTCTTAAAAATGCGTTCAGTAAACGTTGTACACCTAAATACACAATGTAAAATAAAACATGATTTACCCCGTAATTCATTTTAAGCACTTAGCGTTGGATGTAACGTGTTAACACAATAATTGGATACAAAAACATAAATTGGTAATAACACTTTCAGCAGCAAAACAATCTGTAATCAACACCAAATTGTTGGCTGCGTTGTTGTTATAAGACTTGTTGGTTCTCCATTTTAGACTTTACACCGAAATGATAGGGTTGAGGATTGAGCGGGGTGATCTTGTTGGTAATATGGTGAATATTAGCAGCCGTACCAAAGAGATCAAAGGGAGAGATGGGCTACACATTACACAGTTTGCGGCCGCCAGTAATTTGCTAACAACTGGCCCGTTGACATTACAAAGATGAATTGAATTGTGCGGACAACTTCTAGTACCACTTTGGTACCAATAACGAATGTCAGCGATTTTGGGAATGCATGAACCACTGAGTAAATTTTACACAAGCTAGAAGTATTCGATGTTATCTGTTGAATACGTTGTTCATACGTAAATTAAATGTTGCACTTGTCCCTATAGGGCCATAACATTGAGGACATTTTAATGGCAAGACAGAGCCTATCTTTGCAACGGTGATATCAATTCATAAACATTATTATCTTTACGCAGACTGACATTCATGAGAAGTTCTGCTGCAAAGTCAAGACGTAGAGGTAAATCTGTAGAACTAAATCGCTGCTTTGGAAGAATAGCGTATTATTACAAAATACTACAAAATTTAATTTATTAAAAACGGCATTATTTCGAGATGTGACACTATTGTACCAAAAAATCTACAAGAACTCTCAGATACTTCTCATAAACAAAGTATCATTTGGGATTACTACGTTGTTGTACAAAAAGTTAGTATCACTTAAATGTACTAAAATTAGTTATTACTGTTTATAACATAAGATAGAGTCGATAGTATTTATACAATCAAAATTATAATGTTTTTCTAGATAAATTATATCGTGATTGTAATTGTATTTTTCATATTCTAACTGTATCTGTTAAAAAATATGTTGCATTATTGGACTTGATACAGTATTTCAGATAAAAAGCTACTCAAAAACGCATTTTTTAAAATCAGATACCTATTGTATTAGTCGGAATGAGCCTACAGAACTTAATATTTTAGTGGGTACTAAGTGTTTTTACCTATCAACTCTATATAATCCAGGTAACTAGTTACTAGTTACCTAGATTATAAAGTGACATAGTGATTTATCAACGCACAGTCCAAACCACTGAACGAATCGGACTGAAATTTTCATGCAGGTAGATTTTTATGACGTAGGCGTCCGCTAAGAAAGAATTTTAATCAATTTTACCCCCAAAGGGATGAAAGTTTGTATTAAACTTTGTCAATTTTAAACCAATCGGGCTGAGACTTTGATACCTAATTAATAATAATACTTCTTAATGCGAGCTTAGCCGCGGGCAAAAGCTAGTTGACTAATATAGGCGCTGACGCGTCTGAACAAATGTGCTAAATTTCAAAAGTGTATGGATTTATAATTGTGTTTGCATATCTCCGAAACTACAGTTTGATTTAGGTTATTATTTTTTGTTGTACTAGGTATTCTTTAAATTATTGAATCTACAAGTTTCATCAAAATTGGTCCAGTAATTTCTGAGATACTGAATTTTAATTCTTTGTAACGTATAATTTTGAAGTAGGTTTTATCTTTTTAAAATACTATTTTGATTGATGCTTTATTGGATATTTTTTCATTATTGGAATCTGAAATATATTTTCCGTGTTTTTATTCAGTTTTTATCAACATTAGCGCATTAAATAAAAAAATATCACCATTTGAAGATTTGAAAAAACTTTAAAGTGCTCTACTGAAAAATTCACTCATTTTGAGTTACGACAGTATCCTTCCAAAGCAGCGAAATGTTATGCAGCTTCTTAGAAAAAACCACTATTAAAATACAATACTGAGGAAAGGAGTGTCATACATTTACCGTTTTGATTTTGGTTTCTTCTTCGCACACTAAAATATAGTAATAATAACATGTTTCATTGCAATTGGTATCGGCAAAGTTTTCTGGGATACTTACTTGACAACAACTTCTATATATCTATGTCTATACATATTATAAAACAAAGTCGCTTTTTATTCCCTCATGTCTCTTTGTTCTCTTTGTTCCCCGGCCTAAGATGCGCAAACGAGAAAATCGCGAGATATCTCACTCTCGTGTGTAGTTATATTGTCGATAACGACATAATGTCAAAATCATTTTTTGACATGTCGATAGATTTTGATGACAGATCTACACGAGAAAAATTTATGTCATGTTAGGGTCAATAGAGATGACAAAATTTTCACGTTGGCGTATGCTAGAGGGGCTGTGGAGCGAAGAAATAGAGAAAAATGTGGAAAAAACGGGGAAAATTATTTGAAAACTACTGGTCTGATTTGAAAAATTCTTTCAGCCCATTCATTGAGGCCAGATTTTCATTGAGGGCAGATAGCCCATTCATTGAGGAAGGCTATAGGCTATATTTTATCACGCTAAGACTATTAAGAGAATGTGGAAAAAACGGGGGAAATTATTTGAAAGGGCTTATCTCGCGAATGTTATTTGGCACAGATAAGAAGTAGACTACGTGAAGGATCATAGGCTATCGATTTTAATCATTTTTTCAATGGCTATATATTTTATACCCATGCGACGCCGAGGCGGGCCGCTAGTCCTACTTAAAATAATAAACTGAAACCGAAGACTGCAGTTATCAGTAACTATCACATAATATTATGAATAATAATATGGGTTACCACTTACCTCGGTAGCCTTTTCTTAAAGCCAGTTTTTGACACAGTTGCGTTTCTGTAGTACCTTATTTTGATGTATTTTACGTTCCCCTTAATGGTATCAGCCTAACACCTGTAGAAGTCAACGTCATTTCAACATAATATCTCTATAAACCAAGGGTTCCCAATCTTTTCCAGCCTGCAGCGCACTTACAAGTCAATATTATTTTGTCACGGTGCCCTGCTCCACCTAGCTATTACAAAAATATACATAAGTAAACACATTTATTGATTATTATAGTTAGGAACTTAGGCTAAGCAAGTAAATAATAATTATTTAATCGTCTGCCTGCTTTGTATAATTCATATTATAATTTTATTTTATAATATTTGTGGTTATTGATAAAATGATAATAATGGAGGACCGACTCGCGGCGCCCTCTTGCCTTACCACGGCGCACAGTTTGGGAACCCCTGCTATAAACAATACTAGCATTACACTAACCGATAGGGTTACAATACACATTTAAATAGCGAACCCAAACACTCCTAACTGAAGGCTTTGTCGTGTCATTTTATTCCGAGTATTATTCACGAATGAATAAAGGATGACTAAACAATACTCTAGCACTCGGCAATGGAAGACAACAAACTATTTGTTCTGAGGTGGTCTGGGCTTTTAGTCAAGTTCCATTTGCATTTCGGCAGCTTAGAAAGCCAATAATGATAAATAAAGACATTTTGTTAGTGTCAAATGCAAACACACACACACACACACATATTTTGATACACATTTATGAACATACCCAGGAACATTAAAAAAATGTTGTCTCCCGAGGAGGATTCAAGCTAACTGCTACAACCAGAGCTGCAGAGGTTAATCAATGTAGATATTTTCTTTATATAACTTGTAAAACAGCTCTTTTATTTTTCACATTACAGCACCGTTAGTTCCAATTTGGCCACGCACCAAAAAATCCTTGTAGAATTGTGATGGCTTCATAGTAAAAACGTTATTCGTTATCCTAGTTTGATATAAAGCGTAGCAGATGCTATACGAGTGGTTAAATAGGATGGAACACTACCTTGATTCTACTATTCAATGCAGCAATAACGCAGTTTCGTCTTTTGTTCGATCCAGTCCGTTTCCGATCAAAATACACTACTACTATCATTCTATCTATCATCAAACTAACTTCAAGTGCGTTCTGATTGGTTATAAGTTATAACTCCAAAAATCGTTAGATGTTTGTTTCACTTCCAGTTTAATAAAACAAAAAAGCTAATACCTCAGCGTGTGTATTTGTCTCTTATATTATAGAGTTCACTGTAAAAGTAGCAGCGCTGAGAGACTGAATATAATATTCTCTTTTGTTTGCGTTAGCACCCCAGCGTCATTGATTTGCCTATACAAAAAAAAAACTCTTTCAGAGCTGCTGCTTTTACATTAAACTCTATACAGGGAACTCATTCACACTCTAAAGTACCTGCACTTTGTTTTGTTACACCCTGTATAAGAATACTACTTTGCTGTTTCATAATATATTGACACACTCGATATATAATACAAAATTGACGACCTCTTTGGCTCAATGTTTGAGTGTTATGTGTGGCAGCTCAAGCCGGGGTCGCGGGTTCGAATCCCGTCAACGGAACAAAAAGTTTTCAATGTTTCGGGGTGTGGGATGTGTGTTAAATATGTGTATGGTATAATAAAAAAATATGTATTATTATGTATAAGTAGTACACATTTCTATAGTAATTAGTAAAAAAATAATAATAGAGAAATTAGTAAAAAGTAGTTGAAAATCTATTGTGTCTGCGATACCCACGGGCCACGATGAACGGATTAAACGTTCATCGTTCAAACGGATTAAGGTGCGTAGAATCGGAGTACATTAATGAATCAGGACTTTGTTCTGATCCACGCTTCGCATCCGTCTGGTTCGGTTAACCTAAAAACGCTAAGTTTGAATACAAAAGTTTTCCTCATGATGGAGGGTTAAAACGGGGAGCTCCAAAATGAATGCACTTTGGACTCAAAGAGTTTTTCAACTGAATGTTTGTGAGGCAAAGCTGTAACCCAGTAATGAGAGTGCTTTCGTTTTGCGCTAAGTCGGTTAAATTTTTCAGTTCTGACAGCATGATGTAGATGATTTGCGAACGGTATGGATTACCTTTTCTATCCATACTAAATGCGCAAGTGTATAATATGTCTGTCTGTAACCTCTTCACGCCCAAACCACTGAGCCGATTGTGTTGCAAAATTCGGTATGGAGATACTTTGAGTCCCGGAAAAGGACAAATGTACGGTTCCGGCGCGATAAACGTATTTTGGCGTTATACAGGGTGCAATTAAACCTTCCTGCCAAATTTTGATATATTGATCCTTGTTAAAAATATAAATATACGTATTTTTTCTTTTATGTCACTCAGTACTAAAATGTTGAGAAATGTCTTCCGAAAGTTATCCTAAAAAACACTACAATTATTAATGAACACGATGCGTCGGCCGCGCGTGATGTGCTCCCGCGCGCGCGCCACATCCGTGTCACCCCCTTTCATTCCCCCGCGCCGCGAGGGACCATTCTGCAAGGAATTTGAATGGGATAAAATATGTAAGTGAAAAAAAATAACACCCAATTTTTTTGTTAAATGGACTCTCCTAATGATACCTAAGCCCTGGGAAAAATTTGGCAAGAAGGTTTAATTGCACCCTGTATCTAGTGATTTATATTTTAAGTCATTTAAGAGCATTTTCCACTCAATACGCTTTTTTGTCTCTTTTCTTCTCAAACTATTTGTACGAACGAATTGAAATTCATCTTAATCACCTGACTACCTAACAATACTTTTTTACCGACTTCCAAAAAGGAGGATTAATCAACTAGTCCAAAAACTGTCTTGCAGCAAATAGCAAAAATTCAAAACTTTCTGTTGGTGAAAAACCTTTTTTTATCGCTTCTTTATAGAATCGCCGATCGAAATGTATAGAAATGACGTAAGCGCTCGATAATAATATGAAGTATTACGTTCGACTCGTGCAATGTGGATTCCACACAATTGGATCGGCGATTGTATAAAGAAGCTATAAAAAACGTCTTGGTTAGGGGCTCTGATAAACGGGTTATACGCCGAAGAAACATTTTCCGGGAAACGTTACTCTTGTATGCCCGTTACAAATCTATAATTCACAATACACTCACATTAAGTGCCTCTAAGTGGGAAAGGCTAAAACACGGAGTCACCTACGGTCATTTATCAAAAGTGGGTCTCCGGAGACGACCCGAATCGGAACTATGTATAATGAAAAATGTATTTCTTTAATAAATAATATTTTTGAGAACGGTATAACTTGTTTCATAGCGCGTATGGGCGACAAGTTGACAAAAAAAGTGTGAAATCTCATCATTTCGATTATAATAATCAGCAAATCTGACCATATAAAAACAAATTACTTATATTAGAATCGAACAAGTAACATTTAGTAACATACGGACAATAACTCATTTTTTCCCTAATTATTTTAATAAAACTTGTAACTTAACTACTCCATAACCTGGCTAATATATCTGGCTACACATGTAATCTATAGTTTTTCTATTTCAAATAATTTTTCCGGCCCTAAAGCCTCCATTTAAGCGAAAAAACGGGAAGTTTTTTCATGTTACTTACCTTATTCATCCACTCGCGTCTTGAATTATTATGATGTTATAATGCTAAATGATGTCTCTTATCTCTTAACGTTGACACTGAAACGATTGTGATGAAATATACTGTAGAGATAGTGTTATTCTTTCAAGAAAGGGTAAGGTTCGGAAAAGAGAATTTAGCAGCGTAAAGATTTACTGACGTCAGTCCACCGACTTGTCAGTGCTGTCCTGGTACTGACGTAGTGTAAGCTTTAAAGGTATATTTATAGTGGCTGTCGTCAGTGTACTGTGCTGATTTGAAATCAATTTACACTATTACAGCGACCGGGTCAGCACTGACACGGCAGTGGACTAACTACTGACTCAATGTAGATCTGCCTATGTTCAATGATATGAAAGTATCACATTACCACATTAGTAGTGTCGTAGCCTCGTAACAAAGCTCTTTTAATACATATTACACTCGTACAACTGTGATTGTTTCTCCGCCCGCTTTGCTTTTTCTTTTTGCGTCTGCAAATAAAATCTTACCTTCATTTTACAAAGTAGTTTCTTTGTGTAAAGGAACTCATTTTTACTTATTTCACAACAAAAAAACAGATGGCACGGCCGTCTGCTTTATGGAAAAAAGTACAATTCCACTGTGCTGAATGCCGTAATAATTCCACGGCTATAAAAAGCCATTACGCGCCTTTGAACGCAAAACAGCTATGATCTGGTGGATTGAGATGCTGTGATTTTGATGAAACTTTGCTCATATTTGTAAAAATTATTATCTCAGTGAGTCGGTTATAATGATTTTGTGTAATTTTTTTGTATTTAAACTTGACTTGGAGGTTTGATATGAAGATTAATTTAAAAATCTAAGAAGGCTAAAATTGCAGAAAAATGTGCAATTATAAAATATGTACTTCTACGTGAACGAAGTCGCAGTATATTAATTATAACTATGAAGTACTTATATACTAGCAAAAACCACAACTTTGAAAATTATACCATAACCGTTGAGCATACAAAACAACGGCGATTAACAATTTAAACATCGATACTGAATACGCTCATTATCAACTAAAATGTAATACATAATTGAAATAGCTTTATCCGTCATGACATTCACCGCAATGGGTAAATAATTGTTCGCCGAATACTCGATTTTAATTAATCGGAACGGGAATCGAGTAAAATCGAAACTCTTTCATGGATTGAATTAAAACTTGTTTTATTGTGCAGGTGCGGCTTGCTTTGCAGCAAATTACTACTCCTTTTGCTTTGAAACAAATGTAATGGTTCAAAGACAGAGAAAAGGAACCATTGTTGAAATTGCGTGCAGGTCTTACCGATGTACGATGTTTGATTGTGCTGTAATTCCTGTGGTTGGTACACGTTTCTAGTTACCTTGCAAAACTATGCGATTTGTGTGTATTCTTAAGATTTTGATAACATGTAATTAATTTAGCCGTTCAATCAGTAATTAATGACTTCTAAATGCTTCGGATATTAAAAAAATTGAAGAATTATAACAAGCTTGATTTTTCGTTTGAAAGTTTTGTAATTGGTGCTATTGGATTCAAGACAGTTTTTGGACAGTCCAAAAGTCTGCCACGAATATTGCGAAAGCGGTATGGTTTTTAAAAACAGGTAAAAGGCTGGTTAAGGCTTTTGACAAAGGTACTCGCACTTACGATGGATCAGCGAGCCAGGCCGCATTTTCCGCACCTTTTATGACCTACTGCGGTCCACCCCTCTGATCTCCGTTTGTGTGCGGAACTGTATTTGCAGACCATAAAATACTACCATGATAGTAAAAGTGTCAAAAGCGGTTCAATAGTTTTTGCTTGGAAGAGTTTAAAAGTACTCCCAACTTAATAAACTTCAAATTTCTAAGATAGAGTATGAAATATCTGTCAGATAAGTTGTGGATAGCCTATTCGGCACTTATCAGCAAGTAGTGAAACAGCCCCAAACACTAGTTAGATATTTTGTGCATTAGGATTGTGACAAAGTTTTTTTACTACTGATACGAGTAATATTAGTGAACTCAATATCCTGACCTATTTTTTATTGCAAATTGACAGTGTATGAAGTTTTATGCCTTCCCCGTAGCCTCCCAATCCGATCTATCTTTATTATTCCTCAGCAATAAAGCTTGTAGTCAATATTGTGTATTAGGAAACGTAATAATATTTTTGAAATAATACTTAAAACATTTTTATTTTAAAGTAAAGAGTAACGCAAAACAAAAGTAATTAAATAATTTAGTTACCAAAGGCTATACTTGGCGTAATTTTTTTCTGACTTTCTTAAAGGTTTTAGGATTAATTTATAGCGTCTTTATTGCAACCCTGCTTAAGCCGGCCCTAGACTAACAGTTTTATTGTCAATATCACGCTTCAATTTTATCGAACAATTTATTTGACAATTACCTAGATTGATGGCGCGCGAATTTCAATATCAACCCTAGACACACACGCATACATATATATCAGCCTATATTCGTCCACTGCTGGACATAGGCATCTCTCAATGAACGTCAAGATGACCGATCTCCCTACCCTCAACCTTAGACGGTCAATAATATTACCTAATACGTGATATTGACAATAAAATTGCTCGTCTAGGGGCCGGATAAGAATCAACTTCTCTGATTGTACTCTGGGGAGTGGGATTTATCGGAATTCGGACGTCATATTTAGTCGGGCTACGTCAAGTCCAGCCATCAAATGACGACTAAAATTTGCTTGACACACCCCACAAAACTATGTAGATCCACCATGGATCCACCATCTGCCTATGAATCGATTTATCAGAGAGTACTGTATGAAAATGTTTGCAAATTCTTAGATCATTTGATTGGACGAGTCCTATCCAGCATCCTATTGAAAGTCGACCGTGTTTTGTGCACAAAGGTGCTCTACATGAAGTGTGAAAAGTTTTACATTTCCACGCCATTGATGTACTATACTAAGATCTCACTCTTATTTAAGTACTATCGAGGTAATTGATTCCTAGGCAGTTGACAGACCAACGTCATTTGATCGGATCATGTCAATTCAATGTTATTGTGATGTGGGTTTGACGTTACACGACCAAACTATGTAGGTCTGTCAGGAATCAACTTTTCTGATAGTTCAAATTCTCTAGGTATAGACTTTCATACACATAATATATTTTGTACATTCTATAATAATAGAGCACGGCAATTATAATGATTATAACTTCAATGTAAGAGGAGAACCCTACCTCATATTATATTTATTACATTCCATCTTGTTAATAATATAATATTCATAAATCATAACTTTAATTATAATCAAATCTTTAATTAACTACATCTTAAAAGTGTACACTTAATAGTACCAAAATCCATCGTTTTACTTTTCATTTATTTTACATAACATATTATACGGACATTTAAAAAAATATTATGTGCATTGAGTCATAAGCTAAAACCAGTAAACACAAGTAACAAGGCAGACAGAAACTTCAACAATGAATAATGCCTAGGTTTCAAACTGCCATGCTTCGGCACGAATGGGCCGGCTCGACCGGAGAAATACCACATTCTCACAGAAAACCGGCGTGAAACAGCCCTTGCGCTGTGTTTCGCCGAGTGAGTGAGTTTACCGGAGGCCCAATCTCCTACCCTCCCCTATTCCCTTCCCTTCCTTTCCCTACCCTCCCCTATTCCCTTCCCCTCCCTTCCCTACCTTCCCCTATTACCCTATTCCCTCTTAAAAGGCCGGCAACGCACTTGCAGCTCTTCTGATGCTGCGAGTGTCCATGGGCGACGGAAGTTGCTTTCCATCACGTGATCCGTTTGCTCATTTGCCCCCTTATTTCATAAAAAAACCTTGTGTACATAATACATTTGCGTCGCCAGATCTGTCTTTCCATAGTATGTCTATTGCCCACTGAAAGTAAACTGCTGAGTTTATTCTAAGCTTAACGAAGTACAGCGCAAACATCGCTCGCCCAAATCGTTTCTGGGACACGTATTTGTCTCTACACGTTTGATAAATCGGAAAGCAGACAGTCGCCAAAACATAAGACGTTTAAAAAATACGTGTGGAACTCTGGAACTGCCGCGGTAAAGCTATAATTGCCTAGGCCCTAGCATGTTTTATCAACTTTCGCAAAATATGTAATTCGTATACGTCTAGTCGCGCGCACATAAGGTGCTCCCAGACAGAAGTTATATATAACGTTATAAAACATTTTGTAACACGATAACATTTTATAACATCATGTAACATACGCTACAACATGTCAAAAAATAAACGTCTATTTTGTTATAATTTGTTAAAAAATATTCATACAAAAATGTTATCTAACGTTATATAACTTCTGTCTGGGAGCACCTTTAAACACCGCCAACGATTGCCGAACTGGAACGACGTTATGCTGGCTTCTCACGGCGCGTAATATCACGAGTCGCACCGTTATTCGGCTTCCAATGCCGCACCGTTGTGCCAGTCAGAGTAAGGAGTGTTAGGTTTATTATCGTTACGGTATCTCTTGAGTCGGTCACTGCGATCAAAGCCCTCGATAAATGCCATGCAATAGCTTAAAATATTTCAATTGAAGATTGTACCATTATACTTTTGTTATTCGTAGCATTTTAAGAATAAATGGCGCACCATTTTTAATCTTTGCTAAAAGACGAAGCTTCTGACACAGAGGTCCATGAAAAACTCATTAATACACTTCATGTCCAAAAAAGTGGTCACCAAATTGTCACCTCCGGCCATGTTTCTGTTCGATTCAATTACTTTTCCAATTTGCCAGGCGCCGGATTTTTGGCAAATCCGCAGATTTATGTTTTATATGTTAACGTCTGTTAACGGATTGAATATTAAATAATTCGAATTAACGGATGTGCATAATTGTATTTTTTACACGTTGATAATAATGACATTCATTTTTATATACGTTTCGTACCTACACGTCATTTGAAAGAATAATAATTATTGTATTTACGAAATTTGTACTCCAGAATATTTCTAAATTAGACGCTCCGCACGACTCCGTTGGAATAAGCCATACATTTTTTCGCAAAAAAGTCAATTATTAGACCTATAGTGCAGATATGCATAATATTATAACAAATGCAATAGCATATCTGCACCAAATTACAAGTATCGATTTAGAAGTTATCAAGTTAATGAGGTTAGCCCGTTTAAACAAACAAATTGTTTAGGATTATCATAATAGAAATTTGCATGTTAGATCAAAGAAAAAAATCAAAGTATTTTATAATAACAGCATTAATAGTTACAAAATTATCCTATTTGTTAAAAATGTACACGGGCCGCGGGGTAATATTTCTTTGCAAGTACAATTTGTAGGTAAGTATCATAAAGGTAATATTATATTATAAGTATTGGTTTCGAATTTTATTTCGATTCGGTCAGAGCGCCAGCGATAAACCAATCATAAAAGTATTATCTATGATTTTATTATTTTTTTCAATAAAACACGTGTCACAGCACAAATCTAATTTGACATTTCATAGCAATAAAGAGGTGGTATATGCTATCTATGCGGGGCGATAGCCGTGCCTGGCACCGGCGTTCCATTTTCAAAGCGGGCCCAGTCAAGTCAGCCATGGCATGCAGAACGGTCGAAAAACAGAAATATCGAAAACGAAAATCGTCCAAAAATGAGGACGACAACGACTGCGCGAGCTTGGCGTGGCTGCTCAACTTTCGTCTGGACGATTTCGTGAACATCAAAGTGCCGGAGGACAGTCCTCAGGAGGTGCCGGACTGCAGCAAGAAGCCTCCGCTTACATACCCTGAGCTTATCGAAAGGGCACTCAGAGACAAAGGAGAGCTCACCGTGTCTGCTATATACCAGTGGATATCGTAAGTTTTTAATTCATTACCAAAGGAACTATTTTTTAAACGCCAAAACCATTGAGATGTATTTGTAACACGTTTTGTTGTCTTTAGCATAATTATGAGGCAAAGACAAAACATCACAAGGCTATTATAGATAATTCTTATTAGAAATGTTATGTAAGATGTATGTAGTGCTCCTTTGCTCAAAAGTTTCACACAATATAATATTATGCTTCTTTTTTAAGAAAATAAATACGTTCTTCTAACATTCTAAAACTTTATTATGTCTTTTCTCGTTGCAACCAAAGTCTTGCAATTAAAACCATTCATGGTTATTTGAAAACCAAACCATATTTAGTTCATCTATTCTATTTATATACGTAATTTTGCTGAAATTGATTACAAATACAAATATTTCCAATAATGTTCGGTCTGAGTCGTGGCTCACTAGATTTCCTTTCATCGAAAGCCGTTGGCAACTAGAAATTGATTTTGTGTTTAGTTTCATTAAAGGAAACCTGGATAGGTCGTTTATGATTAAACAAATCGTTATCATCATCATCTCTACTTCTTCTCTACCATGTAGCGTACAAAAAGGTGTAACAAAACTACGTGATAATACTTTAGGGTGTGTACATATTGTGTCCCTTATTATAGAGTTCACTGTGGAGATAGCAGCGCTGAAAAAGCAAAACTTTTTTTGTGATTTGTATGGTCATGAATTTTTCCATACACAAGTGAAAAAGCTAGTTAAGTTTCAGCGCTGCTACTTTCACAGCGAACTCTATACAGGGGGGACCCATACGCATATACCTTCTATACAACTATTCTACCATACAACTTGTATGGTAGAAGGGATAAGAAGGCTCATTCTTGCATTCCATTGTTATGTAGTGCCAGTAAATTATAGGGGATGGTGATTATGACCAAGATTAAGGTTTCATACAATATTCTGTCTGATTTGTAAATGAAAAAACTACCGATAAGGGATGACTAACAAAATAACTAATAATCTTTTCCACCATCACGCGTACATTTCAAAAGCAGTAGAGATGACATCGTGACACTAAATTTTGTATATCACAACCACATCACAACATGTTATATAACAACATAGAGATAAACTACGATAACATGGCCGGCGCGCCCCTCCAAAATTCAAAATGCGTTGTCAAAACGTTGTCTTGCGCGGTCGGATAGTTATGATTAGTTGACCAACAAATCTTGGTAATAAGTGACATATAACGAGTACTGATTGATTGGTTGAATACTTACTGTAGGTCTACCAGAATCTGATGGCAATTTTTGACAGCAAATTTTCAAAAAATATCCATGATCATTGGATAAATTATTATATTTGCATGTTTGAAACACAGAATCAGCCGCTATTAGAAAAAAATAGGATCAAAATGTTTTGTTCCAATTACCCCGGTATTGCTAGAGTTAATTTATTTTCTCACTTTTTGCCATCAGATTCCAGTAGACCTATACATACAAACTCATTCATAAGGATGTGACTACAAACATTGAAACAGTAATTTGGAGGGGCGTGCCATGTTATCGTAGTTTATCTCTAACAAGTTGTGATGCTCTCAGGTCCTCCCTTCATTGACTCAGCTCTGTTCAGTCGTTTGCACTTTGCCTTTGTATTACATCTTTTCAAAGATAGTTGTGCTCCTCCTTATTAAATAATATATACATATGGGATTTCAATTTGTCGTCTTATAAGGTGTGACGTGATTTACCGTGTTCCTATGCAGCCGACTTGCCGACAAAACGGAGACATGCCAACACGCCGACTTGCCGACAAAACTACGACACGCCGACAAAACACCGACACGTCGACAGTTTAGCCCGACAGGTTTACGCGGCCCAAGGGAAATACGTGCGAGGGCCATGCGAATCTGTATTAATATTTTGATATGCATAAGACTATCCAGTGTGTCCACTGTTGACTGAGATACACTGCTAGCTATTTCATAGTAATAAGCGGACCCGACAGATGTTGTTCTATACACAATAAATGGATATGTAATGAAGGTTTTTGAAAAAGGCTGGTTACACTTTTTATAGACAGTACATTAACAAAAAAATAAATAATTACTCATATGCAGTTGAAATATATTTAAAAAAAAAAACAATAAAAAAAGGCACAATTTTAAGCCATTGAAATATCCTAAGTATAAAACAATAACTTTTAATTAAGTATATTTCACCTAGTAAGCTTTAATTTTAATATACTCTTATTATTCGTAGTTAAATACGAAATGTGTGACTTGCCTCGTAGCGTCGCCCATGGCATCTAGTAAGCTCATTCGTGCCGAAGCATATATCCCTCGCGCCAACATGATTTAATCAAACACCCCTTTCATGATTAGAGGGATTATCTTATCATTATCTTGCTACTACAAATCTATTATTTTCTCACGCGTACATTGCTGATAAGAGGTGATAAAAAATTAATAACGTTATCAGCAACGCTTCGGTAAATACCGTGCTGATAAGCCAAATCCATGTTATAAGTGTGTATAAGACGTGTGTAATTATGTTAAACACTAGAATCTAGATAATTCCCGCAACTCCGTTGCACCAAAATTTTTTATTGCACATGGGTTCATTTTCCGGGATAAAAAGAATTCTATGTCCTTTCCGGGACTCAAAATATCTCCATACCAAATTTCACCAAAATCTGTTTAGGCGATTAAGGCATTGTAAATGTAGCCCACATGACTAAACAGGGAACATAATATCTTATATCTTTAAACGAGCAATTCTTATATATGTATATATATATAATTCAATTCAAGCAATTCTTATATATATATATATATATATATATATATATATATATATATATATATAATTGGAATCTCGGAATCGGCTCCAACGATATAGGGGGTTTCGGGGGCGATAAATCGATCTACTTAGGAATCATTTTTAGAAAATGTCATTTTATTCGTGTTTTATCGAATACCGAGCAAAGCTCGGTCAAATATCTAGTAATTGTTAAACAAAGAAGAACAATCTGAAATGCATTGCTGTTCATGGACTGCCTTTGGTTCAGCTAAAGGTATATAATTATTTGACTGTACTTAATCACACAGAAAGCTGCTGTAAATAACGTTAATTATTATGTGGTGGTACCCACAATTCGCCTAACATTCCTGCATCGCGCTATCGAAGTTTTCTAAGCGCGTCAGTATATATACGACAGCTGAAATGTATCACGTGGGCTTCGGCCTGACCGAGCATACCACCTCGCTCGGTCGGAAGATCTTCCTTTGTGGCTTTCACGCATTATTCCCACATTGGTGACCCTCGACAGAACACGCCTCCTTCATCATCATCACTCCCCGCCCCTCCGCACCGCGCCAGCCAGCATCGCCTCATCGGGTACCTCGCCCACTAGCCGCAATGTACCGCGGCCTGGGCGACTCCGCATCGGCATCATCGGGCTTTCTCACTACACCGACCGGTCAGCAAGCAGAGCACATCTCTCCTGGTTAGCACGTAGCATCGGCCCCGCACGGCAGCTATCCGACTCACTGGATCCCGTGCAGCAGCTTACAGTTCCGACTCACTGGGACTCACTGCAACAGTTCCGACTCACTAGAACTCTCTGGCACTGGCGACTCAAGCGAACAAGACTTCAAGATTCGACCTCCGGTCTTCGGGGGGGAGTGATGTGGTTGGTACCCACAATTCGCCTAACATTCCTGCATCGCGCTATCGAAGTTTTCTAAGCGCGTCAGTATATATACGACAGCTGAAATGTATCATGTGGGCTTCGGCCTGACCGAGCATACCACCTCGCTCGGTCGGAAGATCTTCCTTTGGCCTCCACACTTATATCCCACAATTATTACACTGCTGATCATAATCAAAAGCTTTGAGCTCAAACTAGGGGCATGCTTAGTTTTTTGCTTTTCTTCTAGTTAAATGGTCGATGTTGCATTACATCAGGTGATTCTTTTGCTCAACTCGAAAAAAGACAGTCATGTCCAATCGATGTGGAACCGCGTGTCATCGCGTTACAAAGAGCCAATATTACATTTGTAATGGCATTACCGGGGTCTTTGTATTCTTTGTATTCCGCCTGTATGCCGACTTATTAAATTTGACTCCCACTAGTACGCTTTAGGAAAATATTGGCTGTAATGACTTGTTTGGAATCATCATCAATACTTTGAGACCTACGGTTGAACACACAAAATATGTTTATGTAAACGTTTGTATTGCAGCGAGTTGACGATGGATTACCAAAGTGGCCACCATGATTTCTTCTTACAAATTATAAAATTCTCGTGTCACAATGATAGTTACCGT
Organism: Lysandra bellargus; assembly: GCA_905333045.1. NCBI lineage: Eukaryota > Metazoa > Arthropoda > Insecta > Lepidoptera > Lycaenidae > Lysandra > Lysandra bellargus. The sequence continues at coordinate 6,809,181 of HG995338.1, forward strand.
ACTCCTCCGAAACGGTTTACTGATTTTATCAAATTTTATATACATATTCAGTAGATCTGAGAATCGGCTACTGGCTACTTTTTATATTAACTAGCAATTTGACCGAGCTATTGGATAAAACACGAATAAAATGACATTTTCTAAAAGTGATTCCAAGCTAGATCGATTTACCGCCCCCGAAACCCCCTATATACTAAATTTCATTAAAATCGTTGGAGCCGATTCCGACATTCCAATTATATAATATATATACAAGAAATGCTCGTTTAAAGATATAAGATAAGTACATAATATTTTGTTGAATAAATAATAGTAAATTATTACAACTCGAGACTGACGGCGACCATTATTTTGTGCAACGGGATAGCGATCGACGTTGCCATGGTGCCATACTTATTCAGTCACTTCAATCAAATAATATGGGCGAAATACTTTATATGGCAAAACAACGTCTGCCGGGACAGCTAGTAATTTATAATATTATTATCTATAAATCGTTTTATAAATTATTGTGCTATTTCAATAAATTGTTACACACAATTGCTTGTGATCTCGTGGGGTAGCGGGATAAATCCAGCCTTATAATCATGACGACAAATAAATGTTTCTGATGACATTATGGACTTCGGTCTTCCATCTGGCTCAGTACATCTCCATTGACGCCACGTGGTGAGTGGTAACCTTAAGACTTCGGCGTACTAGACGGCTTATCCTAAATCTATGCAAGGTTAACAAAACTAAATGATAATGCTATAGGCAGTGTAGGGTGTGTATATGGTTCTCTTATATATTATAATTCTCAGTGAAAGTAGCAGCATCGAAGGAGCAACATTTTTTGTTATTTGTATGGGCAAGCGCCCTCGCGTCATGAATTTTTCACATAAAAAAACAAAAAAAGTGAATCTTTCAGCGCTGCTACTTTCAGAGCAAACTTTATATAGGGGACCCACCTTAGTATTTAAGGTGGGACACCTATATAGAGTTTGCTGTGAAAGTAGCATCGCTGAAAGAGTCACTTTTTTATCACTTAGTTCTGTTACACCTCATACATTCGCGCCGCAGCGCCGCCGCTCCCGCCCCGCTGCCCGCTGATTTCGAGACTGAAGCCTCATGGTGATGATGGCCAAAGAGGATGTAAACTGTATACTACGTAACAAGAGGTCGGACTTAGAAGAAAAAAAATAAACATCCATTATTTTTTTAATTTGAAACTGAAGTTAAAATTTTTAACTGCAAAACCTTTCACTCTAAACATACCAAAAATTAAAAAAATAAAAAATAAAAAAGAAATGAGCTCAAATAAATGTTTTATTTCAATAAAAATTATTGTACATAGCTAAATAAATAGGGTAAATTAAACAATAAAACAGATTTAATCCACAAGCATTTGTTGATTTCTATTAATAATATTACAGTACAGTTTTATGTATTTTATTTATAAATTTAATAGAATAGCTGTCTATGCTACTCTACTAACTACTTGATTGGCTTATACAGTAAACTCTATATAGGGAGGGGATTAAAGCTGCGCGTCCACCAGGTCGGAATCGGGACGTACGGTGCGGACGGCGCGTCGTGTAGTCATATATTTGTCAGGCGCAGAATGACGTTCCAGTACTTCTAGTGCAGTTCACAGTAGTCAATACCATAATTAATAGTAAAGCAACAAATCCGTCCGCTGCGTACCTACGCTCCGATTCCGATCCAGTGGACGCGCACCTTTATACATACACACTTAAGTATCATTACTTTGTTTTGTTACACCCTGTATACGACAGCTGAAATCTATGGCGTGGGCTCAGGCCAGCTGCATACCACACCTCACGTCTTGATCAGAGGATTTTTCCTTGGTGGCCGTACCACTCATAATCCCATACCTTCCTTCTCCTCCTAAAATCTCCATAACAGCTATTGCTTGCAGACTAAAATGTTGCAAACTAGTATAGGGACCTAAAAATCTGAAATTCATGAAACATTTTTCATTTACTACATTTCCATACAGTTTACATAAATTATTAAGTATACTTATCAACCTTATGTATTATTACAATAAAACAATATACACATTTTAACATTTTCCAAATTAACTGCATACTGATATACATTATAATATTTTCTATGAAATAATAATCTATCTTTTTCATATTAATATAGTTTATGTTGTAAATTATTGTACAAATATGCAAATAATACTGCGACATACTTTGTATTAGAACATGGTATGACGTAGTTATGTTTTGCTTCAATTTATCAATTTACGGTTACATTTACATTTTACAATGGCTTACCTTTCGTTTTTCATTAATTAATCCACTTAATTTACAATTTTTGTATGAGTTGCTACAAAATAATTTTCACAAAATGAAAATCGAACTTTGAATTTTAAACTCCTTCTTCGTCTTTTTTCTCATGTAGTTTATATTCTCTATGGTCTTTTTTATCAGCCAATCACAGTCCACCTTGCACAGATTATCTGATTGGGTACAGTTGCTACGTTTAAATTTGGAACCCAAATTTTTTTTTGTTCGGGAATTTCGTCCACCTGATGATGGCGACGGTAATGTAACGGTGATCATTATATAACCCGCTGCAGACTGCACTCCGGTAAATAATACCCCGCGATAAATCCGCGGCGGCGTTGATTTCAATTAGTTGAGCTAATTAATTTTCTCCGTGACGCTTTATTATTATCGCGGTTGTACCTCATTATGATTTACTGGATGTTGCGACTATTTGCACACAAAATACCGCAGAAACCGTACTTTTTGATGCAATATTGAGGAATAATTTGCAATTGCTAGTTCTTTATCTTTGCATAAGATTAAAATAAATCTAAAAGGTTAATTTTATTGCTTGAAAAATATGAGATATTTGCTCATAATATTTAAAATATATTTTTCATGAAGTAAAATATATATTTTGAATTAATAGCTTATCATGAGTCCGTATAAGATAAAAAAAATATATACTTTATTTTGTTACCAACTAGCATGCAAACAATAATTGTTCGTGGTCTGTTGAAACCACTTAGTTTGGCACTTTTCCACTACAGTGAAAAAGCAAGTCTTCCCATTATATCAGGTTTAAACTTCCTCAAACAAGGCTATTGTTTATGCACTGACAAATCAGTTGAGCAGCTGCGTTGACGGCGTGACGCATCGACCCGTGCTGGCTCGTGACGGGACGGCCGTCACGTGACGTGATAGTAGCGATACAGTCGATCGCATTCGAGGGTTAATCCCGCATCAAGATGTTTAATTCATTTTATTCATTAATAGAGTTAGTGTCTAAGCACACTAAGCCGAAAATACACGGCCGAAGTTCGGCATGATTATGCCTGCAATGCGCTACGCGTACGCTATAACGCCACGTAATTTCGGCATGGTGTGTCATGTGTAATTTAAAATACATTGCAGGCGTAATTATGCCGAACTTTGGCCGCGTCATTTTGGCTTACGGCCGTTCCCAATATTTGATCTATCTCTGGTTTTGCCCTACTAGAGATAGGAATAGCTCACATTACGGTGCGTCCACATTTGTATCATTTGCGCGATCAGATCTCAAATCAGATCTCCGTCGCGATCATCGCGCCGTATCATGATCGCTAGTGTGGACGCAAAATGATACGCGTATCATGATACAAAGTATCATGATACGCGTATCATTTTGATACGGCGCGATGATCGCGACGGAGATCTGATCGGAGATCTGATCGCGCAAATGATACAAAAATGTGGACGCACGCTTAGACATTAGAGACATATTATATTTTATGTCAATTCAATGTTAGCTGCGATCGGTCGTATGTCAAACCAGAGATAGATTGAATATTGAGAACGGCCGTTAGTGTGTTTGGACTTAAGACACTTGAGCCAGACTTCCCTCATTTTATAAAAAAAACTGATAGACAGGAGTATATGAGCCCTATAGAGGTAAAAATGACCAGCAACTATGTATGAATTTCGGTCGCAGTTATTTTAGGAGATATCCAGTTCAGAAGATCTACCTACCCTCGTTAAATTATAAAGCTCAGTTTTTATCTTATTTTCTTAGGCATAACAGCATGAAATCTTGTCTTCCACTCCTGGATGCTTTTGATAGTTGCTTCCCACTGACATACTCCCTTAAAATATTATAGACTTTGACATGCTCTATGGTTTAAAAACATCTATTATTCAATTTCAGGGACCACTTCCCGTTCTACAAGGCGAACGATGAGCGCTGGAAGAACTCTGTCCGTCACAACCTCTCCATCAACCCTCACTTCCGGAAGGGCGCCAGGGCGTCTCAGGGCGCCGGGCACCTCTGGTCGTTAGCCGCTAACGCCATAGACCTCCTGCCGTTAAGACAACCTCCCCCCAAGACTGATTACGACCACGTTATGGATTGTCCTAAGGTATTTATTCTTTCCTGAAGGCAGGTCACTGCAGCGATGACGTCACTGCGCCCCATAAGGGTCTATTATGACTGTCCCAAGGTATTAGGCTCAATTTACACCGCCGCGGAATGGAACGGAATGGAAGCGTCAATTTCGTCTCACGAGTCATGACGCGGGAATTGGCACTGGAGAATTTTCGAGAATTCCACGGAAGACGCGCGTCCAATTTTTTGGCTCGTATTTAATTTGTGTTTAAACTGTTGACATAAAGTTCATTGCACTAAATACAGTTTTTTTTTGCAAAAAGTAGCTTCCATTCCATTCCGTGGCGGTGTAAATTAAGCCTTAGTGGGTAGTAGTGGAAGAAGGTGAAATTAATGATTAGGATAACGCTTAACCTAAGTACGAACAGTATGTAACGTGGCGATTGCGTTTGCGAAATTATCGAATGCAACTTGAATAAAACCCTGGGAGTAAAAGGTCTTGTGATTTTCATTATCATCACTACCTAACTAAAGTTTTCCTGTCGTTTGCACCACATGCTTGTTTGGTTGATAAGAAAAATTGAAACGTAATGGTAATTATTATCGTTATAATGCTGGATTCGGTCGTATTCACATCATATTAAGCGTACGCGAGAGAAAACATGAAAAAAAACAATATCCATATCCATACTAATATTATAAATGCGAAAGTGTGTCTGTCTGTCTGTCAGTCTGTCTGTCTGTCTGTCTGTTACCTCTTCACGCTCGAACTACTGAACCGATTTTGCTGAAATTTGGCATGGAGATTTTTGAGTGCCGAGAAAGGACATTGGATAGTTTTTATTGTATACCTAGCATACCTGAGTTTGGACAGTAGACTTTTTACTTTACATACTATTTTCATGGGTATTAGGGCCAACCCACACGTACCACAAACACACGACAACCACAACCACACCGCAACCACACCACGTGGTCGGGCGTATATTTCGTATTGTAAATGATCTGGACCATTCACACGTACCACATTTTGCAGTCGTTGTCGACCACTTGTCAGATAACTTGTCAGACGCAACCACGGCCGACCACATCGCAATCACGTCGCAACCACATCGCAACCACAACGTTGCGTCGATGCAACGACAGTGCGCGCACACCGCCCGCGCTCTGTCCCTCCCTCCGTTTCATTGACTTTCGTACGTAACCACATCGCAACCACATCGCAACCACGTCGGCATTTTGTCGGTACCACAACGCAACTACAAAAAGTTGCAGCGACACCATTCATACGTAACCGTTGCTCGACGACATTTTGTCGTTGCGATGTCGTGTAGCTGTGGTACGTGTGGGTTGGCCCTTATAAGGGCTCATACTGATATAACAGTCGCTCTTTCATTCGTGTTCTAAATTTGTTAATTGTTTTGTTCCAGGTGATTGTGCTGGACGAGGCCGCGATAGCAGCCGCTAGCATCATACCCGACCAGGACATTTACACTGGCGGGACGTGCAGTAAGTACTTTATTTACTTCCAACAACCAGTTAGTTACTAAGTAGATGTAGCCCGCAACTGTCGCCCAAAAAATTGTATAGCATTTTGCGGCTAAAGATATATCCTACGTGTTTTATCGGAATGTCACCACCAGAAGGTCACCAAATTTCATTTGCTAAATCACTATCTAACGCTGAATCTGTACAAATAAATTGAACAGACTACACGATTTTGTATTATGATGTCATTTGGATATCTTCAGTCTAATCAGTCAGTCAGTCATAATTCAGTCTATAATGTTATTTTTTTATAGTGTGTTAATATTACGTCTTAAGCCCAGTACATAAAACAAATATTGCCTATTAAGATATTTCTTTAATAACAAAATGTACTGTTATAAACAATAATATTATCTTTAGCAAGTTTTAACTAAGTTTTTGTTTTTATTCCAGTGTTTCTAAACCCGGTGTCGATGGAACAAGTGGTGAGGGAGAGCGGCCTCATCACAGGACTCTAAGTGGCAAATTAAGGGCTAAAGACATTATACGATCTGCAGGAATAGGTCCTTTTGTCATCTAAAAAGTACTCTATATTTTAATGTCTGCCCAGGACAAGGTAAACAATTTTACGGTGATCGGTAAGAATTTATCTATCAGTAACAACTCAAAAAGATTATGACCTTATTTTCCTGCAGAGCGGATAAGTGTAAAAACTAATAGAATTAAGACTCCTAGTAGAAAAAGGCACGTCTTGTTTTGATTTATAATTCATGAAACATTTATATTACTTTAAATCAAAAGGTAGGTTTCTTTGAAAAGATTTAAAGCTCTACAAACTTTAATTTTACTTTAAAGATACGGCACGAAAATGTTTAGCAAATAACTTGGATTTAGGTAGTTATTATTATTAGTTTATAATAGTTAATGTAATGAAAGTAAACTAAGATATTAGTTATAATTACTTATAATAAACCATTGCAACTTAGATTATTATGTTTCATTAAAATGATCTTGAGTGAGGATATTTGATTTAGAAAGTATGATATTTTAAGCCAACGCTGTTATTATTAACGCTGTTATAGCGTCAGTGCCTTTCAAGAGAAACCTTTGAGTCACAACTCACATTGTAATTATATATATTACACACTCACACAATTACAATACATACTTTCTTATAATAATAATCTACTCTCTGCTCTCTAGATCTCTATTTTTTCATATACTAATTATTGATCCGTGGTCACCGCCATTGGTTTCACATCTTATAAATGTATACTTTACTTTATTATAAAACTAGCGACCCGCCCCGGCGTTGCACGGGTATAAAATATATAGTCACTGAAAAAAATATCAAAATCGATAGCCTATGATCCTTCACGTGGTCTACTTCTTATCTGTGCCAAATAACATAAAAAATTCTCCAGTAGTTTGCGAGATAAGCCCTTTTAAATTTTAATTATTTCCCCCTTATTTGAAAGGGCTTATCTCGCGAACTACTATAGGCTATTCCTCAATAAATGGGCTATCTAACACTGAAATAATTTTTCAAATCGGACCAGTAGTTCCTGAGATTAGCGCGTTCAAGTTAGCCCTTTCAAATAATTTTCCCCGTTTTTTCCACATTTTCCTCTATTTCTTCGCTCCTATTAGTCTTAGCGTGATAAAATATGGCCTATAACCATCCTCAATAAATGGGCTATCTAACACTGAAAAAATCATCAAAATCTGTTGCGTAGTTTTAAAGATTAAAGGGAACAAAGGGACATGAGGGAAAAAAAAGCGACTTTGTTTTATAATAAGTATAGATGTAAGTCTATTAGGAGACCCCAATAAACGAAAATAAAAATAAAATAAAATACAAGACAAATAAATAGAAAATATATTATACACAATGCAGCTCTTAAAGCTCACATCAGTCTTAACCGTAAGGATTATTAGAGAACATAATATTTAGCTTAAACTTATCTTCTAATACATAGAGCATTTAGATTGTAGTTGGTCGCTGTTAAGCATTTGTGTATTAACCCACAAAAATTAGTTAATTTGAGTTAAGAATGCAGTCTTGTTCTGAATGATCTAAAGCACATGAATGCATTCATAACTCGATAGGTAATTTTAGTGGGACGATACACAAATGCTTAACTCAGATCGATTATTTTCCTGCAAAAAATCACTAAATTAGGGGCCACCAAATGGCGGACCGCGGTCCGCGTTCGGACCGCCGACCCCCTGTGTGCGGACTTGGTGCGGACCAAGCATTTCGAAGATGAACTTCGTTAAAAATAAATTTCGGTCTCGACTTACTGATGAACATATCCAGGATTTAATGTCAATAGCTAGCATGTGGCTAGCATCAATATTCCGCTCTAAACTTTAGAGAGATAAATAATAATAAGCTACAAAATTCAAAATGGTCACTTTTGTCATTGATATCTAAATAAATACTTTTGTAATTTCCGTAATCACCTATGTTTCATAATTATTTTTTTAAGAAACGTGTGAACCGCGAAGGTCATTTCATTTCTTAAAACGGACCCAGAGCGAAACTAATTGGTGACGGTGTGAACTCTGTACAAAATAATTTAAAGAGCAATTTGTTATATTTAAAGAATACACCTGTTTTCTTTTGCTACTACAAATCACACGCTCCGCGTAAGGACCAAACCACGGTAACCGTACATTTTCCTGCGATAAAAAGTCGTTTCCCATAGTCTACTCAATGTCCATGTCAAATTTTATAAAAATCGACCCAATATTTTCGGACCTTTTTCGATACAAACAAACAAACATTATCTCCTTATTATTAGTATAGATATAATCAGCGTTTTAACGGTATATGAACAAAGCGCCCTCAGTACGAGGCCCTCTGTATTAGCTGGGTTCCGCTTGATTTGGCGCCTTTGATCCCTGAGCTTATTAACCCCTAAACACAACGTCACGGTACGGTCGACAAAAAAATAAATACGCTGACAGATAATAAAATATAATATTTTTTCTTGTAAGGGTTGTGTAAGGTAAGTCCAAAACTTACGTTAAAATGTACGTGCGTACGTCTATCTGGATAAAAGTCATCAACGCATACAATAAGTAAAGAGTTTTTGTAATAAAATTAAATAAAAAAAAAAAAAAAACTAAGTAGTTTTAATGTTACGAGGACCAAAATATATTTTGCGAGTTCAAAATAAACCGGAGCGCAAGTTTGGTTGACATTACTGCTCGTAAAACAGTCATTCGTTCCACTAAACTGCAGGACTAACTATTAGTATTTAGTTAAAAAAAAGACTAAAAAAAGTAAAACTAAAAACAGCTCCTGCGTCAGTTCACGGTTGCAGGCCTGATTTCAACAAAGCCAGACTACGGCATCAAAATCGGTGTGAGACATAATAATTGAATGTTTTTAAACAGTGCACTTTTAAGTAATTAAATTAAAATAATTAAATTAAATTAAATAAAAAAAATTTAAACAGTACACTTTTATGCTTACTGTACTTTGCTTTGCAGGTGTCAACTCTTTTAGGGGAGTAGGGATTTCGATACGCCAAGTGCACGCAATTATAAATTAAAGCAATTATAATTAATTATATTGAAAAAACTGTCCTTTTTGACGTAATACTATAGGACCCTCAGAAATGTTACAAATCTGGTAATGAGATATATACATATCTTCATAGCCTTATCTAGGTTTGAGAAGAACCAGAAACACGATTAATGTATTTTGCCTCGATACATTTCTCGATCGAAATGACCTCTCAAAAATACGAAATTTGAATATTATTTTTAAACGAAAATAGGTTGTAGGAAATTAGCCTAATTGATAGACACCTTTGCAACTCAAAATCGTATAGAAGCATTTTGCAAAATGCTCCTAGTTAATGGAATCAGGCGTTACTTTGCGGAAATCCATAGCTTAAAATTATTTAGTTTGTTATTATTTTTAGCAATATTCCGCGAAATAAACCTCCACCTTTAAGTAAATGAGTGAGTGCACGCATAGGCATGCGTACAGCACCTCCCTCCTCCCACACTGCCTATGCGTACACTCGCATGCAAGAACTTGCAAACAACATTATTGCTTGTGTGGTGGTGGTGTTTGCAAGTTCTTGCATGCGAGTGTACGCATAGGCAGTGTGGGAGGAGGAAGGTGCTGTACGCATGCCTATGCGTGCACTCACTCATTTACTTAAAGGTGGAGGTTTATTTCGCGGAATATTGCTAAAAATAATAACAAACTAAATTTTAAATGCCCCTAGTTATTTTTTTAATAATTATAATTACGTTTTTCGCATGTTTTCCGAGCGAGCCGATAACTTCTGACGGCAGCGTATTTAAGCGACTTTATAGTTATATACAAATTAAGTATAAAATTGCCCTTGCGGTAAAATTGCTTTCAATATAGCGCCTTAAATAGTTTATTTCTGTGGCTCTTTCAATATTTTTTTTTCAGCCCAGATTTGTAGCATTAATTTTGTAGATTTAGCTATATATTATATTTTGCTTGTAATTTTCAATTTGACTGTTATTTGTTTTATATTTCTGTATGTTTAGTAATGTGGTACAACAGGTATTTTACTATTTCATCCCTCGATCGCGGATTTTTGGAAATCTATTGTTCTTCTATTGCTATCGCGGTCGAACTCGACCGCTTGGGGCTTGATAGGTTAATATAGTTGTGTAATCAATTTATTACCCTTTTATGTAGTCTGTATAGGTATTATATTAAGACCATCCCCCGAGCAAACGACCTTGGTCATACATTTGCCGCGTTGCCGAGATCGCACCAAAACCCTATTACTTATCTTAGTTCAAAATTGTGTAAAAAAAAAATCAAATCGTAGAATATAAAGTTTATGAAATTGTCGATCTATTGGCGTGTGTTTCAAATAAAAGTAATTGTAAATACTAAGGACATCTCCAGATGCTGAATGTATGTTTGAATTTAAAAAAAATTGTTTTACTTTGGAAGCTGATATTATGAGTATAATAAACAAATATAGAAAGAACATTTAAAACGTGGGAACGAATGTTGATATACTGAAGATTATTGCGGTATTTTTATTATTACTTTGTAGTTTTCAAATTATGATTTCATAAGGCCCTAAATACGGTAAATTACGGAATCTCCGTAGGGAACGCCCTTAAACTAAATTACGATGGTTTACTTAGTAGCTGTATTTTACTAACAAGTAAATAAATATTATGTTAGACTATTGTTTTTAACTCACCATCAATACCTTCTTTTAATGAAAATACATTTCTGGTGGGCAGATTAATGTTTTCAATTATTTCAAAATTCATATTTTCATGTTATTTAGTAAGTACTAGGTTTTAGATGCTCCTAAGATCTTGAAAATAATATTACCTATATTACATATAAAATATTTTAATTTTTTTGGTTGATAAAAGGCTATAGGCTTTTCCAAAAGTCTTGTTTACATGCTTTGTAGTGCATTTATCAAGCCCTAATTTTATACGCTCAGGCGTTTTTGACATAGCTAATTATTGTTAATCGTAGAACTGTCAAATTTTTTCTCTTATTATTATGGTGATGTAGCTATATCGTTTCCCCGGTAGCAGGTCATCCAAGAAAATTCCTACGATGGACATCTACTGGAGAATAATTATTGTAATCTCCTTAGAAGTTTCTCGAATAAAGCAACCTGGACAATTTTGAGGTTAGGGTTTGACATATTGCGTGCAGCGCCATCTGTTATCCGAGTCGGGTCAACTGTAGTAAATTAACCCTGAGCTCCGTGCCGCAGGGATTATGTGGGATCAAGGGCTCACGTTATAATGGCCGCATTGATTTAGATCCACCGAAGACTTAAAATTAAGATTCCCCTTGCAAATCTCTCGCCGTAAACAGAGCCTCATTGTTTATTAAGACACGTTGATCTACAATTTATTGTTTAATAACCTCGAGTCATTTTGTAATTTCGAATTACTTTATATTCATTAGCGTTTAATGTTTAAGACGTAAATTTTTATATCTAAAATGGGTTGGCGGTGGAAATATTTTAGGGCCAACTTTATATCGACGGTGGAAAGGCAAAAGTTACCAAGCGCCGCAAGTTATTTTTACAGCAGAGCCGTTTAAAGATTCATTTTTTCTTTAAAAAATCGTAGAAAATTAGCTATTAGAGATATTTGAAAAAATCCAACGGATTTTAAAAGTATTTTAATGCCTTTATGAATTGGTTTATTAAAAAAAGGTATTTCTGTACATTTTGCGTAGAAGTGGCGTTTGGTTACAATTTACCTAAATTTTGAAGCAGGTAAAAGTTACCAACCGACAAAAACGTTTTATTTTTCAATCTAGTCGAAGCAAAATGGGATAAGTAGAGAATTATTTTTTTTATTGAACAAGCAAAGGAGTCTAAATTTAATAATATTCCATTATTGTAACAAGCAATGTACTACTACAATGTACAATGTACTATACGACAAATAAAATTATGTTAGTGTAAGTAATTATTTACCTGCCACCAAATAAATTTGACCTAGAACTCAAAAGCTTTTACTTTTTAGATTCAGTGAGGAAATTTGCTCAGTTTAGTTATGCTGCAATCGAAAATAACTGAAGTTAAACTGTTGAAGAAAACCTTATCAAGTATACAATATTTGAAATATGCCTTTGAATAAATTATTTTTAAACAAATAATTGAAGCCGAGTTCCTCGGTAAAAACAATATTCAGTATTAGTGAACCGTACTACGTACCGTACGTAGTACGTACGTACTTACCGACTTCTAAAATGTATGAAGATTGAGTACAGATAAATGATAACATAGTTGCGGCTTAGGCCAATCGTAGAAATCGGCCAAGTGCGAGTTAAACTCGCGCACGAAGGGTTCCATACCATTATAGAGCAAAAATAGGTTTTTAGGACCCCTTTATTTATCTATTTTATTTCAATTTTATTATTATATATAAAAGTGTAAATACAATTGAGTATTTTGTAAACATTTCAAGTGCCTAGCTGTTGCAATTATTAATATCTAGAAAAAAAGGCCAGAAAAATTGAAAATTAATTTTATTATTAGAATTTGTTGTTACAGCGGCAACGGAAATACGCTCTCTGTGAAAATTACAGATGTCTAGCTGTAGCCGTTCTTGAGATACAGCCTGGAGACGGACAGACAGACGGACAGACATCAAAGTCTTAGTAATAGGGTCCCGTTTTTACCCTTTGGGTATGGAACCCTAAAAATGCACTAATATAAAATAAGAATTATGTAACAATTTACCGTTTTTTTTACACTTTATTGTTTTTACCGTATTCATAAGAATACGGTATTAATTTAGTTTTTGCCGAGGAAGTCAGTTTCAATTTTTTGTTTGAAAATAATTTATTTTTCTCTTTTTTACGGGTAATCAACAAGGAAACATTATAGTTTCGGTCTGTCCGTCCGTCTGTCTGTCTCTCCGCGGTTTTGGTCAAAGACTATAGGACCTATAAAGCCGTAATTCGACATGAATGCACATATTAATAATGCCGACAAAATGATATAAGTACATATAAAATGTACATCTACCCTACACATAGATTTTTTCGTGTCCATCGCAAAACATTTTCATTTCAAAAATCATTTTTCGATTTCGCGGTCCATTTGTAATATTATTGCCCATAATATTATTGTTTTATTGAAGTGACTATACCTACTAAAGAGTATGTCACCATGGCAAAGTTCATGATTTCTATCCCGTCGCACAAACAATAGTCGCCGTCAGTCTCGAGTTGTAACAATTTACTATTATTTATTCAACAAATGAATACACTTATTAATATAAAGATAAAAGAGTAGATGTTGCCCGATTCTCAACCCTAGCTCGCTAAGATTCATGAAAGTCGGTCGAGCCGTTTCAGAGGAGTTCAACCACGCACACCGTGACATGAGAATTTTATATATTAGATATATTATATAATAATATATGCCTATTAAAAACGAAATAATATAGAACAGTTAAATCAATGTACTCGTGAGCTATCTCAACTGATAGATATTTTGACACCTTCATATCCTGATTCCTGACCCCCGCTGCGGAATGCAACTAGTTTTAAGCGACTAAAATATTTAATACTAAATAAAATATGCAATGATAAATACGATAACAGAATCACACTTATTCTTGAATAAAATTGTTAAAATATTCAGCCTGGTGGACCGAGAACACAATATTCTCGACTTTTAATCGTATTAATATGCAATAATCACATCACGACCACAGAGCTGGACCCAGTTAAAGCAGTAGACTCCTTAAAATTTATTCTAAAATACTTTACTTCGACTTAGATTTTAGATAAATACTCTGCTTAATCTTATTAACTAAATAGACTTATTACAGAGATCTTCGTCCGCTCCATCGGAACCTTAGCCAAACAATTTGACAATGGCTGTAATACGAATCACGATATTATCTTCTACAACCATCACTGTGCACTGTCAATGTTTATGAACAATGTTGACTTTATTGGTTGCTGACATTGGCTCAGATGAATGTGTGAAGACTGAATGAAGCGTCTTTCGAAAGAAGCTTTCCGGTAAAAATACCTGTATAATAAATACATACCTGAGTAGTATAGTACCCGGGATCCACTTATAAATTATTTGTTTTTTCTTGCACTCTGTACCAACTGAATACGACCAGTATTCAGTTGACTCAAAATTGACTCAAAACTTTCTGCCTAATAAAACTCGGCAAAATAAAAAATTACGGTTTTAAATTATAGCGTTATCTAAATTTATATTACAAAGACATCAACTCCCGGGCGTGATTGGATCGGTGATGTTATTAATTTATGTAATTCCTTTTTATTAAAAAAGAAGTTTCAAGTTATATTTAAGTTATTACGCCGTGCAATGGTTATTCAAGATTATATTAAATAAGATAAAGCAGGTGCGGTGCGAGATTGGCGCAGCGTCGACACGAGCGTCGACACGAGCATCGACAAGAGCGTAGACATGGGGACTGAAACTGGACACGATTAATGTCGATTAGTAAGACGACAAGTCGAAAGGCAGGACTAGCGACTCCAATACTTTCGATATTTTCCTTAGCCATAATTTTATCGACGAACAAAATTTCGCTGAATCAGTTATAATATTATGTTTAATCACCATGATCCCAGTTATCATTTAAATCACAAACCATAGAGGTCTCTTACGTTTCGTTTCTGACTATTATTATTATTTGTTGTTAAATTCTTTCTCCAATATAATAATGATTACTATTCATAATGAATATGGTATTTCGTAAAAAAAAATCTTTCTTTCGTTACTCTGAAAATCTACTGGTTAATAATTATATATCGAAGAATGAAGCGAAGAAATATATTAAATGATCAAACGAACTTACCAAGTGTAGTTCGATCATTATTATATGAGTCGCTTCATTCGAAGATATAATCTCCCTCTCACCCAGTCTGCACGAAACTATGTTTGCTGCAGTACCCAAAGAAAGAAAGAAAGATTTTTTGCATTACTTCTCTCTAAACATAATGAGACATGCCGGAAAGTCCAGTGAGCGAGCGTGCGGGTAATTTTTCAACTACCCACATACGTCTTTGAAAAAACGCGATTGCCTAGCAGATACAGAGTTACTACTGGTTAATAATTATATATCTTCGAATGAAGCGACTCATATAATAATGATCGAACTTCACTTGGTAAGTTCGTTTGATCATTTATAATAGGGTCATAATTGACGGTGCGTGGCATAATTATGATGATGATGATTGATGAAATTGATATTATATTGGCATATTATTGCTTTTAATTATTTAAATGCTGAAATCCCTAAACATCTATAGACTATAATAAGGATTGAAAAGTTCTGTACAGCACCTTCGGAACCAGGGTATACATTTTTGCAAAATGTTACTTTTTGGTAGTACATAATATAATATTAAGTTAGAAATCCTTCAGAAAAAGTCAAAATCACTACATATTTCCATACAAGGAGTTCCCTCGATTCCTCGTGGATCGCATCATGAGATCACAACTTTTGTGAACGTGGTACCGAATTTCAACTAAGTACTACAACTAAAACTATCCTATACAACAACAAAAGAATTTAAAAAATCGGCCCACAAACAGCTGAGCTATCCGCGAACAAATATAAATAAAGAACATACTATCGAATTGAGAACCCTTCACCTTTTTTGAATGTCGGTTCAAAATAAAAAGACAGTTCTCATCATAAATTCGTTTATTTTATAATTAACTTTTGCTACGGAATCAGTAAAATATTTGATATGAGTTTATTACAAAATTATTATTATAAGAACTTACCGACCCGAATCGTTAATTTCCACACCCGAAATTAATAAAGCTCGGCCAATTATATCATCTAGTTATTATATTCACCGACTGCGATTCATGTTGAACTAGAAGATTTTTTAAATAAAACAGAAAACTCAAAAAAACAAATTAGCTTGAAAATAATAATTTTAATACATACCAATGCGCGAAAGTGCGCACGCTGGTTACCTAAGGGCCTGTATTCACTTTGATTAGTGCGAGTGCAAGTGATTAGTTCAAGAGATTAGTGATTAGTAGAAATCAAAGGACTTGCACTAATCAGTCGCTGTCCACACGTACTTTTACCTGATTACTAATCACCTGCACTAATCACTTGCACTTATTACTAATCAAAGTGAATACGGGGCTTAAGCGACAGTGGAACTACAACTGATCGAAAAAACCGTTACTATCCACCATATTAGGTATGATTTACAGCGGGGATAAGCGACAATGCGTCAAGTGTTTGTTTGGCCTAACCACATTTAAAATTAAATAATTATTTCAGCAATTGGTATCCAAGTAACAAAATTTATAGATAAAACGGCAGGTAAAAGGTTACCAAGCGCCACCTATTATCTAAGTTTCGGCGAGTAAAAGTTACTATATCGAATTTTTTATTTGATTACGGTTTGTTAAAAAAATACTTAACGACAGAAAAAATATCTCAAAGGTTTGTAAAAGAGTCCAAAATACCGTAAATAAATAAATGTAATTTAGGTAAAACTTCCCAAGTACCTTATTAATACCAACAGTGGAAAGGCACAAATTACTTACTGTAGTTTTAATTAAAAACGTGTACAGCCAAAAATTACCAAGTAAAAAAGAAACATGTAGATATTACCAAATGCCTACTTTTTTAAAAGGAGTCAAAAAGTTGTCGCTTGGTCGCCGAAAATAAGAAAAATACCCGTTTTCACGGAGTTCCCAAGCGACATCAAAAGTGCTCCTAGAGACATGGGACTAAGACTAATCGATAGAGAAAAATTCGCTGATTCCGAATATATAAAAAACTCATTTTGACCCCTAGTGTCGCTTGGTAACTTTTGCCTTTCCACCGTCGATATTATTATGGTTTAGCCGGTAAAAATCGTTGGTGAATTTTGGTATATTTTAAGATACAAAAAGTGTTGGTATTTCTGCTCAATTCTTTTCATACTTCTCAAAAACGCACAGTCAACTTTTGTACACAACTCGCGCTAACACAAGAAACAGTAATGGGGTATTGTATTTTTGGCGGATGTTTTCGTAGCCCCCAAACGAAACACGTATACTAATAAAAACTTTTCCATTCACCAAGCGTTACGGTTATTGTAAGGAACGAGAATTTTTTAGACGGAGCCAATGAAAATATATTCTTTTAAGAGAAACGTGTATTCAAGGAATTGCTTTCATTTATATTTCTATAGTCGGCGAAATAATAGACTCCACAATATGGGCATTATGTTTGACTGACCACAGCTCTAACAATAATGGTCTGTATTGAATTACAAATTAGAAATACAATATAACACTAGATGATAATTTTTTTACGGGATAAGATGTATCATACGTAAGGACCGGGATCCAAAATATCTTCACACAAAACCACAGTATATATATTAGTTGTACCAAACTTCATCAAAAGAGGACAGACAGACAGTGACATTTTCGCAATCCATATACTAATATTATAAATGCGAAAGTGTGTCTGTCTGTCTGTCCGTCTGTCTGTGTGTCTGTCTGTCTGTCCGTCTGTCTGTCTGTCTGTCTGTCTGTCTGTCTGTCTGTCTGTCTATCTGTCTGTCTGTTACCTCTTCACGCTCAAACCGCTGAACCGATTTCGCTGAAATTTGGCATGGAGATACTTTGAGTCCCGGGAAAGGACATAGGATACTTTTTATCCCGAAAAAATATACAGTTCCCGCGAGATTAACGAATTTTGGCGCAACGAAGTTGCGGGCGTCATTTAGTTATAATATAAGCAAGAAAAAGGCAATTCAAGTAAAATTACAGCTCATAAAGTGTTATATAAAAGCTTAACAGAAGTCTGGAAGTGTAGGACACAAATATTTCTACAACAAAGTGGCAGCTCCTTTGATACACTTTAACTTAAACATTTCAAATTAAGAAACTTGTGCGAAATTGAAGCGAAAATCCCCATTCGACAAAACGTAATAAGTGTTTAAAATATGAAAAGTTGGCCCCGTAGTTAGTTATTTTGTTACAGTGTTAGAAACGCTCGAAAGTTGGGCGTTTGTAACTATGAGTCAAATTTTTTTTTATCTTTCATGGCAAATATTATCTTATATTATGTAATTTTTAGGAGCCTTTTGGTCTTTAACCCAAGATATTGATTATCAAGGACAACATAATATTACATTCATAAGTTATTACTTGTTTCACAAACAGTAGAAAATAGGGCACTTACATACGATTAAGGATTAGTCACATTGCAACGATTGCGATACGATCGCGCCTGCACTTCCGTTGCGCAGAGTTTATTTTTTGCGCGAGAACCGTACATTTTTCTGCATAAAATCTATAATATGTTTTTTGCTGTCTCTCTATATGAATTACATCAAATTGGTTCAGCGTTTAGTGCGAGGAGGTGACAGACAGACAGAATTTCTCATTTATAATATTAGCAAGTAATATGTCACATAAACATATTATATTTGTTTGGTCTCTCCTGAACACACATTCGCGGTTATAAACACTCACAACCTTACAGAAGCATCTTATAACAGTTGCCAACTTTGCAAACTTGTGCTTCACACTCGTCGGTTAATAGTTTTTGAATGTTGGTATCTCTACAGTTTTCAATTCACAACTTTTGATGTTAATATCGTCTTTAACATTGTCGAGAAGTAAAAGTTTTAGGTGAAATATTTGTCATGATTGTTTTTATTATATTATTACAGGCAGACTTGAAAATTCGCAGGGCAATTACGTATTATGCGGCTAAACATCAAGCGTTTTATCGAACAATATCTACTGTCTGTCAAATTTCGTATACAAAGTAGTGGGAGGAGACGAGAATATTCTTTACATATCTAGAAGACATTGATATCGATTATAGAACAAATAGTGAGAGAAAACGGATCTATTTTATGTAGACGTGACTCCAAACAGGTCTGGTATTAAGCTTGAAGGCACTAGGACTTGTGGCATCGCTAAGGGCATTCCCGTCCCGGTGTATCGACATTCCTGCTCCACCATTTGGAGACTCGTCATAAAATATTTCAAAGATTCCAAATATTGTAATACCCTGCTGGAAATTCTTCAATACGAGAGGTATGTTATTGCTCTGGTACTTGGAATGCGAAACCCGTGGACCAGTTGTGGCAGCATTGTGAAATTCTATACGTTTGTATATCTAACATCGCTATTGAAATTATCGAATGGTAGTTTTTTCAGTGTCAATGACGTCAGTCATAGGACCGATTATAATTAGGTATGATTGCATTGTACTTGTGATCGATTTTTGTATGCAATGGGTAAACGTTCTATTTTTGTCATTGGCAGGAGAAGTCCTACAAAAATCGGCCACCGATTAATTATCGAACATAAGCGGGCACCCATTATGGTCGATTTACACGGGTGACTAAAGCCGCACGATTTACGCCGCGCAGTGAAAATCGACCGTGTAAATGGCAATTCGACTACGCTGCATGCGGCTAAAGTCGCAAGCCCCAAAGCGACTGGTGACTAAAATCGACCGTGCAAACGCTCAGTCACAAGCGATCGCTTGCTGCGAATACTACTGTAGAGAGCGCAGACCTCGGGTGGCACTCACGAAAACATGGACAAAAATAATATTATACATTTTTTTGAGTGTAAAAGCGAAAAACATCCATGTTTATGCGATTCGACTGGTGACTTGCCGGGTGACTAAAATCGACCCGTTAGTCACCCGTGTAAATGGGGTGGCGATTCGACTTGGACAGGCGATTCGACTGGTGACTTGCCGGGTGACTAAAATCGACCCGTTTGTCACCCGTGTAAATCGACCATTAGGGTGCCCGTCTATGTTCATGTTCGATTTCGTTTTACCTATATTTAGTTGAGATACACAGTAGGTACACACTCATAATAATGAGTGTGTATCTCAACTAAATATAGGTAAAACGAAAATATAAATATTTAAATACATAAAATTAAAATAAATGCGCTTGCATTTATAAGAGCAACATTGAAAATAAAGAAAAAATGAATCTCACTAACATAACTGAGATAAAAATCTCGGAATTTCGAGAATGCTTAACAGCTTATATTAAAAGCTCGAAAGGTTGAAAGCTTATTATTTTAAGCCACTCGAAGTCCAGCGGCCGACAGGGCGGGGGTCAAGGATGGGAACATTAATTATGCTGCGTTGAGCTCCGTCACAGAATAACTGGAAACAGAAAATTGGCCATAAGTTTTCCATTCAACCAGTGGCGGTCCAAACGTTTTCCTATCGACCAGCTTCCGTGCTCTATTGGTTTAGAGCGTTGATGTTATTTCTAGAAGTTTTGTTGGGACAAAGCAGGCTGTTCACCTGGCGGTAAAATCGGATGAGCATATGAATAGTTAGATACTGCACTGAGGTATGAAAGTAAAGGAACAGAGAGCTTTGTATGTGTTAGGAATAATAATGCCACTGGCCACAAACACCAAAATAAGTAACATTATGTTCCTCTTACTTTTTAGTACTTATACAATTAATACTAGCAGTAAAATTATAAAACTGAAGAGTTATTTGTTGAGTTTGTATCTCACGAACTAATTTCTATGTAACTAGCACAGATATAGAGCAAGCCACGGGGAATAACAAACTATTATAATATGCTGTTTGTTTTCCGAGAAAACGTACGGGTTTTCGAGTAATTACCTACCCATTAATATAATATATTGTAGTATAATATTATAAGCTTCTAGCATACTTCTGTCTGTAACATTTCTGTAGTCCCAGCCATTTCAATACCGGTGCACGTCGGCTTGATGCCATCACAGCCCATAAAGTTGATTGGGCCCAGATTTTTCTAGAGCCATTCACTAGACGGCTTTTTGTTTAAATTTTCACAGGTTTTATATTTTATATTCCATATTGTAAACGTGAATTCATAATTGGTTTAACGATGGCTTCGAGTATGAATGATGATTTCGAAATGTTAGTATATTTTTTATGTTTTGGAAGTTGTTCAAATTGACCCTTTTAGTTAAATATTATAATAGACGAAAGGAAGGCTCGAAGTGATCTAAATATCTTGTTGGCGACGCGACTGCCACCGTACTGCACCTTGCCACATTTCGGATATGTAAAAAGTTAATGTCTATGTTTCTCAGGAAAAGGAAGTTATGTTTTTTGTCTATGGCGAAGCGACGCCTCGAAGTTCATTTGTCTTTGTTCAGTTGTTAAAAATTAGAAAGGAATGTTGGTGGTTAGATTTAATTTATAAAAGTGTATTTAGAGTTTTCGGTGAATATATGGACTTTCTCACTTCTCACACTCTTGCACCAAGAATTTTATTCTGATAATTCCTCCTCCCGTAGCCTACACATCTATTGAACAGTTGTTTTGAGACCATTATGTACTGAATTTTTTTCTAGTCAACTGTTCAACAGGTGATTAAATTTTTTGTAGTAAGACCGCTAATGTTTTAGTAGATGTTTCCCGTGACTTTGTTGCATCATCACGTGGAAACCATACCTCTTGTTAGGATGAAAATCATCCAAA
Source organism: Lysandra bellargus (assembly GCA_905333045.1). Taxonomy (NCBI): domain Eukaryota; kingdom Metazoa; phylum Arthropoda; class Insecta; order Lepidoptera; family Lycaenidae; genus Lysandra; species Lysandra bellargus. Next base: position 6,831,027 of record HG995338.1, read on the forward strand.
TTTTTTTCGGTTTATATAGTACCTTTATACAAAATATTACCTATTCTAGGTTACAGACACATTGATAAACTTTTGCAATTATAATATCGGTACGTAGTTACTCGAATCGTCTAGTATTTAAGAGATATTTGAAACGAAACTAACCGTCAAACTAATAAAATATTACAACTAATAAAATATTTAATAACTAACCAGTAACTATTCATTACACAAGATCTTATCGGCCTTATCTGAAACATTGGAAAAATCATAATATAACATACAGAGATCGCAAACCTTAAATGCCTGTATACCCTACTTAAATATTATCTTGATTAGTATTTTATTTATATGTACTTAGAAATAAAAATATATTTCTTCTTCTTAAAGAGGGGGAAATAAAATTTTCTTCCTATTCTCATTTATGATAAATGAAAATAGATTACCCCCTCGAATTATAATTGGCTAGAAGTCAATATCTAAGCCAGTTCACACGAGATGAATTTCGTGGCTATCTCAACCCTTCAGTGCGGACGCTGCATAAATCACTCAGCCCTGATACGTACACACATACGTGTACGTCCTATACACATACAAGTCTACGTCCTACAGACATTCTACGCACACAAATGAGATAAGTACACACGATCAATGGAGTAATGGAGTGTCTCTCGAAACTCTGGATATATTTTATGTCTGCGTTCCTTTTTTAATCAATAAATTAATTATTTATCTTACACACGCAAACATTAAATGATTTACTTTAAATTAATAGTGAATTTGACAGAAAATAGCTTATGACAGAGTCTTTGTTAAATATAAGTTAATTAAGTAATCATTTTCTCTGAATGGGTCGTTAGTAAGTTTTAAAAATTTGTATCTTCGATGCTTATATTTTGTTTACTCATAAAGTAAACGTGTACTCAACACTGTCCTTTCCTTTTTTGTACTTTTTGGCCAGTCAAAATATTTCAAGGTCATGGAACACTTCGTCCTTTTGACGTGTGACTGCAGGATATGGTCACAAATCACCGTAACGCCGAACGTTATGTCGTCGATGGTCGGAAGTGGGCGGCTATTGTGCTATACGCTACGGGCGGTCCATGTGGCGCAAGGTACAAGCGTTGAATATTTTGAACGTCACTGAGACACCGGTGATCATCAAGGTACTTTTTATTTTTTTATAGCGCAAAAGGGTTAGCCAAAAGTGTTAAGAAATTATAACAGCCAAAACAACCCCCGATTCAAACCCTAATAAGTACCAAGAATCATAATCCATACTAATATCATAAATGCAAAAGTGTCTCTGTCTGTTACCTCCTCACGCTTAAACAGCTGAACCAATTTTGCTGAAATTTGGCATGTAGATGTCTTGAGTCCCGGGAAGGGATTGGATAGTTTTTATCCCAGAAAAATGTACGGTTCCCGCGCGATAAACTAATTTTAGCGCAACGGTGTTGGCATCATAGTACATAATATTTAACTAAACAAGTCTGTGGAAGCTGCTGACAACCTTCCATGAAAAAGACAAACTGAAATTCTCTAGCGCTGAGAGGGCAGGTAGTGATAAAAGGCTATTGCTAAGAAAAACCTTAATTATATGATCAAAATAATGGACCTATTTATGCATACCGGACTCAACTCACACGATGACAGTTCTGAGAAAAAGCCGTTTTTATTAAAATTGTGTATTCTTTAAAAGTGATTGTTATTTTAAGTAAAATTAATTTACAATAGTATATTTGGTAATTTATTCTATGCGTACAAACATAAATATGTTAAAAATTACTACTATTTCCAACAAAAATTAAACAAAAACAGGAGGGTTCCTTTTAGGAAAACTATATTAGTGTGGGATACATATAATCCAAAGCGAACCATCTTTTTAGATTTATTACACACGTCAACTTGATTTTCGTGCATGAGATCTGTGCACCCGATTTGGATGTCTAACATCTAATTAGTAATAGAAACAACGATTTCAACTTATAAAATTTGCTTTTAAATAAACTGAGGCCTCATGAACTTTCAAATTTTGAAGAAAACCGGTATTTTTTTCTTTCGGTTATGTAGTAATAGAATGAAATATATATTCATTATTTTTTAGTTTATATTGTTGCTTATATTTCCAAAAAAAGATTGAAATGAAAAAAATATATAATTTAGATTTAAAACTTAATATTTTTTTGTATCTAGGTGAGCATATCCTAAATATATCTTGTTGTATGCTTCGGCAGTAAGTACCTACCTGGTATAATGTGGGGCTCCTACTTTTTTCTGGTTTTTACAAGGATGTTTAAAACTAGATGATGCCTGCAACTCCGTTTCGCCAAAACTCGTTTATCGTGCAGGAACCGTACATTTTTCCGGGATGAATTGTCCTTTCCCGGTACTCAAAGTCTCAAATCTGCATACCAAATTTCAGCAAAATCGGTTCAGTGGTTTGGGCGTGAAGAGATATCAAACAGACAGATAGACAGACAGACGGACAGACAGACAGACAACACTTTCGCATTAGTAGTGATGGTTTCAAGCAACGTTGCAAAAATCTTAATGTAAAAAATAATGATAATAATACAAAAAATAATAGTAATGGAGAATCGTCCTTGAAGTTTTAATGTCTCCGATTTAGTCCAGATTCGGGGAGAAGGTAGCCGAGGTATTGCCTTTGAAGTTGGAAGAAACCCCGTTCCTCTAGGCCTATTGGGAGCGGAGTTATGGCTATTTTTTTAAGACATTTGACAGTTGCCGAGCTGTCAATGTCAAAGTTTGAATGCTTGTAACTCGGCAACTATTTATCCTGGATATGGGGTTCTTCGGCTTGTTCTTCCTGGATTTTTCTCCTCTATTCGATCCTGGCCTCAGAATTGAGACAAAATTTGATGTCTCCGATTTAGTTCAAATTCAGGGAGGGGGTAGCCGAGATGTCGCCTTTGATGTTAGAAGAAACCCCGTTCCTCTAGGCCTACTGGGAGCGGAGTTATGGCCGCTTTTGTTCGACGTTTGACAGTTGCCGAGCTGTCAATGTCAAACTTTGAGTGCTTATAACTCGGCAACTGTTTGTCCTCGATATGGGGTTCTTCGGCTTGTTCTTCCTGGATTTTTCCCCTCTATACGATCGTGTCGTAACGGTCGTGTGTGCGCAATACACACGACCACTCTGGTTTCAATGAAACCAGGCCAGTTACGCAGGAGTAATTTTATAGTGCCCAAGTGTGTGCGCAATACACAAGAGCACTTTGGTTTCAATAAAACCAGGCCAGTTAAGCAGGAGTAATTTTATAGTGCCCAAGTGTGTGCGCAATACACAAGAGCACTATTCTTTACTCTCGTAACCCAACGAAGCGGAAGACCGACATCACTGGTGAGAGATCAGGTGCACGACCGACTTTTTACACGGGCACACACTTGGGCACTATAAAACTTTTTACTACTTATTAATTTTGCTCTATAATGGTACGGAACCCTTCGTGCGCGAGTTCAACTCACACTTGACCGATTTCTTTTTAAATGTACCTAAGTAAACAAAATAATTTTTTTTGGTTTTGTATTTTTCTTTAGGCACGATATGAAAATAATAATTTCTAAGTGTTAGCCACTGATATTGAATATAATTGCAAAAAACATGCAAATAACGATTTTTATTCTTCGTATTAGCACTTTTCTTACTGGGCCTAAAGAGAAAAAAAGAAAGCAATAAAATAACGTCTTAGCCACTGATTTTGAATATAAATATTACATAGGGTGAACATGACTAGTGATTGGACAGTAGTCAGTACTAGTCATTGGACACAGCACAAAAACACTATAATATTTATTGAGGTTGCTTTAATAGGTACCTGTTTATCTTTTTAAAATTTCGTTTTATTACTTTAAAAATGCAGTTTTTAAAGCAAACTTTATAAATAATATTGCATTTTTGTGTTTTGTCCAATAACTGGTACTATCTAATCACTAGTCGTTTTACCCTATCAAAAACTGGGATATGTCTATTTTGTGTCGGGCCTGTGTCACAATGACCCGTGAGTCTTTGTAAAATATTAAGAACTAAGCCTTTTTTAATATGCAAACAAGTCGCATGATTCTACTTGCCTAATTTAAAAAAAAAAATCGAGAGACCAATATGTAGTTTGGATCTATATAAAAAAAACAATACTCATTAATTTGTTAGTTGATAACTTTGTTGTAAAAATGTTTTGTTCTGAAAAAATTGTTAGATTACTACGATCTTCATAGGGTCGATAAAAGGGCCATTTTGGAATACTTCTGCATTATTAACTCAATTTTGGCAATGGTGTGGATTGGACTCATTTTGCATAAATAGGGTCAATTGGTCCACCGACGACACTACGATGCCACGGATATAGAGAGTCAGGCATACATAATATTAATTATCAAACTTAAAACACTCCCAGTTTTTCATCTGGGTTTAAAAATCAACTCTCTTGAGCTCGTCTTACGAATTTTCAAGCTGATCACGTGTCCGGGCACCAATGTTAATTTGGAATTTAAAAATGTATAACGCCGGTAAAGAAGTTCGCACTTCAAAAACTCGCTTTCTCGTATGTCTTGGTCGGGTCGCGTTTCCTAGCACCCGTCACTGAAATATGTCCACGAGAGGCTGTTATTACGCTTTAAAGGGCGTAGGGCCCGATATTTCATGTTTACACTTCTTTTACTGCCGCTTGGATGTACATACATCTTATAAGTGTCTTTTACGTGTTATTTAGTGACAATATAAACTTAATACTCGAACAAGTAATAATTTAATGAGAATGTGGCTGTTACTCTTATATATCCTATTCACAATTTTTATTATACAGAATATGTTTTAGTTACACTATGTTTTGTCCTTGTTTGATCATTAGAAAAGTCACTTGATAGACATTGACAAAATAAAGGGTGTAACTTATACATATTGTTTACAATATACATGGATCTTTTTATTAGTAAAGAGGCTAGTGCTTATAGGTATTGGAAAAAAAACAAAAAAACACGGATTGAGTTATGAATACAGAACTATGTTCTTGAGATCGTTTAAAACAAGACTGAATTCAAAATTCAACAAAAAATTATATAATGCTCGACAGTTCTTTTACACGAAAAAAATGTTTTATTCATCACTGTAAATGTATATCCAATCAATGTTCATTTATTCATTTGTTTGCCGAAATCTTGAGCAGTAATTTTAAATTGTAATTCAATTTCAAACAGACGTTCAGCGACCTTAGAATGTACGATATCTAAGCCAAGACATTGCGCACTAAAACAGAATGGCGCCACTTGGGTTCTATTTAACTTTATGTACCCTCAAAAAAATATCTCATAGTTAGTTTTATCTTAGGACGTAAAGTGAATGTTAATAAAACTGGCTGGATGGTAACGTGTCTTCCGACAGCTATGCGACAGGCAATAAATTCTTTTGTGTGTAAAATTTTCCTTTACAAAAGTTTTGAGTGACAGCAAGTAGTGTAATAAACCTGTTGCATAGCTTCGCTTGTTATATTTTTCATTAAAATGAAAAACATTTATCATTAATTATTGTTTTAACGATTTATTTCATCGTTTAAAATTGGTAATACAAAAAACCGGCCAAGTGCATGTACATTTATAACATGTTTTAAATTATACATACATTTATAACATGTAACAACATCATCTCAATTACTTTCAAAGAAATTTGAATGAAAAGTTCCTTTTTACTTCGCCGAATACATTTTTTTTAGTTGATCGACTATTACTCAACAACGTATGAAGTCTTCTTAGCCGTGATAGTTTTTCTTTTGAATTCAGCATATTTTAATTTTATTTTTTTCACATTTCTAGAAGCAACCGTTTAGCTGGTAGAAGGGGGGGACACTGGACCCTAACGATATTTTCCACTTTAAAACTTAATATTTCACAAATGGATCCCTAAATCGGAAAATGATCTATGAATACTTAATCATAATATTCTTAAAAAAAACCTATCCAACGACACCCCCCACGATGGGGTGGGCGTGAAAAAAAAAATTTAACCCCGATCGAGGTGTAGGGGACCTCCCCTACACCTCGATCGACCATAAAAATATTTTTTTAATATTATATGTACCATTTTGTCGGCATCATTAATATGTGTATTCATGCCAAATTACATCTTTGTAGGTCCTATAATCTCTGAGCAAAACTGCGGACAGACAGACAGACAGACGGACAGACGGACGGACAGACCGAAACTATAAGGGTTCCTTGGTGACTACGGAACCCTAAAAAGGGCGTTTAAAATTGGTAATTAAAAAAATACAAAATAGGATAGGAGTACCTAAGTCGGAGCTTTTTATATAATTTACTTTTACATTAGGAACGTCTTGATGAAAATATATACATTAATAATGTTTCGTAAGAATCTCAAATATAGTTACTACGATATAGATTATTTTAAACTAGATGACGCCCACAACTCCGTTGCGCCAAAATTCGTTTATCGCGCTGGAACTGTACATTTTTCGGGATAAAAAGTATCCTATGTTCTTTTCCCGGGACTCAAAGTATATCCATACTAAATTTCAGCGAAATCGGTTCAGTGATTTGGGCGTGAAGAGGTAACAGACAGACAGATAGACACACTTTCGCATTTATAATATTTGTTCAGCATTGAACATGCGAACTAGTTCGCGTTGTCGCACACTCATCACATTCTTAAACTACTGAACTCAACCTACTCTAAATAAAGTGATGAATAGCATATTTTGTACATATGTGTATTGTGTTTAGGAGACTTGTAAATATTTGTGTGCGTAGAGGTGAAGAAGTATATATTGTAAGAATTAGTCACAATAAATCACATATCAACTTCTAGTTGTGTCTCACTCATCTCCCATTTCCTACCCTTATACACTCGTCCAGGGCTACTCTCTGGAAGTGTTCCGACCGACTTCCAAATCCACACCGACAACCTCTCACTGCACATTTCTCCGACTGCACATTTCTGCTAAACAACTCATTTACCTGACTGTAGATTTCTGCTAAACAACTCATTTCCCCGACTGTACATTTCTGCTAAACAACGCATTTCTCCGACTGTACATTTCTGCTAAATAACGCATTTCTCCGACTGTACATTTCTGCTAAACAACTCATTCACCTGACTGTAGATTTCTGCTAAACAACTCATTTCTCCGACTGTACATTTCTGTTAAACAACGCATTTCTCCGACTGCACTTTTATGCTAAACAACTCATTTCCCCGACTGTAGATTTCTGCTAAACAACTCATTTCCCCGACTATACATTTCTGCTAAACAACGCATTTCTCCGACTGTACATTTCTGCTAAACAACGCATTTCTCCGACTGTACATTTCTGCTAAACAACTCATTTCCCCGACTGTACATTTCTGCTAAATAACGCATTTCTCCGACTGTACATTTCTGCTAATCAACGCATTTCTCCGACAGTATATTTCTGCTAAACAACTCATTTCCCCGACTGTAGATTTCTGCTAAGCAACTCATTTCCCCGACTGTACATTTCTGCTAAACAACGTATTTCTCCGACTGCACATTTCTGCTAAACAACTCATTTCCCCGACTGTACATTTCTGCTAAGCAACGCATTACTTCGACTGTATATTTCTGCTAAACAACTCATTTCCCCGACTGTAGATTTCTGCTAAACAACTCATTTCCCCGACTGTTCATTTCTGCTAAACAACGCATTTCTCCGACTGCACATTTCTGCTAAACAACTCATTTCCCCGACTGTACATTTCTGCTAAACAACTCATCCCCCGACTGTACATTTCTGCTAAACAACTCATTTCTCCGACTGTACATTTCTGCTAAACAACTTATTTCCCCGACTGTACATTTCATTCGAGTTCGACACAAAACACTACTCTCCAACCGTCTTACGCTTTTTCTATGGTTTTTCGATCAACACGAAAATCTGACGCGAGTTTCACAGTTTTTACCCATCCCACAAAAGTGCTCAACGCCGCTAAAGAAGTTTTCACTTAAAAAAATTACTAAACTGTAAACCATTCAGTAAAAGCTAATATTGTTTGTCGTTTATTGAATTGCTATTTTTGACGTAAGAGCAAGCCAGCTTATGTCAGATAATGTTGTTATTACTCTGTGACACTCATAATTGGTCATAATACGAAAAATACTACTCAGTTCACAATGGAGCAGTGTATTTTGGCTGGAAAATGACTGGAAAATAGAGATCATAATAGCAAAACGACAGCCAGCCACTTTAAGGGCGTAAACTGGCTGGAAATAAGAGGTCATAATAACCCTCCTGGACTTATTAAATATCACAAAAACCTATGGTTAGGGCTAGAACCTTAGGGCATTAGGGTGATAGGTGCTAGGGATCCTAGTGCTAGGGTACAGCTCTCCCCATAGTAACGTGAAATCTTATCCTGGGTTTTACATTTGGTCCTTCGAGTAAAAATTGAACCGCGATCCTCTTATCCTGTTAGGAAGGAATTGGACTGACTGACCCTTTGGAGTACTACATGCTGATGTACCAAACTACGCATCAGTGTTGTGGTATTTCGGAGTACTTATAATACTTGGTGTTCCCTGAGAAAGCACCCATAAAGTATAGCAAATCGGTCGTTGGCCTCCCACAAGCGGGTCTCACCAATTGATTGAGAAGGTGCTAAGTACTGTATACGAGGGCGCAGGGTCACTAAGTATTGACTGAGCTATCCCAAAGGTATAGGAGTAGGATAGGGCAAGTAGGAAAGCAAGAAAGAAGACAAGAAGACACAACGGACATCAACACTATCAAAAACTTTATCAAGAGCCAGGAAAACGACCACATTGAAAAAAGAAAAGGATTTGGGAGAATAATCTGAAAGACTCCAGACGCCGAGACGCAGACTACGTACGGCAGACACAACGACACCAAAAACAAGACTCCAGACGCCGAGATACAGACTACATCCGGCAGACACATCGACTCCAAAAAACAAGACTCAAGACGCCGAGATGGAGACTACATCCGGCAGACACATTGACTCCAAAAAACAAGACTCAAGACGTCGAGATGCAGACTACATCCGGCAGACACATCGACTCCAAAAACAAGACTCCAGACGCCGAGATGCAGACTACATCCGGCAGACACATCGACTCCAAAAAACAAGACTCAAGACGCCGAGATGGAGACTACATCCGGCAGACACATTGACTCCAAAAAACAAGACTCAAGACGTCGAGATGCAGACTACATCCGGCAGACGCATCGACTACAAAGAAAAGACACTTAAGCTATTCATTCAAAAATACAGATTGAATCAGCTAAATAGGAAAATATTGACCGCACAGACCGCCATTGCCGAAAATAAGCCGGCATGGCACCTCCAATAATTAATGAGGACTCTTGAAAATAAATTTCAAGAAATAGACGAAAACCATATGCACTTATTATTGAAGCAAGATACAGTCGATGACGAATATTTTACATTTGACTACTTCTCAGACGCACAAGAAAAACTCGACTCCATTATGGAAAAACTACAAGAAAAAATCAATCAAGAAGACAAACCATATTTAAACAAGACTTCATGAACAAAGTTACCAAGAATAACAATCCCGATTTTCACTGGCAGCTATGAATCATTGAATTCGTTTTACGACTTATTTGTAAAAATTATTGACAATGACTGTACTATTTCAACAACAGAAAAAATGCAATATTTAAAGACGCATGCACGTACGAGGCGATGCAGAAAAGCTGATCAAGCATTTGTCAGTAAACGAGGTCAACTATAAAGCCGCGCTCACATTGCTAACAAATCGCTACAAAGACGAGATACTTATTTGCCAGACATTTATCGATACACTTTTAGACTTACCAAAACTTCAAACTCCAAATGAAAAAATGTTACGAAACATGCATGATTGCATTAATGAAAGTCTGGAGGCACTGAAAAACCAAGGAATAGATATTTCGACATGGGATCCAATATTATGTCGTATTGTGAGCAGGAAATGGGATTCGGATACCAACATGAAATATGAAGATCAGCTTGAAGAACCGAACAAAATCCAAAAGTTTGAGAAGTTGATGAAGTTCTTATGTATGGATTAAGTATGGATGGACGTATGGATTCATTCAGATGGTTATAGATGACGCCTGCAACTCCTTAATCCTTTGCGCCAAAATTAGTTTAACAAGCAGGACCCGTACTTAATACTTTTGTATCTCCATACTATATTTCAGTAGTCAGTTCAGCGGTTTGGGTTAACCTCTAAAGCATCCATTACACGGGCATGCGAGCGTCAGTCAATTCCGTCAGTCACGAATTATGTTTGACTGATGGTGACTGATGTACTGAGGACTATTCCTCAGACGGTACTATTATTAGACGGTAACTCAATTCTCTTCAGTTTTATGTTAGTTAAGGCCAACATTTTCAAAGGTATACGTTTCTAATTTTTTCCCAATTTTGTCAGATGTGACAAAACTCACTCAAAATTTGTGACTGATGGTTGCATGAAGCAAAAATCAAAATATCCAGATTTTCATCAATCAGCTTCATGCAACCGTCAGTCACGCTCTTACACAATAGGTTATCCATCAGTCACAGTCATGACTGTGGTAAGACTGACAGCGAAACCTACCGTCTTATGGATGCCTTAAGGTAACAACAGACAGACACACATTCGCATTTATAATAGTATTATGGATTATACATAGTATTACGTTTTAAACACACACAATAATTAATTACGTTGCAAATTGGGCTACGACGTTGGGTTTATACGACCTCTACGCCTCATTGCGTAGGTCGTGCTACGAAGCTGCGTAGAGGTGCTACGCAAACGGCACGTCGATTACGTCGTATCTTGCGGCAAGTCAGGGATTTGGCAGATATTTACAATATCTGTTAGTTATCTATATAAAATTCGTATACATATTATTGTGATAGAAAAAAAATATTATAAGGACAAGTAATACGAGTTCCGTCCTCACTTTAAAATTTAAATTCAAAAGATTGTGTCGAAATATTATGAAAATAATGGAATAATAATGAGGCTCACAATATTATTATCAACCGACAAATTGTGTGAACAGTTTTGTAGGATAGTAAAAGTTTTAAATAAATAAATAGTAATAAAATTATAATAAATCGTTATACAATTTGCAAGTGAAAATATAATATATGAACACTACTAAATTATATATAATACTAAATAAAATACTAACTATAACACTAATTAATACGACTAAAAGCACGATTCTTCGATTTATCGCATCGCAACGTTGCGTCTAACGTTCAGTGTAATATAGAATCAAACGGCAATCCGGACCCTCCCCGGTGAGGACAATTACAATCGTCCTCAGACTCCTTACCTCCTGAATGATCCGCACTATGGCACTTATGACGATCTGTATACCACGGTCATGAGTGGAGCGGATAGCGAGAACTTTTCTTGTCTTGACTATGAATCTGATTTATAAACAAGTTTATCACGTAAATGTACATTTTTCTTCATAATTGTAACATGCCCTGAGATCCACAGTATCGTCATGCCAAATTTTCGTAACTGACGAACACTGTTAGATCTATAATATTAGTAAAATTATTATTATTTTTAACAAAAAATTAAAACCGACTTCCAAGGTAAAAACAATAATAACATTAATATGAACTAAAAAGTATTAAATAATTTCTACTATCTAATAGTGCCTTTTTCCGAATTCGGCTAAACCTCAACTATTTCTGTACTCAATCTTCATAATTTTGAAGTCGGTACCAGATAGCTGAAACTTCAGTCCTCTGACAGAATATTTGAAACTTTTGGAACTGGCACCGACTTCAAAATTATGAAGATTGAGTACAGAAATAGTTGAGGTTTAGCCGAATTCGGAAAAAGGCACTATTAGATAGTAGAAATTATTTAATACTTTTTAGTTCATATTAATGTTATTATTGTTTTTACCTTGGAAGTCGGTTTTAATTTTTTGTTAAAAATAATAATAATTTCACTCTTTTTAGTTACACTAGTAGATAAACCTTCGCGTATATTTTACCTAAGTATCTTATTACAATTTGTTAAGAGTCACAACTCACACTCACAAAATAATATACCTATTATCAGTGAAGTGAACATATTGTGCTAAGTAATTTAACAATTTTAATGCTTCAAGCCCCAAGCGGTCACCGGCGATTGCGATAACAATAGAAAGGCTATTGTGTCTCGTTTTTCCACGATCGAAGGATCTATCAGATAAAAAATTGTATAAACTTGCATAGGATGTAGCGTAGCTACTCATAATATTTAATATTATCATAATTATTGACAGCTGTTCTTGTAATAAAGAATTCAAATCGATACTTAGTGCGCCATCTATCGATTAATAAGTATAACTAATTAAAAAGACTCTTAATGACTTTGTTTTGTTTAAATGCTCTTTTTACAATAACTTTATTTCAATTCTATTTGTCTATTTAAATTTTATAAAGTAGTTAATAAAGTATTCGATCTGTATATAAAGTAGTTAGTAAAGGATTCGATCTGTCGTCTGCCGCCATGCGCCGCGCGGCGGCGACGCCGTCGCCTCTACGGCGCCGACCGCCGTCATGTATTAAATAAACAGGTGTTGTTATACAGTACATAATTATTATTATTAGTATATCCATACCTATGCCTTGTACTATTATCTAGTCTGTGCCATGAGACATTGGTGACCTTAACACGACGTGGTAATGATGATGATGACGATGATGATGATGATGATTATGATGATGAATATAAATTGCATAGTAGCATATGCCTTCTGTTCTTAAAACAACGCCGAAACTCCCAAACGTGTATCTATAAGGAGTCAGGAGTTCTCTCAGCATCTTCGAAACCATGGTATACCTTGACCCAATATTTGACTTTTTGGTAGCATATTCTTAGTACACTTCACATAAAACCAAAATCACCATATGTTTCCATATAAATTTCGAGGAGTTCCCTCGATTACTCATGGATCCCATCATCAGGTCACCACTTTTGTGAACATGGTACCAAATTGGAGTGAAACCTAATACAACAAAACAAAAATTTCGAAAATCGGTTCACAAACGGCGGAGTAATCGTTGAACATACAAAAAAAAAAAAAATAAAAAAAAAAAAAAAAAAAAAAAAATATCCACAGCCGAACATATAACCTCCTCGTTTTTGGAAGTCGGTTAAAAAAAGAAGTTCCTTGCATTCTTATAATATAAATACATAAATAACTAGGTAACCCGATGAACTTCGTGTCACGTCCCTCTTGATATAAGCCGTTCTCGAGTTTAAGCGTGACTAAAAAAAAATTAAAATTCATTTTTGTTTATGTGGGTTATATTAATTCGTATAATGTACTCCTACTAAAGTAAATTATACGAAGCAAAGAAAAAACATTGGAGCAATCCAAATTGATTAGGGTTCTTACGATGTTCACACTTCAGTGGTGATTCAGTGGACATAGACGATTTAGGAATCTTAAATCCAAGAAAGGTCTACCTTAAATCGTTCTGTTTAGTTTAGGACCTAAATAAAAAATTAAAGAGTTGCGCACCCTAATTTTGAAACTGGATATTGTCCTGAAAATTGTTGCGAACTCAATTTGTCTACGGTTGGTTTGTAACCAAATTAATTTTGTAAATAATTAATCATTTTTTTAAATATGGTATTTAAGTGAAAACCCAAAGAAATTTCTTTCGGCCGAGCAAGTAGTACTGCACCGTACTAAAAACTTCAAAAGCTCTATTCACGATTGCAGCGGTAATATGATTATGGTCCGATAAAAATATTAATAAAATTAAAAACGTTAAAGTGAAAATTAATTTTAATCACTACCCGCTCCGCCAATCTCGGTTCGCGGTCGCATCACAATGTCATAGCGGAAACTTAATATCCCACTAGATATCGGCCATTGTACTCATCACGATATTACAGTTTAGCACACACCCCATGCCACACACTTCAAGCCAAGCCATACTGCAAGCCATGCCATGCCACACAGTGCCGGTTTTAGCACTACTGGCGCCCTGGACGAGAGTTCTTCGGCAAACCGTGCCACTTATCAATCTTATGTCTTTCTAGTATTTTGTTAAAACATTTTATCATGTAGTAGTAGATGAAAATTATCAAAAGGTATTGTGCGTACCTAGTTTATGTGTATCTAGTTTAGTTTATCGCACGAGAATATTACATTTTTCCGGGATAAAAAGTATTCTATGTCCTTTCCCGGGTCTCAAAGTATCTCCATACCAAATTTAAGTAAAATCGGCTAAGCGGTTTGGTTGTGAAGAGATAACAGATGGACAGACAGACACAAGTATGGAGGTATGGATATGGATTTAGATAATATTATAATTAAATTATTTTTAATTTTCTTTCTTTTAAACACAGCGAACAGTCATGTCTCGTTTCGGTGTAAGAAGAATCCAGATTTAGAAAATGAAGCTGCACTAATATTTCGCCATTTGGTAGACTCTGATAGTGATCTTGTCATAATCTTTTAGTAACAGTCGATAGTCATCATAATTGGAGCCATTTCCCCGTAGTAGTCATTAGTTATTACGTTTTGTGAATTATTTAACACGCTTTTAGTAAATTGAGTGACTATCACGTTGAAATAACGAACACGTAGATTTTATTAGATATTTTGTATAATGTGACATTCTATAATTAATTAAAAATCTTTATTTATTGGTTAGCAAGAGTAAGCTTTACAATATAGACATTCGGATGACTCAAGTGTGTGATGTTTTCACTGGCATCTGAAGAATATTAGATTTTATTAACCTAATATAATACTAAAATATGAGTCTGACTTCATTAAAAAAAATCACCTTTATAGTAGTTGTTTCAGTACTGACCGTTCGCAGTCATAAAACTGGAAATAATCTGAAAAATATATATTTATGTAGTTTCAAAACATTTGAATACTGCTAGGAACGATCCATAATAGGTTTTTATATCCTTGGTTACCTCCAGGATGCAAGTAACTAAGGATATAGAAACCCTACATCTTCAACGCATTAACAGCATTTTTACGGCGTTTTAAAATAATATTTATAAAACAGGTAGATCTAAGTTAACCCAAATTTGCGAAACCAACAAACAAAGGAATTTCCTGTACACATAATATTTATGCGTTTTAATAAAACTTTGGCCACAACTCAAAAATGTAGCAATAACACGATGATTTAGCAATGCAGGTCTCATTAGAGTCGTAAACCAAACACGGAATTTCGAGAAACTTCCGTAATATTCGGAACAAAGGCCGCAAATTGGCCGAAGTAACTCGTTACAACAAGTTAAGTCGCCTGCACAATAAAACTTGGCGTTTAACACTTTCTGTGGGGCCACTACAGGCGCGACATTTTTACACTTAGACTTGCCGCATACTCACGTTTTCCGTATACGATTGCCGAATTCGTTTTCCATATTCGGAAATCCGAATGCATGGAATCAGTGGAAAATACATATTATAGAGCAAAAATAGCTTAAAAATTGTATTTTTTGTATGGGATTTATTTTTATTTTACTTGAATATTATTATTAATTATTAAGGTTCACATAATATATTTAAGGCCTTTTTGAAAATTTCAAGTGCCTACCTGTTGGCATTATTGATATCGAGCATAAAACCTCAAAAAATCATGTTTGTTGTATGGGAGCCCCCCTTAACTATATTTTTTTTCTGTTTTCAGTATTTGTTATTATAACGGCAACAGAAATACATAATCTGTGAAAATGTCAACTCTCTATCTTATACCGTTCTTGAGTTAAAGCCTGGAGACAGACAGATAGCCGGACAGACATGAAGTCTCAGTAATAGGGTGCCGTTTTTACCCTTTGGGTACGGAACCCTAAAAACGAACGTTTGCGCTAGTTTTACGAAATTTCATATCATATTATTATTTGTAGTAAATACATGCCGCCAGTTAAGTGGCCAAACGTGGCCGTGGTTGCGTAGGTAATGAAAAAAGTCGGTCCCCCGTTTCGGCAGAGATTTGTAGCTTCGCACTTCCCTCTGCTAACTCGCCGTGACAATCGTCTGCTTATGTCGTCCATTCACTAGTCCTCTGGATTACTTACTCCGGTTATGGTGATTGGATCTATATTTAATTATGTATCTTACTATATTACAATATTTGTAAGTAATAGTATGCATGTAGAAGAATGTAGTCCAACTCTACAAAACAAGAATTTTTAATTTAGGCGTTCCGCACTTTTTTTGTAAAGTTTCAGTGTGTCAATTGTGTTCCTATCTTAATTGGAATAACAAAATATTATTATGTTAATATTTAACCTCATGTCCCAAACTCGTAAAGGCTGGAATAACCGGTTTACATTATTCCAATCCAGTGATCCAATCTAGCGCTGGATAGCTACTGAAATAATGTAAACGGCCACCGAAATGCACTGGAATCTAGAATACTATTCAGTCCATTCCAGTGCATTCCAGTACCGATTTATTCCAGTAGCAAACATTGCTGGATTGGGTTACTGGATTGGAATAATGTAAACCACCAATAAAATTTCAGAGCCTGTAGTCAATTTTTTTCTTTATCTCTATCTCTTCTTTATAGAATCACCGATCAAAATGTATAGAACTGACATTAGACGAATCGTCAACGTCATACAAACGAACGCTTATTTCAATTTCATAATAAATTCAAAATAAAGAAGCGATAAAGAAAATGTGTTGGCTAAAGGGCTAGGACTATAAAGGCCAACTTGCACTAGTCCTTTACAAACCGATTCCGGGCAACGTTACACACCGATTCCGTGTTGAAATAGTTTTTATCTATTACCTTGTCTACGAGTCCATGACGTAGTTTAGTTGCGGTGGGAATCGCTGACGCGTCGACCTCGGGGGGCAATAAATGTCCGAACCGGTGCTTATGGGGGCATTAGTTCGGACACGCTACGTGATTTTAACGTATGTATACAATAAATGCCACTATCTTGTGTGAAAGGTTTTGAGATAAAGTTTGGAAGAAGCGGGGTGGCAAAACCACAAATATATATGTACTTAATATTATAAAGCGGAAGAGTTTGTTTGTTTGTTTGAACGCGCTAATCTCAGGAACTACTGGTCCGATTTGAAAACTTATTTCAGTGTTAGATAGTTCATTTATCGAGAAAGGCTATAGGCTATATTTTATCACGCTACGACTAACAGGAGCGAAGAAATAGAGGAAAATGTCGAAAAAACGGGAGGAAATTATTTGAAAGGGCTTATCTCACGAACTACTGGAGCAATTTTTCTGTTATTTGGCACAGATAAGAAGTAGACCACATAAAGGATCATAGGCTATTTTTTGTGGACTAATTTGTCTGTGAAATATCTAATATACGCAGGCGAAGCCGCGCGGAACCTCTAGTTGGTAATAATATGGTCGGTTCATTACTTTTTTATAATAAGTTTATCAGACTTTACGTATTGAATTCAAAACTTTTCAGCAAACAATATCTTCTTTGAAGTTAAACTCATATAATATTACTATCGTAAGTACTTTTTAAATTAACACGTAAAATATCTCAAGTTTGAGTAACCCAAATAGCATAAGCTTAAGATTTTTTTGCAATTTTTGAACTGAAAACTTCTTTAGCGGCGCGGCGTTGAGCACTTTTGTGGGATGGGTAAAAACTGTGAAACTCGCGCCAGATTTTCGTGTTGATCGAAAAACCATACAAAACGCGTAAGACCGTAAGACGGTTGGAGAGTAGTGTTGTAACATCGAAATTAAAATTAAATGATAATTAAAATTAAGTAATAATTAAAATTAAATAATCATTAAAATTAGTAATAATTATAATAATGAAGTAACATTTAAAATTAAATATGGATTAAAATTAAATAATATTTAAAAATAAATATGAATAAATAATTAAAATTAAGTAATAATTAAAATTAAGTAATGATTAAAATTAAGTAATGATTAAAATTAAGTAATGATTAAAATAAATTTTAATCGAAATTGATTAATCGAACAATCGATTGGTTTTTTTTTTCGATTGTCGATAATTTTTTTTAATCGATTGTAAGGGTTTCGATTAATTAAAAATGGTTTAAAAAAATACACAACGTTAATAATCAAGTTTTCACTTCTGCCGGCACTCCCGGAGTGCAACCCGTCTTTTTTTTTCGGCCTTTTGTACCGAACTAAGTGCGTTAAATGTTATGACGTGTTTCCCTATCCCATCTGATGATGGCGACTTGTCGATACTGTCGCACAGGGAAATGATGGATACGTCATTGCGACGTCACTCATGTCTGTCCGCTGTCGGTCTGTCGCTCTTCCTGGTGTGAATTTGCGTTTTAATTTCATGAACGCTGGTCCGGGCAGAAATCCCGTTTGCTATAATTTACTAGCAGTCGCAAGTTCGCTATTTCACTTTTCACTCTTCGTGACAAAGAATATTCGTCTTTTTCTATTGAAATATTTTATTATTGCAATCAAATAAAATAAAATAAAAAAATGTTTTATTTCTGAGTAAATTTGAATTAAATCTTTTCAGAAAGTCTACGTGATAAACTACCACCGGTTCGGGAACTATCCGAAAAGATAAGCTGATTGACAGCTGATATCAATGCATAGCTATCCACATCATCAGGATTCGATCCCTAGGAGATAAACATAAGATGACGCATGTGTTTGTGTTATGAAGTATGCTACCATATGCACTAATAAAATATTTAAATGAATTCAACCCCTAGAGCAGTGGTTCTTAGCCGGCCGGTATTGGTAGTGGTCCGCGGACCACCTATCAATAAAATCTGCAACAGCTTCAGATTTTCGCCAAATAAAAAAATTAATGCTAATTATAAAGTTGTGCTTATTGTCTTTATCAAACAATCATTAATTTAGGTTAACCAACTGGTTGATCCCCGGCAAGACAAACATTTGGTAAGATGGTCCCTCATGACTAAAAGGTTTAGAACCACTGCCCTAGAGTATTAGAATTTCACCTCCTAAGGGTATAAGCTACTATTATGTAGATAAAATGGACAACACAAACAGAGAAAAATATCCACCAATTTTTGGTGTTGCTTTAAAATATACCTATTCTAAAACAACTTATTTCAAACACTCTATAAAACTTCCTCCTGTGTACACCACTAATGATTTCCTCAAGCACGTTCTGATACATTTCCTGAGCGACACAAAACATAAAACAATTCAAGTGCCCTTTATTTCCGCGACGCAATCTCTGCCAATCCCCTGGCGGATGAAATGCAAACTACAACTTCCATCTTAAATCTAAATAAATATTTATAAATAGAAGTGACTCGTGACTTCGTAGTTCGTGCGCATTTTACGGAAATATACATTTTGCCGTAAGTAGAACAAAACATTAGACGTAGAGGCACAGATTGCTAAATAGTTACTATGGTAGAGGTCTATAGTTACTAGTTAGGTATTTATTAATTGTCCATCAAAATTGATTTTAATTTTTGGAACATACCTAGTTAAGAAGACACTAAAAATAATAATGAAGACGTGAGTGGAAGAATCGAGCATGCGGACAATAACTAATTTTTCCCCTAATTATTTTAATAAAACTTGTAAGTTATCCACTATTATAACTAACTAACCTAGCTAATATATGACTATACAATATATAATCCATAGTTTTTCCATTTCAAATATTTTTTCCGGCCCTGAAGCCTTTTTTCATGTTACTTACCTTATTCTTCCACTCACGTCTTGAATTATATTACATTTCCTTTAGTACTCTGCCATTTTCCAATATTTTATGAACATGATCAGAAAGCCTTTGTCAAGCCACTCGTCTTAAATAACGTTGTGAAAATCAATTTGTAACATTGTTTTACGATATTTAAATATCAATTAAATCAACAAATAGTTTTAATGCAATAATAATAATTGTAAATTACCGTATAAAACAATGAGCTTTCTATATCGTGACTGAAGAAAAAGTTTTGTTTGCGCCAACCAAACGTTGTATCGGAGGTAAATATTTGTTCTAAGTTAACGATACTCTCATATGTAAACGCGGAAACAAAGATATCTTTGAAGAGGCATTGTATTTTTATTCTGAATTGGCTGTTGTTCGATACAAGGATTGTAGACTTACTATCACAAACGCTTTGTCAGGATAGATTTGAAATAAGATTGAAAATTTCTTCCATTTTCCTTTGAGGAGACTTGTTTTAAGTTTTTGTCATGTTTTGAAAGACAACTAGGTAAAATATTGTCGTTCCAACTTGTAGTTGACGAATATCGATTTTTAACCGACTTCCAAAAATAATTAATTTTTGTCGTAATTTTTTTTAAATATCTCCTCATTGTGTTCTTCTAATCTTATTTATAGCTTTTTAAACATTAAATTGCTGAAAGTAAAAATGGCAGGTGGTATATACTTCAAAATGGCTCCAACACTCCATAACCTCAACTTGGGACTTTTAATTTTATCACGCTTATTCCTCTTAATTAGCATGAATTTAATGCACTACTATGTATATTTTAAATTAAAACTTTATATAACTCAGAATATATTGCTACTCATCACACTATGGCCCCACTTGTCAGCAACAGTCGCCAGTATTTCAGCGACATTGGGCAGTTTATAGTCCGAGCGTCACTCCCGTGCTATATCTCGGTACTTTATTGTGACATAATCATCATTATGTCTATCGCACTACTGTGAGGTCTCCTAAATTTTGTCACCGTATAAATCTTCCCTAGAATTCTACGAATATTCTAAGGCAAAAATTTAACATATCGGTTTAGCCATCGTCTAGTTTCAGCAAGAAAAACTAAATTAAAAAAGTGTGGCACTCGGAGTCTGCCGCGGTAAAGCTATTGCATTGCATTTTATCAACTTTTGCAATTATCATTCACTTACGTCTAGTCGCATGCACACAAACACCGTGCTGAAGATGCACGGCACCGCCGCATCGCTTTGCCGTTCGGAGTTAAATTTAGTGTAGTAAGTGCTAAGTTTTTTTCGTTACGGAATTTCTCGACTCGGTCGCCGCGCTCAAAGCTCGCAATAAAAAGTGTGCATCAATAGCTCAAAATTGCTTTTTATTTTTAGAGTTATTATTATGTCTATCTACGGATCAGGACTTGACCTGCGAGGTGCCTGGAGCTCACGTCATTACCATATCCTCTAAGGCTGTCGATTTCCATGATGAATATTAATCGGAATAATTAAGTTATCCCTCCCTGGTGACGGTGTGAATCTTTAATGATACTTTAAACAGATGTTTGTATCTTATTGTCTCTCTTTTGTAAAATATATATTACATAGATAAAAAGAGAGACACTTATCATACTAACAGCTTAGGTTCATAGCATCGTAACGAATCGATGGAATGCGATACATTTTAAATGAGCCATCATAAACATTAACGACCTCCGTGGCGCATTGGTGAGCGCGTCGGTAGCTCAAGCCAGAGGTCGCGGGTTCGAGTCCCGCCGACGGAACAAAAAAAAAGTTTATAAAGTTCCTGGGTCATGGATGTGTATTAAATATGTGTATCATATAATAAAAATCTTAAATATATGTACAGTATAAAAGTATTAAATATATTTCCGTTGTCTGGTACCTGTAACACAAGTCCATCAGGTGACAGACTGACGTGGTGTGAAGCGTCCATAGATATTATTATTATTATTATTAAACAAGATACACAATGAATTGGCAGAATGTTTCTGTATTATGTTTACAACCTGTCGACACTTAAATGTGGTACGTGTGAATGGTCCAGTTCATTTACAATACGAAATATTATATACCCGAACACGTGGTGTGGTTGTGGTATGTGTTGTATATTATGTGGTTGGCCCTAGCCCCTAAGTAACGCATTAGTACTGCGCGCGCCGGCCGATATGACATACTACGTCACGTACGTTGCTAGGTTCGCGCCAAGCGAATTTCTACATGAACGAAGCTGCGGGCAACATATAGATTAAAATAAACAAAAGAATTGATACCACGTTTTTAAAAACTTGTATTTTTTATCCAACTGCCATAAAATACAATAATATTTTTGCAAACGAAAAACTGCGTACGGAAAATCGTTTAGATTACAAGTTTCAGCTTAGGCAGTTTGTAGCAATATTTCACGCTGTTTTATTCCCTATCGCTCTGAGTGAAATCCAAATCTGTACAATGTATGTGAAATTGTTGTTGGTTATCAATTTCGCAACCATTTTTGTTTTTGTTTGTTGATTGTATAATGTATTGTCGCAATCGGTACGGCAAACAGGGCCGATGTAAATGTATAAATATAAAATGTGTTGTTTAAAAAACTATTTATACCTTTGATGTTTGTTCGACGTAGATACAGTAAAGTAAATAGGCTGTAATGCCGGTGCATTTATGTAGTTGGTCTACTGTAGTGCGTGCTTATACTACTTAGTTTAACTCTACTAAATATTATATACTAAGAGAAAAAATGATCATTTATTTTGTTTGCGTCAAATATGCTCAACCATCCACAGATAGGGGATCTACACATGTATATTGTATAATATCTGAATATACTTGAAGATAGAATATTCTCGTCACCTATGTGGAAAGTACAGTTAGTTAGTCCAGCGTTTTTAACCTTTTTTATGATGCTTATGATTTCTTTTCTTACAATTACTTAATAAATCAATATTTTTAATTTTTCTTGACCTATGATCCCCTTAAAGAAGCGTTGCAACTCCTCAGGGTGTCGCGACTCACCGGTTGGAGAACCGTGATTTTTATCATTTTCTCACTCAGAGATTTAAATACAGAACTGAAGTACCAATTACAAATAAAATGCTTAATTGTAGCATTCTATTGTTAAATTTGAAAAGCGAATAACGATCCAAATAGTAAAATATATTTTAAACAAAAGGCGCTTGCGTTTAATCAGAAAGTGTTCAAACAAAAGCCCAAGAACAATATGCGAGTGACACAACCTACAACTCTCAACTCGTTCGGTTCGTGGAAAGTGTTGCCATTATAAGTTTGTAGCCATGAAGCATTTACGCCTTGATGTACGTAGCTAAGCTACGTTACAAATGGAAATAATTAGTTATAATGCCATCGATTTAATGCTTCGATCGCAGATTTTTGGAAATCTTGTGTTATTCTATATGACGACCTCTGTGGCTCAGTTGGTGGGCTGTTGGTAGGTCAAGCCGGGGGTCGCGGGTTCGAATCCCGCCGATGGAACAAAAATTTTTCAAAGTTCCTGGGTCATGGATGTGTATTAAATATGTGTATCATATAATAAAAATCTTAAATAAGTATAATTATGTTAGTATAAAAGTATTAAATATATTTCCGTTGTCTGGTGCCCGTAACACAAGTCCTTCAGGTACTTGCCATGGATCCAGACTGACGTGGTGTGAAGCGTCCATAGATATTATATTATTATAATATTATACTAGCTATTTGACCGAGCTTTGCTCGGTATTCGATAAAACACGAATAAAATGACATTATCTAAAAATTATTCCCAGCTAGATCGATTTATCACCCCCGAAACCCCCTATATACTAAATTTCATGAAAATCGTTGGAGCCGATTCCGAGATTCCAAATATATATTATATACATATATATATATATATATATATATATATATATATATATTATATATATATATATATATTAGGGTAAAAATGATATAAACATATTTGTAGGCAAAATAATTTGCAACAAATTATGTTCTTACAAATTTTCTGTAAGACTTATAGTTTCCGAGATATCACGAAAATAGTATTGTCACTCCTTTTTTCAAGATGGCGGCCGGGGGACAAGAGTGGCAACCCCACAAACTTTAGGTTAAGCTTCTATTGACCCCCCCAACATATTCCAAAAATAAAATTGCGTCCTCTAATAAATGCAATATTAGGTCCTAAAATTGTAACATTTCAATGGACTAATAACCCAAAATATTTTTCTTCTTTGTCACCTGATTCAAAATTTGTTGATATCACATTGATAGAATGTCATTAATAAAGTGTTATGTAAAAAGTTAAAAATTCTCTTATAGTCTCTAAGACATAATATGAACGTCTTGCATTTTATACATTGTGTAAAGTGTGAAGGAAGCGATGCAAATATTGTGTTTGTACATTTCCCGGCAACATTTAAGTTGTGCACTCTATTCCCTAAGCCAGTGATTCCCAAACTATTTTGTTTCTTGACCCACTTTGAAGTTTGACTGGTTCTAAATCTTGAAATAAATTGGAAATTTGTTTTACAATTGTGTAATACTAGATTAACACTCTCGTCTCACGCCTTGCCTCGTGACTCGAAAAACTTCGAGAGACTTCTTAATATATTATTTTTGCCTATTGATATTCAAGTCAACATTTTAGTTGTTCACTGTAGAAATCAAATTAATTTTCATTCGACTCCGCGTTATGATTGTGTCCCATTTTTTGTCTCGCCCACAGTAGACCCCCGTCGAGTCTTCCGTTGACCCCCGGGGGTCCTCCTGGACCACTTTGGGAGTTACTGGCCTGAGCATTCAGTAATGTGACCACAATTTACACACGAAGAGAATGTATTTTAATGGTTCGTGCACGCTGTAATCAAAAGTAAGATCTCAAATTTGTATCTTATTTTCCAGTGTTTTGTTATTTAAAATAGGAAATTCAGCATTGGGATCAATTTAGAAAGAATTATCAATACTGAGACGTGACGCGTCGCTGTAATGCGATGTATTTTTAATTGGCCTTCCAAAATAAACTTTATTTGCTACATAAAAATATACACATTGAATTGACACACTTACCACGAGGTGTCGGGCTGCCAGTTTCAAATTAAAATGGCCTTTAAAAATGTATCTCAACGCCTCCTGAATGTGAATTGTCCTTAAGGCCATCCCCCGAGCAAACGACCATGACCATACATTTGCCGCGTCGCCGAGATCGCAACAAAACCCTATTTTATACTTATATTAGTTCAAAATTGACCTAAAAAAAAATAACACGTGGAATATGTAGTTTATGATGTTGTCGATCTATTGGAGTGTGTTTCAAATAACAGTAATTTGTAAATCCTAAGGAGATGCTGAATGTGTGCTTGAATTTTAAAAAATCGGGTTTACTTTGGAAGCTGATATCATTAGTTTATTAAACAAAAATAGAAAATTTAAAACGTGGAAAGAAATGTTGATATGCTGAAGATTATTGCTACATTTTTATTATAACTTTCTAGCTTTCAAATTATGAGTTTATAAGCCCCTAAATACGGTAAATTACGGAATCTCCGTAGGGAACACCCTTAAGAGACATTACTTATGCATTTAAAAGTAGTCTTTTCCGTAGTCATTCTACATCTATGCTCAATCAGAGTTTCTATCGCCGGTTCTTCTCGCCGGGGTAGTTCCCGAACCGGTGGTAGGCATCGCAGTTTCTTCGTCTTTTCTACGACTTTCAAAAAGTGTATCATGATACCCATTTTGAGTAAAAATATATTTTATTTTATTTATTTATTTATCAAAATGAGCCCAGTAGTATCTTCGCCCATCAATTCAGACAAATGACGCAATTATTCCTCTTCTAGATATTGTTTACAAAGGTAAAAACTTAATTGGCAAATTTTCCAAGCCCCTTCAATTAATTTTAATAAAAATTAAACGCTCAAAGCAAATAACCCTTACAAGAATTAATTTGACTGAGAAGGGTTTGACGGACATCTATGATAAGTTATAAATAATTGAGTGACTTTGTTCGTTGGCACGTGTATAATTTCGAGTAGTGATCAATAATTTTAGTAACTTATATAACTTATAACTTATAACTTGTACATTATACTATATTTTTGTTTTATTTTTAATATAATCTTCCTCTAAAATTTAACTTTTTATTAAACTTATTGTCAGCTCTATAGTAGGTCTTTACTTTCATTACTTATAGAACTTTTCTCATAAAATAAAACAAAGTATTCAAAAATGTGCGGTTCCTCTAGACCTAACTAGACTTTTTTTTCGCCCCGAAAAAAAACCTATAGTTAATTTAATGTGAATGCGGTCGTTTAAAAAAATATTAAATATGCACGTGATTGTTTCGTTAAAATTCTAGTGGTCCGATTTTATTAGTATACAGTACACTAAATGCTTACGTAAACGTCTCTTTACTAATATAAATAGTTACACTATGTTTTGTCCTTGTCTATCGAGCACTTTGACTATGACAAACCATTTTTAGAAAGAGGGAAAACACTTACGAATTTTTTTTTTATGTAATAAGGGGGCAAACGAGCAAACGGGTTACCTGATGGAAAGCAACTTCCGTCGCCCATGGACACTCGCAGCATCAGAAGAGCTGCAGGTGCGTTGCCGGCCTTTTAAGGGGTAATAGGGGAGGGTAGGGAAGGAAATAGGGAAGGGTAGGGAAGGGAAAAGGGTAGGGGATTGGGCCTCCGATAAACTCACTCACTCGGCGAAACACAGCGCAAGCGCTGTTTCACGCCGGTTTTCTGTGAGGACGTGGTATTTCTCCGGTCGAGCCGGCCCATTCGTGCCGAAGCATGGCTCTCCCACGTCAAAAACTCAAGTCGTTCAACCTTTACACAATCATCCAAATGTTTTCCCTTTGTGAACGTTTTAATCCTCTCGCACGCACTTTGCCATTTATATTTTAGGCCATTTCTGACCCAACGCTGCAACCATACAGACGGGATGCTAAATTCCCTGTAAGTAGAATAACTTCATTCAATATTCACATTTTTTTTTCCCGCGCTTTAGAGCAATTTGAATCTTTTGCGTTCGATATACAGTTTAATATCCAACGAGCGGGGAGTCAAATGTTTAGGTAAAGTGGCCGCTAGAGGTCGGTATAGAAGTTCGCTCGGTTGTTTTCTTTTTATTAAAATTTTAAATGCGACCCGATACTACTGTTAACGGGTTACAACGGGTACGGGACTACGGGTACAATGTCAATAATGCAGCTGCGAGCACTCCAAGGAAACATTATTGTATATTTACTTTTATATTCACACTTATGTAGCTATTATACAGGATGTAACAAAAAATAAGTGATAATACTTTAGAGTGTGTACGTGTTCCTTGTAGAGAGTTCACTGTGAAAGAAGCTGCTCTGTAAGATAAATTATTTTTTTCACTTATGTATGGGAAAACTAGTCACGTTGGGGCGCTTGCCCATACAAAAGTGAAAAAATTTTGGTCTTTCAGCGCTGCTACTTTCACAATGAACTCTCTTACAAGGAACACGTACACATCCTAAATTATTATTACTTAGCTTTTTTACACCTTGTATATTGACACTACACGCTGGGATTAGTAGCTATTTCGGATGGAAATAAAAACTCCGAAATATAGGTAGTTAATTTGAGTACGCTTTGTCTGTATGAGATAATTATATAAAACTCTTGTATCGCGATGTTTGTAGCTAAATACCTCCGAAACGGCTAGATCAATTCTGTATTTTGCATCTAATAGGCCCGATAGAGTCAGAACCAGGAATACACTTTCGTCATTTTATAAAAGCTGACAGTTTTCCTGTCTGTGACACCTACAGAGGTACAAACGACCAGCAAGTATGTAGTTTTGGTCGCGGTTACTTTAAGAGGTATCCAGTTCCGAAGGCCTATCTAACCTTCGACAAACTATAAAGCTCATTTTATTTTGGGCCATGAGGATCGGCCAACATCTATTATTCATTCTTGGAGTATCTTTCGTCACTTTTGTCTAGGCAAATCAGGTTCCACTTAATATTCACTGGAACAGGCATTGATTTTGTTTGTTGTATAGAATTTGTCTTGGGAATATGTTGTCGAAACATATTTGAAGACGAACCATGTAGGTGCTCTCGATTGGGAATAAGTGTACGGTGAGTGCGTAAGACCGGCATCTTAAAATAAATATTTGCAAAAAATTATGCAATATTTTAGGTAGTCATTATATTAAACTAGGTATCAAAAACTTGTTTACAGTAGGATTACTAATAAAAATAACACAAACTGTATATTACACACGTTCTACATAATATTATGTATTTACAGTATTTTTAATTTTTTCGACCCATTTTGCATAACTTTTTTTTTTTATCTATGGACGCTTCACACCACGTCAGTCTGGCCCCGTGATAAGTACCTGAAGGACTTGTGTTACAGGTACCAGACAACGGAAATATCTATACGGTAAAATAACTCTTAATTATTAATAATAATTTAATAACAAATAACAGGTGTACGGACTGCCTCGGTCAGGCTTCGTTCACGGTATGCTGCGCGCGCGTCCCTTATCTCGTCGCTATGTAGGTCAGTCGCCAGCCGGGCGCCACCTGTTTTGATCTATGACGTGACGTCATATTACAGATGGGATGAAAGGGAATTCTTATAATAAGTATACTTACACTATTTTATTTTTACGCTATAAAATGTATATACATGCATAATATGCCTATTAAATATGTACATGTTCTTTCTCGTCATTTTTAGGCTTATCTACTTATTTATTTTTCATAATGTAAGTATTTATAAAGTTTTTTTTTACTATCTTATTGTTCACTTTGCGCTGGCGCCAGTGTGCATCTGTCGAGCGATTGGCAACAAGGCCCCACAGAACACCAGGGATCGCGGTGTACTGTGATCATCACCTGAGTGGGGTCCTTTTCGGTGGAATTCGCATTACACTGCATTGTAGTTTGCTATCTTTACCCAAATATATTTGCTAATGTTCCTTTTTTATATTATTTTTGTTTTTTATTTTATGCTTATTGTCTTTTTTGTGAAATGTTTATTGTAATGTGGTGTAATGTGTTTGTACTGAATAAATGTTTATTATTATTATTATTACTATACTTAATATTATAATATTATAATTGGGAAGAGTTTGTTTGTTTGTTTGTTTGAACGCGCTAATCTCAGAAACTACTGGTCCGATTTCAAAAATTCTTTCAGTGTTAGATAGCTTATTTATCGAGAAAAGCTATAAGCTATATTTTATCACGTTAAGATTAATAGAAACTAATAAATAGAGGAAAGTGTGGAAAAAACGGAAGAAATTATTTGAAATGGCTTATTTGAACGCGCTAATCTCAGGAACTGCTGGTCCGATTTGAAAAATTATTTCAGTGTTAAATAGCCTATTTATTGAGAAAGGCTATAGGCTATATTTTATTGCGCTAAAACTAATAGCAGCGAAGAAATAGAGGAAAGTGTGGAAAAAACGGGAGAAATTATTTGAAATGGCTTATTTGAACGCGCTAATCTCAGGAACTACTGATCCGATTTGAAAAATTATGTCAGTATTAGATAGACTATTTATTGGGAAAGGCTATAAGCTATACTTTATTGCGGTAAGATTAATAGGAGCGAAGAAATAGAGGAAAGTGTGGAAAAAACGGGGAAAATTATTTGAAAGGGCTTAGTTGAACGTACTGGAGCAATTTCGACAAATTCGACGACCTCTGTGGCTCAATGGGTAGAGTGTGTGGCGGCTCAAGCCGGGGGTCGCGGGTTCGAATCCCGCTGACGGAACAAAAAGTTTTTCAAAGTTCCTGGGTCATGGATGTGTATTAAATATGTGTATCATATAATAAAAATCTTACATACTTACATATATATGTATAATATAAAAGTATTAAATATATTTCCGTTGTCTGGTACCCGTAACACAAGTCCTTCAGGTACTTAGCACGGGGCCAGATTGACGTGGTGTGAAGCGTCCATAGATATTATTATTATTATTATTATTATTATTATTATTATTATTAATTTTTATGTTACTTGGCACACATAAAGAATAGACCACGTGAAAGGGAATAGGTTTCTTTTTTGCGGAAAATGTACGGTTTCCGTTATATTCCTAAATTAGGCGGGCGAAGCTGCGCGGGACATCTATCATATCTTAAAAGTACATATATTGTCCCACACAATATACTTTTATGATTTGCGCGTTAACTATTCAATCGATGTACGGGAACAACCAATGATGTTTATATCATAGGGAACAACTATAAACTAAAGTCCACGCGGACGAAGTCGCGGGCAACAGTATAATATTTTATAACAGTTTAATATTTTTATACTATACATATATTTAAGATTTTTATTATATGACTAGCTGTCCCGGTGAACTTCGTGTCACTTTAAAACCTTTCCTGGACTTCTACGAATATTTTAACGCTAAAATCAACACAATCCGTTCAGCCGTTTTCGAGTTTTAGCGCGACTAACACATTTGAAAATCCATTTTTATATATAAGAAGATACACATATTTAATACACATCCATAACCCAGGATTTTTTTATAAACTTTTTGTTCCGTCGGCGGGACTCGAACCCGCGACCTCCGGCTTGAGCTACCAACGCGCTCACCACTGCGCCACGGAGGTCGTCAAATAACTGCAATGTCAGTGCGATTTTTTTTAAAGTAAAAGACTAAATGGTTTGTAAAGTTCTAAATTTAGTTTTTTTTTTTAATTAAGCAATCAAGTAAAGACGACTATTGAAAAAATAAATAAAAAAATATATTACGTGTATGAATTTTTAACACAACTGGTACAACGCAAAAACATATTTTTCTCATATTTTGCCCATGGAAATGGGCAAAGTGTTTTGACGGGCCCTCATAATTGATCAGGCGATGTAGTGGGTACTCACATGAATATATTATCGGCTAAACTGAAGGTCTCACGTCCTACAGCTTTTGATTTTATCATTATAACTTTTACCTGACTTCGAAACCAAAAGTTAGGGTTATTTGATGGTGTATGCCCTAGACGTAACTTCTAGTCTTATTTTAACAAATGACTTGTCAATAGTAATAATTTTCAATTTTTTCGTATATAGGTTAATTAATAGACGGCGGAAACCGTACATTTTTTCAGCATAAATAGTATATGATATGTCCTTTCTCGGGACTCAATGTATCTAAATACCAAATTTCCGATTGTTGTGGATATTCTCAAATAATTCTTTAACATAATATTATTATGTTAAGCATACACAGATAAATCGGTTCAGCGGCTTGGGCGTGAAGAGGAGACAGACAGATAGAGAGACGGCCAGACGTACTTTCCCATTTATAATATTAATGTGGATTAAATGCTTAGGCTTAAGGCTATAAGTAAAGAAAACCTGTTCGAATTACGACCTGTTTTGTCACCAGTGTATTCTTAGTGCGCGGCCATATTGACGGGCCACTCACCGAAAATTGACTTTATATTTTAATTTTTGACCGCACACACGGGACGCGCTAATGGAAAACCATACTTAAATATTTTTATAGGCATGGACCTAAATTATATTATACTCTATGGCCTATGCAATCATTATTAGGATGTTAGGGTTCAATTGCAATATCGTTAGGGCTGTTTCTTGTCTAGTAAATGTGTATAGTTCAGTTTTTAATTGGGTCTATTAAAAAGAGATGGCCTTCATTGATGTGTTAAAAAAAGTCTTTTTAAAGAGCCTATGGGGATGGTGTTTGCCCAGCAGTGGGACAGCCCACTTCTGGCCCTTTAACCAATACGTTTTCTTTATCGCTTCTTTATAGAATCGCCGATCAAAATGTATGGAATTGACATTAGCGTTCGTTAATATGACGTTGACGTTCGACTCGTCTAATATCAATTGCATATAATATTTTTATTGACAATTCTATAAAGAAGCGATAAGGTCTTGGCTACAGGCTCAGAGCCTCCTTCAAAGTTTTCCACTCCTTTCGATCCAACGCTGTATATCAGTCTGGCTCGTATTTATCTAGCTCATCGCGCCATCTTCATCGAACCGACACTTAGGCTTACTTAGTAACTATTAAGTAATCTGTGCTTAGACTGCTTAGGCCAGGGGTCACCAATTAGTTTAGCTCGCGGTCCATTTTAAGAAATGAAATGACCTTCGCGGTCCACACATTTTTTAAAAAAATAAAGGTAATTACGGAAATTACAGAGGTATACTTTAGAATTTTTGCTGCTTGTTTGTAGTGAAATTGGTGCAAGATATTGACATTAAATCCTGAAGATGTTCGTTCGTTTCGTGATGTCGAGACCGAAATTTATTTCATCTTCCAACATGCTTGGTCCGCACACAAGGGGTCAGCAGTCCGGATGCGGACCGCGGTCCGCCATTTGGTGACCCCTGGCTTAGGCTATACAAATAATCATTTGTATTATATAGCATAATTGGTTATATGATTTTCAGATTCGCAATTGTTAGTCATTAGGAATTAATGATGTATTTGTGATAGGGATAAGAATTAAATTTTTAATCATTAATGATGTAGACATCATATATTTTAGAAAATATATCTGTATCCCGATTATACATTTTTAATTCAATATTAATGAAACTTCGTTAAGTTTTATAATTTCAAACCTAAATATTACATGACGTTATTAATAGTTTAAGAAATCAATTTGTTAACATATCAATAACTAGATGACGCCAGCAACTTCGTTGTGTCAATAATCGCGCAGGAACCGTACATTTTTCCAGGATAAAATTCCAGCAAAATCGGTTCAGCGGTTTGGGCGTGAAGACGTAACAGACAGATAGACAGACAGACAGACAGACAGACAGACAGACAGACTTACGGACGGACGGACGGATGGACGGACGAACAGACACACTTTCACATTTATAATATTAGTATGGAAGTATGGATATAAAAAAAAAAATTAAGCAAACCTGAAACGTGTTTGCGTAAGTTACAATAATATTTACCTAAATCAAAAACACACACATAGATAATTTAAGTTCAATTATTAAATTGTTTACCTCACAAATTCACATAGAAATATAAAACCGCAAATACGATATAGAAATCAATTGTATAATATAGTCCGAATATATTATTGAAAATTAATTTGTCTGTAACAAATATAGATATAAGCCGCCCACAATTTTAAGATCGCTCAGTGAAAATTGTAGGCAATTGGCGCATATTGTACCACCAGAGAAATTTATTCATGGGCAAATAGTGGATTTACGCCATATTTTGATCTGGTTATATCATAATACAGGGTGCAATTAAACCTTTCTGCCAATTTTTTTTCAGGGCTTAGGTATCATTAGGAGAGTGCATTTAACCAAAAAAATTGGGTGTTATATTTTTTTTATTGACATATTTTATCCCATTTAAAATCGTTGCAGAACGGTCACTCGCGGTGCGGGGGAATGAACGGGGATAACGCGGGGGGAGGCGCGCGCGCGGGGTCACATCACGCGTGGACGACGCGTCGTGTCCATTAATTGTATTGTTTTTTAGGATAACTTTCGGAAGCTATTTCTCAGCATTTTAGTACTTATTTATTTTAGGACCAAATTACGTTGTACCGCCAGCTGTTTATGAATCATTTTCTCTGATAGTGCTATGACAGAGAAGTTAATTCATAGGCAGGTGGCAGACCACTGACCTCCATTATACAAGTACTCTGATATGATATATATCATATGATGAATGATACCCAGCTGTATTTTGTGCCTATTTGAAGCGGAATCAGCTCCCCCAATGCGCGGGAAGAGAACTACATCTGACATAACTTGCAAATGGCCGCTCAATCGCTATTGCTTGTAGAAACCACAGATTAATAGTAAACCTCCATGATAGAAACGAGTATTAGTTCCAAGTACTCCCACTACTGCTATCAGCGCCGATATGGCGACTTTCAAACATCATTTTTACGTCAAATTTAGTTCCTATCCCTCGCATTGGGGGGGCTCATTCCGCTTCAAATAGGCACAAAAAATAGCTGTCATTTCAAAGGGTATCATAAGTCCAGCGTACTTGTATAATGGGGACCTCCATTGTGTGGCAGACCTACATAATTTGGTAGTGGTCTGTCACACTCACCCCACAAATCACGAATGATATTGAACTGACATAATCCGGCCAAATGACGTAGGTCTGTCAATTGTCTATGAATCAATTTCTTCGATGGTACAAATATATCTATCAATAACGATCTGTATGATCACTGATCTACCGCAATGGCGTGTCCCCGCCGCACTTATTCCTCGCCCCGCCAAAGAAATCTAAATACCGAACATTGCATCTTTCCCTTTCATTTTTATCCAACAATCTTAAGTCTCATACAAGTGGTACCGCGAGAAAGCGTAAGTAAGGAACTAACTATAGTTAATCAGGGTAAGTTTGGATAAATCCGGATAATTCAAGTTAATGCTAAATTAAACTACAATCACGGTACGGTACTACAGTTTGCGGTTGCAGTGCAGTATGTCGTTGCCGGTAGCGCTAGGTAAAAAAAAAAAAAACACTAACTAATTTAGTGATAACTTGAATTATCCGGACTTAACCTGTGTCCAAACTTATCCTGATTAACCCTTTATCATAATAATATTATACAGTTTTTCCTTAGCTTGTAATATAACTGACATGATGGACTGTATAGTTGTATTTTATTTTCCGACGTAACCCTTGTCCGTCACCTAGAATAATATATTATATCAATCACGTAATTTAAGCAGTAAAAACATTAAGCTACTAACTAAAGGCCGCACTCATATATATTTAACTAAATGACGCCTGCAACTCTATTGCGCCATTATTCATTTATCGAGCGGGAACCCTACATTTTTGTTGGGATAAACACTATCCTATGTCCTTTCTCGGGACTCAATGTATCTCCATGCCAAATTACAACAAAATCGGTTCAGCGGTTCGAGCGTCGAGAGTTAACAAACGGACAGACAGACGGACACACTTTCGTATTTATAATATTGGTATGGAAGTATGGGTTCGGTCAACTAGATAAGATTTATCATATTGTGTATGGTCGTTGTAGCTCTATTGAAGTTTCCATTTTAGACGCGTAAACGTCTGTAGGGTCCGCTAGCTTATGATTAAGTGATTATGCAGTTTCCTTGGTCATTATAATCGTAATTATAATACAAACGACTCCCGGTGAGGGACAGAAACAAAACGGCGATAATTGCCCGCCCTGAGGGAGCAGTAATAAAATCCGGGTACAAAAGTGACGGCAAACAGAGGTATGAATGGAATAATTATTTTAGACTTTTCGAAGTGAAGAAAAGAATAGCTAACGCTATTCTTTTCTTCTTGTCTACTTTATGTATTCTAGCTGATCCAGCTAGATTTGATGTTACATTATAGGAATACGCTTGAGAGCCTTAATGTTAGATATTCCCCATGAGAGAGACATCAAATATTATTTCTATGGTGAAGTTAGAAGTAAAAATGTATGGGATTTGACATCCTAAACGCCATGGAACTTGGCGACACATTTTTTATATTCATAATCAAATAATCTAACTTTGCGATCGCACATATTTTGTCAGCACTATACGCGTCGAACGCGCCGCATAGTACACATGCGGCGCGTACGGCGCATGCGTGATGTGCGACCTTTAGCGACACATTTTTTATATTCCTAATCAAATATTCGAACTTTGGTATCGAAAATTTGGAATAAATTTTGACTCGTTAGTGAATAAAGCTCGTTAGCGGACCACAGAAGACTTTAGACCGAAGTGTAACCGAAGAGTCTTTCGTCTCTTATTTCGGTAACATAGGTGTTTGTAGTGGGCGAACTATCGTGTTACGGTAACTTCCACTAACTAATTTAAACTCGGAGCTGAGCGGTGTGAAATTATAGAGATACTTACGACTTGTCAAACTCATCTTATTATTCGATGTTTAGGACTTATGGCCGTTACACCACACTTTTTCAGAGCCTAATAGTACTAGAATGCGTGGCCTTTTTCAAGAGCGTCGATGCGTACTTACTAAATCCTATTACACTGGCCTAAATTCGGTTAAGAGTAGGTTTTTCATTCAGGCGAATAGAGTGATGTATTAAATTGGTAAATTCTAGAAAAAATATCAATTGATCAATATTTTGCGTCATACAATTTTCTACAAAGAAATCGTAAATCATTCCTTTCAAACAATATAAAAAAATACGTCTGGCACTTGGGGACGGCCGCGTTAAAGCGGCAGCATAGCATTTTTATCAACTTATGCAATTATAATTCGTATACGCACGCACGCACACTAACACCATGCCAAAGTCTGGCAACGCCGCACCGGATTTTCTTAATTCGGTCGCCGCACTCAAAGCCCACGATAAAAGCTATGCAATAGCTTAATATTTTTTTTATTTCTTTAAAAATAAATTGTATCGTTATAGTAATAAATGTACGGTATTCACATTTGTAAGACACCCGAAATTCTCATGATATTGGTTCAAAGAAATATTACACAGCGTCGATCCCAACAGCAGCCTTGTAAAGTCGTATTTATCGCGGCAGTGCGGCAATACATTCAAATTTGAAAGACAAACGTCTGTGTTAGTGATTTTGGAATCGATATCCCATATTCATGGACGTAACACACAATAATTTTGGGGTAATAAAGAACCACAGTGGACTAACACTATGGTTTTATAATTTTTAATAACACATAGAACTTATAGTACAATAGCAATATAAAGTGGCAACAACAGATTAAATTACAAATTGCGGATTTGAGAAGACTCTGGATAATACTAAAGCAGCTTCATACTATAAATTAGTCGCTAATGTAGGGCGGGTGTGACTTTTTTAGAACAGTTATATTTTTGTTGTTTAAATTCAGGGAAGAGAATAAGTATAGCGGATAATTCTGAAGGCCTATCAGTAATATAAAAAAATATCAGACTCAGAACTATAATCAAAATAACGGAGCACAAACTTTATACAAATTGACATTTTATATTAAGTTTTGTAGAGATACACTACGGTAACATGGCGCACCCCTCCAAAATTCAAAACGTTTGTAGTGCGTTGTCAAAACGTTTGATGTGCGTTGTCTTGCGCGGTCGGCTAGTTATGATTAGTTGACCAACAAATCTTGGTAATAAGTGACATTACGTGAAACATTACGAGTACTGGTTGATTGGTTGACAACATACAAACTCTTTCATAAGGATGTGACTACACACATTGAAACAGTCATTTGGAGGGGCGCGCCATGTTATCGTAGTTGATCTCTACCTCCATTCGCCGTTTGGATTTGAATTGTATTGGTGCGGTCTTTATATCCTATGATACGTCAATGGTCTCCGCTCAGCTCTAAAGGGAAATGGGGAAAAGATTGAAAATCGTATGTTAAACGCTTCTCGGAGTAGTTTTGATTGCCTTATGTCTGCGCACTATGTCACATACTTGTTATTTACAATTTTTTGTACTATTGTCAGTAAAAATATTATTTAACCTTTCACTTTTGTTGATCAGCCATTGATCAGCTATGAAAATAGTATAAGCGTCCATTACATATTCTACATATTTAAAGCCTCTTGACTAGAAACATAATATTATATTTTTTAAGTATTTTGCTTCATTATAGATATTATCATCGATTAAAACCTATATTTTAAACATAAAGTTGTTAAGTTTTTGTTGCTTTTTCGTTTATAATGCTAGATATTGATACACAATTTTATTAAAATCCTAAGATTTTACTACAAACAGAAATGTGAATAGTTTAATTTTATTTCCAATTTCGACACAGACAAGCCGATACGGAATCGAGAATTTCACAACAGAATTTCTTTCGAAGCGCGGCTTCAAATTTCACTCGTTTGCATCCTAAATATAAAATGAATCGGAACCAACAATAAAACGGAGACCAGACTTTACTATATCGATTTCCCACTAGCTTCATCATTATAGTTGGGGAGGGGAAGAGGGAATTTCGGGAGTAATAGTTTGTATAGGCTTCCGACATGTGTCTAGTTATCATGGTATAGAAATCAGATTTCTCATGTGGTGGGTTAATTTTTTTTTTAACATTGAAATGTCATCGGATCTGTCAGATTAAGATACTGGATATGTAGTATAACCCAAAGAAGCTTCCATATAAAGCACTGACGATTCAAAGGTTTGGTAAGCCTGTGGTACATTTTAAAATATAAAAAAGTAAAGCTTCATATTTTCCTAACTAAGCTTCGCAAATATTTTATTTTGTACTAAACTAAATGATTTAGTCCTTGCTGTCTAAAATATATTTATAACTGACTTAAATAAGCAATTTTTTGAATATATTTTCTTTTTCAAAACATTAAAATGGTTACAATTTCTGAACCCACCGCTCAAATAAAAAAACGCTCTTATTATTTTTTAATCAGTTTTATCTAATGTACAAAACCTACTAAGTCTCCATGACGCTCGAGTGATTACAAAATTAGCACCTTCCCCTCCTCTACTATTACTCTTGGATTAATACCTCTAGTTACTAGTAGTTATCAAATCAAATAATTTTTATTCAGAGTTTTAAATTTTTTTTTCTGAACGTCGGAACCATGGTGCCTACCACTTTTATACTTTAATCCTTCAATCAAGGATTCTTGGAAATCTATTGTTATTCTATCGTTGTCGCGGTCGCCGGTGTCCTTATGGGGGTTGATAGGTTAAATCACTTTACAGTTATGAACAAATAAATTGTTTAATTGTATTATGACATATTTAGAAATGTGCGAGTGTTTAAACACCATACACAGGAGCATATAATATAATATTTATTTTAAAAACTGCCAGGCATACAGTTTATAAAATATATGAAATCACAAATAAATATAATAACGATTGGTCAAATTATAGTCATAAAATATTCAAATTGGCCGTAATTATTTAAGCTGCTTAATAGAATTACATAAAATCAAACAGTCCAGTCGAGCCGTTAAACAAATATTTAAATGACGTAAAACAAACACTAAAACAATCGCGACTTGACGTGTCAGTTGATTATCGTGTTAAGTTGATTATAATAATGTGGATATTGTAATTAGCTCGGCAAACTGTGCGCGCAAACAGGCGCTAATCCCGCTCGTTGTTTGTACATGAATGTACATAATATAGAGAGTATTACAGTAACTGCGGTGGCTAAAAGTAGAGGGGGGAAGAGGGGATTTTGGGAGTAGCTCGAGCGTGTCAAATTAAGCTTGTATAGGCTTCCGACATGTGTCTAGTTATCATGCTATAGAAATCAGATTTCTCGCGTGGTGGGTAATTTTTTTTTTTAAATATTGAAATGTCATCCGATGTTAGTATACCCCAAATAAGCTTTCATAAAAAGCACTGACGATTCAAAGATAAGGTAAGCCTGTAGGAACATTTTAAAATACAAAAAATATACCTTCATATTTTCCTAACTAAACTTCGCAGATATTTTACATTGCACTAAACTAAATGATTTAGTCCTTTTTGTCTAAAATATAATAATCTTTTTCAAAACTTTAAAATGGCCGCAGTTTTTGAACCCACCGCTAAAATAAAAAACGCTCTTGTTATTTTTTTTATAAGTTTTACCTAATGTAAAAAACCTACTAGGTCTCCATGACGCTCGAGTGACTACAAAATTAGCACCTTCCCCACCCCCTACTATAATTGAAGTTATTTTAAAATCAGTCAGAAATGGCACAGATCGACGCAGCTGGAGTGGACGTAACGTTTTAATGTGTGAGTCGTTTCATGCTTTGTATATTATTATGAGTTGCTATAATCTTCTACGCCTTGCCGCTCTGCTATGCCTTGCTACGCTCTGCTGTGCCTTGCTATACGCTCTGCTTCACATTGCTACGCGCTGCTTCGCCTTGCTACGTGCTGTTTCGCCTTGCTACGCTCTGCTGTGCCTTGCTATACGCTCTGCTTCACATTGCTACGCGCTGCTTCGCCTTGCTACGTGCTGTTTCGCCTTGCTACGCTCTGCTGTGCCTTGCTATACGCTCTGCTTCACATTGCTACGCGCTGCTTCGCCTTGCTACGTGCTGTTTCGCCTTGCTACGCTCTGCTGTGCCTTGCTATACGCTCTGCTTCACATTGCTACGCGCTGCTTCGCCTTGCTACGTGCTGTTTCGCCTTGCTACGCTCTGCTGTGCCTTGCTATACGCTCTGCTTCACATTGCTACGCGCTGCTTCGCCTTGCTACGTGCTGTTTCGCCTTGCTACGCTCTGCTGTGCCTTGCTATACGCTCTGCTTCACATTGCTACGCGCTGCTTCGCCTTGCTACGTGCTGTTTCGCCTTGCTACGCTCTGCTGTGCCTTGCTATACGCTCTGCTTCACATTGCTACGTGCTGTTTCGCCTTGCTACGCTCTGCTATCCTTTGTTACTTTGTTTTTCCTTCTGCTACGACTTACTCGCTCTGCCATTAATTACTACGTTGTGTTATGCAGCTTTTGCAATTACTATACTCTGCTTCGCCTTGTTTATCTCTGATATATCTCCTAGCCACGCCCCCATATTATCGTAGCTATTAAGCATCTTTTGGCCTGTAAGTTATCCAGTCTCTGTATAAATTGCACTCAGGAAAATTATTAAAAAACTTATGTCACATAATATAAACGATAGAAAACAGGCATGGGAAAGTAACGACACTCTCTAACGTCACATCCTTAGTTTCAGTATCCTCGTAGCAAGGTAAAAATTCAATACAAAATGCGCCTGCGCAAACTCCGCTGAACTTCGAAGATTCAATTTCCGGACGCCGCTGTCCAACAGGTTTTAAGGCTTCCGATGCCGTGATATCATATAGCTCGTGTTCACAATTGTTTGCCACTGCAGTGCTTAAGTTTAATAGAATCCATGAATATGACTTCCTCTGTATGTTCATGCAGTAAATTGTTTTCTATGAGTATTAGAACTTCTAAAACTCATTTTATGCCGTCTGATTCGTAATTTTTTCCGGAATAAAAAGTATTTCAGAAAAATTGGTTTAGCGGTTTGGGAGTGAAGAAATAATAGACAGACATACATTTTCACATGAATCATATAAAATATTAGCTGTCCCGACAAACGTTGTTTTGCCATGTAAAGTAATTCGCCCAGTGATATTTTATCATAAAAAACATCATTGATTTCGCCCATATTATTTTATTGAAGTGACTAAATGAGGATGTCACCATGGTAACGTCCATCGCCATCCCGTCGCACAAAAAATGGTGGCCGTCGGTCTCAAATTGCAATAATTTACTATTATTTATTCAACAAATGAACTTATCAATATAAAAAGTTGCCAGTAGCCGACTCTCAGATCTACTGAATATGCATATAAAATTTGGTAAAAATGAGTAAAGCCGTTTCGGAGGAGTACGGTAACTAACATTGTGACACGATAATTTTATATATAAGACTAGCTGTCCCGGTGAACTTCATGTCACTTTAAAACCTTCCCTGGACTTTTACAAATATTTTAAGACTAAAATCAGCCCAATCCGTTCAGCCGTTTTCGAGTTTTAGCGCGACTAACACATTTGAAAATCCATTTTTATATATAAGAGAAGAGAAGAAGACTAGTTGTCCCGGTGAACTTCGTGTCACTTTAAAACCTTCCTAGGACTTCTATGAATATTTTAAGACTAAAATCAGCCAAATCCGTTCAGCCGTTTTCGAGTTTTAGCGCGACTAGCACATTTGGAAATCCATTTTTATATATAAGATTAATCTGGATATTTCATGAATAATACTAAAAACTGCATCTAAGCTAAATTCCTCATTCCTAAGACAATGTTTGTGCGGAGGTGTTGTGTCGAATTACATTCCCTAAGCTGGGAACGGTTTCACGGAACACATCCTTTGTACAGTGCGACTACATCTGTTAGCCCCGGGCACGCCTCGGGATATGTGACTTGGGAACAATAAAATTATACCACTTGCATATCCTAGTGGTATATTGAAATTCTTATTACATTTCAAAGTTGGAAAATGTAATTGAAGAAACTTATGTTGAAATCTTTGTTGCTTTTAAGAAATGAATATGTGTGAAGGTAAGCCTACATTATAATAAATGTGCCTTTATTATACATTCTCAGTATCACCCTGAGCTTTATTGGTAGAAAATGCCGCAATGCATTAAGCCCGCCTTTGTAAATTGTATAAAGTGTAAATAAATAAAAATTATAATATCTTCCATAGATATATTTTTTTCACTTCGCTTCGCTTCACCCTATCAGACATTTAAACTGTACTTTTTTGCTATACAAGAAGATACACTTTGACTAGACAAACATGCCACGCGCGGTCTTGAAACTCGAAATCCAGTGACTGTTATAAGAAGCAGCAGCTATTTCCGAACTTAAGTATAGTCGTAAGCGTAAACTGGTGTTATTACGTAGCATTTCGTAGCAAGACGTAGCAATTCGTAGCAAAGAGTTCGCAGCAAGGTGTAGCAGTTCGTAGCATTTCGTAGCAATACGTAACAAAACGTGACGAAACGCGGTAGCTGCAGTTCGTAGCAAAACGTAGCAGAGTGTAGTATTTCGTAGCAAGCCGCAGCAATTCGTAGCCAATTAGTGTAGCATGGCGTAACAGTTCGTAGCATGGCGTAGCAAAGCGTACCATGCCGTAAAGGGCTCTCTCGTTAATTTATGTTATTTAGACCAGACACAAAATAAGCTTAAAAACTACCATAACCCAATTATGCAAAAAGACAATAATAATTTTATACAAACAATTTCTATATTCCAAGCTTAAGAACATAACAGTAAATCGAGATGTTTTACGTTCGCATAAGTTAGGTGTCTCAAAACGTGTATAATGAGCTTTCGCCTATAATTTATAATTACCGCTAAATAACAAAGTGAACCTAACGAGGCCGTTAGTAGGGACGGGGCGAAATATATCGACAAGATAATTCCCAAAAAAGTTGAAAAGTCTCTCGTATTATTGTTTTATATTATATTATTGTATAGTATTGGCTGTGACCTTTTGAATTTTGTATATTATCCACAATTTCTCGTCGTTTTTGTGGATACTGCCTATGACTTTTTAAATTTTATAACTGTTTATTATAGACAATAATATGAGATGTGATTTTAAATCTGTTATTTCCAGTAGAAAGTATCATAGTTTTTTTAAACTATTTGGCATTACTTGTGTATGTGTATGTGTGGGTATCAAGTGTAAAAGAACAATTGTTTTTGTGTCGCTTCACTACCACGTTTGATTTCACAATGTAATCTATCAATTGTATTTTTTTTAACGGACTTTGGCCCACCACATATTCCCACCACTGTATCTCCTGTGTCATCAGGATCGACAGCGGTATCCAAGCACGAAAACCCTTTGATATGATCTCAGGGAGCACGAGGGACATGCTAAAACTCTCTTGGGGACCCGCAACGAAATTAATCAGAAGAAAATAGGAGGAGTAGGAAGATTCCAATTTCCCTCCCCATAAAAGCGATCGATTGTATATGTCTTAATTATAACTAACCTATCGATAACATTTTATCGACATTTATGTACGAAAGATGCTACCCTCCCTATTTTAGCGGTTTCACCACAGGTAGTTAGTTTAAAGAGTATTTAATTTCAAAAGCTCAAGTTGTGAAAAATAGTTATACCATATGGGGGTGTGTAAGCGATTCTGCTCCTTGTGCCTTTACAATAAGGACTACCGCTAGCTCGAATGTAACCTCCATTGCCGTTTTAATGACGCGTTTATTTTTCTCACCTCCTGCGTACTTTTAATTTTAAATAACGACTCACAGAAAACCTTAAGGAGGGTCGAATTTGTTTGCTCCGCTCTCTACAAAGCCTTCGCAACTAATTACGTACAGACAAACATTACAACACTTTGTTCAACATTATGCTCTCATTATGGCCTAGGATCTCACGCTCATAAAAATGTTACAGCATTAAAATATTTTTACGGATTTTGCGGCTTGTTTTGTTTTTACTTTGGTAAACAATTTTTTCAAAAAGTTCAGATATTTAGAAGTTGTTTACGTTTTGACTACTTCTGTGCTCGTCGTATTATGAATCCTGATTCTG
The DNA here is from genome assembly GCA_905333045.1 of Lysandra bellargus. Taxonomy (NCBI): domain Eukaryota; kingdom Metazoa; phylum Arthropoda; class Insecta; order Lepidoptera; family Lycaenidae; genus Lysandra; species Lysandra bellargus. The sequence continues at coordinate 6,874,717 of HG995338.1, forward strand.
CTACATATTTTTATGAAGCCTCATCTCCGATTTGTCACTTCTTCGCTCCAGTCCATTTTTTCTTAAAATATCATAAATGGTATTTTCGAAAAATTGAAGTCAAATGCATTCTACTTCATAACTTTGACGGGCACAAACTGGATCAAATAAGGAACAAAGCTGAATTATTATATTTTTAATTATTTTTGCATTAAAATAGTATCGCGATTTTAGTTCAATATTTTAAAAGCCAGCATAAAAACATGTCAATAATGTTGTTTTTCTCGTACGGCATACGGCAAAATAATATCCTGCTAATGTAACGGAAAAGTTTGAAAATAAAGACAAAATCTCTCGCCATCGACAAACAGATAAATTGTTTTCGAGGGCAATCCTTTAACGTCACGCCGCTATAAGTTTTTTGTAGTCACATAATAACTTCTATCACGGTGCTGAGTCGACTAACCTATAACAGGTAGCCGATCGATTTTCAACTCTATCCCCCATCCTTACGTTTGCGATTCGAGCGGAATCAAAACAAATCTGTTACAGAGATAACGTATTAGACAATACCCTTTTTTTCGAACTCGAGTCAATTTGTTTCGTGTCTCAGAACAGTTTGTAATAAAATGGTTGGGGATTACAAGTACCTTTGTTTCAGGATGAGGATATTTTTCTTGAAATTTTATATATCGATAGATATAGGGGAGACATTGGAAAATGGGTTTACAGATTTTCTTTATTTTATAGTCTAGCTGACCCGGAAAACGTTGTTTTGCCATATAAATTATTTCTAGTTTCAATATAAAAAGTAGATTTTGTTTTCTTTATTTGAAAACTAGTCGTCTTCCCGCTTAAAACGCTGGACTGGTTTGATTAAATTTAGTATACAGATATTTTGTGTACCGGGAAAGGACATCTAGGATGGTTTTTATATCCCAGTATAGTTTATGGTTCCCACGTGATAAATGAATTCAGGTGTAATGGAGTTCATCACAATTGCAAAGCTTATAGTTCATTAAAATTCGAAATGTCATAAATATAATACATTGTATAGATGGACCCTTAACACCAGTTACTTTTGCCAAAAAGCATCAGAATAGACAGAAACCTATTGAAAAGAGACGCAACTTACTAAGAAAAGTCATGTCACTTTCAATTATTAATACTTAGACTTTCCTCTGCGTGAGGCCATACTCACACAATCCAAATTAATTGTTTGCTTATAATTATTATTATTAGCAACAATTAACTTGGATTGTGTGTAATTATGATTGTTATGCTTATTCAAAAGGAGATGTGTTCTGCTACCGTAAAGCCATATTACGAATACTACGAATTTTTATATTGATTTTGAATTGTTTCACTGAATCCATTAATCATAAACTTTTCGTGTGAAGTTCTTGTATATAACTTAACAAACGATTCGAAAAACAATGTTGTAAATGATGTCTTTATTTCATGACAAACGTGTGAACAGCTATTATAGTGTCGTTACATTTCCATGAAAGTATCACAATATTTCACTTCAGCGCTAAATAAATATTAGGGGAGAGTGTGCCGTGAGTGGCGCCTGCATTTAACAGTGCCCAATCTCCTCTAGATATACGAGCTACAAGTTACCACTTCTCCCCTTACGTTTCAGACTGTGAAAAACCATTTTTCAGCGAGGCTGGGGATGAAAACATTTATTTTTTATGCAATTTACTGGCTGCTTAAAATGCCGACGAAAATATAAACGAAATAAACTGGTGGCAAAACATTTTATACGTTTTTAGGGTTCCGTACCCAAAGGGTAAAAACGGGACCCTATTACTTCGTTGTCTGTCCGTCTGTCCGTCTGCCTGTCTGTCTGTCTGTCTGTCCGTCTGTCTCCAGGCTGTAACTCAATAACGGTAATAGCTAGAGAGTTGAAATTTTCAGAGATTATGTATATCTGTTGCCGCTATAACAACAAATACTAAAAACAAAAGAAAATTAATATTTAATGGGGGCTCCCATACAAGAAACGTGATTTTTTTTTGGCTTTTTTTTGCTCTACATCAATAATACTTGATGTTTTCTCGAAGTCCTTAGTTATATGTCTTCTTTAATATATTTTAATAATAATATTAAAATAAAATAAAAAATTAAGGGCGGCTCCCATACAAAAAACACAATTTTTGGCCTGATTTTGCTCTATAATGGTACGGAACCCTTCGCGCGCGAGTCCGACTCGCACTTGGCCGATTATTATGCTATGCACTCTGCATTACTTCCTAATAAAAAGCATCAGATGTTCTTATGCTGCTGCTAAAATCCACAACGAGTTCATGTTATTGATAGTATGGTATCTTTACTTACCTACCTAGTAAACTTAGCTAGTAAGCTTGACTTTCGCTTACCTAGTAACAATTTTTTTTAAATCAAGTTAGTGGGCTAACGAGCAAACAGGTAATCCGATGAATTGGACACTCATAACATCAGAAGAGTTGCAGGTGCGTTGCAAGCCTTTAATCGATTCTAATTATCCAATAAAAATTTAAACAAAATACCTATTAAGTTGCTTACTTTACGTTGCTAACCTTAATATTTATTGCGGTAAAATTTTCGACCTGCGAATAATTTAAACATATTTAAGGTTAATTTTTAATGCAAAGACAAAGGGCTGAGCTCTGGCGGTCCTCGGCGCGATTTTTGTAATCAAAAATGCAAATCCGGGAGCTAAAATTATACTGATTTGCAACTCAGCTTTTTCGTCGACAAATTTTTTTCGTCAAAAGTTTTGGCATTTTCGGAGTTGTGTGGAATTTCTAAATGGGAAATATTCGGATTTCTAACGTGATATGTTTAAAGCTTTAAATTAAAAAGTTGCCGTGTTTTATGAGAAAAATCGTTAGGTGTTTAGGAAATAAAAAATTAAGCAATACTTACGTTTTTTAGTGTTTAGAATTAAGCAATACTGAAGTTTTTAGGTAACAAGGGTTGTAAAAAGCACACAAATAGACAAATCGTGATTTGATTCACATTTATCGAAGCTTAGACAACATAACTTCGATAAAATTGAAAGCGAAATAGAAAGTAATCTTAAAATGTATGACAATATACTTTATGTAGTGACTTTGCATTGCATATCTTATGTTAAATTGATCTCAGATCTCTTATGATAAATGCATTTGATAATTTCGACGTCGAGTTAGAACTCGACGTTAAAATTATCGAATGCATCTTGGCTAACTGCACAGTTTTTGAATGATGATGATTGATGGACACAGAATGCTGTAGCTGTAAACTTCTCCCCATGGAGTAACCATCTGCATCACAAACAGAGAATTTTAAAAGCCAAAATACCACCGCATAGTTTTACATTTTTGATGAATCGAAAACAAAATAGGACGAGGCACTATTCCAGTAGCGTATACGCGCAGCGATAAAAAGTTCCAATATTAAGGGCCTGTTTCACCGCATCCTGATAAGTTGCCGGATAGGCTTATTTGACAGATTCTCCATATTCTATCTGTCAAGTTAAGTGGTGGATAGCCTTATCAGGAAGCGGTGAAACAGGCCCTAAAACTTGTTCCTACAATTTTAGTTTTCCACTTTCTACAAACCAGGCATCCATTAGACGGTAGGTTTTGCTGTCAGTTTTACCACAGTCATGACTGTGACTGATGGGTAACCTACCGTGTAAGAGCGTGACTGACGGTGATTGACGAAAATCTGGATACATTCGTCAGTCCATCGGTCACCATCAGTCAAACATAATTCATGATTGATGGAATTGACTGGCGAGGAACCTACCGTGCCATTGCACATTTTTCCATTGCCGACCGAGTCGGTTTGCCATAATTTTATTAGTATCTAAATAATCTTTGATCCATTTAAATTACAAAACAAATTTTAAGTGACATAAGATTAAAGGGCTGTTTCACAACTTCCTGATAGGGTGCCGGAAATGTTATCCACAACTTATTTGACAGATGCTCTTTACTCTATCTGTCACATTAAGTTGTGGATAGTCTATCCGGCACTTATCAGGAAGTGGTGAAACAGGCCCTAAGTATTTCTAAAGCGACACTAACAAGATTTGCTTATTTTATGTTTGTATACTTCAGATATATATATAGAGCTGTGATAATGTTTTATTTTATTTTATTTTATTTTATTTTATTTTATTATGTTATACATATAATAATATTTCTACGTATTTTCTCACCACTATTACACATTCGCTTTAAAGTTTTTACATCAAAGTACAACTAATAAAAGTAACGTGACCCGTTCACAACCTTTAATTTAGTTTATCAGAATGAAGTAATTAGTGCTTATTCGCCGCCGCACGAACTCGAGTCTAGACTAAATAACAACAGCATTCAGAAATTATATTTCGAGACTTAGCGTTTTAATTTTATCATTATCAAAAAGCTAATTCACGGAAGCATACAAACATGGTCCATTAAAAGCCAAGCTTAAGGCTATTCGCAAGACATCAAAGTGTAAGATTAGAGTGAAAGACAGAGTTAATTTTTCTTTTGCCATCCCTGTTTTAGACTCAAAAACCGGCCAAGTGCGAGTTGGACTCGCCCATGAAGGGTTCCGCAGCAGTAATAAGAATTATTTCTATGAAATTATGTATAAGGTTTTTGATTTATTTTGATATTAAATTTTTGATATAATGAAAGTTAAATTAAGGTTCATTTATGACGTATAAAAAACTACTGCCTAGATCTCGTTCAAACCAATTTTCGTTAGTAGTTTTTATAGTATTGTACATTATATTTTTTTTTAGAATTATCATGCTCCTACTTTAGAAGTTAGAGGGGGGGGGGGCACACATTTTTCCACTTTGGAAGAGTCTCTCTCGCAAACTATTCAGGTTAGAAAAAAATGATATTAGAAACCTCAATATGATTTTTGAAGACCTATCCATAAATAGCCCACACGTATAGGCCAGATGAAAAAATTTTTTTTTGTTTCATTTGTACCTATGGGGACCCCTAAAATTTTTAATAATTTTTCCATTATTGTATCAAAATCTTAATGCGGTTCACATACTACATCTAGTTATCAAGTTTCAATAGTATAGCTCTTATAGTTTCGGAGAAAAGTGGCTGTGACATACGGACGGACAGACAGACAAACAGATAGACAGACAGACAGACAGACAGACAGACAGACATGACGAATCTATAAGGGTTCCGTTTTTAGCCATTTTGGCTACGGAATCCTAAAAAATATTGATGCAGTGACACTCAATGTATTTCTAACGCTTCTAAAATTAATCTGTTGTACTTACTCTGGAGGCTGGCTATCTCTTATATTTCGGCCATTCTCAGGAGAGCAAAATTTACGTGTCCCGGGCTTGTATACTCTGTAATATTATCTTATTCAAGTATGTAATATTTTTAAACGGTAGATAGCAGTAGTATCTAGCTACAAACTTAAATACAGGCTTCTAATTTAAGTAATTCAGACTAAATTAATTGAAGTTGTGTTCAAAAACCATGTTTTTCTAACTACCGTAACGTGTCCCCACGCCAACTCGATCTCGAAACTTGCTTATAATTTTTATAACGTACCTATTTAATTTAATCTATTCATGGTTTTAAACGCTTATAAACATTGGTTATCGCATTGCAAAATATCGACTCAATAGGCCCAGCCTATAAATAGTTATCATGAAATAATCGCTTGTCCGATCAAAAGTCCTAATTACCGTAACACCTGCTGTTTTTTGGATGCCCATCCAAAAATATCAGGATTTGGCACATTACGAGTGCACGGGTTGCTTCTCCTTAGTGTGTTCCATGGCCCATCAGCGGTCCCACGTCGTTAATGTTAGTGTGCCGCCGATAAAGCACGTTAGTATCTAATTACCGTAGCGTTGGTTACAAATTTGTCTGATTACCGTAATCGTTACTTTTCAATTATGTTTAAATTAGATTTTCATTATGTATATTATGTTTATGTTACATAATTTGGCCTACGTACGTTGCCCTAAGCTAGTTTTTGTCAATTGTGCCATTGAATCGTTACGTAAAACACTACATTTGTCTAATTACCGTACCCATATATTTTTAAGTCTCATTATCCAAAAAACTTTAACTAACTTTTTCACGCCACATTTATTATTGTGTTCGTATCTTTCATTTCTTTAATATTTCAATGTGCCTAAGTCAAATCGACGAAGAAAAAAAATGGTTACGGTAATGAGGCAAATAATGCCAAACCGGAGAATGCCCGATTTATTTAAAGTGATTTATACTCATAGCCAAAACTTAAAAAATCATAATTCATGTGCTGATTCCTAAATAGCGCCTTCATTATATTTTATCTAAAACAAAATGTACATAATGTGGATTTTTTTGTTTATTTATTAATTAAGTGCTAACTTAAATAAAAAAACAAAAGAGTTTGAATAAAAACATTTGTAATGCGAAATACTAAGTTAAATTGTGAAAATCAGTTAAGTATTCAGGTGACTGTTTTTCACAATTTAAAATGTGACTTTAAAATTAAAAATAAAACCAGTCATAAAACCATTAGCAATAAATTACCAACGTTACGACTAGTTTTGACAATAAAGCCAAAACAATTACACCAATGTGTCCTTTGCGCGTTTCATTCGCAGCCCAATTGAATTTTAGCGTAAATCTCAATTCGCTTTGTTTCATTAGACGTCCGCCATTTTCGTTTTGTTTTTGTTGTGGATTGTGGATTTTAAATTAGTATTCTGTTGAGAGACGGCCCTGAAGTGACGTAATAGAACTAAGCGTGATCACTTTTAGGTGGTAGAAAATACTAGAAGCTAAATTGTGTGTTTTTTTTAGTTGACATGAAATGTTTTTGAAGTCAAAAAGCCTACTCCTAAATTAGTATTATAAATGCGGAAGTGTCGTCTGTATGTCTATTATTCTGTCTGTCTTTACGTCCTTACGCGTAAACTGTTGAACCGAATATTTGGGTGATTTTTGATGCAGATAATATATTGGCTCGAGATTTAGGTCTTGATTGGAAAAACAAATACGCATTTTAGATAATATAATTTAATAATAAAAAAAAATATATATCTATATCTAAAGGACTTGTGTTACGGGTACCAGACAACGGAAATATATTTAATACTTTTATACTTTGTAACATATATTTAAGATTTTTATCATATCGTACACATATATTTTAATATTATAATATAATCATGGCCCAGGAACATTGAAAACTTTTTGTTACGTCGGCGGGATTCGAACCCGCGACCCCCGGTCTGAGCTGCCACAAACTCTTAACCATTGAGCCACAGAGGTCGTCGGTTTATACTTAAGCCTATTTTGAGCCTACAATATATAAATAAACACAACATTGAATGGAGAGACATAATCAGGGCGAGCGACGCGAGCCCTAGTACAACCTGAGCACTTTTGTGGTACACTTTACAGAAAAACTATCATTCCTATTGATTTGTGCTTTTTAATAGTAATTTATATTTATAATCACGGTTTATAATATGTACATATTATGTTATATGGAAAACGACGCGAGCCGTCACAAAGCTCGGCTTTTAGCTAGTATTATATAATAATGTTGCTCTATTTGTAGTCATACTGAAAGCAGATTAAAGCAGGTAATACGTGAACTAGAGTCTATAGTGTGTATTTAATGAGCAACTTCAAAACACTGAATAGGAAATGAGCTAAATTGAAAATGCTGTAAATTGAAAATCGTATTACTGATGAATTTACTGCCTATTTGTATATAAATAGCGGACACGGCAAACGTTGTTTTGTCGTATACGGTTTATTATAATTAACTAGCTGACCCGGCAAAAGTGTTTTTGCCATATTATAAATTATTTCTAGGATCAATATGAAAAGTTGATAAAAACCTATTCTCAGGCCTTACGAATGTACATACCAAATTTCATCAAAATCTGTTGAGCCGTTTTGGAAGAGTTCGTGCACAAACTTTTATATATTTCTTAGATAAGATTAGACTAGATGACGGTCCGTTGCGCCAAAATTCGTTTATCGCGCGGGAACCGTACATTTTCCGGGATAAAAAGTATCCTTAACTTAATTTTACGACAATTCATCATTTTTTCCCTTTTTTCGGCATTAATTGTTTAAACGTTTTCTATCCAAATCTGTGAAGTTGCCATTTATAGAAAAATCAAATGTCATAACTCATAAGGAAGTTAAACTTCACACACACACACACACACACACACACACACACACACACACACACACACACACACACACACACACACACACACACACACACACACACACACACACACACACACACACACACACACACACACACACAAATTATTTTCTTACAAAAGTACAAAAAATAATTTAAGATATTATAATATATTTTTTCCCAATTCAAAGATTTCAACGTTTTTAAATTAGCAAAATTTACTAATTGCTGAAGAGCGAGAAAAATTCACATGAAATCTCTGATCTTCCAAATTCTAACAATTTATTATAAAGAAAATTTCAGCAAACGAAGTGTAGCCTAGTGTCGTTTTGTGTAATTATTTAATAATCATGTTCTTATAATTGAAGACGTAAGTTTATAAAGTGAATAATCAAAATTTTTGAAAATTTTCGTGTTTTTGGGTAAATAGAAGCTTTAGGACTGGAAAATTATTTGAAATCAAAAAATGTGATTTTGATGTAGTTACAGCTAGATAATTATATTAGCCTTATATGAAGTAGGCAGCATATATAAAGTAGGCAAGATGCAAGGTTTGTTCAAATTATGAAGAAAAAAATCTGTAACTGATCTTGTTGTAAAATGTTAGTTTAACCCGATTCATCCACTCATGTCTTTAATGTTATAGGCATTTAATTGCTTAAAAAGTTAGTTACACATTGTATGTTTAAACATAAAATAACATTACAATTTCGCTTACTGCAGTCCAATTTTAGTTATTTTCACATAAAAAAAATCTAAAAATAATACATGAAATGTTGGTCAATTGTGTTTTCAGAATATTCAAAATTTTCATTCTTTTTGTTGAAATTTACAAAAATATAAATACACAAGGCCGTGGTTTTATTCGCAGTACTTAAGTTTCTCGGTTCGTCTCTTTTCAAAGCAAAATGTGTGTAAAAATATTTTTCACGAATTGAAAACCGGCTTGGTAGCTCAATAGCGCGTTATATTATCGGTGCTGGTTCAATATAACATGCCAATTAAGGCCAAAGACACAATATGTTCTCTGAAAATTCTTCAATATATTGATCGAGATTTGATTCGATTCCTGGGTATTTAGACAAATTGCATCGGAGAGTTTCGATAGCGAAGTTACTCTCAAAAATGAATTGTACGTTATTTGTTTTAAGTTTCAACGCGTCGCGAAACCATTTTCGATATCTAACTTCGCTGTCAAAACTATCGGAAGTGAATTACTAAGGCTTAATTTACACCACCGCGGAATGGAACGAAAGGAAGCGTCTATTTCGCGGAACGGAATGGAAGCGTCAATTGTTTCGCCTCATGCGAGGAAACTGACACCAGAGAATTCTCGAGAGAAGAGAAGACGCGCGCCATGTCCAATTTTTTGACTCGTATTTAATAATTACCGTGTTATACTGTTGACAAAAGTTCATAATAATTGTGCTATGTACAGTGTTGCAAAAAGTCACTTCCATTCCTTTCCGCGCCGGTATAAATTGAGCCTGAGATAATATTTTTGTGAAAAAGTTTACAGGTTTAAGTGATGTGTCCATGAGATAACAAGGAGCAGTTTCGCAGGCGAGTCACGCCGGGTCTACTAGTTTAAAATAATACCTCGCCTCGCCATTATAAAACTTGGAACTTGGTAATAAAACTTTAAAATTTTCAAAGGCTATAAACAATCTAGAAAAATCGGATCACGTAGTTTCCGACAATCGTGCAAGTTGGAGCGGCTTTGTTTTACAGTTTAGTTGGACTAGGGCGGGCCGGGTAGGACGGGGGCGGGCAGGAAGGTGCTAGGGCTAATTGTTGTTGGCAGGGCTCCAGGGCTTTCGGTTACTCCGCTCCTGATTGGGCTAATGTGAGGATAATCCTTTTTTCTGTGTCCGGTCAACACTTTGCATTTAATTAGAATGCATAAACTGCATACCTGGCCATTTAGCCGAAACTTTTTCGTTTTCGCTTCGTTATAGAATCGCCGATCAAAATGTATGGAATTGACATAAGACGAGTCGAACGTCAACGTCATATTAACGAACCTGACGACCTCCGTGGCGCAATGGTGAGCGCGTTGAGCTCAAGCCGGAGGTCGCGGGTTCGAGTCCCGCCGACGGAACAAAAAGTTTATAAAGTTCCTGGGTCATGGATGTATATTAATACTTCAGTCGGAATTTCCAGGAATTGCTATTGTATTCTATTGTTGTCGCGATCACCGGTGCTCGCGCGGGGCCTGAAGGATTAATTATTAAATATGTGTATCATATTATAAAAATCTAAAATATATGTATTGTATAAAAAGTATTAAATATATTTCCGTTGTCTGGTACCCGTAACACAAGTCCTTCGGGTACTTAGCACGGGGCCAGACTGACGTGGTGTGAAGCATCCAATGATATTATTGTATTGTATTATTGTATTGAGCGCTTAATATGTCAATTCCATACATTTTCATTTGCGATTCTATAACGAAGCGAAAACGAAAACATTTTGGCACACCCCCCAGATCACTTATCTAGCCTAAACTATATTTTTGATATAAGTGATCTAAAAGTTTTAGGTGAATTATTGTCGCACTCAGAGTTAAATGTTAATTACTTAACTGCAAATAAATAAAGTGTTTGATAGATGAGTCCCATACTCATCTTATGTCGAATTCTTCATTTAATTACAATCATTAATACGTGTACGTAGTAATACAATTAAGCTTTTCTTGCTGTTAGCGGCTACTAGGTATAGTTATTTTTAATATACTACTAACTACACTATCTTCATGATCGTTCTATGTTTGCCAAAACTGTGTTGCATCAGCAAGGCCTTACTAGACCTTAATAATAATATCTATGGACGCTTCACACCACGTCAGTCTGGCCCCGTGCTAAGTACCTGAAGGACTTGTGTTACAGGTACCAGACAACGGAAATATATTTAATACTTTTATACTATACATATATTTAAGATTTTTTATTATATGATACACATATTTAATACACATCCATGACCCAGGAACTTCATAAACTTTTTGTTCCGTCGGCGGGACTCGAACCCGCGACCTCCGGCTTGAGCTACCAACGCGCTCACCACTGCGCCACGGAGGTCGTCAAAGCAAGGTACAGTACGTATCTAAATCTAAAGCGGTTTATTAAAAACATTCGTGGCAAATGCAAATTTAATGTATAAATAGGGAGAAACAAAGGCGCGGGAGGAGATTAAAAATGTAGAAACATACCGGCGCCCCCGCGGTGCCCGTCATTAGTGACTGACAGCTTGTTCCCAACACACGTCGATGAGTACGCTTCTGTTACACCGTAGTGAAATTTATGGGAGTAAGGGTGTACCATATTTTTTATTTGAAAGGAGACCAAAATTACTGCACATCATTGTACTTGTAGCAAATCATTGTATATTTACTATGCGCCTTCTATTATGTAAATTTTTGCCTTATCACTTTTTGTCATCACGGTAAGGTTACAAGAGGTATGTTCTATCAAATTAATTGAATTATAATACAACAATTGGTCAATCTATGTCAAGCGTGGACAGGTCGCGATTTACTTGACATATTATATTCAAATCGCGCGTGTCCACCTTCTTCCTATGAATATATTTTTTTGATAGTACATTAATTGTCTTATGGGCTAACAGTGATGTGAAAGACTGATAACGACAATTATAATTAACATAATTATTATTGAGAGACGGGACATCTGATGTGCAGTGAAATTTTGTTCTTCATCCAAATAAAAAAGCATGTTATACATTTAACGATTTCCCATTCCCATCGCGCCTGAGAACTACATTTTTTTCAGATTTTTTGCCGATACAGCAAAACCAAAAGCAACAAGTACAAAGACAAACTGAAATACAATCCATACTAATATTATAAATGCGAAAGTGTGTCTGTCTGTCTGTCTGTCTGTCTGTCTGTCTGTCCGTCCGTCTGTCTGTCTGTCTGTCCGTTACCTCTTCACGCTCAATCCGCTGAACCGATTTTGCTGAAAATTGGCATGGAGATACTTTGAGTCCTGGGAAAGAACATAGGATAGTTTTTATCCCGGAAAAATGTACGGTTCCCGCGCGATAAACGAATTTTGGCGCAACGAAGTTGCAGGCGTCATCTAGTATGATATATTATAAAGATAAATGTTGTTGCGCTTCGGTGTGAGCGGCGGCCGCATGCAACCAGCCGTTCACCGAGATAATTTGATTACGTATGCATTAAGTGCATTTCCATTTCCGGGTACATATCTGAGATCTCTTTTAAATCACGACGCGACTTAACGACGACGGCTGTGTCGCGTCTCAACGCCGAGCGTATTGGAATTTTAATCTTCTTTTTAGGATCTGTAGTAAAATATGCAATTCTACTGTACATCACTAAACTCCTAAACGGCTGGACCGACTCGAATTAATGTTTGTATGCATTTGGGTGTCGCAGATGGTCCAGATTTACAAATCAGTTGGTTAACATGCGTGTTCAGCCGCTCTGAAGTTTTAGCAAGACTAACAAAAATCCTTTTTATTTATATAGAGGAATGCGCAGCACTGTCTGTTAATAATATGATTATTATACGTCACCCATACAGGCCATACATAATAATAATATGGAAAAACAGAACATTAAACAAGGGAAATTATAAGCAACTTTTCATGTGCTTACTGGCGCACTTAGAGATGAGTAATAATTATTAATTACTTAACTGTAGTTAAATGAAACTTTCGACGTATTATTAGGCCTCATACATTATGATCTCTCAATTTTTTTTATTAAAGCTGTGTTTTTACTAGGGGACATGTCGTGGAGACAAGTCAAGTCCGACATTTACGTAGTTTGTCCCTGCAACACGTAGCTTGTCCCCTGCAACTTTGTCCCTCGACATATGACTTATTCACACTAGTCAGTGGTGAACAGTATGTCGCCAGCGACAAGTCCCGCAGCCCGTAAATGTCGCTGCGACGTCGGGCGACATGTCGCGGGACACGTACATTTCGTGTCGCGCGACTAGGTCGCGAGACAAATGTTCCCTAGTGAAAATACGGCTTAAATCAAAGTTTAACCATCATTAAATTTTCCTGAGTCCATCAGCCGTTAATGTACGATTATACACAATATACAGCTCGTTTACAGCCGGAAGTAAGTTCTCAATATAAGAATAGTGGTCGCCTGTATATTTTAAGTTATAGTCTAAGAGCCATTACAGTAATTCGTTCCGCTTTCAGCGGGTTGCTAAAGCGATTATTGTATGATGCATTGTTTCCCGGCTCCCCCCGCTTATTACGGACAGGCATGCAACGGTATCATTCGCTTTAAACGTTCATCGTTAAAGTTCACCCTCACTTATAAAGTTTAAATTGACAAAAAGAAAAGAAATTAGGAAATAGCGTAAATTATTAGTTTTAGGCTTAAATAGTAGACGGGCTCAACATGAGCGTCAGCTCCCGCCATAATAGGGCTCGGGTGAGGGATTGGGGAATCCGTCGCCTATCACATCAGCTCTGCCGGTAGTCTTCTACCGGCGCTTGGTGCCTCGGATCGCTCTCCCGGAGAAAGCGACAGGAGCCGCGCGGATGGTTTTGCTGGCAGAGCAGATGCCACTGTCTGGGCTGCTGCAGTTATCGCCTCAGGCGCGTCCAGCGGCCCAGCGACTTGCGAAGAGGAGGCACCGTTGGGTTTTAGTGGGTAACCATGGGTTTCCTTACCGCAGCACCTGAGGAGTCCTACATATTCAGGCTGTCGGGAATGCGTGAAGCATTTCCTAACGTAAAAAAAGGCTTAAATAGCTAAATCAAATCGGTCCCTCCTTTAGACGCTACGGTCAGCTTCTATACGCAGGCACGCAGGCAGATCACTATACTGTAGAAAATAATGAAACTTTCCTCTGTTTTTGTGTATAAAACCACTCTGTGTATACAATTAACACTTACGAGTTACAAGTATACTAAGTATAAAAATATTCAGAACACGGACTTAAATTTTTTTAAATATATTCAAGTACGTATGAAGTGATATTTGTTGTAAAAACTGACTGTTGTAAGGTTGTAAAGCACAACTAACGTATCGATTCTTTTAGTTCACCAGAATAATTATCGATTAAATAAACATATAAAGTATTCATCGAATATCAACAAATATTTTATTATGTTCTTACCTGCTACAGGCGATACATAACATTTAAGACACATCTTTGTACGTTACGCTTTTGATATTCAAATCTGAGGATATTTCTGTATACTTTTAAAATTGTATTTTCATTGTAGAATTTAAGACGTTGAAACGCTTGGGTAAGGCGATTGTGGTGTCTTTTGTGTCGGTATACTGTACAGGGACGTGTTTACTCATGTGGTGAAAGATAAGGACTTCTTTAAGGCATGTAAATAATGTTTTGTCATAACTGGGTCAAAGGAAAACAAGCAAGTAATTAAGAATTCGAGCTTATAATTAAACAATGACAAGGTTTTATAATTTCGGTTTTTGTTTGATAGTACAGATAGGTAAAAATTAATGTACAGTGTCCATTAGTAATAGTAATAGCAAATATAATTATAACATCAATAAAATATGTAATCTTGCACCAATTTCAGTAACCACTGTATCTTGTGTCAAAGGACCAAAAATATTAATTAAGTAAATATTTACCTACAAAGTTTTGTACCAAACTGAGGACTGTACTTTCTACAGCTAAAAAAAAAATATTTTTGGAGGTAGGTACACCAAAAATTAATCAGCGCGTACGGGGGTGCTCTGTTCACAATTCTTATTCCTTTCGTCGATCGTCCTGAGATGTTGCCTTTTTGGTTCTTATAAACTAGGACTATCATGTTGGTAAAATGTCATTTTTGTGGCACACCAACTACTGGCCACGGTACAATAGTGTGCCGCGACACGCCTTTTGCGGAACACTGGTCTGATTAATAACTAGTAAACATAATATTATGTTTAACAGCGAACAGCAGACTATGCAGATTACAATCTGAAGCATCACTTGCTTTTACCTTGCAAGCTCTAGTTAATCGAAAATTGTAATCATAGACGACGTAGACGTAGACAATTTACGTAGCTGTGACGTTGTAATCCCGATATCATCTAGCCTTAGCATGAGAAGATAATCCCTTGATCCACACACGGCAGTACATGCATCTTAGATTGATGCCAAAACTGGTAGGTAGACAAGGGCCAGAGTGCTAAGGTTCCGTTTCCACCAGAGATGTGTTGCGAGGAATTTGTTTTTGAGAATCAATAGAATCGCTTCATTGACGTGAGCTCGCTCAGCGCAGCGATTGTATTGGATCTTAAAAACACATTCCTCGCAACACATCTCTGGTGGAAACGCAGCCTTAGAGCCGGGACACAAAAGCACGTACGGCGCCGTGTCGTGGGAATCCACGACGCGCGTCGTAAAAAACCACGGCATGGCGTCGTACGGCGTCGTACGACGTCGTGCCGTAGAAACTCATCTTGAATTTCTACGTGAGTTTCTACGGCACGACGTCGTACGACGCCGTATGGCGCCGTGTCGTGGTTTTTTACGACGCGCGTCGTGGATTTCCACGACACGGCGCCGTACGACGTCGTACAACGTCGTGCCGTGTTTTTGTGTCCCGGCCCTCAAGCTCGATTTATATACGCCGCTATTCAAATAAATTGTTGCATGCATATTTTATTATTCCTTGTGGTCCCACGGTATAGCAGACAATCCGCTCATTTGTGCAGACGTGTCAAGTCTAAATCTGAAGGCCCACATGCGTCAGTATGGGTTAAAGTTATTTTTAAGTTAATAGTGATCTCATTCCTCATGTTAATTAAAAAAAAGACGGGTTGCACTCCGGGAGTGCCGGCAGAAGTGAAAACTTAATTATTAACGTTGTGCATTTTTTTTAAACCATTTTTAATTAATCGAAACCTACGAATAATCAAAACTAAGGAAACTAACTCCCATACTATTACCGTTTAAAATTTGGTTCCTTTCGAACTGTCATGTAACGTCAGCCTTTATACCGCTCAAGGCCACCTAAATATTGCAAATGTATTTGTAGGGGCGATCGCCCTACGACGTGTGTTTGAGGAGAAATTGGGATATAATGAAGGAAGACAAAAATGGGTACCTGTTGATGCTGAGATGATGGCGGATGCGCTGAGATGAGACGAGCTGATAGTCACACTGTCACCTTGGTCTATAATCACTATCACTGAGCTTAGTTCATGAGGATAAATCACGGATAATTATTGGTTTAATCGCGAAGTTTGGGCCGATCGGCTAACCAAGATTTTCGTATGTAACGAACGCGCGCCGGCGACGGTTCAAGGCGGATTGTGTCACTTGTCACTCGCGTGTCTAGCGTATCACAGCTGACAGCGCAAAGTGCAGACTCAGGCGCTGCAGTGCTGCCAACGTCGCGCTAGAGTTTGGCGCGAACAGTATTGAAATGTGAACCTAAGGTACACTTTTTAGGGTTCCGTAGCCAAAATGGCAAAAAACGGAACCCTTATAGATTCGTCATGTCTGTCTGTCTGTCTCTCTGTCTGTCTGTCCATCCGTATGTCACAACCACTTTTCTCCGAAACTATAAGAGCTATACTATTGAAACTTGATAAGTAGATGTAGTCTGTGAACCGCATTATGATTTTGATACAAAAAAGGAAAAAATATTAAAAATTTTAGGGGTCCCCATAGACACAACTGAAACAAAATTTTTTTTTCGTCTAACCTATGCGTGTGGGGTATCTATGGATAGGTCTTCAAAAATCATATTGAGGTTTCTAATATCATTTTTTTCTAATCTGAATAGTTTGCGAGAGAGACTCTTCCAAAGTGATAAAATGTGTGCCCCCCCCCTCTAACTTCTAAGGTAGGGGCATGATAATTCTAAAAAAGAATATATGATGTACATTATTATAAAAACTACCAACGAGAATTGGTTTGAACGAGATCTAATAAGCAGTTTTTTTATACGTCATAAATGGTAAACCTTAATTTAACTTTCATTAAATCAACTAAAATATAAAAATAAATAAAAAACCTTTTAATTTTTAGAAATAAACCTTATTGCTGCTGCGGAACACTTCAAGGGCGAGTCCAACTCGCACTTGGCCGGTTTTTGACAAGTATTTTGGAGCATGTTTTTTGACGGAATGACTCTTCCTTAGTTTTTATTGTTCGTAGATCGAAACCCTTACAATCGATTAAAAAAAATATCGACAATCGAAAAAAAAAACCAATCGATAGTTCGATTAATCAATTTCGATTAAAATTAATTTTAATCATTACTTATTAAACAACTCATTTCCCCGACTGTACATTTCTGCTAAATAACTCATTTCCCCGACTGTATATTTCTGCTTAGCACAATTTTCCCCGACTGTACATTTCTGCTAAACAACTCATTTCCCCGACTGTACATTTCTGCTTAGCACAATTTTCCCCGACTGTACATTCTGCTAAACAACTCATTTCCCCGACTGTACATTTCTGCTAAACAACTCATTTCCCCGACTGTACATTTCTGCTTAGCACAATTTTCACCGACTGTACATTTCTGCTAAACAACTCATTTCCCCGACTGTAAATTTCGTTCGAGTTCGAGTTCGACACAAAACACTACTCTCCAACCGTCTTACGCGTTTTCTATGGTTTTTCGATCAACACGAAAATCTGGCGCGAGTTTCACAGTTTTTACCCATCCCACAAAAGTGCTCAACGCCGCTAAAGAAGTTTTCACTTCAAAAAAAGGATTAATACAATTAACTTTAAGTTTTAACTATGATTGGATAAGGAGTGACTAATGTTTGGGTTACATGGAGCGAGACCACATGGGTTACACGAGCTGAGAAGCGAACTGGCCTAGTCAGTTACTGAGGTGGAGCTACGTACAGCCGCATGTGACCGCATCATACGAGTTACTTTCATGTGCGAGAGGGTCAGTTGCTCGCGTGGGCGTTACTGTAACATTTTTAGTTTTCACTCGCCACACACCTTGTCCCATCACAGATACAACTCGTGTGCCCCAGGGTGGCGAGTCGAGCTGCTCTCGTGCGAGTGCACAGGCACAGTAGCTACGTCCTGCTGCCACTGTAGCTGCTCGCACTGTATAACGTATCCAGTATAACTTTTACTTACGAGTGAGTAGGGCTGGTTTACACGTATTAAGTAGATAAGTAGTTAGATAAATTTTAACTTAATTTTAAGTTATTTATTTCATGTAAAAACAAAAGGGGTTTGGGTAATATTGGCGTCATTTTCAAATCTCGCGGCCACTCACGAAACGAATTATGAAAGAACATAATATTATCAAGGGGAGTAAACTTTATTATGAGGGCCATATAGCTAAACTATATCGGAGCCGAGATATTAGGCATTTTAAGTTCGTATTTTTAACTAAACGTAAATTCAATCATAACATGAATATTCAGGAAAGAAAATACAAAAAAATGGGATTATTTATTAGCTTTTAGCCTTCCTCGATAAATAGGCTATCCAACACAAAAATAATTTTTCAAATCGAATAAGCAGTTCTTGAGATTAGCACTTTCAAACACACAAACACTTCAGCTTCATAATATTAGTATATAGGGTATAACAAAAGTAAGTGAAAACTTTAGGGTGTGTACTGTGTATGAGTCCCGTGTATAGAGTTTACTGTAAAAGTAGTAGCGCTGAAAGAGAACATATTTTTTCACTTCTGAATGGGGAAACTCTTTACGCCAGGGCGCTTGCCCATTCAAATCACAAAAAAAATGTTGGTCTTTGAGCACAGTTCCTTTCACAGTGAACTCTATACAAGGGACACATGAAATGCAATGCATGTCCGTCTGTCTGTCCGTCTGCAAATCCATTTTTTATTTCGAATTTCTTAAAGAGGGTCGTTTTTATTTTTTTAATTTTTTGTGTAAGTAAATAGTTAATATTCTATAAAAGATTCCATTTTTTGTAAAATAAGGGGGCAAACGAGCAAACGGGTCACCTGATGGAAAGCAACTACCGTCGCCCATGGACACTCGCAACATCAGAAGAGCTGCAGGTGCGTTGCCGGCCTTTTAAGAGGGAATACGCTCTCTTCTTGAAGGTTTGCAGGTCGTGTAGGTCCGGAAAAACTGCTGGTGACAGTTCGTTCCAGAGTTTTACAGTACGCGGCAGAAAGTTACGCGAGAAACGCACTGCGGAAGACTGCCACTCATCAAGGTGATGATGATGGTATATTTTTCGTGTGGGACGATGGCGAAAAGTTGCAGGTGGTATGATTCCGAACAATTCCTCAGAGCACTCCCCGTGAAACAACCGATAGAGGATGCAGAGTGAAGCTACACCTTGGCGTAATTCCAAGCTGTTTGAAACACTATGGCAGTCAAGAATTCGAGCGGCCCTTCGTTGTATACGATCTAGCGGGAGCAGTTGGTATTTTGGCGCCCAGAGATGAGAATAATGTTCCATATGAGGCCGAACCTGTGACTTGTAAAGTTGTAGGCGTTGGTCCGGACTGATATACTGTCTCGCTCTGTTAAGAACACCAAGCTTCTTCGAGGCTAACTTGGCCTTACCCTCTAGATGATATCGGAACTGGACTTTGCTCGATATGTTAACGCCAAGTATTTTAATGCTAGAGGAGATGGTTAAAGATGTGCCCTCAAAACGAAGATATACGATTCTAGCGGTGAACGCGCAGGCTTGTGTCTTGGCGGGGTTGAATTGGACTAAGTTACGTCTGCCCCATTCAGAGACTTTCTCCAATGAATTCTCTATTTTAGACACAAGTTCGTTTCGACTCTCAATGACATTTAGCCGAGAAATATTGGGGGAGCCGGTATATACAGCATCACCTGTACTATCATCTGCATAGCAATGAATGCCGTTGGTCTGTAACATGTCATTGATATTAGTGGTGGTTAATATAACGTATAGCTCAAAAAAGTAGCGCGCTATTTCTTCGCAACGAATAGCGCGCGCTATAAAACTATGCATAAGACGCTACGTTATAGCGTATCGCGCGGTCACTGACCTAGCGCGGCGCCGCGCCGCTCGCGCTGTCGATCGCGCGCGAGTTTTGTTGGTTCATTGTCGTGTCGTTCGGGTCCAAATCGGGTGAATTCGGCTGTCATATTTTTTTCAGTGTTGCGTTTCATAGGTGAATTATAATGTTTTATAATCATCAGTAATTGACCCCCTGCTCCGAAGAGCACTGTACTGTAATATAATGGTAACTTCCGTTCCATGTGAACGTATTTTTTCTGAATCTGGATACGTTATTATATTTTTTAATGTAAATAAAACGTAAAAAAACTGTTGTAAAAAAAAGATGTAAAAATAATGACGTAAGTATATTACCAAAAAATATATTTTTTTTAATATTTCAAACATAAAAAATTAACCAAATAAGCAATAATGTCTTCAAACGATTTTATTATTCTATGTAATTATCTTTAACAGACACGTTATATTAAATTAACTCACCCACCGCGTTATAATTATTAACGAAAGAATTCAATAACGTCAGTAACTTTACAACGTGTCCAATCGATCGTTATAACGTATCATTCATTATAACGTAGGGTCAAAACTAGCGCGCTTGAAAGAATCGAGATTTCATTCGTTATATAACTGTTATAAGTTAAAACGTAGCGTCAAAACTAGCGCGCTTGAAATTCGTTATAACGTAGCGTCAAAACTAGCGCGCTTGAACGAATCGAGATTTCATTCGTTATAGCGTAGCGTCAAAACTAGCGCGCTTGAAATTCGTTATAACGTAGCGTCAAAACTAGCGCGCTTGAACGAATCGAGATTTCATTCGTTATAGCGTAGCGTCAAAACTAGCGCGCTTGAAATTCGTTATAACGTAGCGTCATAACTAGCGCGCTTGAACGAATCGAGATTTCATTTGTTATAAAGGTGAACGCGGATTTGGACGCACCGCACGCACCACAGTCGCCGCATTTCGAATTCTTTATATGAAGTTATAGGCAAGCTCGCATACCTACCCGCGCCGCAGTCTTCGCAATTTCTACATTCTTTATATGAAGAATTCGAAGTGCGGCGACTGCGGTGCGTGCGGTGCGGCGAAATCCGCGTTCGCCTTTACGTAGCGTCAAAACTAGCGCGCTTGAAAAATGTAGCGTATTCCATCTAGCGCGCTATGAAAATATAGCCGTTAAGAACACCACTGATTGATATGCAGTATGAATAAGGTAGGCGATAGCACACAGCCCTGAGGGACACCAGCATCAACAGACTGAGTTTCCGAGCATTCGCCGTCAACTACGACCTTTATGCTTCTATCTGCTAAGAAACTTGTGACCTACTTACATAATTTCTCGGGCAGCCCGTATAATGGAAGCTTTGAAAGCAGCGCTTTAGGCCAAACCCGATCAAAGGCCTTCGCAATGTCCAAACTAAAAACCAATGCTTCTCCCTTCGACTCGATTGCCTGAGCCCAACGATGAGTTAGGTACGCCAAGAGATCACCAGCCGAGAGACCCTTACGGAACCCGTATTGTTTGTCGCTGTATTTCTGTATAAGCCAGGAAGTAGATTAAAAGCAATACTGAAAATTCTGGCAAAATCATGGCCAAAATTTGCTAAATAGTGGAAATAATCGACATAATATTATGGGAATAACACCCTAGAGTCATTTTATCCACAACACAAATATACACAAGAACAATAATTATAATTTCCCAATATTGCATCCGACCCTTTGAAAACCACTGTCTAATGAAATATAGTCTCAAGTCTGGCTATATTTTAGTCGGACGAGAGTTAAACCCAGTGTGAATATATTATTATGTATGAAAAATTATTCATTTATTTGACGCGGACGAAGTCGTGGGTAATAGCTAGTGAAAAATACATATCCAACAGATTAATATACCCTTTCTACATCTGTTTGTTAAGGATAGCTTCATAAAATAATGTTAATTACTATTGATTTTGTGAACATAAGGTGCAAAAATAAATATACTAAAATTATCCTAGCTCAGCTCCGATATTACTTAGAACAATTTTTATTACTAATATATGTTTCTCTAATGTAGTGCTACAAAATAGTAATGGTCTTATCCCTGGCCGCTGGAAAAAAAATGACGCCACAGGTCCATACAAAGTTACCCAATGCCTTTTAGTAGCAAGTAGCAAGTTAAAATTTAGTTAAGTACTTAACATGGAAATTAGAATTTTGACTATTTTTTGTTAAGTTGGCAGGCGGGGCTTGTCACTTGTCACATTTCGGGCAGACTCTTCAAATTAAGTTAAAATTTAGTTACTACTTATCTACTTATTACGTGTAAACCAGCCATTACAATTGGAAAGTTCTATGAATAACTAAAAGTATAATAACATTATAGTGCTCATTTACATAGACTCACTTTAGAATTTTTCAGATATTCTGGATGCTTACAAATATACAATTCGTAAAACATACTTCCAACGAAATTCTTTAACAAACGTTCATTCCCGAATAGTTTACATATTTTAATTTTGAGTTTTGCTCTGGAATTTAGTATCTACATGATATTTGGGTTACTGGTTTCCATTTAAAGTTTGCATATCAAATTATTTGATGTATTATAGTACGGGAGCCCTAGAACAAATTGGAACATTTGGATTGAATTCGGAACAAAATGAACAAAACTTGGTTGACTACGGTACCCTAAAACGGAACACTAACCAGCTATTTTTTTGTATATTGGTAGGTTAATAGTTATATAATTTAAGAATAACAATGATTGTCCTACAAATAGAACAATCCATATTTTAGGACCATCAAATCAAAGTATGAAATTCTTTCTATCTCTGTTTAACTACCACTTTCAAGATGTTTCGCAGATAAAAAAGTTGTTTGTCTTATCAAAATGAAGCTACTCACAAAAAATAGGTATACAATAATAACACTTGTTAGTAGGCACGACATTAATATATATGATTCATGTTGTGCCTAAGGTATAAAAAATATCAGCCTATAAATAGATATTAAATTTATAATACGAAGTATTAATCTCTTTTATCTATTCAGATTAAACTATTCTTAGGAAAATATTATTTATTCGTATCCAAAGATAATATAACTTAATCAATAACTTTCAATTATTGTATTAAAAATGCTATTTATATAAATATTTCGAGCACATTATCAACTCTAGTATGGACATGTATAATTTTTACTCGCGAAAACGCTGACAATTCTATCGGAGACTGCCAATAAAATCTTAAATATTGAATGAGTGCAGGTCTGTGTTGCGATTTGTGCTAAATAAAATTCCTCGGTGCATTTTAAAATACCTCGATGCGACGAGCTGCCAGTTTCGACTTTATTTTCGTAGCTGTCCTCGGAAAATGGCGTTAATTTATTATAATATGTCGTCAGTGAACTTTAAACTACTATGTCGTATTTGAACACACACAGCATAAACTGTGAAATGTTATCTGTATTTTGAATAAATCATCATCATTGCGACTAGTGTCTTTGTGCAATATTAATATTATCATAATAATATTATACGCAATATTTTAGTGTGTGTATTTATCCCCCGTAAGTCTTTTTTCTTTCAGCGCTGCTGCTTTAACAGTGAACTCAATGAGTTCACTGTAAAAGTAGCAGCGCATAAAGAGTGTCTTTTTTAATTTTGTATGGCAAAATTAATGATGTTGGGGCAATCATTTTTCATAGAACAATATCTCCTCCACGCTTTATTGAAATTATTATAAATGCGAATGTGTATTTGTCAGTCTGTTACCTCTTCACGCCTGAACCGCTGAACCGACTTAGCTTAAATTTGGTATGGAAATACTTTGTCTCCCGGGAAAAGAAATAGGATACTTTTTATCCTGGAAAAATGTAAGGTTCCCGCGCGATAAGCGTATTTTGGCAGAACGGAGTTGCGTTCGTCTTCTAGTTTTGAATTAAGTGAGCACCAAGTATACTTGGCAAAAGACTATTCGTCTTAATACAAAATTGTATCCCAATAATAATAATCTATGTGATCAAAGTAAAAGCTACTGAATTTTGTAAAGCTTGTATTTTCCTAGGATCCAAATAATTCGACAGTAAGATTCTTGCCTTGTGTTTTTGAAGGGCAGAAGTTATTAGCCAAATCTCTGGCAATATCAAGGATCAGCA
Organism: Lysandra bellargus; assembly: GCA_905333045.1. NCBI lineage: Eukaryota > Metazoa > Arthropoda > Insecta > Lepidoptera > Lycaenidae > Lysandra > Lysandra bellargus. Next base: position 6,898,957 of record HG995338.1, read on the forward strand.
TCGACATAGAATACAGTAGGTATACATGAACGATAACTTTCATACATTTGACGCTCAAAATAATTATGTCTCCAGTTAGAGATAAACTACGATAACATGGCGCGCCCCTCCAAATTACTGTTTCAATGTGTGTAGTCACATCCTTATGAAAGAATTTGTATGTAGTTGTTAATATTCAACCAATCAACCAGTACTCGTAATATTTCACTTAGGTGGCGCTATGCAGTACATATTTTCACAAAATATACTTACTTTCAAACGTTTTGAATTTTGGAGGGGTGCGCCATGTTATAGCCAAGCGTAGGTGGGGGCAACAAAAATTGTATGACAGACCCAAGATTGACCACTGGCAACTGAAAGTAGAACGGTTCTACCTTAGAACCTCAGTTACTCTTCCTTATAATAAGATGAAGCCCGCAACTCCGTTACGCAGAAACTTGTTTATCTCGCGAGAACCGTACATTTTCCGGGATAAAAATATCCTGTGTCCTTTCCTGGGATCCAAAGTATCTTCATACCAATTTTCAGCAGAATGAGTTGAGCTGTTTGGGCGTGAAGGTGACAGACAGATTTCGCATTTATAATTTTAGTAATAAATGGAATTGAAGAGGGATCGATAAGTAAAACCAACATTACTTGCATTGTTTATTTTCAGTACATTCAAAGCAGCTCGTGCTTACTCTATGTATTACATATATTTACACTCTCTGATTACACTGTATAACGGTAACAAATGAACGTGCATACAAAAATGGCTGCCAAGCGGTTTCGTGTACACAATGAAAACTTTGTTTTACTCAAGAAACTGTGTGTAAACTAAAAATATTAACTACACTGTTTACGGAGAAAATGTTTAGGTCGTTGTTTACAAGGTAAAATTATAATAGGTATATGAAAATACAAAACTCGGGTGTAAAGAATACTTTCTATACTTTGGATTTTCAGGACTACGAAATAACAAAGACATAATAATATTATTTCCTCTGGCACGGTTGTAAAAAAATACGGATTGAGCATTATACTATAAAGAGGTGAAGCATGCAAGGTACGACAATTTCGTTTATTGTACACGTGACCGACACTCACACACGCAACTAGGTACTACAACCCGTTGTCATTGTACATAGAGTGACGGCGCCAATGACACGCACACATCCTACACGGGCGGCCATTACTATGCTTCACTCGGGATTAGACAAGATAACGTCCGTATTTTTTTTTAAGTCCTCAGTGACCTCTGGTATATCTTTGGTGTTTGTTCACTCATTTTCATTGACGTACCCGAGCACCAAAGTCATATTATACACGGCCGATTGTCTTTTAATTTCTGTACCCAACATTTTATTTTACTGAAACAGTTAAAAAAAAAATTTGCTCGAGACAAATATATTATGTGGATTACCAACTAAATAAAAATAGCCCGATTTGTTTACAAAGTCTTCACTGTCATATTATGAATAAGAGAGACTTACTGTAGTTTTTCAATTCAAAAAGCTATTTACAATAAACTTAAGAGCTACAAAAAATGATGAGAAACTACAGCAACCCCCGTTATAGTAGTTACTAGTACAAAACTTTCGGCATAGTACGACGCCGGATAAAAATATAGCATTCATTTTGTTCGTCTACAATAATGTTTAGAATTAGTTGCCTATCTAATTATTAACAAGTGGAGAAATCTTAAATGACAGAATATGTTACTTGAAGCCGGCCCCTAGACTAGCAATTTTACTGTCAATATCACGCTTCAATTTTATTGAAGAGTTTATTTGACAATTATTATTAGATTAAAGACGCGCGATATTCAATATAAACCCTAGACGGTCAATAATATTACGCAATACGTGATAATGACAATAAAATTACTCGTCTAGGAGCCGGCTAAGAGCGGTATCGTATTTTGCAAACTCAGTTACAACTGAAAAACCATTTTAAAATAATAAAAGTAAAGAAAACACCCGGATACAAAACTCCTAGTGTCCCAAAAATTAGAATGCTAAATCTTAAACTGAAGTAGTTACAAACTTTTATGTAGATAAAACCATTTGTTTGAGCGACAACTAAACAATTATTACAGTGTGCTTTGAAAGTATTATTATAATAATATGTTTACATATTAAAATAGGATACAAATCATTGTATTATGTATTATAACAATATTAAATCAGATAAAACCAAAACAGACATCACAATAGTTTGTATCTGTAAAGCATAATATTTTCCGTATATTGAAATTAAATATTCAACAGTGGACGGAAATTGCATAATTATGTTGACGATTGCTATCGCATAATCATTATGAAGATATTTTGTTAGTAAAATAAAAAATAAGGATTAATATACATTCAAGCTTGAAGCGTATGATTCAAGTAAGCTTAGCAGATTTTTGTCTGCTATTTGAATCGAATTTAATAAGTAATAACAGTTTCAATCTAGTCCAAATCTTATCAATATAGTATACCTACATCAATGTACTTTTAGTAGTATACATAAATACACATTTTTGAAGTTTGAGTTGTGTGCGTCGATTTTATTTTATGTTTGGACTTTAAGGGCCTGTTTCATGTTTGAGGCTTTTAAAACAGTCTATTGTATATAATTATTTACATGTACAATGTATGTATAATGTTAAAACAATAATAACTATACCATCGATACGTGGAAACTGGAAAGTAACGCACAGTAAATAATCAATTTAAAATTCCTCCACTCGAAATCCTTAACTTGCGATATTGTCATAACCTTAAAACTACCTTCACATTTTCATACAGTCTAGCTATGTCCTGTCGGACTTTCAGGATGTTTTGACAAGGATCCGTTCCGTCAGAACTCCTATGTTGGGAATGACGTCATTTTTCACACTTTTCTTGTTCGCACACTTTTTGAGTCCGATTTCAGATTTGTTGTGTGTGGTCTTAATTTGCGTGGACACGGATAGGTTACGTTTTTTACACTCTTTACATGTTTTCCTGTGTTCTAATTTGTTTTCTTTTGTTTTGGTGATCTTACTTGGTGTTGTTTTGTTCGAAGACGCTTCCAGCTGAGTATGGTCGACGCAGGTTGTCGCTTTCTGTACAAAAAAAACATAAAATAACTGTAATGTACGGAATAGTACATTACGCACCTAGGGCAGGAAAATAAGAAATGTCTCAGACCACATGTAATTGTTGGCCGAGGCGAAGCCGAGGTCAACAAACATGTGATCTGAGGCATTCTTATTTACTGCCCACTGCTGCGTATACTATTTTTCTCATGGACGGAGGCGGAAAACGGCAACATACGTAAGCGCAGCGGGAAGAAAGTTGACGTTTTCCGCCCGGAGGTGTTTTTTTTACACCATTGCTAGAAATTAAAAAAAAAAATATCTACACTGTGTTTACATACACTATTCGCACAATGTTTTTTCCTTGTCTATCAAGCCACTTTTCTACAAAATATTGAAGTATAGGTTATATAGGTATATATGTACGTGAGAAAAGTTTATGTATGATTTTTTATGAACGATCGTATATACAATGGAAATCTTTGACTAGTAAGGCTGTAAGGGAGTAAAACAAAAACAACTCTAGTATCAGCGTAGTTCTTACGTAAGTTTTTACCGTCGAGAAAAATAAATTTTTAGTTTGAAGCTTTAACGTTTAAGTTTATGGGAAAACAAAGAACGAGTAGTCAAGGGTCAGGTCACACCTAAACAAAACGCCCATTCATAAGAGCAATATTATAAACCGACAAGTTATTATAATGCCGATGCTTTCCAATAGACTGACTTGAGGTCCGTAGTGCGGTTGCAAAAATATGGCTCTTTCCAAAATGCCTTGCGGTGTTACAATGGGAATTGACTCTTATCCATATGACCATATGGGCTTAGTCCTTATAACACAGGACCTCTTTTTTATAAAATAAGGGGGCAAACGAGCAAATGGGTCACCTGATGGAAAACAACTACCGTCGGCCATTGATATTCACAACATTAGAAGAGCTGCAGGAGCATTTCCGGCCTTTTAAGAGGGAATACGGTCTCTTCTTGAAGGTTTGCTGGTCGTAGAAGAACAAACAGCATACTCACAGCTGGGTTGACCGCCTTGGAGTATATCAGTGCCCGGCCCTCCAGTTCCATCCTGAGCCGCCAATCCCGTAGGTACATGTGCGCTGCCGCCGCGCTCGGGTAGCCGCGACGCCAGGTATGCCATCTAATGATTTTCGATACATCATTTGCCACCAGAGGGATGGTAGGGTCTTTCGTGACCAATTTCGTGTCAGACAGACATAATATGACAGCTATGTGGAAGCTATTTCGTGACATATGACAGCTGTTTGACACGACAATTGACACGATAGACTACAGATAGATAGGCTACATAGCGTCACTTGTTCCTGATTGAACGCATAAGAAAAAATTGACCGGATTCTGATGTTTTTTGAAAGTAGTTTTTGAGAGGATTGGCTAACGCCAAAACACTATTTTATTAACGACGCTGTTGAATATCTTAACTGTTGTAAAACGGAATTCCAGGTTAAAAAATTTGGCCCTAGGAAGGTGCTTTAGACTTCAACCAAACCTACGCGTCAGTAACGTGGGACGTGGGACGAGAGCGTCTGCAACGCGAATCTAGTATGCACACCTGTGCGACTACGGTGCGAAACCGAAGATTATTCCCGCTCTGTCGACGCGAACGTCCCGCGTTGCAGACGCTCCCGCTTTGCAGTCGCTTTGGTTGCGCAGATTTGGCCGAAGCTTTATTAAAGTGATGTTAAATATAGGGTTGAAATTTTATACTCAAAAAATAATTTTTAAAGATTTAAATTCGATGCCCAAACGGAAATATAAGACTTTACAATGAACATTAAAATAACCCACCTCGTTAAAAGCTGTAAAATTCTTGATTTCTGTCCCAAGCTTCTGTACATCAAAGCGGTTGATCTTAGAGAAATCAGATCCCCTCGATTTGGGTCGATAGGACTGTTAAAATTGAGTCTAGTTGCTTCGATAAAAAATTTCGCCGCTGAACCGGGTAGGCCTGGTGAAAAAACAAACCGTTTTATGTTTCATTTACGATGTTTTGATCAGGCAGTGAAAAAATATAATTGATGTCTTCGAGGTATAAGCAGTCTGAATGAAATATAACCTTTTTATTGTAGAATTCATCTTTGTTTTATTGACGCTACAATTTTTATTTTCTCACTTTAACAACAGTAAAATACGAATTTCAACCTCAAGTTAAACGCTAGTGTTGCATGTTTCTATCTTTGTCTTATGTATTGGAAAGCTAATTAATTTTTAGATTTTTTAATAGACAATGACAGTCACATTAATTAATAGTTAGTCCTAAAGACTAAGGCAATATGTCATACATTCCCACCAATGAACTCCTGTGTTAACAAGATCAACAGTGGTAACCAACTACGAAAACCCTTTGATATGATCTAAATTCTAAGGGGAAGAAACTAAATATAATTTTGTAGTTAAGTAATCATATACTAAATGACCCCCGCAACTCCGTTGCGCCAAAATCAGTTTATCGCCCCGGAACCGTATATTTTTTCGAGATAAAACGTATCCCATGTCCTTCATCGGGACTCAAAGTATCTGTGTACCAAATTTCAGCAAAATCAGTTAAGTGGTTTGGGCGTGAAGAGGTAACAGACAGACAGATATACAGACACACTTTCACATTTATAATATTAGTATTGAAGTATGAATATCTTTTTAAATCTCACCTTTACTTTTCAACCAGTTCCCGTACAGAATATAATGCTCCCAGTTTTCTGGCTCTAGTTCTATCAGTCTCGTTAGTATCTTCCTCTTCTCTGATTCAGGCTTCAGACTCAGTAGTTCCACGTGAGCCTGAACGAACCGCGGTTGTAAGAAGATACATCGTTCTAACATCTTCACTGCTTGAGAGCTCCGACCGCTTTTTCTGGAAAGGAACACTTTATGGAGCACAAACCCATTAACCCATCAATCCTCAAGCAGCAGCCGGCTGCCGCATAGCAATTGAAAATCTATTGTGTCTACGATACCCACGATGAAGGTGTTAAGAGCTGCTACATTTAAATGGGATTACAAGGGGTGTCCGATTACCGGGAGTCCAATGTATTTGGTTTTATTATCTCATGCTTGGAATATTTTCATTGTAGTTTTGAGATATATTATATTATGATGAGCCGAAAAATTAAAGCGCTTTTCTTGTCGTGTTGTGTGACCCGGGACGGATCTGTTCCGCATACGGGTAACAACATACCCTCGTGCCTATAGGTTGTTGTGAGCGTTCGCGGAACCCGGCCACAACCAGCTGCAACCTAGCAACCACTACCAACCTGTACACTTTAGCGAGATTGTAGTGTGCGTTGACGTGATGACGGTTGTGCCGGATCGCCTGCAGGAAGTGGTGCTCGGCGCTCTCGCTCACCAACGTCCCCAGGTTGTTGTGCGCGCTCGCGTAACCCGGCCACAACCTATAAAATTGTGATGGTTACCATAGTCTTGGTTACCGTAACCCTAACGAGTATTATGAGATAAATTTATGGGATTATGGTCAAATCAATGTTAGTCGAGACTCACTCGAGATCAATTTTGTGTGCAGGGGCTCTTTTTTTCTTTTAGATAATGTATAGAACAAAATCACGCTTTTTGACGGGATTTACAATGTGAGTTTGCTATTAAATTACACCAAAAACGACAATTGTAACTTAACAAAGAAGGTTCTAAATAAAGCGCTGAATATTACCGTTTATCAGGTTAATAAACAGTATATCCTTTTGAATTTCAAACAATGGCCCATAAACTATATCCGAAATATCCGAATTCGGGGCCATTATGCACCTGTAGCGGGATATCCAGTTCTCGGCTTTATTGCTACTAGGATAAGGTACATAACTGGATGCGTGCTCACCTCAAAGCTTCTTTGTAATGTTTGATAGCGTTGTCTTGCTGCTCCGTTTCGCGCAGGAAGTTTCCGTAGTTGTAGTGCAGTTTGGCGTTCTGCGGCAAAGTCACTAAATCCGCTCTGAAACAAAACACATTTGGGTGATTTAGCTCTGAGTTCGCGGGACGGGAATATTTCGCGTGTTTATATTGAGTGTAAAACAGATAATTTTGAGTATAACACTAAATAAATCTGATTTGTCAGCGCCGTACGCGTCAAACGCACCGCATAGTACACAAAACAGAACAGTGTGGCGCGTACGGTGCGGACGAATGTGCGAGGTTTCACCACATTTCATATAACGAATTCTAAAATGCGGCACGCTCGCTTGCTGATAAATGTGCGATTGATACTTTAATAATAATTTAAACCCTCTTTTGGCATTCCTTTTACTTTTAAATCTAAGGTGCCAATGGTATGTCTATGACGATTGGAGATTGCGTAAGTTTGCCCTAAAGGCTGTCACAGTCAGAGCAGGTAATGTAAAGATGTATAGCACGATACATATTTCTATAGAAATCGTACACAATAGCTATAATGTATAAATATACATTATAGCTGTTGTGTGTGGTCTCCTGACGATTTCTATAGAAAGATGTATCGAGATGTATCGTGCTATAATATACATATTTACATTACCTGCTCTGTCTGTGATAGCCTTAAATCATGAGTAATTTTGTTTTCTTTGGTGAGACAAGTATAATTAGGCGCGATTCTCATGGGTCACTGAAACGGGATGTAACTTGGCGATGCATAAAGCTATACAAAATTCAAACGTCAAATACCGTAACGCGATTTGACATTTTAATTTCGTGACGCGTATATGCCGATGCATATCGCGTCGTATCTTGTTTCAGTGTGATAACTTTTAGGCCCACTTGCGCCAGTCTGAATCAGTGTCAATCTTTGAAAAACAGGTATTTCTCATATCTGTTTCAAATAAGGTTTACTTAGCCGAAACTCAGGGGGTCATTCTGAACAACTTGATTTACGATTTTTGGAAATTCACGAAGAATTGTTTTTCCATAGTAAAGTCACGTGACCAACAAAGTTTCTATGGAGCATCAATATTTTTTTCGCGAATTTCCAAAAGTCGTAGAACAAAAGTTGTTTAGATTTGCCCCTTCAGTACCCCCCTTTTGGCTTAGTATACCTTATTTGAAACATCCTGTATATTTATATACAGGATGTTACATATGAATTTATGTTGATACAAAAAAAGAAAGAACGAGACAATCGACAAAAAATGACAAATCTCTTAGATGTAAATAATCCACTAACTTGTTCTTAAGAGAACAAAAAATAAACTTCGTACTAATAATACATTTTTAAATGAAAAATTGTTGTCTGTCAGCTACCTTGTCTCGCTTGTTCAATTTTGTTGACTAAGGGGATATTTTAAGCTCCTGGAAAGGACAAAAATAGATTTCATTCAGGACAAATGTACGCATAAATGGCATGTTGGCAATAACTAGTCTTAAAGTTAAAAAATAAATACGAGTGGCACTCGGGGACTGCCGCGGTAACGCTATTGCATAGCATTTTTTATCAACTATCAACAGTTATAATTCGCATACGTTTAGTCGCACGCACACAAACACCATGCTGAAGTCTGACAATGCCGCACCGCTGTGCCGGTCGGAGCCCACTCCGATCCGATCAAGAAATCCCCTAACAAAAAAACTCACCATGTGTGTTAGGTTTTTTCGTTACGGAATTTCTTGATTCTGTCAAAGCCCATGATAAAAGCTATGCAATAGCTTAAAATCTTACCGTAACAGTGTAGCTCTATCCCGCCACTCGGCGTTCCGCCTGTAAGTCCTCGCCACGCCGCTCGCTGCCAGAACCGCTAGCCCCACCACCAGCAGCACCTTGGAGCCAGGCTTGGAGTACCACATCAGCTGGACACCGTATGCTGTGATGATGACGCTGCCTACACTGTTAAGGAGTGGAGAGCATTAGGAGCATAATCCTGGTCGGACAGATATAATGTAAGCACGTAAGCAGGCTATACCTATAGTATTGAGAAAGAATTGAGATATTAAGTACGGGAGCCCTAGAACAATTTTTTTTTATTACTATCAAGCTAATTTTTTGTAAGTAGCTTAATTTTGATAAGACGAACAACATTTTTATTTGCGAAAAATATCGAAAGTGGTAGCTAACAGAGATAGAAAGTATTTGATGCTTGATGGTCCTAAAATATGGACTGTTTTATTTGTAGGACAATGTTACTCTTGAGGGTCCGTATACGAAATTTGCCGATTTCGCTGATTTAACAGACGTGATTTAACAGTTAAAATACAGTATTTCTATAAGTTATAATGCAAAACATGTGAGATCATTTCAATTATAATCTAATGTTGGAGCTAGTTTTTTTTAAGTATTTTTAAATAATCCAACTCAAACCCGCGACAGTCTTGTGATTTTTGCTGTAAAAGGTTTAGAATATCAGGACGTCTTAACGGTATGAAAAAAATACAATGTACTTTTGAGAAAGTCGTCTATAAAATGTTGGAATTACTTTTTACCACTTTAATATGAAATAGTTGAGTAAAAAATATGTAACTCGGCAAAATTTTAGAGAAAATGGGCAAAGAATTGCTGTTAATTTATTTTGTAATTCATAAAAATAAAACGACAGAAATAATCTTAATAGATAAAATTCTATCCAATTTGAGAAAAAACAAAAAAAAAAAAAAACAAATTGTGCCAAAAAACACGATTCAAAATAACCTAAATCTCACATTATATTACTCGCCGCAAGGCTCGAGTCGGCTTCCCGCGCTTAAATATATTTTAAATCTAATATATTTTTTTAAGTCTAATAAGGGGAAAAAACATAATAATATTTCTGTAGCGAACCTTTGCAATTTCGTATTCATCGGCAAAATTTCGTATACAGACTCTTAAATTACATAACTAATAACAAAACATCAGCTCGTTAGAGTTCTGTTTTTTTTTATTTTTTTATTTTTTTATTAAGTATAAAATTGGGGCCGTCTATGGGCTGTTCGCCCATATCCTTTTTTTGTTATTTTATTATTTAGATTTTTCGCACCAAGGATATTTGATATAATATTATTAATTTTAATTAATTGCAGTCCATCACGTCATGGACTTTTTTTTATAATAGAGTAGATTATATATAATATGATATATACATATAATAAATAAATATAAAAATTACATAATTATAATATTAGTGTTATATTATAAGGTTTCCGTTTTATGTTTTATTAATTGGAATTTATTTTTGCCGATCTCTAAGAATCACAGGTCACGTCCGGCTATGTGGCTTAGGACTTTATCGTTCCTATCTTTTATAGCCATTTTTATGTTGTAATCTTTTATGTGTTCGGTTGACACATCCGTGGTTCTTTTTATGAAGCTTGCCACAGCGTCTCCGTCAGTGTCAGTGTAATAGACACAGGTGTTAGTGTGCCGGGATATAGCTACGACTGCATGAGGAACGCTGTCATGGATTGCCAACTTTCGGGACTTGGTCTGTATGATGATCACCGAAGGACTCGTTAATCCCTGAGCTTCATGGATTGTGAGGACGCGAGAGTCCGTTCCCGATCCATAGCCTGTACTAGTGAGGGCTGGTTTCTCCTCCTGTGTGTGGACAAGATACAGGGTATTTAGATCGTTTTTAGGTATTCTCGCTCCTGTATACTTCATTAGCTTTAGGGACCGCACAATTTCCTTCGATGAATAGATGTTATTATAGACCATGCTTAGGGCGTATGCCACATCCATAGGGCTCCTGTGTGTGCAAGACAACTCCTGGGTGATGCTGGTTACCAGGTTTGGACGAGTGTAATTAAGTTTAAAGAGGTTTTTAACCGACTTCCAAAAAACGAGGAGGTTATATGTTCGGCTGTGGATATTTTTTTTTTTTTTTTTTATTTTTTTATTTTTTTTATTTTTTTGTATGTTCAACGATTACTCCGCCGTTTGTGAACCGATTTTCGAAATTTTTGTTTTGTTGTATTAGGTTTCACTCCAATTTGGTACCATGTTCACAAAAGTGGTGACCTGATGATGGGATCCATGAGTAATCGAGGGAACTCCTCGAAATTTATATGGAAACATATGGTGATTTTAGTTTTATGTGAAGTGTACTAAGAATATGCTACCAAAAAGTTAAATATTGGGTCAAAGTATACCATGGTTTCGAAGATGCTGAGAGAACTCCTGACTCCTTATAGATACACGTTCGGGAGTTTCGGCGTTGTTTTAAGAACAGAAAGCATATGCTACTATGCAATTCATATTCATCATCATAATCATCATCATCATCATCATCATCGTCATCATCATCATTAAGGTCACCAATGTCTCATGGCACAGAATTAATAATAGTACAAGGCATAGGTATGGATATACTAATAATAATAATTATGTACTGTATAACAACACCTGTTTGTTTAATACATGGCGGTCGGCGCCGCAGAGGCGACGGCGTCGCCGCGCCGCCGCGCCGCATGGCGCGTGGCGGCAGACAACAGATCGAATACTTTACTAATTACTTTATAAAATTTAAATAGACAAATAGAATTAAAATAAAGTTATTTTAAAAAGAGCATTTACACAAAACAAAGTCATTAAGTGTCTTTTTAATCAGTTATACTTATTAATCGATAGATGGCGCACTAAGTATCGATTTGAATTCTTGATTAAGCGCTTATTCCACTTATCCTAGCTAGGAAGTCCTAGCTAGGGTCCTAAAAAATTTAGTCAAGTGGAATAACATTTAGAAGCTAGGATCCTAGCTAGGATCCTGAATCGGAAAAAATTTAGTCAAGTGGAATAACATTTAGAAAGCTAGGATCCTAGCTAGGACTTCCTAGCTAGGATAAGTGGAATAAGCGCTTTACAAGAACAGAGCTGTCAATAATTATGATAAGTAATATTAAATATTATGAGTAGCTACGCTACATCCTATGTAAGTTTATACAATCTTTTATCTGATAGATCCTTCGATCGTGGAAAAACGAGACACAATAGCCTTTCTATTGTTATCTCAATCGCCGGTGACCGCTTGGGGCTTGAAGCATTAAAATTGTTAAATTACTTAGCACAATATGTTCACTTCACTGATAATATATGATTTTGTGAGTGTGAGTTGTGACTCTTGACAAATTGTAATAAGATACGTAAAATATACGCGAAGGTTTACCTACTAGTGTAACTAAAAAGAGTGAAATTATTATTATTTTTAACAAAAAATTAAAACCGACTTCCAAGGTAAAAACAATAATAACATTAATATGAACTAAAAAGTATTAAATAATTTTTACTATCTAATGGTGCCTTTTTCCGAATTCGGCTAAACCTCAACTATTTCTGTATTCAATCTTCATAATTTTGAAGTCGGTGCCAGTTCCAAAAGTTTCAAATATTCTGTCAGAGGACTGAAGATTCAGCTATCTGGTACCGACTTCAAAATAATGAAGATTGAATACAGAAATAGTTGAGGTTTAGCCGAATTCGGAAAAAGGCACCATTAGATAGTAAAAATTATTTAATACTTTTTAGTTCATATTAATGTTATTATTGTTTTTACCTTGGAAGTCGGTTTTAATTTTTTGTTAAAAATAATCACGCTCTATAAACGGAAGTTGGTTAATATCTCCAATGAGGATGACATCGTTGGCGCCTGTTAATTGATCGCCATGACGATTGAGCCGAAATGGTTCATGAGGGCCTCGTCAACTATTAACCTTTTGTAGGCTCCTTTTGTCCCATTTACCAGCAAAGAGGCCATGGTACGAACTTTATCTTTAACTTTGTTGCCAGTTCGTAGCGATAGCCTTTGCTTTAGATCCTCGGCTGCTTCGATCGTCGTTGTTATTATAATGTCTGTTTCATCATTGAAGTTATTAATACGTTAGAGTTCTGTTATAGGGTTCTGTAATCAACAAAACTTGGTTGACTACTGAACCCTAAAACGGAACCCTAACAAGCTGATTTTTTGTATATTGATAGGTTGATAGTTAAATAATTTAAAAGTAACATCGTCCTACCAATGGAACAATCCATATTTTAGGACCATCTAGTCAAAGTATGAATTGCTTTCTATCTCTGTTAGCTACCACTTTCGAGATTTTTCGCAAATAAAAATGTTGTTCGTCTTATCAAAATGAAGCTACTCACAAAAAATTAACTTGATAGTAATAAAAAAAAATCTTCTAGGGCTGCCGTACTATAAATATTAGACTAGAAACCCGTTTTGGTCTCTTTGCACCTTTTTCTAATTTAGGCTTCGGCCAAACCTACGCGACCAAAGCGACTGCAAAGCGGGAGCGTCTGCAACGTGTGACATTCGCTTAGGCAGAGCGGGAATAATGTATGGTTCGCATCGTAGTCGCGCAGGTGTGCACACTAGTTTCGCGTTGCAGACGCTCCCGTCCCGTGTCCCGCATTACTGACGCGCAGGCTTGGCCGAAGCTTTTTGACAGATCTGTTATCTTCATCTAGGTCTCATGCATATGATGTCACAGGGTAAAAAAATACACTTTTGCACTAATAGCCACATCATATCACATACATACTTGAATATCATAATCCTTCTGCCGGGTAAAAGGGTAAAAGACGCAGGAAGTACCTGGGTATATACAGCACTCTCTCGGCGATGACGAAGCCAACAGTGACGAGCAAGTTGCTGGCCGGCACGAACGGGACCACCAGGAACAGCAGACCAATGGTAACGGGAGTATGACGCTGCATCTAGAGTGTTACACCCGTATTAGTCGTTTTTTAGAGGATTGAGATTTAGTCGAGTGGAGGAAATCTCGCGGGAATACCTAATAATATGGGTATTAGTTACTCAGACTTACTTAGTTTCAGAGAAATGGATTCATAGTCAGATGGCGGATCTATTGAGGCGGGTTTCGTCAAGCTCGGCTGGCTGGTCACGAATAATGACGTAGCATAATAATTTTTACAACATTGGTCTGTCAACTACCTATTCAGAATCTATTTATCTGATGGTATTGGTAATTTACGTGAAATGCCTATATGACGCCCTTTTGTCTTTAAATTTGTTTACCCAAAAAATATTCAGCATTTAAGGGACAAAAAACTATGAATAATATTAAGTATATTCAAGTGAAGCCAATTAAAATTTCTTTGAGTATGTTATTAACAATAATTCTGTCTGGCCCCTTGATGGAATAGAGACTCCAAAGATTATTTGCCAGCCTTTGCTCATTTGTTTAGAACTTACCTCTAAGTCCAGAAAGCACCTATATCCAAGCACCAACATGGTCCCAAAGGCCGCGCACGTCAGGAAGTTGCGGGGATCCCAGCCGCTGGTGACCAGGGGTATGGAGCCCATCTGCCAGTCGTGGCTCAGCGTCCACGGGCAGATCAGCAACCACCAGTTGAACGCAGCCAGGTAGCAGAATGTCATCAACCTGAGAGTAAAGGTTTTTATTGTTTTCTTTCGAAGTAAACAATATAGAAAGAATTAGGTACCATCGAAGAAATTGATTCGTAGCCGGTTGACGGACCTACGTCATTTGGTCGGATTATGTCAACTTAATGTTCCTGGCTGGGTTTATCAAAATGCCCAAATACCTAGGTCCGCCATCTGCCTAGGACTCAACCTCTCGGATAGTACCTTAATAAACCGTACTATAATTATTAGAGGTATAAAGTATAGTTATAACAAATGTATGGGATAGTTCTCATACCGTTTATAGGATAGTAACTGTAAATAATGTCAGATCTCAAAGTAACTTCTTACCAAAATATAATATCATCAAAATCGCTCAAGTGAAATAACACACAAAATGAGAAACTTTCGCATTTACAATACATATTTGTGTGGATTTATATTGTGGTACTTTAAGTATATTTAGATTAAAACTCAGCAATATTTCGAACGTTAATTCCAAGCACCTTTGACTACAGCCGTAATCCTAAAATCTAGAACGTTCGTTATCGGCATACTCACAATAGAAAACAAATTAGAAGTTAGAAGTTCTGCCACAATAGAACATAATTTAATACGCAGCCAACTTCACAATAGGACATAAATTATGAAGTCGCCGCTTAGAACATTAGAGCGGCTTCGACTTTTTAGCCCCTCAATTCCTAGACCCGCTAATTTAAATCACAAATTATTACATTAATTGGATTTAAATTTGTAATTAGATATTGTTTTATTACAAGCGTTCGTAATTTTTGCGATCATCAAGTGGAAAATTGAAATCGTGTTTAAATTTTTAAATGCGTTAGCAACCGCTAAATATGAAAAGCGATACAGTAATTAACAAACTTTATGAAGTTTTAAAACGTTTTAAAAGCCGAAGAGAATTTAAATACTCAGTGAATAATCAAGCTACACGTAAATGACAATTCTATACCGATAGAAAACAAAAGTAATCTAAGTAACTTATTTTAAATGTTCACGTATTTTACTTAATATCTTTATACTTAACCAATCTATCTTATCTAATAACGATAAAAATAATTACTACAATTAGTTGTCAAAGATTAATTAAGTGCCTTTAAGGGTCAATTCAGACCGCAACGCCACGCATCTATGCATATCTTGTACTGAATTGACAGACTTGAATTGAGTGAGACGTTTTGCAAATCTGTCAAATCCATACAAATTTAGATTTATGCATCAATGCGTCACGTTGCGGTCTGATTTATGGTCCGCATCGATAGACCGCTACAGCGCTTCTCGATCTTTAGTCCGCCACCTGCCTATGAATAAACTTCTCTGATAGTACAAAAAAAATTACCGGACAAAGAAGCTCGGGTGGAACGCAGCCGGATTGTCCTGGGGGCTGAAGCTGGGCCAGGTGCCCTGGAGCAGCGCCAGCCTAAGCGACACCAGCAGCGCCAGTGACACCACCACCTTGATCGTCCGCACCGACAGACTGCTGCAGCGCCTCTCAATCTTCAGCGACCAGAGGGATCTGAGAAAAAAAAATCAACCCACGATTTTAAAAGGTTTGTCAAGCATGCAAAAACCGATCAAATCACTGAGTTTCGTAAATTTAACCTGTCAGGAGCCCAACCCAACCAAATTGTAAGCTCCAAGCCGGTTGCTGATGGTGATATTGTTATTGCTAAGAATACTTTTCATCATCTCTACTTTGAAAAACGTAAAATGAAGAAATTCAAAACCAACTCTCAATTTGAAAAACAGTTTGTCAAGCATCAGAATGCAAAATATTGAATCGATCAAATCAGTGCAAGTTGCAAAAACCTTATAGGAAACAAACTCAAATGTTCCAGCTCTAAACAGGCTGATGAAGATGGACATTGGACAATAAGTCCATAGCAATAGCTAAGAACACTCGTTCTACAGACACACTTTCACACAGACACGACAAACTTATAACATCCTATTTTGTCGAGGGTTAAAAGAGTCTTTCGTCCCATAATAATATTATTTGATCCCTATGGGGCGAATGGATGTAATACATAATATTTTATTTATTTTTCATCAACTAGGATGAAAAAAATAAGTCATTTTAGTTCTCAATCGACAAATTTCGATATAACCTAAGCTTACATAATCACAAATTACACACGATTTTGGATTTAATAAACAAGCTGGAAACATTACATTTCAACATGGCGGATTAATGAGCCGGTCAGATAATTTATTTGTGAGCTGTGATAGATGGCCGGCGTCCATCTCGGCTGCACCAATTAAACTCAATCTACAAATTAACTGTTAATGTTTTTTTAATTATTAAACCCAAAGAGCAGAAGTCGATATGTACGCAAGAAAAAGGGCCAACCCACACGTACCACAACCACACGACATCGCAACGACAAAATGTCGTCGAGCTGTGGTTACGTGTGAATGGTGTCGCTGCAGCATTTTGTGGTTGCGTTGTGGTACCGACAAAATGACGACGGCCAGTGGTTGCGATGTGGTTGCGACGTGGTTGCGTCGTGTGCAAGTTGAACTATAATTGTAGTTCGACTCCGGCTTTTATAGCGGATACACGTCTTGCCCAAAGTCATGGATACTCGCAGACCCCCCCCCCCCCCCCTTCGGTACGCCCGTGGGCGTACCCGTTACTCAGTACCAACTTTTGCTACAGCTCTAATAAATTATGAAAACACAATATCTACATATAAAAAGCCTTGACTGATGATAGCTACCACTTTCGAGATTTTTCGCAAATAAAAATGTTGTTCGTTTTATCAAAATGAAGCTACTCACAAAAAATTTGCTTGATGGTAATCAAATAAAAATTGTTCTAGGGCTCCCGGACTATATTACTTCCACGCCTCGTTTAAATTTCTAAATTTAAACGAGGCGTGGAATTTTGCGTGTCGTTGCATCGACGCAACGTTGTGGTTGCGATGTGGTTGCGACGTGGTTGCGACGTGGTTGCGACGTGGTTGCGACATGGTTGCAACGTGGTTGCGACGTGGTTGCGATGTGGTCGGTATTTTACAAGTGGTCGACAACGACTGCAAAATGTGGTACGTGTGAATGGTCCAGTTCATTTACAATACGAATTATACGCCCGACCACGTCGTGTGTTTGTCGTGTGGTTGTGGTACGTGTGGGTTGGCCCTTATACTCAGGAACCTAGCCGTTTAAAATATTATTTGAGTTTTTTCTGTGAATGACTAAAATGATAATAATCTTCTCTTCTAGTATAAAAATGGATTTTCAATTGTGTTAGTAACGCTATAACTCGATAACGGCTGGACCGATTCTGCTAATTTAAGTCTTAAAATAATCCTTGAAGTCCAGGCAAGGTTTTAAAGTGACACGAAGTTCGCCGGGACAGCTAGATATAAATATAAACTTAAATAAATGAATAAGCAAATAGGTTATTCTACGTGAAATAGCCAATCTAGGTAATCAAATAACTTGAAATGGCTATAGGTAAGATGATATTGCCTATTATAATTACAATTTAACTAATTATATTATTACCTATACTGTGTCAAATTACTAATCACAGTCAAATAATTACAATTATTTTGAATTCAATTCTTGTCAATATCAATTTATTCTGCAGTAAGTTAATATAAAATTATTATCATCAAAATATTTTAGTAACAAAATTCCTTAATATTAATATTCGAAACGCCCACAAATTTGTCAGAGAATTAAAACATAAAAGATTTATTGACTAAATTCCGACGTTATTAAATTATGACAAATAACCAAATTAATTAATAATAATTAATCAGTTTATGGAGGAGCGAATTATTTTAATCTTTCGTACCGAAAATATGTAATGAAGCATTATTTTAGAAAAATAAAATCATGTGTAATAATTACTTTTCAACTTCAAACAATTTTTATATGAAATATAAGAGTATTTTGTTTTTAGTATTGATTTTTAGCAACCAAATACTCGCACTGGAATATCAGAATGCAGTCGGGTTCTCATTTTTTTTTAAATTGTACCTACCATAGTAAATAATTACATTATACTGGCTGAAAGTTACAAACGAGCGCGGCAAAAAATACACTCAAAACGTTGATGATGGCAGCCGCAACCCGATATCATGCAGCAACCAATTTGGCAATCTTGTCACGTTCGATAAATTATCCCCGACCTAATGAGATATCCCCCTTTCCCCACCGCCGCTTCCCCCCTCACGGTAATTTACTTAGCGCTCGGATTACATGCTTAAAGTGTGGAGAGGCGAGATTTTATGATAAAGCTATAATAATATTATGTTCGGCCTATTTATTTGTAAGGCGTGAAAATTCTTTGTATGTTCGCTTGTATCTTTTGATAGAAGTGACGGAATTTGATGTGGTTTTGAGTTTTTAATAAAGTTGTTAATAAAGAAGGTCCATTGTAATTTGGATATTAACAAGGCTTGAGTGTTCTACTTTATATTTTGCAGAATTCATACCACAAACGAACGCACGCGTACGAACGAAATTGTTATGAAGACCTAAGCAATAATCATAATCATACTATTATATTAATAACCAAATCATGAATACAACACCATGTGGTAATACATAATACCTAATCAAAATACGTCATTTAGTGGAATTAACGAGATTCTGACATACTAAATTAATTGTAAACCACTTTATAATATGGTATAGGGCTAAGTTTTTGTACAGAACCCAATAAGACCCTTGGATCAGGGATGAGATCAATTCCGTGAAGATATCCCATTGGCTTATTGCGTTGATAAATTGATTTGATAAGCCGCTTAATTTTGCTGATAGTGCAATTATTTATTTGATTTCTCATTATTAGAAACATTTTCTCATAGAACTCACACGTTATTTTCTTAGCATTTAGTAAAACTAGCTTTTGGTGTGATAAACTTGAATCATATTCATTATCCAATAATCTACAAATAACGTAGTGAAATAAAAAATCTAGATCAAACATTATTTTAGCACTCTGTTTTATATTATGTACTTGCTAATTTTCGTTTTAGGGCCTACCCACAAACTTTTGTCACAGTTAATAGTTAGGATAATGGCAACTTTGGCTTGAACAATTCTCAAGATCTTTGATTTATTGTCTACATACCTCTTCACAAACGGCCAGCAACGGAAGAAGTCGATAGCTAGGTTCATGAGCAGTACTGTGACGCCAGTTTCCTTTGCCAGCATGCTCAGAGCGCCGAGGATCACGCTTAACCATACGCTCCTCTTGTTACTTGTGGGGCTGTAAATAGGGACTATTTTAGCTTGCCTTAAAAGAGAAGAATTAGCAAACTTCCTTAGTAATGAGTAGTAGGATAAGAATTTGAAAAAATAATTCACAAGGAATTAGTTTCTTTAAATGTGAAAATAGGTACCTGATACGTAATAAAATGCTTAAGTATCAGATTAATACATGCACAAGATTAATGTTTTTGGTTAATTGAATATATCAATTATATTATTCGTAATCATAAAATATAATTGCGAAGCCTATCCAGTGTTCAGTCCTCTGCAGTACTTTACCCTCGCAATTAGTCTTCTTCTTCGTTGATACATTATATATACGTATTTTGTATGTTACTAAGATGTGAAATAAATAATATTGATTGATTGAAAATTACCGATGGTAAACCAGCAGTGAAGAGAGGAAGAACATACAGGCCAGCAGCTCCGCCCGGCCAACCACCCCCGCCACCTGACAACAATATTCTTATTTCCATATTTTGTTTTATATAATCATAATATGACGCTGATAAGGTTTTTGGAGAAGCAAAATTTTTGGAATGAAGTGAAGACGTCGAACTATTTATTTTCACTAATTTAGCGAAGAAAGTTATTATTGAAATATTTAGTAACAAAATGCATAATATTTTAAAGTTACACGACCCAAAGCTTAGCACTAACTTAAAAAGAGAAAAAGCAATTTTAGGCCCAACATATTAACAAAAATATTAGTTACATAATGGTGTTATTATTTGCATGCACACAGAAGAGTGAAGATATTATGTACATAATTTGACACATCACACAGTCTGACTGGCATAAGCATCGTCATATTTCGTCCCTAATATTTAATTCCAGCGACATACTCGAAAAGAGCTTACGCTGATCTTTTATATCTTTCATGAACAAAGAAAGTTTAATGCTAACGTAAAATAATACTGTTATAAGTGACTTAGTTCTTGATCCCTACAAGGCCCTTTCAGAGGGCTTATCTAAATTTCTCGACAGCCCTGATGCCCTAAATGGGCCTAGTCTTTGTTCTACGTGACTCGAATGCTGCGTGTTTTTGTACATGTTAACGACTGAACGTTTCGCGATGATGTAATAAAAATACCCATTTTAATATTGGGAAGTCCTTGAAATGTACAGCCTGTAGTCCGGTACTTATGAACAACCGAACATAATATTTATAAGCACAGTTGTCTTGAGTTTAATTTTAGGCAATAAGGACTAAATCGTTTGTTTAAGCAAGCTAAACAATACGAATATGTTTTTAGAATAGTATAAATTGAAGAACATTATATTTACTAAACAATTGAATGCATTTTTTGTGTGATATGATGTGATTTTGCCTCTATAGTCACAACAACTAACAGTATATTCTGAGTGACCTTTGATAGAAACTTTGTTCTGACAACAAGGATCACACTTATAGAAACGAGATGAAAACTGTGTAAAGATCGTTTCGAGTTGCTAAAACTTTAAACCATCTTAACACAGGTGTTATCGCTTCAGTACATATAAGGTGCACCGCAAATAGCTGCGAGCGACATGAACAGGCACTAGTATATACGCAACCATTATAAAAATCAAGGAACCTACACAAAAACTTACCGCTTCAGTATGTACAGGGTGTACTGCAAATAATAGCGCCGCGAGCGCAGCAAACGGGCGCTGCAACCGCGCAACAGTAACGCACGCGCGAGCAACAAGTGCGCAGCATGCAGCGTGTAACGTAACGTTGCAAGCGTGCCACCACCACGGATGCAGGCCGCAGAGCGCATAGTTTAGCCTGTAACAAATGAAATAAAAGTTTATTCACATATTCACATATTTATTATGGCAACAAACAGTCATATTAGATATATAGAGGCAAACCGCACAGCGCGGCGGCAGCGATACGACAGTCGACACTTCACGTTCCAGAGAACTGACGAATTTTTTTTCGAATTATTTTTTTACTTTCCAAATTGAAATAGGACTATTTATTAACATAAAACATTGTGATTTCAGAATAACTCAATAATTTAGATATTTCGTCCTCGGTTTGTTGAACTATTTATTTAATAATTTAATACAACTCGCAGGAACACAAATAGTGAACCGGGAGTTTATTTGCCCAAAAGTTTGTGTTTGTGTTTCACGCACCCCATTCTAGTGCAAATATTGGACCAAAAAAACTATCACGTATCATTTGGACGTGTAATACCTAATCCATACCAATGTGAAAGTGTCTGTTATTTTTTACACCCAAACCGCTAAAACGATGTTGCTGAAATTTTCTATAGAGATATTTTAAGTCCTGGAAAAGGACAGAGGATTTCCCGAGCGATAAACAAGTTTTTGCGCCAAGAAGTTGCAGGCGTCAAGTAGTATAAAACAACATTATTATCACACTTAAGGGGAAGACAGCTGCCAATTCGACATCTTTGTGCAGTTTTCTAGACGTGTATATTTCATTGACTGGCACAAAAAAAAAAATATGTGATTTTTGATTATATTTGGAAAAGCTTGTCGAATTTAAATAATAAAATAATGTTCTCCTACTGGATGAAAAAAAAATACCAAAGTCACATCTTTCAGGAACTTTAAACAGTTCTTACTAAAGTAATAATACAATCTATGCTTTAAAAATTTGTTTATTTGATACCTTTATAAAAATTCAAAGATTGCCGGATTTAATTTTCAGTTCTGACATCTAGATTTCCCATAATATTTACTTTTTCCTCTAACAAACGAAAAATGTATCCACGCTACCGAGTGAACACTTCACATCTCTGTCTCTCTGTCATGGAAATCGACACAGGTGCGAGAGTGATGCGAGATCAAGGTCAATGGCAGTTGTCAGCGTCTTAAAATGCTGAAATAATTTTGAATAATTTAAAAAAAATATAGAATAATTAAAAAAAAAATATCAGATGAAAAGTACCGTTTATAATACCGTTATTTACGAGTATGTTTGTAGTGTGTAAGTGCATCCAAGATGTTGCGAAAACCAAGATAGAAAATCGTAGTTTCGAGTTCGTTAAAAAGTATGAAGCAGGTTGTTTTATCATAAACACGAAAACAAACAACGGAAACAATAAGGGAACAGTTGTTTGTAAGTTCACCTCGTTTGCGAACTATTCCTACTTCAAAGTTCGCAGAACAAACGAAAAGGGCCTCACGGAGTCTCCAATTTGTAAGTTTAATATTACTTACCTTATCAAATTAGACCCTACAGTTCTATATATTATTATAATGGATATTAGCTACAAAAGTATTTAATAAAGTATGTGACAAGTCCCTAATATAATAATTAAAATGTAATAATTAATAATGATTGAATGTTTTAAATTATAACAATAAGAAAATATTCTAGTCATTATTTTAGAGTGCGACACCTGACTAAATATTATTGTTACTGTGACTTGTAAGTATTAGAATATATTACTGTTTCCTTCGGATAAGTCAGTTTCGGATTTAAAAAAAAACAATGGAAACCACATCATTATTTTAATCCGGCGATAACCAATTCCTGGAAATCTTTTGCTCTCGCGGCCCATATGGGCCTTACGGGGCTTGATGGGTTAAATGAAACTATTCTTGGCTTTTGGTTGTTTTTGTAATTATAATACATCTTATAGACACGTGTTAATCTTATATATAAAATTCTCGTGTCACAATGTTAGTTCACGAACTCCTCCGAAATGGCTTTATTGATTTTTACCAAATTTTATATACATATTCAGTAGGTCTGAGAATCGGCTACTCGGTACTTTATATATTGATAAGTGCATTTGCTGAATAAATAATAGTAAATTATTACAACCTGAGACTGACGGCGACCATTGCTTGTGCGACGGGATAGCGTTGGGCGTTGCCATGGTGACATACTTATTTAGTCACTTCAATAAAATAATATGGCAAATATATTATGGCAAAGCAACGTTTGCCGGGACAGCTAGTCAATTTATATTAATCAAAGTCGTATCAGTAGTACAACTCGGCACATTCGTGTCGAGTCGTTACTTTTAGATGTTTCCTGTTAGAGAAGACTCTTAAAATAATAATAACTAAATGACGTGTGTATAATCCTTTATATTTTGTTTGTTTCTTATTTTAAATTTTCTACAAAATCTTAAGATTCCGTTCACTTACAGCTTATGTTAAATAAGAATTTTAGCTGTGCTATCACGTTCTCCCCAAAGTTTTAAAGTTCCCAAAATATTATACATTCAAGTTATTTCTCGAACGAACGTGTTGGGACCTTCACCCGCAATTTACTCGGAGCTCCAACATCCTGTATTCGGTATATAGGATATCTTGAAAGAAACAAATACAATGCAAAATAAGTGGAAAATTTTGAACGTTACGTCTTTGATGTTTCATTATTATATTATTTTTAACAAAAAATTAAAACCGACTTCCAAGGTAAAACAATAATAACATCCTTATTATATGAACTAAAAAGTATAAAATAATTATTCCTATCTAATAGTGCCTTTTTCCGAATTCGGCTAAAACTCAACTATTTCTGTACTCAATCTTCATCATTTTGAAGTCGGTACCAGATGAATCTTCTGTTCTCTGACAGAATATTTGAAACTTTTGGAACTGGCACCGACTTCAAAATTATGAAGATTGAATACAGAAATAGTTGAGTTTTAGCCGAATTCGGAAAAAGGCACTATTAGATAGGAATAATTATTTAATACTTTTTAGTTCATATTATAAGGATGTTATTATTCTTTTACCTTGGAAGTCGGTTTTAATTTTTGTTAAAAATAATAATTTCACTCTTTTTAGTTACCTAGTAAGCAAACGCGTACTATACATAGAATAATACACCTGTATATCATTCTACGTATCTTATTACAGTCACACTTACAAAATATTATAATATCAGCTGCAGCCTGCAGATAATTTTAAACAATACATTAAAAAAATCGAAGTGAACACGTGTGACGTGCTAAGTAGCCGGTCACCGGACTAGTTTCAATAGGCTGGCACTCGCTCGACTTGTCGCACACGCAGCGCACATAGTACCTCCGTGAGTAATTTGTATTCTGTGCATAGTACCCGGCCCGCGCCCGCGCCGCCGCGCCGCTTGCTTGACAGCCCTAGCAGATATGCGATGCGATGCGTTATTATACTATGAACGCTAGACGCAATGCAAAAGGTTGAAATTAGGTTGTTTTCCAGAATATCTCGTCGAAGTGAAACAGAATGTTACATTATCGAAGCAACTTTAACTTCTCAGGAGTAATGTCAAATGTGTGCCTTATTCTCTGGAGATATGGTTGTATTTGGTGACATTGGTGACCCTGACGTGGTAATGATGATGATGATGATGAATGTAATTTGCATAGTAGCATATGCTTTCAGTTCTTAAAACAGCGCCTAAACTCCCAAACTTGTATCTATAAGGAATCCGGAGTTCTCTTAGTAGCTTCGGAACCATAGTATACCTCGGTGCAAAATCTTGCGTTTTGGTAGCATATGCTTAGGATGCTTCTCATAAAACCAAAATCACCATATGTTTCCATATAAATTTCGAGGAGTTCCCTCGATTACTCATGGATCCCATCATCAGGTCACCACTTTTGTGAATATGGTACCAAATTGGAGTGAAACCTAATACAACAAAACAAAAATTTCAAAAATCGGTTTACAAACGGCGGAGTAATCGTTGAACATACAAAAAAAATATATATATATATATATATATATATATATATATATATATATATATATATATATATATATCCACAGCCGAACATATAACCTCCTCGTTTTTTGGAAGTCGGTTAAAAATGGAAGCTGTTAAGCAATCATGTACTAACCCACAAAAATTACGTATTGAGTTATGAATGCATTTTGTTCTTTTTTTTATGAAATAAGGGGGCAAACGAGCAAATGGGTCACCTGATGGAAAGCAACTTCACACTCTTTCAACTCTTCAACTTTTTGGACACTCGCAGCATCAGGATAGCTGCAGGTGCGTTGCCGGCCTTTTAAGAGGGAATAGGGTAATAGGGGAGGGTAGGGATGGGAAGGGAAGGGAATAGGGGAGGGTAAGGAAGGGAATAGGGTAGGGGATCGGACCTCCGGTGAACTCACTCACTCGGCGAAACACAGCGCAAGCGCTGTTTCACTCCGGTTTTCTGTGAGAACGTGGTATTTCTCGGGTCGAGCCGACCCATTCGTGTCGAAGCATGGCTCTCCCACGTATATGGCACTCTTTGGATGATTTATAACAAGATGACATCGAAATTCAACAAAAAAATTGTGGGTTAGTACACAAATGCTTAACAGTGACCATAATATTATGTAGAAACATTGTCGAGATTGGATGGACTGAATTGCATTACATACACGTCGGCACTTGAATGTACTGGACATTCCAGTGCCATGTACATTTTACATTATTAAATTATATATTACAGGATTGGAAAAATGTAAAGGGGCTATAAAATTCAGTTCATAATATTTGTTTGATAGCAAACCAAATTGAACTTTACTGAGTACCTACATATTAAGACGATACACGTTTTAATTAATGAGTTTTTAAGCTCTACCGCGCTACTTCAAGCACTTGTGTAGTTAATAAACTTTGACTTTAACCTTCTTACTATAGATATTTCGTAATCTTATTCTTACTGATAAATAAATCGTTTAAACTGTTCGGGGTCTGCGGTCTTTGTTTGAAAAGAGGCTTTTACAATGTGCCAGACAAAGATAAGCAGATATTGTTTAGTTATTCGCTGTTTGTAATTATTGTTTAAAAAACCAAAAAACACGCTATATTTATTTTCATCTGTTATTAGAATTATTCGAATCCATTTATTTTTTTATATTTTTTTCAAAAAAATTTAACAGATTGTCATAGGCTCAGTTTCGAATTAATTAGACACTTGGTAAAAATCGTGTTCCAACATTCCGATACATACTTACAGCCCAAACTTATAAAAGGGTGTTAAAAACAATATCTAAGACAAAAATCTAAGACTCATCGTAGCCCACGATGAGTTTCCATACACGTCAACCAAATGAGAAAAGTAATAATATTTTCAAAATAAATCTGCATCTATCATGAAATCGCATCTCAAAATCGAGTTGTTCGCGACTCAACTTCACAATCAGTTTAAGGTTCATTCCATTTAGCATTGCATTGCATTATTTTGTAACTATTAGGAGCATGCCAACGTTTTAATCGCACGACATTATAATCGCGACGATAGCTGTATATCGCACGTGGTTATAATGGCGACGATAGGTTTTTATCGCGGCGATAACCGCTGATTTTTCGTCACGCGACGTATCTAGCCTAAAGCGAGGCGAGAGGCAGAAATGTTTTTATGAAAATGTGACAGGGGAAAACTAATAACACTTAGCCGGCTTGGAATGAAAATTATTTTACGGTGCGCTAGCTGAATTCTATTCGAGGTTTATTTGGAATACATTTTACCATTTCACTTTTAGATTTTAGCTTAAAATGTTCATGGCAGGTGACTGATAATATAAATATATTTCGCCGAAATAGTTTCTAAAGTAAAGGTGAAATTACGATCCAACATTCATCCAACAACCAGCTATCTAGAGGTTTTTTTTTTTGTTTTTTATGTACGGATATTAAGATTGTGCTCTAAAAATGTCACTTATACAGGGTAAGCCTGAATAGATGATATTTGAGTCATCCTAAAATGAAAAATATTAATTATACAATATGACCCCCACATACAACCCAAACATTCGAAATAATGTGAAAAGATCTTTTAACCTATAACCAATCTTTGTAAAATCGGTTGAAAGCAAATCGAGCTCACTGAGATTAACTGGGAATCAAGTTATCAGGGTGTATAGTGCCGATACAGGGTGTAACGTGAGTACAGGGTGATACAGACGGCTATTAAAAATCAATCTACTACCTCTCAGCTAGGGGACTGATATCAGGCGTTTTTTTTTCCAGTCAGCGAGTTGATTGGAAAAGGAATCTGTGTTATCAAGATGGCTTTAAATACAGTCGCAAACTTAGCATGATATTAAACTTCGAGTTGTCATTTGAACTTGACTACATAAGCAATAATGTATACATGATAGGCCACAAAAAATTTAATATCATTAAATTAAGGTTTTAGCATAATATACGAATATTTATGTAAGTATATTAGAAAGAAATAAAGAAACTTTTTTAATTGGTTTAAAACAATAAACCTATATCAAAACTAATCAAGAATATTCAAATATAAGTTTTTGTAATCATCATAATATTCATTTATCATCGATGCTGAGGACGCAAAAGTGTGAGGTAAATACTTGTTAATATACAGAAAAAACTTTGGTTACGATAATAGGCGTATTCAGTATTGTATTATGATTGCATTGACATTTTACATCTTTGAAAGTCATTGCAAGTCTATTTTATACCTTCAATATTTTTACGTTGGAATGTAAGCCTCGGATAATATTAACCACTTACTTAGCATTGGCCAAAATTCTGAACTTCTAATAAGCAGTTTAATACACAACAAAAAACTTCAAAGTAACAAAATGTTAAAAGGATTAAAATATTATGATAACCACAACGGAAATAACTGAACCATCTATAGGTATTTTTCAATCGGATGCGACGACGGCAGCAGGATAACAAAAATAGAAGGAATTTCAATCTAGCGCCGGGCCATAGAGTCCTTTAAATTTCAAATTTGGAATGCTCTTGACTTCCGAGTAGTGCAGACGATTTTATTTTTTATTCGTACTAAGATAAATTTTGATCAATGAATTTTTGTGAAGTCTTTTTAGGGAAGGAATTAGAAGTAAACAAAATATAAGATTAATTATTGATCAGAATAAAATAAAATAAAAACAGGATACAACGAAAATGAGCAACATTCAACAGTCGTCGGGGTTCTCTACCTTTGGGCACAAAAAAAAAACAGACCAAAACACAAAGCACTAGCCAAATATTGCTTTCCTGAATATCTGAACAGACACATACTTCATTCAAGAAAAATTTTGAAAAATAAATTTATATTCGCGTAAGTAATACTTAAAACTAAATTTTTACATTATAGTTTGTAATAAATTCTTTCGGCATTGACTTTTAAAATTTTTGCCGTAATACTTTTCAATAAAAAACAAACACTTGATTCTAAATTTGAAACAATAAAGGCGGTAAGTCAGCGGTTATGTCAGACGCGGGCAATGTGAGCACGCGAGGTTAAAGTTTTGATTCTAAGCTTTCATTAGTGGTGAGTTCAGAGACTGTCTGCCGTAATAGCGATCTGTAATTGTAGAAAATTATTTTCCTCTTTAATTTTGCCTTTAATGATAAGAAAATTATATTTTAATATAGCTAAAGCACACACTACCTTTGCTAATTTTTTTGCTGCCATAAAAATATTTCAAATATTTTTGAGGACCATGAAACTAACGTGCTAACGGTTATAAACCAAAACCAACAGGCAATAAAACCACAGACAAAAAATTCGATACAAGTCAATGTTCATTAAGAGACTCGTTTGTAAAACAATAAAGTGTTAATTAAAATTTGGATGTTTTATGCAATACAGCACCAGTACAGCTTTGTGCAGCAAATCGATTCCGAAATTGATTCAATGTCGTCAACGTATGAAACGTCCAAATTCCACCACGAAAATGTGGAGTTGACTATCATAATTTTATTGAAGGACTGATTCCTTCACTCGAAACTGTTTTATTTTATTTAAGTAATACTAATAAAAATGTTCTTAAACTTAGATTACTAGATGACCCGGTGAACTTCTTATCACTTTCCTCTTAATATAAAACTTCCTAAAATAAAAATTAGTTAAATTGGTTTAGCTGTTCTCGAATTTTAGTAAAAGTAACAAATTTTTAGAATCAGATTTATGTATGTAGAGAGTCTAAAATATAAATTAATAACGTCCCAGCAAAGTATAAAACTGACAAACTAGCTTTGTCAAACTGTATGTGAATCTAAAACTAAAAGTTGATAATCGCGCTTGAATTTTGGATAAAAACTTGTTAGTTCGTAGTTAAAGTGGTCGCACAAAATGGCCGTCATCGGCAATCGCCTTTTCAATTAAAATTTCAAACTTCGTCCGATGGTGACGGATACAAACTGTATCTATTAAATTCTAATGAAGCCTCATTATAGTTGGTCAGTTAGGAAATTCGGTATTCGAATGTCGTATTATTAATAATACGAAGTGTTTAGCGTTGAAAATTAATATTATGTGCAATGTACTATCGAAGAAGTTGATTCATAGGCGGATGGAGGACCTACGTATTTTGGCAATATTATGTAACCCTGCCGATAGATGACAATTTGCAATCCGACCGAATGCCGTAAGGATGGATCAATATCTTTGATGGTACAATATTTTTAACATATTAATATAGTAGCAGTCTTCCATCGTGCGTTTTTCGCGTAACATTCTGCCACGCATAGTTAAACTCGAGAACAAACAGTCGCCAGTATTTCAAGATCAATACGTACTGCCAACCTTCAAGATTATTATTATACCTTATGAATTCATTATGCGTAACTTTTTTGATTTCTCAAATTTTATAAGAAAATATTATAACCTATTAATTTTATATTATTTTATAAATTATTAACCCATTGGTGTTCAAGTTTGAAGCACAGATATCAATGATCGAAAACGTCAGAATTTAATAACAAAACTTGAACCACAAGTATCGATACGCTGGAACAATCGAAAAATCGAACTCAATATTGTAAAGTCGATTTCTATTACGATTAAGTGACTGATTGGATTTGGAGTGTCGTTTTATTGCGCAGTGGGACTAAGCTTTATGGAGCTAA
This sequence comes from Lysandra bellargus, assembly GCA_905333045.1. NCBI lineage: Eukaryota > Metazoa > Arthropoda > Insecta > Lepidoptera > Lycaenidae > Lysandra > Lysandra bellargus. The sequence goes on from HG995338.1 coordinate 6,929,330, forward strand.
AGACCGGCCGCGCTAAAACTGGGACTATTTGCACTAGACTCGATTAGCTTTGTATGTGAGTCTGTTATATAAATTCTTGATAATAGGAATCGTCCTATTATCAAGAATTTATATAACAGACTCACATACTTGACCATAATTACTTTCAATTTCTGTTCTGTACTATCGAGTACAGAACAGAAATTGAAAGAAATTTTAAAATTGTTGAATACGTAAATATTAAAGAAATACTTATTAAATTCAGTTTAAAATTCATAAGTTAAGATTTCATCTCATTTCGTTACGTCGTGGTCCTCGTCTAATAAACTTTAATGCAATATAATATAACTACATGACGCCCGCAAGCTTTTGCGGCAAAATTAGGTTTATCGACCGAAAACTGTACATTTTTTTGGGATAAAAAGTATCATATTATGGCCTTATTCCTGGGAGTAAAAGTATCTCCATACCAAATTTCATCAAAATCGGCTCAGCGATTTGGGCATAAAGATACAGACACACTTTCGCATTTATAATATTAGTATGGAAGTGTGGATTCTATTATTATTTCTTTTAAATGTTGCCACTATCAATTAATATTTGATTTCACAAAAATAACTTTCAGCGAAGCGTGTAGCACCCTCGTAGCAGTTGCTACGAACTTCGCTTCGTAGAGGTTTGTTACAATCATTATTATGTTGTCACGTACTGCATTCCAATTCTGTTAGGCATCCATTAAGTACACGTTAGGTCCTCTTCCCTTTACCAGTCAAGGGGGAAATTCTCAAATGCTCCTGCAATAACAGGGTGACCTAAATACACTCGAATATGACCTTCTACCAAAAGGATTTGTTTAATCTTGACAAATGTGTGTAAAAATGTAAACAAGAGCCGCGGGAACAATTTCTCAGGGGTCCCAAACTGGCAGCAACTTTTTGCGGTGACAAATGACGTGTCGTGTGACAACTGACAGAAAAGTTGCAGTTTCGTGCATAACTCTGACGTTTCGGTTAAAGCTTTTCGGTCCTTTGGTAGGTTGTGAACGGAGGAGAGTAATAGGTGTTGTTATTATATTCAAAGCTTTTTTTACTCTGTTTACCACGTAGCCGATGGCGATATACAGTATTCCACGGGAATAATGTACTTTCCGTTTTTAACTTATCCCAGAAAATATTTATTAACTTAGAGATTAATAAAAATACTATTGCAATTCGACAGACGAACTCTTCAGTTCGTTCTATGTATTTTCAGGTGCTCCCAGACAGAAGTTATATAACGTTATAAAACATTGTGTAACACGATAACATTTTATAACATCATGTAACATACGCTACAACATGTCAAAAAATAAACGTGACTTTTGTTATAATTTGTTAAAAAATTATATACTTAACTTCTGTCTGGGAGCACCTTTTCAAGGTTTTTCCACGTCATGCCCTTGTGGTTAAACCTGTAAATTATAAAATCAGAAATCGATAATGAAAACAATGATAATATTTAACTGAGAATGAGCGCCATTTGTGGACGCAGTAGGGCTTTTGTAATTGCCCCATAATAGTTACTTCAATGTCACTAATGACAGCCTCGCTTCTAGTATACCCTCACGTATACATAATATAAACAAACCAGCGTGAATGTGTGGTGGGCCAAACAAACCAGCGATTAGTTTTATAAACATGCCTTTGAACAGTATTTTTCTATCCGATTATGGCACTGTTCACACTGCAACAAACGTCGATGCAATGCAATGCATTTCTTAATGAGCCATTCAAAACTTTATTTACTAAACAAGAAGATATTTGAATTAACAGAATTACCCCACGCGGTATCAGGCCTTTATTCAGGCCAAATTTTAATAGCTCATTTAAATGCACCTTAACGCCTCGCAATGTTGAAATGTGAAAATTGCACAAAAGGTAACTCATAAGCATGACCAATTTAAGGGGTATGTCAAGCGCTCGTTGTCTTATAATTTACAAGGCGCGAAACGAAAAAAAACTGCAGTAAAATTCACTTTAAAATTGAAGCCTTAAAATTTTATAATAATAAAAATGGTCAAAGATTTAAAAACGAGGGCGGTGAGAATTTTCCTCAAATGTTCAGCGACGATAGCATCTGCAGAATTTTAAAATAAATGAAGATCCTAGTGTACCTTTTATGAAGAGAATGGGTATTTTTTCTTTCTCTTTGTTCAGAAATTACTTTAAGAAACTTTCAAACTGTTTAATCACGCGGAGAGTTTTTTTTTTTTCTTTTGTGTAATACGGCGGCCTATTGTCTTTGGAATTAACGCGTTCGAAATAGTACTCCGGGGTGCTGGCGGACCGAACGAGATGTGATCTTGAAGATTTTGTTATTTTTGGGAAAGATGTGGGCGTTTCCGGGCTAAGCCGGAATCAATAAAACAGGTTGCATCCTGGAAGTGTCAGATAAGATGTAATTAAAGCAACAGGTACCAAATATAAACGAGGTGCAAAACGTTATAAACTCGTTATACTGATCATTCATACTTAATAATATATTTAATTTTACTTAATATTATTATGAATGCGAAAGTGTGTCTGTCTGTCTGTCTGTTGCCTCTTCACGCCCAAACCGCTGAACCGATTTTGCTGAAATTTGGTATGGACATACTTTGAGTCCCGGAAAAGGACATAGACTTTTTATCCCGGAAAAATGTACGGTTGTTGCGCGATAAACGAGTTTTGGCGCAACGGAGTTTCGGGCGTCATCTAGTAGTATAATATCCGTAGATAGTAGTATTAATTGAATAATTTTTGATGTTGTTTAAAATTTAAAAGCAATCAAAATGATAAAGATGAAATTAGCGATGCGGACTGATGTATAGGGCTGTCAAAAGTGATTATTTGGAATCCTGGCAGCCAATAGCGTCAGTTTGTCGAAATATTCATTGCGTAATTGCAATTACGGTACAGTCGCCGGCGTAAATTGCTCTTACCCTGCGTTTGTTCGGAAATCAAATCTCGAAATGATCGGTCTATGTATCTATGTTTCGGCGTTCAAAGCGATTCCGTAACCAATCCAGTTACCAGAATATGACTAAAATTGTTATGTGAAAACATAATATGTGGCAGGACATGTCATGTAAATATCCAATTTTAAGTTTCGGATTGGCAACACTGGATCGCAGCACCATCGTTGCGCAAGCTCCCTATATCCATTGACTAAAAACTTTGACAATTTATTAAGGCGCTATAACGAAAGTAATTTTACCGCAAGGGCAATTTTATACTTAATTTGTATGACTATAAAGTCGTGAATACGCTGCGGCCAGAAGCTATCGGCTCGCTCGGAAAACATGCGAAAAAACGTAATTATAATCATTTAAAAAATAACTAGGATCATTTATGCAAAATGCTTCTATACGATTTTGAGTTGCAAAGGTGTCTATCAATTAGACTAATTTCTTATAATACATCTGTTTTCGTTTAAAAATAATCTTCAAATTTCGTATTTATAAGAGATCATTTCGAAAATTAAATGTATCGAGGCAAAATACATTAGTCGTGTTTCTAGTTCTTCTCAAACCTAGATAGGGCTATGAAGATATGTATATCTCATTGCCAGATTTGTAGCATTTCTGATGGTCCTATAGTATTACGTCAAAAAGGACAGCTTTTTCAATATAGCGCCAATATTTATTAGGTTTGGTGACGTATTGCATTCCAGCGGTGCGTCGGGTTAATGTGACCGTGTTGTACATAATGCCACGTGGAGCAAACGGGTCGCCTAATAGAAAGTAAACTACCGACGCCCATGGACACTCGCAACATCAGAAAAGCTATTGCAGATGCGTTGGCGACTGGAAAAGCTTATCGGAATTAGTTGAACCCAAAAAATATGCCGTAAAAGGCCAAAATTTCCACATTCCCGTACCTATTGCCGAAAAGGCCATAAAAAGATAAACAATGCCCAGCAGACTGTACAAAGATCGGGAACGCACGTTTTATTTTTGATTTACAGTTATGGCCGCCACCTGGCGCAATGCCTTTGTCCGATTGTGCTGCTCGCGGCCATCGCTGGTATTGGCAATACCGCGGTAACGTCAGCAGAAAAATATTAGTTCGGTGTAGGGAACATGCAGGAACTACAGGTAGCAGCGATAAATTTACACAATTAAATTTATATTAGACTAGATGACGCCCGCAACACCGTTGCGTCGTAATTTTTTTATCATGCGGGAACCGTTTTCCGGACAAAAACTATGTCCCAAGCGTGAAGAGGTATGAGACATACAGGCAGAATGACAGGCAGACAGAAACGTTTTTGCATTTATAATAATTCTGGTATGGACTATAATAAGAGTTATATCTGGGGCTGTGGGCATGACCTTGTTATTAAAATATCCTACAGGAACACAAAACTTTTTCGGATTAAGAAGTAGATTTTGTTAACCCATAGCCTAAACTTACATGTCCTTCCCCGTGCTATTTTTTTTTTTGTTTTTGTTAAGAGTCCGTATACGAAATTTTGTCAATTTCGCTCATTTAACAGACGTGATTTAACAGTTAAAATACAGTATTTCTATAAGTTTTAATGCACAACATGTAAGATCATTTCAATTATAATCTAATGTTGGAGCTAGATTTTTTTATTTTTTTTAAGTATCTTTAAATAATCCAACTCAAACCCGCGACAGTTTTGTGATTTTTGCTGTAAAAGGTTTAGAATATCACCTTTTTATGGATTGTATTGACGTCTTAACGGTATGAAAAAAATACAATGTAGGGGAGCCCAGCTCAAAGCGGCCATAGGAGGCAAAGCGGCCACCCTTAATATTTCGGTTATTTATAAAGGCAGAGGCAACGTTGCTGCTCTGGCGTATAATGAACATCCCGCCCAGCCCCGCTCCATGATGCGGTAGCGGTTGCGGAAAGCAACCGCTTGTAGCGCCAAAAATATTGGAATTGCACGTTTTATTAGAAAAATGCAAGGTAATTCTTCCTGTTTTAATTATTTTCTTGTATATTTGAATACTTCTATTTTCCCGGTGTCCAGTTAGGCTTTTGTTAAGGATTCTTCCCCGTGGTATATCGTATACTCTATACACTTGCCAAATCACGTAACAATCGTTCCAGACATTCTTAAGATAAGTGCGTTAAAATTAACTACTAAACCCAAAAAAAATCTATTTGGTTTTAAAATAGTTATAAGTATACTTTTTGCACTAAGAAACCTTAACCTCTCTACTAGAACTTGGCGCTCTATTAGATGTCTATGTAGAACTGGGCCCAATATTCTATGTGAACTTGTATCAAAACTATTACAACATTCGTTTTTATATTCTCGTCGTTGACTGTACTGACACGGGTTCAAAATTACATTTGAATAATTTAACTATATGTAACGGAACTTCCATAATATGATGAAAATTGTCACAGCATTGTCCTCAATATTGTGTTCTTGGAAAAGATACCACTGCACTGTGCCAAATAATAAATAGATATATTCATCAGAATTAATATAATACTGAATCAAGCCTTCAAGATCACTTTAAGTTGTATTTGGGATTCATTATAATTTAATTAATAATTGTAGTCATTAAATGTATTTATAATTTAAATCAACCGCTACCAGCGGGCCCCTAGACGATCAATTTTATTATGCAATATTATTGGCCGTCTAGGGTTGATAATGAAAGCGCCCGCCTTTCAATCTTATTGTCAAATAATTGTTCAATTATATTGTACAATGATACTGCACAATAATCAAATGTTGATAGTCTTGCCAAAATTCAAAAACGGTTATACCGATTTGGCTAAAAAATCATGAAATATTTGTGGATGTCCTGGGAAGGTCTAGTATATCAATATAAAAAAAAACTTTTTAAAGTAAAATTTTTTTTTTGTGTTGTCAATATTTTTAATGCAAGTAATCTAATATTGTAGTAACACATTACGTCTAGTGCGCGATAAATAATAAAACAAATGTCCGCGTCTAGGACACGATGTAAATAAAATTATAACGCGATCCGAAAACAAAATAAATCACTCACTCGTTCATTCATCAAACCGTTCATTTGTCGCTCCATTCATTCTCGAATATTAAAAACTCCATACGAGCAATAACGGAAAAGTTTTTCAATAAAATCGGTCACAATTCACTTATTTAAGTGCATTGGTCGGCGACGCGCAAACCACAAGATTAGCTCGCTGCCGGAATATAAATGTTATTAAACTCAGCTCTGTTTCATACGAATTCGTTCAAACTTATTCGAACATTTAAATTGACTTATTTTGACGCTGAATACAATCAGTATCAAGCAAGCACGTCACAATATTATAAATTAATGCACGAGTTCCGAAATTTAGACCAGTGTACTGGTCAGTGCTCATGACATCATGCGTCTGATGTAATTGTACTGGTTTGCCGCGGCTAGTGAGACAAGAGTGACGTATTATAATGACATCTCAACAAAAAGATATACGCCAATCGTATATTTCAGAACGAATCAAAAGTAAGTAGTCGATTTTAGGCGTCTTGAGCACTGGCTAGTACATTGGGGTAATGGAACTTACCCAGTATTTTTTAGTTACAGGTTCCAAGACGGTATTCATTTTAAGGACTTTTAATATTTCAATTAAGGACATCTTTGATCTACCTATTATGCTATTCCACCCATTTTTATAAAATAAGGGATCAAAGGAGCAAACGGGTCACCTGACGGAGACTAACTACCGTCGTCCACGGACACTCGCAACATAAGAACAGCTGCAGGTTCGTTGCCATTAACTTTAACAATCAAATCTCTGTTCGAATATAATGACACTGTCCAACAATTGGAACGTCACCGCAAACGGCCCGCGCCACGGCGCGAGACCGCAAATTACGCCGCACACCGTCACGGCTACAGTTTAGTTTACGATCAAATCGCGCGTAATGAGCTCAATTTAGGTGAAGATTCGCGTAATTATTGCTAATAGTACGTAGCGGTTATAAACTGGAGTCTAGACATTAGAATTCCATTCCTAACAAATTGTCATGGAATTTAGGCCAAAATTAGTTTATTGCACGGGAACCGTACATTTTTCCAGGATAAAAAGTATCCTATGTCCTTCCCCGGGCCAAAAGTATGTCCACATCAAATCTCAGCTAAATCGATTCAGCGGTTTGGGCGTGAGGAGGTAACAGACAGACAGAAAACAGTCAGACAGACACACTTTCTCATTTATTATATATTTATAATATTTTATATATTAGTATAGAATTAGTATACATAATATAGATTAGCGCAGTGCCCAAAAACATAAGCTTCTAGCGTAGTCGAGTCAAATGCTAGATATTATGCAATTTCATTGCAGAAACGTATACTTTTCTGGGATTGAAATATTCTTTCCTGGGATCTTGGGAAATTATCTCGACCTTACGCATCGACTGCGATTTTAACGGTTGTAGCGTAAAACTTGTGTCTGAGTTGCACGAATTTCATTTCAAGAATACGGTTACACTGTATACATTCTTACATTACAACGATTTAAATACAGGATGTAACAAAACTAAGTAATTATGTACTTTAGTGTGAGTAGAGTCCCCTGTATTATAGAATTCACTACTTTCACAGCAGCGCTAACAGTCAACAGATCAACTTTTTTTCAACTTTAAGTGTGTGGTGTCGTGCTGGGAAGCTTGTTCATACAAATCACAGGAAAAAATTGCTCTTTCAGCGCTGCTACTTTCACAGTTAAGTATATAATGGACATATATCATAATATACAGAACCTAAAGTGTTACCACTTAGTATTGTTACACCCTGTATAATGTAGTCTAAATACTATTATTTTTAACAAAAAATTAAAACTGACTTCCAAGGTAAAAACAATAATAACATACTTATAATATGAACTAAAAAGTATTAAATAATTTTTCCTATCTCATGGTGCCTTTTTCCGAATTCGGCTAAAACTCAACTATTTCTGTACTCAATCTTCATAATTTTGAAGTCGGTACCAGATATAGCTGACTCCAGATGCCAGAATATTTGAAACATTTGTAACTACTACGTGGCATATGCTTAGGATGCTTCTTATGAAACCAAAATCACCATATGTTTCCATATAAATTTCGAGGAGTTCCCTCGATTACTCATGGATCCCATCATCAGGTCACTACTTTTGTGAACATGGTACCAAATTGGAGTGAAACCTGATACAACAAAATAAAAATTTCGTTAATCGGTTCACAAACGGCGGAGTAATCGTTGAACATACAAAAAAAAATAAAAAAAATATCCACAGCCGAACATATAACCTCCTCGTTTTTTGGAAGTCGGTTAAAAAGGCACTGAATCTATTGCTCTATAATTCGACTTTTAATGTAAATTGTGCTAACTCGATTTCTCACTTTCACGATTTTATCAGAGCTGCACGGTGCTTTTTTCATCGCTTTAGGTAACATAATTAGCTTTTAAGCTGCCATTTTATGGACGTCGAAATCTTTATTTTATATCCCATTTGTATTTTAAAGGGATATTGCACTCTTCTTACTTGGACGCTGTTAGGGCCCTTCCACACGACGTTTTTCTTGCGCACTGACGACGCGCGTTTTCATCGCGTTTTTTTAAGATATAAAGTTTAAAACGTGTCGGCTTCCTTGCGTTTGCTGAGCGTTCAACTTGCGTTTATATCGATACAAACGCGCGTAAAAAACGTCGTATGGAAGGGCCCTTAAGCATTCGTGTACTAGCCCACAAAAAATTACGTAAATCATTGAGCACAAGACTGAAGAAGAAAGTTTGTCTGTCTGTCTGCTGAACTTCACGCCCAAAGCACTGTTAAACGATTGTGCTGAGGCATGAGAATACTTTGAGTACGGTAAAGGACATACGATATTTTTTATCTCGGAAAAATGTACGGCTACCGTGCGATAAGCGAATTTTGGCGCAACAGAGTTGCAGGCATCATCTAGTTAAAAAGTTTTTTTTTATTAAATAAGTGGGCAAACGAGCAAACGGGTCACCTGATGGAAAGCAACTTCCGTCGCCCATGGACACTCGCAGCATCAGAAGAGCTGCAGGTGTGTTTTAAAAGGGAGTAGAGTAATAGGGGAGGGTAGGGATGGGAAGGGAAGGGAATAGGGTAGGGGATTGGGCCTCCGGCAAACTCACTCACTCGGCGAAACACAGCGCAAGCGTTGTTTCACGCCGGTTTTCTGTGAGAACGTCGTATTTCTTCGGTCGAGCCGGCCCACAAAGCATGGCTCTCCCACGTATAAAACTAAGTTATTGTAAGATGTATCAAAACTACACGCGCACTGTCAAACTCTGGAACGAACTGTCACCAGCAGTATTTCCGGACCTATACGACCTGCAAACCTTCAAGAAAAGAGCGTATTCCCTCTTAAAAGGCCGGCAACGCACCTGCAGCTCTTCTGATGTTGCGAGTGTCCATGGGCGACGGTAGTTGCATACCATCAGGTGAGCCGTTTGCTCGTTTGCCCCCTTATTTAATAAAAAAAATAAAAAAAAAAACTAAGTAATAATACTTTAGGATAATATGGTGTATGTTTCACCTATAATATAGAGTTTGTATGGAAAAATTCACGACGCGGGGGTGCTTGCCCATACAAATAAAAAAAGAAATTGCTCTTCAGATTTCGCAGTAAGCTCTTTACAAGGGACACATAACCGCCCTGAAGTATTATCACTTAGTTTTGTTACACCTTGTATATAAGTATGGTAGCATCTCAATTAAAGTCAGTACAATATCAGACTTTACCAAATCCCACTTTGAAAACTTCGAGCTAAGTTATTCCGCAGGGCGTAAAGTTATATGGATTAATACTAGGCATTCGCGTTGTTCAAGACACGTGCAACTTGCTGCAAGAACTTTACGTGAAAATAATAATAATATACGTCGTACAAAATATGTTGATACAATAGAGCTTCGACGAGTTACTTAAATCAAACTTTCTAAGCACAGGCAAAATTTTCAAGAATAACAGCCATACCTCACAGGGACGCCATGCCATCGCGATGTGGCCAGTGACGTTACCATGGCAACCTCCAAACTTCAATCAACGTTTGGCGCCTCTACATCGCCGTAAAGCGATGTTTTAAACTTAACTTTAAGAAAAATAGCGCTTTGCGGTGACCTAGAGACGCCAGACGTTGCTGGACGTTGCCATTGTAACGTCACTGGCCACGTCTCCGTGGCATCCCGATGAGGTATGGCTCTTACAATAAAATTAGGCGTCGTCCGTTGCGCCAAAATTTCCGGGATGAAAAGTATCCCATGTCCTTTTCGGGGACTTAAAGTATGTCCATACCTAATTTCAACAAAACCGGTGTAGTAGTTTAGGCATGAAGAGACAGACAGACATGCATTTGCAATATTAGCATTGAAGTATGAATAAAAAGCATTAGAAACGATCGATCGCACTACATCTTGATTGACCTTAAGAATACCCTTGAAGAGTATTTCAATCATAATTCAATTTTGCAGTACATACATCAGAGACACGTTCCACACCATACACATTTGTCCTTGCGATGGTCCTAGCTTCAACGGAGAATCAATAGATGGCATAGCGCCAGGAATTGGGAATAGCCAATCTTGGACAAATCAAGCCAAGTTATGTAAGGCCAGTCACTGTGATTTCAAGGAATTTGGACCGGAACGGGGCACATCAGCTTATTTATTGACTATGCGACTTCGTCCACAAAAGTCCACAGAAACTATACTTTGCTGAAATCAAATTATACTGTGAGTGATGTCAATTGAAACCGGAAGATGTAAAGCCATAACAGTCTAGATGACCCGGCAACATTGTTTTGCTATATACGTTGCGGGAATATGATTGTGAGCAAGAGTTGAAAGATAGTTTATAAATACTTCTAGTATATTTTTTTACCAGTCTCATTTTATCTCTATCTGAAACTTCAAGATTTAATTATCCGTTAAGGATGTGTCTAATAGTTTGTGCATTTATTTAAAACTTTCCTCCTACAAACACATTGCAGCTGTGAACTTCGGCGCGTTAGAGTGCGAAGAGAGGAGAAGTTGAGGCAGGGGGGAGTAGTGGCAGGGGCAGTAATGCGGGCGATAAGTTACCGGCCCATTAGGCGTAAGCCGTATTGACGACGAGGTAGCTCGTCAGCTACATTCACGCTGAAGTTTTGTCAGCCATGTTCACGACGAAGAACTCTAATAATAATAACTCCCACATCGGTTTCGGTGACGGTGGCCGGTTTCATTGGAACCAGGCCAGTTACTTAGGATTAATTTTATAGTGCCCAAGTATGTGCGTTGTATACAAGAGCACTCTGTATTCCTTTTACTCTCATAATTCAGTGGGACGGAATACCGACACGACTGTCGAGAGATCCGACTTTTTAACCGACTTCCAAAAAACGAGGAGGTTATATGTTCGGCTGTGGATATTTTTTTTTTTTTTTTTTTTTTTTTTTTTTTTTTTTTTTTTTTTGTATGTTCAACGATTACTCCGCCGTTTGTGAACCGATTTTCGAAATTTTTGTTTTGTTGTATTAGGTTTCACTCCAATTTGGTACCATGTTCACAAAAGTGGTGACCTGATGATGGGATCCATGAGTAATCGAGGGAACTCCTCGAAATTTATATGGAAACATATGGTGATTTTGGTTTTATGTGAAGTGTACTAAGAATATGCTACCAAAAAGTCAAATATTGGGTCAAGGTATACCATGGTTTCGAAGATGCTGAGAGAACTCCTGACTCCTTATAGATACACGTTTGGGAGTTTCGGCGTTGTTTTAAGAACAGAAGGCATATGCTACTATGCAATTTATATTCATCATCATAATCATCATCATCATCATCGTCATCATCATCATTACCACGTCGTGTTAAGGTCACCAATGTCTCATGGCACAGACTAGATAATAGTACAAGGCATAGGTATGGATATACTAATAATAATAATTATGTACTGTATAACAACACCTGTTTATTTAATACATGACGATTTAATACAATAGAGGCGACGGCGTCGCCGCCGCGCGGCGCATGGCGGCAGACGACAGATCGAATCCTTTACTAACTACTTTATATACAGATCGAATACTTTATTAACTACTTTATAAAATTTAAATAGACAAATAGAATTGAAATAAAGTTATTGTAAAAAGAGTATTTAAACAAAACAAAGTCATTAAGAGTCTTTTTAATTAGTTATACTTATTAATCGATAGATGGCGCACTAAGTATCGATTTGAATTCTTTATTACAAGAACAGCTGTCAATAATTATGATAATATTAAATATTATGAGTAGCTACGCTACATCCTATGCAAGTTTATACAATTTTTTATCTGATAGATCCTTCGATCGTGGAAAAACGAGACACAATAGCCTTTCTATTGTTATCGCAATCGCCGGTGACCGCTTGGGGCTTGAAGCATTAAAATTGTTAAATTACTTAGCACAATATGTTCACTTCACTGATAATAGGTATATTATTTTGTGAGTGTGAGTTGTGACTCTTAACAAATTGTAATAAGATACTTAGGTAAAATATACGCGAAGGTTTATCTACTAGTGTAACTAAAAAGACCAAAAAACGAGGAGGTTATATGTTCGGCTGTGGATATTTTTTTTTTTTTTTTTTTTTTTTTTTTTTTTTTTTTTTTTTGTATGTTCAACGATTACTCCGCCGTTTGTGAACCGATTTTCGAAATTTTTGTTTTGTTGTATTAGGTTTCACTCCAATTTGGTACCATGTTCACAAAAGTGGTGACCTGATGATGGGATCCATGAGTAATCGAGGGAACTCCTCGAAATTTATATGGAAACATATGGTGATTTTGGTTTTATGTGAAGTGTACTAAGAATATGCTACCAAAAAGTCAAATATTGGGTCAAGGTATACCATGGTTTCGAAGATGCTGAGAGAACTCCTGACTCCTTATAGATACACGTTTGGGAGTTTCGGCGTTGTTTTAAGAACAGAAGGCATATGCTACTATGCAATTTATATTCATCATCATAATCATCATCATCATCATCGTCATCATCATCATTACCACGTCGTGTTAAGGTCACCAATGTCTCATGGCACAGACTAGATAATAGTACAAGGCATAGGTATGGATATACTAATAATAATAATTATGTACTGTATAACAACACCTGTTTATTTAATACATGACGATTTAATACAATAGAGGCGACGGCGTCGCCGCCGCGCGGCGCATGGCGGCAGACGACAGATCGAATCCTTTACTAACTACTTTATATACAGATCGAATACTTTATTAACTACTTTATAAAATTTAAATAGACAAATAGAATTGAAATAAAGTTATTGTAAAAAGAGTATTTAAACAAAACAAAGTCATTAAGAGTCTTTTTAATTAGTTATACTTATTAATCGATAGATGGCGCACTAAGTATCGATTTGAATTCTTTATTACAAGAACAGCTGTCAATAATTATGATAATATTAAATATTATGAGTAGCTACGCTACATCCTATGCAAGTTTATACAATTTTTTATCTGATAGATCCTTCGATCGTGGAAAAACGAGACACAATAGCCTTTCTATTGTTATCGCAATCGCCGGTGACCGCTTGGGGCTTGAAGCATTAAAATTGTTAAATTACTTAGCACAATATGTTCACTTCACTGATAATAGGTATATTATTTTGTGAGTGTGAGTTGTGACTCTTAACAAATTGTAATAAGATACTTAGGTAAAATATACGCGAAGGTTTATCTACTAGTGTAACTAAAAAGAGTGAAATTATTATTATTTTTAACAAAAAATTAAAACCGACTTCCAAGGTAAAAACAATAATAACATTAATATGAACTAAAAAGTATTAAATAATTTCTACTATCTAATAGTGCCTTTTTCCGAATTCGGCTAAACCTCAACTATTTCTGTACTCAATCTTCATAATTTTGAAGTCGGTGCCAGTTCCAAAAGTTTCAAATATTCTGTCAGAGGACTGAAGTTTCAGCTATCTGGTACCGACTTCAAAATTATGAAGATTGAGTACAGAAATAGTTGAGGTTTAGCCGAATTCGGAAAAAGGCACTATTAGATAGTAGAAATTATTTAATACTTTTTAGTTCATATTAATGTTATTATTGTTTTTACCTTGGAAGTCGGTTTTAATTTTTTGTTAAAAATAATAATAATTACATACCCATCCGACGCATGGATCATCTTACTTGTCAGAAAATCAGTTTGGTTAGGACAGTAATTCATCCATGAATCAAGAGGCGTGCTCCAAACTACTGGACCACGGAGGCGGTCAAAGTAAATTTAGTCAGGTAACGGCAACACTCTTCTCGAACAATGTGTCAACTTACCACAAGTTTGCATACACTTTCAACTTTAAGATACTCATTTTACGTCGTTACTGATATTGTCAGGTATGATGATCTACAGTATACAAGGATCTTATATCACGTGAATATATGGGATGTGAAACAGCTGTCACTACGTTATACCTAATAAATAATCTTATATATAAAATTCTCGTGTCACAATGTTCGTTCCCGTACTTCTCCGAAACGGCTTGACCGATTCTCATTTGAAATTTTGTGAGCATATTGAGTAGGTCTGAGAATCAGCCAACATCTATTTTTCATACCAAAAATTATTTATATGGCAAAACAACGTTTGCCGGGTCAGCTAGTAATACTTCTAGATATGACAAGTCGTTTTTGCCCCTATGTCCTTTCAAGGACTCAAGGTATCTCCATAAATTTCATTTAAATCTATTCAGTGGTTTGAGCATGAAGACGTAACAGACAGTTCGCATAGTTTGGAGATTCAAAACCGCCATTATAAACCGCAGAAAATAATATAGTGTTAATTATATTCATAGCGAAAACCTCACAATGCTCCAAAGGTAAACAGAGGTCCGTAAAATTTGTGAGAACCATTGAACTAGAGGTCATAAATGAATAGCGTAAGTTCTGTTCAACAAAGCCTTCCCTCTCATGAGCCTTGTGACCCTCACGATAGAGTCCAAATTCGCTCGTCGGTCGTATATTTACAGCAGTTTCGTTTATTTAAAACGTATACTTTACGGTCGAATGAATAGCCTTTTAGTTTATTTTATTTTTCAACTATATTTTTTGCTTTTAAATGGTTAACTTTATTAATCAAACAGCTCTGATACAGTATAAAATGGGTCAGAAGTTTTTTGTTTCTTTCTTCCTTTGTGCTAGCGCTATTAAAGTTTTAAGCACTTGGGGAGAGAAACTTAAAATTCACTTCATATGTATATGAATAATTGAATATACAATGTGTCCCGACACCGGTGTCCGATCCTTTAATGTCATGATCTATGGCATATTTTATCGACAGATTGGCTTTAAAAAATTTTCTCTCTCTCACGGTTGTAAAATGGCAGCCATTTTAATTTTTCTCGGGCTTTCTCACTAATCTGACCAGTACTTATCATGTAAATATCCTATGAAGATAAAAAAGGTCTTATTTGATAGCTGAATTTGTGGACTACGCTTACATAGGCAATATGTTATAAATTTCGTGGAATTAAACACAGAAAAACCCAAGTTTAAGAAAAAAAAATGTGTATTTTTTATTAATGGCTTTTTGTGAAAAAATCTAGCAGATTAAACTGGTTCTTTTTTATTTTAAAAAGATAGAAAAAGTTTTCATCTTCTTAAATTATTTTATTTCAATGCTCTAAGTCAGATAGTTTAGAAGTTATAACGATTTTATTATGATGAGATGGTCAGAATAATATGAAGCCAGAGAAACATATTTTTTTTCAAAAGTTGGAGAAAAAAATTTTGAACTCATGATGTATGGCTTATATTAGTAACAAATTGGCTTTCAAATATTTTTTTTCCAACTTTTGAAAAAAAAAAATTTTCTCTGGCTTCATACTAATCTGACCACCTCATCATAAGAAAATCGTTATAACTTCTGAACTATCTGACTAAGAGCATTGAAGTAAAAGAATTTTAGAAGATGAAAACTTCTTCTATCTTTTAAAAATAAAAAAGAACCAGTTTAATGTACTAGATTTTTCACAAAAAGCCATTAATAAAAAATACACAATTTTTTTTTCTTAAACTTGCGTTTTTCTATGTTTAATTCCATGAAATTTATAACGTACAGGCAATACGTTATAAATTTCATGGAATTAAACATAGAGCTAGAGAGCTAGAGATAAGCGTAGTCCACAAATTTAGCTATCAAATGAGGCCTTTTTTATCTTCATAGGATATTTACAAGAGCAGTTCTGGTCAGATTAGTGTGAAAGCCCGAGAAAAACTAAAATGGCTGCCACTTTACAACCTTGAGAGAGAAAAAAAATTTAAGAGCCAATTTGTCGATAAAATATGCCATAGATCATGACATTAAAGGATCGGACACCGGTGTCGGGACACATTGTATATTTGGAGGTAATGGCATATATTTAATTGAAGTTGTCAATAACAACACTTAACTCGAAACCAACTTACAATAACTGTAAGTATTTTAAAAAGATAAAACCGACTTCAAAATTGTACGTACTTAATTGAGAATTAAAATTCCCTATCTCAAAAACTACTGAACCGATTTTGATGAAACTTGCAGTGTTCCCTAAGTTGAATAATACCTAGTACAATAAAAAAGAATCATTTAGATCGGACTTGTAGTTCCGGAGATATGCGTGCACAAACATAAAAACATACATACATACATACTTACATACATACATACATACATACACTTTTGAAATTTGGCACATTTGTTCAGGATCTGTTATAGATTAAATATACAAAAACTGGGCAGTTCTGGAAATATTACATACATACGCGTCGAATTGATAACCTCCTTTTTTTGAAGTCGGTTAAAAATTACAACGCACAAACTGTAACATTCTTAATTCAAAAATACTAAACCGCCAACACTCAACAACATGATCACTATTCTTGTCTGCTACTGAGTTTGTTTTCAGTCTTTTAGTATTAACTTTGACCCGCAACTGATACGAATCAAACTAGTAAAACCTATTGACTATAAATCATCTGCTTACTAAGCAGACGCTTTTACATAGTGTCCTCATCAAAGAGCCTGTCACTATAATATTATGGACTTTTAATTACCCCAGTATCTGATTACTTTACCGTCCAAAAGTGATCCAAGACACATTAAGTAAGTCCAAGTACAAAACTAACTGTAATCACTCACGGAACTACCTTCAACTACCGAAGTTTAATTGTCTTGAACTTATTTTAAACTACAGTTTGATGTCATTTATCATGTTTTATAATGCCGGCTTTCAACGTAGAGTCAACAAAACGGTTTTTAATCATTTTGTTATAGTTTTGACAGAATAATACATACAATAATATTGTAATGTTTTGTGCAAAGATGATACGAGCGATTTTCGTAAAGGATGTTCTTTTATGATTATTTTTTATGATTTTTCATTACCGATGTCTATTGTATTCATGGGCGTAGCCAGGATTCGATATAGGGACGGGCCATAGGTCTTGGGGGGGGGCTGGGGCGGCTGGGGGGGCCGCTTCACTATTAAAACTCGTGAGCATTTTAGGGACCGATCGCTCTTCTAGGACATATTACAGACAGGTCATCATGGTCTCCCATCAAGCGTTTTAAAGTTAAAAATTTTAACATTTTTAAATACTTTAAATTTTAAAGTTTAAATACTATCTTGGTTTTTTTACAATACCTTAACACTAGCGATGAGGAAAATTGTTCTTGGCCTTGCTTATTTTGCAATACCAAAACTGTAAGATCATGAGCAATTTGGATTTGGTCTCGCATTCTTGGTCTTGTTATATCGAAAAAGCAAGACCAAGACCAATTTTGCTCATCATCATCAATGAAAATAGCTCTGAAAAGGTATGAAGATAGATGTATAAACTCTAAAATATCTAAACACACTATGCCGAAGTTCCGCGGCGGAATTTCCACCTGCAATGTATTTTAAATTACCGATGACATACTATGCCGAAATTCTGTCATATTGTATGCGTTTGACATTCCTGACGCAATCATGCGGGATTTCCGCGGAACTTCGGCATAGTGTTTTTATCTGTCCCTTCTTTTTGAGTTTATAATAATTATGTGTATGGCTGTATGGTGTGGTATGACCTTAACACTTCGTTACGAAAGTAGCCTAAATAAAAGCTATTATACGAGTACAAGATTGATGCGGCCAGCATTTAGGCTATTACGCTAATGGCAGTTCTTTGTTAGTGTTAATTAGAAATACGTTTCCTTATAATTGTTGCTCAGAACTCCAAAGGTTTTCAGTAACTCAGCGGCCATTATTTTAATCTACTACTTCCTGTATCGCGGCAAGACGGCGAAACTTTCTATTGAAAAGAATGGACAAAGACCAAAGTAATGAATTAGTCTGTTTAGGTCACGAATAAACTTAGGATTTCTGGCAGTATTCCACTTCAAGGTCTCTTTGCGGGAGATACATACATAAATTGTAAATGCGAAAGTATGTCCATCTGTTTATCTATCTGACTGTCTATCTGTAAGTGTCAAAACACACTGGGCCGAAGTTACGCGGCGTAAATTCCACATGATTCCGCCTGCAATGTATTTTAAATTACCGATGACACACTATTCTGTCGCGTATTTTGTTTGCGTTTGACATTGCGGACGTAATCATGCGGAATTTACGCCGCGTAACTTCGGCCTAGTGTGTTTAGACACTTCTAAGAGGTAACAATCTCTTCATGCTCAAACCACTGAACCCATTTTGCTGAGTATGGAGACCCAGGAGAGGACATTTGATATTTTTTATCACTGAAAATGTACGGTTTCCTGGCGATAAACGAATTTTGGCGAAACGGATTTGCGGGCGTCATCTAGATACCTGTAGGATATGTAGGATATATGCGTGGAGGCCGCAAAGGAAGATCTTCCGACCGAACAAGATGAGAGATCATTACTCACAAGGATGTGTTATGCTCGATCAGGCCGGAGCCCACGTGATATATTTCAGCTGTCGTATATATACCGACGCGCTCAGAAAACTTCGCTAGCGCGATGCAGGAATGTTAGGCGAATTGTGGGTACCGCCAGATACATTATCTGTGTATCCGTATCTAAAACAAATGCAGTGATTTCAAATTAGTTTTTGTTATCATTCATGGAACAATAAGTACAGTCGCAGAAAAACTTTTTATACGTGGGAGAGCCATGCCTCGGCACGAATTGGACGGCTCGACCGGAGAAATACCACGTTCTCAGAGAAAACCGGCGTGAAACAGCGCTTGCGCTGTGTTTCGCCGAGTGAGTGAGTTTACCGGAGGCCCAATCCCCTACCGTATTCCCTTCCCTACCATTCCCTATTCCATTCCCTTCCCATCCCTACCCTCCCCTATTACCCTATTCCCTCTTAAAAAGCTGGCAACGCACCTGCAGCTCTTCTGATGCTGCGAGTGGGCGGCGGAAGCTGCTTTCCATCAGGTGACCCGTTTGCTCGTTTGCCCCCTTCTTTCATAAAAAAAAAAGAATACTGTTCTGGATGTTAATTTATTACATAGGGTCATGTAACTACCCCCTTGGGCACTATTAATATAATTACAACGACCAACGTCTCTACCAATATGAACAAATAATAATATTATTAAAAAGACGCAATTCTATAATTAGATATTAAACACGCATTCACGTTCGCGTGAGTGGGTACCATAAAAGTCTAAGCGGTACGCGCACGGAGCGGTACCGGGCCACTTTTGGTACCAATATTCGGCCATTGTCGCGGGACCATAAATAAACCAACCGATGACTTCGCAAATTCCAATAGAACAATTCCTGTTGGGTACGAGATATTTGAAAAAGGTGGGCCGCCGTAAATAATGTGAAGTATGTCAGGATCGTGCTAAATAGGAGACGCTGAAAGGACACGTGTTATATTGAATACTAAACTTTAAGTCAGTACATAATTTAACAATATTATGTAATTTATGTAATAGCTGTTACATCTATTATATTATTATAGTAGTTTAACGCCTCCGTGTTCCAGAGGTTTAGAGCGTGGCTCTTGACTCGGAGGTCGTGAGTTCGATTCCCGCGTTGGAAACATGTTATTTCCAAGTTTAGTTAGGACAATGCAGGCGATCACCTGATTGTCGGACAAGTGACAAGTAAGATGATTCATGCATGAAATGGGCATGTAAAAATTCGGTCCTGTGCCTGATCCCTCGCCAGTCGTGTCGGTCGTCCGTTCCACTGGGTTATGAGAATAAAGGAATAGAGAGTAGAGAGAGTCTTTTGTACTGCGCACACACTTGGGCACTTTAAAATTACTCCTGCGTAACTGGCTTGATTTCAATGAAACCGGCCACCGTCACCGAAACTGGTGTGGGAGTTATTATTATTATATGGATTATGGTTCACGAATACCGATACTAACGTCTAAACGGTGAGGCACAGAACTTCATATTAAATTAATGTCAAAACTAATAGTGGGGAGCCCTAGAACAAATTTTTTGTGATTACTAACAAGCTAATTTTTTGTGAGTAGCATTATTTTTTTAATGCCCGGGACACACGAGGCTAGTTTTTCAAGCCAGGAGAGCAAGCTAGTTTTTTACCAAACTGTCCTGACTTGCTGACCTAGCTTGGAGCATGCTACAAATGAAGATAGTTTTGTCCACACGAAGCCAGAAGCACTAGCTTGCTAGCTTACTAACACTAGCTTGCTATCCTAGCTTGAAAAACTAGCCTCGTGTGTCCCGGGCATTAGACAAACAACTTTTTTATCTGCAAAAAATCTTGAAAGTGGTAGCTAACAGAGATAGAAAGGATTTCATACTTTGATCTGATGGTCCTAGAATATGGATTGTTCTATTTGTAGGACAATGTTACTCCTAAATTATATAATTATTAAGCTACCAATATACAAAAAATCTGCTGATCAATGTTCCGTTTTAGGGTTCGTTCTGTAATCGACAAAACTTGGTTGACTACGGTACCCTAAAACGGAACCCTAACCAGCAGATTTTTTGTATATTTGTAGGTTAATAGTTATATAATTTAAGAGTAAAATTCAATCCATATTTTAGGACCATCAGATCAAAGTATGAAATCCTTTCTATCTCTGTTAGCTACCACTTTCAAGATTTTTTGCAGATAAAAAGTTGTTTATCTTATCAAAATGAAGCTACTCACAAAAATTAGCTTGTTGTAATCACAAAAAAAATTGTGCTAGGGCTCCCGTACTATAAGTGAAATTCTGTGTCTCGTTTTATATAGCACGCCACAAAAAAAGAGTGTTATAACTTGAATGACGAATGTGTCTGTCTAACTGTCTGTCTGTCGATGTGTGTATGTCCGTGGCGTCGCAGCCACTTTATATTTATACTAGCTGTTGCCCGCGACTTCGTCCGCGTGGACTTCAGTTTATAGCGCGCGGTGTCAACAAAATTGGTGTCAAATTTAAAAGCTTCTTAAAACCCTGGTACCCCTTAAATCAAAATACCCAAAAACAGCTGTGCAGTGTGCACATAATATTTCATTTTTTTGAAATTAAACTTTATTTATACCAAATTTAAAGCTTATTTAGCCCCCCATTACACAACTTTAGCTTTATCCATAAACTATAATTATTTTATCATTGGTAGGTTTAAGGTGACGTCACTGCATAGATAAAGTATGAGTAGTGAGTTATTTAAATAATAACGTGTAAAACAATCGATAAAATCAAAAGATTTTTCTCAATCTGGTGCCACGTCTTATAGAAAGACTTATGAGCAAGCGATAGCAAGATGTAGGTGACTCTTAGCGCCATCTGTTATGAATTTTTGGAACTAAATTAATTTTAACAAATTTACGTATTTTCACCCCCTTACAACCCCCCTTTCCAGTTAAAAAGTAGCCTATGTCCTTTCTCAGGCTTTAGACTATCTGTGTACAAAATTTCATTAGAATCGGTTCAGTAGTTTTGGCGTGAAAGCGAGACAGACAGACAGACAGACAGAGATACTTTCGCATTTATAATATTAGTATAGATTAATACTAACTGTCCCGGCAAACGTTGCTTTGCCATAATATATTTGCCATATTATTTTATTGAAGTGACTAAATAAGTATGTCGCCATGGCAACGTCGATCGCTATCCCGTCGCACAAACAATGGTCGCCGTCAGTCTCCGGTTGTAATAATTTACTATTATTTATTCAACAAATGCACTTATCAATATATAAAGTACCCAGTAGCCGATTCTCAGACCTACTGATTACGCACATAAAATTTGGTAAAAATCAGTAAAGCCGTTTCGGAGGAGTTCATGGACTAACATTGTGACACGAGAATTTTATATATAAGAGATAAGATTATTATTAAACGGCTGTATGTATGACTAACTACTTGGTTTGACTTTGAACCATAGTATTTTACAGTCTCTGACCGCCGCGCCGTCTCAGAGATATTTAATTATGATTAGGGTCACCGCAGATATAAAATTTCAAGTTGGCCGACTATCGTATTTAAACTAAATTACTTACGTTATATCGCAATTTAATTGGACAACTTATAAATTGTAGGTAATCGGAAAGGCATCGAATTTAGTTGCGAGCTCTCATAAGTCGCTATAGCTATAATTGGTATACTGTGCGACTTAGTTGACCAACTTAAAATTGTAAGTCTGCGGTCGCTCTTAACTTTTAATTTAATGAAGAGTTTGACAGATAAATATAAGGCTTATGTAAATTTTTTTAATTAATTTGACGACCTCTGTGGCTCAATGGATAAGAGTGTGTGGCAGCTCAAGCCGGGAGTCGCGGGTTCGCATCCCGCCGACGGAACAAAAAAAGATTTCAATGTTCCCGGGTCATGGATGTACTTTTCATTTCTGTAACTACTTCCCACTGTAACTTTTATGCCTAGAATTAAAAAACAATTCTCAACATTCTAAACTCACATGTCGAATTAACAATTATCCCCTGTTTTATGTGCTCACATATTTAATTCAGCACATACAGCGGCAGTAAAATGGGAGAACCTGCAGTTTGCTGCCCGCGTGGTTACTTTATGTTACCGCGAGATCTAAAATATTTATCTGCTGCACTACGCTTTTGTTATAAACTCGTAAAGCTAAGAATGTGCCAAGGCATTTATTATTAGTTTTGGAGGAAATATTTATTATTAGATGATGCTTGCAACTTCTTACTTTTTTGGGGGTTAAATTATTAGTACCCAGCTTGAATTAAATGCTGATTTTGACACAAGCCCAATATATTTTCAGTCAAACTCTTCATAATATGATTTATGCCAAGAAAATAGTACTATCAGAGAAGTTGATTCCTATGCAGATGGCGGACCTAAGTAATTTGGTCGCGTTACGTCAAACCCAGCCGACAGATCACAATTAACATTGAATTGACATATTCGACCAAATAACGTTGGTCTATCAACTGCATAGGAAACAATTTCCTCGATGGTACATTACGCACCTAGGGAAGGAAAATAAGAAATGTCTCAGATCACATGTAATTGTTGACTCCATCTTCGCCTCGGCCAACAATTATTACATGTGATATTCTGAGACTTTCTTATTTACTGCCCATGGTGCGTTTACTATTTTTCTCATCGACGGAGGCGGAAAACGGCAACATCGGTAAGCGCAGCGGGAAGAAAGTTGACGCTTTCCGCCCGGAGGTGAGATTTTTTTTTTTCAGAAAACATCCTGTTATTTTGTGTAAGCTATTGTGTTAAATTATGTTAAGCTGGCACGACCAATGCAGGTTAAGTTTCTTAGATGTGAAACTGACTATCAAGTTACAGTTACAGTATAAAAAAATATATACAGCCGAACCTCCTTTTGGAAATCGGTTAAAAAGATTATTGCAATGTTTTTTTTTAGAAACTCAGGTAATATGTAGTCTGACGTCTTTCTAACATGTTGTTATGATGAAAGCACGAAGTACGTGACTTCATAATTATTATTATAATAATTACAATGGTATCTCACGACAGGGAACATTTGCATGATACAATTAACGTTAAGGATCATTTACATGATATAATTAAATCGCCCAAATTTCCGTAATTAAACGCGAGACGTTTACAGCTGTTGAGAGTTAAGGTGCGCGCACATTATGCTGGGCTGCAATGTGTCCAGTCGGAGCGTATCGAAAAAAGCCAAAAAAAAAGCCAAGAAACCTGTGGTTCGCGGGTTCGCGGGAATCGTGGGTCCTATAATTGTTATAGGATCAGCAATTCCTGGGAACCAGAGATTTTGTTGCGGAGCACTTTTCTTAATCCGACTCGTCATGGAAAGCGCCCGAAAAGTGGGGAGTAAGAAAACTGAAAAGTACTTTGCGACAAAATCCATATTAAGTGATTGAAACATTATACAGTATTCTGGCAGAATCTACTTCTACACTGTTGACGGGGCAGGGCGGGGCCGCCTCGTAATGATGCGAACCGCTGCGCCAGACAGTGTGCAATAATAATTTGTATTAATTATAATATTCAAGTGATTTGAACGGATTTTTGCGCTCCGCCCCGACAGACTGCGGCTCCGCATAATGTATCCTTTAAGGGTATGCCGAGACATGGAGTTGGCGCTGTATTATATGAAAATAAATTTTGCCCAACATTCCGTATGTGTGTTTAACTTTGCTTGTGAGAAATTATTAGAAATCTTTTAGAAGATTTCGTACTAATTGCTGTAATAGTTAAAACTCCTCTGGTGGTTTATAGATTCAAATAAGGAAGTCATGGTGTGATCCTAATGCCTTACAAGCATTAATATTTTAAACTGGTTAAGACAATACACAAGGCAAACAGTTATTAATATTATGTAGGTAGGGTGTGACACAACCAAAAAGAATTCACTCGAATGTCAAAATTTGGTCAATATGCCAAGTAGCAAAATATGTTCAGATTTTTATTTTCTTGATTTCTATGATAACTTTGAAGCTACATAGCCTTGTATTTATTTACAATTATAATAATTATAAGTATGTAATAAAGCGTTTCAAAGGCTGAGCCGATTTATATGGGTATGGATTTTGTGAAAAAATGTACGGATCCCGGGCGATGAACGAATTTCGGAATTTCTTATTAATTCTTCGATCGCGGATTCTTGGCCTTCTATTGTTATTCTATTGTTGTCGCAGTCACCGGTGTCCTTATGGGGCTTGATGGGTTAATTTAAACTTTGATTATTGCTTTTCAATTTAGCATTTTCGTATTTGTAGATCGCTATATTATATAGACAATATTATAGACTGTATGTCCAGCTTTAGCCGTGCGATTGCAGCATATCCCACGTGGCTTATGGATTCCCATTTCATTCCGAAACCAATACATAAATTGATTGACATAATCGCTTGAGTATCATTTCATACTGAGATTATTGCTTTAAAATGTATGCTATTGAGACCTTAAAACAGTCGCCTTCAATTTTTTAACAAATCTTAAAGACTTTACTGTACTATTTTAATTTAACTTGCGATGAGCGTCGTGCGAGCGTTACATACTTGGCAAAAAATCTTACAAGAATAAATGCGTCCAAATATTCCCAGGCAACCCGAAAATGGAGGTCTTTCTCAGCCCTTTACTATCCTCATCCCCAGGGCCTCCGCTACCATATGTGCAATGTGTGCAATGCACTCGGGCGCCATTCTCTAGGGGCGCCAAATCGCCATCTTTAGAGGCGCCAAAACCAAGGACACAAAAATTTGCCTAAAGGGGCGCCAAAATCCTTTTTTGCACACAGTCGCCAGTAGCCCTTACGGGGGACCTGCTCATCTCCCACCTATTAAGAATATTTACACATAACAGACTTAGTATAAACATATCATAAAAATAGTGACACGCTTGGTAAACAAGTTTTTTAGTAAGTAGATGACACCCGCAACTCCGTTGCGCCATAACTCGTTTATCGCGCGGGAACCGTACATTTTCTCGGCATGATAAGTATTTAATGTCCTTTCCCGGGAATCCGAGTATATCCATACCAAATTCAGTAAAATCGGTTCGGCGGAGACAGACGGAGAGACAGACACACTTTCGCATTTTTAATATTAGTACGGATGGATAGGGTAAGTCTATACATTTTAGATCTAACCAAATAAAATATAATATTATGTAATGTATATGTCATAAATAGACGCTGATAAAACTATCGCAATTTCCTCTCATTATTACGGCAATAAAGTTCAAATTCCCGTGTTTACGGGGCGTATGAATCCACATTATCCTTAATTATATCCGTGCTGTTATTACTAAGTTTACAGCGGCCATCCACTTGATATCACTTTGTTCGAGCTAATGAGCAATATAACTACCTTATTAAGAGCTTCATTAGTTATTTTGTTATCAGCATCAGCATACAATATAATACTTTATGTGAACCTTTTTAACGAGCTTTTATAAGCTTGGGCTCTATGTATGTAACGGAAACTCTATGACGGATATATCATATCTCCAGTAGTCAATTAATTTGAAATTTTGCATACATAGGTAATAAAAACCAATGACAATGCAATAATTTGTTAAAATTAAGAAAAAAAAAGATGAATTAGAAAAGATGAATTAGAATAATAGCTATTAATAATAATAATAATAATAATAAATATTCTTTATTGTGCACACAATTATAAGGAGTAAAAATACAACAATTATCAATTACTTATAACTAGTGTACCACAATGGCGGCCTTATTACTAATAAGTAATTTCTTCCAGGCAACCACGGGCAAAGGACAGTATGTTATTGAAATTAGATGAGTGTGCATAACTTAGATAAAGATATAATATTTTTTTTTTTTAATAATACATACACAAATACATACATACATTATAATATTATATAAAAAGGAGAATAATAAAAAATAAAAAAATATAAAAAATAAAAAATAAATAAAGACACAATTCAGAAGTTGGAACTTGTAACTACAATAATATTTTAATCATTATTTCTTAATTCTAACTAATATGTACATGATTGTCAATTTTTTAATGAGTATTACCACTAATGGATAAGAAATGTTCTTTTACCAGCATTTTGAACCGATACAGTGTTGTCGACATTCTTATATGGTTAGGTAATGAGTTCCACAACCTTATCCCCGTAGCAGCAAAAGAAGAGTTATAGTACTTTGTATGTTGTACAGGCACATCTAAAAGGAGATTTGAAGCAGAACGTAACTCTTTATCTACTTGCCGAAACGAGAAGTTATCCTTCAAGTAAGATGGCAGATACGGATCATGTATGATGGAGAACACAAGTGACAAAATGCGAGCATCGCGACGACGACGCATTGGTAGCCACTTGAGTTTCCTTCGATATTCGGATACATGATCGAACTTCCTAAGGCCGAAAATAAATCGTATGGCAAGATTTTGTAGCCGCTCCAATTTATTGAGCTGATCCTCAGTCAGGTTGACGGAACAAGTATCAGCATAATCGAGAGTGGATAAAAACAGAGACTCTGCTATCTTAATTTTGGTCGGTATGGGAAGAACGTAACGCAGTCGTGAAAGGGAGTACCAGGTGGCAAATACTTTCCTGCTAAGTTCTTTAATTTGTTGTCCCCACGACAAGGTTTCATCGAGGAAAAGCCCAAGGCTCTTAACCGTCCGACTGAATGGTACAATCGTACCTTCAACGACCACCGGTGGTAGGTTACCCCAGTCAATCCTAGATACCAGGCCAGGACTACCAATAACTATTAGCTGTGTCTTGGTTGGATTGATATGTAGACCGTGACGCAAGGCCCAGTTACAAATAATCTCAATATCCCTATTTAAGGTATTCAGGGTAGCATGAAGGTTATTTAATGTCGACTGAATATATATCTGCAGGTCGTCAGCGTAAAGATGGAAAGACGACACAATATTTTGAGTGATGTTATTGATAAAAAGAGCAAATAAAAGAGGGGATAAGACACCACCTTGGGGAACACCGGCTGAGATATCAATCCAGTCAGAGCAAGAGTTGCCCAGCTTTACTCTCTGACGACGTCCAACAAGGTAACTTCGAAACAAATTGATTACAGATGGTGATAAATTTAACGTCTTTAGTATTTCAATCAATATATCGTGGTCGACAGTGTTAAATGCGCTGCTGAAGTCAAATAAGGCTAAAACTGTAAGTAACTTGTTATCCATGCCAAGTCGTATATCGTCAGTTACTTTTATTAGCGCAGTAGTGGTACTGTGTCCACGTCGGAAACCTGACTGGAAGGCGCTTAAAAGATTATTTTGCATTACGTAATTAGTAAGCTGCTGACAGACCAACCGTTCAAACACTTTAGAGAGAAAAGGTAATATGGAAATTGGACGGTAGTCTGAAACCAGCTTAGGTCTAACAGATTTAGGTAATGGAATTACGCTAGCATCCTTCCACGCGCTCGGATAAACTGAGGAATCAACAGCATGGTTAAAAATATCAACGAGTATGGGCAAAATAATATCGAGAATGGGGATGATCATTTTTCGACTAATACCATCATCGCCAACAGCATTAGAAGAGATGGATGTAACATATTTTCTGACATCAACCTCATTGAACTTATTTATTACAAATAAAGGAAAGTCGTGTGAGGGCAAATTTTCAAGATTGTCAATAGTTTGAGACTTTAATTGCGAGCTAAGTGAAGTTAAAGGTGCAGCGAAGTGACAATTAAGGGTGTCTGGGTCTAATGTACAGGAATTATGATCCGTACTTTTGCCGACACCCAGGGATCTCAGAAATCTCCATACTCGACTAGGATCCCCATTCTCCACAGACGAGTGAATATAACGGCGCTGAGCGTCTCTACACATTCTGTTACATCGATTTCTTAATTTGACGTACTTCTCTCTGTGCTCCTCACTGTTGGAGTTTTTGTATTTCGTTTTCGCAGCATGCTTTCGCTTTATTAGTAATTTGATATCCTCAGAAAGCCAAGGCGCTGGAGTATGTTTTAATTTGACGGGTCTTACTGGAGCATGTCTGTCATAAAGGGTAGTGAGAAGTGAGTTAAAAATATTCAATTTATCGTCAACGTGGTGAGCATGAAGGACCAAGGACCAGTCAATGTTTTTTGTGTCATTCCTTAAGTTCTCATAGTCAAGCGCTGCAAAATTCCGCTGCATTAACACCTTCCTCTTAACTTTAGGAGGACGTACACTATAAGAGAGATAAATTAAATTATGATAGGAGAAAATATCAGCGGAACACTGCCCATGCCTATGAACAAGATTAGGGGAGGACACAAGCTATTATTTATTTATGGGATTATGACACCCGAATTCATTTGTTTTGTTTGTAAGAAACAATAAAAATTAAGAAATTAACTTAACAGGTGCTCCAAAAAAATAAAACAAACAACAAATTATGTGAAATTTGGTATTATTGTCATAAAAGTCTCTGTCTGTCTGACCCGTCGAGCAAACGGGTCACCTGATGGAAAGCAACTTCCGCCGCCCATGGACACTCGCAGCATCAGAAGAGCTGCAGGTGCGTTGCCAGCCTTTTAAGAGGGAATAGGGTAATAGAGGAGGGTAGGGAAGGGAATGGGCGAGGGTAGGGAAGGAAATAGGGGAGGGTTTGGAAGGAAATAGGGGAAGGTAGGGAAGGGAAAAGGGTAAGGGATTGGGCCTCCGGTAAACTCACTCACTCGGCGAAACACAGCGCAAGCGATGTTTCACGCCGGTTTTCTGTGAGCCCGTGGTATTTCTCCTTTCGAGCCGGTCCATTCGTGCCGACGTTAACATAGTATACTTTTGATTCAGAATAAATCATTTTGTAATACATCTAGTAATGTACTTACATAATTCTTCAAAATTTATTTTCATGTTATGTTTCTTAATTGTATAATATTTTCAAGTATGCAATTGAATCCACAACAAAATAATTTCAAATTATATAAATAAAGAAGTAGTTAAAACGCGGTAAACACAATAATTAGTTTGCGAGTCATCAAAGTGGCAAATAAAGGCAATTACAAAATTTAATATTCCGAAATGGTACTCCTTTTAAATAGAATAAACATAAACATGTCGGTAGGGGGAAATTAATGAAAATTATTTTAATTATAACAGTGCTAATAACCGACTGAAAGAAGTTTGCTTTGTAATTACGAGTGTAATTATTATGGGGGGCTGAATGTGACTGTCACCAAACGGCACGGGTAAGCATGACAGAACTCCGAAGATCGAGCGCAAGTGATAAGAGAAAGCGATTACACTTTACGACCAATAAAAGTCTTTAGTTATTTTTGTTAGTACTTCTTTTCCAATGAAAATAAAATGAAAAATATCGTGCAAATTGTTACGAACCTGATAACGACGTAAGACGCACATTACTGGTTTTTAGGTTTTCGTAGTCAACAAGGAACCCTTATAGTTTCCGTCTGTCCGTCCGTCTGTCCGTCCGTCTGTCTGTCCGTCTGTCTGTCTGTCCGTCTGTCTGTCTGTCCGCGGTTTTGCTCAGAGACTGTAGGACCTACTTTTTTTTCGCGTCGAGCCCATCGTGTGGGATGTCGTTGGATAGGTTTTTTAAAAATATTATGAGTTTTCATAGATTATTTTCCGATTTAGGGATCCGTTTGTGAAATATTAAGTTTTAAACTGGGAAAAATCATTAGAGTCCAGTGTCCCCCCTTCTACCAGCTAAACGGTTGCTTGTGGAAATGTGAAAAAATTCACGGGAGTAGGAAATATGCTGAATTTAAAAGGAAAACTATCACGGCTAAGAAGACTTCATAAGTTTTTGAGTTATAGTCGATCAACTAAAAAAAATGTATTCGGCGAAATATAGGGGAACTTTTCGTTCAAATTCCTTTGAACGTAACTGAGATGATGTTGTTAGTAGTGTAAAACACGTTATAAATGTACATTCATTGACCATACAAAAATTATCAAAAACTAGCGATACTACGGAACCCTATATTGCGCGTGGCCCGACACGCACTTGGCCGGTTTTCTTTTTGACGCCTTGTATCCTCTAACGGTATTTAAGGCACTGCGATGTTGATG
This sequence comes from Lysandra bellargus, assembly GCA_905333045.1. Classification (NCBI taxonomy): domain Eukaryota; kingdom Metazoa; phylum Arthropoda; class Insecta; order Lepidoptera; family Lycaenidae; genus Lysandra; species Lysandra bellargus. The sequence goes on from HG995338.1 coordinate 6,960,243, forward strand.
TAACAAACAAATATACATAAATTGCATACGTCCTGACACCTTTGCAGACTAGCAGCCAACTAAATAAAGTCCGTAATATCGTCATAAATTAATAATAGAGTTTATTTGTATGATTGTAAAGTTTGAATTGAAAAATGTTAGATTATAAGATTTGACACACGCTGCAAGTATTATTAGTCTAAGCCTTAAAGTTTCAAAATATATACTTACCGACTAAAGGCCCTGAGTTTTCAATTCAAAAACTTCTTTACACTTTGAGTCCACATTTTTTTAGAAAATCGCTAAGCTCCTAACCTGGAATCATAAATATGACACAAAAAATCGTTTGCGTGAGCCTTCCCATTAATTCAGTTGTGAAAAGAACGAAGGATCGTACCGCATTGACGATGATAATGGACGGGCTTACCCGGAGTTATTGCCAGACCCGGAGGTCGCACGCTACGAGTAATATTATGTCTATGATATAAGAATATAAGAAATGTATAAAAGGTAAATGATATAAGAATATAGATACACAACCTTCAAGACTTTAAAGTAGCGTATTCAATAAAAGATAATAATTGATGTGTTATAATCCACTAGAATTCCGTACATTTTTCAGATAAAAAGTATCGTATGTGCTTTGTTTGTTTATTTATTATTTGTGTTTGTATGAAAAGTATGTGTATTAAAATAACTATAGAAATAGTAGTTTTAACGCCTCCGTAGACGAGCGGTAGAGCTTGGCACTCGACGCATAGGTCAATAGTTCGATTCTCTCTTTGGACGAATTGAAAATATAAGGAGAAATCTGGCTGATCACTTGATTGCATAACATGAAAGAACTCTTTAGCTGCGTCCACACTATGCGCTTTTGTCTTCAATTTTCATCATCTTCTTTCATTCAACCTTCGTTTTGGCGCTTTCAATAATGAAAGCGTCAACGAACGCAACGCCAACTGTCATTTTTAATAACAAAGAGAAAGTTTTGGATACGGTCAGAGGGCATGCGTCGCGGGCATGCCTCATATTCGCTGTTGACTACGCTAGGACGCATGCCCTTGACGAACAGAAAAAGGCACAGTGTGGACAAAGTCTATGCGTTGCAATAAGGTCACAAATAAGTAAAAAAAGCAAAATTCTTAGTTATTCACAAAGAAGACTTGAATCAAATTCCTTAGAGAACGAAAGTAGTTTCTAGGAAGTCATTAAATTCCTTTACCAATCTTCTCAGTTTTTACACTGACTAAATTCTAGTGTCGCCGGAGTCGTTATCGGAATTCACTTATCGAACGTGAAAACTCTTTGCCTTTTTTTCAATAAGGAATAAGATTTGATCTTCCACTGAAAAAATCTCGTACTCAACAGGTGCAAAGTGACAGGAGTTCTGATAATACGCGTGGAAATATTCTTTTATCACAAGAAATAATATTGTAAAATATTTTTAAGAGAAACTCTGAGGAGCGTTATATAAAACTCGCTTTGAATAGTAACAGAGATGCGACGTTCTGATAGTCATTTTACTTTTAAGTTTTTGCTTTCTTATAGAAATATTATCTTATAATGGAATCTTTTTATAGAATCTAGTTAGTGAGGGAGCACAAAGCTAACTTGTTTTGCTACCGGAGTCTCCTGTGGTTCCAGAGTTTGTTGAAGATATATTCACTAGGTTTTGCATGCGGCTCTGTTCTTTTTATGGACAACACGTAATTTATTTTATTTATCCAGTCTCCAGATATTGAACTGTTTCGACGTTAACAAAATTTGTAGTACCTAGCTTTTGAGTAAACAGTAACAAACATTCTTCATTCCATTCATCATTACAGCTTTCATGTTTATTAAATAGAAGTTTTTGTGATCAGGACGTATCTTCTAGGCTTAAAGGTTCTCTTTTCATATATTTAATTTAAGCCTCCTAGAAGTTCCTAAACATTTTAGTTTCTAAGATAAAGAACGAAAAACATAAAACGGCTGAATCACTATCTAGCATGTGTTCAACATCTACATCTCCACATTAGCAACAAACACAACCGGAGCAGCACATGTCTCCGAATCGAATAACGATTCCAGCCAACAATATCGAGGGAGTGATTCGGGCTAACACGCCTGTATTCAATGAAATCTCCATATCCGAAGACTTTCTTCCAGCCCACGCACGAGGCTCATTGCATTTGGCCGGGAGCCAAGTGTTCGGAACAGTCGACGGAGAATATTATTAAATTAATGCCATAGTTGTTTACGAGGCTCGTAAACGCCGACGCCGTGGACTCTATGTCGACGGAGGAGGGGTCATATTGGCCCGCACTGACGGTTTGGCGCCGCCACCACCGATAAATAACGTTCATTTCCAAGGTTAATGGCACATTATGCACTGTTATTTGCATTTTGCACTCCGACTTTTGGGCACTTATTGCAACAAAAAGCGGCCACTCGGGTGCCAATCTTCAAAATGCTCTAGCTTCATCTGGAGAACTCCCAATTTGTTGAAAAGCTTGCGGGAGTTAATAAAGCATCTCTCGCCGGGGTTTCGTTCTTTTACAACGTTAGTCGCGTAACGAGAAGTTATTATTAAAACTGGATTCCCTCCTCGGTAACCGTGAACTTAATGTTGTCACAAAATTTAAATTCATGACTTTCTTTAGTACCCGCTGCCGGGAGTTCGGGGGTTTCATTATAATTATGAACGGCGAGAGCTCTGGGTTGGAGATGTCTTCATTAATTCTAAAGAATATCGGTCAAGCTGGAACATCAAAGGTGAAGCTCGCGAATGTAACCATAAACTAAATTATATTTGGTGAAAACTTTTCAGCAAGTCAACTGTATCTATACCGTATTCATTCATCTCATTGAATATTTAATATACAAATACAGAAAGCGTATAAAAGATGACGTGAAAAATCTATACTACATATCAAACATCAGCTCTTAAGGCCGGCTTACACGTATTAAGTAGTATATTAAGTAGTATAGTAACTAAATTCTAATTGTCATCTAGTTTAGTACTTACTAAATTTTAACTTGCTACTTGCAACTAAATTCTGTGTTTACATGCAATTAACAACTTGAAAATAAGTTAAAATTTAGTTAACTACTTATCTATTTAATACGTGTAAACCAGCCATTATGTCTGACATAATAACATTTTTTATTATTTCAACAATAAGATTAAAATAACAAAAACAAAATAGATTACTTCAATACTTCGCTCTGTTATTACTCGGTTAAAAATGACTTCAAATACCCTTTCACTCAAACAGTATTTTTTCCTTTGCAAACTAAATCTTCAAAGTCTAGCAATCTAGTTTCTATCTCCAAGATCCTATTATGTATTTGTCAGACTTATCAGGAGCCCACCATAGACGTAAACAAATCGCATGTACATCAGGCATCTATTTAGCTTATACTTTTCTCAGTAAAAGTAGTATCTTTAAAATAATATTTCAAGCTAAAACGGTTCGCATGTCAGCCACGTCTATTACACGAAATTGCATAAGCGTTTGGCATTTTGTACCAATTTACATACTTTAGTGATTTTCAAATAAGTTATGAGCAGCTAAATGCTAACGGCGATGTTTCGGATTCGAAGATTACTGTGGTTTTGGTGAAAGTTGATTACACGATACTTTTTCAATTGTAACTAGCATTAAGGCGCTATATCGAAAGTAATTTTACCGCAAGGGCAATTTTATATATAATTTGTATGACTATAAAGTCGTGAATACGCTGCGGCCAGAAGCTATCGGCTCGCTCGGAAAACATGCGAAAAAACGTAATTACACGTTATATTACGTAAGCACTTAAGCAAAATGCTTCTATACGATTTTGAGTTGCAAAGGTGTCTATCAACTAGACTAATTTTCTACAATACATCTATTCTCGTTTAAAAATTATCTTCAAATGTCGTATTTTTAACCGACTTCCAAAAAACGAGGAGGTTATATGTTCGGCTGTGGATATTTTTTTTTTTTTTTTTTTTTTTTGTATGTTCAACGATTACTCCGCCGTTTGTGAACCGATTTTCGAAATTTTTGTTTTGTTGTATTAGGTTTCACTCCAATTTGGTACCATGTTCACAAAAGTGGTGGTGTCAATAATTATGATAATATTAAATATTATGAGTAGCTACGCTACATCCTATGCAAGTTTATACAATTTTTTATCTGATAGATCCTTCGATCGTGGAAAAACGAGACACAATAGCCTTTCTATTGTTATCGCAATCGCCGGTGACCGCTTGGGGCTTGAAGCATTAAAATTGTTAAATTACTTAGCACAATATGTTCACTTCACTGATAATAGGTATATTATTTTGTGAGTGTGAGTTGTGACTCTTAACAAATTGTAATAAGATACTTAGGTAAAATATACGCGAAGGTTTATCTACTAGTGTAACTAAAAAGAGTGAAATTATTATTATTTTTAACAAAAAATTAAAACCGACTTCCAAGGTAAAAACAATAATAACATTAATATGAACTAAAAAGTATTAAATAATTTCTACTATCTAATAGTGCCTTTTTCCGAATTCGGCTAAACCTCAACTATTTCTGTACTCAATCTTCATAATTTTGAAGTCGGTGCCAGTTCCAAAAGTTTCAAATATTCTGTCAGAGGACTGAAGTTTCAGCTATCTGGTACCGACTTCAAAATTATGAAGATTGAGTACAGAAATAGTTGAGGTTTAGCCGAATTCGGAAAAAGGCACTATTAGATAGTAGAAATTATTTAATACTTTTTAGTTCATATTAATGTTATTATTGTTTTTACCTTGGAAGTCGGTTTTAATTTTTTGTTAAAAATAATAATTTCGCGTAAAATAAAATCGGGCGTTGTTTTTATTAAGTAAAAGCTTAATTACAAATTAACAAAAAATTAAAACCGACTTCCAAGGTAAAAACAATAATAACATTAATATGAACTAAAAAGTATTAAATAATTTTTACTATCTAATGGTGCCTTTTTCCGAATTCGGCTAAAACTCAACTATTTCTGTATTCAATCTTCATTATTTTGAAGTCGGTACCAGATAGCTGAATCTTCAGTCCTCTGACAGAATATTTGAAACTTTTGGAACTGGCACCGACTTCAAAATTATGAAGATTGAATACAGAAATAGTTGAGGTTTAGCCGAATTCGGAAAAAGGCACCATTAGATAGTAAAGATTATTTAATACTTTTTAGTTCATATTAATGTTATTATTGTTTTTACCTTGGAAGTCGGTTTTAATTTTTTGTTAAAAATAATAATTAAGAGGTCATTTCGAAAATTAAATGTATCGAGGCATAACACATTAATCGTGTTTCTAGTTCTTTTCAAACCTAGATAAGGCTATGAAGATATGTATATCTCATTACCAGATTTGTAACATTTCTGAGGGTCCTATAGTAATAAGTCAAAAAGGACAGTTTTTTCATTATAACGCCTTAAGCATAAAGGATTGCACAAACCTACGCGACCAAAGCGACTGCGAAGCGGTAGCGTCTACCGCGCGGCGGACGCTGCCCATGTAATCTTATGGTGCTGTGCAGTGTAAATATAGAATTACTAATTCTGTAATAAATATTTGTAAATAACGATAATCCACATTAAAACTTTGATCTCAAGATGCTGAAAGTGGTGCTGAAATTGTAAACAGTGGGATAGAAAGGGCAAACTTTAATCTTTTAAGACAATAAATACGACGACAATGTAGCCGAAAGTCTATTAAAGGGCATGAATATTCAGGCCGCTAACTCCTTAACCCGACGGTGTATGAGAGACGAAAAAACGTGACGTGGGCGTAGGTGTGGGTCATAGAGACCCAAATCGAAAACAAGAGTAAAATTTATTCAAGTAAATATTCATCAATAATTGATATATTATATGGATATATTGATCTACTCAAACTCAACTCAAACTCTAAATTTTTTATTCAGAATATTTATTTTCAAATATTCTCTGAACGTCGAATGAAGATAACTACACTGGTGCCTACTACCGGTTTGGGAACTACCCCGGCGAAAAGAACCAGCGTAAGAAACTCGCACGGGGCCACTGATCAGTATAATATGATCAGTAGATCATATTATAGTTGCACTGTGCACAATAAAGTATGTTCTGCAGTAAAGGAACATAATTTATTAGTATGTATTTATTGTTGATTAATAAATTGCTATAAATAATATATTTGAAAAGAAATAGTTTAAAATGTAAAATATAATAATACCTAAAATTAAATAATAAACGACTCTTAAGAACGTTATGACTATCTCATAGAAAAATACAACTTTTCTATAAATAATATGAAACGTAAACTATAGCAACGTTAAAATTTAGTCAACTGCACAAAAACCAACCAACGGTCTCCCAGACCCGACACGCGTATCGGAGGGTTGAGGTCGGCCTAATTATAATTGTTAAACAACCGAATGTAGTTCCGTAATTAAATATGCGCCGGTTTAGCGCGTTAATGCGCATTCCTGAGCCTAATAGGTTCACAGTTAGCTTTTGCCTGCTGCTTTGTTGTTGAATATTATCCCTTCTGCTATAGGTACTTGTGTAAATCTTACAGTGTTTCTTAATTGTATTTTTTATTTATATATATATATATATATATATATATATATATATATATATATACAGGGTGTAACAAAAACAAGTGATAATACTTTAGGGTGTGTACGTGTTCCCTGTAGAGAGTTCACTGTGAAAGTAGCAGCGCTGAAAGACCAAATATTTTTTTCACTTTTGTATGGGAAAGGGCCCGAGCGTCACGAGTTTCCCCATACTAAAGTAAAAAAAAAATTTTGGTCTTTCAGCGCTGCTACTTTCACAGTGAACTCTCTACAGGGAACACGTACACACCCTAAAGTATTATCACTTGTTTTTGTTACACCCTGTATATAGACTAACATACATAACATTTATACTAAAACTAACACTAAGCACTAAGCACTAAACACGTATTATCTGCGACGTGGGGCGCGACGTATTCGGAAGTCGTCCTCGGAACCTCCAGACTCCAGTAGACGACTCCAATCGGCCAGAACTCCTTCTCGAAGGTCAGTAGATGATGCGTCGGGACCCTCACCACAAAGAAGCTAAAATTGACTTTGTGGCGGGACTCCAAACGCTCGACCCCAAGACGAAGTGGGTCTTGCTCCTTAAGTTTTTGCTAATTGAGTTACGTGAAGGTCAGAGCAGAAATATCAGAATATTGACAGAAACTTTTAAATTTTTTTTTTTGTTTACTGTCTATGCTGGTGCTGCCTTTCGCGTGAAAACGTGGCAGTAGATGTCCCAAATAATTAATAATTTTAATGCGTTGTAAAAATTAAATAATATCTTTATTTAGATTATTCTTTCTCATCGACTATTACTCAATACATAATATTAGATATCATGATTATTAATATACGTTACAAGTACATTAATAGTAAAAACGTAACAATTTCAAAGTATGAGTTACTACACTGTGCACTGTTTTGAATTTCAGAATAGTTTTAGTCGTAAATAAAGTTCACAATAAGGCAAAAAAGTAATGGCTAATTGTGTTCGTACCACGAGGCACCACCCTGAGTATTGTACGAGAACTATGAAATAAAATGTTAAAGTAGTAAAATTTGGTTTTCTTCCGAAAAAAAAAAATGTACCTATCAAATCAAAATTGGCAAAGATTGGTTGATGATCTAAAAGAAGTGAAGCCGATGAGGTGGGACCCACGCTGGTAAAAATAAGAATAATGAATAGTAAACAATAGCACGAAAGATTTATAAAATTATTTCGATGATGCAATACAATAATGTCATCATCTGTCCAATAAACTTAATAGTAGAGGAGGCGAAGAGGGGATTTTGGGAGTAGCTCGAGCGTGTCAGATTAAGCTTGTATAGGCTTCCGACATGTGTCTAGTTATCATGGTATAGAAATCAGATTTCTCACGTGGTGGATATTTTTTTTTTTTTAAATATTGTAATGTCATCCGGTCTGTCAGATTGAGAGAGGGGATGTTTAGTATACCCCAAAGAAGCTTCCATAAATAGCACTGACGATTCAAAGGTAAGCCTGTAGGAACATTTTAAAATATAAAAAATAAACCTTCATATTTTCCTTACTAAACTTCGCAGATATTTTATTTTGCACTAAACTAAATGATTTAGTTCTTGTTGTCTAAAATGTAATAATAACTGACCGAAATAATCAATTTTCTGAATATATTTTCTTTTTCAAAACTTTAAAATGGCTGCAGTGTCTGAACCCACCGCTAAAATAAAAAATGTTCTTATTATTTTTTATCAGTTTTACCTAATGTAAAAAACCTACTAGGTCTCCATGACGCTCGAGTGACTACAAAATTAGCACCTTCCCCTCCCCTACTATAAAAGTTTTTAAACGCTGTTTGTTTTAGAGTACCTATACAGAGTGTAACAAAACTAAATGATAATAATACTTAAGTATGTATCATGTATGTGTCCCTTGCATAGAGTTTACTGCGAAAGTAACATCTTTGAAAGAGTGTTGATTTTTATCCTTCTACTAGCTGTCCCAGCAAACGTTGCTTTGCCATAATATGCCATATTATTTTATTGAAGTGACTAAATAAGTATGTCACCATGGCAACGTCGATCGCTATCCCGTCGCACAAACAATGGTCGCCGTCAGTCTGAGGTTGCAATAATTTACTATTATTTATTCAACAAATGCACTTATTAATATAAAAAGTAGATGTTGTCCGATTCTCAACCCTAGCCAATATGCTCGCTAAGATTCACGAAAATCGGTCGAGCCGTTTCAGAGGAGTTCAATTACGCACACCGTGACATGAGAATTTTATATATTAGATGAAAAATACCCCAACGTCTTAATTTGCATACACAGTAATTCACTTAAAAAACCTAATCTCTTTACTATAATCGCATTTCAACATCCCAACGTTGCAATTCCACTTGACCCCTAGGTAAACCTAGAATGGGCGACAATCGTTTCGGTAGTCGGTAAAAAAATAGGTGAGGCACTGAAAGTATTTGGTAGTCAAAAAAAGTCTCAACTGCGTAATGTGAACTGACACGACACTGCATCAATAAAAATTTCCATACTCGTAGCGCTTCTAGCGATTCCGTTTGTCGCAGCTGCGAACTGCCAAGGCGTTATGGCCGACTAGCACGCGACTATTACGGGCCAGATTTGGTAAATTGTCAGACAAATTGTTATTATCTGCCGAAATTAAAACGTAGATTACAGTAAATGTTTCATGAGCGTTCAGAGGTGGCTAATATGCATTAAGGGTCAATTCAGACCGCAACGTGACGCGTAGATGCATTTTAAAAAAAACTTGCAAATCTGTCAAATCCATACAAAGGAAATGCATCTAAGCGTTGCGTTGCGGTCTGAATTGACCCTAAGGAGGCAGAGGAGGATTTTGTGTGGTTTCTAAGCATTGAAAAGCCTTATTTCGTAACCACAATCGTACCGAACCTACAGCTTTTTATGTATTTATATTGCTTTTACTTTTATCATGGACGGCAATCACGCAAAGACATTTCATAGCATTAAAATAACATCATGTCTTTGCAGTACTCCTTATAATCTTCCAGTAAAAATTTAACAGACCCACTTCCACACGAGTGGAGCCAAGAAAAAAATGAGATAATAACTTCCTTATTATCACAAAAACTGACCACTTTAAAACGTTAAAGTATCAGAGAAGTTCGCCCGAGCGAGCACGTACGAAAGTAAAGAATTCCATAAAAGTTTATTTGAAATCGTAAAAAAGACGTTCCGTACTCAGAACGTGATTTTTACGCTCCCTTCTAATTTCTACTGGGAAATAAAATCAATTATAATTACAACAGACATCATCATCAGATGCAGAGACTTACCTATATTGAAAAAAAAATAATAGGTCAATCAGATGAAATCAGTTTCTCTATACTCCCGGCCTGGTAAATGAAATTTATAAGACCAGCTATGTACGAGTTATTTTCATAGTGCTGAAGTGTGTGCGCAGGATATTCTCTCGTAGTTTGCTGTCGTAACGTAACCCAGAAAGACGTATGAACGACACAGCTGGTGAGAGAACAAGCTTATGACTTTTTTTAAAGCCTACCCGACGCATGTATAATCTTTCTTGTCTAGACAACTGCAACGAAACTTAAAAACGTTTTTTCAATGCGGGAATCGAATTTACGACCTCCGGGTCAAGTGTCACTCTCTAAGGCACTCGACCATTGTAACGTTCATATAATATAGCTGTAACCACATTTTAAGTTGGTGAACGCTTGATAAGTATAATGACTTTATGCTGTAACTCTACAGGTAAGTCTCGGGGATAACTATAAACTAGGCGAGCCGTGTGGGACAAGATTGTGCATGCTTTACGATGACGTATGGTACAAGATTTAGAAATATTATAAATTTTGCGCTTTAAAACGGCCTCAACATGTGGGCATTAAAGCTACTAAGCTAAAATGGAATTGAGCGGGTCATACTAGCCGTATCCCGACACTGGGCAAAGATCAGAATAGGTGCCAAAGGATAAACGACGCCGCCGTAGCCGACCCCAAAAATATGGCACGTTGAGTAGGATACGCAGTAATATAAGCCCGGTTTTCATAGGGATTCGCAAAAAAAAGGAGTGGAAGACTTCGGAGAGGCCTTTGTCAACCATTGGCTCAAGACAAAATATTACTTAATTGAGTAAAAAATGGTAGTTTAAATTACATTTATTTACTCCTCCTCATGTATTTTATCTTCATTATTTGTTTTTCTATGTATAAATGTATAGCATAAGCACGCATTATTTACTACCTCAAAGATTTACCGTCGCTTATCAATCAGCAAATAAACACAGGTTATGTACTAACCAAAAAGTTAAATTAGAAAAAGTATTCACAACTAACTTTATAAAATCGCTATCGCTTAAGAACTAGACCACATAAGCCACAAGGCACTTATATTATATTTTTATTGGAGCATACCCGACCCAGCTTGCGGGGCAAAGCGACCCACTAAATAAAATATTTTCCTGCAGTCTCTATTGCTTTCCGTACAATATGCCATAGTTAGCTCAAATGTTTCTATTTCGAAATATTAAATTTGACGTCTGGAACTAAGCTGCCTGCTTTTCCTTTAAGGTCAGCTTATATTGCAATGATGCAAAACGATGCAATGCATTATATTAAATGAGCCATGCGTTTAGAAAAATTTATTCATAACGTTATTTTCTTGGGTTATATCAAGTCAAAGGTAATCATGTTCTGTCGCCTGGGCTTGACATAACCCGACGAAATAACAAAGCTCCGTACTCTGCCTATTAATCAATCTATCAGATAGTACAATAATTAATGTCGTGGGCAATCGCAGATAAAATACTCTTCATACATTGATCGATTCTGGCCCAACGTAGAGAGGCTGCGTATTGCGTAAGCAATTATTTTGACGTACCTACGCAACGGAACTTCCGTTTCTCTTTTGCAGTTTAACCAACGTAAAGGCAGCAATAAGTATATTCTGGCATACTCAAGGGAACTTTCGGTTTTGCTTTGCAGTTTAACCAACGTAAAGGCAGCAATAAGCGTATTTTGGCATACGCAACGGAACTTTCGTCTCTATTTCGCAGCTTTTCCAACGTAGCAGCAATAAACAAATTTTGAACGCAACGGAACTTCCGTCTATGTTTTGCAGCTAAACCGGAAAGCTATTGAAACAATTCCATCAAAAGAACAAACCTTTTAACGCGTCAATGTATTCGAGAGAAACCGTTAGAAGTTGAATTCACAATTTGCCGCACGTGGAAAAAAGGAAAAGTTTCGTCGCACGCCATTTTGTTTTTTGTTTGTCACTTTTATTCCAGTTCTTTGGTTCAGCTCAATGAATGCTGAACGATATTTCTAATTTGACTTATTGTTTTTTTCTTCATCATCGTATTTTTGAAAGTTGCTTACCTGGTTTTTTTACCTGTAAAATTAGATTTTAATATTTACATTTTACAATGACAATAATTATCTTTTTAACTATCACAAGCTACAGCTATTGTGTAGATAAACTTTAACTAGCTAATATAAATCGTAAATAAGAAATGTGCTCGTCTTTAGATCATCATTTCTAGCATTATAATTCTATTAGATTAGTCCACAACGTTTCTTCCATTCCCGAGACACAAAATATATTTCTATAAAATTACTAATTAGTTTGCGTATAAAGGCTCCATTCCATTTATTTCTTTGACTTGAGTCAATTCGTGCGTAGCGGGTCCGTGGGTTGCAGTGGACACAGTCACATATATTTTCTAACAAAGCGAAGCTTGACGCACGTGCGTAGCCTCTCCGTGCGCCGCGGTGGAATTGAGCCCTTAAGGGGTAACAAACACACTTCTTATATAATTCTATCTTTATACACTATTGTTACTGCATCGTGCAGTCTCGGAATATATCACTTCTCTGCACAAAATAAATCCCGGGCCAGCTTAATGGAGCACTTACTTTCGCCTCCTAATTAATTGTTGGCATTGGACAACTCTTTTCGTTTTAAGAGACAAAATAGCTTAATTGTTTGTGCACTTTAGAATTCTAAAATTGTAATACACAATACACATACAGCATATATAACGTCGAATATTAATAAGTGATATATTATTATGTAATACTTTAGGTCGTGTACTGTGTTACATATTGTGTCCCTTGTGACTTCAGAAAATAGAAGCGCTAAAACATCGCTAAAAGAGCTTCTTTTGACTTCTGTGTTTCTATGGTAATTGGCCCAACGGGTCTAACGTTATGATTTTGTCAACAGAATTTTTTCATAATAAATATTATATTTTGAAAGAACTAGCGGGCCCGACGGCCGTTATTCTCAAGATTAGCGCTTAGTAACACATTCAGAAATTCATTTCTATAATAATTAATAATATATAGATAGCATTTTAAAAATATTCGGTACAATTTTAGTCAATGTTAACATATTGGGCGAAAAAAAACAAAACATTCAACATTTTTTCAACATGCAAAAATTACAGACTTGAGTTGAAGTTTATCAAAACCGGGATGCTGTAATGTTTAACAAACACGTAACAATCCGCTATGCATAATGAAAAGTAACGTAGCGAATACTTTTGTCGGTAATAAAATTGTGTTTATACGCGACGTGGCTTGTCGGTGAAAAATTATTGCGACGCTCCCCAGAGGATGTGGCGAATAGAGTTTTCGCGTGCCATAGACGTACCATATCTGGATGTTACCCTATATATGCCTGCGGTATAAGGTTTATAAAGAGAAAAAATAGGATAGTTTTCATTTCGGACAAAATATATTCATGAAGAAAAGATAAGGTATTTATGATGGAAAAAAAATGCTTTCTGCGTTTTGAACGAAACTTAGATTTAGTTTCAGTATATTTTTTAATCAACTGGATGGAATCTTAGTAAACGTATCTATGTTAAATAGTTAAATATAAAAATCTGCGTACCTTCGATTGCGATTCTGTGTAATTCTGTGTACGATGATATAACTTTTTGAGAACTTTGCAGTCAAAGCTTACTCTTTGTTTTTTTTTTAATGTCAGCTAACTAAGTGCATCGAATTTGAGTGTGCATAATATAAGATGTGAGATATATATATATATATATATATATATATATATATATATATATATATATATATATATATATATATATATATATATATATATATATATATATATCTCACATCTTATATATATATATATATATATATATATCTCACATCTTATATTATGTACACTCAAATTCGATGCACTTAGTTAGCTGACATTAAAAAAAACAAAGATTAAGCTTTGACTGCAAAGTTCTCAAAAAGTTATATCATCGTACACAGTATCACATGACACAGAATCGCAGCTTCATCAAATAAAAATGTGTGTGCTAAAAAAATGTTACATTTTTAAAGTTAACTAACCATAATATCATTACGATTCAATTTTACATTGTAAACTTGAAGTGGTGCTAGTGAACTGAATTAAAAATAAATAAATAAAGGTGTGTGCAACGTCCTTAGATATTGAATGTCGACGGTATCGCGTATTGCCTTATAATTTATGAGGCTGGGGTTAATTTTAAGTATATCTAACAAGATTTTCCTTCAACCTTATTGTGTTTGCAGGAGATTTTTGGGTTGCTAAAATTGCATATTATTGTTCATTGAAAAGAAGAACTGAATAACATTAATTATTATTATTATTTTGCAATTTCTTGAATTCTTATGTTTAAAGTTCAATACTGCGTAGAAATATAACGATTATTATGTAAAAAATGTTAGGATTGTTTAATGCACGATGCTTAAAATATTGAAGGATTAAAAATAATGTAATAGCCAAAGTTTCTTGAAAAGTAATGCTTAAACTTGGGGAGCATCATGGGTAAGGCTTAACGCCTACCTAAGAAACGACAGTCTTTAGGCAGTCTTGACTATTAGGTAAATCAGTCTTATAACGGTCTTGAAACTATCACTATAATATACATTAGCCAGATTTGGGAGCTAATAAGAAAATTTTGCTCAAACAATCTTTTGTTTCGAGTGTTTCTTTATATTATTATATATTTTGTATTGTAATATTTGTAATAGTTAGTAGTTAGTCAGTTTACTGTTATAGTTAGTTTCAAATAGTCAGCTTAATAACCATTATGACGTAGGTGAGCAGTAGGCCTAAGCCTTTTTAAGCGTAAACCTGACCTATAGGTCCAAGTAAATTCTGCAAGGCCGTCTAGGGGTCATTGCTTAGAAATGGCCCCTTCAAAGGCAACATTTACATTCTTAAGTAAAATATTATTATGTAAATATGGAACGTTTACATTAAGTCTTTTATATTTTCAACCTTCTTGCATACATTAAGATATTATTCACTCCGATGTAGATCAAAAGAAACTCTGATAAATTCCTATTTTTATCAGAGCTTTTTGGATTTTTGAAGTGAAAACTTCTTTAGCGGCGTTGAGCACTTTTGTGAGATGGGTAAAAACTGTGAAACTCGCGTCAGATTTTCGTGTTGATCGAAAAACCATAGAAAAAGCGTAAGACGGTTGGAGAGTAATGTTTTGTGTCGAACTCGAACTCGAACGAAATGTACAGTCGAGGAAATGAGTTGTTTAGCAGAAATGTACAGTCGGTGAAATGAGTTCTTTAGCAGAAATGTACAGTCGTGAAATGAGTTGTTTAGCAGAAATGTACAGTCGGGGAAATGAGTTGTTTAGCAGAAATGTACAGTCGGGGAAAATTGTGCTAAGCAGAAATGTACAGTCGGGGAAATGAGTTGTTTAGCAGAAATGTACAGTCGGGGAAATGAGTTCCTTAGCAGACGCGCTGATTAAGGCCGCGTTTCCACCTGCAAGACAACTGTCGCGAGAAGTGTCTGACAGTCTGTCTGACAGCAGCTTTTTTTTTCGATTGTCGATATTTTTTAATTGATTGTAAGGGTTTCGATTAATTAATTAAAACGATCGTTTTCTTTTTTTTATTTAATTTTTTTTAATCGATTTTCATAAAAATGGGTTAAAAAAATTATGCACAACGTTAATAATCAAGTTTTCACTTCTGCCGGCACTCCCGGAGTGCAATCCGTCTTTTTTTTTAATTTGATACATTTTTAGTTTGTAGTAGGGAATGTTATTATTCGACAAATTTACTATTCGAATAATTCGAATATTTTACAAAAGTTTTCGATAATTCGAATATTATTCGAATAATTAAAAAAAATTGAAAAATGCTGAAAACTCTTAATAAAAGTAACACTTCATAGTCGCACAACCTATTTTGTTAATACTATGAAGTATAAAGTAAACAATTCTTATTTTTACTTTTATCAACATAAATCTTTGCAAATGACATACACACGCCGACAAAATTAGAAAATTAGTTGCTGTTTTTTTTATAGATTTATTTATTTATTTAATAATTGATGATTAAAAAATAAAACTCTTTTTTTTATTTAGGGCATAAAAACGTGTAAAATAGAAAAAATCTGTAGTAACTTTTTAAGTTAAATTATCCATTTTTAGTAAAGAAATGCCTGGATACGCCATTCAATGCTTGCATTTTGATTGTCAATCATTTTCTGTGGGATATTCTCCTACTCCTCCAGTAACGCCAAGTCGAGCTCCTGGACACATATTTTTGGAGCTGGAGTTTTAACTCGTACTATTCACCAATTGATGTGCCACACGTCCGGATCCACATCCATAAACTGTGATGGCCTCTCCACCTGGGCTACGCCAGCATCATTTAGGTAATAATGCCCGATTTTTTTACTCTATGGACGCGCATAAAATTGAAGTAACTGCGTAAAACTGTGTAAATGGCACAACGTGATGCCTGTGCTTTAGCCCTGTACTATCAAAGTACCATAATTAATAACTATCAGCTCTGTGCGGGCTCCAAATCATATGCCACCCCAAACCATAAAGAAGCCTGCATATAGGCCACTGTTTCCGTTAAGTTTGATGGACTATAGCGTTCCTTACGATTTGTGCACATTCTTTATCGCCTGTCCACAAAATTTACACAGAATTCGCTCCCATCACTGAACAGCACACGATTTCACTCACTTGTCAAATTTTGATGTTCACACGCAAATAGTTTGGCTCTTTGGTGTCCTGTCTCAAGTTTTGGTGCCCCTGCTGGCACTTTTGAGTTTAATTTAACTTCTTTGAGTTTTTTTCTTACTGTACAATCACTTACACGTACATCTCGGACCTGTTCCGACAGTTTTCGTGTCTGCAAAGCAGTTTGAGGTCGATTTCTTATGGCTTGTACCCTTACAAAACCGATATCTGCCTTGTTCTCGCCTCCGAACGTAAGATCCAGTCTCTCTGTAGCGTTGAAAGTTACGATGGACCACATAAGCCGACACACCTAAGGCCTGACTGACTGAACAGTAGGTGTGACTTTTCTCTATCGTGGTTACAGTTCTAGCTGCTGATGATATACTGGGATGTGGATGCTGGGAAATCAATAATTTTGTATCTAAGCAATGTGTTCTTCCACAAACCAAACAATCAAATGAGCTGGCATACTTTGCACCCCGCTAAAAACGCTATTCTTATCAGAAACACTTTTAACGTCAATCATCGAACAACACTTATTAGGGCATAATTGCAATAAAAACCTGTCTACGTGCCAGTTTTGTTTAATATTTTATTTCTTAAATGAGCTTAGAAACTATAAAAAAGGATTTCACACAGCCCGACCCACTTGAGTTCAAGTTGTGGCCCTTTTTACCTATGTTCCGCTAATTTTGCCGGTGTGTTTAGTTGATTTTTATTGTTAAACACTTTTAAAATGTATATTTAAGGGTTACAGCTAGGCAATAAAGGAAAGGCTATACTAAGCCAGCTCACCCGTCTTTTTAATATTTTCGATCCACGTTCACGTAGTCGGCTTTGCCTGTGTCAACGTGGCAAACAATCTTAGAGCTGGTGACATTGGTAACTTGAAGTTTGATAACGCCAATAAAATGATATTAAGGAGTCAAAATAACGTCTAAAACATGGTCAACGACGACGATGAATGACCATTCATCGTAAATCTTTTTTTATGAAATAAGGGGGCAAGCGAGCAAACGGGTCACCTGATAGAAAGCAATTTCCGTCGCCCGTGGTCACTCGCAGCATCAGAAGAGCTGCAGGTGCGTTGCCGACCATTTAAGAGGGAATAGGGTTATATAGGGGAGGGTAGGGAAGGGAATAGGGGAGGGTAGGGAAGGAATAGGAGAGGGTAGGGAAGGGAAAAGGGTAGGGGATTGGGTCTACGATAAACTCACTCACTCAGCGAAACACAGCGCAAGCGCTGTTTCACGCTGGTTTTCTGTGAGCCCGTGGTATTTATCCGGTCGAGCCGGTCCATTCGTGCCGAAGCATGGCTCTCCCACGTACGTAAATCTGTTTTTAGTCTAACTAATGAGTACCTATATTATGACCGTATACTCATTAGACTAAAAACATATTTATATATTATATCATTAATGATGTAAAATATTCATAAATAATATTATTTTTCTTAAATAAACTTAATTATGTTCTTTTTCCATATTAATTTTATGTTTAAAAGCATTTTCAACAAAGATAAAAATATTTCTATTATTCGAATTATTCGAAAAATAATTTGGCGAATATTCGAATAATAAAAACGGTCGAATATTCGAATAAAACGAATATTCGAATAACATACCCTAGTTTGTAGTTATTAATGTGGCGTATAATAATGAAGCTGGTGTCTTTATTTCTAAAAATAACTTGTTTATGTAGTTGCTAAGTTACCGCGGCATACCAATAAAATTAACAAAATTGTTGTTTTGTTCTGGAAACTACCTAAAATAACCTTCAAAACCATCAAACATTCAATTAAAGCTAATTAAAGTCTACTTGTTTTACTGTCCGTTAATAATAAAGGTAAAACATTTTATTTATTTGCTGTACAAATTGTGTAGAAACATAAACCTTTCTAAAAAGAAAAGATTTGTATCGCTCCACAAATATAAACAGAATAATCGGATTACTCGGGGCCCGCGCTCGAAAAACTTGGGGACATAATCGTATTTGCTTGACAAACTATTGTCTCGAGAACCACAATGGGGTCTAAAGGTCGAACACTTTAAATTAAATTTACTTTTCGTTTGAGCCAATAAACGCGTTTTAACCGTATACACGATTTCAAAAAGTGTTTGAATAACCCCATAAAGTTTGAAAATGGAATCTACGAAAATTTTCCAACACAAAAATTTTTGAGCGTCGATTCTTAAAACTCGATTGTCACTTCAATTGCGGTCTGTCTGGTGTATATTGATTATTGACAGATTGACGGCCGTTCAGAACACATCCTATAATAATTAAATAAAACATGGCTGGCTTCCATCCAAGTAGACGTACGAACGTAAACTTTTTTACGTTTTGGAGCATTGACCGGCGATTTGATTGAATGGACGAGTGTACGCACAACCTTATTCAATATTCGCGCCTCTAACGCAGTATTTCCCAAACTTGTTAGGACCGCGACCCATCTACAAAATATTTTAAAGTTCGTGGCCCACCTTGTGTCATGAAGACAAAAAAGCAGCGCTATGTTGCTGCCGCAGCATTTACCCGTTAATTCTTATCGTAGTTCACAAACAAACAAACAAATATACTTTATTGTGCACATATTGATAACATTACAAATATATAATATAATAATAATTAAATGAACTGCACACAAAGGCGGCCTTATTACTTTAAAGCAATATCTTCCAGGCAACCTTTAACACGTCTCTGAGATGAAGAACTTAGGAAAATGGTGATGTGCAAAAGTATAACATTTTTGATAACAATTAGCTAATCATATTCACCACCATAATATTATCATCATCGTCAGCCTTACTTACCAACTACGTTTGCATTCGAATGCCCCGCCCCCATCCTGCACGCATCCACGACGACGAACGAACGAGTAAAATGACAATCGAACGAGTACGACAATCGTCCTATAGTTTCAGGGCCCACCCAAAATCTACCCGCGACCCACCAGTGGGTCGCAACCCACATTTTGGGAAATACTGCTCTAACGCAAGAGAGACCTGCGATCGAAGTGAAACTCTAGCTATGGGAGTTAAGCCCATCAGCCAAGAGTTATTTATTTGAAATTGGAAACTCTGTTATTGTCCTCGCAACAAGACAGCAACTTGTTGACATTTTCAAGAAGCTATATCGCGTTACTCCGATAAATCATTGTTAGTTTATAACTTGATGCTGAAGTTTTCTAGCAAATGTTTGTAGCAGCTCTTAGTCTAGTTATCTAGCTTATAAAAAGCTTAAGCTTGGTTTGTAATGCTATACATTATGGCATAACAATGATAAAAATTGTCGATTTAGAAAGCGGTCTTGAAAAATATATTTATCATAATGAGAAGGATCAGCGTATAGTACACAACTTACATAATTTTTGTACTATGTAGGCCAAATGAACGTGGAACGGTTTTAATAAAATAATATGATTCGTACTTTGATTTTGTTTATAATATAAATATTTGGTACCCAAATTTTAGCAACGCATTTTACGTCTCATCTCTTATGGTCGGTTTTGATTCTATACTACTACCACAGATTACGAAATAGTTACTAAGTAACTACTACTATGTATCAAAATATTCATTCGTATATTTTATCTTCAAATAAATATTTTATTATTCATATATAAATATTTTATTTATTCAGACCGCAACGCGACGCGTACATGCATTTCTTTTGTTTTGA
This sequence comes from Lysandra bellargus, assembly GCA_905333045.1. Taxonomy (NCBI): domain Eukaryota; kingdom Metazoa; phylum Arthropoda; class Insecta; order Lepidoptera; family Lycaenidae; genus Lysandra; species Lysandra bellargus. The sequence goes on from HG995338.1 coordinate 6,980,450, forward strand.
ATTGACATATTAGCATGACGTCTCACGCAATTAAAATCTATGAAATCCATACAAATTTAGAATTGCATCTACGCGTCGCGTTACGGTCTGAATTGACCATTATCTGATGGTTTTTCACGGTTCGCATCGTCACTGTGCTTACTCTATAAACTCAGTTACCCCACATCCGCCCCTATCGCTTAGCGCCGGATATCAGCACTACATTCAATTTGATCAATAGCCATACTAATATTATAAATGCGAAAGTGTGTCTGTCTGTTATCTCTTCACGCCCAAACCGCAGAATAAATTTTGCTGAAATTTTGTTTACAATTGAGTCCCGGGAAAATGTACGCCGATAAACGGATTTTGGTGTAACGGAGTAGCAAACATCATCTAGGTACTAATTTGATAAACTTGGGGCCTGTTTTAGTGCTTAGGCACTACAGGTCAGTTATCAAGAGCTGGCACGATCAACACATTTAAACGTTGCGCTTGTGTAGTGTCTGTGAATAAGCGCGTGGCGTGACGTCGTACTGCATACGCATCATAAAAAGTCTGCCCGTCTCTCTCGCGCGCGGTCTATCTTATGAGCGTGTGGGGGACAGTTATTGTTTTTCTTATGCTACTGTTTATAAATACAGCGTGATGTTACAAGTCGGTACAGGTCAGTTAACAAGAGCTGGCACGATCAACACATTTAAACATTGCGCTTGTGTAGTGTCTGTGAATAAGCGCGTGGCGTGACGTCGTACTGCATACGCACCATAAAAAGTCTGCCCGTCTCGCTCGCGCGCGGTCTATCTTATGAGCGTGAAGGGGACAGTTATTGTTTTTCTTATGCTACTGTTTATAAATACAGCGTGATGTTACAAGTCAGTAACGTGTGATCGGCGCGCGGCCAGCGTTCGAAACCGTACGATAATTATCGTACACATACGATAATTTTGTGCGTACGTACCGATGTACGATAGCATAATATTATTATCGTACTCAGATTATTGCGATAATTTTTATCATGATGCAAACATATTATATTTTTAAACATAATGTATAGTGAAATTGCATAAGTGTGAGCACTGTGAACGTGCCAGCTTTAGTTAACTGATCTATACTACACACAGGTATTGGAGAGTTTTTTAAGAGTTTTGTCATTGTCTGATTAGAATGGCTAGGATGAAATGCAAATAAGCTGTACCTATGACACAAAGATTTATAAAATAAAACTTTAAAGAGACTTAATGGGAATTGCGTAGGACGGTACTAGTAATTTAAAAGAAGATAAGACAGATGTGTGTATTGCCTGTCTGTATTTTTTTGTCTGTTTTTAGTAAATTTAGTAAAGATAACCTTCCCGATTTTGGAATTCCGGAATTCTCGGATTCTGAAATTTCTCTCCAATATTAAGAGACTACTAGTTCCTACCTTACAGTACACAACTCGAGTAAGTTTATATTGACTTAATGACGTAAAGTGTAAAATTACATCAGTCTGTAATCTGTGTAAACTAATTGCGATATCAGCTGAGCCGTGATTGATATCCGGTCACCGTGGGCTCATGTGGTGACTCCTGATAATTACTACCATCAACTAATTGGGCTATCGAGACGTACCGCGAACGCGCGAACGCCTGTTCTACACATTGGGCCGACGCGTTGGCCAACGCGTTCGCCTATTTGTAGTGCCGACATAAAACATAATAGTTGAGGAGGGGAAGAGGGGATTTTGGGACAAGCTCGAGCGTGTCAGATTAAGCTACTTATAGGCTTCTGACATCTGTCTAGTTATCATGGTATAGAAATCAGATTTCTCACGTGGTGGGTTAATTTTTTTTTTAATATTGAAATGTCATCAGATCTGTCAGATTAAGATAGGGAATGCTGAGTATGCCCCAAAGCAGTCCATCAAAAGTACTGACGATTCAAAGGTTAGGTAAGCCTGTAGGGACATTTTAAAATATAAAAAAGTAAAGCTTCATATTTTCCTAACTAAGCTTCGCAGATATTTTATTTTGCACTAAACTAAATGCCACAAGGCATTAAGCCCGCCTTTGTGCAACAATGTGCAAAAGTCTTAAATAAATAAATAAATAAAATAAATGATTTAGTCCTTGTTGCTTAAAATATATTTATAATTTAACTAAATAAGCAATTTTATGAATATATTTTCTTTTTCAAAACTTTAAAATGGCTGCAGTTTCTGAACCCACCGCTAAAATAAAAAACCCTCTTATTGTTTTTTTATCGGCTTGACCTAATGTAAAAAACTTTCTAAGTCTCCATGACGCTCAAGTGACTACAAAAATAGCACCCTCTCCTCCCCTACTATAACGCATCTAGAGTTTTCTACTTAGTGCCTGCATAGCGGCCGTGAAACCTCGATTTAAGAAAAGTACCTATCTTGTTATTTTTTGGATGCTAGCGATCCTTTGCTGCATTTTAATATTATCTTATATATAAAATTCTCGTGTCACAATGTTAGTCCACGAATTCCTCCGAAACGGCTTTACTGATCTTTACCAAATTTTATATGCATATTCAGTAGGTCTGAGAATCGGCTACTCGGTACTTTATATATTAATAAGTGCATTTTTTGAATAAATAATAGTAAATTATTACAACCTGAGACTGACGGCGGCCATTGTTTGTGCGACGGGATAGCGATCGACGTTGCCATGGCGACATACTTATTTAGTCACTTCAATAAAATAATAAGGGCGAAATACTTTATATTATGGCAAAGCTACGTTTGCCGGGACAGCTAGTATTATTATATACCTATATTACACATAGAGTAGAAATCTAATAATTATTTCTTGTAAATAGTGCGAAACTGAAAAGTGCAAAAAAATGTCACTCGAAAATTTAAAGGCGCTTCCACGCGGCATTTTATCACCTGGTGTTTTTAAGGCGGCACCTGGCTGTCACATAACAATTGAAAATCTATTTTGTCTGCGATTCCCACGATCGAGGTATTACATTATGCGGAGCCTTAAAAACGCCAGGACGATTAACCCATCAAGCCCCATAAGGACACCGGTGACCGCGACAACAATAGAATAACAATAGATTTCCAAGAATCCGCGATTGAAGGATTAATTAAAATTTTGAACAGCCAGACAGACAAAACATTTCCGTATAAGCAAACTAAGGCCCGGCTTTAAATACACCGTAAAAACTCATCCTTATTTTGGAGGCCGTCCAAACTGGACCGTTACACCACAGCGGTTAAAAGCTTTGCCGGGTTTCCTTCCGCGTAGATATTTATTGGCTCGTGGAGGGCTTCATAAACACTACAACTTTTGTTCATATTCGATGATTGGCCCAGACAATATACGGAAAATCCAGATATTGTCTTGGATGAAATTAAATATTTAGTGGAATTAACAGAATTGACGTGGTATTAAAAAGTAGCAAAAACTAAAGCTTGAGTCATTTTCAATAAAGGCGAAACAAACATTCTACAATGGCAATGAGTAAAGCGTGGCAGACATAAAGATTTTAAATAATATTATAATTAAAGCACTTTTGAGATAATATATTATGATTTATGCTGGTGGAAGCAGACAATTAGTTCAACTGCACATCTTACCAAAAACATGGCATGTGAATGTTGATAATTATTACGATTATGATGATGATGCTCATGATGATAATGATAATGATTTAAATGATGATGATGATGATGATGATGAAAATAATGATAAAGATGATAATAATGATGACGCTGTTGATGATGCTGTTAGAATATAAATCACGTGAAGTGTTCCCGACCGTTTATCTCCGCACCGCATACGTTACACCGGCCAATATTATCGGCGCAGATTTACGGCACGCCTGTCTGAAAATACTGTGTCCTTTTTCAAAACCTAAAACACTAGATATTTTGCGACTATTTTAGGTACATTTTTACGTTGCCGGTGAACCAATTCCCAAATTGAAGTATCAAGTATGGGTATTTATCCTGTAGTTTGGATGGATATCGCTAATACAATAATCTTTGACAAAATACAATACCATGGTGCAAGAGGCGAAAGATTATTCTAAGTGTGTGCGTCTCAGTTAAAAATATGTCGACAACGTCTATTACTACATATTATAATATGCATCATTATTTATATCTATCGACATTCGACACCTCATTTGTTTAAATCGGACCGCTAGTGTCGTTAAGACTGCCAAAATCGCCCTTCCTTCCTTTACAGTCCTGTAAAGAATAAGCTATGAAGGTTATTGATAATAATGACCCCTCATTAAATCTATGCCACGTAAATAATAAAGCATGATAACATTAGTTCCATATTGAAGGTAAACAGAGGTCACGCTATTGTACCAATAATTTAGTTCAGATGGTATCAATACAGTACTTAGGCGTTAAGCCGTATCACCGCGTAATTACTAGCTTTGTCCCGCACAATACCTCTTTGTCGTATACTACAATGTGGATATAGTTTATTGACGTAATCAATTTTCCATGTATAATCTTTGATGTAATTCGCCCCAGGAAATTGACATACACCAGCCATTCTCATGTGTGATTCGCGGAGCCCTGGGGCTTTGCAAAGGTCTTGTAGAAGCTCTAAGTGCTACGGAGGTTTTGTTGGGGCTCTAGGAGGTTTAAAAATGTTATCAGACACTAGCTCCACAACTTAGGGCCGGGACACAAAAACACGACATGACGTCGTACGACGTAGTGTCGTGGGAATCTACGACGTGCGTCGTAAAAAACCACAACACGACATCGTACGACGTCGTGCGACGTCGTGTCGTAGAAACTCACTTTGAATTTCTACATGAGTTTCTACGACGCGACGTCGTACGTTGTCGTGTCGTGTTTTTGTGTCCCGGCCCTTATTTAAAACATTATTTCCTTTAGAGGTCCATCAAAAATAATAATTATTCATTCAAATAAAAACATTATTTCTTTTGGGGGTCCGTAAATAACTAAGCTTTTTCTAAAATGCGGAGAATGCACTCTTAAATAAAATATAACATAGCCTCAATAAATGCTCGTCTGCCGATTGGTAAAATCATTGTCTTGTCACATGTTCATGCAGCATCCATATGATCTGTTATCTTAGATACTAATATTATAAATGAGAAGTGTGTCCAACTATCTATCCGATACCACTATAAACTTACTGTTAGTGATAATAATTATTATTTTGCATTTAGACACGAAACGATTGACTTACAGTTTGGTGTAAGAAAGTTGTGGGCAATATAATTTTTATTAAAAGAAACTAAGGTATTTTCTCAAGGATATCTTTTGAAATATATTTTGTATCTTTTGTATACAGAACGACTCCTAAAAGATTCAGTTACTATGAGTTCGGGAGTTGTGAACCAGACCCTCATAAAATAATAAAGGACTCCCTTGTAACCCTATTGGTTACAAAATATCGAACAGAGGAAATCTCGCGAGTTATCCTTACATTCACCTAGCTTGTTTGCTTTAAAAGAAGTGTTATTATCATCCACTAAAAAGGGTCGCCTAGGCGAAGCATTTTTTAGTTGGAATTATTGCAAAGGACCATCCAACACGGCGCGTGGCAAGTCTGTCAATAGGAAATATTACGCCAAGGTCAGAACTGAGGGCGCCACTAGTACATACAGTAAATAATCAGACTAGAATCTGACATGTTGCACACGTCAGCAAAATCGGTTTAGCGGTTTGGGCGTGAATAGGTAATAGACAGACCGACAGACATATACAGACAGACAGACAAACAGACAGACTTTCGCATTTATAATATTAGTATGGAAGTATAGACATGGATATCTCTAAAATCAGTCAGTCAATCAGTAGTATATCGTGAGTATATCCCACAATCTGAGCACTTTTTAACCGACTTCCGAAAAACGAGGAGGTAAGGAGGTAATATTATGTTCGGCTGTGGATATTTTTTTTTATTTTTGTATGTTCAACGATTACTCCGCCGTTTGTGAACCGATTTTCGAAATTTTTGTTTTGTTGTATTAGGTTTCACTCCAATTTGGTATCATGTTCACAAAAATGGTGACCTGATAATGGGATCCATGAGTAATCGTGGGAACTCCTCGAAATTTATATGAAAACGTATGGTGATTTTGTTTTTTTATGAGAAGCATCCTAATTCCTAAGCATATGCTACCAAAACGTAAGGATTTGCACCAAGGTATACTATGGTTCCGAAGATACTTAGAGAACTCCGGATTCCTTATAGATACTAGTTTGGGGGTTTAGGCGCTGTTTTAAGAACTGAAAGAATATGCTACTATACAAATTACATTCATCATCATCATCATCATTACCACGTCAGGGTCACCAATGTCACCAAAATTGAACATAACAAAATATTCAACCTTATCTCCAGAGCGTAAGGCACACATTTGACATTACTTCTGAGAAGTAAGTTGCTTCGATAATACAAGTAACATGCTAGAGTGCACAGCTGTCACACTTACCAATCGCGGCCACGGGCGGCCGTAGACTTCTCAAGCGGTACTATGTACCATTTACCATTAGATAGGAAAAATTATTTAATACTTTTTAGTTCTTATTATAAGGATGTTGTTATTGTTTTAACCTTGGAAGTCGGTTTTATTTTTTTGTTAAAAATAATAATGTGGTACACTTTATGAAAAAACTATCACGCCTATTGATTTGTAATTTAATAATTGTAATTTTTATTTATAATTATGTAGAATGTGTTATCATCGGTCAGTCAAGGCTTGGTTACAATTAAAATATTAAAAAAACCGCCTACCACGCAGAAAAACGACGCGAGCCCTCACAAAGCTTGACTTTTAGCTAGTAACAAATCAAGTTTATTTATGAATAGCTCATTAAAAAAGCATCGCATTGTTTTGATGCATCACGTTGCAACGGAACTGACCCTGACGTGGAATTGAACGAGAAGATAAAGAGAATGTCGCATTTGCAGCGACGCGTCAGATTACAATGTGAACTGACCTTTATGCGGAATCCAATGAGAAGACAAAACAACTGTTGCTAGGTTGCCTAAATATATTATTTTAGGCCATTTAATATAATACACAGAAAATTGATATGACAGCCATCATCGATTTTAATCTTTACATCATCGATCACATACAAAATTCATGCAATTGGTACAAATCCTTTAAAAGCTAATTTATATTTCATTCATTTTAATGCGATGTCTAGTACAGACTTGAAGAGACATTTTTATGGAGCTTTTTATAAAAAGTAATTAAAAAACACAAGTGGATGAAGTGGGTAACTAACATTTTTCGTCGAGCAATTTTTTCCCTTATAGCTTGAACAAGCCTTGTAAGGGTCAATTTATATTAGCGCAGAGTCGAAGCGCATCGAAGCGAAGTATCAAAACTGAACAAAGCAAATCCAACCTTAACTCCAAAGCGTTCACGCACACATAATAATATTACATCTGAGAATTTTAAAAGACGCGCGCGCGTCTGTCGGATCTGACCGAATTCGCGCGCATGCGCCCGACCAACGCTGGTTGGTCTTCTGGAGTTAAGGTTGAATTTTCTGTGTACAGTTTTTGGGAATTCGCTTCGCTGCGCTTCGACTCTGCTCTATTATAAATTGACCCTAACTTCTTCATCGTCTAGCTAATATATCTGCTATACATTGAACATGCATGTTTTGATTAAAGTCATTTTCCCGGTCCTAAAGCCTCCATATTTTCTGCAAAAAATACAGCTTTTAAATTGTTAGTTACCCGCGTCATCCACTCATATCTTCAATTTAGCATCACTTGTCACTGTAGGGCCGAGTCTAGTTGAGCATTTCAACATCGACTCATTCAGCCTTCAGGTAACTGTAATTGCTCTCATCTCGTCTGTAGAAATATTATTTTTATTTTCTTCCATTAAAAGGTAGTCTGACTAGTCATCTAATAATCTCGTCCTAGTAGGACGAGTTTCTAGATGTCAATAATTCTAAAAATTTTTCCGCAAAAATTGTAAAATCATTTTTGTAACAAAATATTGTAATCACTTAATCTGATAGATTAAACGCTACCGCAACCATCGTTTATTATTTAAGCCAGGTGACACGCTACAATAACAATATTTTACAGATGTTAATAAAGTTCAAATTTGCATAACCGTAATTTGGAAGTGCGATGCGTTTGACACTGAATAAAATTATTAATACCGGATGAATTGTGAGCTGCATTCAAAAATGAGCCGTGAGTCACTCGTAGTGAATCTATTAGCCGACCACCGTATTTAATGTTTTATTGATTTACATCGCTATTTAGTTGTTTAGTTGCGCGGCGCGATGACCTGTAACGGCGAGATTAAACCGGCAACTCGTTCAAATTTAGTAGCCGAAAACGTCGTAAATACAAAATTTCAGCACGCGCGAATTCAGCATGCGATAAGAACGATTCTTGCTTGCGCGGTTGTCACATGTTATCATAATTTATTATGCGATCCCGTAGGTGCTAAATTTGTGGTGCAATGCAAATTCGACTTTATTAGCATAACTATACCGTTAGCAAAATAATTGATGATGCGATATTTTCGAGGGGATCGATGCTGGAGTTTTAACTCGTTACCCCTGGCTTAATGCGTTTTTTCGGTACGACTCTGCGATTTTATACTTTGCTGACATCCTTGAGATAAGTATCTGTATCAATTAGGTACTTACATGAAAGAGGAGACCTATTAAAGAGTTGTATAATTTAAATAAAATTTTTGTTAAAGTTTTCCATTACAAAAGTGAATAAATGAACCAGAACCAGAATAAACGGTGATGATGAAACAAGTCAAGTTAAAAATCATGTTCCTTCGCCTAACCAAAAGAATAATAATGCACATTCATAAGAAGATGTAAAAAACACATTTGAATAAACTTCAGAGGAAGATATAGCAGTTGATAAATTAAGTTGTACGTCCACGGAGAATGATAAATAGGGCTTTCAGGCAGAAATTTATGTGTGACTTGTATGGGAAAGAATACGACATTATAAGCATTGGATCCCTTATCCTTGTTTGCTGATTCTTGTGTGATTTACCGTCGCTCTGCACTTTTAAGGGCACGTACCTAATGATATATGGGCGTATAACTTCATCCTTATGTCTCGTTATTGAGGATTTGTCTGTTGCGCCGTGAATATTATTCATGTTGCGAGAATTCCATCAATATGTCTTGTCGGCTTCTACTTTATTTAATGTTTCTAACGGATGGCGATTGAATTGTACCTTTTTTCCCGTTTCTTTTTTTGTCGAATGTTTTGATTTAGTGCTCTGCTTTAGTACGCCGATACGAATATCATAGATATTGCGTGCGATTTCGTTCGCAAAAATTGAAATACGCAATAACTCTACATTTTACCACACTAAAACATTTCTACACCCTTCCCAAGTATCTTCGTACCTTCCAATCACATGTTTGATGATAATATGTTGATGTGAATGTTATGTACAGTATTTAGCGGACTGCATGGTAAAATGTTACTTCTTTTTGTATATTTTAGTGAACTGCATTACTTACTTTGCTGTCTGTTACTATACCGAATAAATAAATAAATATTTCAGTTCAGCGGTTTGTAAAAAGATAACAGACTTTCGCATCAAAATTCATACACCCGCCTTTACGTTTCCCATTATCAAATTCATACGTACGGTTGTATTTCATTATTTTGTTTCATCACAGCGCTGTACCTGCCCAGCTGATTTATTGTGCGAGCTTTTTTGGTCGGGTTGTGTTTGTAAATTGAAAAGCGTGACGCGGAATTACGTTTGATATTACGCCTGCTGAAATAATTGGTTTCACCAATATCGACTTTTTTCATGGAGGAGAACGTTTCTGTTTGTATGAATTTTGATATTAACTAAAGATACTACGTTTGATTTATTTTATATACCGTAAAATATACTTTTTGTGTGTTGAAAAATATTTTTCTCACCTCCGGGCGGAAAATGTCAACTTTCTTCCCGCTGCGCTTACCAATGTTGCCGTTTTCCGCCTCCGTCGATGAGAAAAATAGTATACGCACCACGGGCAGTAAATAAGAAAGCCTCAATGAGTGTAACAGATATTTGTTGAAAAGCCCAGAAAGATTCATAATTTCGAAAAATATGACTATCGAGTCAAAATAAGTGAACCATGTTTTCCGTTAGGCAAATATCAGATAAATAATATACAATAATTAAATAAATCTCAATTTCATTTAAGTCAATCGTCTTCCGGGATCGTAATACTTATTAAAAAACACCGAACAAAATAAAAAGCTCCGAACAAAATTTGGCAGCCCGATCTTAATACGCGACAAAATCCATGATACGTAAATATACAAGGTAATTAAAGGTTCTATTATACAATTTTTAAGGTTTCAATGTTTTTGAGAGGATTGAAAGTAACAGCCAACAAACAGTTTTTATCACACACGCACATAATCTATACTAATATTATAATTGGGAAGAGTTTGTTTGTTTGTTTGAACGCGCTAATCTCAGGAACTACTGGTCCGATTTGAAAAATTATTTTACTGTTGGATAGCCCATTTATCGAGGAAGGCTATAGGCCATATTTTATTACGCTAAGACTAATAGGAGCAAAGAAATAGAGGAAAATGTGGAAAAAACGGGGGGAAATTATTTGAAAGGGCTTATTTGAACGTGCTAATCTCAGGAACTACTAGTTCGATTTGAAAAATTCTTTCAGTGTTTGATAGCCCATTGATTGAGAAAGGCTAAAGGCTATATTTTATCACGCTAAGATTAATAGGAGCGAAGAAATAGGAGAAAATGTGGAAAAAACGGGGGAAATTATATGAAAGAGCTTATTCGAACGCGCTAATCTCAGGAACTACTGGTCCAATTTGAAAAATTATTTTAGTGTTAGATAGCTTATTTATCTTGAAAGGCTATAAGCTATATTTTATCGCGCTAAAGCTAATTGGAGCGAAGAAATAGAGAAAAAAAATGTGGAAAACGGGGAAATTATATGAAATTGCTTATTATCTTAAAAACTACTGGAGCAATTTTATGTTATTTGGCAAACATGAAGAATAGACCACGTGAAGGGACATAGGCCATTTTTTGCGGAAAAATGTACGGTTGCGTGAAATTCCTAAATTACGCAAGCAAAGCCGCGCGGAACATCTATATATATAATAAAATCGTAGGAAAGTCAATTCTGTACATTGGATATTTTTGTACAATAAATAATACTTGGGATGTGATCTACTATGCTAACGCGGACGAAGTCGCGGGCAACAGCTAGTATTATAATAATGAGATTCCGTTTTCACGCACCTATTATATGGCTTAGTCCAGTGGTCCCCCAACCTTTTTTTCATGCGGGCCACAAACATGTCTTGGTCTTGGTGTCGCGGGCGGCAACAAAAATTTTTTAGGGTTAAAAATAACATTCTTTAAAATTAACGATTTAAAAGTACAAAAAATGTAACGACTATCACGTAGACTTTACGTTATTTTGCCGGTGGGCATGAATTTCAAAATTGTTTAACATCACGTGGGCGACAAATAAAGTCCCGGTGGGCCGCATGCGGCTCGCGGGCCGCGGGTTGGGGATAGCGGGCTTAGTCCAAAGACAAATTTCATTATATCCAGCTACAAACTCACCTAAAAGACAGCGTGGTCAGTGGTCGATAAGACTTGTGGCTGCTTGGATCTGCCATCGGCGTCCCCCAGAAGTCGTCCAAGAGGAGCTGCTTCAGATTCCCTCCTCCCACCACATCGGCGTTGCTGACGATAGCTGGTATGTCATCATGGACGAAGTCTCCGTTCAAGCTGTTGATATAGCTCAGAACGGCCGTCGCGGTGACCATGCAGTAAATGGCTGCGTCGCCGTTCAGACCTTTGGGTTCCTGCACCCGCCTCTTCATCTTCGGGCTATTCTTCGATATCACCACGTTCTTGCATCTGCACATTGGTTGTGGTTGGCACAGGCTGTAACAATAAATTTTGAGTTAGTTTCAATTCTTTGAACACAATAATATGGAACAGGGATAAACATGCTAGATTTCCGCCTTTGAATGTTAGAAATTGATTCATAAGCGGAAGGCGGACCTGCGTTATTTGGTCGGATTGTCACCCGCTCGCTGATTCGGTCCGTATCCGGGTGACAGCTTACTCAAAATTATCTTACTTAAAAGATAGGAAGCAAGCAACTTTCATTAGCGTGAAGAATTAACACGCCGACAGACAAACTTTCGAATTTATGTATGTATATACGTACAATAGGTCTCCGAATGCTCAAAATATGGAATATAAGAACGAGAAGCGTAATGAGCGGTATCGGATCGCTCGCATTTCTAGAACATATTTCGAACAATAGAGTCGGTCAGATATTCATAGCATTACGGACAAAAATGCCCGGACCATGACAGCCAATGCATAAAATTTACTTCAGGAATTAGGGGTATTTTTCATTTCGTTTTTCCGAATTGTACGAGCGAGGAAATTGAATGTTCACTACATTGACACATTGGGTAGTAAATTGTAATCAGTTGTTCGATTTTCAAATTATTTTCCACATATTCGTGACTGTTTTTTGTTTCTTTAATGATTTAAACTAGCCTTTATAACCCATACAAATGAAATGCCAAGCAACGGTTGGTCGCATACGGCATAGCACTTTGAGAGTATCTTGCCTGTAGATCTTCTATTATAATAATAGACCTTGGCATATTAGTTAAGCTACAATTGTCACCAAAAATTAAAAAAAAACTTTTGTTACTTTCTCTAACTATTCTTTACAAAGTGTTCAACATACCGTCGTACTTAATAAATTATCATCTATGCTTAAATAAACAACGAATAGATAATAAGCAACGCTTTTAATATAACTTCATACTTATAAAAATACGAATATAAATGCTGAGCTTGAAAAACTGATTAATTAAATTTGTCAATAATTATTAATTAAAAACTTATAATTAAATTTTAATTGACCTACCGCTTGTTACGAAACTATTAGGTATTAATTAAGTTAGTGACATTTAGGCTAACGATGTAAATTATCGAGAAATTGGAATAAACGATATACCCTTGAAAATATTTACCGAATTCATCGATTTATTTAATTACTTACTAGATGACCCATTAAACTACTTATTAAGTTACTCGTAATATAAACCTTCCCTAGACTTCCAGATTAAAATTAATCGGTTTAGCCGTTTTCAAGTCTTAGCGAAAGTAACGAAATTAAAAATTAACTTTTAATAGAGCTCCTTTAATATAATAAACAACTAAAACTGACTTCAGGAAATAATTATTACTAAAAATACAAACTAAAATAAAATATATAAACATATACAAACTTAGAATATAAAATTATAAAAAGAAAAACTTCCCCATGTTGTCCCCATCTGGCAGAGTGCCCAGCAAGCTGACAGCATTGCCACGTTGGATTGCAATTGCTATCCGCTGTGCCAGGTAGCTCCCGGCTCTGGGGTCTCGGGTGGCTTCAATAAGCCTCTTAGATATTTCTCTAAAAAGCTTATGTGCCCCCGGACCCCATGCGCCTAGGGTTTCTACACCAAACGGTTCAAATATGAGATCTCCGCTGAGGTTCTCATATTTGCGCCGCTTGAGGTTCTCTGCTTGGTTGGCGGCTGCGCCCGCACAGCTCGAGGTGCCCTGAACATGGGACGAGGTAAGTGTGTCGACACAAGTAGCGTCCCAAACAAGGGCCCGTCCCATATTACAGGGGACCAGGGTCATTCCATCGGGTCTCTTGCCATCGTCGCGCGCCAAACCGGAGGGCTCCAGTATCGCTGGCACGCCGGCAGTGACAAGAGCCCGACGAATGAGGTCATTCAGGTTGTGATGCCGCGTAAAGCATCCAGCGATTCGCGAGCAGCACAACCCGTGGTGACCGTAGCTGTCTACGTGCGCGCCGCAAACACACTGATGGGGGACGACATGGGGAGCACCAAGACGCAGAGCAGTGGCTAGGCGGAATGTATTTCGGTCCAGCAATGTTCCTATGTTTTTAGATGGTAGTGCCCGCAGCCAAGCTCCCGACTCCCATCTCTCCACAGCTAAAAGTCGAGCCCGTTCTGCGACGCTGGTAGACGTATTGAAAAGTTTATTACGCACCAGTTAGCAGACGGGCCCGTCCCAGAGCCTTTGCGAAGACGTATTCTCAGGGACCTGGGTACTACAGGGTACTGCCGGCACTAGCAATATTCCAGGCATCCTTGGCCTCGTCCGCAAATGGAATGACTAATGGGCACGATGAGGGCTCTAAAATTTTTGCTATAACTGCGCGATTTGCGTGGAATGAGGACAAGAACGCCGGTAATGCTATGTTAGAAATTTTTCGTACTCCCAGGCCACCGAACCCTACGGGTAGTGTAGCTTGGGTCCAGGAGCGTTAATCAAAATTAATATTTAAAATTGTGGAGAGCGTATGTTTTAGAGTGTCATCTAAACTATGGAGAAGTTGTGGGAACTTCCAGAGCTGACAACACCGCAAAACATACGTCAATTTGGGAACAAATAAACAATACCGAATCAAAGTAAAAGCCATGTTACTGTTAATTTGGAGAAGTCGGTCTAAACTTTCACTAAAATTTTGTACTTTTTCCTTTATATAGTCTGGAAACAAATCGGCTAGAATAGGTGAACCCAAGAGAAAAAGTGAACTCTTCTCAATCACTGATAATTCTGGGGCGACGGCCTTAAAACTGGATACTATTCCGTCTCTATCCCCACAATCATCAGGGACGAAAAGCTCACACTTCCCCAGGTTCAGATCTAGACCTATAATTTTGAATTCGTGAATCAGGGTCTGAAAATCTGAAAGAACTGTAGATGCGTCGCTGGCAAGAGTCCCGTCATCTAGGTACCACACGTTGAATTTGGAATTTAGGAGTTCGATGACCGGGTGAATAGCTAGGCTAAAAATTGCTGGACCTAGAGGGTCGCCCTGTTGACAGCCAACTTCAGACTGCATTAAATTATTGTTCTGGTAAATGAGTTTAGTGGGTTCTCGGTAGCACTGTAGCATGAAGGGCAAAATGGTGGGGGCTTTAGTTTTTATCTGTGTCAACATTGCGACCCTGTCTACAGAATTAAAAGCGTTTTTAACATCCACCTTTAGGTATACAGTGTTTTTTGTATTTTGAATATGGGTTCGAAAAGAATGAACGGCTGCCTCATAGACACCTTTGCGGGCAAAACCAAGTTGTTTGGGTTGGAAGTATGATGCTAGCGAGTTCATGGATCTGCAGGCTATCTTGGCAGTGAGGCGCCGGTATGTCGAGCCGACAGCGATCGGACGAATGCCACCATCTCTCTTCCTCAGCGCGCAGAGGTTTGCTCCATACATAATGTCTACGATATCCGATGCAACGTCACCGCGAAGCATCAGGTTGCATAGATTCGTGACCTCCTGCAGGAGTTTCTCTCCGGCGTCCCCGCAGCAACCGCTGGTGAGGTCCTTCAGATGCTGAGGGGTGATACCATCGAGACCGCCCGCTGAGCCCGGAGGAAAAAACATGATAGCTCCGCGAACACTGTCGACTGAATTTTGAAGGGGTGGTGCTACGTCATGGGCGTCAGAAAAGGGTTGAAATGACAGTTGATGTGGGTGTTTATTTTGTAAGGCCAAAACGGTTTCTGGGGAGTTCGGAGCAATCGTGTCGCTGGAAAAGAGCAGCCGCGCAGCGCTCTTAATATCTCCCTCACTAATTTTATCTTCAACATGTTTAACTATGTTGTTTTTTGTTGAAAAGCCTAAAGAAAAATGTTGATTCAACTAAATTTCAGTGACGCAGTTCTTTTTGACACGGGAAGTGAGGGAGGCATTATTTTGGGGATCCCTGGTCATGTGGAGAGTGCGGTAGGAAAACGTCAAAAGGTTTTCCCATGCTTGCCTCGAGTTTTCATTTACCGTTTTGTGTATAGTTTCGGCAAGCTTAGCACCGCTACTGTAGCACCCCTAGGGATCCGCCTGAGCACTGGGACAGATTGTTTTAATTTGGATATTGTTTGCCAAAATGGTTCGCGGGCGGTGGAGTTCTGGGAAGGTGGAACTGAGGTCTCTGAAGGAGAAGAGAGTAACGGTTGCTTATGGCACTTACCTATGTGGATACGTAGGCCCCTCTCACTTCTGAAGTATCGGGGTTGGGGACATTGGCTACACTGTACTAAGTTTTCCAGCGGCAGGATTGCATCATCAGTGGACGTCCCTGCGTTTTGGCTATTGCTTAACATCTATAACTTAAAAAGAATAACGTTCTAACTTTTAATTAAATAGAAATTGTAGATCAGGGGTGCCCAACCTTTTTCAATCAACATGCTATTTTTTGAAGAAATAAAAGGCGCTCTTTAATAAGTTGTAGTTAAGTAATAAGTATATAAGGAGCGTGAACCAACAACAAGATAAACCTGTCAGGGTTTTTTGTTGCTGTATTATTAAAATGTATCTTTTATATTCTTTTGGTTAATTTTTTTTTTTTCAAAGGTGTCATTTTTTTGTGTAACTATAATCAATCCTTCAAGCCCCATAAGAGCACCGGTGATCGCGACAACAATAGAATACAATATAGCATTTCTAAGAATCCACGATCGAAGGATTGAGGATTAATTGTTACCCCGGGCAAATAAGACATTGATGACTTTTATGCAGGAATAATCTATGAGGAGGAATCCCGAATAAGAATAAATTTTAAATTATTTCAGAAAATCGTTACTAATACACAATATCAAATGAAAGTAACATTTTTGCATATTCTAAAGTTCGGTCAGTACCAGAGGCAAACGAAATCCCCCATTTAAAAGTCGGTCAAAATAGGCTGGCCTAGATAATAGTCGTAAGGAACAAATGTACCGTCAAATGGCTCTTATCGCTCATATTACTCGGATTTTTCATCACTTCGGCCGCTCTGAGTTTTCCAGAATAGGCGACCTACATCGCTCGCCAGCATTGCAATACTCTAGAAATCGATGATATGAACATTTTAAATATGTAGCTTGGCTATGTCGTGCTTAAATATATCGAAAGTTATTTAATTGATTATTTAATTGCTTTCCATCAGGTGACCCGTTTAAGCAAACGTTTGGTTACTTAAAAAAAAATTATATTTCTGATTAAAATAGAAATAAAGAAATTAAAAATAGGAGTATAAACGGTAATTCTTTGACTAGACTAACGTTAGTGAATCGAAATGAGTAACTCTACCTCATATTGTTTCCCCGTAGGGACGCGGATGACTCAGAAGGGCTAAGGGACGAACTTGACACCGCGTGGGTGTCGGCCCAACAGATTACACTGTAAAGGGCAAATAGTTTCAGCCCTTGGACAATTAATCATGATTGTCGCCATCCCCTATTTACATTTTCGAGAGTGTCTGAAGATTAGGTATTAGTAACTAGTAAGTGAGTCATCAGCGCGAATTTCAAAATGGCACGAATTCAATTTTTTCTTCAGTTAACTGAATACAATCCGAGCATGTTTCACATAGTTCCTAGACTACAAAGGTCAATGACCGCTGATGCATCTTAAATTATTTTGACTATAGACTAGCTGGATGGTAGGAACGAACTGTCTAGACTTTTTAAGGCGCTCTACTACCGGCGCATTGCCTCCATCTTGTTTACTCTTCAGTATCACATTTTACTAGCTAAATTGATATTTTAATATACTTTAATACTTCAGTCGGAATTTCCAGGAATTGCTATTGTATTCTATTGTTGTCGCGATCACCGGTGCTCGCGCGGGGCCTGAAGGAATTAATCTTAAGAAACAAAACATTTTTTTTTTTTTTTACAACAAGTTTTACAAAAAATGTTTGACTTACCACATTTATGACCTACCTCTACATTATAGTTACCTACTTTAAACGAAGCTAGGGGTATTCAAAATATATAATGATTTAGCGAATAAAAAAATAAATATTCAAAATTGCCTCATTTAAACTATAATACCACAAACAGAAAGGCTGCCTCTTAATAAAATATTATAATTACAGGGAAGTACACAAATGTACTCCCCTGTAATAGCTCTTAGTTTTATAGTGAGCTCGTAAAATCAACAAGTGCAGGTTAAGACTACAACACTCAATTACTTTTAACCGTCGTTAAGTTAACGAGCGGTTGTAATTTGTTAATCTAGATCAGTGTTAACGGGGGATCAAGATCACATATTCAAGTGAATTTTACAGCGGAGGGTAAATATTTTTTTTGGAAACTTGGTTTAAATCTTAAGCCATAAAATGGCGCTTATATACTAACATACCTAAATACATCCTTACCAATATTATTATAATGTAAGCCGCTGAAAAAAAAAGAACCGATTCAGGTAATAAGGTCATGATTTTTAAGGCGCTATTTTGAAAAAACTGTCCTTTTTGACGTAATACCCACAGAAATCTTTATGCTTAAGGCGTTATAATGAAAAAACTATCCTTTTTGACTTATTACTATAGGACCCTCAGAAATGTTACAAATCTGGTAATGAGATATATATATCTTCATAGCCTTATCTAGGTTTGATAAGAACTAGAAACACGATTAATGTATTTTGCCTCGATACATTTAATTTTCGAAATGACCTCTTAAAAATACGAAATTTGAAGATTATTTTTAAACGAAAATAGATGTATTGTAGGAAATTAGTATATATAATAATTGATATATACCTTTGCAACTCAAAATCGTATAGAAGCATTTTGATTAAATGCTCCTAGTTATTTTTTAAATGATTATAATTACGTTTTTTCGCGTGTTTTCCGAGCGAGCCAATAGCTTCTGGCCGCAGCGTATTCACGACTTTATAGTAATAACTTTATAATAAAAGACTTTATAATACAAATTAAGTATAAAATTGCCCTTGCGGTAAAATTACTTTCGATATAGCGCCTTAAAATCTGGATAAGATCAGACTAAGGAACTTTTCCCGGGTAAAAATGTACGATATAAAAGAATTTCTGCGTCACGCAGTTTCGGGCGTCCGCGTCACCTAGTATAATTATACAGCCTAAAACCGCATTGTAACCCAAATTTTTCGAACGGTTAACAAATAAGTGCGACGTTGGATCCTGTACAAACACAAATTCTCTCCCCTGAGGGTATTGAATTAATTTCGTTTATACGCCACCGTCAGATATTAGACCTTACGCCTATGGATTTAAGCATCAGAAATACACCAAATTCGCTACCGTACGTTTGATTTGTATCCCAATTTGAGTTTTGGGGTGTGAAATGTCAGTAATTCGGATAACACGTTTGCAATTATAAAACTCAGCGTGGGTTTTGTGATATCCGTTGAGACCAAAACTTTCAGACTTATCTATCTAATATCAGACTAAATTATTACCATGATTTGTGTAAATTAATTATTAAGTAATTAAAAAATAAACTAAATAGAAATTGATTTATGCGCAGATTACGAATTAAAAGTTATCTAGGTGTTAATTCAAAATCTTAACTATACTGCCATATTGGAAATTTAAATGAAAATCTTAAAACATCGTATTTTTTGTGTAAGAAATTTTAAGACTTTATGTTTATGACTACGCTATACTTAATAATAATAGCTTTTTTAGCTAAGAGTAATTATTTTTCCTTGTATATTTTTTAATATTTTTTTTATTAAGTACTTGGATTAAATAATTCAAAAAATAATTATTATGTGGGTACATATTTAGTTATTATGTATTTAGTGTAATAATAACGTATATTGTAGTAGTTAAATTTTGTATTTTTTAGTAAATCTTTTAGAATTGTGTAAATTATGTTTGCAAGTGATTAAAATATTGTGCATGAATGGTGGTGCCTTGTCCTGGGGCGAAGTTCATTGCGTTGCGTAATTTAAAATTAAAAATGATAACTTTATCTTATTTAAACAGGTCCTCTCAACGGGTTAAGTGGAAAGCCTCTTTGAACACAAAACCAAATTTATTTGCATCTCAGCGATTCGAAGCAAAATAAATCTCGGTTGTAAAAGTAAATGCATACAAACATTTTCCTTTACAGATATCGAGAAAAACTCTTTTGTTCGAACTCACAATGCTCTGTCAGAGGCAGTCCGTGAATGGAAGAAAACGTATCTTTAGAAGCTCATTCAATTATAGACTACCCCATTATTGTAAGTGGTGTATCTGATTGGCGTTTAGTATTTGTATCAGTGAAAAGGAATATATAGTAGAAGCAGAGTAGACAGAACTAAAGTACCCCGCAAACGATCGAATTTGTTTGACAAACATGTTTGACGTAATTTACGTTTTCATCAAACAGCAGCGCAAACGAACAAACGTGCATCAAACAAGTTTGTCAAACAATTAACTAGAATCGGTCATAAGAACTTGTTTGACAAATACAGCGGAACACGTTCAAACACGTTTGTCAAACGCTATACGCCAATGAAAATTTTCTTCAAACACGTCAAACACGTAGTTTGTTTGACAAACGCTTCAAACAAAGCTGTACACTATCAAACTGTTTGACAAGCACGTTAAATTTGATAAACAATTTGATCGTTTGCGGGGTACATAAGAAGTACCTCGACTTCAAACAAACGGGCGTATATAATTATATAACACGCGAGTTGGTCGCTAATGTAATTTTCAATTTATTTTTCACAATGCTTAGTAACGCCAAACGTATAAACGAGATCTCTTCTGAGTCGGCCTACTTGGTAGAAGTGTAACGTTGTAATGCAAAATTATAATCGGACGTAACCTTGTCTAATCCCGAGTGAAGCATAGTAATGGCTGCCCGTGTAGGATGTGTGCGTGTCATTGGCGCCGTCACTCAATGTACAATGACAGCGGGTTGTAGTACCTAGTTGCGTGTGTGAGTGTCGGTCACGTGTACAATAAACGAAATTGTCGTAGATGATGCCCGCAACTCCGTTGCGCCAAAATTCGTTTATCGTGCGGGAACCGCACATTTTTCCAGGATAAAAAGTATCCTATGTCCTTTCCCGGGACTCAAAGTATCTCTATACCAAATTTCAGCCAAATCGGTTCAGCGGTTCGGGCGTGAAGAGGTAACAGACAGACAGACAGACAGACACACTTTCGCATTTAAAATATTAGTATGGATGCCCCGTCGGTATTTTTTACGTCCATGATTATAATCTAACAAGATAATCACAATACATACAGTTCTAATAGAATCGAGAAGAAGAAAATGAGAAATGTTCAATATAATTATTAGTTATCTCATACCTAGTCGCTTACAAAAACTATCAATTCAACACATTTTTATTTCAATTGAACAGTTTTAAAGTACAGTTCTGCAATATTAACTTTTAATAAGCCCGGAATATGATCAAAGATAAATGTTACTATCATATATTTTTTACCTTTTATTATCATATATTTTTTTACCTTTTATTGTATGTAGTGTCGTTTGTTTTTATGTTTAATATCTGTATTTAAGTGTAGTGTGGACTGAGGTGTGAATGTGTGTTGAATAAATGTTTTATTATTATTATTATTATTATTACTGATTTTTTGTCTCATTGTAACTCAGCTGTCGTTAGTTGCAACTTGCAGAAAATTTACAAAATTATGGTCCTTTCAGGGGCGTAGCTACCGCCGTATATGCCGTATAAATTATACGGGGCCCCAGGCCACAGGGGCCCCCCGCGATCGTAAGCAAAATTAAATAAAATATTTCCATTTCGTAAACGTAATTTAAGGCGACGCCTTGAAAATTTGGCTGCAGCGATGCCGATTTTTCTCAGCAATGACTAAAGCTAAGAAACTAAAGTTCATTGTCAGTATTCATCATGTCTTTGTCTTTGAATTGCCCATAGCATAACACGATTGGACAACTTTTATAACACAGAATTATCAATCGAAAAGACCTCTGTAAAAAAAGGGATTCCTATTTTTCCAACAGAGGAGAGTGATTTAAGGTTCCAAAATTTGTACATAAATTGGTTGAAGCATACACTTTAATATGTGCATAGTTTATATGAAATGTATTTATGGTTTTTAAATTACGCGACAAAAACCATTTTGTCGCTTACGCCCTTTCTATTTTTTGCTGTTCCATTGCTTGTTATCTATGAGAGGCCGAAACAAGCAATCTAAAACATATCCAACACGGTTTCTTACTTTAACGCGGCGTCACCTTAAGGCAACGTTACTTTAGGGCCCCAAAACATTTTTTTATACGGGGCACCCTCCAAGGCACGCTACGCTTCTGGGTCCTTCTATGAACAATTTATACCTTCCAACAGCCATTAACTATCCACCACCAAAGTTAGTGAATTTTACCTTCCAATCTACTTCAGGTTCGATAGTGGAAATATTTACGTATTTTACTTAAATATTCCCCCCTATATTTATCTCCTAACAAAACTAGCTTGTAACGTAATTTCCTCTTCATGACTTATAATATGTACCTATAGTTTTCTGTATGTAAAGGGCGGTGAAAATGATGTTTTCCCGGAGCGGCTAAATATCTAGATCGGGCGCTGTTAGTCAATCATATTTAGGGTTATTTTTAACGGCACACTACCTAGTGCAACCAGTCGCCGCTACCAAGAAAACGTATAAACTACAACTATATTCTATATTAGTATAGATATACATTTCATTGGAAGATGCGACATTTATAGGCTGTAATTTAAGGCCGTCCCCCGAGCAAACGACCTTGACCATACATTTACCGCGTCGCCAAGAGCGCACCAAAAACATATTTTTTTTACTTAACTGAGTTCAAAATTGACCTAAAAAAATTTAAAACGGGGAATATGTAGTTTATGATACTGTCGATCTATTGGCGTGTGTTTCAAATAAAAGTAATTTGTAAATCCTAAGGAGATGCTGAATGTATGCTTGAATTTTAATAAATTGGTTTTACTTTGGAAGCCGATATCATGACTATAATAAACAAAAATAGAAAATTTAAAACGGGGAAAGGAATGTCGAT
The DNA here is from genome assembly GCA_905333045.1 of Lysandra bellargus. Taxonomy (NCBI): domain Eukaryota; kingdom Metazoa; phylum Arthropoda; class Insecta; order Lepidoptera; family Lycaenidae; genus Lysandra; species Lysandra bellargus. The sequence continues at coordinate 7,003,291 of HG995338.1, forward strand.
ATACTGAAAATTATTGTTGTATTATAATTTTGTAGCTTTCAAATTATGAGTTTATAGGGCTTGAAATATGGTAAATTACGGAATCTCCGTAAGGAACGCCCTTAAGTAGCGAACTCCCAAAAGTAACGAAAGCTTGCAAAGAAAAGAGAAATAAATCCAAAACTGAATAAATATCTTATCATTTAATATTCTGGAAGGCGCTGAGTCGGCGAAATAAGAATGAAACATCAAAAACGGTCCCTTAATATTCATTGGTTATCGAATTAGAATTTATTAACATTTCATAAAAGAATATTTGAGCAGCATTAATGCGTTTTTGATATCAATAAAATAATAATTGTTTGTGCTGATACATTCTATACTCCGTAGTTCCGTACAAATGTGGAAATTGATAACTAGGTATATCGTTGTATTTATTTTTTGCGCGGTTAATGTGTGATATTTTAATAGGTAGCATTATACCTACCCACCTACACCCGCCGAGCTGTTTTAACTTTTTCTGATGCCCGAAATATAAATTATATGGATTTGAAAATGTTTTAATTTACACGACGTTGTTTACATATTTTATTTAGATCAGAATTTACATATTTTATTTTCAGAAATAACATATTTATTATTTACCCATAATATAAGGCAATACCACAATAGACATAACAACCAGTACTTTGACTTCAAAGAAACGGACGAAAAGGCGCAAGTATCGATACTGACGACTGACGAGTTTCGCAATGCAAAGCAACGGAATGTTCGCCCGCTGGCTGATATAATTTATTTTTAATATACTTTTTGTCTTATATAAATTAATAGTTTTAGTTGTTACTTTGTTATTCCATTGTTCGTGAGGGGCCTGGGGTACCAATATTCAGGCCTTGGCCTAGTTTGGGCTCCATGTCTCCCACAAATTGCGTATGTAATTTTTGGGAGAAATAAACTTATTATTATTATTAATATAGACTCATCAAAACATTACACGGCATACTATTATAAAAATTATTATACCATATATATTACCAAGCGACTGTTTGATGGCAAGATGCACATATTACAATAGTCATTTTGTGTTTATTATGTATGTTTATTCAAATTTTTGTTTTGTCTTACAATTTCTTAACTTCCTTTTGCTTATTTAGACTCTGAACCGGTTTGCTATTTTTTAGGATAATTTTGTATAATCAACTCGTTTACTATGTAGAAACAGAATACCAATAATAAAAGGGTACTCCTTACAATTCCCTACCCCTATTATTTGGGGAGTGTAACTACATTTCCTGTTTCAAATTTAAATTCCGTGCAGATATACCCAAGGGAATTTTTTCTATATCATATACATACGTAATATAAATGCAGAAATAATGTATATGTGTTATGAGGGAGATTCGGAAAAAAAGTGACACAAACGCCTTATAAAATACTAATTGACTTAGCATAATATTAAGTTATTTGGCCATTAATATTATACGTTATTTAGGATAAGTCTAATGTTAGTATCAGAATATCAGAATGAATAAATATCTATTACAAAGAACGAAAATATATATCTTGAAATCAAATAATATAATAATATGTACCTATTAGGTATTTATTTTATACATTTAACATAGAAAAATTTCGATTCATAATAATTTGACTCCATCTCTATATTCATGAACCAGAACTTAATATTATACTTTTATTGACATGTAAGCTTTACTTCCCAGTCTACACCTCACTTATTTCACAGCAAACCAAACAAGTGCGAGCGTGAATTTACAATTCTAACAAATCGCATACAAATAGGCGATATGTCAATTTTGTGTAAGCGACCGTTTAATCGCGGTATTAGGGTCATAATGACCGCACGAGAGGGGAAACGTGACTGTCAAATGACAGCATTAAGGTCAAAATGACCCGAAAGGGGAGAAGTGACCAGATTATTTCAGTTACGGCCCCGTGGCGCGGAAACCTGCTCGTTTGGATAATGGCTCTGCGGAGTTTCTGAATTTTTATATTTTCTCTGCGGAATTAACGGTTCTCGTAATTGAAAGTTGTGATAATATGGTTGTGTAACGGGCATTCATGATTATTTTATTAACAAACATAATATATTTTAATTATTGCTATACAGGTTATCCTAATAAGAACTCTCTATTACGCCATAAGTTGGTATAATTGTTTGTATATGTGTATCGTGTAGTCGGGAGCTATAAACTTACTTGAAATCCGAAGTCATTACAAGCCTTACCTTAGAATTTATCGCCACCACTTATTTTTATTAATTTAAAAACATAATGCACCAGAAAAGATGGTACTATTAAGGAATAATCATATTAATATAGTAAATAAGAAAATACGGTACTATTCAGGAACAATTATATTATTTTAGTGAAGATTCTGACGAAAACTCCATACATTTTCTGTAAGACTCTTCATTAAGGGTCCGTATACGAAATTTGCCGATTTCGCTGATTTAACAGACGTGATTTAACAGTTAAAATACAGTCTTTCTATAAGTTTTAATGCACAACATGTAAGATCATTTCAATTATAATCTAATGTTGGAGCTAGTTTTTTTTAAAGTATTTTTAAATAATCCAACTCAAACCCGCGACAGTTTTGTGATTTTTGCTGTAAAAGGTTTAGAATATCACCTGTTTATGGATTGTATTGACGTCTTAACGGTATGAAAAAAATACAATGTACTGTTGAGGAAGTCGTCTATAAAATGTTGGAATTACTTTTTACCACTTTAATATGAAATAGTTGAGTAAAAAAATATGTAACTCGGCAAAATTTTAGAGAAAATGGGCAAAGAATTGCTGTTAATTTCGGCAACTTGGAGCTGTAATTCATAAAAAGAAAACGACAGAAATAATCTATAGATAAAATCCTATCCAGTTCGAGAATAAAGGAAAAAAAAACAAATTGTACCAAAAAACACGATTCAAAACAACCTAAATGTCACATTATATTACTCGCCACAAGTTCGAGTCGGCTTTCCGCGCTTAAATATATTTTAAATCTAATAATTAATAAATACATTTTTTAAGTCTAATAAGGGGAAAAAACCTAATAATATTTCTATAGCGAACCTTTGCAAAATTTCGTATACGGACTCTTAAATTAGTGTTAAGTAATCTAATGACTCTAAATGCTGCTGTAAGTGCTAAAACTATCATGAAACATGTTTATAATGCTTGTAAAACAATCTTGAACAAGGGATAGATGGTATCCGTGTTATAAGACACCATAAGCTCCCCTTATGGGGTTGGTGTGGTGCGATAACGCCCGGGCTCCCCTATGAGACCACTGTCCATCATATATGACTAATAATCCCTTGTGATCCGTATGAAGCTAATTTTGTTGATCATAAAGACGCTTTTTAAATAGATTTCCTTTATTAAGAGCCCGGGTAGCCCTCGAAATTCTCATACATACGTAATACCAAAATAATTTTCTCATACGAAAATATTTAACATGTTTGAATTATTTTTCAGCTTAAAATAGTAATTACCTAGGTTCCTGTACAAAAATTAAATTCAAAATATTTAAACACTAAAAAATAGACCAAAACACTAAAAAATATATAAATAAATATTAAATTTACTACAAAATATTTCAACTCTAAAAATATTTTTTAGTATTAAAATATTTTGTAGTACATTTACTATTTATTTATATAATGTTTAGCGTTTTACTCTATTTTTTATTGTTTAAATATTTAGTAGTAAATTTAGTAAAAAAAATTTATACACAAAAATTTTTTTTTAGTGTTTAAATATTTTGAAGTTAATTTTTGTTCAGGAACCTAGGTAATTACTATTTTAAGCTGAAAAATAACTCAAACATGTTAAATATTTTCGTATGACAAAAAGATTTTGGTATTACGTATGTATGAGAGTTTCGAGGGTAACCCGGGCTCTTAAGTGATTGTTATACCTTTTTTTTAAATATTATATATATTTATTTTTTTAATGAAACTTAAAACTTATTAGCTTTAAGTTTCTTGTCAAACCAAAGTTTATGGTCGACTTATTTCTACGTTAGTATTTTGATGGAATTATTAAAAGATTATTTACATGAATAGTAACAACATTAAATGCTTTATAATTCATTTTTGCAAGATAAAAAATATTTTCCTAAGAAGAGAACAGATTGAAATATTTAGATGAAAATTTTCATATTATAACAGGCCAGACAAATAAACACTTTTACATTCCTATGAACTATATTATATTATTACTAGCTGTCCCGGCAAACGTTGCTTTGCCATAATATATTTGCCATATTATTTTATTGAAGTGACTAAATAAATATGTCACCATGGCAACGTCGATCGCTATCCCGTCGCGCAAACAATGGTCGCCGTCAGTCTCAGGTTGTAATTATTTACTATTATTTATTCAACAAATGAACTTATCAATATATAAAGTACCCAGTAGCCGATTCTCAGACCTACTAAATATGCATATAAAATTTGGTAAAAATCAGTAAAGCCGTTCTGGAGGAGTTCGTGGACTAACATTGTGACACGAGAATTTTATATATAAGATTTACTTACCTGTTCGCGCCAAACTCTAGCGCGACGTTGGCAACACTACAGCGCGTGAGTCTGCACTCTGCGCTGTCAACTGTCATACGCGACACTGTGAAGTGACATATTCCGCCTTGAACCGTTGCCGGCGCGCGTTCGTTACATACGAAAATCTCGGTTAGCCGATCGGCCCAAACTTCGCGATTAATCCAATAATTATCCGTGATTTATCCTCATGAACTCAGCTCAGTGATAGTAATTATAGACCACGGTGACAGTGTGACTATCAGCTCGTCTCATCTCAGCCGGCCGCCAGCATATATCATCAACAGGTACCCATTTTTTATCTTCCTTCATTATATCCTTTCCTCCCCAATCAGCTCACACAAACGTCGTAGGGCTTCGCCCTTTCATTGCCTGTGCTAATATATTTCAGTATTTACTGTATATATATTTGTAAAAGTCAAATAAATTAAGAACATCATGAATAGTAATGAAATAAAATATCAGCATTTTTACTGATTCATGACATTAATATTTAATTTTATGTTCCTTTGATAAGCATTGAATAAAAATGTCTTTAAGAAATATAAATTATTGCTCTTCACGACACAAATAATAAAATAGTTATTTTTTCTAATCATAAAAGTCTATTCCATTTAGAATGTCTTCCATTTGAATTTAATCTTTTCATTCGTTGAAGACAGAATCAACTTCATTTTTTATTCATCACTCTAATAAATAAGTACAGAAATAACTTTCATTTATTTATTAATCAGTACTTATGTACCTTAATTCAGTTAAATAAAACAATAAAAATATTATTAAATTATTATTTGCTGAATTGATTGTTCACTTACTTAGACTGGCCGCATACACACTTTTTCCACATACGAATAGTTTTTATTATTCGTAGATACGAATCGAATTCCTCATGTACGTTTCAAGTGCAAGCGCGCATTCACGCGTGAAAAAAACGAACGTTTGCGTTAAGGTGGGTTTACACCAAAAGAACATAGAGCAAGAACAGCACAAGAACATTCTTTCGTATTCGTTTAGTGTAAACTATAATTCGTTACAACATACTTTAGATCGCTTACACCAATCGAATCAACAAGAACATCAAGAATAAGAATTTTTGCTCTATAGATGAGAATCATATAGCTCCGTTTAGACCAAACGAGTGAATGCTCATTGCTCATTCGTCAACGATAAGTAGTTAATTTATTTTTATAGTCATCAAAGGTCCCATAAACATCTTTTGTTATGGTATAATTCTATCATTTGTAAACATTTTTCATTACTCCAATCCATATTTACGAAATAACCTTTGATAAACTAGCTAAAACCAGCTGCCAAAAAGTAAAAATATCAAGAACACTAGAATCCCTTTGAAGAGACCGCCTCGAATAGGGAGCACGTCCGAACACGCAAGAACGCTCTAGGCAATTGCTCGAGCGCTCTTGCGTCGTTTACACCAAACGAGCGAGATAGAGCATTCTACCTATTTACCGCCGAACACGTGGCGAACACACTAGAACAACGAAAGAATGCTCGTTGTTAGTTTACATCAAAAGCGCTTTACTAGAATGAGCATTCGCTCGTTTGGTCTAAACGGAGCTTTACGGAATTCCGAATACGGAAAACGTATGCGGGTATCCTAAACAGCAAATTATTGATGCAATATAAAAATGGCAAACTGTCAAATGAAACACGTCTTACAAAAGCTGTAGTTAATTTCGAAATTCTCACTGATGAGTGATGAATCTAAAAACTAAAAACATAATATCTCTCTATAAAAATTAGGTCCAAACAAAATAGGAACCGTAACTATTTATGGTAGCCTTAAAATCTACTAAATCTGGCTTCGGTTACCTCACTTCAATCCGTCATCTGAGAATCTCGGATCGAATCGCCGCTTACGCTAAAGTGCGTCACTTATCTACAGTAATGTAACAAAACTAAGTGATAATACTTTAGGGTGTGTATGTGTCCCTTACATAGAGTTCACTGTGAAAGGAGCAGCACTGAAAGACATTTTTTTTTTCTTCCATACATTTTTAATTAAATACCGCATCGTAAAAAAAAATGTCAAACCTAGTACAAACGCGCTGCGCGAGCGCAATGACCTCGATCAGGTGATCTGGAAGTTAGGGTTCAGTAACGAAAGATATTTTATTTTTGAAAGAGAAGCGTGTTAGATGCATTATTACGTTAGAGTTTAAAAAGTGTAACGTGAAGTGAAGTTCGACCTATGGTGGGATCTTACACCAATACTATTTAAACTAAACGAAGAAAACCTCAGTTACGCTAAAGTGCGTCACTTATCTGTAAATAAAAGTGGCGCATGACGTCATTTCCTGCGGAAGGCAGAGGGCTCACCGTGAGCTGTTATCGGGCACATAAAGGGCCATCCCTTTACACGTCGTTTCGGAGGGTTAAGATAGGGAACCAACTATAACGTTCGAGATATTTTTGCCCTTTGTGATTGACTGAAGACATCTTTTCTCTGGGAAAAATAACACTATAGAAGAGCTATAATTTTGTTTTATATATCGTAACTCGCAGCTTAGCATACAACTTATTAAAAGTTATATTAAAAACGATGGGTTGTACCGGCAAAAATGAAAACGAAAATGTAAAGACAGACAAACTGTTTCGCTGTGGGCCATTAAGAAAACCCTATGCCGCGCCAGCGGTCTCATTCCGTTTGTTTTCCGATCAGGTCACAATATACCCTCGCGCTACCGTCTCTCTCTCTCTCTCTCTTCGTTACTAATTTTCAATCAGGCTACCTTTCCTAACGTAAGTTTAACATTTTTTACCCACAAAAGTGCATAAGGGCGAGGCCGCCAATTTTTGCTGATTTTGCAATTATTTTTCTCCGCCCTTTGTATTTTAAAAAGTATTGTGTTTATCTTATGCTCGAAAACTGATTCTAACGAAGAAAACAAAGTGCTCAAGTATGCATTAGAATTATTTGAGTTCCAATAATAGGCTAAAAATATATTTACAATTAAACATAAAAAAGGTAAGAAAATAGCTTATAATATAGAGATGGAAGAGGTGCACTTTAACTGTCGCTGTAGCAGTAAGTATGACAGATTTGGAGATAAATCTGATATGTTATGAATACTTATATAAATGGCTATTACCTCATCTAATCCTTATAGTATTTTAAGATAACTTTCTTTATAAACTTTTTCAAATCAAATGAATCGTTAGAAACATCAATTCTACCCCACATTTTAAACGTCATCAATAATACCGATTTATTGTTATCGTTGGGTGTTAGGGAAGGTAAAATCGGGAAGTGGCAACGCTGAGTTTTTACGTATTCTATGGAAAATCTCGTAATATTCGCCATTTCTCGACAGTTCACATTTGAACCTCAGTCGGGCTGTGTACACAGTTTTTTCAAAGGAAGTTTTTTGTGACACAAATGTAAGTATTACTGTTTCACATAAAACGATCAATGCATCATGTGAGTAGTCAAAAGGGCCATGTTTGGAGTAATAATACAAACCGCATTGTATATTATTTACAGAGATAAGTTTGATTTTCTCTACGCTATGATAGCCTCTACGCTATCATTTGGTGCTCCAACGGCATATTTCTCAACGCTATGATAGCGTAGAGAAATAAATTCCCTACAACTTAGGTGCTCCAACGTCACAAGCAGCGTAGATTTTCTTTCTCTCGCAAAAATTTTCTGCGTCATATCAGCAAAAATTGGCGGCCTCACCCATAACGCAAACGCCACAAAAAAAATCACTCTACATATTTTTAGTTTGGCTCCAAAAATGTAGGTCCTTGAAGTTGTGCTTGATTATCTAAAGCCAGTCGAATAAAAAAAAAATTAAAAAAACGCTGCCTATATCAATGTCAATGAGCAATAAAGAAGAATTTACTCTTACACTATAAAAACTAATACGTTATAGGAAAGAATGTCACAAGAATATGGCAATAACGTTTTAATCTCGGCTTAATTTAAAGAAAAAATAACATTAGCAATTCAGATGCTCGACGCCGGGGAAATTGAGTCCCGATTAATCCATTCATGTCACTTCATGTCATAATATAAAGTCATCCATAATAACGACATTAATTTGTTAGTTAATCTAATATCTAGGCTAAATAAGTGGAAAAAAGGAACCATACCAAGTACTAATATTAGTAGTAGCATCTTTGTTTGTCGTGCAGAAACCGTACATTTTACTTGAGTGGCAGAAGTGAAAATGAACCAAATATTCAAAAATCCACAACGTTAAGGTGGTTTTCGGATCAAGGCGACCGCGACGCGAGACCGCGACTCACTGCTTTATATGAAGGCAACGCCCACACGTCGCGCGACCCGGCCGCTTGCATCCGTAAGCACTTCCTATTAATTCATATTAAGCAGTAGGTCGCGGTCTCGCGTCGCGGTCGCCTTGATTCGAAAGCTACCTTTAGAGTTCAAGACTCTAACGTTGTGGATTTTTGAATATTTGGTTCATTTAATAAATCAAAACATTGAACGTTTGGCCGTGCACCTCAGCAGCGTAGCGTCGCTTTAGTGCGGCCTCGCCTTTAACCTGAATTTAGCTGCATTTAAGGGGGCGACTAGCCCAAAATTTTCGATTTTATAATATATTTTTATACGTTTTGAAAATAAGCCCCGAATTGTTTCATTTTTAACCGACTTCCAAAAAACGAGGAGGTTATATGTTCGGCTGTGGATTTTTTTTTTGTATGTTCAACGATTACTTCGCCGTTTTTGAACCGATTTTCGAAATTTTTGTTTTGTTGTATTAGGTTTTACTCCAATTTAGTACCATGTTCACAAAAGTGGTGACCTGATGATGGTATCCATGAGTAATCGAGGGAACTCCTCGAAATTTATATGGAAACATATGGTGATTTTGGTTCTATGAGAAGCATCCTAAGCATATGCTACCAAAACGCAAGATTTTGCACCAAGGTATACTATAGTTCCGAAGATACTAAGAGAACTTCGGATTCCTTATAGATACAAGTTTGGGGGCTTAGGCGCTGTTTTAAGAATTGAAAGCATATGCTACTATACAAATTACATTCATCGTTATGATCATCATGACCACGTCAGGGTCGCCAATGTCACCAAAATTGAACATAACAAAATATTCGACCTTATCTCCAGAGCGTAAGGCACACATTTGACATTACTTCTGAGAAGTAAGTTGCTTCGATAATACAAGTAACATGCTAGAGTGCACAGATGTCACACTTACCAATCGCGGCCACGGGCGGCCGTAGACTTCACAAGCGATACTATGTATTACAATAATAAAGATAAAGTTTAAAATATCACTGACATATGACACTGAAACTGCTCGCCTCGCCTCTGCCATTCTGTGTGAATCGGCCCTAATCTACGTATAGTACGCGATGTTTTTACTAGGTAACTAAAAAGAGTGAAATTATTATTTTTAACAAAAAATTAAAACCGACTTCCAAGGTAAAAACAATAATAGCATCCTTATAATATGAACTAAAAAGTATTAAATAATTTTTCCTATCTCATGGTGCCTTTTTCCGAATTCGGCTAAAACTCAACTATTTCTGTACTCAATCTTCATAATTTTAAAGTCGGTAGTAGTAGGAAAGGAAAGGTTAGGAAGTACAGAAATAGTTGAGTTTTAGCCGAATTCGGAAAAAGGCACCATGAGATAGGAAAAATTATTTAATACTTTTTAGTTCATGTTATAAGGATGTTATTATTGTTTTTACCTTGGAAGTCGGTTTTAATTTTTTGTTAAAAATAATCTAAACATAGATACTACATTATATTTCCAAGAATCCGATCTGAGCAAAAACACGATATCTTAAAATTTATTGCCATAACCGTACATTGAACTAAGTTAATATGTTAACACATTGTATAAAATTCTATCATTGAGAAACCGACCTAGCGGATTTTTAAAATGTTGTATATTTATCGAGTTATTGAGAAAAAACTAATTTGGCGATGAATCCGTGTCGTCCTTTTTTACCTCGCATATGAAAGACGGGCGTGAGTGTGAAGAGAGAACGACGATGTTTGATTTTTTGGGTTAGTCGCCCCCTTAATTAAGGTGAGGAGTGTTAAAGTGAAGTGTGGAGCATAATATCACGTACGACTAAGGGTCAATTCAGACCGCAACGCGACGCGTAGATGCATTTCTAAATGTGTATGGATTTGACAGATTTGTAATACGTCTCACGGTCACAAAATCAGTTAGGGCCGGGACACAAAAACACGGCACGGCGCCGTACGGCGTCGTACGGCGTTATACGGCGTCGTATGTCGCCGTACGGTGCCGCGCCGTGACAATTCACGGCGCGCGTCGGAAAAAACTACTGCACGGCTCCGTACGGCGTCGTACGACGTCGCGTCGTAGAAACTCATCTTGAATTTCTATGTGAGTTTCTACGGCACGACGTCGTACGACGCCGTACGGCGCAGTGCAGTAGTTTTTTACGACGCGCGCCGTGAATTGTCACGGCGCGGCACCGTACGGCGACGTACGACGCCGTACGGCGCCGTGCCGTGTTTTTGTGTCCCGGCCCTTAGACCGTGCAAATTTAGAAATGTACCTACGCGTCGCGTTGCGGTCTGAATTGACCCTTAGTCGTACGTGATGCGCTCCACACCTCACTTCATCATGTCTAACGGATTGTCTTACAATTAGGGGACCTAGTTTGGGGCTTTTTGACTGTCCATTAAGACCATAATACATCATATACATTTTATAGGTTACTAGATGACGTCAGCAAAAACGTTGCACCAAAATTCGTTTATCTCGTGGAAACCGTACATTTTTCCGCATTAAAAATTATCCTACGTCCTTTCCCGTCTCTCAAAGTATACCCGTAACGTATTTCATTAAAATCGCTTCCGCCTTTTAACCGAGAGGCAACAGACACGTACTTGGCATTTATAATATTAGTAAGGATTATCAAGCAAGTTTTTTTTATATTCACCCAAATCGATGCAGCCATTTCGGAGGCAACAAACAAGACCAGATTTTTTAATAAAACTAGCTGACCCGGCAAATGTTGTTTTTAACCGACTTCCAAAAAACGATATTTTTTTTAATATTTTTTTATTTTTATTTTTGTATGTTCAACGATTACTCCGCCGTTTGTGAACCGATTTTCGAAATTTTTGTTTTGTTGTATTAGGTTTCACTCTAATTTGGTACCATGTTCACAAAAGTGGTGACCTGATGATGGGATCCATGAGTAATCGAGGGAACTCCTCGAAATTTATATGGAAACATATGGTGATTTTAGTTTTATGAGAAGCATCCTAAGCATATGCTACCAAAACGGAAGATTTTGCACCAAGATATACTATGGTTCCGAAGATACTAAGAGAACTCCGGATTCTTTATAGATACAAGTTTGGGGGTTTGGGCGTTGTTTTAAGAGCTGAAAGCATACGCCACTATATTCATCATGATCATCATCATTACCACGTCAGGGTCACCAATGTCACCAAAATTGAACGTAACAAAATATTCAACCTTATCTCTAGAGCGTAAGGCACACATTTGACATTACTTCTGAGAAGTAAGTTGCTTCGATAATACAAGTAACATGCTAGTGCACTGTCGCACTTACATATCGCGGCCACGGGCGGCCTTAGACTTCTCCAGCGATATTATGTATTACAATAATAAAGATAAAGTTTAAAATCATATGACACTGAAAGCCTCGCCGCTGCTAAAATTCCGGTTTGGCGCCGCCCTAGCACCACTTCGATTTTTTTTTAATGTATTGTTTATAAAATTATCTGCAGCCGATATTATATTTTGTAAGTGCGCCTGTTAACAAATTTTGATAGGAAAAATTATTTAATACTTTTTAGTTCATATTATAAGGATATTATTATTGTTTTACCTTGGAAGTCGGTTTTAATTTTTTGTTAATTCCATATAAATTATACCTAGTATCAATATATAAAATAGATAAAAACCTATTCTCAGACCTAACTAACATACAAAATTTCATTAAAATCGGTGTAGCCGGTTTACGAGGAGTTCGCCCACAAACACTGTGACACGAGAATTTTATATACAAGATTACATAAAGCCACGGTAAATATTTCCAAGCCTTCTTTTATGAGGAAAATATGAAACAAATACAAGTAGTACGAGACACAATATTGGCTGAAACTTTATTTCGGACCTCGAAGACGCTCTTACCCGTAACTCAATACAGAAGGTCAAATTAGATTCCGTGAGTTCGGGTAACAGAATATGGATTTACTAGCCCTGACCACTTACCTACATATAAGATACGAGAGAATCATACCAATATTCGGCTGGGTTTAAAAGAAAAATGACGTATTTAAGATAATATTTAAGAAGGGAGAACGTGAGACGTCCATTTTTTATAGAATAATGGTACAAACGAGCAAGTGGGTCAGCTTATGGAAAGCTACTACCGTCGCCCATGGACACTCGCAACATTAGAAGAGCTGCAGGTGCTTGCTGACCCGTCCATATGGCACAAAAGATTTTTTTCATCAATTTTAAATTGTAATATTATTATCAATGCAAAAGTGTACCTATCTTTCCATATTGATCGGTCAGTTACAATATTGGTTCGTTACTTCTTTGCACTCAATTCGCTGAACCGATTTAAATCAAAGTGTGGACATAATTTGAGTGTCGAGACAGGACATAAGATGACTTTTTTGTCTAAAAAAGTAGGATTACGTGACAAAATAATTTGGACAAAGTAGTAATTATTGGAGACATCTAGAAAATCTCGGGCATCGTACGGATCCGGAACTGTGGAATGTACTTTCCATCACTTAGTGCTTATAATACTTCCAACACTCAATGTACTTCATGACCGTACGTACGTATTAGTTAAAGTTGTTTTCGATTAATAATATACAAACTTACATTCACATTAATAACATTAAGTAGGGATAGACAGAACAATCATGGTGGTATCAGCCTGTGATGATCCTATGTTTACCCTCGCTAATCTGTGTAATTGAGCATCGCATAATGGGGAGAGCATGGGGGAACGAATTATAGCTCGTTGTATGTATTATGGCCGACTTTTGACAGTTTATCTATTCAACAGCATTGTTCAATGTTGTGACGTGAAAATCGAAAGAGTTGTTGAAGAGATAAATCAAATCTAATAAAAGAAAATACAGAAAAATGTCACCCTTTATTAGGGTTCCGTAGTCAACAAGGAAGCCTTATAGTTACCGTCTGTCCGTCTGTCTGTCTGTCTGTCCGCGGTTTTGCTCAGAGACTACAACGCTGTTATTTGGTATGAATGCACATGTAATGATGCCAACAAAATGGTACATGAAATCTTTAAAAAAAATATGGTACCTTCCCTCACATCAAGCGGGTATGAATTTTTTTTCGTGTCCACCCCATCGTTTTGGGTGTCGTTGGATAGGTTTTTTAAAAATATTATGAGTATTCATAGATCATTTTCCGATTTAGGGATCCGTTTGTGAAATATTAAGTTTTAAAGTGAAAAAAATCGTTAGAGTCCAGTGTCCCCCCCTTCTAGCAGCTAAACGGTTGCTTCTGGAAATGTGAAAAAATTCACGGGAGTAGGAAACATGATGAATTTAAAAGGAAAACTATCACGGCTAAGAAGACTTCATAAGTTATTGAGTAATAGTCGATCAAGTAAAAAAATATATTCAGTGAAGTATAAAGGAACTTTTCGTTCAAATTCCTTTGAAAGTAACTGAGATGATGTTGTTAGTAGTGTAAAACATCGTATAAATGTACATTCATTGACTATACAAAAATTTTAAAAAACTAGCGGTACTATGGAATCCTATATTGCGCGTGGCCCGACACACACTTGGCCTGTTTTTTTTAATGTACACCTGATATTATTTTAAATCTTTTGATATTATCATTGTAAGAAATGGAAACGTAAGAAAAGTACTATACTATTATTTTAAACTAACTTTATTGAATCTTTAGAAGCACAAACTTTGGATAAATACGGCAATAATTCCACTGTAAGATACAAAACGCTTAAGGGGCCGGGCTACCCTCGAAATTCTCATACATAATATGTAATACCAAAATCATTTTGTCATACGAAAATATTTAAAATATTTGAGTTATTTTTCAGCTTAAAATAGTAATTACCTAGGTTCCTGAACAAAAATTAACTTAATATTTAAACACAAAAAAAAATTTTGTGTATAAATTTTTTTTACTAAATTTACTACTAAATATTTAAACACTAAAAAATAGAGTAAAACACTAAAAATATATATACATAAATAGTAAATTTACTACAAAATATTTAAATACTAAAAAATATTTTTTAGAGTTCAAATATTTTGTAGTAAATTTAATATTTATTCATATATTTTTTCAAAATATTTAAACACTAAAAAAAATATTTTTGTGTATAAACACAAAAATAATATTATGTATGTATGAGAATTTCGAGGGTAACCCGGGCTCTTAACAATTCGCTGGACACGCTAAAATATGATTTATACAGCTGTTATTAAGATCGTAGCGATAAATCATTGAACAAAACGCAACGGCGACGTTTTTTGTGACTTCTATATTGGTCGATCATGAAATATGTATTAGCAAAAACTTTCCTCGTAAGTTGGAAATTGTTTCGCCTGATGACATGTGATTCAATCTAGTTTTTGTTAGAGAAATAGGGAATGTATTTTTGTCCTCTTTAGTTGAGTTATCAGTGGTAACGACGGCAAATATTGAAAAAAGTATTTAAATATATATAATATAGGGTATTTTAGAAAGCGGTAATTATAATATATAATATCTATGGCCGCTTCACACCACGTCAGTCTGGCCCTGTGGTAAGTACCTAAAGGACTTGTGTTATAGGTACCAGACAACGGAAATATATTTAATACTTTTATACTGTACATATATTTAAGATTTTTATTATATAATTCACATATTTAATACACATCCATGACCCAGGAACTTCGAAAACTTTTTGTTCCGTCGGCGGGATTCGAACCCGCAAGCCCCGGCTTGAGCTACCAACGCGCTCACCACTGAGCCACAGAGGTCGTCAAGATTTGATTTCTGAGTGTCTAAAATCTAAATAATATTAGCTACACTTGTCTAATGTCAAATTTTATACATTACTGGCTGTCCCGGTGAACTTCGTGTCATTTAAAAACCTTCCCTGGACTACTACGAATATTTTAAGACTAAATTAAGCCCAATCCATTCAGCCGTTTTTGAGTTTTAGCGCGACTAACACATTTGAAAATCCATTTTTATATATAAGACTAGCTGTCCCGGTGAACTTCGTGTCACTTTAAAACCTTCCCTGGACTTCTACGAATATTTTAAGACTAAAATCAGCCTAATCCGCTCAGCCGTTTTCGAGTTTTAGCGCGACTAACACATTTGAAAATCCATTTTTATATATAAGAGATATAGACTAGCTGACCCCTAAACTACTCGTAACAACATAATATTATGCATATGTACCAATTTTTGACAACTCAAAGTCAGAAATAGCAACTTGTCTGTGCTTTGAAATATCTTCATTTGAGGCTCTAATCACTCAGTTATTTCCAAGTTCAGGCCTTATAGCTTTTAGCAGCTTGTTTATAAAGTGCATTGACCTCAATGAGTATCAGCCAACTCAGCAATGGCCGCTAATCAAGTGAGTACTGTTTGGTCTCCGGTCAATTTGCTATTCTATTTAGCTGTTATCTGAAAGGGATTGGCTGATGACGGACAGACAGATCACAGAGCTCAACAATTGTGCATTAGTAATTACTATTGGCATGATCTTTGACGTGCTAATGAGGTTTGATAGGATAGAATAGAGATAGGATCATAAATTATTCGCTGTGTTGTCATCTCCGAAACGGGTGGGCCGATTTTGATGCTTATCGGATACGTCTGAAAATCGGCCAACACTTTTTATACTCGAAATATTGTTGTAGATAACACAGCATATATATACCTATTTTTGATCAGGTCAGATGACCTGATGCTTATATAAATATTTTGAGTGATCCAAAAAAAGCACAACTTTTTATGTAAAAAAAATTCACTTAGAAACAGCGTTACCAAGTCTTTGAAGTAATTTCAAGATAACGAACACAAAAACAGTCTCGAAAACATCCCACTTTATCTTTTACACAAAATCTCACAAAAGATAACGCAAAGAATTCGTTAATAAAGGCATTCAATTAATTGAAGATACGCAGGTTCAAAGTAGAGTTTTCTTTTATGTAAATAACTCGAAAGTAAATTCTTAGCTTATTTAATATAATTAGTTTATTAAGCGTCACAAAAATTTGTTAAAAATCGATTTATTTGTCCATCCATACTAATATTATAAATGCGAAAGTGTGTCTGTCTGTTTGTCTGTCTGTCTGTCTGTTTGTTACCTCTTCACGCCCAAACCGCTGAACCGATTTTGCTGAAATTTGGCATGGAGATACCTTGAGTCCCGGGAAAGGACATAGGATACTTTTTATCCCGGAAAAATGTACGGTCCCTGCGCCATAAACTAATTTTGGCGCAACGGAGTTGCGGGCATCATCTAGTAAAGTATATTTAATCGCTTTCAAAGAGTTTAAAGCATTATGATGGTAGTACTTATTTTTTTAATGAATACTTTAAGTATTGTTTTATTTATTTCCTACCGCTTAGGTTTATTTTACCAATAGTTCTGGACTGTAGCTAAAAAAAAAAACTAAAACCAAAAACCTATCGGAAGAGTGAGAAACATAGGAGGTGCACTATATGTCATTGTCATATTAAGTAACTATTATAGTGCAAGTTTTGGATGTGTAACGCTAGTTGGCAGCGCCATCTCTTATAAGGTTCTATAGGTGGCAGCACATGCCAAGTAAAAAAAGTTGGATTGGCGACACCAGTCTAAAGCCCTATCTTCTCAAGTAACCTAAAGAAGTATCGTTGTTGTAAAATGGTTGGATAAATAAAGGCGCCAGAGAAGTTACTCAGTAAATCATGATGTGAAACAGTTTTCACGGCGCAGTATCACCTTACAAGCAGCGGTCGTGCAGAAACCAGCGTGTACAAAACAAGCGTTAAGAAGTATACAACCTTATTACTCAGTGATAAAGTTCAAAAGTATCAAAGCTAGTGTTTGTGCAAACAACTTTATTCAAGTGTTTATTTGCATGTTACACCGAGGTAACACCATCGCACGTGGTACAGGTTACTGTGACAAACTGAATTATTAAGTTGTTAGTTGTAACGCAGTGAAAAAAGATATTAGGAGGACGTTAAACAGTCTTACACATAATGATTTATTTCGAAACCGGTCGTGTAATTTGTTAAAAGTTATAATAATAACTTAATATAGTGGAAAAAGTGCAAGAAAAGTGTTTTTATTAGTGTTCAAAAAATATATTAAGATGTTAAAAAAAGTGAATATTTTTATAGCCAATGCTGTTCCACAACTAGGAAAAGGCCTATCCCAAGAACATCCAATCCTGACGCTTAAGCACTCCCAAGTCCAAGATTCCTATGTATTTAGAACATCTTTTTCGAAGTGAAAGGTGGAAAATAGTGCAAACGAGAGAGAAGCCATATTATTTCGTTGAGCACATGGTAGTTTGTGTCTTTGGAATGCCAGATGAGTTGCAGCGACGTACAACGTCATAAGGCAGTAACAACACTTCCTCTGTTTCTATAATAATAATAATATCTATGAACGCTTCACATCACGTCAGTCTGGTCCCATGGTAAGTAACTGAAGGACTTGATTTATGGACTTGATTTATTTAATACTTGTATACTAAACATGATATTAAAGATTTTTATTATATGATACACATATCATTTGATACACATCCATGACCCAGGAACATTGAAAACTTTTTGTTCCGTAGGCGGGATTCGAACCCGCGACCCCCGGTTTGAGCGCTGACAAGACGCCCAGCCACAGAAGTCGTCAGTTCAGATTCTATAGTATCGTTATAACAATACTCAAAGCCTCAAATTTATCATCAAAGCCATTTTAGTAATTTTGTCTTTGTCGTCGTTTAAATTTATTAAAAGCAGGCGAATCACTTCTATCTTTAGTATATATTAGAAGTTTAATATTTCTATCATATTATTATCATGAACACTTGTAAATTAAATACTTCTAAGTTAAATACTTTAATACCTCTATTTAGTTCCATTATTTAGGTATTAACTTTTCTCGCCCTTTTGTGTTCTCAATCGTGTAAATGGCCGTCAGAGGCAGACTATCCTAAAACAACATTCCATTGTATGGTTAGCCGTATTTTGTGCTTAACGTATAACATGTCACGGAGTATTGATCTATTATTATTTGGTATAACGAAAGGTCACTAAAAGTGTAGTGCGTTATAAATATAGATTAAAACTTTGTAGCTTTGCATTAAGCGCTTATTCCACTTATCCTAGCTAGGTTCCTAGGTTCCTAGCTAGGATCCTAGCTTTCTAAATGTTATTCCACGTGACTAAATCGGAAACGATTTAGGATCCTAGCTAGGATCCTAAATCGTTTCCGATTTAGTGTGAATAAGCGCTTTAGCCCTCCACTAACTATGTCGTAGTATAAATCAACTACGATAACATGGCGCGCCCCTCCAAAATTCAAAACGTTTGAAGTGCGTTATCTAAACGTTTAAGTGCGTTGTCTTGCGCGGTAGGCTAGTTATGATTAGTCGACCAACAAATCTTGGTAATAAGTGACATTAACTGAAATATTACGTGTACTGTGATTGGTTGAATACTTACTACATACAAACTCTTTCATAAGGATGTGACTGCACACATTGAAACAGTCATTTGGAGGGGCGTGCCATGTTATCGTAGTTGATCTCTACACCTACACTTCGTAGCATGCGTAGCATTACTCGCATATTAGTGTAGCGCTTCGCCATGTCGACTACGTAGCACGTCCTACAGTAATATGAAACATACAGTACGTAATAATATACTTACAACGTAGTTCACACAAAACCCATAACGTATTTTTATTTTTAATGAAATTAGGGGGCAAACGAGCAAACGGGTCACCTGATGGAAAGCAACTTTCGACGCCCATGGACACTCGCAGCATCAGAAGAGCTGCAGGTGCGTTGCCGGCCTTTTAAGAGGGAATATGGTAATAGGGGAGGGTAGGGATGGGAAGGGAAGGGAATAGGGGAGAGAAGGGAAGGGAATAGGGTAGGGGATTGGGCCACTCACCCACTCGGCGAAACACAGCGCAAGCGCCGTTTTACGCCGGTTTTATGTGAGAACGTGGTATTTCTCCGGTCGAGCCGGCCCATTCCTGCCGAAGCATGGCTCTCCCACGTATAAAATATTCAGACAACGCTTACAGAAACAGATAGTGATTTCATATAATTCTATGAACATAATAACTTCAATATTTTTACAGCACTTTCAAAGTGAAAGAATATAATATTGTCCTTTTAAAACGCTAATGTACTAGTGTAATTGCTGGAGCGAACACTTTAGTCTTAATAGACCGTTGACAGAACAAATCGCGTCCATTACCGCCGCCGTGCGCCGTGATGGCGCTACGATTTGCAGTTATTAGGGTCAGTTCATATTGCTACGTGACGAAAAGATGCGATGCAATTTAAAATTGAAATAGGCAGCCCAACACCACTCAGAAGTCTATCAATTCAATGTTTTTGTGCGTATAAAGCTTAGTTGAAATGGCTCATTTAATTCATCTCCTCCTCACGTTGCAGTGTGACTGATCCTAACAAGTTATTACCGACTATTCCTATCTACTCATTTTCCGACTTTTTGTTGAATTATTTGTTCTAAGACTTTGTCCAACTTAAGCATTTATACCATCATTGTAATCAGAGTCCAAAAACGATTGCGTCATTTATTACTTAAGGATATAAAAATTTTAATGATACTTTTTTGTATATTTTATACATTTTTGTCGAGTGTTAAAGTAACAATTTAATGAGGGGTACAAGTGACACGGAAAGATCTCGAAAGTTTGAACGAGGGCGAGAATTTACAGAGTCCGGAGTTGGGCCAATTACGGCCCTACCCCCAAACTCTCAACTGCAATTGTGGCTAAAATTATACGAATTTTTGGCGAACTTCTTATCACATTAATTCCGTTATTTAATTTCAGATAAGTGAAATATCATTTTAATTTTTGGATTGCATGCTCCGAGTTTTGGGAATATTTAAATTAAATAATTTATAAATTCAAAATTAATATTAATGTTAATATCCTCGTAATATTTACGTCGCGTGGACGCAAAAACTACAACACTTTATCTACAAAAAGTAATTTCAGTAAAATATAATGTTCGAGGCAGACATGCGTGGCACGGACAGACATACAATCAAAATTAAAAATTTAAATGGAAGATCATTGGGAATCGCGTGCGCTTTGTCGTGTATGAAACGTGTATGAATAAATAATGCAATGCAAACATGCACAACGGCGATATATTCATTTATATCCTGATTTTAACCGACACCGAAAGGGCAGTATTACTTTTTCAACTTCACGTTTTGCACACAAATTTTGCATTGCATTTTTGTGTCATCGTAGTATTAAATCCGTCAAGCTGGGTCATCATATTTTGTAGTATAACTTTTTTATACATTTTATTATATCGTAACTCTTGTTCTGAACTTATTATATCGTAAATCTTATATCGTTTTATACATTTTATTATATCGTAAATCTTGTTGTTAGTTGTCAAGAAAACAATGAAATTAAAGATGCATAATAATAATAAATTATTCTATCCTCTTACCTTAAAATCTATTGCGGTCGCTTTCAGATACACCAATTAATGAATTTCATGGAATGAACTTCGCGAAATTTGACAGATAATATTATATTAAGAGATTGTACAAAAACTTAGGGCCTGTTTCACCGTTCCTGATAAGGTGCCCGATAGGCTTATTTGACAGATTCTCCATACTCTATGTGTCAAGTTAAGTGGTGGATAGCCTTATCAGGAAGTGGTGAAACAGGCCCTTAATCAAATTAAAGGTAAGTAATCCTTTAGAGTCTTTGAGTGTGACAGTTACTTTGAGTGATCAAATTCTAGTTCAATACTTAAACACTTAACTTAAAATCAGTAATAGTTCCTGCCGCTCTCAGAGTTGAATATTAATTACTTAATTTTAGTTAAATGAAGATTTTGGAGATAAGTTCCATACATTATCTGTCAAACTCTTCATTAAATTGAAGTTTAAGCATCATTAATCCGTCGATCACCAATTCCTGGAAATCTTTTGTTATCGCGGCCCATATGGGCCTTACGGGGCTTGATGCGTTAAATTGTGTCTGAACCCTGAGTGCGGCCGTAGGAGTTATATTATCACATCGCAAAAATATATCAAACTTTGCCACGATATTATACTTTTGAAGCGATTGAAAACGTTTTATCTGTAATAACACATCGCAGGCACTCACACATACACATAGATTTAACACGTACGTGCTTTATTGTAATTGCTTTGGCGTGTTAAATCTAGGTTTTTACTACAGTATTGATTGATTCTTTTATATTATGTAAATGCTGCATTTTTATAGTATTCCAGTTAAACTTTGACCTTTTTCCCTCCCACCCTCAAAGGTGCAGGTTTATAAAATCACTTCTAAGTCGATGCCCACCACAAAGAATCCAGAACTTCCTAATTATTATTAGGACGTTTTTTATTATGTATTTTTTTATTCTAATGATAAAAGTGTAGAGGACTTTTAAAATAGTAAATTATTTATACCTTGAACTATGTGTACCTGTATGTGAAAGATTTATCATTATTAAAAAGTAAACTGAAGCTCTTGTAATTTAAAATTGAAACACTTCGTCAAATTCTCCTGATTGCCTACTCATTATCTTGATACTGATTCTGATACTTGACGAAATCCAAAATATCCTCCGATCTGACATCATTATCCAAATGGCGCATCATTATTTGCCGAAAGTTTTTTGTTTAGACGAATTTAATTGGGAATATTATCCTGATTGGCTCAAACAAACGTGGAAACCCCGCGGGTACGTCACTAATTGGGATCGCTTTGGGGAATTTCATTATTTGGGACATTTTTTTTTTTCGCTGATAGAACCGTTATTGGTTTTGGATTTATTCAGTTCATGGTATAATTAATTTGACTAATTTAGAAAATAATTATGTTGAAAGCCTATTTTTCTATAAATGACTTATAAAATATAATATTAAAGAATATCTTTAATATTATATTACAACTTAATCATATTAATAGTATAAAATATATTATATTTCAAACAACGCAACACTATAATTAGTGTTGCGTTGTTTTCACACATAAAATACTGTACTAAATTCAATATTTATTATTCTAATTAATTATTGTTGGACATTAAGGGCCCTCTCTCCCTAAATTAGCAGGTCGATTGTCTGTCAGTGCGAATATCGACGTAATTGCATTAAAAATATGAATGTTTCATAACAGCGCGCCTTGTACGGTGGCGGTTACGACGCTCGCCGCGTCCGGTCCATGATAGGGCGAAATAGGAGAAAAAACCTTTTTAAGGTGACGCCGCGTTAAAGTAAGAAACCGTGTTGGATATGTTTTAGATTGCTTGTTTTCTATGAGAGGCCGAGCCGGTCTCTCATAGAAAACAAGCAATGGAACAGCAAAAAATGGAAAGGGCATAAGCAACAAAATGGTTTTTGTCGCGTAATTTAAAAACCATAAATACATTTCATATAAGCTATGCACATATTAAAGTGTATGCTTCAACCAATTTATGTACAAATTTTGGAACCTTAAATCACTCTCCTCTGTTGGAAAAATAGGAATCCCTTTTTTTACAGAGGTCTTTTCGATTGATAATTCTGTGTTATAAAAGTTGTCCAATCGTGTTATGCTATGGGCAATTCAAAGACAAAGACATGATGAATACTGACAATGAACTTTAGTTTCTTAGCTTTAGTCATTGCTGAGAAAAATCGGCATCGCTACAGCCAAATTATCAAGGCGTCGCCTTAAGGCATAATATAATACATATTTCAAAAAAGTAAAAAAACCAAATTATTAACGTATGTATTGCAACGCAGTAGATATTTTTTATATATTCTTTTGATAAATAATGAAGGAGTAAAGTGGTTTCATTCAACGATTTGGAGGTGATTTGGTTTTTTCATTTCTTTATTATGTGATACCGAAATATGGCAAAACCAAATTACGTATCATATCATGTAGATTACTAATTATTTTTTTCAGATATAATTTCTCTGTTAATGCCGATGAAAAGTTGTTTCATCTGTACGCTTTTTTCTAAAGAGCAGCCTTTAATTAGAATAATGGGTAACAAAGAAACGGATTATTTAATATTTCATACCTCAATATCTATACACTAATAATTTTCTACCTACTTTGATGAAATTTTTATGTACTTTCGAGTGGGTTCGAGTATCAAAAATTATTTGAAGTCACAATTCGGTCAAATATATAATACTTATTTCAAAAAGTATGAAGTATCCATTTCAGAATTTCGCTTAGCACGGTCACCAAAAAAATGGTTTCTTTCTACTGTAGAATAGACAAAGTGACAGATATACAAATCTGCCATTTTGTCAGAAATCTGCCATTTTGTCACTAAAATCTGTAAGTATGTCTATTCTTTTCCATTTCACAAGCTGTCACGCTAATAGTCTGCAGTCAATGTCTGTCGGGTCGTTGAACAAATTCGCGGGTAATACCTATACGTGAGAGGATTCACCAACCATTAGTGAAATTAGTGTGTACAAAGGCGCGGCGGATTATTGCTGATCGCCGAACAAACATACCCTGCCCACCGATCGGTTAACATTAGGCGTTTTAGTGACGAAAATCGTGACAAAGACTTGCTAACGCGTATCTTACTATCTGACCCGGCAAACTTACCCTGCTTAGGCATGGTAATAGTTCAAACTTTTTTATCAAACTTATCGTTCAACAGTTTTTGCGTATAGAAATAAAGAATGAAGAGAACTCAATCTAAATATAGAATAAGAAAACCTTTACCTATTAAACTTGTATGTATGAAAGAAATAAGGCGTAACACATCAGTCATAATAAAAGAAAAACACAAAGAAAGTAGACGGGTAGTTCGCGCCATATTTTACTGATTTAACAAACACTTAGCTTTCAAACAACGCGAAAAGAAAAATTTGTCTTGCGAATGTATCGGAGTTTTGTAAGCAAATTTCACCCCTCGTCAGGGATTTCACACGAAACTGCGGTGTCGCATAGGAAAAACGCACGACTCGTCCAAATATGTGTTGTGATTGCAAAGAATCGGGCAATTTTTTTAGAGCTCACACGAACACATAATTAATATTTATTTCCTATACATAAAATGTACTAATAATAATAATAATTAAAGAATAGAACTCATATCTTACTTTATATTATATAATCAGTATCGGCTAATGATAAAGTATATTCACTATTACACAAAACAAAAATGGTAATAATGTAAATAAAGTAAAACGACATACCCATATTTGTTTAACTATAGTTATTATAGCTAAACAAATATGGGTATGTCGTTATGTTTATCAATTATCTATAAGTATATAACCGTTAGCGCACAAACCGCGAAACCCATATGGACAAAATTCTATTAGACAATTATTTGGATCTCTGTTTTTGATTGATGAATAATGATCTGATCTAAAATTGTATCTGTAGAAAGTATAAAGAATAGTTTTTATTGTTGCACAATGTAGGAAGTTGCGGCAACATCTAGTAAGCATAATATAAGCGGAAACTAAAACGTCGCGACGCCGTGTTCTGCGATTCGCGGCTCCGTGTTCAAGCCCATAACATAATATTTACCCTGTCACGTCAATATGTAATTCGAATTTTATCGTTTTTGCTCGAAAATATACGGAAAATATACTCATTCAACAAACGACAACGCTAATTTTATTTCAAGAGCTCGTAACATTTTTATATTTATGTCACAATGTTAAGGATTTGCTTTTCTAATATTTATATACATAAATATTGTAATAAAATACCTGTTTGTTCGCTTTAAAATTAAAGAGGAACAGTAAAAGGAAATAGACTATTTTCAAAAGTTGCCAAGTGTACTAAGATAATATTTTGCGTGTTGAATCATTTAGACTTATTGATTTACATAATACTTAAAGTACATATGAGCCTTCAGTCCGTTCAGGAATTAAATCTGTTTTTGATGAAATAAGTCCAATACTTTCAGTGATTTGAGCTGTGTTTCGATTTGAACATTTTGTAAAGCGTGTTTTCTTATTCTATAATTTTCTTTAACACGTTTTCAACCGGCTTCTCCCACAAATCATCACATTAAGATACGTTAAAGACCCACAATCACTTACCAACTTCATTTCAGCTAAGTAGAGTTATTAGCGATAACGATGTCATTATAATACTTTCTTTTGTCACTTTATTAGGCCATTACGGAAGTTTTCGCGCAATCTTAGCCCCTTTAACGTCGTGGTACGGTTCAATATTGCGTAGCCGTGGTTTTGAATAAAAATTTGCATCACAATCGAACACGCATGATGACTTTACATTTTCGCACAGCGTGTAAGTAGATGTTAATGTATATTTTAGATTATTGTGTTGGTACAATGTAAAATTATTATGATCCTGTATCATTTACTTCCTTACTTAATATAATAATATAAATGAGAATGTGACTTTGTGTCTGTCTATTATAATATCTTCATGATTAAATGGTTGAATGGATTTAGATGATTATGAAAATGATTTGAAAAACGGTAAAGGATATAGTTTTTTTGTCAGATTTTACAGATAAGGGGTCGACTGAAGTAAAATAGATGATCTTATAATTCATTTGTATACTTGACAATAAGCTACGAATTGTTTCATTTTTTAAACATATATACTGATTAGTGAATCATATTTGTGACGCGAGGGTCTGTACTAGCGAAAACGCTTATGAATTAGTTTCTTCTTTAACTTTTCACAAGTTAATACGAGTCTTGTATATATTATACTGGCTGACCCGGCAAATGTTGTTTTACCGTATAAAATATTTCTAGTATCAATATAAAAGTACATAAAAACCTATTCTCAGACTTAACGAATATACATACACATTAAAATCGGTTGACCCGCTTTGGAGGAGCTCGCGCACAAACACTGTGACACGAGAATTTTATATACAGGGTGCAATTAAACCTTCCTGCCAAATTTTGATATATTGATCCTTGTCAAAAATAAAAATACACGTATTTTTTCTTTTATAGTCACTCAGTACTAAAATGTTGAGAAATAGCTTCCGAAAGTTATCCTAAAAAACACTGCAATTAATAGACACGATGCGTCGGCCGAGCGTGACATGCCCCCGCGCGCGCGCCTCATCCCGCGCACCCCCTCTCAATCGCCCGCACCGCGGAGTGACCGTTCTGCAACGATTTTAAATGGGATAAAATATGTCATTGAAAAAAAATAACACCCAATTTTTTTTGGTTAAATGGACTCTCCTAATGATACCTGAGCCCTGGAAAAAATTTGGCAGGAAGGTTTAATTGCACCCTGTATTGATCTTTAGGGCTTAGCTGTACAACTGTGCAGTTCAGCCCTAAAGACGTAACAACATCATTTCGTGTGGTTTCGTGTTACCCACAAAAGACGTCGGTTATGTCGTCGTTATATATTATTTTATGTATTCCGTTTATAATTCGTAACACGTGTAATCTGCGACAGTCATTAGCGGTTACAAAGTAATGTTATTAAGACGAAAGGACGAAAATGTGGATAACGAAATATTGCGGTGTGCTTCAAGTTATAAGATGTAGCGATTTGCAATTACAATACAACAACACCTTCTTGTACACCAAAAAAATACAAAATGAAACAGTTTTACTTAAGACAACATATTTCAGATGATGCACAAAAGGCGAACTTATTGCTAACAAGCAATTTGGTAGAAATTGCTTGTTAATCAACCTTTTGTTTATTTGATTGATAACAGATTGAAAGCATCGTGTAGGTGTACAAACCTAATTATTAACAGAGAAAAGGTTACATGTTGTTAACAATTAACTTAATAAAATAAAGAGAATCAATAATAATATAGAAACAAATTTATGTCTTATTTAAGAAATGGTGTCTTAGCTTATTTTTTAAAATATTATTCGTATTCAGCGCGACGAATTTCCAGTGGCAGTGAGTTCCAAATTACTGCAGCATGAACAGTAAAGGATATTCAATTATTATGTTGAATATATTATACAAATGGCGTATTATCTCATTTATTTAACCAACTTTATGCTGAATAAGTTTTATTCAATTAAGTAATATCTAGTAAACTACAAAATTAATATTTTGAATGTTTTTTTTGTTCTTTCTTATTTTTTATTGTTTCTAAATGCCTTATTTTTTTTAATTTCAACTAAATAAGTACTATTACTTATTCAGTTGAAAATTAAAAAATATATTATCTATATACTACTGCTCGTATTTAACACTTAAATATTTAATAATTGAACCAATAGTACTTCAAATATATATTTGTATGCAGAATTTTATAACATTTTATTCTTATTCAATAAGACTTAAAGATGAATGAACGCTACTTTAATTTTGAACTACAACCGCTATACGCAAAATCTCAACCCACATTAAACTCCTTAATATATTGTAACTTAAGCCAAGACACAACATCTTATAACTTAGGCCAGAAACCACGCAACATCCTTATAACTTATGCCCCGGCCAGGAGGGTTGTCATAGAGCATTACACGACCCCGACGCATGTTATCTTGTTTAGTCAGACACGACGTATTCGATTACGGACGTAGCGACACGTTATTAATATACTGTTATTTCGGCACTATGTTCCTTAGATGAAACGGGATATAAGGAGATGGAATTGTATATTATTGTACGCGTTAAGATATATGAAGTACTAAATATATTTTTCTTTCATATAAGGGCCAACCCACACGTACCACAACCACACCGCGTGGTCGGGCGTATATTTCGTATTGTAAATGAACTGGACCATTCACACGTACCACATTTTGCAGTCGTTGTCGACCACTTGTCAGATAACTTGTCAGACGCAACCACGGCCGACCACATCTCAACCACGTCGCAACTACGTCGAAACCACATCACAACCACAACGTTGCGTCGATGCAACGACAGTGTGCGCATACCACCTGCGTTCTCCCCCCCCCCCCCCCCCTCCATTTCATTGACTTTCGTACGTAACCACATCGCAACCACTGGCGACAACGCAACTACAAAATGCTGCAGCGACACCATTCACACGTAACTACCGCTCGACGACATTTTGTCGGTGCGATGTCGTGTGGGTTGGCCCTAAAAGCTAAAATCTAGTTACTAAAACACTTTCTTCTCCACTAATTTGCAACAATAAAAATAAAAAAATTAACTTTTTACGAAATTCCTCGAGCTTTTTTATGATATAGGCATTATGTACTATGTCCAAAGAAACTTACATTGTTATTACATAGTATTTAGTGAGAGGTACATGGTGCGTTAAAAGCATATAAAACATAGCAAACACCGTAATTTCTCTCTTTTTTTTATGAAATAAGGGGCAAACGAGCAAACGGGTCACCTGATGGAAAGCAACTTCCGTCGCCCATGGACACCCGCAGCATCAGAAGAGCTGCAGGTGCGTTGGCGGCCTTTAATGGAATAGGGTAATAGGGGAGGGAAGGGAAGGGAATAGGGTAGGGATTGGGCCTCCGGTAAACTCACTCACTCGGCGAAACACAGCGCAAGCGCTGTTTCACGCCGGTTTTCTGTGAGAACGTGGTATTTCTCCGGTCGAGCCGGCCCATTCGTGCCGAAGCATGGCTCTCCCAGGCAGTGAACCGTACGTAAGAAACAAATGAATTTTTATTCTAACAGCCTGTCCACGTTTTCCAACGTGGATTAATGTGATCATGATAGGCAAAAACAGAAGATCACTTACTAATTTTCACTTTCCCATTATCAAAGCCGATTGAATATACTCGTACTATGATGATTATAATATATCTTAAGGTGAATACTGAATGCCTTTATGTCTTCACTTTCATCTTATATATTTTCAGCTAAAGAAATTCTTATGATTTTAAGGTAAAATGAACAGTTTTACAACAGTGGAGCATTATGCGCGCGACAATGAATTTCTATGGAGGCCATATTGAAAGAACTTAGATGAAAACCATCGTTTTTGTAAAGGCTTTGTAATGTATGAAATTACTTGCCCAATCAGTCTTACCCGGATGTTATATTTGGATACCAGCTTTTTGTGTCAGAAAAGAGTAGATCTTCTTTATCTTCTTCTCGTATAAAAACTAGCGACTCGCCACGGCGTCGCACGGGTATAAAATATAAAGCCACTGAAAAAATTATTAACATCGATAGCCTATGATCCTTCACGTGGTCTACATCTTATCTGTGCCAAATAACATAAAAATTGCTCCAGTAGTTCGGGAGATAAGCCCTTTCAAATAATTTCCCCCGTTGATAAAATATTGCTTTAGACTTCCTCAATAAATGGGCTATCTAACACTGAAAGAATTTTTCAAATCGGACCAGTAGTTCCTGAGATTAGCGCGTTCAAGTTAGCCCTTTCAAATAATTTTCCCCGTTTTTCCCCATTTTCCTCTATTTCTTCGCTCCTATTAGTCTTAGCGTGATAAAATATAGCCTATAACCTTCCTCGATAAATGGGCTATCTAATACTGAAAGAATCATCAAAATCTGTTGCGTAGTTTTAAAGATTAAAGGGAACAAAGGGACATGAGGGAAAAAAAGTGACTTTGTTTTATAATAAGTACTAGCGACCCGCCCCGGCGTCGCATGGGTATAAAATATATAGCCACTGAAAAAATTATTAAAATCGATAGCCTATGATCCTTCACGTGGTCTACTTCTCATCTGTGCCAAATAAACTAAAAATTGCTTCAATAGTTCGCGAGATAAGCCCTTTTAAATAATTTCCTCCGTTTTTTCCACATTCTCCTATTAGTCTTAGACTGATAAAATATTATAGCCTATAGCCTTCCTCGATAAATGAGCTATCTAACGCTGAAAGAATCATCAAAATCTGTTGCGTAGTTTTAAAGATTAAAGGGAACAAGGGGACATAGGGAAAAAAAAGCCACTTTGTTTTATAATATTATGTAAAGATAGATGGATCTTCAAATGTGTTAGTCGCGCTAAAACTCGAAAACGGCTGAACCGATTGGGCTGATTTTAGTCTTAATATATTCGTAGAAGTCCAGGGAAGGTTTTAAAGTGACATAAAGTTCACCGGGACAGCTAGTCAGATTATAATTTATTATTAGTAGATCCAGTAAACGATTTTTTTTTGTCTTATACTCATGAACCTTTTTCAAAAATCTCTTCATAATAAATAAAAAAAAAAACTACATCAAAATTCGTTGCGTAGTCTTAAAATATAAAATTGTAATTTATTTGTAAAAGGGGCTCAAGGAATACTATTCTCCACAGTAGGCGTAATTTTGGCAGTTTAGTATAGGACCCTTGGCGCCCGAGATAACTAGCACTTGGCGGTTTTAACATTTTAACTAGATAACTAATATAACGAGATAACTAACACTTGAAGGTTTTTACGTTTTAACTGATATCCAAAAATGAGGACGCTCTGTGTTTGTGGATATTTTTATGACGTCACAAGCCTCGGAATGAACACATCCTGTGACTTTTGTTGGAGTAACTATAAATGATTGTTGCTGTACATGTCCTGCTACCGGTCGCTTATAGTTTCTGCACGATGTCTGGCTACCATACACGCTACGGTCTACCGGAGAAGTCCACCTGTGCAAGTATGCCTGCGCAGGTAAACCGGAATGATGTGTGCAGCTTTTTGAGCCTGCGGAGGCGACCGGCGGAAAATCGAAAACCAATTCTTTCGAGTAACACCTGTGCAGGCATAAGTGCACAGGTGACCTCTCCGGTAGACCGTAGCGTGTATGGTCACTATAAGAGGTGTGTATATAGGAGAACGTGCAGCAACCATAGCCTTCCAGCGTCTTAAATCTAGAACTTGTGCCGTATTATTTATTTGACATGTGCTGTCAGTTATAATTCCCCACATTCCCTATATAGACTAGGCGTGTGAAGTAAAAAATAGAATTCGTACAAAATAAATAGTAAAAAACATTCACAAGGCATTGTTTAGCGGCGCCCAATCAAATATATGAGACCTCCCGATCCGGTTTATTCGCGCGTGTGTAGAGCCCAAAGGGTTTTTACACAAAACTGCGATGTCGTGTATAAATGACATAATCCATACTAATATTATAAATGCGAAAGTGTGTCTGTCTGTCCGTCTGTTTGTCTGTACGCAGTACGCAGATAACTACTCCGCTCGCTTATCTTCGGCACTGACACAATCGAAATGTATACAAATTATACGCATACCGCTGCGCGTTATCCCAAAACGCTTTCTATAACTTCGTACATCGGGCGATCAGCGCGTACAGATGTGCGTAAGCGGTTAGTGTAATACTGAAATCGACCTGTAATGTCGTCGCAAAGAATGAGAGTTTTTGATAATATTCTGTTTGCCACCAGGTGCCACTATGTAGCCGGTCTATCGTGTCAAACTGCTGTAATATGTCACGATATAGCTGTCATGTGTCACGATAATAGGCCTATTTGACGCGATAGACCCTAAGGCCACGTTTCCACTGACGCGGAGCGGAGCGGAGAGGAGCTTAGCGGTGCCCGAATTGACCAATCGTGCTATTCCAGCGGAATGACAACGAAGCGGAGCGAAGATTTCGAGCACAGTAATTGGTCAATTTGGCACCGCTAAGCTCCTCTCCGCTCCGCTCCGCATTAGTGGAAACGCGGCCTTAGGCTACATAGCGGCACTTGGTGGTCAATAGAATATCAAAAACCCGTATTGAATTTCTTGGGGCAAATTTTCTTTTTTTTTTCAGAATACGCACCTATGTTTTACACAGCCCATGTATTATTTACCGTCATACTTTTGCACCGAGTCTTTTGTGTGCAAGCCCCTTAGTGTGCAAGCCTTTAAATAGCTCTATCGTGGTTTATTCTACCGTTCTAGTCGAGTTTAGAGGTCTTATATAAATAGTAAAGTTTTTCGCTCGCCCGCCAAACTTCGTGCAAATGTATGGCGTAAGTTTTATTTTATTCTGCGCTCTCTTATCATATGGCTCACTGGTGGAGCACATACTGCTTAAAGCCGGAGGTCGCGAGTTTGAATCCCGTAAAAAAGTTCGTCTAAATCGTGGATGTGTATTAAAAATGTATGTTATATAGTTTTCATCAGAATTAAAATGTTCAATAACTTTATGAAATGACTGATGTAATGAAAACTGACCAAGTTAGATCTAATCTAGTTTATGATCTCACATTATTTAAATAACATTAATTGTTATAGATATTCAATAAAGCAAATAAATAGACTCTATTATTTGTCCATAATGTTATTTGGTTCCTATACATACATATTTCGATTTTCCATGGAACTTGGCACTCATTTAGATCTCCATCCTTTTTACGGCTAAGTCCATAGACACAAATAATGTTTGTATGGAACTTGGCTTTCAATTTTTACATATTTTATGTTTTTTGTGTGATATCATTACTTTTTGTAAAGAAAACTTTCTGAGCAAGGGTAGACAGTAGACATTTTAATCTTTCCAGTTCAAACATACATACATAATGTTCGACTATATTCAATCGCAACCTTAAGGTGTTATTTCACCACTTCCCGACGAGTATCGGATATGCTATCCGTAACTTATCTGACAGATACTTCATCTATCAGATAAATAATTTATCTGATAGATGAAGTATCTATCAGATAACTCTTAACTGACAGATGCTTCATCTGTCAGATAAGTTGTGGATAGCCTATCTGAAATTAATCAGGAAGTGGGGAAATAGCCCCCAAGCCTTGTTGAGTATCAGACGAATAAAACAAAGAAAATTCAAGCGAATGGAAAAAGCAGCTACCATCAGGAGGCATTGGAATAATACGGTATAACACAAGTGTATTTCCAACCATTAACTATAGGGTACAGCTTATTGTGCGGAAGTAAAGAAGCTATTATTATAGCTGTCTAACAGACAGACAGACGGACGGACGGACGGACGGACGGACAGATGGACAGACGGACAGACGTATTAAAATAATTCTATGTCTATTCCCGGTACTCAAACTATATCTCCATACCAAATTTAAGAACAATCGGTACAATCAATTTGGGCTTGAAGAGGTAACAGACAGACAGACATACTTCATAAAGTCACCTTCTATTAATTTCCTAAAGTTTTTTCACTTCACAAATAAATATTTACGGAGAGCTCCCACACAATAAATGTGATTTTTGTGGCCTTTTTTGCTTAAAATCAATAATGGCAGCCGGTAGATACTTGGAAATTTCAAAAAATCTTTAATTATATTTTTATTTTCAAAATTATAATAAAAGCAAAATAAAATAAATATTTAATTTTGTATGGTCCTCCATACAAAAAACACAATTTTTGCCTAGTTTGGCTCTGTCCGACTCGCACTTGACCGATTTTTTTTGTTTTCTGATTTTTCCTCACGCTTTCACACAATTACCGAGCTGGATTCCAAATTTCAGCCTTCTAGGTCATCTGGAAGTGGGTTAGAATTTTGATCTATAGGTCAGTCAGTCAGTGATAAAAATGTAGATTTTCGGACGTTAATATCTTAATAACCGTTTGAGCTGTGCTTATGAAATTTAGAGCATGTAGTTATCTTGCAAGTCTCTATGTCAAATAGTTTCGGAATTATAAGAGGGTCAAAAGTACCTGCAAATGGTTCGTGTAATATTACACACGGTGCTGCTCGCCATTCTGTTATGCTGGAACTTGGCTTGACACTCTACCGCGTGTCACAAGACAATATTATTATATTATTATCATCCATACATCCATACTTAAAGGCGAATTTATCTGCTGTATGTCTGTCTGTCTATTACCTCTTCACGCCCAAACCGATGAACTGAAATTTGATAAGGAGATACTTTGAGTCCCGGAAAAGGACATAGAATTTTTCCGTGATCACGGAAAAATTTACAGTTCCGCGCAATAAATGCATTTTTGGGCGCAAAGAAGTTGCGGGCGTCATATAATTATGTCAGATGTTAATTAAAAAATAACAAGCATTAATTTTTAATAAAAAAGTAATAAAACAAAAATTTTACTCCATTTGTTCAATCGTTATAGTTCTATGGAAATAACAATGATACTGACGAAGTATAAACTAATATAAAATCGGTGCTCGTCGGCCATTGTAATTTGGCAGTTTAATGTTATTTCAGTTTCCAACAGAATCCAACTTTCGACACGTTTGTAATGAACGCAATGGCTAACGTATTACATTGCTATTGCTTTTGAATTTCCCATTTATGTGAATTTCGGATCTGCCTAGGGAGGGGCAAAGTCTATCGATATTTTTAATCGAATTCCACAAAAAAGGGGGAAGCGCCATTTGGATATTTTCATTTATTTTTACTTCATTTATATTGTGACTCATGGATTCATTCAATCATATTTGAGGCCTCTGTGATTCAGTAGCCCTTAACTTGGAGATCGTGGGTTCGATGTGTTTGACGAAAAAATGCGTCGGATGTAAAAATTTGGTCCTGTGCCTGAATATCGCTGCAGTCATCCGTTAATTTATCGGCTTAATCGCCATGAAAATATTTTGTATCTATATTTTAATTGGTACTTTAACTTGCGATATACAAACGTATGAACGGTCCATAAGGGGTGAGCTTAAAACTTTTTTGTAGCGGTCTTTTCAGGCTTATTGTAAGTTATGTTATTACGAAAGTTTGAAGAAAAAGAGAGTAAAAACTTTGAGCGCTAACAACATGCGTGTCTAATATAATTTTTTATTGTCGGCTCAACTTCAATTTCTACTTTTTTCCCTCTTAAAAACTTTAAATTATTGCTGTAATAATCTTGGCGTCTTATTTCCCTTTTTTCTTCCAAATGCGTTTAAAATTTAATGTAAATAAATTATTCTTTAAGCTAAAGCTAAAACCCGCAACTCCGTTGCGTAGAAATTTGTTTATCGTGCGGGAACCTCATATTTTTTTTATATAAAAGTGTTCTATGTCCTTTCCCGGGATTCAAAATATCTGCATACCAAATTTCACCAAAATAAGTTCAGCGGCTTAATGGTAAGGAGTTAACAGACAGGTACACTTTCGATTTATAATATTAGTATATAGATAATATTTTTAACCGACTTTAAAAAAAAGGAGGTTATCAATTTGACGCGTATGTATGTAATATTTTCAGAAATGCCCAGTTTTTGTATATGTTAATCTATGACAGCTTCTGAACAAATGTGCCAAATTTCAAAAGTGTATGTATGTATGTATGTATGTATGTATGTAATATTATGTATGTATGTATGTTTTTATATTTGTGCACGCATATCTCCGGAACCACAAGTCCGATTTTAGTGATTTTTTTATTTTACTAGGTATTATTCAAGTTAGGGAATACTACAAATTTCATCAAAATCGGTTCAGTAGTTTTTGAGATAGGGAATTTTAATTCTTAATTATGTACAAAAATTTGAAGTCGGTTTTATCTTTTTAGAATACTATTTTTATCGTAATAATCAGTCCATCCCTAGTTCACCAATCAACTGTTATTAACTTTCCTACAAATGTGTAATGTTTTTCTTTCGTTAGAACTATTAACTTTTATTTACGAAATGTTATTTTATTACAAATATGATTTACTTTTGATTGTAGATTCGTATAGTTTAAAACTGTTTGTTTGAAATAGTTTATATTATGTGTAGAAGTTTTAGTGCCATGAAATAAATTAAAGTACTTACATTTTACATTTCTTTTATTTGGAAGCCTCAAAAGACGATTTTTCGACCAAACAAGTTCATACTTTTCAGATGTTTACATTTAGGTATATCGTGGTGATATCAGAAAGTTGGATGTGATTCAGGATTCCGCACCTTAGAACCAATACAATGTTTACATTTCGTGCGCTTTTAATCCGTTACAACGTTTAGCTTTTGATAAATACACAATTCACATAAAATCATAATGGATTTTGGAAATGCAAACGAAAATGACCCAAAAATACACTTATTTGTTACTAGTAGGTACTTGTCTTTAATATTATTAAGGTGCTCCTGCACCGGAAGCATTCGCTTGTAATATAACGTTACAGAGTCGAGCATTACAATGCGCACCTTGTAATGATACAAAACCGAGCATTAAAATGCACACCATGTAATAATACAGTGTGTAATATCTTGATACAACTAGCTATGGAATGCTCAAAGTTGAATGTTACATTACACGCGAATGCTCGTCGGTCAGAGAGGTAGTATTGTAATGTAATGCTCAAAGTCGAAAAGGGCCCATTCACTATCCTGCATAAGCCGGCGGACTGCACGGCGGCTTATGCAGGATAGTGAATGGTGTTCCAAGCCTGCACGGCGGACTGCAATGCAGGATAGTGAATGGGCCTTTTAACTCAAAGAGAACCTAAAATGATACATTGCAAGTGGATGCTCGCGGTAAGGGAGCACTTTTATGTTATATAGGGACACACAATATTAAACGGCATTTCACTAGTCGAAATTTTAAAATCGTATCATTTGATGGTGTGACTATCCCTTCCTTAAAATAATGCCTTACGAGAGTTATTTTAGCTTGTAGGAAAATATTTTGATGAAGATTGTTATTAAATTAGCTGCTCCCAAGACCCAAGTATTCATATCATCATATATTCTTTGGAATTTTTTGCGTAATTTGCAATAACCCACCCCGGCTTCGCTCGAGAACAACATCTCTGACAGGATCAAGATTTTATATGCTTTTATTTACTTGCACCCGTTGTTTGAAATGGATTATTTCAAGGTGATATACTAAGGAATAAACAAAACAACCTGGTCAGGTCGGCCTGCTATCAGTTCAACCAGAACGATCAGCCTTACTGTATATGAGGGCCTTAAGATATTATACAGAACCATATACTATATCAAAGCTCAAGTATCGTCTTTTATGCTAGAAATTAATTCGCTAGATTTATTTTGAAACTACTACCCTATTTCACGCTCGGTTGGGTAAAAAATGGTCTCCTTCATGAATTAAGTTCAAGTTTGCGAAGTAAAATTCAATAAAAAGCGTTTAACGTCGCTCTCTAATTAAAGGCGCCTCATCGTGATAATGAAACTGTCGGGTCACTGTGCGCCAACTACTTGACGATCAACATCAACATCAGCAACATCAATAGTAACATCATCAATATAACACCATCAACAAGTACCAACGCAATTGGTTGAGTGTGCGGCAGCTCAAACCGGGGGTCGCGGGTTCGAATCCCGCCGACGGAACAAAAAGTTTTAAAAATTCCTGGGTCAGGGCTGTGTATTAAATATATGTATCTTCTATAATACATATTATGAAACAAAGTCGCTTTTTTCCCTCATGTCCCTTTGTTCCCTTTAATCTTTAAAACTACGCAACGGATTTTGATGATTCTTTTAGTGTTAGATAGCCCATTTATCGAGGAAGGTTATAGGCTATATTTTATCACGCTAAGACTAATAGGAGCGAAGAAATAGAGGAAAATGTGGAAAAAATGAGAAAATTTATTTGAAAGGGCTAACTTGAACGAGTTAATCTCAGGAACTAGGTCTGATATGAAAAATTCTTTCAGTGTTAGATAGCCCATTTATTGAGGAAGGCTATAGGCTATATTTTATCATGCTAAGACTAATAGGAGAATGTGGAAAAAACGGGGGAAATTATTTGAAAGGGCTTATCTCGCGAACTACTGGAGCAATTTTTATGTTATTTGGCACAGGTAATAAGAAGTAGACCACGTGAAGGATCATATAGGCTATCGATTTTAATCATTTTTTTAGTGGCTATATATTTTATACCCGTGCGACGCCGGGGCGGGTCGCTAGTTATATAATAAAAATCTTAAATATATGTATAGTATAAAAGTATTAAATAATAAATATATTTCCGTTGTCTGGTACCTGTAACACAAGTCCTTCAGGTACTTAGCATAGGGCCAGACCGACGTGGTGTATTGCGTCCATAGATATTATGATATTATTATAACAACATCATTACAAAATAGCTCAGTTTAATTCATACTCAAATACCCAAATCGAACACACTCTGTAACTCCTTAACTATAATATTATGTTCTCAATGAATATGTTTCGTATTGAAACTGAAATTTTGCTTGATTTGATCATATTTTGAGGATACTTAATAAAAATGCTATTTAGATTAATTTTGTATTACAATGTTGTGATCAACGTTACAAGTCGACAGGCGTAAAAAAAAGAATGGACAAGACAAGATGTCGGCTACCGCCATAGATTATAGAAGTAAGCTACTGCCTACCAAAAACAACAACAAAAAAAAAACTAAATACATTAAAGATTTAAGGCGCTGCAACAAAATAAGAACATAATATTGTCATATTTTTGTTAAATCACAGAAAAATAAACACATAAAGAAGGTATTAAACGTTTTAAACAATAATTATCATCATCATTATCAACATCAACAGGATGTTGATGGTTATCGATAATTTATGATCAACATTATTCACGACAAAATCATTGTTATCTATCTGCTAAACCGATTTTGCTGAAATTTGGTATGGAGATACTTTGACTCCGGGAAAAATATATGTATATTTATAAGGATACTTTTTATCCCCGAAAAATGTAGAGTTCCCGCGCGATAAACGAGTTTTGGCGCAACAGAGCGACGCCTGTGCGCCATCTAGTAAATATAAAATTATATTTTTTCGTAACAGCAAACAATACTCACATGAAATAAATCTTCAGTTACATGTAAGGCGTATAATAAAGATTTTATTTTCCATTCAATAAAAATACTTTGTGGACTGTGAATGGATATCTTTTGCAATAACAGAGACATAACGGACAATGTAAAGTAAATATTATTGCGACACAAACTTTCTCTTTTGGCTTTTACTTCAGTTTTTATATGAAACATTTATAAACGTATTTTTCTCGACTTTGAAATCACTTTGGAAAGAATTTTTTGTATGTATTATTAATGTAGATATTTCTCATCTAATTAAAATGATTTGTGACTTAACATTTGGCATTTTGTATTTTATACCCATAACAACAATAACCTAAGTTATAATTTAAAACTTAACATTTAATTCTCGTTACTCAAAATTAAAAAACTGACACGTTTTTCAACTGATTTAAAATAGTAACCTATTTAATGCATAATATTGACTAGATGACGCCAGCAACTCCATTGCGCCAAAACTCATTTATCGCGCGGGAACCGTACATTTTTCCGGGACAAAAGTATCCTATATCCTTTCCCTCACTCAAAGTATTTTTATGCCAAATTTCAGCAAAATCGGTTTAGCGGTTTGGGCGTGAAGAGGTAACAGACAGACAGATAGACGGACAGACAGACAGACACTCTTTCGCATTTGTAATATTAGTATGGATTACATGTACAACAAAAATAGTTTTATTTTTCATCTGATTTTATTTGTGTATTTTAGTACCAAACATATTTTTTATCATTTTTCTCTCACATTGTCCCAAACATGTTTACAAAACCATGCAATTAATGAAGCAGTGGTTTTCTTTAAATACTTAGCTGTAGTTTACAAAGGCAGAATTCTAAGAAACTTGTCACACTAGATGTAATTAAAGCGTAGCATCGCGCTACGGCGCTACCACGTAGAGCTTCTACGAAACGTCTACGCCGTAGCAGAGATAATATTAACCCTAGTGTACTACTCTACGCCTCAAAGGCGCCAACGAAACACAAAAATTCATGCCTCTTTTTTGTTTTCGCTCGTATCCCCATTTTATAGATACTGTCAGTATGGCAACTAAGCCAAAGCGGTAGGTTTATTAGTTTTCCTAATACAATCATCCTGTGAGCTCCATAAGCGTATGAGTAGCTTAAGTGTAACTTTTACGCGGAACAAACATTTGCGGAATTTTGATTTATTTCAATATTTATGTAATTTATATTTAATGTTTATTTTATAGGTAACGTTTTATTCAAATTATTGTATTTTTATAAATTATATTATTATTTATTAGAAAACCTCAAAATAAATAAAAACATGGCGTGTTGTAAGAATGTTGGCCTCCGAAGACTATTTGTACGATAATTGTGTAATTTAATATTATTTTAATGAAAATTGTCTAAAATGAAGATTTAATGAAATATTGTAGCTAAACAATAAAAATAAAAGATGTTAAAGATTAAAAAGTACTGAGTTAAGGGCGAAAATTCCATATATTTGAAACATTAAATTGATTACGGTTTTAAATGCTTTTAAACTTTGTGAATTATTCTACAAATTAGTTTTTTATATTTACTGTTTTCATACTAATTTATATCCAGGAAAAAAATATGATGTAGACTGAATTATTTGATTTAAAGGACCTTGTTATGAACCACTGTAAAATTTATAAGTTTTCATAAGGGCTATGGTATTTATTCATTTATGAAGTGAAAGTATTGTGAATTTGATTATGTTTTATGTTTTTATTAAAGAAAACATTCGTGGGTATGTCATTAATAAAGAAAAACAAGCTTAGCTTTTTCAGTTTTGCAAAAAATTGCTTTAAAATCCGATGCGCCTCCAAAGCGTATGAGTAGTTCGAACGTAACTCCCAAGAAGAGTTCACTAGGGTTAATATTATCATTACTGTGTTTTAGTCAGGAAGCCCTAGAACAAATTTTTTTATATTATACTATCAATCTAATTTTTTGTGAGTAGCTTCATTTTGATAAGACTGTAGGTTTGAGGCAAATATCCTAAAGGATATTCACCCTACCTAACTGTCAGTCTGTCTGTCTGTACTTACGTTCGGAAATAAATTTGTCGGTCCGTATGTCTGTTAATATTTATTTCCTACGGCTTACGTAAAACTATAAAATACTCCGCGATCGGGATTCGAACCCGATATGTAAGCAATAATAAGGAGGATAGGTATATAATGCGTGAAGCGCTTAACACTAAATTAATATGAAAGATGAAAGGAAACAAGATGAAATACTTACAGAATTAAATTTATTATGAGGATGATTACACAGTTATGATAAAGCACAGTGAAATGAAAAGAGCAAGAAATAGCACAGAAAATAGTTTAGAAAAGCACAAATGATAAAATGAGATGAAATTATGAATTATGAGAATACGATCGAACTACGTAAGCAAAACGGTATAAGTAAGAGGGACACAAGCGGTGCGTATGGGAGCCTACAGCGGAGTGGCGTGTGCGCTCGTCGTTTCTCGAAGCCGGCGCGCTCGGCGACCGGTTGTAAGGGAGACGGACACACGCCGCGCGGAAGCGATAAGCGTAGCGATTTGTATAAATAACAAATATCGCTACAGTACTCCCCGGCTGAGTCCGTTGACTACGGACGATAGTAGTCTGGGAATCTAACCCTTCGACCGCTTCTGGTGCGTTTTGGCTCCGGAGTCGCCGTGGTCATCGGTGTGGTCTCTTCAGCTGGAGATGACGCTTTCTCTGAAGATGTTGTCCCATAAGATGTCACGTAGGCCGGTTTGAGGCGATCAATGGTCACGGTCTGCTCTTGTCCCTGGACTTCGATGACGTACGCCTTACTACCTCTTCTGATGACCTTGAAGGGGCCAAGGTAAGCTGGTTGCAGCGGCTTGCGTTCCGGACCTTGGCGAAGATAGACGTAGGTGGCATCCTTCAAGTTCTTCGGTACGTAAAATGTACGGTTTCCGTGCCATGATGTTGCTTGAGGGCTCAATCGGCTGAGGTGGTTTCTTAGACGGTTCCCAAATTCCGATAGGTCTTCCACGGTGCTGGGGTTGCTCGTTGAGAAGAATTCTCCCGGCAAGCGAAGTGGTTCACCGTAAACCAGCTCTGCGCATGACGCACGCAGGTCTTCCTTCCAGGCGGTCCGAATGCCCAGAAGCACTATCGGCAAAGTTTCGACCCAGTTCGGCGTAGAGTGGCAAGATATCGCCGATTTCAATTGCCGATGAAGACGCTCGACGAGTCCGTTGGCAGCAGGGTGATAAGCCGTCGTGGTGTGATGAGTAGCTCCTAGGAGGTTTGCCAAATTCTTGAACAGGCTACTCTCAAACTGACGCCCTCTGTCAGTCGTGATTCGCTCGGGACATCCGAAACGGGAAACCCAGCCAGCTATGAATACAGCTGCGCAGGATTCCGCGGTGATGTCACGTAGTGGGTAAGCCTCTGGCCAGCGCGTGAACCTGTCGACAATGGTCAGACAGTATCTGAAGTCATTCTTCAGTGGCATGGAAATGATGTCCATGTGTATATGACGAAAACGTGCTGTCGGTAGTCTCAACTGCTTGAGAGGGGCAGAGGTGTGCCGTCCAACCTTATTAGATTGGCACTCATGGCATTCTTGACACCACTGCCGACAGTCCTTCTTGACCCCAGGCCAAACAAATCTCTCTGTGACAAGGCGGACACTAGCTTTGGTTCCTGGGTGGCTCAAGCAGTGCAAGGTCTTGAAGACGTGACGTCGCTGTGATGGTGTGATGTAGGGCCGAGGAAGTGGAGTTGACGTGTCGCAGTAAACGACGACATCAGTGCCAGGCACATTCATCTTCTCCAGACGAAGCGATGATCCAGACTGTAGCAAGGTTTGGAGTTCCGGGTCGCTCTCTTGGTCTCTCGCCAACGACTTGTAGTCGACAAGAGTCAGTCCAACTTCTTCTATTCGCGAGAGGGTGTCAGACACGCAGTTCTCCGTTCCACCGATGAACCTGATATCAGTGGAAAATTGGCTGATATAGTCGAGGTACCGGAACTGGCGAGGAGAACAGTTGTCACGGCGCGTAGTGAAAGCGAAGGTAAGTGGCTTATGGTCCGTGTAAATTGTGAACGTCCTTGCTTCCACCATGTGCCTGAAATGCCGTATGGCCTGATATATTGCCAGCAGTTCACGGTCATACGGGCTATACTTGGTCTGTACTGGGCTCAACTTCTTGGAGAAGAAAGCGATGGGTTGCCAGCCTTTCTCCGACTTCTGCTGCAGTACAGCTCCGATGGCTTTATCTGAAGCGTCGGTTTGAATAGCCAGCTCGAG
Source organism: Lysandra bellargus (assembly GCA_905333045.1). Classification (NCBI taxonomy): domain Eukaryota; kingdom Metazoa; phylum Arthropoda; class Insecta; order Lepidoptera; family Lycaenidae; genus Lysandra; species Lysandra bellargus. The sequence continues at coordinate 7,046,929 of HG995338.1, forward strand.
CCTTGGATCTGGGTATGACAGGATGGCAGCCTCTGACAAACTCTTCTTGCAGAGTTCAAAAGCTTGCAGTTGATCGGCAGTAAAGTTGATGGGTTGCGAACCTTTGACCTTGGGGCCCGCTAGAAGAGCGTTAAGTGGCGCTTGAAAAGCTCCTGCTTTGGGGATAAAGCGACGGTAAAAATTTACCATCCCCAGGAATCGTCGAAGCTCCTTCACTGTTTTCGGCTGAGGAAAATCTTGAACAGCCTGCACCTTTGTCGCGTATGGGCTAATGCCTTCTGCAGAAACTGTGTAGCCGAGAAAAGTAACTTTTGACTGCCCAAATACACATTTCGATGTGTTGATAAGGACAGCATAATCCTCGAGCCTCTGGAACAACTGCTTCAGATGCTGTTTGTGCTGCTCCTCAGTCTCGGAGAAGACCAGGATATCGTCGATGAAGCCGTACGTAAAGTCGAGATTCTGGAGAACTTCATCGATGAACCGTTGGAATGTTTGAGCCGCATTTCTGAGACCGAAGGTCATATACGGGAACTCAAACATTCCGAACGGCGTAGTAATGGCTGTCTTCGGGATATCCTCTTCACAGACAGGCAACTGGTTGAAAGCCTTCACCAGATCGATGGTGCTGAAGATGCGCTTCCCAGCCAGGTGGTAGGCAAAGTCTTGAATGTGCCTAACTGGGTAGCAATCTGGTATGGTGCGGGAATTCAGAGCCCGATAGTCACCGCATGGTCTCCATCCATCATCTTTCTTCTTGGCCAAGTGTAGCGGAGAAGACCATGAGCTCTGTGAAGGTCGTGCTGTACCATTCTGCACCATCTCCTCAAACTGCTTCTTGGCGATAGCAAGTCGTTCAGGATCCAAACGACGAGGGTGGCTGGATACAGGTGGTCCCGGAGTAGTCCTGATGTGATGGACGGTATTGTGCTTGATAACTCTGTCTTTACCAGCTGGACGAGTTATATTGGGGAACTCACGAAGCAACTGGTGATAAGCAGAGTGGTCGAAAACTGTACGTACTGACGCAATGTTGTCGTTACTAGGTTGGTGAGGGGAGAACACAGAAAGAGATGTGAGTCCATCTACCAGTCTCTGGTTACGGCAGTCAACAAGCAAGTTGTAGAAACTTAAAAAGTCGACTCCGATAATTGCTCTGGTGACGTCAGCAATAGTGAACCGCCATTCAAATACACGACGAAGTCCGAGATCTAGCTTGAGGTTGACGAATCCATACGTAGAAATTACTGTACCGTTCGCAGCAAACAGCTCGTAGGTTGACTTGGTGTTAGCAGGCGCTCGAACAGCTGATCTTGGGAAGACACACAAGTCAGACCCGGTATCAATGAGGTACTGTACCTTGGACTTCCGATCAGTGATGAAGAGTCGGCCTTGTTGTTGGTAGCAGCCGCTGACGGCCTCTAGTGACTGCTTTTGGCGTTTCCCGAATTGAAAGTGCACGGGGATTTGCATTTTCTAGCCTTAGAGCCAAAAGAAAAATCGTACCAGCAATGGGGGTGACCGTCGGGGCGTTCTCGGGATCGTGAGCGATGGCGTGAATGGCTGCGATGGCGATGCTGTGAACGAGAACGTGGCGAGAATCTGCTACTGTGCGTTAACCTTTCCAAGCGTTGAGTCAGAGCCTCAACCTTCAACTCCAGGGAGCTCGGTGAAGCGGCAGCTGAAGCACTAGCGACCTGTGGTTGTACAATGTCGTTGACTCGGTCTGCTAGATCCGCTTTCTCCTCTAAATCCTGTTTCCGCTGTGACGCAACAATAGCCTGAACGTGTGGTGGTAGCCTACTAGACCAAAGCGTGAGCAAAACATCGTTAGGAATATCAGGTCCCGCCAAACTTTTTAAATGCCGGAGAAATTGACTGGGCGTCCTATCACCTAACTCTTCGTGCTGGAGCAAACGCAAGATTTTTTTCTCGCGTGACTGAGAAATTCTTTTAATTAATTCACACTTCAGTTTATCATATTTATTGCTGGACGGTGGATCTACAATGATATCCTTAACAATTCTGGCATGTTCTTGATCGAGCTGACTTGTAATAAAATTAAACTTAGTAGCATCACTACTTACGCCAGATATTGTGAATTGCGATTCCACCTGCGCAAACCACACTTCAGGTTCCTCAGGCCAAAATGGTGGAATGCGTACGCCCACTCGATAAACTTCGCCCGAGTTAATGTGTCCGCAGGCCATTCCGCCAGCCGCGGTAACTTGTTCGCCCGCCATCTTGTCGCTTGCGCCCGCTTCGTCCTGCATGTCCTTGAGTATCGTCGGAAGGTCACCACTGTAGGTTTGAGGCAAATATCCTAAAGGATATTCACCCTACCTAACTGTCAGTCTGTCTGTCTGTACTTACGTTCGGAAATAAATTTGTCGGTCCGTATGTCTGTTAATATTTATTTCCTACGGCTTACGTAAAACTATAAAATACTCCGCGATCGGGATTCGAACCCGATATGTAAGCAATAATAAGGAGGATAGGTATATAATGCGTGAAGCGCTTAACACTAAATTAATATGAAAGATGAAAGGAAACAAGATGAAATACTTACAGAATTAAATTTATTATGAGGATGATTACACAGTTATGATAAAGCACAGTGAAATGAAAAGAGCAAGAAATAGCACAGAAAATAGTTTAGAAAAGCACAAATGATAAAATGAGATGAAATTATGAATTATGAGAATACGATCGAACTACGTAAGCAAAACGGTATAAGTAAGAGGGACACAAGCGGTGCGTATGGGAGCCTACAGCGGAGTGGCGTGTGCGCTCGTCGTTTCTCGAAGCCGGCGCGCTCGGCGACCGGTTGTAAGGGAGACGGACACACGCCGCGCGGAAGCGATAAGCGTAGCGATTTGTATAAATAACAAATATCGCTACAAGACAAACAACTTTTTTATCTTCGGAAATTTTATAAGTGGTAGCAGTAACATAGACTAATATCATTGGTGGTAGCTAACAGAGATAGAAAGAATTTCATACTTTGATTTGATGGTCCTAAAATATGGATTGTTTTATTTGTAGGACAATTTTACTCTTAAATTATATAACTATTAAACTACCAATATACAAAAAATCAGCTGATTAGGGTTCCGTTTTAGGGTACCGTAGTCAACCAAGTTTTGTTGATTACATAAATTTTATCTCTGTTAGCTACCACTTTCAAGATTTTTCGCAGATAAAAAAGTTATTTGCCATCAAAATGAAGCTACGCACAAAAAATTAGCTTGATAGTAATCAAAAAAAATTGTTCTAGGGCTTCCTGGCTATTTTTGATATTGAGTATAATTATTGTAATATATATAATATGTTAATTATATAGAATGAAAATTATACTCCATTTTTTTTAACTTTTCACTTGGTGTCTGTATTTATATTTGTTTTAGTTATGAATAAGTAATATTACGAGTATGTGCTTGATGTTAAAGTGTTCTAAGTTCGGACGTAAATTTTAATCGTGTTTTGAAATAAATATTTTCTTAGGTCATTAACGTATTCGTAGTAAGTTATTAAGAGAATAAAATAAAAGTTAGTTTCGACTTTATTTGACAAAAATATTCGTATGCTACGCATAAAAACAGAGTTCCATTTAATATTCAAGTCAGTGTTTGCATTTTATTTGTGCACTACAACAAAATATATTATTGTATAATTTTAATATTTAGTGATTTAGATTTATGAACATATAATTTTATCAATTTATTTTATTGTGTTAATCATCCAATGTTTGGCATTAATTTTAAAATAATAACTTTTATTTTGTTATCTGTGTGATAAAAAATTTTGAAACTGATTTCAATTTCATATTTCAAGTATATAGAAAAAAAAAACTAAAAGCCTCGAAACCATTTTCGGTAACTTCATTACAATTTTATCGAAACACAAAACTACACCTTATCTCGACGCATTAAAGTCCTAACTTCACTTACCTCCGCTGCAAGTTAGTAGGCACATGAAACATACACTTCGGAAACTTACAAAAGTTGGCGCTACCCGCGACTTGCGACCCGACAACCCGCCTCTGTCGCGGTCGCCTATCGACTGACAGACATCTCTCGCTGGCCGCTGCAGCCCCGAGGAGCATGCGCCCCGCAATATCGTTTTAAACCCCAAAGAAATCACGCGAATTCCAACTTTAATACTCAGCAATACGGCGCACGATTCATCTCGAGCAACATCTTTTATCATACAAATTTAATTTACAGCGCTGAGCGGCTGTAAACTTTGTTACCTGGGTCGTAAGTGCTATAATTAGCTTCTACGAATTCGCGATCAGTTGTCATAATATTTGACTGTGGCCGAAAGAAAGTTGCGAGCACATGTTGACGGGTTGCTCGACTTGTTTTTAGTGAATTAAGTAGAGCAAACAACTTTGGACGAAGAAGATTCCTGCAGTCTCTGCACAGTATAAATCTTACAGTACAGTGACTCCATGTCCTTGAAATTAAAGTTGCCTAACGTACAACTTTGGCTCTGCTAAGATGCCTGCAGACACTCCAGTGTAGAGACTGTAGAGGTGTAGAATGTAGATGTACTATATTTTATACTGTATAGAGTCTACAGAGTATAAATATCTTACAGTAGAGTGACACGGCTTTGTCCTTGAAATCGAACTTACTACGAGGGCGGCACTGAAAATTTCGGGAATCAAAGAGGTGACACAACAGTACTATTTAAAAATGTGTTTATTGCTTTTCAAAGTATTCTCCGTGAAATTTGACACATTTTTCCATACGATGGAACCAATCATTGAAGCAATCATTCCATTCGGAAGTTGGGGTCTCCAAAATGGCCGTTTTGTAGGCGTCCACAGCTTCTTCAGGTGATGAAAATATCTGACCACGCAATTTATTCTTTATTTTAGGGAAAGTAAAGAAATCATTAGGGCTTAAGTCGGGGCTGTACGGCGGATGGTCTAATAATTCTATGTTTTCTTGCTCTAAAAACTCTTTTGTTCTGTGCGCGGTGTGAGAACTCGCATTGTCGTGATGGAGGATGATGCGGCGGTTGCAGTTCTCTTTACGGAGTTCAGAAACGACCTGTGGCAAACAAATGCTAGCATACCATTCTGCATTAACCGTTCTTTATCCCTCAAGAGGAATAGTCGCAATATGGCCGGTTTTGGAGACAAACGTGGCCACCATTTTTTTTGCAACACTCCGTGAACGAACAATTTTTGTTGGCTTTCACTCATTTTCGAACACCCAAACTCGTGATTGGTTTTAAGTTTCGAGTTCGTACGCATATATCCAGGATTCGTCACCTGATACGATGTTGTATACAGCATTTGAGGATCCTGCGTCGAATCTTTCGAGAGTTCTGACGCACTAAGTAACGCGAGCCGCTTTTTGCTCTTCACAGAGCAAATGCGGTATCCATCGGGAAAACAACTTTTTTAAACCTAATTGTTCATGTAATATTATTTGTATTTGACTCATGCCAATGTCTAACGTTGCCTGAATTTCGCGGTATGTCACATGTCGATCTTCCTCAACCAGCTTACGCACAGCATCATCGTTTTCTTGGGTGACTGCAGTTTTTGGATGACTGAGCCTGACACGTCCACGTTGAAATTCAGCAAACCAGCGATAAATTGTGGTTTTGGGTGGGGCTTCATCACCAAATGCATAAATCATCCGATCAACACTGTTTTTGTGTTAAACCACTTCGAAAGCCATAATAAATCATCGCTCTAGAATTTTCTCGAGTCAATTCCATTTTCTCAACGACTAAACAAGTTTGACAAGACCTTGTGACAAGACCGAGAATCTTTTTTTAAATAAATAAATGGTATTCGATTTTTAAAACCAAGGAATTTTCAATTAAAAAGATTTTAATATGACAGGAACAGTGGAAGTATTCCATTCCCGATATTTTTAGTGCAGCCTATGTAACACAGAGTTTGACGTGATACCAGAGATACGCATTTGTTAAGGGCGGACCATTATTAAGATGGTCATAGAAGATCATACTATAGTATACATTGGGCACATAATATAGACATTCATATATTTAAATCGTTAAACTTTTTATCATAATATATTTCAATCGATACAGGTTCATATAAAGTCGAGCTATATAGTTGTGATGTAAATATAAGAAGGAGTGAAATGCTTTCATAGTTAACATTTTTAAAATCTAATAATCATTTGTAGATTTTAAATAATAAACGCTAAGCAAACTTTATCATAAATCGTAATATTTTAGAATATGTGCGAGAAAAATATTGAAACTATTAATTAAAGTTTTCAATGATTTAATTATTTATTTGTTGAAAGCTAGTAATAAACACAAGATTATTAAATATTATAATATCTAATCGAATTTGAACTTGAACAAAACAAACCTAACTTGTTATTAGCAAGTGAAACTTGAGACGATACTCGAAGCTAGAATAGTTAGCGACTACATACATATTATAATAATTATAGTAATAGAAATAGTTTACCGAATACGACAGATTCAAACAATTGATTAAATAATAACTAATAAAAAACTTTATTATCACAAATAATCACAAATACCTACCATGCATTTTACAGCAATAAAAATAATTTAATTTATCGCATGTATCGTCATAATGTTACGAGAACGAGTTTTTTGTAAATCTCATTTCACAACAGGTTCACAAAGAATTTGACGAAAACATAATAATAATTACACGTAAAATTTACAGCGTATTTTCATAGCCACTTTTCCATCGCGAAGTGTAATAAAAATATTAGTAGCGCAATATCGATAAAATATTTGATGAATTTTCATACGCGAAAAACAAATACGGAGGATAATGAATTTTTAAACCGAACATTCCGGGGGGTGCAAAATCCAATAAATTTCACCCCTTTCAAATTTCTAAATATCGTCTCCAATAAATTGCGATATTCGCACCCCTACAGCACCCCTATTTAGTTCATAAAACGCGCCCCTATTTCGACCCCTATTCTTCTTTTAACAATGGCCACGATAATTTCGGTTTTTAAAGCTTTCTATTTATATGCTTAAATAGAGCGTTTTAAATACATTAGATTTTCCTGAGGGTAATAAAAAAGTGTAAGGTAAAAAATAATATTGTACTAACACGAGTAGAACCTAAAAGTGCATCCAAATTGATTCATAGGCAGTTGACATATCCATAAAATTTGGTCGGACTATGTCAATTGAATGTTGAATGATCCATCGGCTGAGTTTAACATAACGCGACCAAATTACGTAGGTCCCCCATCTGCATATGAATCAACTTCTTAAGGTAGCGAACAGTAGGAATTTGTTCGCGGTATGTCAAACTCAACCGAAAGATTACGACTAACATTGACATGGTCCGACCAATAACGCAGTCATAACGCATCTGCCTATGAAACAATTTCTTCGATAGTACCATCGCAGAAGTGAGTCTCAAGATGTAGAGATAAACTACGATAACATGGCGCGCCCCTCCAAATTACTGTTTCAATGTGTGTAGTAACATACTTATAAAAGAGTTTGTATATATTTTATACGTGGGAGAGCCATGCTTCGGCACGAATGAGCCGGCTCGACCGGAGAAATACCACGTTCTCACAGAAAGCGTGAAACAGTGCTTGCGCTGTGTTTCGCCGAGTGAGTGAGTTTACCGGAGGTCCAATCCCTACCCTATTCCCTTCCCTTCCCTCCCCTATTCCCTTCCCTTCCCATCCCTACCCTCCCCTATTACCCTATTCCCTCTTAAAAGGCCGGTAACGCACCTGCAGCTCTTCTGATGCTGCGAGTGTCCATGGGTGACGGAAGTTGCTTTCCATCAGGTGACCCGTTTGCTCGTTTGCCCCCTTATTTCATAAAAAAAAATAGTAAGTATTCAACCAATCAACCAGTACTCTTAATATTTCACTTAATGTCACTTATTACCAAGATTTGTTGGTCAACTAATCATAACTAGCCGACCGCGTAAGAGGACGCACTTCAAACGTTTTGACTTTTGGAGGGGCGCGCCATGTTATCGTAGCTTATCTCTACGGGTTTTTAAGAAATTTTTATTAATTAAAATTACCTAATCATTTTTAAACAATAAAATATTATTTATATCCATGGCCAAACCATAACAGTACTATTACCATACCTACGTTTTTTTATATTTGTGGAAAACTGAACATTTTACTGAAGTTATTCAGTATAGTCGTGTGAATACTATCAATATTATTCCGCACATAAGTTAAATTTAAAATTATCTGCGGAACCAGTAGGCGAACAGTCATACATAATTCAAGCTAAGCGGATTCGGCTCGTATGAAACGACACATAAAATATTAAAGAGACGTAGCCTTCATATATTGAACTATAGAGTTTTACATACCGACGCGCTCATATTCCGATACAGGGTACTTGGATAAGTTGCAATTCGATAAAGAAGAGAAGCGCAGAAGATTAAACCAAAAATGTGCGGGTCTTATATAATACTAGATGACGCCCGCAACTTCGTTGCGCCGAAATTCGTTTATCGCGAGGGAACCGTACATTTTTCCGGGATAAAAAGTATCCTATGTCCTTTCCCGGGACTCAAAGTATCCCCATACCAAATTTCAGCAAAATCGGTTCAGCGGCTCAGGCGTGAAGAGGTAACAGACAGACACACTTTCGCATTTATAATATTAAGTATGGATAAAAATTATGTATAGGATAAAAAAATACAAATTTAAAATTTTCAATGGCTTAAGAGCCCGGGTTACCCTCGAAATTCTCATACATACGTAATACCAAAATCATTTTGTCATACGAAAATATTTAACATGTTTGAGTTATTTTTCAGCTTAAAATAGTAATTACCTAGGTTCCTGAACAAAAATTAACTTCAAAATATTTAAACACTAAAAAAAAATTTTTGTGTACAATTTTTTATTTTACTAAATTTACTACTAAATATTTAAACACTAAAAAATAGAGTAAAACACTAAAAAATATGTAAATAAATAGTAAATTTACTACAAAATATTTTAATACTAAAAAATATTTTTTAGAATTGAAATATTTTATAGTAAATTTAATATTTATTTATATATTTTTTAGTGTTTTACTCTATTTTTTAGTGTTTAAATATTTAGTAGTAAATTTAGTAAAAAAAAATTATACATAAAAAAATTTTTTAGTGCTTAAATAATTTGAAGTTAATTTTTGTACAGGAACCTAGGTACTTACTATTTTAAGCTGAAAAATAACTCAAACATGTTAAATATTTTCGTATGACAAAATGATTTTGGTATTACGTATGTATGAGAATTTCGATGGTAACCCGGGCTCTTGATGAAGTAAAAATGACATCAGCTGCAAAAAATGCTCCTTGGTACAAATATTATTATTATTACTGAGGAAAAGTGAACACCCATTACTTAAGGGCAGATTAAAAATTATACCTTTATTATCTGGTATTAATATGGAGTTTACTACTTTACTGTAGGGCATCCATTACACGGGCATGCAAGCGTCAGTCAATTCCGTCAGTCATGAATTATGTTTGACTGATGGTGACTGATGGACTGACGAATGGTATTAGACGGTCACTCAATTCTCTTCAGCTCCAGTCAAAGCCAAAATTTTCAAAGGTATACGTTTCTAATTTTTTTCCAATTTTGTCAGATGTGACAAAACTCACTCAAAATTAGTGATTGATGGTTGCATGAAGCAAAAATCAAAATATCCAGATTTTCATCAATCAGCTTCATGCAACCGTCAGTCACGCTCTTGCACGGTGGGCTATCCATCAGTCACAGTCATGACTGTGGTAAAACTGACAGCAAAATCTAGTCAGCGGAACACTCGCTCTGAGTCTATCTTATACAAAGGTAACGTTAAAAAAAGACAAACCATATCTACTGTATCTCAAAATATATAAAGGACTAGTTGATTTTCGCAACGTTGCCCCAAAGGTGTGGCGTGAAGACTGAAGAGGTAACAAGCAGACAGACAGACGGACAGATAGACACACTTTCGTATTTATAATGTTCAGTATGAATAGCGCAAAGGTCATAAAACATTTACGGAAGATAAAAACGTTGTGCCGTGTCAAAATGTGCACTCACCCTAAAAGAGGGTTACCATCAAACGGATAATCAGAATGAAAGTCGCGAAGAGCGATGTAAATAAAGTTAAAAGCGTCGTCTAATTCTTTAATTATAAGATGCAAATGCGATGGGCTCGATGGGGCTCCAGGGACGCTGATTGAACGCCACCAGTAAACTGTTTAAGACTTCGAGCGGTTTTTATGGCCGGCCCCGCACTATTGAAGTCAAGTTCGAGTGACGAGTGATGGAATTAATAAATGCGAATTGCTAGAGTAGTTGTAGGTTCGAATTGATAAAGAGTTTAGAAATTAATAAATGTGAATTACTAGAAACTTAATGAAATTAAAGTTTAATTTTATTCTGTTTTGTCGTATTTGTTACGTCAAAATCAAAAGCGCCTCATAGTCTTTTAGCAGGATCATGGATAAACTACAAAGTCTGAGGCTGGTCTAAAATATCCTTCTTTTGCCCTTTGAGTGTGGAGCCCTAAAAACAAATAACAATCGGAAATATTATTAAATAAACTGACAGACTTGCCGCCCGCGGTGCCCGGCTACCTATATGACTCATAAATGCATCGCATCACCTTGTTGTAATGTAACCTGGAGGCTTAGCCAACACGTTTTTTCGTCGCTTCTTTATAGAATCCCCCATCAAAACGATTGAATTGACATAAGATTTTGATAATATGAATTTGGCATTCGACTCATGTGATGTCGACATATTATTCTGGTCGGCGATTTTATAAAAAAAATGTGTTGGCTAAGCCCCCAGATCCTAGATTACAATACCTATTCTTCGGGTGCAGTTTATATTTCATAAAAGTTGATCAGCAATATATAATTCAGATACTAATGTTCGTATGTTAGTCGAAACCCAATAGAAGGCACTTAGAGCATCGAATGCAGCCCCCGGCCTCATGAATACCGAGATCCAGGATCCAGTATACAAGCAGCGCCTCTATTGCAACTAGCATAAAGAATTTAATTGCATATGCACATGCCTTCCAAGTTTGGAAACATTTTCGTTGTTAATAATTTAAGCCGGTGGGCTTATTGCTGTTTTCTAATTACGCTGTTTGTGAATTCTTGGTAAACTTTATACATAATTTGAATGGTCTTTAGTAATTATTATTTATATCGATTAATCTACATTAACTTATTCTTTAAACTGGTCAATCTGGAAGATTTATCTATTGGTTCCTCGGCCACGACTGCGATGAGTATTTTTAAGGTTTTTGGGGTAGATTAAACGATCAAGCAAGGTCTCAAATTCAAGGAATTTTCTTGATCTTGACTTAATGTTTACATGCATGGACCTACGAATATTTTAACATAATATCATTATATTAAAGAAACGTAATTGCGTCAAAGAAATAAATAATAAACGACAAGACCCGACAAACGTTTTCAATCCATATTATACGCTATCAGGATGTAGTTATTCATTACTAGATTACCAGATGCCGCTCGCAACTCCGTTGCGCCAAAATTGGTTAACGCGATAAACCGTACATTTTTCGGGGATATAAAGTATGCTTTCTCCGTACCTGGTAGGTACTCACAGCATCTCCATACCAAATTTCAGCAAAATTGGTTCAGTAGTTCGGGTATGAAGAGGTTACAGACAGACAGACACACTTTCACATTTATAATACTAGCACGGATAATAAGGTTACTCAAAAACCGGTATCTTTTAATAACCTTGCTATCGAGGTTTTCCGAATATCACGGTGTGATATTCTACAAACCTCGAGCTATCGATTTATTTGCTGTAGTAAAATCCATTAACATAATTCCGTTTATTTTATTGTGCGTCCACCCGAGTTATGCCTCGGCACGTCCACGTCGACATCGATTAGGCAAAGAGTTCTTACATGAGGGTGAGTTACAGACTACAGTGACTGTCACCGTGAAATTTAAATAATAGTAACAAAAAAATAGTTAATAGAATCAGACTTACCTTTGCAAAAATCTATAGCTCAAAATTTAGTATTTTTAGCAATATACGGCGAAATAAACCTCAACCTGTAAGTGAGTGAGTGTACGTATAGGCTGGCGTTACAGCACCTCCCTCTTTTCACTCGCATGTAATAGATATGTTATTATAAATAAGTATAGATAAAATAATAAAATGTATGAATTAAGGCGAAATTACATTGTTCAGATGTTCTAATAAATCAATTGAAGACTTGACAACACCAATATTAAGCCGTAATTTTTATGTTAAATTAATAATAAAAACACCTTTTGAAATTGTAAGGAAAGACTTATAATGTAAGGTAGTTTATATTTAAAATATTGTCTCTTAATTATTTTATGAATATTATTAAGTTTAGATTTTGTTTAATTGTATTTAGATAGAATATCATATTTTAATAATTCTAGTACCAAACTTTGGAAAATGTGGGTACTAGAATTATTAAAATATGATGTGATGAGAACAATGTAATTTCGCCTTAATTCATACATTTTATTCTTTTATCTATACTTATTTATAATAACATATCTATTACATGCTAAAACGTACAAACACCACCACTATACTAGCCATGATGCTAGCATGCAAGGCCTATCACTACCATGCAAGTTGAAAACATCAATCAAGAATAATCACCTGATGGGAAGCAACTACCGTTGCCCATCGACACTCGCAACATCAGAAGAATTGGAAATGCGTTCCCGGCCTTAATATAAGAGTGATATGCTATAGCTTCATGCAAAGCATAATTTTGATTTCTTTTGAACTTGCTATTTCATTATATGTAAATATTTTGCAAATAAACAAATTACCATCTGCACATCACAGACAATGGAACGTTTGTGGAAGATTAATAGCTTGAGCAACGCGAGCTACAGCTTACGGCAGCCTGCAGCTAATGAAATGGTCCAGCTTGAAACGTTTCAAATTAAACGACTAGCTGTGATTTAACTTTTTGGAGTCATTTTTCATTTGAAATGGACATGAGAGTGGAGCGACAAAAGAGTGATATGAAGAGCAATCCGTTGACATCAACCAGATTAATACCACGGACACATAGAGAACGGTTGGTTAAAAAATTAATCAAAATCGAGAAGACGCTTAGCTGGAGCTAGGAGCTTGAATAGATGGCTAAGACCCCAGCGTTATGGCTGAGAGCCCAGCTGATATGAATATTGGTGAGAAAACTGCAGCCTATTTGGTAAAGGAGACAAATCAGACATTTTCGTTATCAGAGAAAATCAAGCAGTTGCTCGTTTAACAAAGATACCTACATTAAGAAGGCGACTAATGCAAAAAATCAAACATCGTCTTTCTCTCTTCACACTCACGCCCGTCTTTCATATGCCAGGTGAAAAAGGACGACGCAGAATCATCGCCAATTTAGGGTACATGGTTTAACATTTGTATCATTTGCGCGATCAGGTCTCCGATCAGATCTCCGTCGCGTATTATCGAAGCGTGTCAAAATGATACGCGTATCATAATACGCCCCTATTGTTATTAACCGCGTATCTGATACGTGTCGTATCAAATACACGCATGATTGGCAGAATGATCTAGGCGTCCACACTATGATACGCATACTTGATACGGCGCGATGATCGCGACGGTGATCTGATCGGAGATCTGATCGCGCAAATTATACAAATGTGGACACACCGTTAGTTTCTTAATAACTCGATAAATATACTACATTTCAAAAATCCGCTAGATCAGTTTCTCGATGATAGAATTTTATTCGTGAAAATTAGATGCATCTTTGTGATTTTTTTCTATCGAGAAAATTTTAAGATGTCGTGTTTTCGCTAGGTCGGAGTCGGTTAGTGTTGACAGTTTTTTAAAATGTCATGTCTTCTCTTTAATTCATATAAAAAGCGAAAGCGATATCGTGATGATAATTCAAGCATTAACTTTAACAATCTTGGTGAAATTGGGCCTTAGATTCGTAAATTTAACCTGGCCAGTACTCAAGACGTCATATTGAGTCCGACGCCAAAATATTGTACTGATGTGCCAGTGCCTAGTGGAGAGTTATAATGACATCACAACAAAGTCGTACACCTCAATGTACTGGTATATATTTCGGAAGGACCAACAGAATGGTGCCCATGACGTCTAGCCTCATGAAAACTGGCAAGTATACTGGGTTATATTTAAGATCACACCGCATGTGGATGGTGTGTGGTAAACAAAAAGTTGATATTATGGACAGCTTTTTGGATACTATTCAATAGATCAATCAGCATCAAAATTAAACAATTAAGAAGTGGACAGGACATGACAACAGGACGCTGACCGTTACCGTAAACGTGACCGTGTTTTAGAAGCGATTTCATGATGAAAACGAGCCGTTTAGGAGTTTGATTTCTAAACACACGGACTGAATATTCTATGGTTTTGAATGAAAAATCTATGGTCTTTTTCACTATCTAATACGGTCGACTTTACTTATCAAATCATCATCATAAGCCTATTGGCGTCCATGACTGCTGAACGTAAGCGCCAACCATCCCCAACTTATCAGATAGTATTCCTTAAATATTTCTAAAGATATATTTCGATTGTTTAGAAATTGTACACTCACATATTCAAATTAGCGGAACAAATTCTGATACCTAAACGGTAATAGTTATTCGCGATAGACAACCGTCAATTGAGGTAATGTGCCGCCATATTAGCAATAATGGGGCGAAATGAGCGGAGTTAAATGCAGTAGTTCTCCTAATGACTTCCCCGTTCGTAACTGTGACTATGAATACAAACACAGATTCTTTATTAACACACACACGCATAAAGAGAGAGAGACACATTGAATTGAACGAATTGAATAAAATTTATTAGCAGTTATTCCTCAATTCCTCAAAAATATATATTATGTTTTTTATGACATTCCTAAGGGTGTTAAAAAAAGCGATCCTAGTTTGGACTTCTAAATTACGTGGGTGATACCGCAGAAATCAATTTATAATAGTATAATTCATAAACATAAATATTAATTTCATAAAAAAATATAGCTGCAAGGCGACACAGCTAAAATAAATAACGTAAAACTACTAGTTACTGCTACTGCTACGCTTTCATAATATGAAAGACACATGAAGAATTCTCCATAAACAAAAATAATGTCATAATAAGACAAAACCTGGATGATCACAAAAATCCACTTGGGGTCGTGACGTCACTCTGCCCGGCCGTTAATATTTCACACAAATGAGTGGACATCGACGTACCAGACCTAGAGATATCGCAACATATCGCAAAGTATCCCTCGAATTCGCAAACTTCTTTTACTGCATTTGTCTTAAAAACTTCTGTAGTTTTTTTGACACTTAAACATACTCGTAGTTAAAAAAACAAAGAAAATGAAAAAAGAGTTAAAATCTTCATTGAATTAAAGTTAGGTAATCATTGAACCTCTCTTTGCGTATATGTATATATCCTTCAAGAGTGAACAGGTAACAGACAGTTCAGATTACGTCAAAATAAGGTCGACAGTGTGATCGGAAGGTCGATGAGCAATGTGCTTGTCATACAGAAAAGGCTCCCTTAAAACCCCTGCTAAGCCTTTATCGAATCCGATCAAACTGATGCAGGCCGACTTAACAGTATGGTAGGTATACGTTTTGTGCATGTGTGCACGAGTCCAATTAGATTAGCCTGCGATCCGATCAACGTATATTATGGGAAAACCCTTACATTAAAAAAGTGCATGTTCTTACTTACTTTCAATAAAAAAATATTCACTTTAAGTCGCGTTCCAGAATAATATTCACATTATTCTGGAACGCGACATCCTAGGTGTAGTATGTCTGTCCGATCAGTCAATAATTTGGCAAAAAACTCGTCACTTGCAAAACACATGATGATTTTGAAAGTAAGGATGAGCCCTTATAATATTAAGCCCTATTCCTCAATATAGCCCTTTTTGCAATACTCTAACAGTAAGAGATTTATTATCAGTAATCAGAGTCTAATTGATAATGAATCTCAAATTTGTTTCCAAACTTTTTGGAACGACTGGACCAATTTTGTTGAAATTTTAGTGTGCTTAATTGGTAAGACTGAGAAACGGCCTACGTTTATTTGTCATACTTCTAATTTATATGTATAAAGATGGTCCACCGTCCATTCCATATTATTATTATTTTTATCATTCTTAATACCCGACCGAACTTTATTGATAAGCTAACTATAATAAAGTGTAACATGTCAAACAAGCTATCTTTGCAATCAATTATAAGGGCATTTTCCAAAAAAAGTGTACCCCTGGTTTTTAGGCTGTCGCACGTCTTTGAACTTTAATTACAACAATATGAATAAACTATATAGGTTATTTTTTTCAAAAGATGAATAAGATATAATAAACATTTACGCAAATACGCGATATTTGTGCTAAGTTCTCTCAATAATTAATTATTAATATTTTAATTTCACGGGAGAGCTGTTTTTGGCCTGTCCCACAGCATGTTGCTTCAATAAAATGGAAATCACTAAAAATATTCTGTAGAAGCACGCGTTAAAGTTTAAATGTAGGTAAAAAATAGTTTATTTTCTTCTTAGTAAATATAATATATTATCTTAAAAATTACTTAATTTACTGCCCAAAAACACTATCTTTAAAAATATACAAAATTCGAGACCCGCCTAACACGTAAGTTTGGTGACGGTTTTTTCGAAGATTTTTTGGTATAATTTTATCTAAATATTCTATTATCCGCTATTTAAAATTTACCAGTCGGCCTGAAACGCTCTGAGGAGAGGGTGTTTTGTGGTGACGAGGAACGGTTCGTTTTTTTTTTTTGTCAGGTAAGAGATGCTTATTTATTACGTAATAAATAACATATCTTTTGTCTTGCAACCGTTTTCTAATTAATCAAATGTTATTCAGCACAGTGTTTACACTTAATTACTTTTGACTAGTTAACTTTAATGTATTCAAGATACTGTTTTAATAAAACATTGGCCGAAAAAGTGACGTCAGTTTGATGACATTTTGTCTCGTCACATATGTACAAGGCGTGACTATGAAAGTCACCAAACTGACGCATAAAGCTAGGGCTACACATGCACATTAAATTATTAGTATGGAAATGTAATTATAAAATTTATTTATATAAAATACATATTATTACATTATTAATAAACGTAAATATAATTATGTCCGCCCCGGGGAGTCCCACATACCTCGGTGGTCCTCTCCAGGCCCCGGGGATGCGTAAATGCATTCCCCAAGTCCCAACGATAAAAAGGTATATTAGGTATAATAAATGATCAAACGAACTTACCAAGTGAAGTTCGATCATTATTATATGAGTCGCTTCATTCTTCGATATATAATTTCCAAAAACCAAATGTAGATTTTCAGAGTAACGAAAGAAAGATTTTTTTGCCTGCTGTTACACTGTTACGATGCTGTCTCGCTTACTGAGACCTTTTTTTTTTTTTTGGGCCGGGAAATGCTATTGCGCATCCCCGGCAGATTGGGGAAGGACCACCGGGGTATGTGGGACTTGCTACGGCCGAAGAGATGGTAAGTGGCCGCAGCCGCTTACTGAGACCTGGCTCCTTGACGTCCTGTGTAATACTGAGCTCAATTAAGGTAAATTATATTATTACCTATTAAGGTAAAAAATAAAAATAAATAAAAATAAATAAAATAAATAAATAAACTTCGAAACTTCACAGAAAAATTATCATTTATTGTAAAGTCCTGTCCCAATGACACCTTTGTAGTTATGGGTGATTTCAATTTAGGTCATATTGTTTGGTCCCCCTCAGACAAATCTCCACAGTTCTGTACTGCTACTGGTGAATCCCAAATTTACTTTTTAGACACCTTGACTGACCGAATGTAATCTTCTACAATTCAACTTTTCCTTGAAAGTGGGAGCGGAAGCGGGAGCGGAAGCGGGAGCGGAAGCGGGAGCGGAAGCGGGAGCGGAAGCGGGAGCGGAAGCGGGAGCGGAAGCGGGAGCGGAAGAGGGAGCGGAAGCGGGAGCGGAAGCGGGAGCGGAAGCGGGAGCGGAAGCGGGAGCGGATGCGGGAGCGAAGGCGGGAGCGGAAGCGGGAGCGGAAGCGGGAGCGGAAGCGGGA
The DNA here is from genome assembly GCA_905333045.1 of Lysandra bellargus. NCBI lineage: Eukaryota > Metazoa > Arthropoda > Insecta > Lepidoptera > Lycaenidae > Lysandra > Lysandra bellargus. Next base: position 7,065,054 of record HG995338.1, read on the forward strand.
GCGGAAGCGGGAGAGGAAGAGGGAGCGGAAGCGGGAGCGGAAGAGGGAGCGGAAGCGGGAGCGGAAGCGGGAGCGGAAGCGGGAGCGGAAGCGGTAGCATAAGCGGGAGCGGAAGCGGGAACGGAAGCGGGAGCGGAAGCGGGAGCGGAAGCGGGAGAGGAAGAAGGAGCGGAAGCGGAAGCGGAAGCGGGAGCGGAAGCGGAAGCGGGAGCGGGAGCGGAAGCGGGAGCGGGAGCGGGAGCGGGAGCGGAAGCGGGAGCGGAAGCGGGAGCGGGAGCGGGAGCGGGAGCGGAAGCGGGAGCGGAAGCGGGAGCGGAAGCGGGAGCGGAAGCGGGAGCGGGAGCGGGAGCGGAAGCGGGAGCGGAAGCGGGAGCGGAAGCGGGAGCGGAAGCGGGAGCGGAAGCGGGAGAGGAAGAGGGAGCGGAAGCGGGAGCGGAAGCGGTAGCATAAGCGGGAGCGGAAGCGGGAACGGAAGCGGGAGCGGAAGCGGGAGCGGAAGCGGGAGCGGAAGCGGGAGCGGAAGCGGGAGCGGAAGCGGGAGCGGAAGCGGGAGCGGAAGCGGGAGCGGAAGCGGGAGAGGAAGAAGGAGCGGAAGCGGAAGCGGGAGCGGAAGCGGGAGCGGAAGCGGGAGCGGGAGCGGGAGCGGGAGCGGAAGCGGGAGCGGAAGCGGGAGCGGAAGCGGGAGCGGAAACGGGAGCGGCAGCGGAAGCGGGAGCGGAAGCGGGAGCGGAAGCGGGAGCGGGAGCGGGAGCGGAAGCGGGAGCGGAAGCGGGAGCGGAAGCGGGAGCGGAAACGGGAGCGGCAGCGGAAGCGGGAGCGGAAGCGGGAGCGGAAGAGGGAGCGGAAGCGGGAGCGGAAGCGGGAGCGGAAGCGGGAGCGGGAGCGGGAGCGGGAGCGGAAGCGGGAGCGGAAGCGGGAGCGGAAGCGGGAGCGGAAGCGGGAGCGGAAGCGGGAGAGGAAGAGGGAGCGGAAGCGGGAGCGGAAGCGGTAGCATAAGCGGGAGCGGAAGCGGGAACGGAAGCGGGAGCGGAAGCGGGAGCGGAAGCGGGAGCGGAAGCGGGAGCGGAAGCGGGAGCGGAAGCGGGAGCGGAAGCGGGAGCGGAAGCGGGAGCGGAAGCGGGAGAGGAAGAAGGAGCGGAAGCGGAAGCGGGAGCGGAAGTGGGAGCGGAAGCGGGAGCGGGAGCGGGAGCGGGAGCGGAAGCGGGAGCGGAAGCGGGAGCGGAAGCGGGAGCGGAAACGGGAGCGGCAGCGGAAGCGGGAGCGGAAGCGGGAGCGGAAGAGGGAGCGGAAGCGGGAGCGGAAGCGGGAGCGGAAGCGGGAGCGGAAGCGGGAGCGGAAGCGGAAGCGGGAGCGGAAGCGGGAGCGGAAGCGGGAGCGGGAGCGGAAGCGTGAGCGGGAGCGGCTGAAAAAGTGGAAGTTTCGTATACATTTATCTGAGACTGATTAGATAAGAAGCATAAAAATTGAGCAAAAAGGGTTAAAATAACCGAAAATATATAATAAACACCTACTAGTTCATATAGGTAACTGCCTAACCTAAACCTAAACCTATACCACCTAAGCCTAAACCTATACCACCAAAATACCAGGGGGCTACATACAAAGACTCATGTATTTAAAAGAAACCTGCTGTTACACTGTTACGATGCTGTCTCGCTTACTGAGACCTGGCTCCTTGACGGCCTGTGTAATACTGAGCTCTTTTATAATAGGTATATAGTTTTTCGAAGAGATAGAAACTACTCTAATACATCTAGGATCAACCCCAACCTAATAAGTAGCAATGATAATTTCTCTTTGAGTGACATCAATAGTGATATAATACTACTAGAAACCAGCATGCAAACAAAGTATTTGTATGCGTCAGGCGACTTCGACAGTATTTGTTTGGAACTGGATGCAATCGACTGGAGTAACCACCTAGCCAAGGACTCTGTGGAAGACGCTGTAGCCTTTTTCTATGGCTGCTTGCGCGATCTTATAGACAAATATATACCTAAAGTAACTGTTAAAAACTGCACTAAATTTCCTCCCTGGTACAGCCCCGCACTTAAAAAAATTCTTAAAGAAAAATTGAAATATTTACGCAAATTTCATATATACGGCAGCACCGCAGATTATGATGCATTCTGCCTACTTCGTAAAAGAGCAGAGATGTTAAAAAGTAGTTGTTATGAATTGTACATTCAAAGGTGTGAAGATTCAATATTGAAAGATCCTAAACATTTTTGGTAAAAAATAAATAGGTGATATTCTAAACCTTTTACAGCAAAAATCACAAAACTGTCACGGGTTTGAGTTAGATTATTTAAAAATACTTTAAAAAAATAAAAAAATGTAGCTCCAACATTATATTATAATTGAAATGATCTCACATGTTTTGCATTATAATTTATAGAAATACTGTATTTTAACTGTTAAATCACATATACTGTTAAATCAGCGAAATCGGCAAATTTCATATACGGACCCTTAAGACTATAAAGAATTTATAGAAACCATAAAATTAATTTAAAACTACACTTTAAAAAAACTCGGTTTTTGAACAGGGTACACTTTTTTGTACAAATGCCCATTATGTGGCATATTTGCAACTCTTCGGGTGCACCACGATGACGTCAATGCATCGTGCATGACGGCGTTGACAAACGACGCTCACTGTCAGCGCCTGAGTGATTGCGGGCGCTGATTGCCCCGCATTAACGCTCAGACAATGCATACATTAGGGTTCCCATCCACGAACGACTGTAAAGCTGCGCGTCCACTAGATCGGAATCGGAGCGTACGGAGTGGACGGAGCATCGTCATTTACGAAATGCCAATGGGGTGCGTCCACTGCGTTCAGATTCAGCATCGGTAATTTATTTATTTTTCTAAAGCGACCGTCATCACCGTTCATAGGTGATGACAGTTTGACAAGACACTTGACTTGAAACCTTCAGAATTCGAATGAAGTGTTCACTGCAGATGACGTCATCAGCACAAATGCCGATGTCAGGCGTAGAAATGACGATCCAGTGCACGTAGTACCATAGAAATCAAACAAATCCGTTCGCTCGAGGTTCGAGGGGGTTTCCATACAAAAACCGTTATTTATTTGCCAATTTTAAAGGTACGGAACTCTTCACGAGCAAGTTCGACTCGCACTTTGCCAATTTCTTACTGATGTGTCACTGCATTCCTGACTACTGACACACGTTATGAAAGCGCTATCTTTTCCTAACTCGCAAACTAGAATAATAACCTTCCAAGTTTACATTGGCTGTTAAAGTCAACCCAGAAAGTCTCTCCCGCGGAAACCGTGTGCGGCTCGCACTTAACCGACTTCGCCGACGTAAAATAAAGCGAACTTTAAAATATTAAAAGACCTGTTGTTAGATTAAGTGCGGTATTTTATAAGGTACAATATTTTTATTGCTTTGATATGATTATTGACTTATACTTTACACTTCCTTAGTTGAATTTTCTTATGTTTTTCGCTGGTTAAGCTGCGATATAATGTGTAGTTTCCGTAGAAACCTACCCATTACGTATTTTTATAATTTATTGCGTAGAAACCTACTCTTAACTTAGAAATATCATGTATAGAAATAAAGTACTAAAATTAAATTTTCAAGACAATAAACCTGCCTAACTTTTAACTTTATTCGTTATCAATATTTATTGAAATACTAGATGACGCCTGCAACTCCGTTGCGCCGAAATTCGTTTATCGCGCGGGAACCGTACATTTTTTTGGGATAAAAAGTATCCTATGTCCTTTCCCGGGACTCAAAGTATCTCGGTAGCAAATTTCAGCCCAATCGGTTCAGCCGCTTAGGCATGAAGAGGTAACAGACGGACAGACAGACAAACAGACACACTTTCGCATTTATAATATTAGTATGGATATAATTGTTTTACAACCGACATTGTTTCCGACATATCGCGTGTCGTGCGTTTTAAAGTCGCCGCGCGATCTTACAGGCAATTTGTATGAATTGTGCACAGCGGGTAATGATTGCGTTACATGAACCGGTTAACACCTGGGTAGCATCCAAATATTGATGCTCAGGAAATTCTTTTGCATATTTAAATATGTTTTGTCGATAAAGGACTGCATGACTTTAGTAGGTACATTTTTTTCTGGAATGCGTGAAAATAGTTTTTTTTTTTTAAATGAAATAAGGGGCAAATGAGCAAACGGGTCACCTGATGGAAAGCAACTTCCGTCGCCCATGGACACCCGCAGCATCAGAAGAGCCGCAGGTGCGTTGCCGGCCTTTTAAGAGGGAATAGGGTAATAGGGGAGGGTAGGGATAGGAAGGGAAGGAAATAGGGGATGGTAGGGAAGGGAATAGGGTAGGGGATTGGGCCTCCGGTAAACTCACTCACTCGGCGAAACACAGCGCAAGCACTGTTTCACACCGGTTTTCTGTGAGAACGTGGTATTTCTCCGATCGAGCCGGCCCATTTATGCCGAAGCATGGCTCTCTGCCTTGTTGTTACCTTGTTATGAGTGTCCATGGGCGGTGGTTGTCGCTTACCATTTTATTTGAAAAGCCTTATTTAAACTTTTTTTGTTAAAACCTTGGTGTTAGTAATTTATATATTTTTTTCACATAAACCAGTATATATTTTATACCAAAAAATTATAAGTTTACAAATCACATCACAACATAAAACGTCTTCCAGACAGACGCGGCCTGCGGTGGCGGTGGCGGTGGCAGTCAGGTGGATGACTTGAGAGTTCTAGGAACGACACAGACACACGCGGTCACGCGGCCAAGCCATCTAACTGACCGCCACCGCCACCGCAGGCCGCGTCTGTCTGGGAGAAGCTTAATGCGGCCATACGATGCTACGCATTTTGAAAAGAGGTATTCAAAATTAAACTTTATAAACCACAACATTGATTTATCAGACTTGTCGCGGTGTTTGTCTAGCTGATCCTAATTGGAATGGCTCATTAAAAAATATATAGCCCAACGCCTCGTGACGTCGCAATATGAATTGACCCTAAGATTGAAAGCAGTACTTTTCTTCAATCCCGTTATGTGATAGTCAATGAATTGTGGCTCTACACTGATCCCCTGATGGATCCCCGCCGCGGTCGCCTTCGTCTTGTATCTATTTAGCTCTTACTCACGCAAGCCAATTTCACGGAGTGAAAACCTTTGTGATTTAATGCTGTCATATGAATAGATCCTTTTTCGGCTCTGATAAAAAAGGTATTACTCACGGAGCTAATACAAACTTTGTATTAGCTCCGTGGTATTACTTTTGGAAAGGTGAAATAAGGCCACTTTCACGGTGAACTCTCTATGTGGGATACATGTAACACACCCTAGACTCTAAAGTAGGACGTATGCAAATTATAATTGCATAAGTTGATAAAAAATGCTATGCAATAGTTTTAGGGTTGGACCTCATCTGGCAGCACGGAATCGCCTTTTTCCGTCGCCCTTTCTCTTTCTGTCGCTTAGAACTGCCATTTGCTAGACCGAGACAGAAAGCATAATGCGATTTCTGTCTCAGTCTAGAAAATGGCAGTTCTAAGCGACAGAAAGAGAAAGGGCGACGGAAAAGGCGATTCCGTGCTGCCAGATGAGGTCCAACCCTGACCGCAGCAGTCTCCGAGTGCCACACGTATTTTTTTAAATCCCAGTCTTCTAGTAGGAAGAAGAATTTGGTACTAAAAACCCAGTTTTCACCACTATTATGTACCAAAACCCCCTTATTTTTTGTCCCCATCTCCCCACTGTAGAGGTGGCTACTCTCCTCCGTCTCCATCACGGGCAAATGTTGCAGGTGCCGTGATGTATCAGTGCGGTCCCGCCGCCGCCCCAGCGCACATTATAAACATCAATATTAAAGAAAATAAACTGGGAATTTTAAAATTATCCATACCAATATTATAAATGCTATTAAGTGTCTGTCTGTTGCCACATCTGAAACAACGAAGAGATTTTCCTGTTTTTTTTTTTACTCCCGGGAAAGGGCATTATAATTGATAAGTTTATCTGCTTAATTGCGGAAGTCAATAATTTTCTTTCATAAGCAAAAGATTTTTTGAAATAGGGGATATATCTTTACATTCATAATATAATAGTTATGAGACTACTACACGAATATAGCTGAGTGTGTACGGAACCAGCGTCACTTTCATGAGTATTGAGTGGAGAATGCAGCGGTCAGGAATTTTGTTTTTTGAGTAATCTACCTTTTTAAATTAATAATAATGATTATTATAAAAATATATTATGAGCAAAAAATATTTTTATTTTGTTAGGCTCGCTAAAACTCGAGAACTGCTGAACCAATTTGGCTAAATTTAGACTTGGAATATTCGTGGAAGTTCAGGCAAGGTTTGTATTAAGAGGGAAGTGATACGAAGTTCAACGGGATGCAAAAAAGAGTAAATATTTAAAATAAAAAGTAATGTAGCAAGTGTGCGCTGTCCACGCGGTAGTATTCTTGTGTCGTACATTTGTTAGCCGCCGGCCCGCACCTTTATCTCGAGAGTGTTTGTTCCCGCTAAATGCAATATACAACATACTATATTCATTATACATACAGTAAAAATATACATGATTAGATTAATTCATACTTCTGACAAAAGAGATGGATAAAAAAAGAGATGTAATATCTTTTGTCATACAACCAGGTGACCGCTATGCAAACCAAACTAAAAACATTTTTCTAATCATGTAACTCAACTTATTTGTACTAGAGTCTAGAGATAGCTCCAAGACAAAGATCAAACTTTAAACCACTAAATGCCAAAGCATTTTAAATAATAAATTAAAATAAACACCAAATCTTAACTCAAATAGAAATAGTTTTCGTTAGTAAATCGCTTGCACATTCCTTAAAACAAAACTTTGAAACTTTTAAATTCATTGTAACTAACTAAGAAACACAAAGAGTAGTTTTGGCGAAGTTATGGCGGAAGTTTCGTCGCGTCCGAGTGACCAACATGATACAACAAATATATTTAACCGAGTTAAACTGGATCAAAATTGTTTTTCAACGCCAAATAATATAAACAACTCTTTCTTATATTTCTCTGAATCTTAATAGAATATCTATGGACGCTTCACACAACGTCAGTCTGGCCCCGTGGTAAGTACCTGAAGGACTTGTGTTACAGGTTCCAGACAACGGAAATATATTTAATACTTCTATACTATACATAAATTTAAGATACACTTTCATATTATACATATTGTTGCGTGCTAGGGTTCGCCGGATTCGAAGAAAAAGGCCTGCTGACTCACTAGAAGACTTTATTCACAAACGTTAGGTCACACAACTAAATTTTAAGCTTAAAAGCTTAAAATTAAGTAATTTGGATTAAAATCCAAATTACTAAGCCTTTAACGAAAGCCAAATCACTGCACTATCACTGTCCTAGGTCGTAGCCGAGTCGTAGGTTCACTGGTTCACTATCACAATCACTGACTATTGATCACGTCTTGTTTTCACTTCGAAGTCGCCTCGATGATAGCTCGTATCAGCTCGTATCGAACTGAACTGCCGGCCCTGCCGAACCTGCGGCTATTTATATGCGAGACGAGTTCCATAAAGTTCCTTGCCCGATTCACGTAAACAAGTAAACAAGTGTGGGAACTTTCTAGAAAGCTCGAGCATGCACCACCTAACGCCATCTAGTTTCGAGTAGGGGATTTATGTTGTCTGTGTAGTGTGTCCCCTCGGTAAGTTTTGCTGGTTCGACGCTAGATGGCTCTGTGTGTCCGTAACAATATATATTATTTAATATACTTCCAAGACCCAGGAACATTGAAAACTTTTTGTTCCGTCGGCGGAATTCGAACCCGCGACCCCCGACTTGAGCTACCAACTGAGCCATAGAGGTCGTCAAAATGACAGACACACAGATACACTTTCATATTTAAAATATTAGTATGGAAGTACTGAATGCAAACAATGTCAACGTATTCCCTGCTGCTACGTAACTGCTGCGGTAAACTCAATTTCCTTGGTATATTTTCTTTACTGATGTATCTTGTACTGGAGACGTCATTTGGGTAACGCATACTGTTTGGATAGAAAACACACCCGTTGAAGCGTTAAGTCCTACAACAACTTTACAATACACTAAACTGAGAAAAAAATTGGTGTATTTTTAACCGACTTCCAAAAAACGAGGAGGTTATATGTTCGACTGTGGATTTTTTTTTTTTTTTTTTTAATATTATTATTTAGAGTCTTTCAAATTGTAGAGTCAGCCAAATACGTTCAACTGAATGAGATATCAAATGCTTGTGAAATTTAAAAGCAAAGGAAATATTTTTCAATACAAAAAATTTCGGATGTGATAGTGTGTCGCACGGAGGATCAAAGCATCGGGATTTTACTCTAAAATGTTCCAAACCTAAGCGCTATACAATTTAGGGTTCACTCTGCAAATATTCATCTCAAACTTTCAAATATTTTGTGTGAAAGAACGTAATAATTATGTCGCGATGAAGAAGATGAAGAAGCCTATTGTTGTGTAACTAAAATGTTGCATGCAACTTTTGTTGGGATGGAAAGCCTTTTGTTCTATGGGTAAGAACAGCCCGTCATTGCGCCAAAATTTCTTTGACGCGCAGGAATAAACTACAAATATTGATAGAAACAAATGAACAATAAAGACAAATAGATATTTGATTTTTAGTAATTGTCCATACACACCAAAAATAAATTTTTGGTGTGTATGATAAAAATGGAAAACTCATTATATTATTATCGGTAATGATGAAAATATTTGCTGTTAAGCATTAGTGTCCTAACCTACAAATTTTTTTTGTGGGTTTGTACACTAAATGGTACACCAAAATTTTTGTAATCGACTCGTTAAAGACGCACGGTTTGATGACGTCATTATGGAGCTCGCATGTCATTTATATATTTCGATGCGTCAAGTTAATGTGACCGTGTTGTAATTATTATATTTAATATTCTCCATTAATTCTCTGTCAAAACTATCGAATGCAATTTGACGTAATACCAGCCTTAAAATCCCAAAAAAATACCACTAAGCAAGTATATCATGTTTATATCTTAAACGAGCAATTCTTGTATAATATATAATAATATATATAATTGGAATCTCGGAATCGGTTCCAACGATTTTCATGAAATCTAGTATATAGGGGGTTTCGGGGGCGATAAATCGATCTAGCTAGGAATCATTTTTAGAAAATGTCATTTTATTCATGTTTTATCGAATACCGAGCAAATCTCGGTCAAATAGCTAGTTAAATTTTATACAGGAACATACGGAACTCCCAGTTATACCGCAGCCAAGCTTCGCCGAAATAAAATACACAATTTTGCGGTTGGACAGAAATCACTATGTAAATTGATTTTTCTATTTGATGTTGCAACGACCAGTGAAAATTGAAATTTATTTTGTCCCACTAAAGCTTTGTAGACAATGCATGCTTGAACGTGTATACATGGTGTTTCATTCGAATAAAATCTATTATTGGAGCACAAAATTGATGAGTGCGTTATAAGTAATTAGGTACACGGTGAATATATACTATAATATTTTACTTAACATTAAGTTAACATTGTCAACAGTTAACTTACAATCAAGTTAACATTGTATATCCCACCAAAAAACATTTTCATGTAAAAATGCTGCCAAGATGAGAACATAATAGTTCGTGGTGTCAAAAAGTTGTGAGATCTCATGTAGAGCCAAGTTTCAAACCTTACACACTCAGCCCTAAATCTAAAAACCTTAATTTTACCATTTTTTGCCATTTCAAAGTACAACAGAAGAGTAGTTCAAAGCTCATGGCATGACCAATAACAAAATGGCCAAGCCACCCATTTTGACTAATGTGTAGAGTTTTTAGATTCTTCTCGTGCGGCTGACACATTATATCAAGTATTTTGCCACGATTTATGTGTAAAATAAAGGTTTTTAGATTTAGGGCTGAGTGTGTAAGGTTTGAAACTTGGCTCTACATGAGATCTCACAACTTTTTGACACCACGAACTATTATGTTCTCATCTTAGCAGCATTTTTACATGAAAACGTTTTTTGGTGGGATTTCATTTCTTTTTGTAAGTTTTACCACACACGTTTTTATGAAATTAAGGGCCATACGAGCATGTGCACTCGCATTATTAGAAAAGTTGAAAGTGATTTGCCAGCCTTTAAGAGGGAATCGGTTATATATGAAATTAGGGGACAAACGAGCAAACAGATCACCTGATGGAAAGTACTACCGTCGCCGAGTTGCCGTACTTTCAGAAAGAAAAGGGTTAATTGAGGGAAAAGGGAAAAGGGGTATCGCCATTCCCCTGTTCTCTTTCCTTTTTTTATTAAATTAGGGGGCAAACAAGCAGGCGGGTCACCTGACGGAAAGCAACTGCCATCGCCCATGGACACTGTAACATTAGAATAGTTGCAAGTGCGTTTTGGGTCTCCGATAAACTCACTCACTAGACGAAACACAGCGCAAGCGCTGTTTCACGCCGATTTTCTGTGAGTCTGTGGTCTCTCAAGGATAACACGTATTTTTTTGGGTTCCGTAACCATAGGGTAAAAACGGGAACCTATTACTAAGACTTCGTTGTCTTTCCGTCTGTCCGTCTGTCTGTCTGTCTGTCTGTCTCCACTCTGTAACTCAAGAATAATAGCTAGAGAGTTGAAATTTTCACAGATTATGTATATTTGTTGCCGCTATAACAGCAAATACTAAAAATAAAATAATATATTTATAGGGGGCTCCATACAACAAACGTGATTTTTTGGCCTATTTTGCTCTATATCAATAATGGCAACAGGTGGGTACTTGATTTTTCTCAAAATCCATAATAATATGTCTACTTTAATATTTAATAATAATATTAAAATAAAATAAAAAATAAGGGGGGCTCCCATACAAAAAACACCATTTTTGGCCTAATTTTGCTCTATAAGTGTACGGATATATGTTAGGTTGGGTTTGATAATTTTTTTGTTGTTTCTGTACTAATAGTATGATACATACCAAATTTCAGCTTTCTCAGACTTCAGGAAGTACCCTAACAGTTTTGATGATAGGTTGAGTCAGTGACAAAATTGTGGGTTTTTGGACACCTATAAAATCTAAAGTATAATAGCTACGATATTCAAACTTTGCGCATTTCATTAATTCACTCATTTCATTATATCCTAAAAATTTCAAGTATATGGCATTATCCAAACCAAAGTTACGAGGGTTCAAAAATACGACGAAACGTTTCGAGAAAAGGTAGGTAGTGCCCTTGCGCGCTTCGCTTGGCTCATCTTGGCGGGGGCACTCCCGTGCCCCCAGATGTATCTAATATAATAATTTTACATAATAAACAATAATATAATGTAAGATATTTTATGAAATAATCTATCGATGTCGTGTCGAAATTGTTAATTGGCAATTCGAAATGGCATTCGCCAGTTTCTATTCGACATAACGCATCGCTAATTATTAAAGTCAGGGAGCTCTAGAACATTTTTTTTTATTACTATCAAACTATTTTTTTGTGCGTAGCTTCATTTTGATAAAACAAACAACATTTTTATCTGCGAAAAATCTTGAAAGTACCTAACAGATAATTATAGAAAGGATTTCATACTGTGATTTGATGGTCCTAAAATATGGTTTGTTCTATTTGTAGGACAATGTTACTCTTAAATTATATAACTATTGGTAGGCACCAATATACAAAAAATCAGCTGGTTAGGGTTCCGTTTTAGGGTTCTGTAATCAATAAAACTTGGTTGACTACGGTACCCTAAATCGCCATGCCCTATGACACTTTTCGATGCGTTATGGCATACCTATCAATATCTAACTTCGCTATTGAAACTGGCGAATGCATTTTGACCAAGCACTCAGGTCTATAATAATACTATTGAATAATATTTTGATATTTCTTTGAATTATTCTATACGTTTCATGTTTGTATAAACTTTTACCGGTTACGCGAAATAAAACTATTTTAATTTATATGCAAAAGAGTTTTAACAATAAGTATAATAGTTTTTGTTTTAATTTAATAAACAAAAAACTTTTGAGTCTAAGTACTTTAAAAAGTGAATAAAACGGTTTTAAATAGAACTTTTAGCAGCTGGAAGTGTTATCTCAGAGTGAAACGGACGATTTAACAAATTATATCATCATTACAAAGTGACTAAGTGATAGTGAATCAAGTGCTATAGAAACTTACGCCAATTCCTATAACTTAATTTAAACACTTCCATTTACATACGTACTATCTATAAAGTGTTTAAAGAACGCATATTTGTGAAAAGTGTGGTAATAACATTATTTAGAACAAAAAACAAACAATTTTATTTTTATTTTATCGGATGTGGCGGTATTGTGAGAAACTTTTAAATACGTAGAAACGAATTAACTACTCTTAAGCTTAAGTACAACATTTTCGTTCCCCTACGCAATTGTCTGGCTGGTTGAGCGGTACAAGCGATCTCTCCCGCAGTAGGTGGTCAAGAGTTCAAATCCTTGCTGTACCCAAAAAGTTTTTTAAATTTATTTGGTATTTCTGCAACGTCTATTAATTCTAAAGTATGGCTCCTCCGACGAAGACAAAATTTGAATGCTGTCAAAAATTAACACAGACAAATGACATCCTAAAATGTCAAAATTGTAGCAAAAAGTACCATTACGCATGCGTCAGTGTCAGTGCAACGTCATTCAAAGAACTCACAGACCAATATAAGGGCTCATGGCTCTGTCCTGCTTGCTCGAGACCAAAGGCTGACAACACTAACACACCTATCAGACAATATGTCCCATCCAGCAACAGCAGCAAGTACTCTATGGACGATAGTGATGACGTAAACTCCGATAAAAATGTCACCTTAAGGCGCAAAGACACTGATCATAAATACAGCATGCTCAGTCCTGAATGTCTAAATGAAGTGCGTAACATACTTAGAGAAGAAATTAAATCTATGATGAACATTCATAAAGAGAGCATAATTCAAGAAATTAACGTTAAGATGCATGAGGTACTTACTACAATGGCGGATATAAGCTCAGCTATAAATTTTTTGGAACATAAATACGAAGATATTAAAAAGGACATGGAACTGAAAAACGCAATTACAAAAACACTGGAAAGTGAGAACAAAATACTGAAACAGGATCTTATGGACATGAAAGCTAGACTTTCCGCCATGGAGCAACATACGAGAGCTAATAATCTAGAGATACAATGCTTACCTGAACACAAATCTGAGGACATTTTAAAGACGGTAAAACAGATAGCTACAACTGTCCACTGCCCTATTAATGATAACGATATAATAAGCTGCACTAGAATCATGAAGCAGAATAAAGAAAGCCCTCGACCCCGCACTGTTTTGGTAAAATTCTGTAACACAAGGATACGCGACAGTTTCTTAGCCTCGACTATAACTTTTAACAAAAAAGCAGTAACGAATGAAGACAAACTAAATACTAGCCACATTGGCGTCAACGGTCCTAAGAAGCCAATATATGTTTGTGAGCACCTATCACCATTAACAAAGAAGTTGCACACAGAAGCGCGAGCAAAAGCAAAATTACATAACTATCGCTTTGTCTGGGTGAAGAATGGTCGGGTTTTTATGCGTAAGAACGATAAGAGTGAATATGTTTATGTAAAAAACGAAGATGTTCTCCATAGCATCAAATAGATTAAATTTATAGATTGTAATATGTGTCTTACCACTTTTTTTTTTAATTCTTTATTTTCGCAAGCATCGGAATTTTAAATACTATATTCACTTCACTAAGCTGTTATTATCAAAATGTTCGAGGCCTTAATACATGTATGTCCCTAGTTAAACAAGAAATCTTAAATAATAATTATGACATAATTGTGTTGATCGAGACATGGCTTAAAAGTAGTGTATTTGACTCCGAAATCTTCGATGATAGATACACAATTTTTCGACGCGACAGGGAAACATCTAAACTTTCATGTAATAAGACTAGAGGTGGTGGTGTTCTTATAGCAGTTTCAAAAAAACTTAATGCTGTGCGCTGTTCTTCCTGGGAAAGCGATTGTGAGGATCTTTGGGTCTCCGTAGACTTGACGTCAGGAACTAAACCGCTTACACTTCACTTATGTGCAGTCTATCTTCCCCCTCCTTTAACTCGCGACATATTATCTTCTTTTATTGAAAAAGCAAACAATGTTCTCACTCTTAATAGCAATAACGTTGACAACTTAGTACTAATACAAGGAGACTTCAACATTACAGATATAAATGAACCTTACTATGTCATGCACTCTACACCGTATTCTCAACGTAACTACAACCCACTTAAAAACCTTATGTATGATTTCCTTGACCTTAATTCTCTTAATCAATGTAACGATGTCCTTAATTATAATAAACGTTTGCTCGATCTTGTAATAAGTAACATGCCTACAGTACATGTTTCTGAATCGCATTACCCTATACGAACCGTGGATGCACATCACCCCGCTCTAGATATAATAATTGAAGCTGAATCGCATACATCTCAACTTAAACAATCCCCAGATTCCTACAAATTCAATTTTCATAAAGCGGATTATAGTAAAATATTAACTTCACTTCAGACGATTAACTGGGCAGACAAATTTAACGGACTTAATAATGATGTAGACAAAATGACTAATTACCTTTATAAAACCCTAGATGATATTATTGAAACCCATGTTCCCAAATCAAAGTGTAACTCTCATTCTAAATATCCTATTTGGTTCACAAAATCCCTAATTAAACTACTGAAGAAAAAACATAACTGTCACAAAAGATTAAAAAAGTTTAATAATCCGCTTGATAAAATTGAATTCAATTTTCTGCGAAAAGATTGCAGCAAAATGATTAAGCAATGTTACAGAGATTACATTGCCTCTATTGAGGACTCTATTTGTAGTACTCCCAAATTATTTTGGACACATATAAAGAACACCAGGAGAAAAACCAGTTCGTACCCATCATCTATGGAACTAGGGGATATACAGGCAAATAACGGATATGATATATGCAACCTTTTCGCTAAAAATTTCTCCTCGGTGTTTGAAGTTGATGACGATATTCAGTCTCATTATAAAGCGATGGAACCTAAAACCTATATGAACACTTTTTTTATTTCTGAACGTGACGTGCTTAAGAAACTGGTTAAGCTTGACTGTAACAAGGGACCAGGACCGGATAAAATTCCTCCAATTTTCCTGCACAGATGTGCTGCCGCGTTATCCTGGCCTCTGCACTTTATATTTAACGCATCGCTTAGATCTGGCATTTTTCCTACTGCTTGGAAAAAAGCCCGTATAGTCCCCATACCAAAAGGAGACAATCCCAAATTCGTTACCAATTACAGACCTACATCAATCCTATCGACAATGTCAAAGGTTTTCGAATCATTGGTTCACGACAACTTATCCAGACATATAAATCAGCTTCTCAACGTTAATCAACATGGTTTCTTGCCCGGTAGATCATGCAATACCAACCTCATATCT
Source organism: Lysandra bellargus (assembly GCA_905333045.1). Classification (NCBI taxonomy): domain Eukaryota; kingdom Metazoa; phylum Arthropoda; class Insecta; order Lepidoptera; family Lycaenidae; genus Lysandra; species Lysandra bellargus. Next base: position 7,080,546 of record HG995338.1, read on the forward strand.
TACGCAACCTTTTTAATGAATGCTATCGATAATGGATGTGAACTTGATGCCATATACACTGACTTTTCGAAAGCTTTTGACAAAGTCAATCATAAAATCCTATTACAAAAATTAAGATCTTTTGGTATTGATGGTTCTCTTTTAAACTGGTGCTCTTCATACTTGAGTCAAAGACCATCCTATGTTGGCTTTGACGGTTATCAATCTGACCTCTTTATAGCTCATTCTGGGGTTCCTCAAGGGTCAATTCTTGGACCACTCTTTTTCGACATCTTCATCGATGACATAAATTACATTGTTACAAACTCATATATATTTATGTATGCAGACGATCTTAAACTAATTAGGATAATTAGAACACAACTTGATATAAGAAAACTCCAGGATGACATCAACGCTCTAGTCAAGTGGTGTGATAAAAATAAAATGTATCTGAATGCGAAAAAGTGTCATCATATTAAGTTTAGTAGAAAAAGAATAACTACGAACAGTACTTACACCATATCAAACACAACCTTATCCCAAGTGCAAACTATAAGAGATCTTGGCGTGGTACTTGATTCTAAGGTTAGCTTTATCCCATATATAGAGGAAACAGTTAGTTCTGCTTTGAAGTCTCTTGGCTTTGTGATCAGAAACTCCAGAGATTTCCATAAAGCCTCTACGGTTATTACCCTATATAATAACTATGTAAGGAGTAAGCTCGAGTACTGTTCCACTGTGTGGAGTCCATGTTACAGAATCCATATTGACAGAATCGAAAGTGTCCAACGAAAAATTACCCGCCACCTATCCTATAGATTTAGTAACTCCTTGCGTGGTTGTTCGTATGAAAAGAAATTACAACATTTCGGTATGGTCACATTAGAGTCTCGAAGGAACATTTTAGATATGACATTCCTGCACCAACTTATTAACAATAAAATAGATTGCATGCATCTACTGTCATTGATTAATTTTTTCCTCCCTGTGAGATCTTCTAGGAAACAAGTGCCCCTATTTCGACCTGATAAATTTAAAACCAACCTTGGCAAAAATAGCCCAATTACTAGGTTGACCTGTAAATATAATGAGCTGTCATCGAGAATTTCGGATCTAGATGTTAACCATGATTGTATTCGTAATTTTAAAGAAAAGATCCTAAATTATTATAAATCAACTGGTGGGACATGAGGCATTACTTATTATTACGAAATAATTGATATATTATATGATAGTTTTTATGATTATTATTATTATAATGAGCAAAAGAGTATAAACATGTTATTTCGTTGTTGCTATTATCATTGTTATTATTATTCTGAATTGATAAAATATGTATGTAGTTACAACTTTTTAATGCAATATATTTTATTAGATTTTAAATGTATTTGGTGTAGGTTAATTTCATTTGATTTATTTTAGGTTGATTTCATTTTATGTTTATTATAATTTTTTATGTTTAATTTAATGTAATTTGGTATGACTTGATATTTCTTCTATTTGAATTTGATTTATATTTGGTCTAGGCTAATTTAATTGGATTTATTTTAGGTTGATTTCATTTTATGTAATTTTTATTTTTATTATTATTTTTTATGTTTAATTTAATGTTATTTTGTATGACTTGATATTTCTTTTATTTGAATTTGATTTAATTTAATGTAATTTTCTTAATTCAATGTAATTTAGTTTAATTTTATTAACAATTTTTACTATCTTAACATTTTTTAACATTTAACAATTTTTTAAAATTTTTTGTAGCCGATTTAATAGCAAGATGTAATAGCCTTTAATTAAAAGTGCAATAACCATGATCAATGTTTAAACCTTGTCAATATAATGTATGTATAATTGTAACTTTTGTTGGCTGTTCATAGCAAATAAATAAATAAATAAATAAATAAATAATATTGTTATGTAACATTCAACATTTTTATGTTTTCATAGGTCAACTACCGAAATAGTAGGCATTTCTGAATTTGAGCTATGAAAACATGAAATATTGAATGATATATAAAAATATCTTAATGTGTTATAAATCTAACGTTAGTAAAAGTACAATGTTAATATCCATATTCATACTAATATTATAAATGCAAAAGTGTGTCTGTCTGTTTGTCTGTCCGTCTGTCTGTCTGTCTGTCTATCTGTTACCTCTTCACGTCCAAACTGCTGAACCAATTTTGCTGAAATTTGGCACAGAGATACTTTGCGTCCCGGGAATGGACATAGGATACTTTTTATCCCAGAAAATGTACGGTTCCATTGAGATAAACTAATTTTGGCGCAGCGGAGTTGCGGGCGTCATTTGTTCAGAAATAAATTGACACTGAAGTGTCCGAATTTAGGTTCATTGTAATACTTATAATTTTATTTCAGTGCTGTACATTTTTTCGCTATTTCGGAATTCCAACGCGTACATGGTTTTTGGCCCAATCTACATTCACTAGCGCTTCGGATTTTTTTCTTTGACGGGAGTATATCAATTCAACCGGAATAGATAAACTTCTGTCAAAACAAGGCCTTTACATCCATTGTAGATTATATTATATTATACAGTACTTTCGAAGAGAAGTCAAAACACTCTTCAAATACTGTCGTGCCCGGGACAAGACTTTTTAATTAACCGTACGGTTGCCCAAGCATATACGACATTCTCGCAACATAGTCGGCCTAGGCCAGAAGAATTAACATTGAACATTGAACAATGAACAGGTATGGTACAATACGTATGGGACTAAGCATGTGCTGGTTTCCTGAGTCCGTAATATGAACTTGATATCTGAAAATCTCTCATTGGTGTACGCCTCTACTTGGGATCGAAACTGCACCCCCTCGAGTACGAACCAAAGGTCTTCCCACTAGGCTACCGCGGACGCTGTCAAAAATCCTCAGAAGCTGCTTTAAAGACGTGTCAATATTATGGTAACTTTTTCTTTGTCATCCCGGTTATTCAAACTAAAGTATTACCGCGAGCCAGTGAACGATAATATCGTGGAGATAAGTTAAATTGGAAAAACGATCATTTTTATGATAAGACGGGGAATAATATAACGAGTAAACTTAAGAGACTTCATTTATATACAAGTTTCTAACTAGTACAAACTTCTTTAATACCGATATTCATTCAAATTAGTTCAGTCATTTTCGCATAAAAAACATTTACCTATAATAGAACTTTGTAAATACAAAGCAATAAATATAAAAAGTAATAAAAAAATTTTGGGAGTCTGTTGAAAAACATTAAACATCAATATCTTGGCAATTACGAAAGATTTTTTCTCTTACTACTAATAATAGTCAGGGAGCCCTAGAATATTTTTTTTTTATCAGTAATAAAAAAAATTGTTGTAGGGCTCCCTGACTATTATTACTAGTAAGTAAAAGCAACTTGATAGTATCAAGCGAATTATTTTTGAGTAGCTTCATTTTGATAAGACAAACAACTTTTTTTTTGCGAAAAATCTTGAAAGTGGTAGCTAACAGAGATAGAAAGGATTTCATACTTTGATTTGATGGTCCTAAAATATGGATCGTTCTATTTGTAGGACAATGTTACTCTTAAATTATATAACTATTAACCTACCAATATACAAAAAGTCAGCTGATTAGGGTTCCGTTTTAGGGTATCGTAGTCAACCAAGTATTGATGATTACAGAACCCTAAAATATGAAGAACTCTTTGTCATAAAATAGCATTCCGTTTGAATTTTCGTCGTTCGCAGTCGCTCGTGGCAAAGATCCGAAAGCCATCTTTACACTTTGATGTCAATACAATGGGCAGTTATTAGTAGTGTTAAAACTTTGTGTGCTTATCCTGTAGGCCTGGGAATCAGCCAACATTTAACGGCAGCAATATTACGGCCTAATTAGAACTCTCAAGCATAGTCTTACTCCAGCAAAACAACGTTTGCCGGGTCAGTAACCTACGAAAGTGTAATCTGACCTGTCTGATATGACCTTGTGAGTCACGTCACGCGTCTAATCAGCGAGTTGGTGTCAGTTTGATGGAGTTTGGGAATTAGTTCCGAAACTATATTCGGGGGTTATGTTTACTTTGTCATAATATCATGTTCTATGAAAAAAATTTGCAGACCATTGTGTTGATTATCTGATTTATTTTATGAATGGGCTTGTTTTTATGTAGAGGAAAGAGATGTGATTATGTATGTATATTATACGCACCCGTTAGAACTTTTTTCGTCGGTAACTTATTTTTCTACCAATAAAGGCTGCTATGAGATCCAATAGAATCACTTCGCTTAGCAAGGTCAAGGTCAGATAAAGAGATTCCATTGGTTCACAAAAATAATATTATATTCCTGAATCCTGATTGCAGGCAGCCCTGTTGTTCTAGGTCTAATTTCTTAACATTAGCCGTGTATCTTATTTAAACTCTATCTTTATTATTATTGACTTTGTAACTCATGAAATATAAAAGAGAGTAATTTTTCGTGAAAATATACTGGTCTGTTATTGCATAAAATAATATTATATTACAGGCCTTTAGAAAGCTAGCGGCTACGCTACTGAATAGCACAACTATCTGGAAGTTACTATTCGTTAAGCATGTGCAAGCTGCGGTATCGCGCTATAACCGACACTAAGGAACATACCTAAGTGTAAACAACGCATTTCATGTCCCAACTCCGATATACACACGCTAAAACGACCTCTGCCTCCTCGCACTTAGACACCAGAATCCCGTGCACAGCTTCGCAGTAATAGTTTGTTTAGAGTTGTTCCGGAGGCTGGAAGTTCCGCTATAAAGATAAGAGCCGTTCTCTCAAACGAATGTATTTTTAATGTTGAACGCTTTACTACCCAACTTTCCAATATTGTTATTAATCAAGGAACTATTGTTGCATACAAAGTTTTAATTGGAAAAACTATTTTACGAGGTTTTTTTCTTGAGTTGAGGTCATTTTTTGCCCAACTACTTTAACAAAAAATGTGGGTTTTTTAGTTCGTGACAAATGACAGCTGTTTGTCAAGACGATGCGAAAGACTTTATCACTAGATAGCTTGGCTAGTGCTAGGTATAAAAGTTACTAAAAATTATAAATTAGCAGTTTTTTAAACACTAGTACACCAGGCAGCACGTGTCATCCACCTATCCTACTCAACTCTGTCTAAGCCTAGCCTAGTCACGTCTGCTTTCTAGCCTAGTTGGGTTTGCCTTCTAGCCTAGTCGGATTCGCCTCCTAGCCTAACCGGATCTGCCTCCTAGCCAAGTCACATCAGCCTTCTAGCCTAATCAGGTCGGCCTCCTAGCCTACTTGCGTCTGGCTCCTAGCCTAGTCGGGTCGGCCTCCTAGCGACAAATAAAAATCATCATTCCAATTATTTTGGCAACTTATATTATTTTTGTTGTAACACGTGATTTTAATTATGATTTCAGTAAATCAATGTCATAAGGGTTTATTCAAACAGTTATCAAATATAATATCACGATATTAATTAATCATTGATGACCCTAATCACGATCAATCCTATTTTATCATCGAATAGTTTTAGTTAAGCGGACATCTGTCAAAACATACAATTAGCCAACTGTCAGTGTGACAGTTAAATTCAAAATATGTTTGTTTAAACCAATTTAAACTTTAATTTTGAAATTATCAGTTTCAATTAAGAGCTTATGATTCAATGCTTAATTACATGTAACATTATACAGTGAACTTTACATTTTCGGGGAAAAAAGTGTCTTACGTCCTTTCCCGGGACTTAAAGTGTATCCATACCAAATTTCAGCAAAATCGGTTCAGTGGTTTGGGCGTGAAGAAGTAACAGACAGATAGACACACTTTCACATAATATTTTATAATATTAAGTATGGATGTATGAGTAAATTATTGACTTTATAATATTACACAAAAGTAAATCATTCAGCGCTGCTACGTTCACGGTGAACTCTATACAGGGTGTAACAAAACTAAGTGATAATAGTTTAGGGTGTGTATGTGTCCCTTGTACAGGTGTAACAAAAATAAGTGATAATACTTTAGGGTGTGTACGTGTTCATTGTAGAGAGTATACTGTGAATGTAGCAGCGCTGAAAGACCAAAATTTTTTTTCACTTTTGTATGGGGAAACTCGTGGCGCTCGGGTCCTTGCCCATACAAAAGTGAAAAAAATTGTCTTTCAGAGCTGTTACTTTCACAGTGAACTCTCTACAAGGAACGCGTACACACCCTAAAGTATTATCGCTTATTTTTGTCACAGTTGACTGTGAAGCAGCGTTGAACAGCAACATTTTCCATACATAGGTGCAAAAAAAGTTACTTTTTCAGTGCTGCTACTTTCAAAGCGAACTATATTTTACCCATTATAGTATTATCAAAGTAGCTTTGTTACACTCTGTATAAGGAAGACATACCCTAAATATCATTCTTAGTTCTATTACACCCGGTATATCAGCAAAACTTTATTCCTATTATCATTTTCAATATAATCACATAGACCCAATATCGTTTTTCCTTATATTTTCATTGAAGAAGCACAATATTTTAACAGCATACGTTTCCTCTTCCGGTATTTACCCATTTCCTGGATATGCTCATAAATTATTTTTTATAGTCATATTATTATTTTACTGCGTATTCTATAGTTTTTATAGCTTTTATTTGTACAAAATTGTTTGGTAAATACTTTTGTTTACTGTTTTAGTTACATTTGAAATGGTAACAGAAATATTGGTTTTCATTGTAAAGTTGCTTAACCATCGGATAAGCCGCGGTCATATTGAACACGAACGAAAAGTAGCCCGTGTCCAGAGCCTAATCAGTAGATTAGGCTGTGGACATGGGCTAGCCATGCCTAATTTTATTAAAATCTGTCAAGTAGTTTTTGCGTGAAAAATTATCAAATCACACACCTTTGTAATAATTGATTATTGTTAGTGTGAAATGTTAAAAATGTTAGTGTGAATTTATTTATGACTTAACTAGCTGTTGCCCGCGACTCCATCCGTGTGGACTTTGGAACAGACAGACAGAGATACTTTCGCATTTATAATTTTTTTCTTGAAGTTTTTTCTGATATTTTCTCTATAAACCTCACGGAGACCAAGACCTTTCCAACGAATGCAAAACCGTGTAAATCGGTTCGTGCGTTCCGGAGTTTTAGCGTCAGGAAGGAAACCCCGACTTATTTTTATATATTAGATATCTTTAAATTACCCGCAAGAACTGTACATTTTAAAACGATAGTAATCAACAAACTTGATGCTTACGGTCTTGTGCATTTATAAATGGCTGAAAAATGGACGGCAACGCCTCACAAGTCACGTCGTTGCAATGTGAATTGACCCTTAGTCTACTCTTAGTATCTTAAAGGAGTATGTATCTTGTCACAAGTCTGTTATCATGACACTGATAAGACGGGGGCGATGGGCAGCGTTCCAAATTCGAATTTACGACGAAATAAAGCTGGATACTGTCATATTTGGATTAACAAGATGTCTGCCTGCTTTGTACGAAAATAGCTGAATTTAGCTGAATGAAGCAAAAGAAAATGTAAAATGTAAAGATTTTGACAGTCATAATAAAATGTTTCATAAGATTATTTCATTCACTGAGTCATTCAAAGAATAATGTGTGATTCCAGCGCAATTAACAAATTTGGGTGCAACGGAATTGCGATCGTCATCTACCCGTAGTATAACTAAACAACAACTATGGTGTGAGTCGCAAGAAGAAGACATAAACGTACATAGACTACCAAAATAATTTCTCTGTCTCCTGGCCCCGCTATATAGTCGGATCACATTTTATTTATTTATTTTTATTTCTTCGGAAAACTTACAGCTATTAAATTACAAATTAGCATAACTAAATTGTAACTATAAGCCATTTAAAAGTTTTCGCAAATAGCTAAAAATGAAAGTGAACAAAAACTATTGTGAAGTTAATCAGGCTAAAAAACAAACTGAGAAAACTTAAAAACATTTTTTTTTTTCTCACAATGCATCTACTAATCATGGTTTAAGCAATTTAATAAAAAGTTTTCAATATTAGTGTAAGTATGTATAATGTTAATAAACTTAGTCTACGCTTATCGCTAGGCAAAACTAAACTAGATTAGTATCTAGTTTAGTGACAAATCATCAACTTTGAAAAAGGAGTTAGTTGCCGAATTTCTAATCTTATAATGCTCAGTAGAAAATATGTCAAAGGAGGGATTTATTTTCAAAAATTTATTAAGTAGAGAACTAGCCCTTAGTAGAAACAAATTACTGCGATAGTAAGTATTAAAGGTAGGTACATCTATTGGAACTAAATTTCTAAAATACTTGGTGGGGATACTAAAGTTTAATTTCTCTAATAAATATGTGCTGTCAATGTTACTATTGATTATTTTAACTAAGTAGGATAGATCAGTTATATTTTGTCAGAAAAAAGAAAATTGTGGAAATATTATGATTTGTCTATTGAACCATAGCTGATAATAATTATTAAGCTGGTATTAATAACAGTAATTTTAACTTTAATGGGCATAACGTAACTCTGTTTTCGAGGAAAATCTCAAAACTCTTCTTTGAGTCAAAGAAACTTAAATTATTTAGCCAGGAGCTTCCTCGCAACCTTATTTAGCTAACAAAGGATTATAATTAGCGATTCGTACCTTCAGATATTAAATATGATGAGTTTTATGTTAAACTGATAACAGGAATACGGGATATATCAAAAGTTACTATACTAACGCCATGATCCAGTGGCTCGGAGCGTAGCTCTTGACTCGGAGGTCGTGGATTCGATTCTCGCGTTGTTTTGAAGTTTGATGAAGACAATTCAGGCTGATTTGCTGACGAGAAAGATATTCCAAGCGTCGGATGATGTAAATTAAATAAAGCGAATTTATCAGCACTGAGATGACTGATGCAAAACTATTTCTACAAACAGTCGCAATCATGTCAGCTTCCAAAAAAATTGATCGAAACTGGTCGACGCGTTTGGACTTTACGATGGCACACACACTAGACAGACACACGTAAAGACGGACTAACAGACACGTCAAACTTAAAACATCCAACTTAAAACATTCCTGTTTTTGGTCGGGAATTAAAAAAAAACACTACTCAAAACAGAACCAAAGCATGTCAAGTAAATACAGAACTACTGGCGCATTTTCAGCAATGTTAGTGCAATGTCTGCGGCTGTATTTATTTCCATAACATCACTTGTAACCGTACAGCACAAATTTAAACAGCTGAATCCATACTGCTAAAATAATAGTAAAGTAGTCTGACATCTTTTACACATTAAACATGTAAGTAACAGTTTAAAAAATTGCCGTTTTTTGCACAAATGGAGGCTTAAGGGCCTGGAAAATGATTTTAGCCAGATATATTAGCCAACTAACAAAGTAGGTAAGTTACAAGATTTGTTCATAATATTATAAGGGAAAAATAAGTAATTGTTATAAAATGTTAGTTAGCTGGTTATTTCACTCACGTCTTCACTTCTTCAGTTAATAAACTCATTTTGGTGTAAATATCATGAATCCCTGAAAAGGATAAAGGAGATATTTTAGAAATAGTTAAATTCCCACGCGATATAATAATAATAGTGGCTGTAGTTATTTGTGGACAACCTTTTTGCTTAGAAAACGTCCCCAAGCTTAAATACATTTAAATATTATGAAAAAAAAATGTGTAGTTGAGTAAAATGGGTAAAATGCGAGTATAAAAGTATTATTAGAGTTCCGTAGCAAAATGACAAAAAACGGAACCCTTATAGCTTCGTCATATTGTTTGTCGTCATGTATTTTTGCCATTTGGCGTGGGCTACGGAAACCTAAAAATACTTAGCGGAGTTCGTAGACAAGCTACACTGACGTAGAACGAACGATTTATACGAATGAAGCAAATATTATCAGCTTATTAATCGTTACAAGTTCTTCAACTATATTAATTATTATTTAAAAAAGCTGTTATAGCATTATAATGTAATGATATAACAGCTTTATTCACGATTTCATGCTATTAATTTATACAAGCTATAAACGCGCCACTTCGAGACTTTATTTATTCAAAGCAGTGCTGTTGTGAACTAACGTGACTCTTGATAAAATTAAACTTAAGCGTTTCTCTTGAATCTTAAACAAGACGTCACTTCAATATAGTCTAAGAGCTCACGCTTTTATTTTATACTTTTTATGGGACGACACCTGAGTAATGTCAGTGGCAGTTTTAGATCTAGTTATCTAAAACTATAAAGAAAGAAAGATAATATTGTAAAAAAAAAACATAATATGATGCTCATATTATTATATTTGCTCTAAGCCCTACTTTTTTTAATATTTACTCCAATTCACACTAATATAGTAAACGTAAAAGTTTGTCTGTCTGTCTGTTACCTCTTCACGCCCAAAACACTAAACAGATTTTGACCAAATTTAGCTTTGACTCCCGGGTAAGGGTATAGGACTTTTTATCCCGAAAAAATTTTGGGTTCCCGGGCGATAAACGAATTTTGGAACAATAGAATATGTTTCATAATTTAGTAGAAGAGTTTCAAACTTATTTTATTTCCATATTAACCCGATCTATAAAATTAAATGTAAGCTGTCTATTTCGAGGTTATATTAAGGCTGGTGTACACAGCACTTTAATTACCGGGGACGAGTGCCGTCGATGAGCACTCGCCCGATAACGTCATTCAAACTCGTGGGTAAACGTACATATAAGTGTATTAGCCTAATTTATAGTCACTTTATATTAATATCGCTATAGTAAATATTTTATAATGCCTATGTTATTATTATAAGGTTTTATATTCAACCAGATGTTGCTCAAAACTCCGTTTCGGTAAAATTCGTTTATCACGCGGGAACAGTACGTTTTCCGGGATAAAAACTATATTATATTGATTAATATTATATTAATATAGTAATTAATAAAACATTTATTTCATTAGATTTATTTGGACGCACTGTCCACATTAATTTTTTTACAAAATTTTGTTATAGGATTTCGTTTAATCCTGATATGTTCCTAAAAGCAATAAGGATTTAGCTATGCAAGATTTTTGAAAGAATGTCGTTCTGATTCAATAAGTTACGCATCACTTAAGTCCTAGATAACCACTATTTAATTTGAGGAACAAATATAAATCTGTCAGAATAATTCTAAAACCATCCTCTGACTCTTACACTATAAACGCGGCACTCATAATGTAAATATCTCAACTGTTCTAATTCGGTTCACTAATGCTACCCCATTTCTTATACTTCTCGGAAAGTGGTTCTATGGACTAAAACGAATCGTGTAAAATATTTCACCGGCCAAAACAAGTGCAAAATACTTTGATAATATACAAATTAGAAAAAAAAAACAATATTATAGTAAAAAATCGGTTCAAAAAAAACACCAAATTGGAAGAGAATAACTAGATGTACAGGAGGATTATTTTTTCACCAGTACAATTTTTACCACGCCATTGGTATCGATAATAGAGTATATTTCACGAATATATATTTTTTTTTTCATTTCAATTAATAATTTATCATTTATCCAATCTAATACCGCTAGGGCGCACTAATTACAAGGCGACAACGGGTGCGGTATGAGGTAGGGGGCGGCGGGGTGAGGTAAGCGATCGGTCGGGCGCACCTTAAATGCGCATTTTAGTAGTTTGGCGGATAAGTTCGGGGCTTAATATTTTTGTTTTTTTTTTTGTTCCAAGGGGGTAGTAACAAAAATCGCTTGTATTTTTTATTTTTGACAACTATTACGTATGTTGATTTATTGTACTGGTGAAAAAATAATCCTGTATATTATTTAGTTAATGTATTCATGATATGAAATCTGTCAATGTTTTAAAATGTATGGAGTCTGGTCCAAATTTCCACCACCAACGAGACCTATATAGTAAAACTGTCTACTAAATACTGAATCATTATAACCAGACCCCAATCGGAAATAGCCTGTCAGTGAAAAGTTATGGCTGAATGAAAAGTCATGTTTTTTACCATTTTGTATGAAAAATATCATAAATGAAATAAAAATGTATTGAGTTTGGTGCATATATCCACAACCAATAACACTTACGTGGTCTGCTAAATATGGAATCATTGTAACTGGACGGCAACCAAAAATATTCTGGATGTAAAAAGTTATCACGGAATGAAAAAGTTTTCTACCATTTTATTTCATAAAATAGTATTAATATGATCCATTGCACTTTTTAACTACCCAATCTATGCTATGCATGTCACTTGGCATTTCTTATTAGGTTTTAATTGAAATAGATGAACAACAATATCAATATGTTCACTCAAAAAAATTTGTTTCATATGGTCATAACTTTTTACTGGCAGCTTATTTTTAATTGGTCTCATAATGAAAGTTACTCTATATTTAACTAGCGACCCGCCCCGGCGTCGCACGGGTATAAAATATAGAACTACTGAAAAAATGATCAAAATCGATAACCTATGATCCTTCACGTGGACTACTTCTTATCTGTGCCAAATAACATAAAAGTTGCTCCGGTAGTTCGCGAGATAAGCCCTTTCAAACAATTTCCCCCGTTTTTATACACATTCTCCTATTAGTCTTAGCGTGAAATAGCCTATGGCCTTCTCAATAAATGGGCTATCTAACACTGAAAGAATTTTTCAAGTCAGACCAGTAGTTCCTGAGATTTGCGCGTTCAAGTTAGCCCTTTCAAATAATTTACCCCGTTTTTTCCACATTTTCCTCTATTTCTTCGCTCCTATTAGTCTTAGCGTGATAAAATATAGCCTATAACCATCCTCGATAAATGGGCTATCTAAAACTGAAAGAATCATCAAAATCTGTTGCGTAGTTTTAAAGATTAAAGGGAACAAAGGGACATGAGGGAAAAAAAGCGACTTTGTTTTATAATAAGTATAGATGGACAATAAGTCCATATGGGTCTCGTTAGTGGTGGAAAGGACGACTTTAATCATTCTCCTTTCAATTGCGTGAGACGTCGTGCAAATCTGTTAATTCAATACAGAAATGCATCTACGCGTTGCATTGCGGTCTGAATTGACCCACTCTGCATTGTGAAACATGTCGAAAGTGGTACTCGCGCCCAACTCGCGTAGTTTCGCCGGTTTGTTTGAAGTCGAGATACTCCTTAGTTCTTAAAACTTATTAATCGGGACTTAACGCGACTTATTTACTTAAATAAGTCGCGTTAAGTCCCGATTAATAAGTTTTAATTATAATGCAACGCGAAAGTTTAAAATGTTAACTCCTAAGTTCTGTCTACTCTGATAAAATAATAGTACATTACGCACCTAGGGCAGGAAAATAAGAAATGTCTCAGATGTGTCAACAAACATGTGATCTGAGGCTTTCTTATTTACTGCCCGTGGTGCGTATACTATTTTTCTCATCGACGGAGGCGGAAAACGGCAACATCGGTAAGCGCAGCGGGAAGAAAGTTGACGCTTTCCGCCCGGAGGTGAGAAAATAGTACATAACGCACCTGTTGGCCGAGGCGAAGCCGAGGTCAACAAACATGTGATTCGCTCGGCTTCGCCTCGGCCAACAATTACATGTGATCTGAGGCTTTCTTATTTGCTGCCCATGGTGCGTATGCTATTTTTCTCACCGACGGTGGCGGAAAACGGCAACATCGGTAAGCGCAGCGGGAAGGGAAAATATTATTACCAGTCACTTATGCTACACGTTGAATAGAAAATTTTACTCAGATAATCCAAGTATCATTTTAAATATTAAGTTACCACAAAGTGCAGTCGGGGCTCGAATTAAGTTGATTTCTTCAGTCTCACAGCTAGTTCCCAACTAAAAGATTTATTTATAACAAAAACAATGACTGAGAATTTCCTCCAGCCGCAAACATAGGGCTGCCTCTTAATATAATATTACTTCATAAAAAAGGGGATAAAAGAGCAAAGGAAACCTGATGGAAAGCAACTACCCTCGCCCGTAAACACTCACCATCAGAAGAGTTGAAATTGCGTTGCTTTCGAAGCAATACGCGCTCTCTTCTTGAAGGTTTGCTGGTCGTTATGATCCGTACTATTAGAGTAATCTTCTTATATATAAAATTCTCGTGTCACAATGTTAGGCCGCGTACTCCTCCGAAACGGCTTTACTGATTTTAACCAAATTTTATACGCATATTCAGTGGGTCTGACAATCGGCTACTGGGTACTTATTATATTGATAAGTGCATTTATTGAATAAATAATAGTAAATTATTACAACTCGAGACTGACGACGACCATTGTTTGCATGCTACGGAATAGCGATATACGTTGCCATGGTGACATACTTATTAAGTCACTTCAATAAAATAATATGGCAATATATTATGGCAAAGCAACGTTTGCCGGGACAGCTAGTAGGCATATAAAAAAGCTAAGTAATTTCGTGGGATTATTTCCAGCCTAATGGCCTCACACAGCTTCATTAATAATTGATCATAATATGTAATAATATAATTTTAATTTAATGAAGCACTTGACAGAAAATATATGGATGTCAAAATCTTCTCATATTATAATCATTATAATATTATAATATTCCGCTTCATAATATTAGTATAGATTTTCCATACAATAATTTTAATCAAGTAACTCTTTCAGCACTGCTACTTTCACAGCGAACTCTATACAAGAAACGCACACATCCTAATGTGGCGGTACCCACAATTCGCCTAACATTCCTGCATCGCGCTATCGAAGTTTTCTGAGCGCGTCGTCTTCCTTTAGGGTCGCCACACATATCCCACAATAAAATATTAAAATTTCATGTTAAGCCCAGTATAGCAACAGACCGAAAGCAACTTTACATGTAGTGATAATAAGCGTGAAATAACAAGCAAGCGGCAGCCCTAAAGCCAAGATGTTAACAATGCAGAGTGCGGGTAATTTTGAGCTCTAACTAATCTGCTTAGCTCCGAAAACGTTCGCAATTGACGCTAGAACTCTCTTCTGTTATTGAATAAGAGAAGTTAGGCAAGAGAGCCCGAGGGTGTAGCAACCCTACAGTGGTAACAGCATTTTCGACTTTCAAAAAAAGCATCAGTATTTTCTTTACCGACTTTTGCGAACGAAGGACATCAGGTTCCTGAAGGTTAAGTATATAAAATATGTATGTTAGTTTTAAGGTATTTATTATATAATTAATATTGTGTATGTTAGATTTAAGGTATTTGTTATATATGGGCCTCTGATGCCCGAAATAAATAATTTGATTTAATTTGAATAATAAGGATATATTATAACTACAAGGTTTCCACGCTAGATGGTAGAACCAAGTAAAAAGTTTGGTTCGATGATTGACAACGTTCCTGTCAACACGATGATATTATGAAGTGTGCAACATGTCGAATTTCGGTCGGAGTATTTACTGTTATGTGTCAGTAGCGCCTTCTGGTCCTTTGCGTAATACGTTCCCGATTGATATAGAAAAATAAATATTTAATCAACTAGGCTTTTAATTTGTCCAGAAGTAGCCCAAGTTATTAAGTAATTTATGCCCTAAATTCCAGACACACGACCCTAAAGGGTTAAATTACTGACAATATAAATCAAGATTATTTGATATTCTCAAATAGATACCTTGATTTTGTATCAAAACCAAACGTTCATATATTTGAGTTAAATTAATTTCTAAGAAAGATTTTATGCTCTAAAAGTTTACATGTAGAGATCAACTACGATAACATGGCGCGCCCCTCCAAAATTCAAAACGTTTGAAGTGCGTTGTCTTGCGCGGTAGGCTAGTTATGATTAGTTGACCAACAAATCTTGGTAATAAGTGACATTAACTGAAATATTACGTGTACTGTGATTGGTTGAATACTTACTACATACAAACTCTTTCATAAGGATGTGACTACACACATTGAAACAGTCATTTGGAGTGGCGCGCCATGTTATCGTAGTTGATCTCTATGATGTACCCAAAACAAAGTGATAAAACTTTAGGGAGTGTATTAGTTCTCTGTATAAAGTGAGTTTCTATAGATAATATCAACTAACTGATCCCCAGCTTTTTTTTTACGAAAGAAATGGTTCGATAGGTATAAAAGATAGACATAATATGCTGTCGCGAGACATTAAATGATTTTAGAAATATCATTAGACATGGCATGGAGAGTTTTAAAAATTCATTCAAGTACCAAAAAATCTTTTTTTGGAGGTAATCAAAAATGTCACTTCTTAAAATTGTTCCGCCACCAAAAAAGTTTGAGAAACGCTTGTGTAGTCTGTACAATAATTTAAAATATGCATTGCATTTGCGATGCTAATACATTTTACAGAACAAAAATCGCAATTTAATCTTGCGCTCAAACAAAAAGTGTAAGAGAAAAAGTATAGTCGTAAAAGTATAGACGGCGCAGTAACTAGGCAGTAACTATATTCTGCAAAAAGTTAACCCGTTTAGACGCTTCATTACATTTGAACTCCGTAACGTCGAGCGAATTCGTTTTGAATTTTTACGTAAATTGCGAAGACATGTCGAAATGGAGTAAGTAGTGTTTTTGCGATTTTCAGAGCAGAGGCATTGCAGGGGGGTGTGCCAAAATGTCTTCGTTATCGCTTCGTTATAAAATCGCCGATAAAAATGTATGGGATTGACATAAGCGTTCGTTAATATGACATTGACGTTCGACTCGTCTTATGTCAATTCCATACATTTTGTTCGGTGATTCAATAACGAAGCGAAAACGAAAAAGTTTCGGCTAAATGGCCTGTTGGATAACGAATTTAATTAAACGAATTAAATATTATTAATGCGAAAGTGTGTGTGTCTGTGTCTCTACGTGCATGCGTTAAGCGTGAACTCTTTACGCCCAAGCACTTAAGCAGCTAAACTAATTTTGATAAAATTTGGTATGCAGATACTTCGAGTACCGGGAAAGACATGGGATAGTTTTTGGTGCAGAAAAATGTAAGGTTCCTGCGTGATAAACAAATTTCAGCGCAACGGAGTTACGGGCGTCATCTAGTAGGTAAAAATATGCAGCAGTATGTTATCTGTATAATTATGTAACTTTTACCCGCAGTTAAAAAAAATTGAAGTGACCGTACTACGCTGCACTACGCGGCTGCATCACGACGCAACACTTCGCGAACTAGAACTGACATTTTACAAACGTCAGTCGTAAGGTGTCACGTTGTGTCACAATAGACATAACTACCAGTACTTCGAATACTAAGAGACGGACGAGTATTAATATCCGTCATTTCTTTCGGGTTTCGCCAGGATAAGTTAAAAGCTGGCACGCTGGCTGATATAATTTATTTTTAAAAATAACATTTTGACATTGATTTCTGACAGTTTTCTTTGCGTGTGCCAAAATATAAACAACAACTAAATTTGTAGGTAACGACCCTAGCGACGACTTTTGTCATAATACGTCAAAGTTAATTTTCTTTACATCAGTTCTAAGTCGGCATACTCTATCATTCTGTCTACTCTGGTCGTGTCGTGTTGTTTTACTGCGGTCTAGCCTCAGATGTTATTGGACTGGAAAGAAACTAAACAACTACGAGGTCTTTGATTAATTGATAATAATAATAATAATAATAATTGGTTCGGGTTATGTCAAGCCGTCGGGTTACCTCAGATAACCACTAACATTGATTTTACATGACCCAGCTAAATAACGAATGAATAAACTTCTCATATACTTGTTGTATTTCATGCTCTTCTTAAAAATCTGATAGCACAGACAGATATTATCGCAATTTTACGAAAAATTGCAATTTCTTACTTGTTGCACTGTGCTTTACGGGTGTTTCAGATTTGCTTTTGAAATTTTTGTTAGAAGCAAGTTGTTTCACAAATCGCTATATTTACATCTCATTCATTAGGCTAATGACGCTTCATACGATTTTATTTTTGTCAGTTCCCAACAGCTATTTTATGTGCCCAAATGCACGTTGTATGTAACGCTTGTAGTGGCATCGTTGAGAAATAGCACATAGGAATAAAACATTTTGCGAAAGATTAAAAGAAAGCATGAATTTTGCTTAAATTAGGACTTCATCTTTACTACTCGGAGGTCGCTAATTCGCTTGCCTCGTTGGAAACATGTTATTTTTAAATTTGGTCAGGACATATGCAGGCTATTGACCATAGGGACCATAGCTGATAGCATAATATAAATGTCGTTTAAGCGCCTGATCTTTCATCAGTCGAGTCGGTTATCCCGTCCTACTGAATTATTCTTAAGAGGGTGACTAACGCAAACAATCAAACTTCGTCCTTCCCTCTTCACACTCACGCCCGTTTTTCATATGCCAGGTGAAATAGGACGACACGGATTCATCGCCAAATTAGTTTTTTCCCAATATCCGCTATGTCAGATTCTCAATGATAGAATTTTATACAATGTGTTAAAATATTAACTTTTATGCCCGGTTATGGGAATATATGAAAAATTTGTGAAAATTAGATGCATCTTTGTGATCTTTTCTATTGAGAAAATTTTAAGATAGCGTTTTTTCGCTAGGTCGGATCCTCGGAAATATAATGTAGTATCTAATGTCTAAATTCAGAAAATGGAACAATTCGGGGCTTATTTTCAAGTATAAAATTGAATTATAAAATCGACAATTTAGGGTTAGTCACCTCCTTAAGTAAGAATGTACGACATTTAATTATGATTTATGATTAACTTTCAATTTCATGAAGAGTTTCACAGATAATGTATGGGTCAATATGTCAAAATTTTAATATCACTAAAAATAATAACGTACTAAATTTTAAGCTATGGATTTCCGCAGAATAACACCTGATTCTATTAACTTTTTACAGATGTGATTATTTTAAATAGGCTTAGAATCAACTGAACTATTTTTGAAGTAAGAAAACTTAGAAAGCTCCGAATCGATTTTGATGTCCCGGGACGAAAAAACGATGTCAAGAAACGAAATAACCAGTCCATTTGTAACTAAAACTACAGCTTCATTTTCACGTTAAAAATCACTTTATGCTCGCATCCAATGAAAAATAAACTCAGTAGACTATTGGAAACACACAGTAAATGCGGCAATAGGTGTAGACGATGGTGCTAAATCCGGAGACCTAATGTAACACGCAAACCCCTTCGTAATGTTTTGCAGCACCCTCTGTGTAAGTTTTTAAAAAAAAACCAAAAGTTCACCCTAAACTAATTTATTTTCCCAAAATTAAAATTAGTTACACTTTGCTACAAGTCACGACTTCCCACACCTTACTAGCCCGGCTTCCAGATTCTAACTGTTCGATAAATTGAATTAAAATGAATGCTAAACGAAAACTGCAACGCAAACGGAAAAATATAGTAGAATATAGAAATGCTTACTAAACGTAATGTACTAAGTAGCTAGGGATGTAACAGCTCCCCCCTTTTGACGAAGCTTTATCTTTTTAAGATAAGCGAAGTTAAAAAGATAGAGACATAAAGTGTGCGAAGTCTACAGAACATAGAAATATAAAACATTGAAACACAAATGAAATAGTAAGTTAATACTTAACTAAAAATAAAACATCATAGACATTAAAACATTGACAATATAAAACACCAAAGATTTCATAAAAATATTGAAAAATCGTAGACTTCGTAAAATATAGAAATTGATTCATTAATATAAAATAGAACAAAATTATCAAATTAAAAATTTAAATTTCTATTCGAAGAAAATTGACTTTTGTCAAAAGTATTTGCTCGATGTTGCAATGGCAAGGATTTGACTGATTGTCTTTCTTCATCTGAAGATGAAATCTGAGTCATCTCAATAGAATTTGAAATTTTAGATTTATGTCGAATATTTTTCTTATTATTACATTGATTAAAAATTTTAATGCAACATCCTGACTCATTCATAGAATTTTTATTTTTAAAACATCTGAAAATCTTGTAGACAACATACAAAAATAGACACACAATTAAAATATAAGTAAATGTAGAATAATAATGGCCATATTTAATAAAATGAGATTCTTTCTCTAAATTGTTAATTTCATTTTCTAAATTATCCATTTGATGAGAAGCATATTTTAAAGAATCTAAATTTATTTTACTTAAGGAAATAGGAGATAAATGTGGTAAACTTTTATTAAATATGTCCTTTTTACAACAATCGTCTTCGGTAATATCAAAACTTATATCTAAAGGAGATTTAATCATAAAAGAATAAGAATTAGTAGGTAACAATTGTACAGTTTTAGAATAGCCGACACAATCAGCTGTTAATTTAACAAGACCAGTACCCTGGATAGAAAAATCATTAATTTCATCATCACAACGAATAGTTAATTTATTTGGCTTTGACTGTACAAAAATCCATTTATTATTTTGCAACTTTTGCCATATATCGATATTACCGTATAGAATTTTAGAATTACATTCGGAGGGCAACGAAAGTGTGACCTCGGTTAAGATTTTTGATTCACAATTTGGATTACTTATACAAGATTAAATGTTGAACAATTCACAAATAGAATAATTACTAGTTATTAATTTACAATCATTTAAAGAGCTCAGCATAGCATAATGCAGTCTGTCGTCGCTCAAGGCGATATATGAGTCAGAGGGTTGAATTAACGCGAAAGTATTATGAGCATCATCATGAGGCGTTGGCAAAGGAATATTTTTATACACCATAAATTTTTCAGGTGTGACTAAAGGAATTTGCAAAATAAAAATAATTTTATTATTTAAGAAGTAGGAACTAAGTTTAGAAATATCGATTAAAGTATGTATATTTTCTATACTAAGAGAAATTGGAAACTCCAATTTTTTACTTATTTGATTGCTATGCTTAATTAACTCATTATAGAGACTTATAGGACTAATTACACTAGGATGTAAAACATTCACTTTAGAAAATAAGATAGAATTTAAGGTTATAAGCTAAGGTTATTCGATAATATTAAGTAAGTTATTTAATTTAGAATTGTATAATAATAGATTATCTGTATCCGTAATATTAGAAAGAATATTATTCATATTATTAATTTGCGTATTTAATTTCATTTCATTTTGATTGAGCTTGTAAATAGTAGTATTATAATTATTAATTGTAGACTTTATAACGTGTATATTATCACGCATTAAATGAAACATTTCGGATTCGTTTTTCGCGATATAGGAATGATATTTGACTCCGCGTCGCTGCGGCAAAAGCCATGACAGCATAATATTCTGAAAAGAAAGAGACGAAATATGTTTTTATAACATAGAGATAGAAATTTAGGAAGTGGCAGGCTTAATTTCATTAGTATGATGTTTGACATTTTTGCGACCTATTTGTAGAGTCACATTATGTTTGTTATGAACCTTGAGAATTTTATATGGGCCTTTCCATATAGGAGATAAGGCTTTTCTTAATCTATGATGGTGTTTTAAATACACCATATCACCTGACTTATAAGAAACTTCACGAGAATTAGAATCGTAATATTGTTTTGACCTTTCTTTACTACTAATAAGGTTCTGAATTGCTTTTTCGCGACTAAAGCGCATTCTATATTGTAAAGCACGAATATATTCATTATAAGTAGTATTATTATTACTCTCGTATAAAGAACTAGGAATAGAAGGTTTATAGCCGAACAATAGTTCATGTGGCGTAAAATTAGTAGAAGAATGCGGCGTCGTATTATAAGCTAAGATTGCAGTAAATAAATAGCAATGCCAATCGTTTTGGTTTTCATTGACAAAAGATTTTAAATATTCTTTTAAAGTTGCATGAGAGCGTTCTAGTGCGCCATTTGTTTGAGGATGGTAAGGAGTAGTAAATAATGCTTTTACTTTCAAAATTTCAGTTAATTGTTTAAATAAATCAGACGTAAAAGGCGTACCTAAGTCTGTTAAAATAGTTTTAGGAAATCCGAAAAGAGACATAAAATGAACAAGATTTCGAGCTATTTCGTCACTTGTCGACGAAACCATAGGATAAGCGCTAGTGAATTTAGTAAGATCATCTTGTAACGTTAAGATGAATTTAAAATTTTGGAAACCCGCGTCGGGCAGAGGGCCCACAATATCCAGAGCTAATCTCTCAAATGGCCTTGTAGAAGTAGAAGTTATCTCCATTGGAGCTTTATTAGATTTACGTAAAGGCTTGTTGATTTGGCAAAGTTTGCATTTTTTAACATAATGCTCAATATCAGAGCGCATTCCTTTCCAGTAATAACTGGCTTTAATTCTTTTATACATTCTTTGAGAACCTGGATGACCCGCAATAGGCGAATCATGATTTTCTTTTAAAATTTTAGGAACTTCTACCGGAGTAGGATAAATTAATTGATTTTTGTAAATATAAATTTTAATATTAGTATTATGAAAAATATAGGAAATCATGTTATAAATTTTAGTATACGATAACTTAGAAAATGGATCTGAAAAATCTGAAATAGCAAGATCCGTAATATTTTGGCAATCGACTAAAATATTTCTTAATTTAATTAATAGATTAAAAACATCTTTATAATGAGTTTCATCAAAATAATGAACTTTAGTAAAAAGGAAATAGTAATTTTTATCTTTTAAATTATAATGTTTAATTGTGAACGGCTCACGTTCAGAATTTAGTAATTCGTCAGCATTTTCTAGCTGCGATAAAATTTCTTCGCAATGCGGAATAGAATTGTCGAAATCTAGAGAAACTGGACACGCAATATTATTTAATTTAGATAAATGTAAACCTTGTGTACATTCTTCAATAATAGTATTAGAAATAGGAAGTTGATTAGTAAATTGACTTTTAAAGTATTTTTCATAGGTAAAATTATTCAAGTTGTTTATATTAAGTGCATTGACCGGACATCTAGACAGAGCGTCGGCATTAGAATTGAGACGACCTTGTTTATAAACAATCTCGTAATCATACTCCTCGAGTTTCAAGCGCCAGCGAATGAGTCTGCTACCTGGATCTTTTACATTAAATAACCATACAAGTGGTCTATGATCCGTGACGATTTTGAATTTATTGCCATATAAATATGGTCTAAAAGTTTTGACGGCAAATAAAATTGCTAAGAGTTCCTTTTCTGTCGTGGAATAATTGCCTTCAGGCTTATTTAAAGTTCGCGAGGCGTATGCTATAGGTTTGTCCTTGCCTATAGGACCTTGAGAAAGAATTGCGCCTACAGCATAATTACTAGCATCTGTAGTAACATTAAAAGGCTGAGAAAAATCGGGATACTGGAGAAGAGGAGCAGAGATTAATTTTTCTTTTAAAAATTCGAATGTTTGTTGCTGTTCCGCATTCCAGTGGAATACAGCATCTTTTCTTAAGAGACACGTAAGAGGCTTAGTAAGCTTTGCAAAATTATCAATGAAACGGCGATAATAGCCTATTAGACCTAAGAAGGATTTGATGTCTTTAGGATTTTTGGGAACTGGAAAATAGGAAACGGCCTTGACCTTATCAGGATTCGGAGTGACACCTTTATCGGTGATGACATGACCAAGATAAGCGACTTCATGTCGAAGAAATTCGCATTTATCTGGTTGAAGCTTTAAATTACTTTGACGTAGTTTGTCGAAAACGCGCTTTAATTTTTCAATGTGATCTTGTAAATTTTGGCTAAAAATAACGATATCATCAAGATATATAAAGCAATCTAGACCTTGTAGGCCTGACAATATGGTATTCATTAACCGCTGGAACGTGGCTGGGGCATTTTTCAACCCGAAAGGCATTCTGGTGAACTCATAATGTCCAGACATGCTTGAATTAGTGCTAATTGTAAAACCCGTTTTTGGGGCGTCCTTGGGACTCATTTTTAATTGATGGAACCCACTTGCTAAGTCTAAGGTACTGAAATATTTTGAATGACCTAGTTGATCTAGGATGTCTGTGATAAGAGGCAGTGGATAAGACTCTGAAACAGTGGCGTCGTTAAGGCGACGATAGTCTATGACGATTCTCCACTTTTGTTTGCCAGAAGCGTCTATTTTTTTTGGGACTACCCAAACTGGGGCGCTCCAAGGCGAAGAAGAAGGCCGGATTATTTTCTGATCTAGCATTTTACGGATTTGGGAATCGACCTCTTCTTTGTGACACTCAGGAAAACGATAGGATTTAACATGGATAGGAGGAGTGTCACCCGTATTAATACTGTGTTCAAGGACACTAGTACAAGTTAAAGGCTCGCCATCTAAATGGAAAATATCAGTGTAAGACGAGACGCAGTTTAAGAGAGCTTTTCTTTCTTCATTATTTAAATGAGAACATCGAATTGAATTTAGTACTTGACTTGCGCGATTAGATTTGGAACTAGAAATAGAATTTATACTAATACAATTTTTTGAATTATTTAGACATTCATTTTCGAATGGTGTTAATTTTACGTGATAATCTTTGACCTCAATATCGGACTCAGTGGTATTTAAAATAGTAAGGTTCACTTTTCCATTAGGTTTGACTTTTACTATGCAATTAGCGACATAAACGCCTTGACTTAAGGTATGATCTAGAACTAGAGCTTCATTGTTATGATAAAGCTCGGGCGAGAAATTTGATACAGTACACTCAATACAGGCTTCCGCACGAGCCGGAATGATATACGTTGGCTGAGTGTAAACAATAGGAACAGAATGATTATTTATAGTCATAGATTTAGAAGAATAATCAATGTTAGACTTAAAGAAATTGCAAAAATCACTACCGATAATACCATCGTAATTAGTTAAATTTATGTCATCATTTGTCACATGAAACTTGTAATTAAATTTTTCGAAAGATATAGAAAATTCTAATTGAAAAGTCCCTAATGTCTCGACAGGATTTTCGGAACTGTTAATGCCTTTTAGCTTAACGATTTCATGTGAAAGATCTGGAATTTGTGTTAGACAGGACCCCTTGATAATACTGATGGCTGATCCCGTATCAACTAGAAAACATAGCATACCCGATCCCGGTGCATGCTTACAATGCAAATAAGTATGAGGCAATGACACCTTCTTAGTATAATTATTAATTTCGTATATAGACTTAGAACTAGAACTAGGATTTATGTTAGATTTTAGTGACTTATTTTTAATATTAGAATTGGTATTTTGGACAATTTCGTCCTTAAAATTTATTTGACTCGGTTCATCTGACCGAGATGTAGATTTAGGATTATTTAAGTTAGAATTAGTAGAAATTAATTTATTAGATTGAGACGATTTAGGCGATTGAGACGATTGAGACAAATTAGTATTAATTGAGTTAGAAAATGAGACATGTTTTGATTTAGAAATATTTTTACACACTTGGCAATTATTTTGGCCATTAAAATTTAAATGACTCTGCTCTTTGAACAGAGATGAATTATTTATTTGACTTGACTCATTTGGTCGAGATGAAGATTTAGTAGGACCCAAATTTTGGGATGAACTATGACTCAACATTTTATTTTGTTGAGATGGACTCAGCATCTTGGGCTGAGATGTAAATTTAGAATTTGATTGACTCAACATATTTTGTTGAGATGGACTCAGCATCCTTGGCTGAGATGTAAATTTAGAATTTGATTGACTCAACATGTTTTGTTGAGATGGACTCAGCATCTTTGGCTGAGATGTAATATTAGAAAAATTTGTTTGACTCGGCGTTTTTTGTCGAGATGGACTCAGCATCTGTGGCTGAGATGGACTCAGTGACTGGGACTGAGATGTAGATTTAGAAAAATTAGAAAAGTTAGTTTGACTCAACATTATTCGTTGAGGTGGACTCAGCATCTTTGGCTGAGATGGACTCAGCATCTGTGGCTGAGATGTAGATTTAGAAAAATTAGAAGATTTAGAACGACTCAACATTTTTTGTTGAGATGGACTCAGTAACTTTGACTGAGATGGACTCAGCATCTGTGGCTGAGATGTAGAATTAGGAAAATTAGAATAAGATTTAGAATATATCGTGTCCTTATGATTTACGTTGGATTTTGGCAGACACGGAACCAAAATCCTTTTTAATTTAAATCATCGTGCTTGGATTGAGTCTGATGATCATTATTAGCATTATATTCAAAGTCACATGTATGTGAAGGAATATGACCGTCGTCACGTTGTGCGTTGCCAGCATTTACGCGGCGTTTCATATTAAACTGACGCTTACGACATTCCATGATCGTGTGACCGACGTTTTTACAATAATTACACGATTTAGCATAAAAATTAGAATTATTATTTGACATAGAAATAGAATTATTTTTAGGATAAGAATTAGAATTAAATTTAGAATTTGAATTACAATTAAAATTATGTTGAGGATTTACATGATAAGATTTCTGAAAATTAGGCTTTTTATTTTTAAAACATTCAGAAGAGCCATGTCCGAATTTATGACAGATAGAGCACTGTTTTTGAGCCCTAGTGCTATTTTTAGATAAATTGAATAATTTCTCCTCATCAGTGGCATATTGAATTGCGTCACTGAGGGTTTTAGGATTTTTACACCTAACAATAGTAGAAATAGAAGAATTTAAGCCCAATAAAAATGTATTTAAAGCGAGTTCTTCCATAGCCGCAATACGGCCGGGAAGTTCTTTTTCGTCTATGCAACTATAATGGATATCAGATTGAATTCGAGTTAAAATTTGTTCAATTCTTAGTGAATATTTTACAACATCCTCAGTATACATTTGTTTGCAATTTTGAAGATCGGAAAGTAAATGAGTTGCGTGTTTCTTTTCGCCGAAAGTTGAGCGCAAAAATGTTTTTAATTCCGCCCAATTTGAAGCTACAGGCCACTTGTGCCTTGCCTTCTAATTGAGATATAATAAATTTGCATAAAATTGATTGTTGATCTGGGCTAGCTAATAACATAGCATTTTCACAGTTTGTGAGAAATGCAGGAAGTGACTCTCTGTCACCAGAATAAGGTTTAATAAATTTAGTTAAAAATGAAAGCGTTAATTTTTCGGACATTTTGTCTTTAGATGACTCTCCTTTGACTGACATTATGAATTATGTTATGCTGAACTTGTAAAAAAATTAGAAATATATAGCAAAAAATTTAGAAATTAGAAATAGAATAAACTAGGATTTAGAATTATTTTAGACTTAAGAGTTTGTAAATTTTAGATTTAGAATTCACTTCACGATTTAGAACACTTTAGATTTAGCACTTTTGATTTAGCACGATTTCTTGGATTTAGTAGAAACAGAGGATTTAGAAAAATTAGAAAACACTCACAGGAACACGACGATAACCTGCATGCCGTTGTCGTGGAGACTGGAGTGGAGCCGGAGTCGCGTGCAGAGGCTACGCTTTACCCGGAGCTGGGGGCCGATGATGTGGCCCTGGCGAGTTAGACTGGAGCGGCTCAGACAGCACAGCACCGCTGTTGAAACTGCTGGGGCAGACCGAAGTCCTCGTGGGGTTGTAGCTGGAGCGGGCTCAGGCTAGGGCCTGAGGCTGACCGTCGTCCGAGTGTGTGAACCGGTTGGAGCAGGCTCGCGCAGAGGTGCGGAGGCTTACTGTCGTCCAAAAACGTGGTGCGGGCTCGCGCCTTCGGTGGCGGAGTCTTACCGTCGACCAAAAACTTTAAACACGGCGCACGGGTGCCACGGGTTCGTGATCCCTAGGTCTAAAACGTTAGACTTTTTTTTCGGGATCAAATTACATCCCACTTCTGACACCAATTTGTTTTGCAGCACCCTCTGTGTAAGTTTTTAAAAAAAAACCAAAAGTTCACCCTAAACTAATTTATTTTCCCAAAATTAAAATTAGTTACACTTTGCTACAAGTTACGACTTCCCACACCTTACTAGCCCGGCTTCCAGATTCTAACTGTTCGATAAATTGAATTAAAATGAATGCTAAACGAAAACTGCAACGCAAACGGAAAAATATAGTAGAATATAGAAATGCTTACTAAACGTAATGTACTAAGTAGCTAGGGATGTAACAGTAAGTAATAGAAAACCAATGAACTAGAAGTAAAGGATATGCTTAGTATTCTTGAGAAGATTAAGATTATAAAAAAAGGATACATACAGCGGAACGTATTCAAATTCAAATTCATTTATTTTTGCGTATGTGTGTTACAAATATAATATTATTATAGTAGGTCTTATATTTGATATTAGGTTCGACACATAGGCCTCTATGGGCATGCAAAATTAACATTAGAAAATTATTACAGTCTAACAGGTCATAAAAGAATTATACAGTCAACAATAATTAATAAAATGTAGTAAAATTAATATATACTAATATTATAAATGCGAAAGTATCTCTGTCTGTCTGTCTGTCTGTCTGTCTCGCTTTCACGCCAAAACTACTGAACCACTTGTAATGAAATTTTGTACACAGATAGTCTAAAGCCTAAGAAAGGACACAGGCTACTTTTTAACTGAAAAAAGGGATTGTAAGGGGGTGAAAATGTGTAAACTTGTTAAAAATAAGTTAGTTTCAAAAATTCATAACAGATGGCGCTAAGAGTCGCCTGCATCGCGCTATCGCTTGCTCATAAGTCTTTCTACAAGAGGTGGTACCATATTAAGTGTAGTTTTTCGATTCTTTCGATTGTTATACACGTTATTAAAAAACTCACTACTCAGTACTGACTACTGAGTACTGTATATCTATGCAGACCTTAAGGCTTAAACCTACCAATGATAAATAGTTTATGGGTAAAGAATAAAGATAAAGTTGTGTAATGGGGGGCTAAATAAGCTTTATAAAGTTTAGTTAATAGAATCAGGCGTTACTTTGCGGAAATCCATAGCTTAAAATTTAGTTTGTTATTATTTTTAGCAATATTCCGCGAAAAATTTGTTTTTCGCGGAATATTGCTAAAAATAATAACAAACTAAATTTTTATAAAGTTTAATTAAAAAAAAATGAAATATTATGTGCACACACACTGTTTTTGGGTATTTTGATTTAAGGGGTACCAGGGTTTTAAAAAGCTTTCAAAGACACCAATTTTGTTGACACCGCGCGCTATAAACTGAAGTCCGCGTGGACGAAGTCGCGGGCAACAGCTAGTAATTAATATAATGTAGTAAAATTAATCTATATACTTATAATAAAATCGTAGAGGTAAAATTTTTGTACACGTGGTGTGGTAAAATTGTGACGGAACTCCTTTACAAAAAATACATTAGAGTAATTTTCACTTTTTTAAAGTAAAATTAACATATCATGGCACCAAAAAGTAAGATTTACACCAAGGCATATCCCAGGGCATAGGGTTTCCTAAGGTTCCGTTGCTGAACGGAACTCCTGATTCCTTATAAGAAGATAATTTATAATATTATGTAGGGGGTTCATCGTTGTTTAAAATACTGGAAGCACATGCCACTATGTCAATTATTATTTTAATCATCATGATCACCACCATCATTACACCATCCATAACCACATCATGATGCTTTTATTGTTTTTTTTGTATTCTTTTGCACAAAAAGGATCAGAATCGAAATTGATAATAATTATTTCACCGTCTCTGTGCGATTTCTTTGTAAAATTATTCTTAATTATTAATTTAAGGGCTATATTTTGTATTTGATACTATAGTTACGAAAGTGTAAATTTCATAATGGGATCCATGAGGTATTGAAGAAACTCCTCGAATTTTAGAAAGTGTGACTTTTGCAGTTATGATCGCGAAGGTGGAAATTTCATAATGGGAATTATGAGTAATGGAATCGAAGGAACTCCTTACCAATACTAGCAAAGGTCGATCTTTAAAACTTTTCCCTGATATTCGTAAACGATTATCCAAACAGTGGATGGATATTGACCACTGCGTATCTCAATTCGTTACCGGCCATGGAAATATTAAAGTCAAACTTTACGGATCTAAATTGCTAGCATCGGTCGAGCACATACTAGGTAGAATAATTATGTGCTCGACCGAAGGCAGTATGTTTGAATAAACCACTCATCATGTTCTCTGGGAGAGTTTTTTTTCTGCCAAGACGAAAGAATTACAACGCTAGACAACCTACATCGTAAATCTGACGTCGCATACTACAGTGATATTGTGGACAGCGCTATGGGAACTTCCGTACCTTCAAGCGTTTTTGTCACAATTATTATTGGCAACAGTCTACACAACAAATTGCAATATTATAATAATAATAATAATATCTATGGATGGTCACCGCCGGGAAATCGACTGTTGACGCGGCTATGGAAGTTAGAAAAATAGTAAATCTTTCGGAATCGAAATACGTGGTCGCCATTTCATTAGATATCTCCGGCGCGTTCGATCATGCTTGGTGGCCGATATTATTATTAAAACTAAAAAATCGAGGTTGCTACTCTAATATTTATGCCATAATACGTTCTTACTTTTTTAATGGTCAAACTAAGCTTCGACTTGGCCATTGTACACACGCTAAAGATTTAACTTGCGGCTGCCCTCAGGGCTCTGTTATCTCGCCAAAACTATGGAGTTTCGGATTTGATGATTTATTAAGTCTTCCCCTACCACCGCTGTGCGTACTAGTTGGCTACGCCGATGACGGTTTTCTAATCGTTCAAGCAAATACACGTTCCGAAATTGAATCTAAAGCCAATGATAGTCTTAATTTAATATCGAGCTGGGGTAAGCGTAATCGCCTGAAATTCGCCGCTCATAAAACTTACCAAATTCTTTTAAAAGGTTCCCTTATATCTTCCCCTAGCATTAAACTTGACAATATTAACGTTAAACGCAAACAGTCACTCTGTTACCTTGGTTTTTACTTGGAAAATAAATTTACATTTTTAGAACATATCATTCAAACCGGTGAGAAAGCGAAGTGCAATTTTTACTCCTTTACCAAAATATCTACGTCGACATGGGGCCTCTCTTTCAAAACCCTAAAATTAATTTACATCGCTACTTACCTAGGCAGCATTTGCTACGGGGCCCCCGTGTGGGCCGACAGAGCAACAATCGGCGCGGCTCGTCGCAAGTTGCTACAAAGCCAACGTCTTGCTCTTATATTCTTATGCAAAGCTTACAGGACCACAAGCACCGAAGCCTTGCCTGTGTTAGCCGGAGTTTTACCCGTTGACCTTGAGATTCAGCGTCGTGCGACAATGTATTATCATAACAAAAACATTGACAACCCGTTCTTTTTAAGCGCTCGCGATAAAATTAAAATATCAAGATTGTTTGAACCTTTAGAAAACTCTGTGCAAAGCCTAATCTCCGAATGGCAGTCGCGATGGGACTGTTCCACCAAAGGGCGTCATCTTTATAATTTTTTCCCAAATATTCGTGAACGGCTATCCAAACATTGGATGGATATTGATCACTGCGTTTCTCAATTCCTGACCGGTCATGGAAATTTTAAGGCCAAACTTCACGGATTTAAACTAGTAGCTTCACCCATGTGCGAGTGCTCGATCGAAGGCAACATGTTTGAACAAACTGCTCATCATGTTCTCTGGGAGTGTAGTCTCTGGCAGGACGAAAGAACTACTATGCTAAACAACCTATTCTGTACATCTGGAGTCGCATACTACGGTGATCTCGTGGACAGCGCTAGGAACTTCCGTGCCTTCAAGCGTTTTTGTCACAATTATTATTGGCAACAGTCAAACACAATAAACTCCGATATTAACTTAGCTTTAGCTTAGGAGTCACAATTATTAACCTAATTTCCATGGTGCTCCCCCTTAAGTTCTTTGACTTTCGGTCATTGCAACTTTGTGCTGTCTCCCGCTTTTATGGGGAGGGAAATTGGAATCTTCCTACTCCTCCTATTTTCTTCTGATTAATTTCGTTGCGGGTCCCAAGACAGATTTAGCATGTCCCTCGGGCTCCCTGAGATCATATCAAAGGGTTTTCGTGGTTGGATACCGCTGTCGATCCTGGCGACACAGGAGATACAGTGGTGGGTATGTGTGGTGGGCCAAAGCCCGTTTAAAAAAATATATCTATGGATGCTTCACACCACGTCAATCTGGCCCCGTGCTAAGTACCTTAAGGACTTGTGTTACGGGTACCAGACAACGGAAATATATTTAATACTTTTATACTATACATATATTTAAGATTTGTATTATATCATACACATATTTAATACACACCCATGACCCAGGAACATTGAAAAACTTTTTGTTCCGTCGGCGGGATTCGAACCCGCGACCCCCGGCTTGAGCTGCCACACACTCTACACATTGAGCCACAGAGGTCGTCAATATTATTTTAGCTATAGCTCAGTAGTTACAATTATTATTATCATAGTTTATTTTCGTGGTGCTTCCCCTAAGTCATTTGACATTCGGTCACTGCAACTTTTTGCTGTCTCCGCTTTGAATAGAAAGAGGAATTACAATTCTTCATACTTCTATTTTCTTCTGATTAATTTCGTTGCGGGTCCCAAACCAGTTTGAACATGTCCCTCGGGCTCCCTGAGATCATATCAAAGGGTTTTCGTGGTTGGATACCGCTGTCGATCCTGGTGACACAGGAGATACAGTGGTGGGAATGTGTGGGGGCCGGTGGGCCAACGCCCATAAAGAAATTACCCTTTGGGTAAGTAAATAAACAACTACAAGCGTCATTTTATTCTGGTTTATTTGTAGGTTAGGAATATGAGAGTAAGAGGTAGGTTAAAGAGGGATAGATGCCTACATTAAATCCCGTCTTCTGTAGTCTTAGATCCTCTATCTCCGTCAAATGTTCCTTTCCCGTCCTATGGCTCCCATCCCCTGTCCACACCAAGCGGACTTCGAAGAAAGGATTTTTCAAAACGATCTGTGGTTCAAGTTTCCTAGGTCTTTGAATTTTGATGTAAATAGAAAATGTCGTGTGTAATATAGATCGAAATAAAATAGTCGTAGTTAGGTGTTCAATTTTCTAAATCTCGATTATAAAAACATACATTCACGCGAGCGAAGTTGCGGGCAACAGCTAGTTCATTAATATTATTCTAAATTATTGTGTATAAAATGTCATTATTAAATTAAAATTAAAATGTCAGCGTAAACAGGTAGTAAATTCTCCATAAACATATTTACAACATGTCATAATACGTTATTTATTTAGAATAATATTATTATTACAATAATAAATTGATTTTTATATTATATTTATATCGTATTACCAGCTCTTTTTTGTAAAAGTAGCAAAATTGTTGTCAAAAAATAATGCTTATACAATAATTCTTTGACATTCCAATCTGTTGTTAGAATATACGTGGAGAAAGTCAGAATACCTAATTTGATTTCAATTTGTAGCTGTCGTGTATAGAAATTTCGCGATGCAGGATTGTGAGTCTAGTTGTACTGTCACACTGCTAGTGTTTCGTTTTTAATGTTCTTTGTTAATTTGCTGCACCTACTAGTTAGAGCCTGGAGGACTCGTTTTCAAAAACTGATAATAACATCCCTGCAATCAGGCATAAACCAAGTATGACAGACCTAAGTTGACAGCCAATTAAGAAACCGAAAGTTAAAAAAATGCACATCTATAAGTATTTCTTTACTCTTTCGCAGTATAATTATTTTTCTTATGACAATACAGCACTTAATCTTAGTATCGAAATTTCTACTCCCACAAAATTGTTTGATATCTATATTTCTATGTCGCTTCCAGTATTTACATGGGTGCAACGCTTAATCTGCTAATGCACGTATATTTAGCCCGGACCATTCGATCCACCACTCGTTAATGCATCTGTAATTTTAGCATCAACAATCCTGAAAATTATCAATCTAATCCTAATCTACTTAAACTGTTACAGGAATCGCAATAGTGTTTTTTTTAAGCTATGCAGGGTAGATAGCAAAAAAATTATCTTTACAACAGTTTAGGGTGTGTAATATGTCACTTAAATAAAGTTCATTGTGAAAGTAGCAGCTCTGAAAGAGTTAAGTTTATTGTATGGGTATATGTTTTAGTGATGTCAAACTGACTCATTTGTGTTGAATCAAAGATTATGTACGAACTAGATGTAGACCTAAATATGTGTCTAAGCACTATGCCGAAGTCCCGCGGCGGAATTTCCGCTTGCAATGTATTTTTACCGATGATACACCATTGACAGACTATGCTGAAATTCCGTCACGTCATATTTTTTTTATGAAAAAGGGGGCAAACGAGCAAACGGGTCACCTGATGGAAAGCAACTTCCGTCGCCCATGGACACTCGCAGCATCAGAAGATCTGCAGGTGCGTTGCCGGCCTTTTAAGAGGGAATAGGGTAATAGGGGAGGGTAGGAATGGGAAGGAAAGGGAATAGGGGAGGATAGGGAAGGGAATAGGGTAGGGGAATGGGCCTCCGGTAAACTCACTCACTCGGCGAAACACAGCGCAAGCTGTTTCACACCGGTTTTCTGTGAGAGCGTGGTATTTCTCCGGTCGAGCCGGCCCATTCGTGCCGAAGCATGGCTCTCCCACTTATATAGTATGCGTTTGACATTGCTGACATAATCATGCGGAACTTCCGCCGCGGAACATCGGCATAGTGTATTTAGACACTAAGGATAACAATTCTACTAATCTAAAACACGTCGTACATCTATAAATACTCCATTATTCAGTCTGCATCCATTTCGGGGCAGAATTTTACGTTTATTAGGAACTCGTTGACGTTAGCGGGCTAAAACTGTCAGATGCCTGTCAAAAATGACGTCAGAGCCTGTCGACTCGCTGACAGTGTACAAGCTAGGCTGATGCGGCTTTTTGGTGATTTAATATTTATCCAGCTGCGTAAATAGTATTGTTTTTATTATTTTTATTTTTTATAACTATGTAGTATTTCTTTATATTTTTAATCGACTTCCAAAAAGGAGGAGGTTATATGTTCGGCTGTGGATATTTTTTTTATTTATTTGTGTATGTTCAACGACTAATCCGCCGTTTGTGAACCGATTTTCAAATTTTTTCTTTTGTTGTATAGGGTTCAACTCCAATTTGGTACCATGTTCACAAAAGTGGTGACCTGATGATGGGATCCATGAGTAATCGAGGGAACTCCTCAAAATTTATATTATGGAAACGCATAGTGATTTTGGTTTTATGTGAAGGATCCTAGGCATATGCTACCAAAAAGTAAGATTTTACACCAAGGCATGCTATGGTTCCGAAGATACTAAGAGAACTACGGTTTCCCTATAGATACAAGTTCGGGACTTTCAGCGATGTTTTAAGAACTGAAAGCATTTTTTTTTTTAAAGAAGGCAGGTCGCTATAGCCCTGACGTCACTGCGACCCATGAGAATCTATTGTGACTCCTTCGCACTAGAGAATCATCCCCAACCCAATGCTGCTCATAAATTGAACGATATGGTTGGGGTTGGTGCCACGAATTTCCTCTGTGGATGAGTATACGTGGCGACCAAGGTGCCTGTTCCTGCTCTGTAGTAGAGCAGGACAGTCGAAGAAAAGGTGAATAGGTGTTTCATCATCCTCCTCACAGAATCTGCAAGTCGTTGTGTTACAAATACCCATTCTGTTTAGGTGTTTGTTGAGCTTGCAGTGCCCAGTTAGGCTTTTGGTAAGGATTCTTAATTGGTTCCTACCCAAGGTGAGCACTAATTCTGATAGTTTCTTGTTGAAGCCAGGAATTAGTGCCTTGGAGTGTTCAAGGCCAGGGGTCTCAGCCCATTGCTTCCTGCATAGTCTGTGGCCCCATTCCTTGAGCACTTGTTTTACAACTGAACTGAAAGCATATGCTACTATGCAAATTACATTCATCATCATCATCATCATCATAATTATCAGTACCAACTACCATCACACGATGCATCGTTATGAGTTATGACTTATGACCCTATTATTGGTATATACAGAGGTATATGCTTGGAGTTCTTTAAGAAATTCTAAAGTGGTAGTGAACTCAGATAATAAGTTTTCATATGAAAGTTTGGGGGTTTCATCGTTGTTTTAAGAACTGAAAGTATGATACTATGCAAATTCTATTCATGATAATTCAGTAATAATATTATATGTAAATAAGTAATAAATAACGTGTTATAGTAGCCATTTCATTACAGTTGAGTGCGTATTAGATTAACAGGTCTGTATATTTATAGTAGGGCATATCATGGTTTTTGAGATATAGCATAAAACTTTTTTGAAAACTGCCTGAGTGTAGTAGTCGTGTTAGTTTAGTTTCATACCTTAATTCTATATATTATCTATAACTGACAGCTTATAATATGTTTACCGGTAAATAACTAGAAAGAGTGAAATTATTATTTTTAACAAAAAATTAAAACCGACTTCCAAGGTAAAAACAATAAGTAATAATATGAACTAAAAACTACGAAACTAAAAAGTATTAAATAATTCTTACTCCTTAATAGTTCCTCTTTCAGAATTCGTCTAAATCTCAACTACTTCTGTACATACTATAGTCTTTATTACTTACTTTGAAGTCGGTACCAGTCCCAAAAGTTTCATATATTCTGACATTGACTCACGATTAAATTAGCTCGTACCGACTTCAAAATAATGAAGACTATAGTGTGGACAGAAGTAGTTGAGATTTAGACGAATTCTGAAAGAGGCACTATTAAAGAGTAAGAATTATTTAATACTTTTTAGTTCATTTTATTTCTTATTGTTTTTACCTTGGAAGTCGGTTTTAATTTTTTGTTAAAAATAATAATTGTAACCCTGAACTTGTTAAAGAGAATCCATACTAATATTATAAAGACAGACATACTTTCGCAATTATGTCTGTCTGTCTGTTATCTCTTCACGCCGAAACAGCTGAACCAATTTTGATGAAATTTGGTATGGGGATACTTTGAGTCTTGAGAAAGGACATAGTCCGATTTCGACGACCTCCATGGCTCAATGGTTAGAGTGTGTGGCAACTCAAGCCGGGGGTCGCGGTTTCGAATCCCGCCGACGGAACATAAAGTTTTTGAATGTTCCTTGGTCATGGATGTGTATTAAATATGTGTATGGTATAATAAAAATCTTAAATATATCTATACTTATAAAATTACAAGTCCTGACTGACTGACTGATTCATCATCGCTGAGCAAAAACTGTTAGAGCTACAGCCACGAAATTTGGTGAGTAGGGTTGTTTTATTAAGTAGACACCCACTAAGGGAGGAATTTTGAAAAATTTAACCCGAAGGGGGTGAAATAGGGGTTGAAAGTTTGTATGAAAGTCCGTCATTTCTTTAGTTAGAAACATGAAACTTTATTTTTGGGGTACTGAATAAAAATGAATGAATATATATTAAAGCGTTTTTGGAAAATCTACCCCCAAGGGGGTGAAATTGGGGTTGAAAGTTTGAATGAAAATCCGTCATTTCTTGAGTTAGAAACAAGAAACTTTATTTTTCGGCTACTGATTAAAAATAAGTAGATACGTATTTAAGTGTTTTTGGAAATTCTAACCCCAAGGGGGTGAAATTGGGATTGAAAGTTTGGATGAAAGTCCGTCATTTCTTGAGTTAGAAACATGAAACTTTATTTTTGGGCTACTGATTAAAAATGAATAAATACGTCTTTAAGCGTTTTTGGAAATTCTACCCCCAAAGGGTGAAATTATGGTTGAAAGTTTGAATGAAAGTCCGTCATTACTTAAGTTAGAAACATGAAAGTTTATTGACGTTTGCGTTTGACGTTTGCTTAAATAAGGTCCCGTTTTTACCCTTTGTATAAATATCTACAAAAAGGGGAAAACTATCCATCTTTGTTATTAAACTATGTTAACGCGGACGAAGTCACGGGCAACAGCTAGTGTATAGTATAAAAGTATTAAATATATTTCCGTTATCTGGTACCTGTAACACAAGTCCTTCAGGTACTTAGCACGGAGCCAGACTGACGTGGTGTGAAGCGTCCATAGATATTATTATTATTACTAAATGCGAAAGTGTCTGTCTGTCTGTTTATCTCTTCACGCCCTAACCGCTGAACCGATTTTGCTGAAATGTAGCATGGCGAGATGAAAATTGGTATGTAGATATCTTGAGTGTCGGGGAAGGATATATTATAATAGTATTTCATTACGAAAAATGTACAGTTTCCACGCTATGAACGAATTTTAGCGCAACGTATTTGCGGGTAATCTAATCTTGAGACTTGCTGTCCCGACAAACGCTGTTTTGCCATATAAAGTATTTCGCCCATATTTTATTATTGACCCGATCCCTATATAATCCCGAACCGGTGGTAGGCACCAGTAGTATCAACGTTCTGAAAGTATTTTTTTAGAATCTATTCAGAAATAAAACATTTTTTTTTAACAAATAGGCTACTTTTTACTGTGTTAGCATATCACAATTTATTTTACCTAATGAACAGCGGGTGAAACTACGGAGTGCAGCAGCAGCTAGTATGTAATAAAGCAGAATAAGTGCAAGAAAATTGTAAGTCTAATATAATTTACTATTGATGTAGTATATTATACTAAAAAATCCAACTTACTTTCTGAATCTGTCGGTTAAACCTGTCGCCTCAGGGCTCTAGCTATCATGAGGACGGTAGTTCCTTTGTCCCTGTGTTTGGTTTCAATTAACCGTCCTGCTTATGACGGTATCCGATTTGGCGATCAAAACACCTTTTGTTGTTCAGTTTGTCCATCTCTTAGAGCCTGTTTCACCACTTCCTGATAAGTTATAAATAGGCTATCCACCACTTAACTTGACAGATAGAGTATGGAGAATCTGTCAAAAAAGTTGTGGATAACCTATCCAGCACTATGTCAGGAAGCGGTGAAACAAGCCCTTAGTGAAATATTTTTATACAGAGCTAATTCTAAAGTCAGGGGCCTTACTCCCGGAACTGATATCGATTTCGATTTTCGATTTCAACGATTTTTGACACTTTAGACATCTAAAATAGCGCACGATCGTGCTGCGGATCGGTTTGAAACTAATACAACCTCAATGGATTTTGTTATTCCTGACAGCTATGCTAGCGCACGATCGAGCTGCGGCTCAATTTGGAACTAATCAGCATCGAAACATTCGCCAAATCGAAATCTTAGGTGCTCGCGACAGACAAAATTGTCTGAGAATCGACTTACAGATCGTTTTCAAACGTCAAATTTCACGGTAGCAACAGAGGCATCGACATCGATTGAGATCGATTGTTGCCGAGTTAGATATTGTAAACGTTTTTAGGGTCACTAGGGTATCGATTGGTGTGGTGTCGTTTCATTTTTTGTTGATAATAATTGTTAATTCATTATTATTTTAATATAATAATATGGCTCGTCTGCAAGCATTTTTAATGTGATTGATGGCACTTCCAATGGAGTTCAGCTCTATAGCTATACGGTCCCATTTAAGTTTGGTATCGTGCTTAGCTTGGCTCGCCCGCATGTACCCTTTTGCGATTACTGGAATTTCTTCCAGGAATCTCAACAATATCTCCATTTGTATGTGCGTAGGACGGACCATTATTTTCCAAATAAAAACTAATTTTTAATGTCGGCATGCAGGGATACAAATTTTACAAATACTAGAATATGTATGACAATGTTAACTGTAACTACAAAAGAGAATTTACATATTTGTTTAATGTCAAGATGTTCCTTAACGAAAATAACCATTTTAAACCCACTAAAGTAGAAAATGGGCACATCCATCTAAAGTTTCTAAAGATATGTATTTTTATGGTATGACGAAAAAACACAAACATTATTTCATATTTTTCGTTATTTTTCGATATAACCTTCTCCTACTTTATAACAATCGACGTTGCTATAACGACGTTGACAAGACGCCATGGCAACATCTCGATTTTGATACGATTTTGTTCCGGAATTCCTACGCATTACAATGACATCATAAACGAAATCGAAATCAGACTCGTATCAAGTTGATATCAGTTTCGGGAGTAAATGTTTTGACGATTCAGTTTCTGAATTGATTTTAGAGTAATTGCAAAATACGACCATTTTAGCCCCCCATTTAGTTAATACACATCGTAGAGCCTCTACGCGCGTAGCACGTCTACGAACATGCTACGAGATTCTACGCCGTTAGCCCGTTACGAAGTTTACCACAACATACTCGATCTGCTGTCATCTAGCTGTTGGAAACAGTGCTATATAAACTTCGAAGATTATACAGGGTGAATTTTCAAAATATCCTTCCATTAAAAAATAATGTGTTTTTTTAGGATTTAGTCTGCCATGAAAGATATTTTTATATAAAATTAGAGGTGTTTGCGGTTTTATTTGAGCAATCGAGTAACCCAATGGAAAGCAACTACCGTCACCCATGGACACTCGCAACATCAGAAGAGTTGCAGGTGCGTTTGCAGCAGTTTCCAAGTCATGTTGGTCCGGAAATATTGGTGATAGTAAGTTCCAGAGTTTTGCTGTGATTCTCTTTGCATAAAAGAAAAATTGGAACTATTACAGCGAAAAATACTATTAATAATCTGTTATTTATACTATGTTTTATATGTTCAAAAATAATATTATGTTC
This sequence comes from Lysandra bellargus, assembly GCA_905333045.1. Classification (NCBI taxonomy): domain Eukaryota; kingdom Metazoa; phylum Arthropoda; class Insecta; order Lepidoptera; family Lycaenidae; genus Lysandra; species Lysandra bellargus. The sequence goes on from HG995338.1 coordinate 7,120,826, forward strand.
ACAATGAAAATACCTAATACATTATATTATGTTCGTAATATCAAATATCTGCTACCAACTAAGTAAGAAAATATTTGAGGATTCTTTAGGTGCGTAATTTTTTGTAGCAACACAATTTCGAACAAATATTTTTCTTCATACACAGCATGCATCAAAACTCAAACCTTACCGATAAACCCGAGTACGGTGACCATGCTCTAAGGCCGGCCACATACAGTCTGAATTCCGTTTCGAAATTTCGAACGCAGCAAATTCATACAAATCAATGACTTTGTCACACACGTGCAGTAGTTTTCCGTACCTTTTTTTAGTTCCGTATGTGTGTGACAAAGCTATTGATTTGTATGGTTTTGCTGCGTTCGGAATTCCGAATCGATATTCCGTTTCGGAATTTCGAAACGGAATTCCGACTGTATGTGGCCAGCCTAAGGCTGGCGGCCTAATACACACGTTTTCCGCATACGATTTCTGAATTAGTTTTCCGTATTCGGAAATCTGAATACATGAAATTAGTAGAAAATTTATTAACTGGCGCACATAATATTCGCTTTTTCCTAACCGGAACAACAATTTTGAGTTCTTAAATTAAAATCATGAAAAGGATAAAGTTGTCGCTCTTTTCCACTAGGTGATATATATTTCTCAATACTCTACAAAAAACAGGGACTGCCGGCAGTAGTGGAATTGCAACAGCAGAAGCAGTCATGGATTGTCGCTGAGCAGTAAATCTACTTCCTCAGTATCGACACTTTATTCTCGGCCTTTGAAATTTTATCCGACCACGTGTGACGCGAGGATAAAATTATTGACCCATCCCAAAACAGTGCATAAAAAGATTCTACTTGGAAATGTCCCAAACGCTCTCAAACCATGGTCACCGCACTAGCATGAGATCCATTTCCTACATAAATAACGCAAGTTTTATAAGCACTTGTCCGCAATTCGGGACAAGTTTTAATTGCATTGCCGAGTGGACTTCAACCTCTCAAGAGGACGCACTTTTGTATGTGCATTGATGTACCATATTCTTAGATGTCGAGTCGAAACATTTTTTTAAGTGAAAACTTCTTTGGCGTTGTAGTGGACTTTTTGGCATGGTTAAGAAATATTTACCTCGCGTTAGTATATTATATATGGCGTGATCAAAATTTCGGTAGGAGAGTAGACCGCAAGTGATATTTACCTAATAAATAAAATAAATTAAAAAAAAAACTGTTTTCTTTCTGAATAAATTTGAATCAAATATTTTTAGAATGTCATATTGTATTGTATGTAAATTTTTTTCATTCTATGAAGTGATTACTTAAAACCATTTTTCGTAAAAATTACCCGTGTGTAAAGTTTATTTAAAAAAGATTAAATAGCACGTCAATATTTAAATAGGATGTCAAATAATGTGATAAAGCTAGGATTGCCTTATCAAAGACAAATATTTTTTCATATGAAGAAATACTGTGGAGTGTGGATAATTATAATATGACGTCGTTACGTCGATGGCAAATTACTGGACGCCTACCTTGTGTAGGCGTCCAGTAACTAGTTACTGTTAGGATATCATATTATTAATACTTTCCAAACTTTTGTGGTAGAATAGATGTTACACTGTTGAATAATTCTTCTTACAGACGAACTGCCGTCGACAAGTGCCGTTCGTATTGTTACGGATACGGGCAGTTGTTTACCTGCGCGCGACAGTTGCGCGTACCTTCTAGAAAAGTCTGACCCTTGTTTATGTGAATTGCGTGTTTACGTAAACAATCCAGAATAGAACGTTCCAGAAGGCGACGCGGGCCATATAAAAGGTAAACAAGCCGGCAGTCAAGGCAGTTTGATACAAGCGAACATCAAGGCGACTTCGAAGTGAGAAGTGATCAATAGTGAGTGACAGTGATAGTGCTTAGTGTTTGGATTTAGTGCTTAGTGTTTGGACTTAGTGATTAGTGTGACCTAGTGTTTGTGAATAAAGTCTTCAAGAGAGTCACCGGGTCTTTCTCTCCGAATCCTACGAACCCTAGCACGTAACAGTATGAATGTGATCTAAGTTGCGACCAACGTCACTACACTACTAGAATCTATAATAGTTTGTGTAAAAAGTAGTAAAAAATATATGTGATTTTTGATTATATTTCGAAAAGCTTGTCGAATTTAAATAATAAAATAATGTTCTCCTACTGGATGAAAAAAATACCAAAGTCACATCTTTCAGGAACTTTAAACATGTAATAATACAATCTATGCTTTAAAAATTTGTTTATTTGATACCTTTTACAAAAATCCAAAGATGGCCGTATTTAATTTTCGGTTCTGACATCTAGATTTCCCATAATATTTATTTTTTCCTCTAGAAAACGAAAAATGTATCCACGCTACCGAGTGAACACTTCACATCTCTGTCTCTCTGGCATGGAAATCGACACAGTGCGAGAGTGATGCGAGATCAAGGTCATTGGCAGTTGTCAGCGTCTTAAGCCGAAAATTAACATGACCTTTAAAATGATTCATTCATTCATGAAACATTCTTCAAACATTTATCTATTAATGGATGTACCTTGGTGTAAATGTACGTTTAATAACTATGTACATTGTACACTTTCATCATGCATATTTTGTTTTTATGCATGTTTAACAATTTAAGTGTTTTTACACGAGCGGTTTCGACAAAAACATTCCTCAGGTGTATACTTACTAAATCATATCAAAGCCAAAATGAGTTTACGCCCAAAAAACTCTAAATATACGAATTGGAGCCTCAATTTAATGACGTTTTAGGAGAATCCTTTGTGACGCAACAAAGACGAATTAATTTTAAAAACAACCAAGAATTGTGTTAATTATCGTCGCTTTGATATTTACGTGTACTTGAAGAAAATTTCTTCACTTGTGAAAATTTTTACATGGCTTCTAAAACGATATGAGTTTTTTAAGGTTTTTAACTTACACAACTTCGATAGTATTATAAAAAGTATTAAGCTATTGCATAGATCTCAGGTTTTGAGCGCGGCGACCGTCTTAAGAAATTCCGTAACGAAAAACACCTAACACCCCACTCCGTCTGGCACACTGGTCCGGCGGTAAGTCGCAATAGCTTAAAGAAACAAGGATAAACGCTAGGAGTGAGGAAAAATCCAGAACTAAATTATTCATACCCGTAGTGGGGCATGAAAATTTTATAACACAATAAACATTATCTCAGCCACATAAAGTATATTTGGCCCTTTATATTTTATTCAGCTGTCCCTTCGCTCGCCACTAAACTCGGGCCTTTTAGGCCCACTTACACGAATATGGGTTAACGTTACCTATGGTTAACGGTCAAAAAATCTATGAATGCCATCATAATTGTTATGTTGAAAACTAGCCGTCAGTTCAAAATCCAATGCAAAGAGTACATGCAAAGAATACCCAAGCAAAACTGTCAGTCAAAAAGCTCATCCTTGTACAGAAGGACACATTTTTTTCTAGATTTCTTAAAAATTGCTTAGTATGGCAATAAGCCCTTTTAAAAATCACTCCTCAATTAGGCTAAGGCTAGAACCTATGTAGGCTATGTACGAGGCATAGATGGATTCTTATGTATGGATTTGACAGATTTGCAAGACGTCTCACGCAATTGAAATCTGTCAATTCAGTACAAATTTAGAAAGGCATCTACGCGTCACGTTGCGGTCTGAATTGACCCTAAGTAGTCAACGATGATAATGGCCAAACAACCCCCGGGTGCTAAAGTTATATTTCCCGAGCTGTACAAACATCTGTCGGACAGGCCGCAGGCGCCCCGGGCGGGGCTTTCATGTTTTTTCCTTTTAATTGTTGTAATCCCTTTGAAAATTATTGTATTAACATTAAAAGAATTTGGTAAATTAGGCGTCAGTCTTCGAAAAATGTTTTTGAAAGATTTCCGTATTTTTAATATAAAGTAAACATAGAATATTATTTTTTGTTCAAGAACATCGTTTTAAAAATAAGTTAAATACGTTTGTGAAACATTATTAAAATTCTTATATTAATACTTATTTTGAAATAGTTATATACTTTTTATAAATTCAATTTGAAAATTACACGTAAAATACAACAGAGCTAATAGTTTGGTAGTGATGTAGTATTTGTTGCGGGAACGCCCGGAGCTATGACCAGAATCCAGACAACTAGTGCTCTTGTTTCCAGATAACTATCCAGATAACTAGATCGTTTTAAGGTGGGTACTGACTTATCACTTTTTTGGATTCACTTCATTTTAGGCGCGCAGACGTCACACTTTTTGTGTGATCGAGTCTGCGGCTTACATACAGTCTGCATGGCGTGCGCCATTAACCCAGTGGGACGGAAGATCGACACGACTGGCGAGAAATCATTCAAAGGACCGACCGATTTTTTATATGTCCATCCGACGCATAGATCGTCTTAATTTTCACACAATCAGGTGATCAGCCTCAGGTATTGTTTTAAACCAAACTTGGTTTTCAACGCGAGAATCGAGCCCACGGCCGAGTCAAGAGTCACGCTCAAAACCACAGGACCACGGAAACATAGCCATTCTGTTATATTATAACGTCTGCAATAACTGTAATCTGTATACACAATTGGAATCTTTTTATTATTAAAGGGGATTAGTTTCCAACTAAATCTATAAACTAATATTATGCTAATAGGAGTTTGTATGTCAGTAATTAAATACGGAGCCAGACCGAATCGGTCCTCGTGTCGACTCTAATTGAGATTGAAGTGAGACGATGTTTGGAACTTATATTAGGCTCGTGTTTAACTAGGTATCGTATATGACCTAAGTTAGGTCTGTTTTGAAATCGATTTTAGTAATGCAGTTATATTTTTAATTTTATAGGCCGCGCATAAAGTTAAAGTCAAACTTGTATTAGGCTCGTGTTTAACTAGATATCGCTTATGACCTAAGCTAGATAATATTTTGAAATCGATTTTAGTAATACAGTTATCATAAGAGTAGATTTATATGGATAAGCCGTCTATTACACCGCGCGCCGCTCGCCGCTAGAGGCGCTAGACGACTTATCCATATAAATCTATACATTTTCACGCGCCACCGCCGCTCCCGCCCCGCTGCCCGCTGATTTGAAGAATGAAATCTTCATAGTTTGTAACAGTTCGATCTACTAATATGAAACTTTAGATCACTGATATACCAATAGGGTCTCCAGTGCACCCGCACCGCCTCCTCGCCCTACCAAAAAGACACAAAATCCGAACAATGCACATTGCTCCTCACTTTTGCCGAGGAATCTTAAAGTTTCGGATGGGCATGTAAATAGTCGATCCTACGCCTGATCTTTCGCCAGTCGTGTTAGTCTTCCGTCCCACTGGGACATGAGAGTAAAGGTATAGAGAGTGCTCTTGATCACTGCGCACACACTTGGGCACTATAAAATTACTTCTGCTTAACTGGACAGGCCCCTTAGACAAAGTATCTTTCGTTGAAAACGATGTCGAAATTCGTTATCAAAATGTATGCAGTTTGAAGACTACTGTCAAATCCCATACATTTTGATAACGAATTTCGTCATCGTTTTTAACGAAAGGGACTTTGTCTAAGGGACCTGGTTTCAATACAACCGGCCACCATCACCGAAGCCGGTGTGGAAGTTAAAGCTATACATGGTGATGCTAGAAACACTAACACCACGTAGTGGGGCCCACCCGTGATCCATCACTCGCTGACTGATGAGACGGCTCACAAACGCGCCACACCGATGTTATTGAACGGAGTAAAATGGGATTAAATTGTTGTTTTGTTTTGATAATATTACATGGCGCCTGCAACATCGTTGCGTCGAAATTCCTATAGCCGTATGTATATCATAATATACCCTGTTTACTGGAAGTACATTATATTATATATCCATACCAAAGCCACTAAAGAAATAAAAAAGAATGAAAACGTTTTATTCCTATTACCCCGGTATGCTAGAGTCAATTTATTTTCTCACTTTTCGTCATTAGATTCAGGTAGACCTATAAAAACTTTCACCTTAGATTTTTATCCACACAGCGCTGAATTCATACTTTAAATTACCTGCCATATATTTGCAAATAAATTAAAAATATAATTCACGTTTTCCAATCTAATATTCGATTTCAGATACGGTGTATTCGTTTTTTAACCCTTTACACAAACAGCACGCTGTATAAACTGTTAATTAACCCCAAGTTCGCCTAAAGCGTTCGATAAACAGAACACCCTGTGTAAACGTAGATAATGATTAAATTTTCAGCGGAATAAAAAATTGCGGATTCCGATATGTGTGGAAAAGGAAGGCCCCGGCGGGGCCCGGTGCCCCGCGGCCTGGGGCCTCGGTGAGCGGACACGGAAGGGGCGGGGCCTCAGGTGATGTACTCATGTTATTCTCCTTGCGCGGCCAATTATTACACACCCTGTAGCTCGAGGCCGCGCGCCGATTTTTCATTCTTTTGAGCGCTCCCATAAAGGTTCACGCTACTTTTTCCGTTATCATAACAATGGCTTTCTTTATGTTTTCCTTTTTACCTTTTACTTATTGATTTAGTGCTACATTATAAGATTAGCTCAAATTATATATTTTGTTCGCGTTTAAAAATATTGTGTCACATGATCTAAGACTAGTAGTTTTTACCTAAACCTCTACTAAATTAATTTTAATATGTTATCTATTTGATATTGCAGTTATTAATCAAGCAGCGATCGGCTTTCGTTTTATTCTAGGAATTACAATCTGGACACAAGCTAGACTATTGCAAAAAAATCATAACATTTTAATTTTTCATCAATTTAAAAATGTCATTACTGTTTTGCCGTCTGTTAAAGGTAACGTGTTAATCTATATTTAATAATGTTTGTACATTCCTCCGATGTAATTACATCCGATACTTAATTTATCTGTTAAGAGTCATCATCACTATCAGCAACCCCTTACTCACAGTATAAAAATATACAGTAGTGAGTAATGGAGTAGATCATCTTTATACAAGACCAAATTGAGTGTAATAAGCATTAAGCATATTTGCAAATTTTAAGCAGCAGAATAATGTTAATGACACACGCGCGTGAAACTTGCTTCTGCGTTGCAAGTTGCAACATTTCCCTACACGGCAAAGTTACTGCTTATTATGTATAGCCTTTAAAGCCTACAGCATATTAAACCATTTTTTACACAAGACATTTTTTATGTTTCGGCAAAGAGCGCATAATATTATAATATAAAATATACCTTTTTAATTTTTTAAGGCCTGCGAATAATATTTTAATTACCTGCGAATAGCGTACAAGACTCTCTCCGAAGTGAAGACAACCTGTCAGCACAACTTTTTACAGGACACGGAGGCTTCGGAGAGTACTTGGACCGAATGAAACTGAGGGAAAACTGCACGCAAATGCAAAGGTAATCGATGCTAACTTATTGTATTACATCTTGGGGAGGAGTAGGTAAAACGCTGTTATTAACTGTTGAAAGAGCACAAAGGGCAATAATCAAAATATGTAGCTTTCGACCTTTTCTTTTCCCTACTAACCAGATTTATAAGTCTTTTCAAGTACTAACAATTCGTCAGCTATTCATACTAAACGTAGTACTGAAGCAACACATAACTCTACCCTTCTATCCGGATTCCATTAACAAAAGGCGGAAAGATATCGTTTGTCCACTGGAAATAAGTACAAAACATGCTTTTGCTGATAAATTCTATATATTCTTAGGTCCTCTTCTTTATAAAAGAATAAATGCCGTGCTAAATATATATGCTGCTAATTACTTTATTTGTAAAAGAAACATTAAAAATGACCTTCAAAGTATGAGTTATGAGGAAACAGAGAAACTTTTAGTGGTTTTGCAATAAAATAACATTACTAAAATAAGATTAAGTATAATATTGTGTAATAATAACATGTCATAGGTCATTAAAATCATTATTATAGTTAGTATAATATCTAAGTTAATCTTTAACTTTAAGGCATAGTATAGTTTGTATTCTAATATTTGTTTTAGAATTAAGCCTTAGTTTTCGCCTGAAACACAGGAAATCCTAGTTCAGGCAACACTTTAATCATTTGTATTTAGTTTTTAAGTAGCGCTAACGATTTGTAACTCACCATTATGAATACTGAATAAAATTATTATTATTATTATTATTATTATTATTATTATTATTATTATTATTATTATTATTATTATTATTATTATTATTATTATTATTATTATTATTATTATTATTATTATTATTATTATTATTATTATTATTATTATTGTTGTTATTGTTATTATTATTATTATTATGTTAAAATGAATTTAAGTCTCGGCTATTTGCCGGATAAATGATCCAGGTACGGGCTAATGCCAAGTAACCTGATTCACGTTAAGAGTTATGATTGATGTGAGGTGAAAGATGAAGATGGGTTAAGGAAACGACGGACTATAGAACAGGTATCAATGACGATTGATTTTTGCATTTGTATGTATGTATTTTTATGTAAGTCTATTATTTTTAAGGCAGAATGTAGAGTTTTAGGGATGACACCGGTTGAGGTTATTATTATTATTATTATTATTATTATTATTATTATTATTATTATTATTATTATTATTATTATTATTATTATTATTATTATTATTATTATTATTATTATTATTATTATTATTATTATTATTATTATTATTATTATTGTTATTATTATTATTATTATTATTGTTATTATTATTATTATTATATTTGAATAAATACCTATGTAATTTCCGTAATTACCTTTGTTTAATATTTTCTTATATAAATCTAGCTGTCCCGGCAAATGCTTTGCCATAATATAAAGTATTTCGCCCAATGATATAATAAATTCGCCCATGTTTAAATTTTATTGAAGTGACTAAATAAGTATGTCGCCATGGCTATCGATCGATGTCGATCGCTATCCCGTCGCACAAACAATGGTCGCCGTCAGTCTCCGGTTGTAATAATTTACTATTATTTATTCAACAAATGCACTTATCAATATATAAGGTACCCAGTAGCCGATTCTCAGACCTACTGAATATGCATATAAAATTTGGTAAAAATCAGTAAAGCCGTTTCGGAGGAGTTCGTGGACTAACATTGTGACACGAGAATTTTATATATAAGACTAGATGACGCCCGCAACTCCGTTGTGTCGAAATTAGTTTATCGTGTGGGAACCGTACATTTTTTCGGGATAAAAAGTATCCTATGTCCTTTCCCGGGACCTAAAGTATCTCTGTACCAAATTTTAGCCCAATCGGTTCAGCCGTTTAGGCGTGAAGAGGTAACAGACAGACAGACAGATAGACAGACAGACAGACAGACACACTTTCGCATTTATAATATTAGTATGGATATGGATGAATGGACCGCGAAGGTCACATCATGTCTTAAAACGGACCCCGAGTGAAACTAATTGGTGACCCCTGTTATAAGGCATAAGGTTGTCGAATAATCAACACCGACAACACAACAACAAACAAAAACGGGCTTTGTGTTTTAAAGTCAGGAATTTAAATATATTAATAAAAATATATATTTTCGATATCCCCTTATTTTTGTCTTTCCCATCTCTACTAAAAATACTTTCTAGTGCGGTTCGGGTCGATATCGGCCCGCCACTTTCCCTGGTTTATTTCTCATTTCCTGTTTGGCAGATCCCGGGGCGAATCAAATCTAAAGTAGTTGGGTTCAAGGTTATTCCAACAGTCCAAAAACTGTACTCCTACATTATGTTTTCGCAAAGTTATAGTAATTTAATCTAACCTTGTGCTGGTGGGTCGAGAAAGGCCTACCGCGCACTGGCGGAAAAATCATTGGGGGCACACTTTGGCCCGCCGCCGCACCAGACGAAGGTTTAAGATTTTACTTGCCGCAGTGAAGGTGTTAAGGACTCGTAGTAGCTATAGTGTCCTCGGTCAAACTTGTCCGAGTTGGCCTCAACTCTCAAGTTGGCCACAAGATGACCTGTTCGGCCACATAGCCGCCCCCCGGGCCCATCAAACTCAGGCCAGTCAGCCCGTTTCATTAATTTATAGCTTCAGAATTCGAAATCTAAAGCCAGTGCGCCAACGTGATGCTAAGATTTGAATAAAGTTTCCTTAAACTGCATTGTGTAGAAAATATAGGTGTGAGGAAGATAGGTCCTTCTGTATTTTGTATATTGTGTATGTGTATAATACAAGACTTATCACATTATCCGGCTACATGAGGCGGCTGTAGACGACGTGTCGTCGCGATACTACTGGTTTCTATGTATTTCTATGAATAAGTGTCGCAAGCTTCGTGTCGCTAGGTGCGGAGGGTATTTCATAGAAAGACATAGAAACCAGTAGTGTCGCGGCCACACGTCTTCATGTCGCCCGCTGCCAACCCGCACCTTAAGTTGACACAAAATATTCTACAGATAGTACGTGGCAAAACAACAAATAGGCGCAGCGCAGACGACAGACTATCCGTGACGCACTTTTTGTCTGTGGAAATAGAACCTATGCAATTATATGCAGAGTTTTTGCACGTCGTGTGCGTTACTGCGTATAATTGCATAGGTTCTATTTCCCACAGACTAAAAAGTGCGTCACCGGTCACGGATAGTCTGTCGTCTGCGCTGCGCCTTACGAAGACGCGTAACAAATTGTGCACCTCATATCAAAACTTTAAACATTAATTAAATTAAAGATAGAATACTTGCTAGTAAATATAACAACTAAAATTTTAATCCAGAACCGAACCAGGAAACTTTGAAAATTATCTTACACACATCGCCTGTGAGGGCTAAAATAATGAAACACAAATAACAATATTGGTTAAATTTAAAATCTATTTGCTGTGTTATTTTAGGCGGGTGTCGGCCAGATGAGACCACAGAATTAATTATGTACAATTTTCCAACTGTGAATAACCATGTACATCTATATATTCTATATAAATGTATGGTTATTTAAGTACTGTATAATATATTCTAAGCTATGTAGATGACGCCCGTAACTCTGTTGCGCCGAAATTCGTTTATCGCGCGGAAATCGTACACTTTCCGGGATAAAAAGTATCCTATGTCGTCTCTCTCAAAGTATCTACATACCTACCTAATTTTAGCAAAATCGGTCAGCGGTTTGGGCGTGAAAAGGTAACAGACAGATAGACAGACAGACCTTTCGCATAAATAAATAAATATTTAAGGAGGGCTGCCATACAAAAACACGATACGGAACCCTTCATGCGCGACCCCGACTCGCACTTGGCCGATTTTATTTAGTAAAGTTAATGTTTTTCTCTAGACCCATTTCAGAGTGCAAAACATAAGTAGGTATTTACGTACTTAGTAAACTACAGTTCAGTATTAAATAATATTATAGCTTAAAAAATATATCTTCGCTTTCAATACCGAACGTATATTTAAAAGTGAAGCCGTATTGTTACCCCAAAGTTGATTTATCATTTGGAGTTGTTGACAAGATGAGATTGTTTGATTCCGGCGTTATTAACTAGTCCGCGATAATCCGATGTCCGTAAGGTTGCCAACCGTCCTGTTTTCCCAGAACACGTCCTTTTTTATCTTTCTGGGACGTCCTGGATAGTTTTTAACCCCGGCAAAAAGGAGTATTATTAATTTGACGCACCTATTTGTCTGCCTGTGTGACCGTCGGTCTGCGTGTCTACGATGTCTGCGATGCCTCAGACAGGCACACACACACATACACACACAAAAACAGACATACGTATCCAAACAGGTGGGACGATTTTGATATAGTTTTTTTTTTTTTTTTGTTTAAAAGCCAAATATGATCGAGAGTGTTCTTAGTCACATAAGCGATCGATAGTATGAAGTTGACGTTCTACTTGTGTAATGTCAATTCCTTATTATAATATTTTGGTCGGCGATTCTATAAAGAAGCGATAAAGGAAACGTCTTGGCAAGGGTCTGGTTAATGCAACCTCAAATCCTGTTTTTTCAATTAGAGGTTGGCAACCCTAGCTGTCCGCCATCTTGTGTCACAATACGCCATTTTGAATAGCTATTTGTCACGGTTTATTAATTATTGGCCGTGTCGTCGTAATTTATTTCTAAGAAAATAAGTTTATCTTCGTTGTGTTCTGCGAAAGTGACACTAAATCTATAAGGTCCTTTAAAATTATACAGCTCATTTTATATTAAATGGTTGGTTCTCAAAGTAGCAAAGTTTCAGTTGCATATTATTACAATATTTAAATAAGGCTTATTTAACTATAGAATTTAAAATATATAATACAAGCCTTTTGGAGTGGTCGGTAATTGTGAATAATTGCCGGAAAATCGTACTTGAATGCACAATACGTGGCCCCTAGTTTTGGGGCTTTTATAATGGGGCCTCTCCACGTTGACCCATGATGGACCACTAGCAGCTATTATACGAACGGTTAGAGGGACATATTCGTATAATTGCCCGTGATCGACGTCGATCGTGCATGCTGAAGTTCGCAATCTTGGTTATCCATCATGAGTCATGGCCCAATGGAAACGAAACAGCAAAGGAAGCTTAAAAATCGTGGCAAGAAAAGTCAGTGACAGTCTCTTTCCGACTCACAATTTTTTGAAGTCGCCGGTTACACGGTCAAATTAACATCAATCTGATCCATCAATCCGGTACGGATTGACGAAAATATTTTGATCGTGTACGCCACGGATTGATGGATTGACCGTATTTTTAATATGAACTTTTTAAACCCATAAATATTCCGTCAATCAGATTGATGGATCAGATTGATGAAAATTTGACCGTGTAACCTGTGACTTAGGGATTTTTACTTAAAAAAACTTTACAAAATTACAAACATCGGAGGTGGCTAAATTGTTTTATATCGCATGGGACGGAATGGAAATCAGGCGGCCAGGTGGCGGTATTGTTTGGGCATATTGAATTTTGGCGGAGTTATAAAATAACCGTATTACATGGGTATCGGACTGCATACATTTGAATAATGTACAGATGGCGCGCCTCTTAACTATTTATGCGCTCCTGGTATTTTAATACAGATTTGGGTAATTTAATACGGATTACTTGAAATAAATTTAAACTGTAAACTGAAGTAATTGATCATGTAAATCTTATTTTTGATCCCAAATCGATCAGTTATATGATAAACGGTGCCTTTTTGTTATTAAATAACGCTTCCGAAATGATTGATATTAACGCAATTATTTAATATTTAAGAGCTACCGCACACCTGAGACACGACTGTCTTAAGACAGACTATCGCATAATAAAATGCACTAGATTCGCACATTTGAGACAAAACTTCTATTAGACAAAGTTGTCTAATGCGCCCCGCGAAAAGTCTGACTAACGACTGTCGGCTTCCCTTTGAAGTGTATGCGAGTGCGCACATCTACGACAAAACTGTCTAGCCACAATAGACATAACTACCAGTAGTTCGACTCAGGGCTCGGAAACCTGGTTAATCTTCGCGATCCTGTTCGTTAGAAACGCCATACATTTCCAAAAGAGCGTTTTCATTTCGATTCCGCTCTGAACGGACCGAAATTATTTCTGGTTTTGTTCTAAGAGCAAAATTAAATTGCTCACTGCTCAAAATACCAGTTAGAACCGTTCGCGGTTATGTTCGCCCCGCCCACTCACACACGCCGCGACCATCACCCATTGTCCACACATAAACAAGTTATGGCCTATTGGCTATTAGATGGTGCACTAGAAAGGGATAGAAGATAGTTACTTTCCGCGAGAAATTAACCTGGTAATTTCAGAAGCAATAACGCTCGTATCTCTATTTCGCTCCGAACGAACATTATCCAAAAAGCTGGTTATAGAGCGTTTTAACCTGGTTAAAATAATACCGGTTCCGAGAGTTACTTTCCGCGAGAAATTAACCAGGTTAACTTCAGAAGTGATACCGCTCGCATTTCTATTTCGCTCCGAACGAACACTTATCCAAAAACCTGGTTATAGAGCGTTTTAACCTGTTTAAAAAAATACCGGTTCCGAGAGTTACTTTCCGCGAAAAATTAACTAGGTTAATTTCAGAAGCAATACCGCTCGCATCTCTATTTCGCTCTGAACGAGCACTTATCCGAAAACCTGGTTATAGAGCGTTTTAACCTGTTTAAAAAAGTACCGGTTCCGAGCTCTGGACTTCGACTGCAAAGGGACGGACAGATTTCAATATATTATGTCAAATTCGACGGGTTTCACTAAAATTATGAATGGAATGTGCCTCGCGCTGGCTGATATAATTTAATTTTAAATAGTTATAGATTTCAAAATTAGATTCTGACAATTTTAATCACATGTGCAAAAACATAAACAATAATACGACCAAAAAGAGAAACACGTCCAGCGATCCAAGTACTATCTTTCCCGTCGAGTCTTTCCCGTTTATTTTTGAAGTTATTTTTATCCGAATGACTTTTCTATCTATATCTATAAAATCTTTCAGAACTGCTCGCAATAGACGCAAAATGCACTCGGTTTTAATTTTATTAATATACAACTTGTTATTTGAAATACCTAAGTTGTTTAAAATATAAATTATTTGAAACTGACGTGTTTCACAACCCGTTTTTAACGTGTTTAACATGTTTAACATCCCAGAGAAATACAGTAATAGGAAAAGGTTTTAAGTTCGTAGTGACAAGTTAACAACCGTAGCGATTTTCGTCATATACGTCAAATTTAAAAATTTCTAACTTCTAAGTCGGCATGCTCTATAATAATTCTGTCTACTCTGTCCGGGCACTCCGGGCGTTCTCTACTGTTTAATATTATACAATGGTATGCGTTGCGTCATCGTAGTCAAGACAGTTTTGACTTGATGTGCGCCACATGATAGACACAACTGTTTTAATTGTGTCGTAAGACTGACTTGTCTATGTGAAACTAGACTGTCTAACTACAGTCGTGTCTCCGATGTGCCGCGGTCGCACTAAGAATTGATAACCTCCTTTCTTTGAAGTCAGTTAAAAAACGCCAAATTTTTTAAGCACTGGAACGTGCCGAGAACGATAAAGTATAACTCGATGATGACGAACGAACGAATTATTGCTGAGAAAACTCTCGGTCATGTCAGCTGTCAAACAAAAAAATAGAAATTTTCCCACCCGTTTGAATACTACGAAACTACGAGCAGACACACAGAGTCAAACTTATAAACCCCTATTTTATTTACCTTAAGCACCAACCCCACACGTACCACAACCACACGACAACCACAACCACACCACAACCACACCACGTGGTCGGGCGTATATATTTCATATTGTAAATGAACTGGACCATTTACACCTACCACATTTTGCACATCGCAACCACGGCCGACCACATCGCAACTACGAGCGAACTAGTGGCCGACCACATCGCAACCACAACGTTGCGTCGATGCAACGACAATGCGCGCAAACCGCCCGCGCTCTTTTAATTTTTTTTCTAAATTTGCACTGAAACATGCCATCTCACGCAATTAAAATCTTTTAAAATCTATACAAATTTAGAAATGCATCTACGCGTCGCCTTGCGGTCTGAAACAAGCCATAGCTGGAGTTAAAATCTTTGTAAATGATTCCATGAAAAATGAAAATACACCTCATGTCCTTATAAAGCGTACCTCGTTTCGGATGACCAAGTTAATTGTGTTCGTGAAAAAAGGGTTGGCATAGACGAACGCGGTGCATCTGAGTCCTGACACTGATTTATTGTGGTCCAGCCGGGCTAGCATGGCCACCAGTAGAAATGCGAAAGTATAGACAAACTGTGGAGATAAACTTAAGGTGAAGTTCCGATCTTTTTTCGTTCCGAAAAATTCAATTAAAATGCCACTTTATGACAGACTATAGTCCTATAAATTCAAATAATATCCTACTTTATGACATATATTATAGTCTGTCATAAAGTGGCATTTTAATTGAATTTTTGTCGGTCGCGATTAGCCGCGGTAAAGATCGGAACGGACTTTAAGTTTATGTCCAGTTTGTCCATACTTTCGCATTTCTACTGGTGGCCGTGCTAGCCCGGCAGGGCTGCATTACCTTATCTCTTTACTTTAACTATTTTTGTGAATACTAATCACTAGACGAATAGACCAGAGAGTTTGAGATATAGGACGGAACAGCTACGCAAAAGCATAAGAGAATTTTCTGTAGACATCTTATGTCTTTGTGATCTGACGAAGTTTTTTTTTTTTATTAAATAAGGGGGCAAACGAGCAAACGGGTCACCTGATGGTAAGCAACTATCGTCACCCATGGACACTCGCAACATCAGAAGAGCTGCAGGTGCGTTGCCGGCCTTTTAAGAGGGAATACGCTCTTTTCTTGAAGGTTTGCAGGTCGTATAGGTCCGGAAAAACTGCTGGTGACAGTTCATTCCAGAGTTTTACAGTGCGCGGCAGAAAATTACGCAAAAAACGCACTGTGGAAGACTGCCACTCATCAAGGTGATGAGGATGGTAGGTTTTTCGCGTGGGACGATGGCGAAAAGTTGCAGGTGGTATGATTCCGAACAATTCCTCAGAGCACTCTCCGTGATACAACCGATAGAAGATGCAGAGTGAAGCTACATCTCGGCGTAATTACAAGGGGTCCAAGCTGTTCGAAACACTATGGCAGTCAACAATTCGAGCGGCCCTTCGTTGGATACGATCCAGAGGGAGCAGTTGGTATTTTGGCGCCCTTGCCCAGAGATGAGAACAATATTCCATATGAGGCCGAACCTGCGCCTTGTAGAGTTGTAGGCGTTGGTCCGGACTGAAGTACTGTCTCGCTCTGTTAAGAACACCAAGCTTCTTCGAGGCTAATTTGGCCTTACCCTCTCGATGATATCGGAACTGGACTTCGCTCGATATATTGTTACCAGCATTGTACTATCCGAGAAGTTGGTTCATAGGTAGATGGTAGACCTACCTAAATTTGGCGTTGTGTCAAACCCAATTAACAGATCACGAACATTGAATTGACATAATCCGACCAAATGACATTGGTCTGTCAACTGCCTAGGAATCAATCTCTTCGTGAGAAAACAATCCCACCAAAAACATAAAATATGTAAAAATTGAAAGCCAAGTTCCATACAAACATTGTTCTTGTCTATGGACTTAGCCGTAAAAAGGATAGAGATCTAAATGAGTGCCAAGTTCCATGGAAAATCGAAATATGTATGTATAGGAACCAAATAACATTATGAACAAATAATAGAGTCTATTTCTTTGCTTTATTGAATATCTATAACAATTAATGTTATTTAAATAATGTGAGATCATAAACTAGATTAGATCTAACTTGGCCAGTTTTCATTACATCAGTCATTTCATAAAGTTATTGAACATTTTAATTCTGATGAAAACTAGCCAAGTAGAATCTAATCTAGTTTAAGATCTCAAATTATTTAAATAAAATTAATTGTTATAAATATTCATTAAAGCAAAGAAATAGACTCTATTATTTGTTCATAATGTTATTTGGTTCCTATACATACATATTTCGATTTTCCATGGAACTTGGCACTCATTTAGATCTCTATCCTTTTTACGGCTAAGTCCATAGACAAGAATAATGTTTGTATGGAACTTGGCTTTCAATTTTTACATATTTTATGTTTTTGGTGGGATATCATTACTTTTTGTAAAGAAAACTTTCCGAGCAAGGGTAGACAGTAGACATCTTAATCTTCCCAGTTCAAACATACATAATGTTCGACTATATTCAATCGCAACCTTAAGGTGTTATTTCACCACTTCCCGACGAGTATCGGATATGCTATCCGCAACTTATCTGGCAGATACTTCATCTATCAGATAAATAATTTATCTGATAGATGAAGTATCCACAATTATTGTGGATAGCCTATCTGAAACTTAACTGACAGATGCTTCATCTGTCAGATAAGTTGTGGATAGCCTATCTGAAACTAATCAGGAAGTGGGGAAATAGCCCCCAAGCCTTGTTGAGTATCAGACGAATAAAACAAAGAAAATTCAAGCGAATGGAAAAAGCAGCTACCATCAGGAGGCATTGGAATAATACGGTATAACACAAGTGTATTTCCAACCATTAACTATAGGGTACAGCTTATTGTGCGGAAGTAAAGAAGCTATTATTATAGCTGTCTAACAGACAGACAGACGGACGGACGGACGGACAGACGAACAGATGGACGGACAGAATTCTATGTCTATTCCCGGGACTCAAACTATATCTCCATACCAAATTTAAGAACAATCGGTACAAGCAATTTGGGCTTGAAGAGGTAACAGACAGACAGACATACTTCATAAAGTCACCTTCTATTAATTTCCTAAAGTTTTTTCACTTCACAAATAAATATTTACGGAGAGCTCCCATACAATAAATCTTTTTTACTCAAAATCAATAATGGCAGCCGGTAGATACTTGAAAATTTCAAAAAATCTTTAATTTTATTTTTATTTTCATAATTTATAATAAAAGTAAAATAAAATAAATATTTAAGGGGGGTCTCCATACAAAAAACACAATTTTTGCCTAGTTTGGCTCTGTCAGACTCGCACTTGACCGATTTTTTTTGTTTTCTGATTTTTCCTCACGCTTTCACACAATTGCCGAGCTGGATTCCAAATTTCAGCCTTCTAAGTCATCTGGAAGTGGGTTAGAATTTTGATCTATAGGTCAGTCAGTCAGTGATAAAAATGTAGATTTTCGGACGTTAATATCTTAATAACCGTTTGAGCTGTGCTTATGAAATTTAGAGCATGTAGTTATCTCGCAAGTCTCATTATAAGAGCCAAATTTGAAACGTTTATGTCAAATAGTTTCGGAATTATGAGAGGGTCAAAAGTACCTGCAAATGGTTCGTGTAATATTACACACGGTGCTGCTCGCCATTCTGTTATGCTGGAACTTGGCTTGACACGCTACCGCGTGTCTAGACTCAATATTATGATATTTTGTTTTTAACCGACTTCAAAAAAGGAGGTTATCTATTCGACCTGTATGTCTGTAATATTTCCAGAACTTCCCAGTTTTCATATAATATTATGTTAGTCTATGTCAGCGTCTGAACAAATGTGCCAAATTTCAAAATTTGTATGTATGTAATATTGGAGATATGTGAACACAAACATAAAAACATACATTGTTTTTATGTTTGTGTTCACATATCTCCGGAACTACAAATTCGATATTAGCTCACATAAAGTACACTTGAGGGTTGAGGCGGACATAAAAAAATAGGAAACCTACGAAGGGGCTGAGTTCAGCCTGATGGTGTGACACTGATAGGGCACGGAGCCCTCGACCTGAGGGCGCGGAAGGGACAACACTCACCTGACAGCCTTCACTGATAATTTCATCCTCAGATTATGAACGACTCAACAGGATATTCGATAATAGTATTTTAAAAAGTCGAAACCGACTTTAAAATTGTACGTTACTAAGAATTTAAATGCTCTATTTTAAGGACTACTGAACCGATTTTAATGAAGCTTGCATGAACAATATCGAGTAAAACAAAAGAAGAATCACATAAATCAGATTTGTAGTTCCGGAGATATGCTGACACAAACATAAAAACTACGTAGCTATACTATAAATATTATAAAATGCGAAAGTATGTCTGTCTGTCTGTTGTCTGTCTGTTACCTCTTCATGCCCAAACTGCTGAACTTCATTTCAACTTATCTCCATACTTTGAGTCCCGGTAAAGAAGATACTTTTTATCTCGGAAAAATGTACGGTTCCCGTGCGATAAATGAATATTGACGCTACGGAGTTGAGGGCGTATTTGATAATTTAGAATTATATTCTTAAATAAGCTGGATAAAATAATAAAAGGACTAGACTTTAAGCAACAATTATATATTCATAACAATAAAACCTGGCAACATCTTTAAAAATAACAACAACTGAAATAATACACATTACACAGCCAGCAATAATACAGCATTTTATCTTTTGCGAACAAGCAAAAGCAATACGAAATCCATATTTTCGCTATCATCTATATTTTCTAGTTCTACAAATAGTTCAGGTAACATTGTGACTCATGAGCTCATTTTTAACCCCCGACAAAAAGAGGATTGTTTTAAGTTTGACGTGTCTGTCTGTCTGTCTGTCTATCTGTGTGAATGTGTGTCCATGGAATCTAGGCATCCAAACGGGTGAACTAATTTTATCTCTATTTTTTTTTTCAATCAAATTGTCTACAGTGTTCTAATGGTGCTCCCACAGCGCCGTTAGAAAATGTTTAGTAACGTTAGTAAACATATTTTGTTAGCAAACATTTACTTAATCATAAATGTTAAATAATGTTAAAAATGTTTTCATGTTACAAAATGTTTAGTAAGTAAGTTAACAAATTATAACATAATAAAACATTCATGTTACCTTTTGTTTGTAAACCTTTTATAAAGGTGACGGGGGGGTATGCGATGAGCCAATACCAGATTTAAATGTTATAAAATGTTGGTAAACATTTGTAAACATTTTCTATTAGTGTAGGAGCACTTATAACATGTAACAGTTCCTAACAAAATGTAACAATTGACAACATTTGTTAGTAAATGTTTTTATGTTAGGAAATATAAAAATGTATGGGAGCACCATAAGCAATATAACACTGAGCGGGCTGATGATAATGAATCAATGTTGAAAAATTTAGGTTTACACATGGAAGGCTGTAAGCAACAGTGAATAATCGGTTCAATTTTGCATTCTGATCCCTGACACTTTACTTATGTCTCCCACTTCTCTCCCACACAGATATAAAGTTTAGTTTTAAATCGGGGGTTTTATTCCTAATTATGTTATTAGCAATAAGACAGCAGTTTGTTGTTTAGCAATAATACAGTAGCTCGCTGATGCTGCAGGGTTTATCGCAGCATTCGCTGACGACGAACCGTTTGCCGCGATTCAGTCCCATGGCGTGGGCATTCTGGTGGCTCATCCAAGGCCATTGGTTCTCCTGCTCCTTGTAATACGGTGACAGGATCGAGTCTGAAATTTGGTAAAAGATAGAAGAATTGACAAATGCACACTTGGATCTGCCATATTTTTTTTAGGTCTTGTGATTGAGTAGTGTTAGATTAACCCATCAATCCCCAAGCGGCACCCGGCTGCCGTATAACAATTGAAAATATGTTGTGTCTGCGATTCCCACGATCGAGGTATTACGTAGGGCAGTAGGGCTCCAGCCCCCGGCTGGGGAATTATAAAATTCGGTTCAAATCATAATATACCTAATCAATCGTCTAAACTGCTACCCTTTTTTGCGGTGAGTGAAAACCTCAGCTAGTTATCTTGGCGATGCGCTATGTCTTTCTATATGGGCAAATTCATCATCATAATTTTAATTATTGGGCATTTCTCATATAAATATAGTCAAACGTTACTCTTTCAGCGCTGCTACTTTCACAATGAACTCTATACAAGGGAGGGTGTTTTTCACATCCTCCAATACTCATAAGTGTCGCCGCACACGGACCACACGCGACAGCCACAAACGCCGTTTCAAGCTAGTCTACTGGTCGTAAAGTGAATTGTTGTAGCGTGTGGCAGCCACCGGCATCAAAAATGTATGAAAAGTACCGGAAATATGCCGGTAGCGGCGTTTTGTGGTCGTGGCCAGTGGCCCGTGTGTAGGAGCCCTAGTTCCTAACCTTAATATTTATCAACCCTCTTTCAAATACTCACTGTACATTCCTCCATCATCACCCCTCTTCTCCGGGTTCACGTCCATACAGAAGAGTGCCAGCGCCCGTGCCAGGTTGCGGCCGCAGTACGTCTGAGGTACTAGCTCCTGCGAAGGTTGCATGCCGCCGATGTGGCCGCAGCAAGCAGATAGCACTGCGAATACGGCCAACAGAAACAGAGTTTGTTGAGAGTTCATCTGTGGACAAGAGACAAAAGTGTTAGCTTATGGGACAGAGGAGTTTCGGGTAAGGAGGTGAAATATTCGTCTTTTTCTTAGATTTGCAGATTTCGTACGTTAGAGCAGCATTGGGTTGGGGACGGTTATCTAATGCGAAGGAGTCACAATAGATCCTCAATGGTCGCAGTGACATCAGGGCTACTTGACCTGAATTCAGAAAAAAAAGTGAGATTACGTGCAAGCTATCAGCGCTTGTAGCTTTCTATACGTTTTATTTAGAACCAATGATATTCTACTTATACAGATCTGTTACGTCCATACTATTTTCCTGCTTAAAAAGCTTCCGAACAATTTTCAAATTCAAAATTGGACTTTGACAGATAAGTGAAACAAATGATACGAAATTCCATTTACATAAAAGATACAGACTGAATAAAAGACGACCCAATTGGGTCGTATTTGAGTCTTCACAATGCGCGCGGTAGTAACATAATATCTGCTTTGAGTTTTTTATATAATATCATTGTTTAGAACTAATTTAATAGGCAGATGTAGCTTGATTAGGGTGTTTTCACCGTAGCTGCGTTGCGAGGAATGCGTTTTTAGGAATCAATTCATTTGTTTGACCTCACTAAGTGCCCTCACTAGCATTTCAGTGACCTTAAGACCATTACAATAGTAAAGGTTTACAGTAATAGGAGTTTGTACCCCACTAAAACCAGCAATTTGAATGATTATAGCTAACATTTAACAAGCGTTAAAAATATCCCACCAATAACGACTGAACGGAGAGCATATTTCTTCTGCGCCAGAAAAATCACATATCAGGCGACCATACTATATAAGGGTTTGACTACCCCACAATCGACTACAAACTGATTTTTAGGGCATATTATGATCTACTGCTACTACACTTTTTACTCGAAAGAAATCCATATCCATACTAATATTATAAATGGGAAAGTCTGTCTGTCTGTCTGTTACCTGTTAGCGCTCAAAGCGCTAAACCGATTTTGCTACGGAGATACTTTGAGTACTAAGGCTAACGATAAACTTTCTTCTACGGTTCTACGGTTTTTCATCATCGACAGGAGAGTCAGTCACAAGATTTTTTTACTCTACAGTTTCGCAATTATTTGTCACTCCAAACTAAGGGTTAGTCAGAATTTTTTTGCAGTACTTAAACGTTAGCTAATGCTTCAAAAGCATAAAGCATCTTTATTACATTTTAACTTAGTTACAATTACTACAAGTAAAAAAAAATACAGTACTGTAACTTGTAGTATTAATCGTAGTATCCTTAAGAGTCCGTATACGAAATTTTGCCGATTTCGCTCATTTAACAGACGTGATTTAACAGTTAAAATACAGTATTTCTATAAGTTTTAATGCACAACATTTAAGATCATTTCAATTATAATATAGTGTTGGAGCTAGATTTTTTATTTTTTTAAGTATCTTTAAATAATCCAACTCAAACCCGCGACAGTTTTGTGATTTTTGCTGTAAAAGGTTTAGAATATCACCTGTTTATGGATTGTATTGACGTCTTAACGGTATGAAAAAAATACAATGTACTGTTGAGAAAGTCGTCTATAAAGTGTTGGAATTACTTTTTACCACTTCAATATAAAAAACCCTTTAAAAACAGAAAACCTCTATCTGCCCGCTAACTTGGCGATCGTCCTTTTTCACCTGGCATATGAAAGACGGGCGTGAGTGTGAAGAGAGCAGTAGAAAAGAGAGGACGGGCTCTTAATTCCTTACCTTGTTAGATTGTGTCACAGGGAACAATGTGAATATGTGAAGGCTGTGCCCCGTTTTATATTCCCCGTTCATGAATAATTATTTTCAGGTCGGTAATTGCTTAATGAAATGTGAAATTTTATGTAATTTCATTCGTTGCTGTCGGTACAGGTGCTTAGGCTTGTTTCCAAATGATTTCACATCGAAAACAAGCCTCGGGGTGTCTATTGAAGTGTTTCAAATTATTAAAATATTTTTTTCGATATTCCCGGCTTATAAAATGAAATTGAAAACTTTCCAGATATTTTCATGTCCAATTAGATGACGCCTGCAACTCCGTTGCGGCAAAAATTTGTATATCGCCCGGGAACCGTATATTTTTCCGGGATAAAAAGAATAGGTTCTTTCCCGAGACTCGAAGTATATCTGTCGCAGTCGACTGGTTAAAAAAGCCATTCAATCAAACAGCTAGCCCTTTGACAGAACAACGACATTCAATCACACGGCTATACATCGTTTAGCCGACATGTTGACTGCAACGTTCAACACTAAAACTAGATGACGCTTAGCCAATTGGTTAAATGGTAAATCAACTAAGATGACCATTAGTTTAGTGCTATTATTAGACAAGCCTAATGATAACAAGCAGATTAATTTTATTCTCATTTTGAACACAATTGCAATAAATACCTACCTTGGAATGCATCACATTTCATAATCCCGTAATGAATGAATGAATGAATGAATGAAACATTTATTTCAGACAATGTGCCCATATTATTGTTAGTGTGTTAGTTACAAAATGATAGTGATAATAATAACTAACAACAAAAATATAATAAATATGTTAGCGATGTTAGTAATAATTTTACTTAAATTACTCCTTAAATTACTCCTATAACTATCCTTATCCAATGTTCTTGGATAGGACAGTCAAATCTATCTGCAATGACTTTCAGAATGCTGTTGTTGGATTTTCGTAGACGCTGGAAAAGATAAGCTGTTTTCTTGCGTATTACCGCTTTAAAACCGTCAGTACGCGCAGAGGCAAACATACCAGAAGCGCTACAGCGCCACGGTAGCCCCAGCAGAATTCTGAAAGTATTGTTGTACTGGACGCGCAGAGTGTCACAGGTTCGATTCTTATACCCAACCCATAGGGCACTCGAGTAAAACGACTGGCTCCTCCTAGGTAAATTCTTCTCCAATATTAGTTTAAATTTTTATTCACTCGTAATAAATGTGCCCCCATAATTTATGTTTCTTTAATAGTACTTGTACCCAGCAAAATCGGCTAAGGGTCAATTTATGCTAGTGCAGAGTCGAAGCGCATCGAAGCGAATTATTAAAACTGAACATAACAAATTCAACCTTAACTCCAAAGGGTTAACGCACTTTATTACTTCTGAGAATTTAAAAAGGCGGATCCGCGCGAATTCGCGTGAATGCGCCCGACCAACAATGCGTTACGCTCTGGAGCTAAAGCTGAATTTTCTGTATTCAGTTTTTGGGAATTTGCTTCGCTTCGCCTCTGCGCTATTATAATTTGACCCTAAGGGCCAATTCACACCGAAATGGCAGCGGCGCGAAGAGCACTTTTAGTGTGAAATAATTGTAAACTTTATCTACATACGTATAACTACTAGTATCGCTTGAAAACTTCAAAAAGGGCTCGAGGCGCCGCGCGTCCGTCGGCGGAAACTGCTCGCGGCTGCCAGCGTCCGCGCGCGGCCGCCCGCGGCGCCTAATAGAGCCCTTTTTGAAGTTTTCAAGCGATACTAGTAGTTAAAGTATTACTTCTTCTTCGGCAATAAGTGCAATAATAACCAATTCCATCATGTTGCTGCAAACACGAGTTTCCTTGCCGAATGTAGAATCTAAACTGAAAGGCACGCGTGCTCTGGAGGTAGCGCGCGGCCGCCAGCGGCCACGAGCGTCCACAAGCGGCCGCGAGCGTCCACCCGCGGCGACGCGAGCCGCCTCTGCCGGCCTCGCCGCGCCGCTGCCGGCCGCTGCCGGCCTCTGCCATTCCGGTGTGAATCGGCCCTAAGCGTGTGACATAGAGTTACGTTGAGAGACGCGAAAGGACATAATAGGACACAAAAACACGTCACGACGTCGTAAAAAACCCACGGCACGGCGCCGTGCGGCGCCTTACGGCGTCGTACGACGTCGTGCCGTAGAAACTCATCTTGAATTTCTACGTGAATTTCTACGGCACGACGCCGCACGACGTCGTGCCGTGTTTTTGTGTCCCGGCCCTTAGATAGTTTGTGTTACGGAAAACGTGCAGTTGCGATAAACAAGTTCGATGCAACGGGGTACAATCATCTAATTAGAAATTAAAATAATCGCACAGAAGTTACCAGGCATGGACACATGTTGCCAGATATGGAAAAGCCGCTTGACAACAAACAGAATATTTCTTTTAATAAAATTTAGGGGCAAACGAGCAAATGGGTAACCTGAAGGAAAACGACTACCGTCGCTCATGGACACTCGCAACACTGGAGTTGCGGGTGCGTTGCCGGATTTAAATTTTATTATGGAAAAATGGCCGATTTATTTGTAAATTTAAGTTTTTAATTACTAATTTACTAACCCAACGGGCCCTATCTAATTATAATAATAGAATCCCATCTGGTATTTTCCTCTACTTTACTGTAGTTTAAGTACAAATTTAGCTTTTAATCTACACATAATGATACAATTACATGTAATCAAAAAAAATTCCGTTACTATCACTAAACATCATTAAGTTTCCCATATACAAGGAGGCTAAATTAATATTTATGAAAATGTATTGGTAATAATGATTTTGTTGTTATGTGGATCTTAGGCCTGTAAGTATATACTTAACTAGACGTTCCGCGCCGCTTCGCCCGCGCTATATTTCACAGACAAATTAATCCGCAAAAATAGCCTATGATCCTTCACGTGGTCTAAACTCTAAACTCTAAAAAATATTTTTTAGTATTTAAATATTTTGTAGTAAATTTACTATTTATTTATATATTTTTTAGTGTTTTACTCTATTTTTTAGTGTTTAAATATTTAGTAGTAAATTTAGTAAAAAAAAAATTATACACAAAAAAAATTTTTTTAGTGTTTAAATATTTTGAAGTTCATTTTTGTTCAGGAACCTAGGTAATTACTATATTTTAAGCTGAAAAATAACTCAAACATGTTAAATATTTTCGTATGACAAAATGATTTTGGTATTACGTATGTATGAGAATTTCGAGGGTAGCCCGGCCCCTTAAGCCCATAAGTCCATGCTATGTACAATGTACTATCAGAGAAGTTGATTCCTAGGCAGATGGAGGAGCAGCAAAGTAATTTGGTCGCGCTAAGGCGCTATAACGAAAGTAATTTTACCGCAAGGGCAATTTTATACTTAAATATATGTTTTAAGTATAAAATTGCAATTTTATACTTAATTTATGACTAATACGCTCGTCGTCGTCGTGAATACGCTGCGGCCAGAAGCTATCGGCACGTTCGGAAAACATGCGAAAAAACGTATTTATAATCATTAAAAAAATAACTAGGAGCATTTAAGCAAAATGCTTCTATACGATTTTGAGTTGCAAATGTGTCTATCAATTAGACTAATTTCCTACAATACATCTATTTTCGTTTAAAAATAATCTTCAAATTTCGTATCTTTAAGAGGTCATTTCGAAAATTAAATGTATCGAGGCAAAATACATTAATTGTGTTTCTAGTTCTTCTCAAACCTAGATAAGGCTATGAAGATATGTATATCTCATTACCAGATTTGTAACATTTCTGAGGGTCCTATAGTATTACGTCAAAAAAGACAGTTTATTCAATACTAGCGACCCGCCCCGGCGTCGCACGGGTATAAAATATATGGCCACTTAAAAAATGATCAAAATCGATATCCTATGATCCTTCGCGTGGTCTACTTCTTATCTGTGCCAAATAACATAAAAATTGCTCCTGTAGTTCGCGAGATAAGCCCTTTCAAATAATTTCCCCCGGTTTTTCCACATTCTCCTATTAGTTTTAGCGTGATAAAATATAGCCTATAGCCTTCCTAGATAAATGGGCTATCTAACACTGAAAGAATTTTTCAAATCGGACCAGTAGTTCCTGAGATTAGCGCGTTCCAGTTAGCCCTTTCAAATAATTTTCCCCGTTTTTTCCACATTTTCCTCTATTTCTTCGCTTCTATTAGTCTTAGCGTGATAAAATATAGCCTATAACCATCCTTGATAAATGGGCTATCTAACACTGAAAGAATCATCAAAATCTGTTGCATAGGGACAAGAGGGAAAAAAGCGACTTTGTTTTATAATAAGTATAGATATAGATAGCGCCTTAAGTCAAACCCATTGACCGTCAGCTAACATTGATTTGACATAAGTCTACCAAATGACGTAGGTCCATCAACTGCCTAGGAATTAATTTCTTCGATGGTACATAGTATGGATAATATGCCTATGTGTCTGTATAATATCAACCATTGAATCGAGCTGAAATTGAGCATGTAGTAGACCTTAGATCTTATGCTGTACAACTGTGTTGTGCTGCCAGTAGCGGCGTTAGGGACGCCAAAGCGCGCAGGGCGCTGGTGATGTTAAAACCGGCACTGCTGCCAAATATTCATTTCCTTAACTGTGCGTATAAAATCAGTAACTGTCGAAACTGCAGTCAAATAAATCGTGCTGTAAAATCCATGGCTTTATTAAATTATACTTGTTTGTGCCAAGCGTTAAAAAATTAACAAACTACAGCTAAAACTTGTGCTAACAGCGTCTTGGGAATTGGTAAAAACTACGAAGTTATTGTTGAAAAGTTGTGAATGGACGAACTGGGAAGTTGTATTGAATTAAGAGTCGAAACCACAGTATAATTAATAAAAAACAGTAGGCCATCTTCATTAAACGCACAAAGAGCACAGAGTCCGCCTCAGATGTAATTGCACATTGCTCTGCAGTGGAACGATGGTAGCGAAACGTAACACCTTGTAAGATATTATGTGGTCTAATTATGTATTTTTTGACCACACTGGGCCTTAATATGATACATTATTGAGAGCTTGTGTTGTAAAAACTTAAGCATGATTTTAGATTTTAGGGAGCAAGAAAAAGTACCCTTTATCGTAAAGTTAAGAGAGCAGGAAGACGCGTAAAACAGGTCTGTGCTGCACAAATTAGATTTCAACAAGTGATGTAACTGAGTTACGCTACTGAATGTCTTTCTACTGTTACAACTGAACTTACAGTTCAAACTATAAACAAACAGACACTTAAACTCACTGTAAGGAATTGGATTTTTCAGCAAGTGTAACTTATTTGAAACGAAGGTATAGTTTTTTACCCGATTACGATGATAAAAGAAGGGTTTATTTTTAATTTTTTTTTTTTAAATTTTTTATTTATTTATTTAAATCAGGCATCTTGGCCCATATTATACATAAAAATAACATACATACAATTATACATACAATTATATTAAAACTAACACTAAACACGTATTGTCTGCGACGTGGGGCGCGACGTGTTCGGAAGTCATCCTCGGAACCTCCTGTAGTAGACGACTCCAATCGGCCAGAACTCCTCCTTCTCGAAGGTCGGTAGGTGATGCGTCGGGACCCTCACCACAAAGGAGCTAAAATTGACTTTGTGGCGGGACTCCAAACGCTCGGCCCTCAAGACGAAGTCGGTCTTGCTCCTTGGTTGCTTGGTTATAATTTAGTTGCATTCTTTCATCGTCGGACTAGAGATGTGATAATAGGGCGTCACTGAAAAGCAACTAAGTGACTCTTCTCTATTATACAGGTATCAATAACAGCCTATCACGGTTAGGTACGTATCCTCAGTCTTGCGATATGATCTAGAAATCTGGAGAAACTCTACGACTGTACAGGGTGTAACAAAACTACGTGATAACAATTTAGGGCGTGTATGGGTTCCCTGAATAGGGTTTGCTGTGAAAATAGCAAATAATATAATAAAAAATGTGTTTCGTTGCCATTGTCATATTTTAGTGTGCGAAAAGGAACCAAATTCAAAACGGTTGAAGTATGGAGTTATGTTTCCTTAGTTTTTATTATTCGTAGCTATTAAATAAATCTTATTGAGCCATTAAATGAATTTTAAACTGTATGATTAAATTATTTTATCATATTAAATAATATAATAACTTTAATTATTATTCAGAGCAGGGGTTCCCAAACTTATTTTGTCTACTGCCCACTTTGAGAACAAATTATGTTTTAGCGCCACCATTGTTTCAATTTAAAATGCATCCAGAATAAATCACCCCCCAAGCCTCTACACTACGCCCCCATTTTTTTCTGGATTAAGACCTTCAGCGCCCACAAGGGGACGTTATCGGCCATTGGGAAAGGCTGATTTAGAGAATTACTTTTGACTTATGTTTCTATAAAAAATATTCTGGAGCCATGAATTTGTACATGGAACATTTTCAAAAATCTCCTTCAGCGCTGCTATTTTCACAGTATACTCTATATAGGGACATATACACCCTAAGGTATTATTATTTTGTTTTGTTACTCCCTGGATATTCTTCGTATAAATATTAAAAAAGACATGAAGTGACCGTTAAAGTTGCCGTTCTTTGCACAAATGTGTTGCCGAAAAATGTTTTTAAATCAAAAAAATGTGGATTTTAGGTAGAGCTAGATTTGTTAGCCAGATTATGAAGTAGGTAAGGTAGGTAGGTTACAAAGTTTGTTTAAGGGCCTTCCCTACGGAGATTCCGTAATTTGCCGTATTTAGAGCCTTATAAACTCATAATTTGAAAGCTATAAAGTTATAATAAAAATACAGCAATAATCTTCACTATATCAACATTCTTTTCCACGTTTTAAATTTTCTGGTTTTGTTTATTATACTCAAGATATCAGCTTCCAAAGTAAAACTAATTTATTAAAATTCAAGCATACATTCAGCATCTCCTTAGTATTTAGAAATTAATTTTATTTGAAACACACGTCAATAGATCGACAATGTCATAAACTACATAGTCCACGTTTAAAATTTTTTTCGACCAATTTTGAACTAAGATAAGTAAAAAAATAGGGTTTTGGTGCGATCTCGGCAACTCGGCAAATGTATGGTCAAAGTCGTTTGCTCGGGGGACGGCCTTAAATTATAATTTATAAGGTAAAGATGGTAATTGTCCTTATGTTATAAAATGTTATTAATCTGGTTATTCCACTCACGTCTTTATTTCATAACTTAAAGCCTTTAATTTACGGAATCTAAAATATACATTAAGACGAAAATCTTACCTTATCTTTTGAATTTAATCAACAGTCATCTTTAATGAAAAGCTACGATTATACCGTCAGCTATTTCCCTTTCTATTGAACAAAGGCCGAGTTTAATGATAATTGATTATAGATACAATAATGAATTCAATGTTTATCTTAAAATTAAAATCAGGATGGAAATTATTTGATGACTCAGAAATATTAGTTTTCACCTAATCGGGTACGAAAGGCTATTTTTTAACCTTCGCATGGTCGCGTTTAGTCTGTGGGACCACAAGAAACTCCTCTTAGTAATTTCTTAACAACTTCTTAACAACGTAAAGTTAAGTTGCGGAATCAGCGCGCCTTCGAAGATGTACGAACGAACGGACGAACGGCGCTGCTCAAGCGCGCGAATATGAAACGCAACTACTACCCCCATACACCTTCGAACGCGTGGCGCTCCAACGGCGCTGCCGAAACGCTTAACGATAAAACCAGTCACAGACCGCGCGACTGACCAGCGGTTCTCAAACTTTTTAGGTTGCGGTACCCGTGTAAGAAGTGACATTTTCGATGGACCACCAAAAAATTGATGTTTTTTCTTTGAATTAATTGTCTGATGACATTTCTGATAGCAATAATTTATTTATCGCTTGCGGAACCCCAACAAGGCCCTTTGCGGAGCCCCATAGCTCCACGGAGCATAATTTTAGAATGGCTGCTATTATAGACGAACAGAGTATATTTAAGTCCGGTTGCTATAATAACACAGAATAAAAATATGCCGTTTTAGGGGAATTTTGCAAAAACATTTAACGCTACATATCCTTAAACGCCTTAATAAAATCTAATATAATCTAGTGATTAGTATCAGGGCGAGTGAAGCAAGTCCTAGTATATACCACAGCTAGCACTTTTGGTTTTGTGGTACACTTTACGGAAAAACTATCACGCCTATCTTGTCCTTTAACATAGTAATTACTGCTTTAAAGATTATTACCACGCAGAAAAACGACGCGAAAAAAGCTCGGCTTTTAGCTAGGTTAATTTAAAATTGTTATGTAAAGAACTAATTTTAAATATGAGTATAGCATTAGACATTTATGGAAATTTCTCTGTCCAACGATTTCTACAACTAATAACTCGTCTGCGCAGACCATAATTCCACATTATGACGTCACATTTGTATTTATAAATATCCGCCCAAACGCATAGATAAAACCAGTAGTCCGTAGGCACGGGAACATTGCATAGGTACTCATAGGTTTACAGACCGCTACTATAGGTAAGTTGTTTTATATATTTTGTTCAAAACTTGTTTAGGTCTAGCTTGAAAAGCAGATTAAAGTGTACCAATAATCATTAATCAATATTATAAAGCTGAAGAGTTTGATTGTTTCTTTGAACGCGCTTATCTCAGGAAGCACAAGTTGTTCGAATTGAAAAAATATTTTTCTTTTTAATATGAAAATTTTGAAAGCATGGGGAAAATTATTTTTCTTTTTATTGTGTACGTGGACGAAGTCGCGGCCAACAGCAACATGTTAAGGGCTAGGCTATTATGATCTTTTTAGATAATGGGCAGAAACGTTTGTCATACTCGAAGATAATTAAATACAAATTAAACCGATTAAAAACTATGAAAAAGGCTCGCGTAAAATCACATTAGCTACTAATATATATTTTAAAACGTTTTCACCATAGGAACGCTTTATTTAAACGGTTAACTAATTTTAAATTTTTGTTTTCAGCGTTCAAAATGTTGAGTCCACTAGACATAGGCTTCATTTCAATAGCAGCCTACATAATCATCATGGGCTACTTTATAACAATATATGAGAAAAATCTTCCTGGTTTTATAATAAGATTCTTCAAATACGGCAGTTTTGGGTATAAGGGCACCGACGGTGGTTTCATACGAATGATTGAAGTTCCGAAGGCATTATTCAAACATTACTACGCCTTTTCTTCGGTTTTTAGTGTTATAGCATTCGCTTACACGATTTTAGTGTATGTGGTCCGTCGGCCAGTTGACAATTTTTGTTTGGCCTTGCTAAAGCTAGTGACAACGACATCTACCCCTACAGGTAAACTGACTTTGATTTGAAGACGTGAGTGGAAGAATCGAACAAGTAACATTTCGTAACATACACTAACTCATTTTTTCCCTTATTATTTTCATAAAACTTGTAACTTATCTACTTCATCGCCTAGCTAATATATCTGGCTACACATTTAATCCATAGTTTTTCTATTTCAAATAATTTTTCCGGTCCTAAAACCTCCATTTAAGCAAAAAAACGGAAAGTTTTTTCATGTTACTTACCTTACTCTTCCACTCACGTCTTGATTTATTTTGTTACATATCCATATTGTTATCAATATTATGATATTATAAATGCGAAAGTGTGTCTGTCTGTTACCTCTTCACGCCCAAACCGCTGAACCGATTTTGCTGAAATTTGGTATGGATATACTTTGGTATATCCCTTCAGCAAAATTGTTTCACCTGAGACTCAAAGGTCCCAGGGACATAGGATACTTTTTATCCGGGAAAATATACGGTTTCCGCGCAATAAACGAGTTTTGGCGATTGATAAAAGATACTTTGGATAGCTATATTTTGTAATGATTTGCATATAAAAAATTTGTTAAATATGTAATTCTAATATGAATATTTTATATTAGTTTTGCTAGTTTTCATTTAACAATTTTAAGCTTAAATATTCAGTAACGTCATATTTGAATATTTTGTAAAAATCGAAAAAATACGTTGAGCTTTATAGTAATTTTAAAAATTCCACGTATTTTTGCTTTGTTAATTTAATTATTTATTAAATTAGCATTAATCATTCTGGGCCATACTTTCGCACAAAATGGAGAAAACGCGCATACGTCTAGTCGCACACACACAAACACCGTGGCGAAGACTACCGAACTGAAACTACTTTAGAGTTTAGACGATGTGTTAGGTTTATTTTCGTTACGGAATTTCTTGATTCGGTTCAAAACCCGCGATAAAAGCTATGCAATAGCTTAAAAATATGAGAGCTTCCATCGAAATAGAATACAGTATACATAGACTATAACAAACAGTGATAATATTACATTACAGTGTGTATGTGACCCTTAGGGTGCTCCGTTAATAATAATAGTAAAAATAATAATAATAATAATAATAATAATAATAATAATAATAATAATAATAATAATAATAATAATAATAATAATAATAATAATAATAATAATAATAATAATAATAATAACTCTCAACATACATCCACTCACATACATCACCTTACAAAAAGCTGTTAAGTATTCTCAACACATGCCGCATCGTCCGCAAGTTTTTAGCCATTAACAATTAATCATCATTCATCACATTAGCTGAAGTTGTTTGGCCACAAGCCCGCAATTTTAGTAGAACCCTGTAAAGGAGAATTAAAACCCCAAAAAAAACATAATAATAATAATAATAATAATAATAATAATAATAATAATGTTTATTTTTCTCTCCACAATAATCAGTTTACATATTTTATAATATTAACAATACAGTGCACATATTTTGTGGGGAGGCTGGCGTCTTGAACTAAGCAGTTTCCTGCTTGTATTTTAAGACACCAGGCCTCCAACCCTCGAGTACTCTAATGAATGTTAACAGATTAACATGATTAGGTAAATTATAATGACATGCGACATTTTATTGTAATTTCAACAATAACAATATTACTTTAAAATAAATTTAAATAAGTATGATTTAGCTAATTTATAAAGACATGCGACATTTTATTCTAATTTTAACATTAACAATATTACTTTAAAATAAATTTAAATAAGTGTGTGAGTGGGAGCAAGTGTGGGTGAGTGTGTGTATGTGTGTTATAAGTTATTATAAAAAGTTGATTAAATATATATATATATATATATATATATATATATATATATATATATTTATTATTTATTATTTATTTATCCAGCTATATTTCTACCTATTAGATTTTCTGTTTCAGTATAAGTGAGGTTTAAAAGCCATTGAGTTACAGATTTCTTACATTCTGATTTTGTTTTGAGGTAGATATTTAATATTTTATTTGCATTATTGTATAATGTTTTTCCTAACATAAAAAATAATCTATAAGCAAAAGATGTTCGGGCAATCTCAGTGTTGAATATTTTGTAATGTCTCCTAGAAACGGCTGCAGGTGTATAGAAAGCAAGTGAATGCTGCTTAAGTATCGTAGAAAGCACAAACAGTTGTCTAACTGTGAGAACTTTAGCTTCCTGGTATAGCTCAGTGGTAGGGAAGAGCCTCGGCTTGATCAGGCATATCTTAAGTAGAAGTTTTTGTGTTCGCTCCAGCTCTATAAGTTTGGTCGTTGCAGCTCCGCCCCAAGATGTAATACAATACGTGATAACCGATTGTGCAAGAGCGATATAAACTGTTTTCATTGTCTCTCCGTTGGCAACGCACCTCAATTTCTTAAAAACATATATTAATTTTCCGAGTCTCTGAGATATGTTACGTATGTGTTCGGCAAATGTTAAGCTGCTATCAATCGTCACCCCGAGATATTTAGAGTTCAATGTGAAAGTACCATCGCCGAAAGAATAACTTTTTTTCACCTTTTTATGGAAACATTCATGACGCGGGGGACACTTGCGGCTTGCCCAACGCCCATACAAATCACAAAAAATTTGCTCTTTCAGCGCTGCTACTTTTACATTGAATCAAGGGACAAAATATACTTACCCTAAAGTATTATCACTTAGTTTTGTAACACCTTGTATAGTTCACTGTGAAAGTATCACCTTTCTCCCTTCCTGCAGTGTCCGCTGGAGCATGTCTTCTGACCCTCCTTCTACTGGTCATCCAGTGCTGCCGAAGGTATCACGAGTCTCAACACCTTCAGGTCTTCTCCAGGAGTGCCAGGATGAACGTCACCCATTACGTGGTGGGGTTCTACCACTACTTCGGCGTGGTTGTAGCGGCAGTAGCAGAGGCGCCGTTGTTTTCGGGTAAGCAAACAGCATAGCAGCAGGGCGATTAGGTTCCCGTTCAACACGGATTCGGAAACTTTAACGTGCTGGACTGCTGATGCTGTCATTGGTCAATGCTTAGCGCGGCGAGCGTTTTAGCTAAGTCCATACTATGCGCTTTCGTCTTCAATTTTCGTCATCTTCTTTGTAATCAACTTTCGTTTGGCGATTTCAATAATTGAATGCGTTAACGAACGCAACGCCAACATTGTCATTTTTGTTCAATTGCAGTGTCAGCTTTGTAAAATGTGCGACGAGAACGTTTAACGGTGCGTCCACATTTGTATCATTTGCGCGATCAGATCTCCGATCAGATCTCCGTCGCGTATCATCGAAGCGTGTCAAAATGATACGCGTATCATGATACGCCCCGAACGCTATTAACCGCGTATCTGATACATGTCGTATCAGATACACGCATGATCGGCAGAATGATCTAATAGGCGTCCACACTATGATATGCATTCTTGATACGGCGCGATGATCGCGACGGAGATCTGATCGCGCAAATGATACAAATATGGACGCAGCGTTACTGGGTGGAATATGTGCGGCTTATTCGGTCATAAGAAATTCCAGAAATAATAGAACTATGCGAAAGTTTTGGATACGGTCAGAGCGCATGCGTCGCGGGCATGCCTCACGTACGCTGTTGACTGCGCTATGATGCATGCCCGATGATGAACGAAAAAAGGCAGAGTGTGGACAAAGCTTGGATGTCGCGCGATGAAGTTTCCGAATCCGAGTCGGGGCCCAGAAGGCTTTATAAAGGCTTTAACCCTTAAAAAGGATGATTTCGTTAATTGGCTGTTGAAATTCTAAATCAGTATCGATATCATAGATGTGAATGCTGTCCATCTGATACGTCTTCAGGCTAAAACCATTGAACTTATTTGTACGAAAGTATGGAGATACTTTTGAGTCTTTTCGTTCATCTACCTAGTAGTTTGTAATTAGAATAAATTGAGCAGCCCAGACAAATTAGACAATAAAAGGCAGAACCTTCTCATAGAATTAGTTTACATCGAATTTTTCCTACCTAATGTATATTTTTCCTGATACATTAAATGATGATTTACTGAAATTCAATTTGCTGAAAAGTTTCACAGATAATGTGTAGGATGTATGTGAAATTCATCATTTAATCCTTCGATCGCGGATTCTTGGAAATCTATTGTTATTCTATTGTTGTCGCGGTCGCATCTTAGCGTGCGTCCACATATTTTGTATCATTTGCGCGATCAGATCTCCCATCAGATCTCCGTCGCGATCATCGCGCCGTATCATGATACAAAGTATCATGATACGCGTATCATTTTAATACGGCGTGATAATCGCGACGGAGATCTGATGGGAGATCTGATCGCGCAAATGATACAAAATATGTGGACGCACGCTAAGATGCGACCGCGACAACAATAGAATAACAATAGATTTCCAAGAATCCGCGATCGAAGGATTAAATGATGAATTTCACATACATCCTACACATTATCTGTGAAACTTTTCAGCAAATTGAATTTCAGTAAATCATCATTTAATGTATCAGGAAAAATATACATTAGGTAGGAAAAATTCGATGTAAACTAATTCTATGAGAAGGTTCTGCCTTTTATTGTCTAATTTGTCCGGGCTGCTCAATTTATTCTGATCTGATCTGATCGCGCAAATGATACAAATGTGGACGCACGCTTAAGGGGCTTGATGCGTTAATTTAAGTAATTAATATTGGTCTCTGATTCGGCAGTTGGAGTAATAACAATAATATTTCAGGCGCTCAACACGGCGACATACAATGGCTGGATACAAGAACTATTGTGCTGGGTATACCCTGTGTCGTGGTCTTCGCCTGGGCATGGCATGAGCAGTACCAGAGTAATATCATACTGGCGAGCTTGAGGAGAGACAAGTCAGGACAGGTAACTGATTTTCAGCAATCGGCATTAATGGTTCGGTTCGTGTTAGGCTTGATTAGAGCCAAATACGAACGTAAGTTCATAGCTGATATGTGTATAAATATGTAACTTAAGATAGAGTCAGGTAAATAAACTTCAAACAAGTGATGGACTAAAACTAGGCAAACAAAAGAGTCGAAAGGAGATACGCGAAGTTCATTTACAAATTTTTTGTGATAAACAAGTTTTAGAGCCTGTTCTACCGCTTCCTGATAAGTGCTGGTAGGCTATCCACAACTTATCTCATATCTGACAGTTGACAGATACTGCATACTATGTACTCTGTCAGATAAGTTGTGGATAGCCTGTCCGGCACTTATCAGGAAGTGGTAAAACAGCCCCTTGGTGTACATTCGTTTCGATATTAGTCATTCTTATCCCTTTGAAATTACTTGGTAGTTGGTCAGTACATTCTACTACGCGCCTTGTATATTTCTAGCTGTTGTAGTTTACAACATTCAGTTATTTTTTAGGCGCTTACTAAATACACAGACAGAATTAATGCTTTTTGAAGTGAAAACTTCTTTAGCGGCGTTGAGCACTTTTGTGGGATGGGTAAAAACTGTGAAATTCGCGCCAGATTTTCGTGTTGATCGAAAAACCATACAAAACGCGTAAGACGGTTGGAGAGTAGTGTTTTGTGTCGAACTCGAACTCGAACGAAATGTACAGTCGGGGAAATAAGTTGTTTAGCAGAAATGTACAGTCGGGGAAATGAGTTGCTTAGCAGAAATGTACAGTCGGGGAAATGAGTTGTTTAGCAGAAATGTACAGTCAGGGTGTTAGCGCCATCTATATTTTTCATAATGCATCTTGCTAGTTCAAGGGCAGTCCGTATTGGCGCTATTCTAGTATATTCAAATGGAGCGATATTCCTATTCCTATTTCCCTCGCACTGACGCCGTATGCACGCTACGGATTGGTCAAGACTGGTGGCCTGATAATCGCGTGACTCAAGCGCAACCAATGGTGCCCCCGGCAAGAAGGGATGATTTGACATTCAAATTCCGCATCTCGCGACGGCTGGAACTATCTAGCGTCCCGCGATTAATTGCTATCAAACATTAATCCTGTGTATTTGTCGTATGTGAGCGCTCGCAAAAATAACTATTAAACTAAAGGTGACAAAGTGAGTAGTGAAGTGCAGCCAGGAGCCACACCAGAGACACCATAGAAGAGAGGAAGAGGTCCGCGCTTGGCGGATAACTTTACTTTTACAAGTATT
Source organism: Lysandra bellargus (assembly GCA_905333045.1). Classification (NCBI taxonomy): domain Eukaryota; kingdom Metazoa; phylum Arthropoda; class Insecta; order Lepidoptera; family Lycaenidae; genus Lysandra; species Lysandra bellargus. The sequence goes on from HG995338.1 coordinate 7,159,862, forward strand.
ATTTTTATTTGTGGACTGTATCTTAAGGGTACTGGTACTCGCCAGTAATAAATATGGAGCGACACTATAATTGGATAGGAGAAAGGAGAAAAGCACGCTACCTGGACTAGAGCTGGAACCCACGTTTCCAGCTCTAGTCCAGGTAGCGTGCTTTTCTCCTTTCTCCTATCCAATTATAGTGTCGCTCCATATTTATTACTGGCGAGTACCAGTACCCTTAAGATACAGTCCACAAATAAAAATAATACTTGTAAAAGTAAAGTTATCCGCCAATCGTCAGATACCTCTCCCGCACCACATTTTTTGGTCCATTACGAGCCGGATATTTCAGCTCAATTCAACACGGAATCATATTCCGTATTCTCATATTACCGCATAATTTTCTCCTAGAATATCTACTTATTTAGTTGTGGTTCAAGACTGCATTCATAATTTACTCACTTATACTTATAACCCGTTACGCGGTTCTCCTTTCCCGCACCGCAGTAGATAACTGCTACCTACATCTAAAATATTTCAAGCGCTTCATTTAAACCGCCTAAAGTGTTGCCTTTATAATTTAATTATCGCATACCGCATACCGCATACAGCATACCACATACCGCATATCGCAAAACTATCGCATTACCGCAATTTATTTTAATTATTTCCCCGCATCTACTTTTTTCCGCATTACACAGGATTAATTATATATCCCGCACCGCACCGCGTACCTTACTTCGTTATTTACAAGTAGGTACTTAATAATTTACCGCCAAATTGCTTGCTGTAATTTGTACGTACTTACAACCGCATAATATTTGTTTATACTTCCGCAATCTCAAGTATTGTATTTGTTCGCATATTTTAATAAATACCTAGGTACTTAAATAATAATATAAAATGTCGAAAGAAGACAAGCAGTCTCTTTTGAGTGACAAAAGGTTAGCGATACTATTAGCAAAACGTAATGTCTTATTTGAACGCGTTCAAAACATTTACGATCGTTCGAAGACCGCTGAGTCATGCGAATCTGATAAGGAATTATTTCTAAGTTCCTGCATGACAGTAGAGGAAATCCGAACTAAATTTCATAAATTGTTAGACGATTATAACGCCGAGTTACTTTCTTTAAATCCTGATTCCCAACTAGACTATCAAGCATACATGACATTTGAAGAATTGTATTGCGTTATTAAACGCGTAGTCTCGTTTGGAGTGTAACTTCGCTGAGCCCAGCAGCGCACGACGTACCGATGCGGTGCGTATGCAACCGAAATTGCCTGCCATTGAACTCGTGTCATTCGATGGTGACATACGGAATTGGCCGCTTTTTTATGCAAGTTTTAAATCTACTGTGCACGATAATGGCTCTCTGACCGACGCTGACAGATTGTACTATCTTTTAGGTAAACTGTCGCCGAAGGCGCGGTCCGTGTTCGCAGGAGTTACACCAAACGCGGAGAATTATCAAATAATATTCCAATCGCTTCTTGATAGGTACCAGGATACCCGAGTACTCGCGTCTACGTACTTAGATCAAGTTTTAAATCTTAAATTATCTGGACCCGCCTCAGTTTTTAATTTCCAATTATTTATGAATAACTTTGTCACGGCCGCAAACTCTTTAAAAAACTTAAAATTGGACGACCTGTCAGATTTTATATTGCTACAACTCGCTTTAAAAAAAGTTCGACCGAGACACTATACGAGCGTTTGAAATGACTGAGCGTAATAATAAAATACCTACACTCGACAGTTTTATTTCCTTTATAAGAGACCAGTCTCGAATATTTCTTAATACACAAAATAATATTTCATATGGTAGCGCATCTCATAATATCGCTAAACAGAGTTCGACTAAATTACCTAGTAATTCCGCCCCAAACCCGCAGTCGTACCTAACGTGCTCAAAATCTAACGACAATTTACGTCAGTGCATATGCAAAGGCATCATACACAATCACCTTTTTAAATGTCCCGCTTTTAATAACTTAACGCCGACCGCGCGATTTAAATGTGTAAAGGAAAATGAAGCTTGTGTTAATTGTTTGAGTTTAAAACATAAGATAAGTAATTGTTCAAGTAATTCCCGGTGTCGTACTTGTAATCAGCGTCACCATACTTTACTACATTTTAATAAAACTTCGCTGCATAACATAAATAACAATCCAGTTTCTAGCGATCAATGTCATCGCGATAACGCAGGCTCTGCGCCCGCGCCAGCTGGTAATAATTCATCGGAAATTTCATTATGTAACACACTCGGCGCACGGCCGCCGGCCCGCTCATACGATAGACAAGTGACCGCGCAGACTACCGAAACCATAATATTGTTACCAACTGCTCAAACTATAGTATACGACTCAAATGGAACACCGATAATCGTCCGCTGCTTATTAGATAGCGCGTCACAAAGTAATTTTATTACTTCCCAATGTCTCCGACGCCTCGGACTATGGAATAAAATGAAAGGTTGTAATTTAATAATTGCAGGAATCGGTGGTTCGGAAAAATAGTGTATGGGTTCGGTAGATATTGAAATTCATTCGCGTTTTAATAATAATATTCATTTTAATGTTTCTTCGCTTGTAGTGGATTGCATTACGAGCGTGATGTCATGCGCTCATGTGAATGTATCCACACTTAATCATCTCGAGAGATTGCCACTCGCAGATAAGGATTTTGCGCTCCCGGGTAATATAGACATTTTGATCGGAGCCGAAGTATTTCCGCACTTGCTGCTACCTAACACAGTTCGCAGTGAGAAAAATAATATTCCGCCCGCAATAAATACGATTTTAGGCTATGTAATAATGGGCGTCGCGCCTACGTTACATAGTTCTCGTTATACCGCGTCTTGCTGTTCAGTTCTTCAAGAAAATAATATTAATTCTCTCGTAAGGCGATTTTGGGAGCTTGAAGAGATTTCTGCGCCGCCCTCGATGAGTCACAAGGACCTCGAGTGTGAAGAACATTTCCGCGCTACTACTGTTCGCGATAACAGTGGTAGGTATATAGTCGCGTTACCATTTTGTGGTGACCCTTATTCGCTAGGCGATTCATACTCCGTCGCTCTCAGACGTTTTCATTGTTTAGAACGAAAATTGAATTCGTCTCCTAACTTACGCCGCGCTTATAACGACGTCATTCGTGACTACATCGATAAAGATTTTTTGAGCCCAGTTTCTATCGATAACGCTAGCCGCGATCTCGCATATTATATTCCGCATCATGGCGTGGTGCGCGAGGATAAGGTTTCCACTAAACTCCGCGTAGTTTTAGACGCTAGCTGTCAGACTACATCGGGCCAGTCTATCAACGATATTTTGCATACTGGACCGAATCTACAGGATGATTTATTTAACATAATAATAAATTTTCGTCTTTTCAAAATTGCTCTGTCAGCTGATTGTCGACAAATGTTTCTTAGTATAGGCGTTCGCGAATCGGATCGTAGATTCCAGCGTATATTTTACCGCTTTAGTAATGATGAACCATTAACGGTTTACCGATTAAACCGCGTTTGTTTCGGACTTAGGTTCAGTCCATATCACGCCTTGCGTGTTGTGCGTCAGCTGATCGCCGATGAAGGCGATAATTTTCCCGCTGCTGCGTCAGCAGCTTCTAATTCTTTATTTATGGACGATACCGTATGTAGTGTTTCAGACACCCCACGCGCAATTTCGCTTTGTGCAGAGCTTATTCAGCTTTTCAAGCGAGGCCAGTTTGATCTTGTCAAATGGACGAGTAATTCAAAGGAGGTTCTCGCGCACTTATCTGACTCTCATAAGGCTTCACCGGACATTGAGTTCGATAAGACCATTCCGCATAAGGTCCTTGGCTTGCGCTGGGACAGATCGCAAGATTGTTTTCGATTTGACGTCGTACTGCCTAATGATAATTGTACCAAACGCATAATGCTGTCCACAATAGCTCGACTTTGGGACATAATGGGTTTTGTGGCTCCCACTATTTTGTACGCCAAGCTCTTAATAAAAGAGCTTTGGTTGGCAAAGTGTGAGTGGGATGAGGCACCTCCTAAACATATAGTCGCAGCCTGGAAGCAGTTTTGCCGCGAGCTTCCTAAGCTCAATCAAATTATGATACCGCGTCATTTAGGACTAGTCGACGTATGCAGTGTTAATTTAATAGGTTTCGCTGACGCTAGCGAAAGCGCTTATGGCGGAATAGTATATGTGCAAGTCCGCAATGGCTGTAACTATTCTGTGCAATTAGTTTGTGCCAAGTCGAAAGTTTCGCCAGTCAAAACCATTTCGGTTGCAAGACTTGAATTGTGTGCGGCCCTTCTGCTGTCACAACTGCTTCGCAAGGTCAAGGACACAGTTTCGTCCCACTACCCTATAAATAATATTTTCGCTTTCACTGATTCCAAGATAGTACTTGCTTGGATTTATTCTTCTCCGCATCGCTGGCAGACTTTTGTCGCCAATCGCATTACCAAACTAATAGAGTTGGTTCCCTCCACTTGTTTTAATCACGTCCCGGGTATTGAAAACCCCGCTGACTGCCTGTCTCGTGGAGTTCCTCCAATAGCCCTTCTGGATCACCCCTTGTGGATTAGTGGTCCACCCTGGATTGGTCATGATCCATCAGAGTGGCCCATTGAGCCATATAGGGAGGATACAGAAGTTGAGGACGTACCCGAGCAAAAATTTGTCTCTCATCCCGTGGTCGTTGATGTTACGCTTTCCCCGTTTTATGCACTCGCACGGCGCATATCATCTTGGTCTAAGTTGTTACGCGTCATTGTTTATGTTTGCAGGTTTCTTAGGAAATTACCTAAAGGAATTTTTGTTTCAACATCAGATCTGGAATACGCAGAACGCAAATTATTATTAGCCGTACAGGCTGTTCATTTCGATAATGATATTCAGAGTTTAAAAAATAATTTACCTGTCTCCCCCGCTCTTCTTAAACTTAAACCGTTTCTCGATGAGAACGGTATAATCCGCGTCGGTGGCCGTTTGTCGAATTCAGACGAGCCTTATAACTACAAACATCCGTGCATTCTCCCGCGTCATGATCATGTAGTCGATCTTATTGTTGAATTTTATCACAAAACGCATCTCCATGCCGGTCCAGAGCTACTTATGTCCTTACTCAGGCAAAAGTACTGGATTTTAGCTGCACGGCGAACCATTCGCCAGAGAATACATAAATGTAACACGTGTTTTAGATTTCGTCCGCGTCCAACTTATCCTCTTATGGCAGATCTTCCTAGCCAACGCGTTAATCAGGTAGATAAATGCTTAACAACGCGCGCTACGCATATTGAGGTGGCGACGGATTTAAGCACGGTGTCTTTTCTAGCCGCACTAAAACGTTTTCTTTCGCGCCGCGGCCCTATACAGTGCTTGTACTCTGATAACGGCACTTGTTTCGTGGGCGCTAATTCGTACTTACGAGATTTATATAAATTTATAAATGAAGAATACCGCACACGTCTCCAAGACGAACTTTTAATCAATCACATTGATTGGAAATTTATTCCGCCTGCCTCTCCACATTTCGGCGGATGCTGGGAGAGCATGGTTAAAGTAGTAAAAACGCACCTCTTCAAGGTTATAGGCCAACAAATTCTTACTTACGAGGAACTTTTAACTGTCCTTGCTCAAGTCGAGGCATTAATAAATTCGCGTCCGCTTACTACGTTGAGCAGCGATCCCGCTGAGCCTTCCGCTTTAACTCCCGCGCACTTCCTAAACACGGTACCGTTGCCGTCACTACCCGCTCCTGAAGCAAACTCATCTAACATGCTTCAAAGACATACACTGCTTGACAAGCTAGTACAGTCATTTTGGCGGCGCTGGCGTTTAGAGTACTTGCATAAGCTGCAGACTAGATGTAAGTGGAATAGTCCCGCTTCGCCTATACGGGAGGGAACGTTAGTTATTATCATTAATGACAATTCACCGCCGCTTTCATGGCCACTAGGAGTCATCGAAAAGTTACATACCGCTAAAGATGGTACAACTCGCGTTGTGACGGTTAAAACCGCGAAGGGAAGCTACGTGCGCCCTGTTGTACGTCTCTGTCCATTACCTACTCAGTGAGATTTAGTTGTAACCTAGATCTCTTTCGTTTAGTTTTTAAGTTAGCTGTAATTGTTCAGTAAATTGATGGTAATGCGATAGTTTACTTACTTAAGAAATATGTTACTATTTTTTCATTCTCTTTTAAAGGTAACCCTTTAAGGCCGGGGGAATGTTAGCGCCATCTATATTTTTCATAATGCATCTTGCTAGTTCAAGGGCAGTTCGTATTGGCGCTATTCTAGTATATTCAAATGGAGCGATATTCCTATTCCTATTTCCCTCGCACTGACACCGTATGCACGCTACGGATTGGTCAAGACTGGTGGCCTGATAATCGCGTGACTCAAGCGCAACCAATGGTGCCCCCGGCAAGAAGGGATGATTTGACATTCAAATTCCGCATCTCGCGACGGCTGGAACTATCTAGCGTCCCGCGATTAATTGCTATCAAACATTAATCCTCTGTATTTGTCGTATGTGAGCGCTCGCAAAAATAACTATTAAACTAAAGGTGACAAAGTGAGTAGTGAAGTGCAGCCAGGAGCCACACCAGAGACACCATAGAAGAGAGGAAGAGGTCCGCGCCACGTGGGTTCCAACTCTAGTCCAGGTAGCGTGCTTTTCTCCTTTCTCCTATCCAATTATAGTGTCGCTCCATATTTATTACTGGCGAGTACCAGTACCCTTAAGATACAGTCCACAAATAAAAATAATACTTGTAAAAGTAAAGTTATCCGCCAATCGTCAGATACCTCTCCCGCACCACAGGGAAATGAGTTGTTTAGCAGAAATGTACAGTCAGGGAAATGAGTTGTTAAGCAGAAATGTACAGTCGGGGATGAGTTCTTTAGCAGAAATGTACAGTCGGGGAAATGAGATGTTTAGCAGAAATGTACAGTCGGGGAAAATTGTGCTAAGCAGAAATGTACAGGCGGGGAAATGAGTTGTTTAGCAGAAATGTACAGTCGGGGAAATGAGTTGTTCAGCAGAAATGTACAGTCGGGGAAAATAGTTGTTTAGCATAAATGTACAGTCGTGTGCTAAGCAGAAATGTACAGTCGGGGAAAATTGTGCTAAGCAGAAATGTACAGGCGGGGAAATGAGTTGTTTAGCAGAAATGTACAGTCAGGGAAATGAGTTGTTTAGCAGAAATGTACAGTCGGGGAAATGAGTTGTTTAGCAGAAATGTACAGTCGGGGAAATGAGTTCTTTAGCAGAAATGTACAGTCGAGGAAATGAGTTCTTTAGCAGATGCGCTGATTAAGGCCGCGTTTCCACCTGCAAGACAACTGTCGCGAGAAGTGTCTGACAGTCTGTCTGACAACAGCTTTTTTTTCGATTGTCGATAATTTTTAACCGATTTTAAGGGTTTCAATTAATTAATTTAGTTTTAATTTTTTAAATCGATTTTCATTCTTTTTTTCATTCGACTTCTGCCGGCACTCCCGGAGTGCAACCCATCTTTTTTTTATTTATATTTTTATATGAAATAAGGGGGCAAACGAGCAAACGGGTCACCTGATGGAAAGCAACTTCCGTCGCCCATGGACACTCGCAGCATCAGAAGAGCTACTGCAGATGGTAATAGGGGAGGGTAGGGATGGGAATAGGGGAGGGTAGGGAAGGGACTAGGGTAGGGGATTGGGCCTCCGGTAAACTCACTCACTCGGCGAAACACAGCGCAAGCGCTGTTTCACGCCGGTTTTCTGTGAGAACGTGGTATTTCTCCGGTCGAGCCGGCCCATTCGTGCCGAAACATGGCTCTCCCACGTATGATTTAATGCTTTTAATTTATACGTATTATTATCGCTTTATTTTATTTACAGGTGGTCACAGAAGAGTATAAAATACCTAATGGGCGACTCTTCAACTGTATCTCCAGTCCGCATCGATTCTGTGAAATTGTGATCTACGTTGTCCTTCTAACTATAATGCCTACTAAGACATTCTTCTGTATACTTATTTGGGTGGTTAGTAATCAGGTAAGATTTGTTTTATTTGCGATACACATTATACTGTAAGCGATTACGTATAGCGACAATAAGTAACAGGCTTTTGAAATAACATAAAGCAAGGCAGGCAAATAACATACAGCCTAAAAATATTTAAGAATTATAAAATTGGCAATATTTTCTACAGAGTTTAACATAACTAAGTGATAATACTTTAGGCCGGGTGTGTATGAGTCCCCCATACAACGTGAAATTTTAGTGGTTATTTTCCCGCAGCAGAACGATTTCTAACTTCTAAGTCGGCATACTCTATAATAATTCTGCCTACTCTGTCCGGGCGTTCTCTACTGTTTAATATTATACAATTGTGTGTGTTGCGACATCGTAATCAAGACAGTTTTGACTTGGTGTGCGCCACAATATGATAGACACAACTGTTTTAATTGTGTCGTAAGACTGACTTGTCTATGTGAAACAAGACTGTCTAACTACAGTCGTGTCTCCGATGTGCGGTCCCACTTAAGCACTATAAATAGCCTGTAAACCGAGTTTTATTTCGGAACCTAGACTGATTTTATTTCAATACAATAATAATTATTAATTATACACTCTTCTTACACTAATTCCAGTTTTTTATAATATTTTCTCACAATATTATCATTTTACACAACCGGTTTCGATAATTTTATTTCATCTTTTTTAGGTCATGGGCGCACTCTTAACTCACGATTGGTATAAAAGCACTTTTAAAAATTACCCGACAAACAGAAAAGCTATTTTCCCAGGTGTTTTATGATACAAGATGATGCCGAAGACGCAAATAAGAATTCCGTGTCAACCCGTAATTTAATAATAATAGTTAAAAAAAACTAAAAAACACGCTTCATTTATTTGTTTTTTTTTTTTCAAAAATTTTAACATTAATTATTAGAGTGTCATTCGAATTAATTAGACTACTAGTATAGTGATAGGTAAAAATCGCTTGCATGATAGACTTCATTTTTAACCGACTTCCAAAAAACGAGGAGGTTATATGTTCGGCTGTGGATATTTTTTTTTTTTTTTTTTTTTTTTTTTGTATGTTCAACGATTACTCCGCCGTTTGTGAACCGATTTTCGAAATTTTTGTTTTGTTGTATTAGGTTTCACTCCAATTTGGTACCATGTTCACAAAAGTGGTGACCTGATGATGGGATCCATGAGTAATCGAGGGAACTCCTCGAAATTTATATGGAAACATATGGTGATTTTGGTTTTATGTGAAGTGTACTAAGAATATGCTACCAAAAAGTCAAATATTGGGTCAAAGTATACCATGGTTTCGAAGATGCTGAGAGAACTCCTGACTCCTTATAGATACACGTTCGGGAGTTTCGGCGTTGTTTTAAGAACAGAAAGCATATGCTACTATGCAATTCATATTCATCATCATAATCATCATCATCATCATCATCGTCATCATCATCATTAAGGTCACCAATGTCTCATGGCACAGAATTAATAATAGTACAAGGCATAGGTATGGATATACTAATAATAATAATTATGTACTGTATAACAACACCTGTTTGTTTAATACATGGCGGTCGGCGCCGCAGAGGCGACGGCGTCGCCGCGCCGCCGCGCCGCGTGGCGCGTGGCGGCAGACAACAGATCGAATACTTTACTAATTACTTTATAAAATTTAAATAGACAAATAGAATTAAAATAAAGTTATTTTAAAAAGAGCATTTACACAAAACAAAGTCATTGTCTTTTTAATCAGTTATACTTATTAATCGATAGATGGCGCACTAAGTATCGATTTGAATTCTTGATTAAGCGCTTATTCCACTTATCCTAGCTAGGGTCCTAAAAAATTTAGTCAAGTGGAATAACATTTAGAAGCTAGGATCCTAGCTAGGATCCTAAATCGGAAAAAATTTAGTCAAGTGGAATGACATTTAGAAAGCTAGGATCCTAGCTAGGACTTCCTAGCTAGGATAAGTGGAATAAGCGCTTTACAAGAACAGAGCTGTCAATAATTATGATAATATTAAATATTATGAGTAGCTACGCTACATCCTATGCAAGTTTATACAATTTTTTATCTGATAGATCCTTCGATCGTGGAAAAACGAGACACAATAGCCTTTCTATTGTTATCTCAATCGCCGGTGACCGCTTGGGGCTTGAAGCATTAAAATTGTTAAATTACTTAGCACAATATGTTCACTTCACTGATAATATATGATTTTGTGAGTGTGAGTTGTGACTCTTGACAAATTGTAATAAGATACGTAAAATATACGCGAAGGTTTACCTACTAGTGTAACTAAAAAGAGTGAAATTATTATTATTTTTAACAAAAAATTAAAACCGACTTCCAAGGTAAAAACAATAATAACATTAATATGAACTAAAAAGTATTAAATAATTTTTACTATCTAATGGTGCCTTTTTCCGAATTCGGCTAAAACTCAACTATTTCTGTATTCAATCTTCATAATTTTGAAGTCGGTGCCAGTTCCAAAAGTTTCAAATATTCTGTCAGAGGAATGAAGATTCAGCTATCTGGTACCGACTTCAAAATAATGAAGATTGAATACAGAAATAGTTGAGTTTTAGCCGAATTCGGAAAAAGGCACCATTAGATAGTAAAAATTATTTAATACTTTTTAGTTCATATTAATGTTATTATTGTTTTTACCTTGGAAGTCGGTTTTAAAGTTTTGTTAAAAATAATAATTCCTGTGAATATTATACAACTATTTTTAAGCATCTTTATAAAAGAAATTAAATGTTATTTTAAAAATATCCATAATTTATTTTACGTATCCTTATGTTAATTTAAAACGTACTGTAGACGTATTTAATTACAGGTGTTGAAAGTTTTATTAACTGATATAACAATAATTCAAATAATACTTAATACTTTATTAATTATTACTTACGCAAAATTATTATGTAATGAAATAGTTATTAGTGTAAAAATTGTTTTAAGTACGTTTGTTCGTACCATTATCAAGTATGCAAGCAAACATTTTGTCGATTAAATTTATATTATATAATATTATATTATATATATATATATAAAATTACAAGTCCTGATTGATTGACTGACTGATTCATCATCGCTGAGCAAAAACTGTTACAGCTACAGCCACGAAATTTGGTGAGTAGGGTTGTTTTATTAAGTAGACACCCACTAAGGAAGGAATTTTGGAAATTTTAACCCGAAGGGGGTGTAATAGGGGTTGAAAATTTGTATGAAAGTCCGCCATTTCTTTAGTTAGAAACATGAAACTTTATTTTGGGCTACTGAATAAATATGAATGAATACGTATTAAACCGTTTTTGGAAATTCTACCCCCAAGGGGGTGAAATTGGGGTTGAAAGTTTGAATGAAAATCCGTCATTTCTTGAGTTAGAAACATCAAACGTTATTTTTAGGCTACTGATTAAAAATAAATAAATACGTACTTAAGTGTTTTTGGAAATTCTACCCCCAAGGGGGTGAAATTGGGGTTGAAAGTTTAAATGAAAGTCCGTCATTTCTTGAGTTAGAAACATGAAACTTTATTTTTGGGCTACTGATTAAAAATGAATAGATACGTCTTTAAGCGTTTTTGGAAATTCTACCCCCAAAGGGGTGAAATTGGGGTTGAAAGTTTGTATGAAACTTTGTCAATTTTAAACCGATCGATCTGAAACTTTGCACGCATAAAGCTACTGTAACGTAGGCATTTCCTAAGAAAGGATTTTCAGAAATTTCACCCCTAAAGAGGTAAAATAGGACATGGCATTTTGCATGAAACTTTGTCAATTTTAAACCGATCGGGCTGAGACTGTATGCATAAAGTTACTATGACGTAGGTATCCCCTCAGAAAGGAATTTAATAAATTCCATCCCTAAGGGGGTGAAATAGGGGATGAAAGTTTTTAGACATTTTCTTAGACTTTTGACTGATTGAACTGAAATTATTAAAGATTTGAGCTTCTATGATGAAGACGTGCGCTTTAATAGGATATTGGTAAATTCAACCCCCATGAGGATAAAATAAGAGATGATGGAGGACGTAATTGTATTACTTTGAACCTATTGGAACAAATAAATTGAGACGAACAAATAATTGAGTATTTTGTAGTCATATATTGTCAAGTGCCTACCAGCTGTTGCCAATGTTACGTAGCCAGATATAAATCTATCTATCTATCTATATATATATATATATATATATATATATATATATATATATATATATATATATATATATATATATATATATATATATATATAAAATTACAAGTCCTGATTGACTGACTGACTGACTGACTGATTCATCATCGCTGAGCAAAAACTGTTAGAGCTACAGCCACGAAATTTGGTGAGTAGGGTTGTTTTATTAAGTAGACACCCACTAAGGAATGAATTTTGGAAATTTTAACCCGAAGGGGGTGAAATAGGGGTTGAATATTTGTATAAAAGTCCGTCATTTCTTTAGTTAGAAACATGAAACTTTGTTTTTCGGCTACTGAATAAAAATGAATGAATACGTATTAAACCGTTTTTGGAAATTCTACCCCCAAGGGGGTGAAATTGGGGTTAAAAGTTTGAATGAAAATCCGTCATTTCTTAAATAAGAAACATGAAAGTTTATTAAGCGTTTGCGTTTGACGTTTGCTTAAATAAGGTCCCGTTTTTACCCTTTGTATAAGGATCTACAAAAAGGGGAAAACTATCCATCTTTGTTATTATACTATGTTAACGCGGACGAAGTCGCGGGCAACAGCTAGTTATCTTATATTTTTAAGCGAGCAATTCTTGTATATACATATTTAATATGATTTAAACTAGTTTTTAAAACTGCGCAATCTTTTTCTAAATGTAATTTTCTTTATTATATTTATATTTTAACGTACCTATATTATAGTACAACGTTAAATGGCAAAACAAGTTTGCCGGATCAGCTATAGTACTACATAAACTGTGTTGGAAATATTATCATGTTCACAACTCTACATTATGTACTATCAGAGAAGTTGATTCCTATGCAGATGGCGGACCTAAGTGATGTAGTCGGCTTATGTCAATTCAATGTTAGCTGTGATCGGTCGGCTCGGTTTGACGTAACGCGACCAAATTACTTAGGTTCGCCATCTGCATAGGAATCAACTTCTCTGATAGTACATTGCGGTTCCTCAAGCATTACTAAAAGCAGCAATAAAAATAATTAATAATAAACTTTAATCATTGCTAATTACTAATTATTACCAGCTAATTGCACTGTATTTTTATAGTACCTATATTACCAAAGTTATTTCGTAGCTGTATAGCAGTCTAGATAAAGTTTTACCAATTTGCTAAGGTTTTTGCCACATTTTTTGGTGAAAAGTAAAAAATGTTAAACGTATTGGATACAATATTTCTGTTTCTTTTCGTATTGTTCATTTTCATTGACCAGTTGCTACAGAAATATGAAAATATTTTGCCGGCGTTATCGAAATGTTTTAAATGTGGCAACTTTGCGTATCGAGGGAAAGGGGCAGAATTTCTAAGTGTGATCGAAATACCTAAATCCATGTATCTACATTTCTACGTGTATGCTGTGGTTTTCGGAGGGACAGTATTTTTGTATGCCATTGGAGTTTATTTCTTTAATATTCCTGTTAACGGCTACTTGTATTTGATACTGAATTTTCTCTGCCAGAAGAATGAACCATCAGGTAATTTTTAACTAAAATTTTAGCTTTTTACTAGATTTAGCTACTACCCGCAACTTCGGAAACGCGCGGCATCGCTACACGCCCTAATAAAATATTTTCTTTTCCTAAGACACAAAGTGATTTAAAAATTTTGTTTAAATCGGTTCAGCGGTTTGAGCGTGAAGGAAAAAGAGACACGCATATTTTATATAGTTCTTATTATTAAAATAGAAATGTATACGGACATTATTTAGGTTCGGACTTTGTGAAATACTGTACAGAAGTTGCGGTAATCAATCAGGCCATAAAAATTAACTTCGAATTTGGGAAGAGCGGGATTTTTTTTCTTCTATAGTTGAGACAAAGAATGCGTATGCTGTGTCATAGACAATAAAATCGGAAATTGTGAATAGGTACTACCCCCGCTCATTTATACTTAAATGACGAAAGCTGTTTTTTTTTTCTTCAGTTTCGGTGGCGGCAGCATTGCTGACACTGCTGCTAATATTGCTCCAAACTTCGAGACGGTATTACGAGACTTACTATCTGCAGGTTTTCTCAAAATCCGCCAAAATCAACATTATCCATTACTTCATCGGGTATGTGCACTACTGTGGAGTAATTTTAACAGCTATTATAGGGGCACCTTTGTTTTGCGGTAAGTTAAAAATAAGTGGTTATGCGGACATATTATTATTTATTATGTATATCTTTGAAAGTCTTTTATTAATATAATTAACTATATAGCTAGATGACGTCCGAAACTCCGCTGCGTTAAAATTAGTTTATCGCACGGGAACCGTACATTTTTTTTGGAATAAAAAGTTAACTTTATTCTCTCCCAGGACTCAGAGACCGATTTTGATGAAATTTTGAATAGAGATATACCTACATACCCATCAAAATCGGTTCAGCGGTATTAAGCGTGAAGAGGCAATAGACAAATAGACACAGACAGAAAGACACACTTTCGCATTTATAAGATTAGTGTGAATTAAGCGATTGACAAAATAATATATTAAATACTAGACGTTCCGCGCGGCTTCGCCCGCGTAAATTAGATATTTCACAGACAAATTAGTCCACAAAAAATAGCCTATAATCCTTCACGTGGTCTACTTCTTATCTGACCCAAATCACAGAAAAATTGCTCTAGTAGTTCGTGAGATAAGCCCTTTCAAATAATTTCCCCCGTTTTTTTTCCACATTTTCCTCTATTTCTTAGCTCCTATTAGTCTTAGCATAATAAAATATAGCCTATAGCCTTTGTCAATAAATGGGCTATCTACCACTGAAAGAATTTTTCAAATCGGATCAGTAGTTCCTGAGATTAGCGCGTTCAAAGAAACAAACAAACTAACAAACTCTTCCGCTTTATAATATTATAGTATAGATTAATCAGTTTCCATCACTGCATTGCTGTTGCAAGATACAAAACCTCCCAGCCGATGAAACGATTTTCATCTAGTTTTATCTTTTATTGTTTATCTCACAGGTAATCAAGACAGAGAAAAAATAAACTGGATTGATGCCAGAACGACTGTCGTGGCTCTTCCATGCTTCGCCATATTCCTCTGGGCCTGGCAAGAACAGTACCGAAGCAACGTCATACTTGCCAACCTGAGAAAAGACAAGAAGTCAGGGGAAGTGGTCACAGAGGAGTACAAGGTTCCAATGGGACGAATGTTCCACTACGTTTCAAGCCCGCACAGATTCTGCGAAATTGTTCTGTACTTGGTTTATTTCGTTATCATACCTACGAAGACGTACTTCATTATTTTCCTTTGGGTTCTTGTTAACCAGGTATGAACAATTTTTATAACTTGGCTAAAAATGACATAATGAGACTCTGGTAAAAGATCCAAATATAGCGGTCTCGATACCAATGTAAAAATTAAATAATATTGTAGCTTGAGAGTTGAGTACCTATAATTTTAAATTTAGTTAAGGCGCTATATTGAAAAAACTGTCCTTTTTGACGTAATACTATAGGACCCTCAGAAATGTTACAAATCTGGTAATGAGATATACATATCTTCATAGCCTTATCTAGGTTTGAGAAGAACCAAAAACACGATTAATGTATTTTGCCTCGATACATTTCTCGATCGAAATGACCTCTTAAAAATACGAAATTTGAAGATTATTTTTAAACGAAAATAGATGTATTGTAGGAAATTAGTCTAATTGATAGACACCTTTGCAACTCAAAATCGTATAGAAGCATTTTGCTTAAATGCTCCTAGTTATTTTTTAAATAATTAAAATTGCGTTTTTCGCATGTTTTCCGAGCGAGCCGATAGCTTCTGGCCGCAGCGTATTCACGACTTTATAGTCATACAAATTAAGTATAAAATTGCCCTTGCGGTAAAATGACTTTCAATATAGCGCCTTAAGGCCATCCCCCGAGCATACGACCTTGACCATACATATTTTGACGTGTTGCCGAGATCGCACATAAATCCTATTTTTTTACTTATCCTAAGTAGTTCAAAATTGATCTAAAAAATTTTAAAACGGGGAATATGTTGTTAATGAAACGTAATTTGTAAATACTAGGCAGATACTGAAAGTATGCTTCAATTTTAATAAATTAGTATTACTTTGGAAGCTAATATCATCAGTAGGCATAATAAACAAAAATAGAAACTTTAAAACGAGGAAAGGATTGTTGATATTAGATATACTGAAGATTATTGCCGTATTTTTATTATAACTTTGTAGCTTTCAAATTATGAGTTTACTAGACGTTCCGTGCGGTTCACCCGCGTAAATTAGATATTTCACTGAAAAATTAGTCCACAAAAAAGCCTATGATCCTTCACATGCTCTACTTCCTATCTGACCAAAAAAGCAGAAAAATTGCTGTAGTAGTTCGTGAGATAAGTAATTTTTTCCCTTTCATATAATTTTCTCGTTTTTTTACATTTTTATCTATTTCTTCGCTTCTATTAGTCTTAGCGTGATAAAATATAGCCTATAGCCTTCCTCAATAAATGGGCTATCTAACACTGAAAGAATTTTTCAAATCAGACCAGTAATTCTTGAGATTAGCGCGATCAAATAAGCCCTTTCAAATAATTTCCCCCGTTTTTTCCACATTTTCCTCTATTTCTTCGCTCCTATTAGTTTTAGCGTGATGAAATATAGCCTATAGCCTTTCTCGATAAATGGATTATTTAACACTGAAAGAATTTTTCAAATCGGACCAGTAGTTCCTGAGATTAGTGCGTTCAAACAAACAAACTAACAAACTCTTCCGCTTTATAATATTATAGTATAGATAAGGCTGTAAATACGGTAGATTACGGAATCTCCGTAGGGGAAGGCCCTTAATAAAAAGGTATCTTTAAGGATATCAATCCTTAAAAATACCTTTTTATTCACACATCAGTATCTGACTGTACTTTTTTCTTTTCCAGGTTTTGAGTGCTAAATACACGAATGACTGGTACAAAAATACTTTTAAAGATTTTCCAAAAAACAAGAAGACAATAATTCCTGGGATTTTTTGATTAACTGTTTATATTAATTTATTTCTAAGTATGATTGTCTTTTTGGATAAACTTTTTCGAACGTAAATAAAATGTAAAGAGTGATAGGTAAAGTGTTAATGAACATGTGTGTGAATGAACACGAAACATTTTTTTAATAAAAACAAATCTTAAAGTTAAGTAGATTACGTTTTTCTTTTTCTTGAGCTAATGAATCGCGGAAGAGATCCGTTACGTACTTACTTAAACGTTTAGTAGCTTAGATATATTTTGAGAGACTGAAATTGACCATAATGAGTTCCATGCTTCCAGCAGCCAAACTCATTATATTGATAATACTCATTATAACTCATTATAAAATTCATTATAAATAATCATTAAAAAAACTAAAAAAACACGCTTCCTTTTTTTTGTTTTTTTTTTTTTCAAAAATTTTACCAAATTATTACAGTGTCATTGGCTCTAAATATTGAAAATTTTGAATTAATTAGACTACTAGTGATAGGTAAAAATCGCTTGCATGATAGACTTCATTTTTCCTGTGAATATTATACAACAATTTTTAAGCATCTTTATAATAGAAATTAGAAATAGTTATGTTATTCCAAAAATATCCGTAATTTCTTTTACGTATCCTTATGTTATTTTAAAACGCATTGTAGACGTATTTTAAGTAGACGTATTTTAAATATAGGTGTTGAAAGTTTTATTTAATACTTATTACTAGAGATGCGCCGAATAGTGATTTGGCCGAATAACCGAATACCGAATATTATTCGGTTTAGCCTTACCGAACCGAATATTCGGCCGAATTATTCGGTTTACCATTATTTTATTTTGGCGCGTAAACAGGTTCTATCGTGTACCCTACGTGACGCTGCTGGCTAGCTCGGAGCGAGCCGTCTGGGCTATTACGTATCTCACGAGCGCAATGCAATCGCAATTATTGCGCAATAATTGCTCCAAAATCGCAGTTTCGTATCACATATCAGCCAAAACAATACGATAGCAATCGAGCGACAGTACTCCCTCTGCTGAACAATTAAGGAACTATAATTGCATTTAAATCGCTAAATCTCCATACTGTTGCATTTATTTCGTATCACCTAAAAGGGGTGACAGACGTACGAACTTAAAGTACGCGGGTTTTAAGTTCGCGAACTTACTCGGCTCGCGTCGGTGATACACGAGAATCGCTCACACTGGATTACCATGCCCCCAGGCTCGCGGCTCACGGCGCGCAGCTCGCGGCTCGCGGCTCTTTGCTGACATACAGGCGATTAAAAGGGTTTTAAGTTCGCGAACTTGCTCGGCTCGCGTCGGTGACACACGAGAATCGCTCACACTGGATTACCATGCCCCCAGGCTCGCGGCTCGCGGCTCTCTTCTGACACACAGGCGATTAAGATCGTCGAGACTCGAGCCATAAGTCCGCGCACTTACTCGCGTGTCTATCACCCCCTTAAGATCGTCGAGCCAAAAGTCCGCGTACTTACTCGCGTGTCTGTCACCCCCTTAAGGCTTTTGACAGCAATGCGATGGCAATCGGCGAGCAATTTGAACTGTCAAATAGCGATCACAACAAAAGTGATTTTTTCCGATTGCTTGTTTATCGCTGAGTGGTTAGTGTTGTTTTACGCAAAATTTTAAACTATAAGTTATATACAGTATAGTTATTTACTAAATAACTATAGTTTAAGAAATAATTATGTTTTGTTTGACTTTTAATATAAAAAATCTTTCATAAAATGAAGCTGTCTTTTAATTCTACTCCATTTCATATACAAAGCCAGGAAAAATATTATTTTATTTTATTTTATGAAATTCGGAAAACTTACATCTAAACATAAGATTAAGTACAAATGATACAAACAAGAAGGCCAATTACAAGTTTTCACATGTAAACAAGAGAAGAACAAACTTAGACACAGATGAATATAAAATATAGTAAAAACAGTACATTGCAACACAAATGAAATACGATACAGATTAAGATGTAAAGAATTTTTTTACAAGACAGTTCTTCATTTTTGAAACGCTGGTATTGAAAAAATCTAGGTTCTCGTCAAATGCGATGTTATTGAAATTTTTGCTAGCTCGTAAAGTTATACTTCATACCAATATTATAAAGAGGAAAGATTTGTTTGTAATGGATAAACTCAAAAACTACTGGGCTGATTTTAAAAATTATTTTACTATTAGACAAGTATGTTATCCTTGAGCGGGGCGGGTCTAGTTTTTAATATTTCGAAAAAAATACCGGATATATTCGGTAACTGGGCCGAATAATTTGGCCGAATACAAATATTGGAAAAGATGCCGAATATGCTGAATACCGAATACCAAACGAATATTCGGCGCATCTCTACCTATTACTTTGTTAGTTATTACCATGTTATTACGCAAAATAGGTAAGTGATGAAATAGTTATTACACTTATTAGTATAAAAATTGTTTTGTACGTTTGTTCGTACCATTATCAAGTATGCAAGCAAACTTAATGTCGATTAAATTTATTTCATCAAGCTCCAAGTGGCCACATCCGGCCGCGATAACAATAGACAAGCTATTGTGTCTCATTTTTCCACGGTCGATGGGAGAGGTGCAAACAATATAATTATTATTATAATATTCAATGCGTTAAAATATATTGTTGTATTTCATTTTACGGTGTGTGGTGGAACGGTAATGCCATTTTATGGCCGGTTTCATTTTCTACCGGCATTGGTTTAGCAACCCATACCGCCGCTGTTTGTAATGGCGTAGCGAAATGAAACCTAGCTTAGGACCTAGGTCATAAAGTGGCATCTTATTTAAATTTTTGTCGGTGACGACTGACGTCCCGGTGATGGCGAGGATGAACAAACGGCCTTAGCTGAGCCCTCTGTAATTTATTATTGTTGCATAGAGACTCAAATCTTAGAAAGTCGATAGCGCGAACCATTGTGAACCATTGCCAAAAATAATAATAATTTATTTTTAAATTTTATATACATTAAATATGATTTAAACTAGTTTTTGAAACTGCGCAATATTTTTTCGGCTTATTCCACTTTTCCCCGTTGATCATCCCCGTCAACGGGGATTAGTCAACTTTTTGTTCACTAATCCCCGTTAACGACAATTTTTGCTTGTAATGGGGATTTATGAACTAAAAAAGTTCATTAATCCCCATTACTTTAAAAATAAAACACCAATGCAGTAAGCAATGCGATAGCAATCGGCGAGCAATTTGAACTGACAAATAGCGATCACAACAAAAGTGATTTTTTCCGATTGCTTGTTTATCGCTGAGTGGTTAGTGTTGTTTTTTTAAGCTATAAGTTATATACAGTATAGTTATTTACTAAATAACTATAGTTTAAGAAATAATTATGTTTTGTTTGACTTTTAATATAAAAAATCTTTCATAAAATGAAGCTGTCTTTTAATTCTACTCCATTTCATATACAAAGCCAGGAAAAATATTATTTTATTTTATTTTATGGAATTCGGAAAACTTACATCTAAACATAAGATCAAGTACAAATGATACAAACAAGAAGGCCAATTACAAGTTTTCACATGTAAACAAGAGAAGAACAAACTTAGACACAAACATGGAGTCAGTGGTTAACAACAATAAATGAATATAAAATATAGTAAAAACAGTACATTGCAACACAAATGAAATACGATACAGATTAAGATGTAAAGATTTTTTTTACAAGACAGTTCTTCATTTTTGAAACGCTGGTATTGAAAAAATCTAGGTTCTCGTCAAATGCGATGTTATTGAAATTTTTGCTAGCTCGTAAAGTTATACTTCATACCAATATTATAAAGAGGAAAGATTTGTTTGTAATGGATAACCTCAAAAACTACTGGGCTGATTTTAAAAATTATTTTACTATTAGACAAGTATGTTATCCTTGAGCGGGGCGGGTCTAGTTTTTAATATTTCGAAAAAAATACCGGATATATTCGGTAACTGGGCCGAATAATTTGGCCGAATACAAATATTGGAAAAGATGGCGAATACGCCGAATACCGAATACCAAACGAATATTCGGCGCATCTCTACCTATTACTTTGTTAGTTATTACCATGTTATTACGCAAAATAGGTAAGTGATGAAATAGTTATTACACTTATTAGTATAAAAATTGTTTTGTACGTTTGTTCGTACCATTATCAAGTATGCAAGCAAACTTAATGTCGATTAAATTTATTTCATCAAGCTCCAAGTGGCCACATCCGGCCGCGATAACAATAGACAAGCTATTGTGTCTCATTTTTCCACGGTCGATGGGAGAGGTGCAAACAATATAATTATTATTATAATATTCAATGCGTTAAAATATATTGTTGTATTTCATTTTACGGTGTGTGGTGGAACGGTAATGCCATTTTATGGCCGGTTTCATTTTCTAGCGGCATTGGTTTAGCAACCCATACCGCCGCTGTTTGTAATGGCGTAGCGAAATGAAACCTAGCTTAGGACCTAGGTCATAAAGTGGCATCTTATTTAAATTTTTGTCGGTGACGACTGACGTCCCGGTGATGGCGAGGATGAACAAACGGCCTTAGCTGAGCCCTCTGTAATTTATTATTGTTGCATAGAGACTCAAATCTTAGAAAGTCGATAGCGCGAACCATTGTGAACCATTGCCAAAAATAATAATAATTTATTTTTAAATTTTATATACATTAAATATGATTTAAACTAGTTTTTGAAACTGCGCAATATTTTTTCGGCTTATTCCACTTTTCCCCGTTGATCATCCCCGTCAACGGGGATTAGTCAACTTTTTGTTCACTAATCCCCGTTAACGACAATTTTGCTTGTAATGGGGATTTATGAACTAAAAAAGTTCATTAATCCCCATTACTTTAAAAATAAAACACCAATGCAGTAAGCAATGCGATAGCAATCGGCGAGCAATTTGAACTGACAAATAGCGATCACAACAAAAGTGATTTTTTCCGATTGCTTGTTTATCGCTGAGTGGTTAGTGTTGTTTTTTTAAGCTATAAGTTATATACAGTATAGTTATTTACTAAATAACTATAGTTTAAGAAATAATTATGTTTTGTTTGACTTTTAATATAAAAAATCTTTCATAAAATGAAGCTGTCTTTTAATTCTACTCCATTTCATATACAAAGCCAGGAAAAATATTATTTTATTTTATTTTATGGAATTCGGAAAACTTACATCTAAACATAAGATCAAGTACAAATGATACAAACAAGAAGGCCAATTACAAGTTTTCACATGTAAACAAGAGAAGAACAAACTTAGACACAAACATGGAGTCAGTGGTTAACAACAATAAATGAATATAAAATATAGTAAAAACAGTACATTGCAACACAAATGAAATACGATACAGATTAAGATGTAAAGAATTTTTTTACAAGACAGTTCTTCATTTTTGAAACGCTAGTATTGAAAAAATCTAGGTTCTCGTCAAATGCGATGTTATTGAAATTTTTGCTAGCTCGTAAAGTTATACTTCATACCAATATTATAAAGAGGAAAGATTTGTTTGTAATGGATAAACTCAAAAACTACTGGGCTGATTTTAAAAATTATTTTACTATTAGACAAGTATGTTATCCTTGAGCGGGGCGGGTCTAGTTTTTAATATTTCGAAAAAAATACCGGATATATTCGGTAACTGGGCCGAATAATTTGGCCGAATACAAATATTGGAAAAGATGCCGAATACGCCGAATACCGAATACCAAACGAATATTCGGCGCATCTCTACCTATTACTTTGTTAGTTATTACCATGTTATTACGCAAAATAGGTAAGTGATGAAATAGTTATTACACTTATTAGTATAAAAATTGTTTTGTACGTTTGTTCGTACCATTGAAATGAAAATGAAATGAAATGAAAATGAAATGAAAATATACTTTAATGTGCACAATCATTATGATGACAAAGCTTAAAATAATATTATTATATAAAGAAGGTACACAAAGGCGGCCTTATTACTAAGCAGCAATTTCTTCCAGGCAACCTTCGAGCGAGAGGATAAAATTGCTGGATATGGGTACAGTGCTTAAAAGTATAAAAAGTTCGTATAAAATAAAATAAATATACATAAACAATAACATAATTATTATATTTATAAATACATAGATACATACTATACTCAATTATAATATATAATATAATACTAAATAATAATACAAAATACATATCAATATTATTGCTGTAAGATACATTTTTAGAATTTAAATTTGACACCTCAAACTAAGATAATATTCTTTTAAAGAAGACTTAAAAATATTTAAAGTTTTGGCTTGCCTGATTCGTGTTGGTAGGGAGTTCCAGAGGAGTATGGACTGGACAGAGAAGGACGAGTGGAAAAACTTTGTGCGGTGAGTAGGGATATCTAGTAAGAGATTGGACGATGACCTCAGCTCTTGCCTGTCATGACAACGAAATGTAAAGGTATTTTTAAGGTATTCAGGACTGTTGGGATCAAAAAGGATGGTGTAAAGGAGTGACAGTACACGAGCATTGCGACGGTCACGTATCGGCAGCCACTTCAGCTTATTGCGAAACTCTGAAACATGATCGAATTTGCGTAACCCAAAGATGAATCTTAGAGACAGATTTTGAAGGCGCTCAAGTTTGTCCAGCTTGTCCTCAGTTAAGTTAATGAAGCTGACATCGGCATAATCTAGGAGTGACAAAAACAGTGACTCGGCCAGGGCTACTTTTGTAGGAATCGGCAAAACGTATCTCAGTCTTTTTAGAGAGTGCCACGTGGAAAACGCTTTCCTACTTACTTCCTTCAGGTGCTGAGACCAAGACAGGTGCTCATCAACGTCATTGAATTTTACTAATATAGGACGTGGCTTAGACTCAGTCAAACGACCCAAGCGGTGACAGTGCTTAATCTCTGACATGTCAATATCAGGAAGTTGTAACTGAGATGTAATAAGAGAAGAGATAACTTCACTTACAACTTTTTTATCTTCGGGAACCCCATGAACCAACAAAATTTTTCTTCTGCGTCTCATCTCTATTTGGTCCTGGACATCCATCATAGCTTCAATTTGTGTCTGCAGTGACTTAAGAGCCTCCAAGACAAAAGACTTGAAAGCGTTGAATTCCGAAGCCAGTGTGGATGTAGTACTTGAAGCCTGAGTAGACTGTAACTCCTGCTGGAACTCTGACATCTTTTTGTTGAACAACTCGTTCATTTGGTTAACTGATTGCATTAACGTTTCCATAATAAAGGAATATATATATATATATATATATATATATATATATATATATATATATATAGGTGCTGGCTGGTAGTGGTAACTAATAAAAGTTGTTTAAATGCTATGTTTGTGTTAAAACCAACAAAGAAGAATAGTGACACGTAGGCACAGGTAAAAAACACTACATAATATTATTCATTTACCACTAAATTACTTTATTTTCTAAGGAGCAGTTA
The DNA here is from genome assembly GCA_905333045.1 of Lysandra bellargus. Classification (NCBI taxonomy): domain Eukaryota; kingdom Metazoa; phylum Arthropoda; class Insecta; order Lepidoptera; family Lycaenidae; genus Lysandra; species Lysandra bellargus. The sequence goes on from HG995338.1 coordinate 7,184,485, forward strand.
AAACTCCGTATTTACTTTTTGCACGCCTACCCTCATGTGTACCATTATCAAGTATGCAAGCAAACTTAATGTCGATTAAATTTATTTCATCAAGCTCCAAGTGGCCACATCCGGCCGCGATAACAATAGACAAGCTATTGTGTCTCATTTTTCCACGGTTGATGGGAGAGGTGCAAACAATATAATTATTATTATAATATTCAATACGTTAAAATATATTGTTTTATTTCATTTTACGGTGTGTGGTGGTACGGTAATGCCATTTTATGGCCGCTTTCATTTTCTACCGGCATTGGTTTAGCAACCCATACCGCCGCTGTTTGTAATGGCGTAGCGAAATGAAACCTAGCTTAGGACCTAGGTCATAAAGTGGCATCTTATTTAAATTTTTGTCGGTGACGACTGACGTCCCGGTGATGGCGAGGATGAACAAACGGCCTTAGCTGAGCCCTCTGTAATTTATTATTGTTGCATAGAGACTCAAATCTTAGAAAGTCGATAGCGCGAACCATTGTGAACCATTGCCAAAGATAATAATAATTTATTTTTAAATTTTATATACATTAAATATGATTTAAACTAGTTTTTGAAACTGCGCAATCTTTTTTCGGCTTATTCCACTTTTCCCCGTTGATCATCCCCGTCAACGGGGATTAGTCAACTTTTTGTTCACTAATCCCCGTTAACGACAATTTTTGCTTGTAATGGGGATTTATGAACTAAAAAAGTTCATTAATCCCCATTACTTTAAAAATAAAACACTAATGTAAGAATCAGGTACCTTTTATTTATTATTGGATAAGAACTCACTTATTGGTTATTTTTATAACCAAATTAAATTTAATTTAAGCCTGATTACAATACTTAAAAAACTTTTATATTACTTTGGCTATTTTTTAAAACATTAGAGCTCCTCTGAGCCTGAGCAACCGGTTCATCACCAGATAGGTAATACCAACGATGTCAATACATTATAATTATACGTTCTAGTTCTATGGGTAATACATAATTATTATCTATTCACATTGAAACATGCTAGACTCGCAAACTGCACTAATCGGCAACGTCGCACGCGCACAAGATTCAAAACAAATCCAAATGTAAGTACTAAACGGGTAGTAAAGTACATGATTGGTTAACTCATCTTTTGTTTGACAGTTAGTGTGGGGCGGGACAGGGTCCGTAGTTCAATAATGCTATATATTTTATTTTTATAATCAAATTAAATTAAATTTAAGCCTGATTACAATACTTTAAAAAATACTAAAAAATTTACAAAAAAACAGAAATCAGAGTCAAAACAAGCAAAAATTGTCGTTAACGGGGATTATCAACGGGGAAAAGTGGAATAAGCCCTTTTTTCTGTGTAATTTTCTTTATTATTTAGTTAAAATTTATGTTTTGACGTACCTTATATTATAGTACAACGATAAATGGCAAAACTAGTTTGCCGGATCAGCTTAATTATGTTTGAAATATTATCATGTTCACAAATCACAAAGTCTACATATTATTATGTACATTGCGATTCCTCAAGCATTACTAAAAGCGGCAATAAAAAATTTTATAATAAACTTTAATTATTGCTAATTACTAATTATTACCATCTAATAACTAATTGCACATCTATATTTTAGTATATTACATAAGCTAGATCGTAGCTGTATACTTAAGTCTAGATAAATTTTTAGCAATTTACCACATTTTTAGTAAAAGTAAGAAGTGAAAAATGCTAAACGTATTGGATACAATATTTCTGTTTTTTTTCGTATTGGTTATTTTCATTGACCAGTTGCTACAGAAATATGAAAATATTCCACCGGCGTTATCGAAATGTTTTAAATATGGCAACTTTGCGTATCGAGGGAAAGGGGCAGAATTTCTAAGTGTGATCGAAATACCTAAATCCACGTATCTACATTTCTACGTGTATGCTGTGGTTTTCGGAGGGACAGTATTTTTGTATGCCATTGGAGTTTATTTTTTAAATTTTCCCGTTAATCGCTACTTGTCTTCGATACTGAATTTCCTCTGCCAGAAGAATGAACCATCAGGTATATATTTTTTATTTTAAATTTACGCTTTGTACTATTAAGTATGTAAGTGTCGCCGCACACGGGCCACACGCGACAGTCACAAACGCCGCCATAACTCACAGGATGCAAGACGATTGGACGATTGTAGCGTGTGGCGATCACCGGCGTCAACCGTGTGCGGCGAGTCCATATAAAATGTATGAATACTACAGAAAATATTATGCCGGTAGCGGCGTTTTGTAGTTGTGGCCGGGGGCTCGTGTGCGGGAGCCCTTATTGTTGCCCAAAATTTCTTTCGGAAAATTGGTATGTCGCGCGGTAGCATATTATGTCGCCCTAATAAAATATTGTCTTTTCCTAATATACAAAGTGATTACATACATTTTATCAAAATTGATTTAGAAGTTTGACTGTGAAGATCTTAGAGACTATTAAAATAAATTACCTACTTCGAATTCGAGAAGAGTGGTCTTTTAGGGTTCCGTACCCAAAGGGTAAAAATTAACCCTATTAGGTACTGAGACGTCGATGTCTGTCCGTCTGTCTATCTGTCTGTCCCCACTCTCCAGGCAATATTATCTCAAGAGCCGTTATAGCTAGACTTCTGAAATTTTCACAGATTGTGTATTTATGCTACCGCTATAACAACAAAATATACTAAAAACGAAAATAAAATTAGCTGACATACAAGAAACGTGATTTTTTGCTTGTAATAATTAATAATGACAATTTTATACTTTCGCTCTATAAAGGTACGGAATCCTAGTCTGACTTGGAACTTGGAAGCATAGAGAAAATATAAACAATAGGCATATTATACCGCTTGGAAGATTTATTCGTCTGTTTTTGCAACTGAACACAAGGAATGCGTTGTGCCATATTTTTGACATGGGAGAGCCATGCTTCGGCACGAATGGGCCGGCTCGACCGAAGAAATACCACGCCCTCACAGAAAACCGGCGTGAAACAGCGCTTGCGCTGTGTTTCGTCGAGTGAGTGAGTTTACCGGAGGCCCAATCCCCTATCCTTTTCCCTTCCCTACCCTTCCCTATTTCCTTCCCTACCCTCCCCTATTACCCCTTAAAGGCCGGCAAAGCACCTGCAGCTCTGATGCTGCGAGTGTCCATGGGCGACGGAAGTTGCTTTCCATCAGGTGACCCGTTTGCTCGTTTGCCCCCTTATTGCATAAAAAAAATATAAAAGAACAGGGATTGTAAATACCCCCACTGATGTAACAGGTACGCTTATGACGAAAAGTGTTTTTATTTTCAGTTTCGGTGGCGGCAGCATTGCTGACACTGCTGCTTATACTGCTGCAAACTTCAAGACGCTACTATGAAACCTGCTGCCTGCAGGTCTTCTCAAAATCCGCCAAAATGAACATTATCCATTACTGCATCGCGCATGTGCACTACTGTGCAATGATTTTGACAGCTATTGTAGAGGCTCCCTTGTTTTGTGGTAAGTTATAAAATAAGAGGTTATGAGGATAAACTTAAAATATTTAAATCTTTAAGGCGGACTTGCGCAGATCTGAGTTAAAGTTAAATCTAGGTTAAACATCATGTCATCTCTATCATTCACTTGGTGAGTGACAGATATAACATGATATTTAACTCAGAGTTAACGTTAACTCAGATCTGCGCAAGTGGGCCTAAAAGTCTTTGATTATTTTAATAATAATTTATAGCCTTGTAACATTCTTGAATACATACATATTATTATGAAAAATGTTCCCAGCTTTGCGCCCGACTATCAAGTGTAGAGACTAGAGAACTTATTATTATAACAACTTTTCGTATATAAAAACAGTTACTAGATGACGCCCAAAATTCGTTTACCGCGCGGGAACCCACCACTTTTTCCGGGATGAAAAGTATCCTATGTCCTTTCCTGGGAGTCAAAGTATTAATCGCCATGCTAGCCCAGCTGGGACTCAAAGTATCTCCATACTAATTTTCAACAAAATCGGTTCAGCAGTTTGGGCGTAAAGAGATAACAGACAGACAGACAGACACACTTTCGCATTTATAATATTAGCAGACTTTGCTCTTCGGTCGCGTGCTTGCTACAAGTGTTCGGCTGATTGTATAGTTTTTTCGCTATAACTTTAATACTTTTAGTGATTTCTCCCTTTTATTTGTCTTTATTATTTGTTTTGTGCTGGTTATACTTGTTTGGTGTGCGTAAGTAGTTGTTAAAATGGATACCGATCCGCCGGATCCCGGCGGAGGTTATGTTTGTGTTACTCCTCCAAACGGATTAAGTTCTCCCCCTAGTATAGACACTGAGAACATACCTAATAAAAGGCCCAGACTCAATCCTTCTTCCCCAAATGTGAACGTGATTCCGACCCATAATGACCAGTATACATACGCGAAACCCGAATTCCTGGATAAACGTAAGTATTCTTTAAATGATTCCTCTCCTTTCATCGTACATGTCTCCAAATCAGATTCTAGTAGTCCCATTCGTCCCATGGAGTTTGGCCGCTATCTGTTTCAAAAAAATATAACCTCGGTTGCCCTTGGTGGTGTAAAACGCATTGGAAGAAATAGTGTCTGTGGAATTCAAACATTTAGAGGATGCCAACAATTTTCTGGAGTCCCCAATTCTTACTGACGCAGGCTTTACCGCTTCCATTCCTTCATTTAATGTCTCTCGTATGGGGATAGTTAGGAGTGTTGCAATTGACATATCAATGGAGGCATTCGCGTTAAATTGTACGGTTCCATCAGGATACGGAGATGTTATTAAGGCGCGTCGTATGTGTCGCAAATCAACAGATGTCAATGGAAGTGTTGCATGGTTATCCACACAAACAGTTGTAGTCACTTTTAATGGGCAAAAACTTCCTCCTCACACTTATTTATATTATACATCTTTGCCAGTTGAACTATATAAACTTCCTGTTATCCAATGCAATCGCTGCTGTAGGTTTGGTCATGTAAAAGCTTTTTGTAGATCAGACCCTAGGTGCTACAAGTGTGCACAACCTCATGAGGGTGTCTCTTGTAACACTCAGGTGGTCTCTTGCCTCTTTTGCTCCGGTGCTCATACTGCAAATAATCTTAACTGTCCAGAGTATATCAGGCAGAAAGAAATTAAAATAGCAATGTCTGAACATAACATCTCATACACAGAGGCCTCAGCAAGATTCCCCAGAGCGCGTAGAGCTTTCACTGACGTTGTGGCCACTCCTTCAGCAGTATCCTCACAAGTCCGTCATTCCACTCCCTCTCCTACTTCTCCTACAGTTTCCTACAGAAAGACTGTTTACATACCTCGCCGTACAATTCCAGCTCCTCAACCAGGTTATGATCATTATGCTCACCAAGCTATTATCCAGAATCCTGTAATTGAGTCTCCCAACGGATCCGCTTTCCCAATAAGTCCTTATCTAAAAACGATGATTTCCCAGAACTACTATCCTCCCTTTTATTAAATTTATTGTCCCGTTTCAGTGACACTGGGATGGGTATATCCGACACTCTTCGTGAAAACTTAACTAAGCTGATAAACATTACTAAGATAAATAATACACACAATGAGTCAGAGGACCATAATACAATGGAACTGTCGTAGCATTCGTAATAAATCTACTGATATTTTACATTTTATTAATAAATTTAATCCCATTGTTTTTGCCATTCAGGAGTCTTGGTTGAGACCGGGTTCTCAATTTAGAGTTCCTGGCTTTTCCTGTCTCCGGGATGACAGAAACGATGGAAGAGCTGGTACAGCTATTTTAGTTTCTGTGTCTGTGTTGTTTAATTCTATCCCTCTTCCTTCACACAGTAATTTTAATATTACTGCTGTCCGAATTTCCAATGTTTCCTTTGTGTCTGTTTATCTCCCTGACCCATCCCCCTCAGTCCTTTCTGAACTTTTTTCCATTATCAACCTTATCCCCCCTCCTCTTTTTCTTTTAGGAGACTTCAATCTTCAACATCATGTCTGGGGTTCTCACATCTGTGACTCTCTTGCTGATGTCTTTATCACTCATCTTGATGACCTTAACTTGGTCATTTTAAATAATGGAGCTCCTACCCGAAGAGTTCTCCCATCCCAAAATCCTAGATCAGCAGTAGATTTATCTATCTGTTCCCCTTCCTTATCCTCCCAAATTTCATGGTCCATTTCATCAAATTCCTGTGGTAGCGATCATTTTCCCGTTATTATTACTTGGCATCTTTCCTCCATTCCAAACATAATAAAAAACCCTCCTACACTTAAGCTTAAGCTCTCTGATGCTGACTGGCCTCTTTTTAAAAATCGGACTGAGGCTCTCACTTCCTCTATCCCTCCTGTTAATTGTAATAATGTACATAGCTTATATCCCCAGTTAACTCAAGCGCTTCTTGAAAGTGCATCTGCTGCCATCCCCTCTCGAAGTTCTCAATGTTTCCGTGTATCCTCTCCTCCTTGGTGGGATCATGAGTGCACCGTGGCATGTAAAAGACGAAAGGAGGCAGAGAGAACTTTTTCTTCCAATATGACCTTGGATAATTATAACGAGTGTAAAAGAATAGCAGCTGAAACTAAACGTCTTTTGTCACATAAGAAGCGTCTGGGTTGGCATAAATTTTGTGAGAGCTTGTCTCCCCTTTCCTTTCCGTCTTTGGTCTGGAATAATTTAAGAAAATTTCGTGGCTCCTTTTCCTCCAACTCTAATCCTTTATCGAACGATCCTTCTCCTTGGCTTTATGAATTCTCCCAAAAACTTGCACCTCCTTGGGTCCCGACATTTGAAGAATCCCAAAAATTTTTATCTTCCCCTTCAACTCCTACTACTGAATTTGATGCTCCTTTTTCCTTTGAAGAATTCAAACTAGTTATTGATTCACTTAATGATTCCGCTCCTGGGGCTGACGGTATTCCTTATTCCTTCATTGTAAATAGCAGCCTTAGTACACAGACGATAATTCTAGATTTTCTAAATTCCATCTTTGAGTCGGAATCCCCCCCGGATGAGTGGAAATGTCAAGTTATCCTGCCTATTTTAAAACCAGGCAAGCCTGTAGACAACCCATCTAGTTACCGTCCTATAGCACTTTCTTCCTCTCTTTCAAAAATACTGGAGCACTTAATTAAAAATAGACTCGATTGGTTCTTGGAGAGTAGTGGCATTCTTTCTGGAAATCAATTCGGATTTCGTAAAGGCTTTTGTACAATGGATAACGTGTGTACATTAGTTTCAGACATTCGAATTGCTTTCTCGAATGAGGAGTCTTTGGTGGGGGCATTTTTGGATGTGTCGGCCGCATATGATAACGTCCTACTTCCAGTGCTCAGACAGACCATGCTCGAGCTGAGTATCCCTGTGAAGATAGTAAACTACGTTTGTAATTCCCTCTCCGGTCGCTCCATAGTTATTTCCCATGATAATTCCTCTCCTTATTTCAGATTTGTTTGGAAAGGCCTACCTCAAGGTTGGGTCCTTAGTCCTTCCCTCTATTCCATTTATTCCTACAGTTTACATTTAGCCGTTTCCTCCTTTTGCAAAATCTCCCAATATGCGGACGACATAGCCATTTATGCTTCTTCCAAAGTTCTTTCAGAGGCAGAGACTCGCCTTAATTCTGCTCTTTTTTACCTCTGCGATTGGATGAATGATCATGGCCTTAGTATTTCTGTCGAAAAGAGCAGCATTGTGGTTTTTTCAAGGCGTAGATCTTCTCCAGATGTTTGTATATCTTATGATGGTAGAATCTTTCCGGTTTTAAATAATGTGAAATTTCTTGGGGTTTACTTAGATTCTAAAATGACAGGGGTTTATCATATTAATCATATTATTAAAAAGTGTGAAAGAAACATTAATATTATGAGATGTCTCTCTGGGGTTTGGTGGGGCTCTCACCCTTACACACAGAAATTAATATACAATGCTTTAATTAGAAGCCACTTAGATTACGGATCTATTATTCTTGAACCTTGTCAAAAGTCTGCGCTTCAGGAACTAGACAAAATTCAATCTAAGTGCCTTCGTCTAGTGGTTGGTGCTATGAAATCAACCGCCACTAATGCTCTACAGGTAGAGAGTGCTGATCCCCCCTTAAGGCTGCGACGACAATATCTGTCTGATAGATACCTCTTTAAGGCCCTTCAATTAGCCCATCACCCTCTCATCCCTAAATTACATACCCTCTCCCGACTTTTTCACTCTTCGTCTTACTGGGCTCATAAAGACCCTCCATGTCTTCTTAAAAGTTTTCATAAATTTACCAGTTTGCCTTGTCCTGTGTACCAAAGTAAGTTGCTGCCTATTTACGAAGTCCCTTATAAATCCTTGGTTAAATTTCCATGTATTACCCTTGATTCCGGCATCCTCAAAAGCTCCTATGCTGCAAACAGTCAATTTAAAGATATGGCCAATTCAATGTTTAAAAACTGGTATCATATTTTTACTGACGCTTCTAAACTGGATTGTCAAGGTTGTGTTGGCTCAGCGGTATGGATACCAAAAGTAAATGTAGTATTAAATTTTAAATTACCTGCTATGTCCTCAGTATTCACTGGGGAAGCTATTGCAATCCTTGAGGCCCTATCTTTTATTGAATCACATCGCCTTAACAACTCTGTTATTTTTTCGGACTCACAAAGCTGCCTCCAGGCTATTTTGGCCAACCCTTTTCGATCCAAATTCAAATATCCTTTTATAACAAAAATTAGACACATTTTCTTTAAATGCTTTTTGCAAAATATCCGGGTTGAGCTAGTTTGGATTCCCAGCCATTGTGGTATAACAGGCAACGAGAGTGCTGACTTTTACGCAAAACAAGCCATTAACACAGGTGGTCCTGGATACTCCAAACTTTTCAGCAATGACCTCATTCCATTGGCAAAGGAAAATTTAATGACTGATTGGAATGCGGATTGGACTGCGTCAGGAAGAGTTAAGGGTAAATTTTTCTTTTCTCTGCAGAGCCAGGCACTAGCTAAGCCCTGGTTTTTTAAATACAGGAAAGCTAAAAAGTCCGTTACCTCTACAGTATGTCGTTTGCGTTTAGGTCACTTCTGTACTCCTGTTTTCCTCAACAAAATTAGGGTAAGAGACTCGTCTTTATGTGAGTGTGGACTTGACGAAGGTTCTCCAGAACATATTTTCTTCAGCTGTCCAAATCGTCTGTCTTCGCTGTACGATTCTCTACCCCCTAATATCCCTCGTCCTACTGATTTCCGCTCCCTTTTATCCTTAGTTCATACTCCTTTTGTAGATATTTTGTGTAACTTTATTAACTATAATACATTAAATTGTAGAATTGTGTGTTTAAATACTAACAAACTAACTTTTTGTATGTTTTGTATTGTTTCAGATTCATAATAGGGAGATTGATTAGACGAGTTTAAACTCGAGCCCGCTCCATACCTACGTTTTTTTTTTTTAGTTTGGTTTCTTTTTTCACACTTATACTTTCACAAAGGCCAATAATTCTAGAGCAAAGTTATTACTACTGGCAACAAAGTCTTTTTATAACTCATCAAATTACTGACACTGGCTATTCCTTAAGGGAGGCCATTTTTAAAGAAGAACAAAGAGGATGTAAACTGTATACTACGTAACAAGAGGTCGGACTTAGAAGAAAAAAAATAAACATCCGTTATTTTTTTAATTTGAAACTGAAGTTAAAATTTTAAGTGCAAAACCTTTCACTCTAAACATACCAAAAATTAAAAAAAAAATAAAATAAAAAATAAATAAGCTCAAATAAATGTTTTATTTCAATAAAAATTATTGTACACAGCTAAATAAATAGGCTAATAAGGTAAATTAAACAATAAAACAGATTTAATCCACAAGCTTTTGTTGATTTCTATTACTCAATATTATAATATTACAGTACAGTTTTATGTATTTTATTTATAAATATAATAGAATAGCTGTCTATGCTACTCTACTAACTACTTGATTGGCTTACACAGTAAACTCTATATAGGGAGGGGATTAAAGCTGCGCGTCCATCAGGTCAGAATCGGGGCGTACGGTGCGGACTGCGCGTCGTGTCGTCATATATATTTTGTTAGGCGCAGAATGACGTTCCAGTACTTCTAGTGCAGTTCACAGTAGTCAGTACCATACATACAAAGCAACATATCCGTCCGCTGCATACCTACGCAGTATGCTCCGATCCCGATCCAGTAGACGCGAACCTTTATACATGTAACACACTTAAGTATCGTTACTTTGTTTTGTTACACCCTGTATACGACAGCTGAAATCTATCGCGTGGGCTCAGGCCAGCTGCATACCACCTCACGTCTTGATCAGAGGATTTTTCATTGGTGGCCGTACCACTCATAATCCCATACCTTCCTTCTCCAGCTATTGCTTGCAGACTAAAATGTTGCAAACTAGTATAGGGACCTAAAAATCTGAAATTAATGAAACATTTTTCATTTACTACATTTCCATACAGTTTACATAAATTATTAAGTATACTTATCAACCTTATGTATTATTACAATAAAACAATATACACATTTTAACATTTTCCAAATTAACTGCATACTGATATACATTATAATATTTTCTATCTTTTTCATATTAATATAGTTTATGTTGTAAATTATTGTACAAATATGCAAATAATACTGCGACATACTTTGTATTAGAACATGGTATGACATAGTTATGTTTTGCTTCAATTTATCAATTTACGGTTACATTTACATTTTACAATGGCTTACCTTTTGTTTTTCATTAATTAATCCACTTAATTTACAATTTTTGTATGAGTTGCTACAAAATAATTTTCACAAAATGAAAATCGAACTTTGTATTTTAAACTCCTTCTTCGTCTTTTTTCTCATGTAGTTTATATTCTCTATGGTCTTTTTTATCAGCCAATCACAGTCGACCTTGCACAGATTATCTGATTGGGTACAGTTGCTACGTTTAAATTTGGAACCCAAATTTTTTTTTGTTCGGGAATTTCGTCCACCTGAAGAAGAAGAAGAAGAATAATATTAGCATGGATTTAGGCGATTAATAAAATATATTAAACGGTTTTCTTTAGTTACCTACATTGTTGTTGCAAGATACAAAATCTCCCAGCCGATGAAACGATTTTCATCTAGTTTTTATCTTTTATTGTTTATCTCACAGGTAATCAAGACAGAGAAAAAATAAACTGGATTGATGCCAGAACGACTGTCGTGGCTCTTCCATGCATCGCCATATTCCTCTGGGCCTGGCAAGAACAGTACCGAAGCAACGTCATACTTGCCAACCTGAGAAAAGACAAGAAGTCAGGGGAAGTGGTCACAGAGGAGTACAAGGTTCCAATGGGACGAATGTTCCACTACGTTTCAAGCCCGCACAGATTCTGCGAAATTGTTCTGTACTTGGTTTATTTCGTTATCATACCTACGAAGACGTTTTTCATTATTTTCCTCTGGGTTCTCGGTAATCAGGTATGAATATTTTTTCTAATATATAAAATTCTCGTGTCACAGTGTTTGTGCGCGAACTCCTCCAAAACGGCTCAACCGTTTTTAATGTACATTCGTTAGGCCTGAGAATAGGTTTCTATCTACTTTTTATAGGTAAATAATTTTTATGGCAAAACAATGTATGCCGGGTCAGCTAGTAACTTTATAAAAGTCACAAAGCAAGCGATAGGTAACAAATGGCAAAAAATAATAATTAATGTGTATAAGATTTATTAGGAGCCAAGCCTAATTCTACAGCTGCCGCAGCGTCTATAAGTATTATAGCGGTCTCTATTACAAATTATTTTAATATTGCGGCTTGAGTTTATTTTATAAAGGTCATTTTTTTAAGGATTGATGAACCTGACTGTACTTTTTTCTTTTTCAGGTTTTGACTGCTAAATACACGAATGATTGGTACAAAAATACTTTCAAAGACTTTCCAAAAGACAAGAAGGCAATAATTCCAGGGATTTTTTGATTAACTGTTTAAGATTATCTTTTTGGATAAACTTTTTCTAATTTATATAAAAATATCGTAGAAAATATCTAATAATCTAAGTGATGGGTCATAGACTACCGTAGGTTGAGTAGGTACATTATTTTCTGATAAATGTAGCATGTTCGACACAATCAAATGCTTTGGATAGGTCGCAGAAGATACCAAGTGCATCCTGCGACTTCAGATATTATACTACATAGAAGACTGATGCCTGCATCAGCTGTAGTTTCTCTACCTTTAGTAAAGCCAAATTGATTGTTGTGTAACAAATTATTACAGATAAAGTGAACTAAGTAGTAGGTAATTGATATAGAATTATTTTTTCAAATATTTAACTAAAAGTTGGCAAAATAGATATTGGTCTGTAGTTGGCTGGGTCCATGGGCGCCGGCAGGGGGGTGCCAGGGGGTGCGCTTGCACCCCTTGGGAATCTCGGTATCAATAGGAATTATTGAAATAAAAAGCATTTTGTAACCCTATTACCATGCCGTGCAAAGATAGTTCGTAATGTTTCGGCACTAAATGTATTCTGTTGACGTAAATAGACAGTCACTGTTGTTCGTAAAAAGTAAAAAGAAAAGAAAAGAAAGAAATCTAAAATCTGCACCCCTTGGAAATTATTTCTGCCGGCGTCCATGGCTGGGTCAGAACTCAGACTTAGTCCCAGCTTTGAAGAATGAAGAGAGGCATCACCTTGCTAATTACTATGCTATGCTTCATTAGGTCAGAGAACAGTGAACACACCACTTTTAATACAATTACTAGCTATATGACCGCCCGGTCCGGCCCGGCCTACCGACCGGTATTCAAAAAATTGAAAAAACCCACATAAAATGACATTTTATGAGCTAAGTGCAATGTCAATTAGGGCTGATTTACACGTATTGAGTAGATAAGTAGTTAACTACATTTTAACTTAATTTTAAGTTACTATGCAATAAGTAACTTAAAATTAAGTTAAAATTTAGTAGTAAACACAAAATTTTGTAGGAAGTAGTAAGTTAAATTTTAGTTAAGTACTAAACGAGGAAATTAGAATTTTGACTATTTTCTGTTAAGTAGGCAGGCGGGGCTTGTCACTAGACAAATTTCGGGCAGGCACTTCAAATTAAGTTAAAATTTAGTTACTACTTATCTACTTAATACGTGTAAACCAGCCAATAATGATTTAATAACTATCTTGTGGACAATGGACATATACCAGAGATCAGTAATTGTACAGGCTATAACATTCAGCGATTTAAAAGTCTTAATATCCCTGGAGTCGATTTCTTTAAAAATAAAATTGACATCACATTCCTTGACATTTTCTATAAGTAACTTTTCCGCAATTCTGCAGGTGAGGAATTTAAGTCTTTTGTAGTTGAGATCGGAATGTCAGCAAAAAAATTCTAAAAAACCTACTAAAAAACTGTCGCAACGTCAAGGTCAGAGTTGACCTTTTTATCATCAATATAAAGATCAAGTTTAGAGTTACGACAGGCGACTCTTCCAGTCTCATCTGCAATAACTTTCCAGGTGGTATTCACTTTATTTTTGGAGTTTACTCCTTAAGAATCGATTTTCATATATAAGGCGCCCGGTATGAGAAAAATCCGAGGGGAAAAACCTACTAACAAGTAACGAAAAAGTGTGTCACGTTTTTGGTGCGCATCTTTAGTGCGCAACTTTCTAATTTGACTGTGAGTGTATTAAGACCATAAAGGTAATATACCTATCGGAATATTATATTATATTATTATATAATTATATTATAATATTATTATACAATATTATATCCCGATAGGTATATTAACTTTATGATTAAGACGTACATATGGTATGCTGTATAGGCGACTATACCTATATACTATATGTTATTGGGCTTGTTTGTTTCTATCAGTGTCGATGTATTTATATTGCTATTTTTGCTATAAATATCAATAATTAATATTGTTATTGTGAAGTTATAATTTTTATCATTATACTGGCTGAAGTGAACTAAAAGTATTTTGAAATAACTATGGCAGAAAGGGGTGTAGATAATATTGCCGGAACATCTGATTTCATATGATATTAATCTTTTTTCAGTTGAATAAACTCTTTTTGCGTATGGTTAGATTCGTACTTAAGGAGTAAACCAAAGAGGATGTAAACTGTATACTACGTAACAAGAGGTCGGACTTAGAAGAAAAAAAATAAACATCCGTTATTTTTTTAATTTGAAACTGAAGTTAAAATTTTTAAGTGCAAAACCTTTCACTCTAAACATACCAAAAATTAAAAAAAAAAAAATAAATAAATAAATAAGCTCAAATAAATGTTTTATTTCAATAAAAATTATTGTACACAGCTAAATAAATAGGCTAATAAGGTAAATTAAACAATAAAACAGATTTAATCCACAAGCTTTTGTTGATTTCTATTACTCAATATTATAATATTACAGTACAGTTTTATGTATTTTATTTATAAATATAATAGAATAGCTGTCTATGCTACTCTACTAACTACTTGATTGGCTTACACAGTAAACTCTATATAGGGAGGGGATTAAAGCTGCGCGTCCACCAGGTCAGAATCGGGGCGTACGGTGCGGACTGCGTGTCGTGTCGTCATATATATTTTGTTAGGCGCAGAATGACGTTCCAGTACTTCTAGTGCAGTTCACAGTAGTCAGTACCATACATACAAAGCAACAAATCCGTCCGCTGCATACTTACGCAGTATGCTCCGATCCCGATCCAGTAGACGCGCACCTTTATACATGTAACACACTTAAGTATCATTACTTTGTTTTGTTACACCCTGTATACGACAGCTGAAATCTATCGCGTGGGCTCAGGCCAGCTGCATACCACCTCACGTCTTGATCAGAGGATTTTTCCTTGGTGGCCGTACCACTCATAATCCCATACCTTCCTTCTCCAGCTATTGCTTGCAGACTAAAATGTTGCAAACTAGTATAGGGACCTAAAAATCTGAAATTAATGAAACATTTTTCATTTACTACATTTCCATACAGTTTACATAAATTATTAAGTATACTTATCAACCTTATGTATTATTACAATAAAACAATATACACATTTTAACATTTTCCAAATTAACTGCATACTGATATACATTATAATATTTTCTATGAAATAATAATCTATCTTTTTCATATTAATATAGTTTATGTTGTAAATTATTGTACAAATATGCAAATAATACTGCGACATACTTTGTATTAGAACATGGTATGACATAGTTATGTTTTGCTTCAATTTATCAATTTACGGTTACATTTACATTTTACAATGGCTTACCTTTCGTTTTTCATTAATTAATCCACTTAATTTACAATTTTTGTATGAGTTGCTACAAAATAATTTTCACAAAATGAAAATCGAACTTTGAATTTTAAACTCCTTCTTCGTCTTTTTTCTCATGTAGTTTATATTCTCTATGGTCTTTTTTATGAGCCAATCACAGTCGACCTTGCACAGATTATCTGATTGGGTACAGTTGCTACGTTTAAATTTGGAACCCAAATTTTTTTTTGTTCGGGAATTTCGTCCACCTGGAGTAAACTCCAGTCGTGCGTCGGAGCTTGAGGAGCTGACACATTTTTTTTTTTGAGTTCTTTACTTTTTCTTGTGGAGGGCCTTCGCAGCTTGCCAGAATTTTCTAAAAAATTTTGAATATTTCTTCACGTATATTTTAAAGGATTCACTATAAGTATTAATTGTTTTTTCGTCATAACTCATACAGTGTTTGCCTATTACAATAATACTAGCAGTTGCCCAATTTCTGATTTTTGAAGTGAAAACTTCTTTAGCGGCGTTGAGCACTTTTGTGGGATGGGTAAAAACTGTGAAACTCGCGTCAAATTCTCGTGCTGATCGAAAAACCTTGGAAAAACCGTAAGACGTTTGGAGAGTAGTGTTTTATGTCGAACTTGAACTCGAACTTGAACTCGAATTGATTGTAAGGGTTTCGATTAATAAAAAAAAACGATTTTTTAATCATCGATTTTCATAAAAAATGGGTTTTAAAAAATGCACAATTAACATTGTGCATTTTTTTTAACCAATTTTTCACTTCTGCCGGCACTTTCGGAGTGCAACCCGTCTTTTTTTAATTATTTAAACTGACTTTTTTAGAAGTAAATACAGACTTGAATTATTGATTTCTTACTACTTGCAATGTATTAAATGCTTCATCTAGTTTATTTGACATAATGGCCCGTATTCACTTTCATTAGTAATAAGTGCAAGTGATTAGGGCAAGTGATTAGTTATTAGGAAAAAGTAAGTGTGGACAGCGACTGTTTAGTGCAAGTGATTAGCCAGCTGCGTAGTAACGTGATTAGTTCTGTATTCACTTTGATTAGTGATTAAGTGCAGGTGACTAGTACAGGTGATGAGTGATTAGTAGAAAGTAAGTGTGGACAGCGATTGATTAGTGCAAGTGACTAGTCAGCTGCGTAGTAACGTGATTAAAAGCGTGTTCTATTTTTTGCGAGTGCAAGTGCGTGACAGATGAAAACCAATTTTGGTTTCGTTTGACAGCTCGAGATTGTTACTATTATTCCGCTAGGTATATTAACTTTATGGGCCAGACTGACGTGGTGTGCCGTGTGAAGCGTCCATAGATATAGTATATCATTATTAAATAATATACCTATTAAAAGTACAAAAGGACACCCTTTCAATTACTTCCATACTAATCCATACTTATTATTTACTAATATACTAATAATATTATAAATGCGAATGTGTGTCTGTCTGTCTGTTACCTCTTCACGTTTATACCTCAGAAGTCAGAACCGATTTTGCTGAAATTTGGCATGGAGATACTTTGAGTCCTGGGAAAGGACATATAAAAATACTTCGTGGTCTTTATAATATCGCACCTTTGGTAGAACAAGGGCACAATTGTCATAAATTGCCAAAATGACTTAAATATGCAGAAATGCTTTAAAAAGGCCCTTTGAACTGGAGGGACAAAGACGTTCGTTTAATTCCTTCAAAAAACCGCCAGATGGAAATAGTGGCGTTGTCTTTTTGGCTCCATTTTGTTACTCTCTTGGCGCGACAAAGTCTCATTGGTCAGTTGTGCCATCGGCGGGGACCGAGGTCGCCGTCACTTGGAGCGCTAACGCCGTATAGGTAAATATGCCCTGTAATGTTTTTGATTTCTGGAACGACATAGCCATATTTGTCACACTTATGCCTAGTTTATGATTTTAAAATTGGGAGGACAAAGTCGTTCAGACTATTGTGCCCTTGTCTGTCCAAGATTTGTTTTATTCCATGGTCTTAAAAGTAAATGTGTTTTTGTTATTCCAATTGCAAACAAATCTGGATGGACTTAATAAACAATTACTTCTTTGTCATTCCAAAGTGTAGTCTTATTAATGTGGATTAGACTATGATTTAATGTTTGTTAATACAAATAACTGAAATATTATCATTGGTAAATTCAATTATGTACCTTTTCAATTTTTTATTCGCACGTTTACAACTATAGTGACCTAATACAAAAAAAATGGGATTTGAGTTTGAGCCCGCATCCAATTAATAATTTCTTTACTTTAAGAGTAACGTAAATTGATTTATAAAATGTTTTTGATTTGAAAAATATCTTTTAATTTTCAGAAAATAAAGATGGAATCGCGTAGTAAAAAAAATTTAATGATGCTTAATGCTAAAAGTAATTATCAGACTAAAGAAACTGATGCCAAGTCTGATAGTACTTTTGGTGAAGGAGATGAGTGCCTTAAGACTGTGACAATTTCAAACGAAAATTCGTCAACGGGTAAGGATCTCATAGACTTATTATATTAGTTAATTACCTATAATTTTATATACTAAAATTAATTTATTTTAAGATTTTACAGCTAAAAAAATGGTTGAGACATGGATTGATAAAAATATCCATAGTTAGAATCCCATTAAGGAAAGCAACATTTTAGACAATGACATAATGGATACACCTATAACAAATGCTGATTTAGGTAAAAATATTATTTTAGTTTTAAAATCAAATGTATAACCTGTTATTTTTGCTAAGTTAATTAATCTATAACTAAAAATTGAAATTGAAATTTGTAAATTACTTTTATTTTGATACTTATATTATCTTATTACAATTTTTAAAGCGATTCCAAAGATTTTTGCTAGGAAAAAAGTGAGTTTTGATCTCTATTTTTGTGATAAAGTACTGCGGATTTCGAAATGTTTAAGAAAATAAAACATTTATACAAAAAACACGTTATTTTCATTCCAAAATTATCCAAACTTAAAGCTTAAGATATGGTCATATTTACTTATTAATTTTCTTGTTGGTGGAACAAGGGCATAAATATACACCTACTTTCGAAAAATAATTATATAAAAAAAAACTAGCAGTTTTTAATATTTGTAAACGATACACCTAAAAGAATATAGTATATAGTTTATGTCATACAAAGCAGAACAACCTTAGAACATTATTAACATAGCTAGACCACATTAAGTACAAAAAATATCTTAAAATGACTCTCCTGTAAAATTGCAAAAACTGCAATTGTGTCCTTGTTCTACCAAAGGTGCGATATATAAAACTCAAAGGTGACTGACTGACATGTTGATCTATCAACGCACAGCCCAAGCCACTGGACCGATCGGGCTGAAATTTGGCATGCAGGTAGATGTTATGACGTAGGCATCCGCTAAGAAAGGATTTTGATCAATTCTACCTCCAAGGGGTGAAAATAGGGGATCAAAGTTTGTATATAACAATACTTCTTAACGCGAGCGAAACCGCGGGCAAAAGCTCGTTTTTAATAAAACCAATATTAAAAATGAAGGACATGTCAAAATGGCAGTTTTATTTTTGAAACTTGGACGCTCGTGTTGACAGCTACTACTGAATTTACTAAATTAAATTACTAAAGAGCCACTAAACAAGAATTGGACACTACTTGCACTACACACCTGCACTCCACTGCCTCAATTACTAATCACTTGCACTTGCACTAATCAAAGTGAATACAGGCCTTAAGGTGCATTGGGGTAATGTCGTAAACTTTTTGGAAGAGTGAGGCTATTGTGTCATTGTTTCAACTTTAGAAGACGAATTGTATATATTTTTAACTATAACTCTAACATTTCAGTTATAATAAACATATTTCCATGTGAATTGTATCTTTTTTAGTTCAAAAGTATTTACGGATTCTGGTATAACTACCCCTTTAAAATATAAACCCTATTTTTACTTTTCATGGGTAATTTCGAAAACTCAAGGGGTGATTTCGAATACCAGCGAAACACGACCTAATGTACAAATACATTTAAGGCACACATTTATTTTTATTCTATTTTACTCCATACAAAAACATTGTGTATACAAGCCATAGAAGACACCAAACTATGTTTCAGACTGAAAAATTTTCGAAATTACCCCATCGGGGACGCAGATGTCCTCAACATTTGGAGCAAAGAAGTAAATAGATAAGAACAATAAAAAAGCCAACACTAGATAATATTATTGTATTTATTTAAAATTAATACCCAGCAAAACTATAAGTAACGAAATAAAATAGGAACACATTTTTCGTTAAAAATAAAAATAATTTTTACCCATTCTCGTAAATAGCTAAATCAAAATTAAAACTCAATTAAAAAAAGGAAGTAGTTTTCAATTGCAGAGGAAAGGCGCGCCTTAGCTCTGCATTTAAAAACCACGTCAGCAATCAGCACCCGAGCAGTTGACACCTGCAAATAATAAAAGTGGCTTCTTCACTTAAACCATTTTTATATAGTCGTACAGGTTCCCTAAAACAATTTTTTTTTATTACAATCAAGCTAATTTTTCGTGAGTAGCTTCATTTTGATAAGACGAACAACAATTTCCTCTGCGTAAATTCTTGAAAGTGGTAGCTAACAGAGATAGAACTATTAACCTATCAATATACAAAAATCAGCTAGTTGGGGTTGTGTTTTAGGGTTCCGTAGTCAACCAAGTTTTGTTGATTAATGAACTAAAACGACTAAAACGGAACCCTAACGAGCTGATTTTTTGTACTTATATTGATAGGTTAATACATAGTTATAAAATTCAAGAGTAACCTTGTCCTACAAAATATAGAACAATCCATATTTTAGGACCATCAAATAGAAATATTAAAATTTAAATCCTTTCTATCTCTGTTAGCTACCACTTTCGAGAATTTACGCAAAGGAAATTGTTGTTCGTCTTATCAAAATGAAGCTACTCACTAAACATGTGCTGGATAGTAATAAAAAAAATGTTTTTGGGAACCCGGATTATACTTTAAAGCAGTTTTTATTTTTATTTTAACAACAATAAAAATTGATTCTACACGTCTATTCAAAAACACGTTTTAAACCTCTCAATGTCGAAAATCGACATGATTTGTACGAGTCGAGTCAAGTTTGGACCCTGTATTTTCATTCGTTTATGTTTGTTGGTAAAGGCAGGTAAATATTTTATATGTTGCGCACCCCTGCAAAAGACAATGAAAAAAATATTGGGGAAATTTCGTTAGCAAATTTACCCCACTGGGGTTATTTAGAATGTTTGTTAAAAGAAAGCTAGACTAACATTACATATTCTTAAGAAAGCAAAAAACGTCAAAGCTTCTTTAAAACAAACAAATTATTACGTAACTTACCTAATTTCTGTGTAAAACAAAACGGGGTAATTTCGATAATCCCAAAAAATCATAAAATTGCACTTGGCGCGAAAAAATGAACTTAGCACACACGCACTCCCGGCTGACGGCTCGAGGGAAAGGAAGCGGGGGAGGTGATTAAATTGGCGTCTCGGTAAATGTGGCCAGAGCTCAAAATTACTTTCTGTTTGGTAATTATTTGCCATTTTCGAAATATCCCCATTTTATTTTTCTTCCGAAGCTACCCCAATGCACCTTAATATAATATTCCACTAAGCGTTAGACTTGAAACTTGAAGTAAATACAGATCTCTTTGAATACAGACTTGAATTGATTTCTTACTACACAATGTATTAAATGCTTCATCTGGTTTATTTGGCATATCTAATGGCTGGTTTACACGTATTAAGTAGATAAGTAGTAACTAAATTTTAATTTAATTTGAAGTGCCTAGCCCCGCCTGCCAACTTAATAGAAAATAGTCAAAATTCTAATTTCCTCGTTTAGTACTTAACTAAATTTTAACTTACTACTTGCTACTAAATTTTGTGTTTACATGCAATAAGTAACTTAAAATTAAGTTAAAATTTAGAGTACTGACTATTTATACCGGCCTTAGACATTGGCATGAGTCAAAACTCAAATACAAATAATATTGCATGAACAATTAGGTTTTAAAAAGTTGTTTTCCCGATGGATACTTACCGCATTTGCTCTGTGAAGAGCAAAAAGCGGCTCGCGTTACTTGGTGTCTCAGAACTCTCGAAAGATTCCACGCAGGATCCTCAAATGCTGTATACAACATCGTATCAGATGTCGAATCTTGGATATACGCGTACGAACCCGAAACTAAAAACCAGTCACGAGTTTGAGTGTTCGAAAATGAGTTAAAGCCAACAAAAATTGTTCGTTCACGGAGTGTTGCAAAAAAAATTGTGGCCACGTTTGTCTCCAAAACCAGCCATATTGCGACTATTCCTCTTGAGGGACAAAGAACGGTTAATGCAGAATGGTATGCTAGCATTTGTTTGCCACAGGTCGTTCCTGAACTCCGTAAAGAGAACTGCAACCGCCGCATCATCCTCTATCACGACAATGCGAGTTCTCACACCACGCACAGAACAAAAGAGTTTTTAGAGCAAGAAAACATAGAATTATTCGACCATCCGCCGTACAGCCCCGACTTAAGCCCTAATGATTTTTATACTTTCCCTAAAATAAAGAATAAATTGCGTGGTCAGAGATTTTCATCACCTGAAGAAGGTGTGGACGCCTACAAAACGGCCATTTTGGAGACCCCAACTTCCGAATGGAATGGTTGCTTCAATGATTGGTTCCATCGTATGGAAAAATGTGCCAAATTTCGCGGAGAATACTTCGAAAAGCAATAAACACATTTTTAAATAGTACTGTTGTGTCACCTCCTTGATTCCCGAAATTTTCAGTGCCGCCCTCGTAGTAATATGAGTATTAAGAGCCATATTAAAAAAAAAAACTTTGGCAGCTGACATTTTACAGAAAGTGACAGCTGCCAATGTCATGGTCAATGACATTCAAGCTAACCTTGGGCCTTGGAGTTACCCGCTTAAGGGGCCGGGCTACCCTCGAAATTCTCATACATACGTAATACCAAAATCATTTTCTCATACGAAAATATTTATCATGTTTGAGTTATTTTTCAGCTTAAAATAGTAATTACCTAGGTTCCTGTACAAAAATTAACTTCAAAATATTTAAACACTAAAAAATTTTTTTTTTGTATAATTTTTTTATTACTAAATTTACTACTAAATATTTAAACACTAAAAAATAGAGTAAAACACTAAAAATATATAAATAAATAGTAAATTTACTATAAAATATTTAAATACTAAAAATATTTTTTAGAGTTGAAATATTTAGTAGTAATTAAATATTTTATATAGTAATATCTAATATATAAATCTAATATATAAAATTCTTGTGTCACAGTTTTCGTTGCCATACTCCTCCGAAACGGCTTGACCGATTCTCATGAAATTTTGTGAGCATATTGAGTAGGTCCGAGAATCGGCCAACATCAATGATATATTATATAAAAAAACTCAATGAATATCATTGGCCAACATCTATTTTATACCAAAAATTATTTATATGGCAAAACAACGTTTACCGGGACAGCTAGTTTAAGTATAAAAATATGTGCGATTGAGAAAAATGAGAAATCATAATAATATTATTAATATAAAAGGAAAGGTATTACTATTATGTAATAGTTACATAGTAGGTAAGTGGGCTGGCAATTCGCTAAGAGGATGTAAATTGTAAACTATACTACGATTAGTATCCCTAAGCAGGGCTTCAAATAACGTTATTTTTTCATAACGTTACTGCTTCAAGGGCATAGATAACGTTATGAAAATTTACCCGATATTAAAAATAACGTTAAAAATTGATATTAATAACGGTTAATGTTATAACGTTATATAGGATTTATAACGGTAAATATATGTTCTTTGATAACGTTATAGTCCGTCAAGAAAGTCATGACAGGCGGGAAAATTTTCTAAACGTAATCACGCTTAAAAGGTATTTTTTTTCTTTGTATTTTCACACAAATCTCGCAAAAAAAGTGGGCTGCGAGTGAGATTTAGTGCACCGTAAACGATCGCATACCCGATACCAGAAAATAACGTTATATTTACCGTTATTATTATAACGATATTTTTTCGTTTATACATAACGAAAAAATATCGTTATAATAATAACGGTAAATATAACGTTATTTTACTAAATATCGTTAAAAAAATAACGTTATCTGGCTACCATTATGAAAATAACGGTACGTAACGATATTTTTTCTGTTATTCGATAACGTTATGAAGCCCTGTCCTTAAGTAGTCTATACAGGTCTGTACTCTGTGATACTATAGTGCGTTTCATCCAAGAAGCTTATTAATAGGGTATAAGCTTCTTGGTTTCATCAAATAGTTCCTTTGCCGTCATGTTGGCACTAATGCAAATTAATGTTGCCACATTACCCTTGCTGTGCTACCTTAAATTAGGGGAGATGATATATTAACACAAAATGCACTTAAAGAAAATTGTACATAATTCTAACAGCTTTCGCCCGCGGCTCTGCCTAATGCTCTTAACGTCTATCCCTCGGTGACCGTTCTTTTTCCCGGGATAAAAGGTACCCTATGTAATATTTAATGGAATTATTGGGGCCTAGTTACGTTTTTCACGTTCACAAAACTCTTTCACTCTTAGCACCATCATTCTTTCACCACTCTTTAATGTTTTCGGCATGATTTTCTCACGAAATCACAGTAAAATTAAGAAAACTCGCAGAGCATGTCAACCTTGTTTACATTATTGACAGACAGGAATGCCAACATGACGGCAAAGGAACTATTCGATGAAACGCACTATATTTCAGGATTGAAAAGAAAAACTTGGGTGAAAAATTATACTTATTATTATTTAATGCGTTTCATCAAATAGTTCCTTTGCCGTCATGTTGACACTAATGCAAATTAATGCTGCCACATTACCCTTACTGTGCTGTACTTTAAATTAGGGGAGATAATATTATGTTATCACAAAATGCACTTAAAGAAAATTGTACATAATTCTAATAGCTTTCGCCCGCGGCTCTGCCTAAGTTAACGTCTATCAATCGGGGACCGTTCTTTTTCCCGGGATAAAAGGTACCCTATGTCCTCCATACTACAGAGTTCCAGACAACTTGTACCTACGAAAGTTTTATGATGATCCACTTAGTACTTTATGTGTGAAGGCGTAACCAGCAAAGTCACTTTCGCATTTACTAGTTAAAGCCGAGCTTTGTGAGGGCTCGCGTCATCACACCTTCACTGATTGATGATAACACATTTACATGTAAATATTATGTTAAAAGCACAAATCAATAGGCGTGATAGTTTGTCCGTAAAGTGTACCACAAAATGTACAGGTTGTGAGAAGTACTAGGGCTCGCTTCGCTCGCCCTGATAATATTATTGTACTAGCTGTTACCCGCACCTTCGTTCGCGTGTATGTAGTTTTCGTTACTAGAAGTGCGTTTTATCAAATAGTTCCTTCGCCATCACGTAAACACGGTAGACACGCTCTGCATGTATTCATAAGTTTTACTGTGTTTATGGGTGATTAAACTGACGCTGGTAACCCTATTTCACTAAGCTGTAATGGCGGCAACCCGAGTTTAATGGAATTATTGGGGCCTGGTTACGTTTTTCACTTTCACAAAACTCTTTCACTCTTAGCACCATAATTCTTTCACCACTCTAAAATGTTTTCGGCATGATTTTCTCACGAAATCATAGTAAAATTATGAAAACTCGCAGAGCATGTCAACCTTGTTTACATTATTGACAGACAGGAATGCCAACATGACGGCAAAGGAACTATTCGATGAAACCACAGAACACTTTTACTCCTATCAGGATGAAACGCACTATACGTAATGTTCGCAAATCGCGATTCTGCAAAAGTCAAAACTCAAAACTCACAAAGTAGGTAGTCGATTTCGACTTTTTATATTTTCGTTTTAGCTTTTGATCAATTGAAAACTTTTCCTCAGCATTAATTTTTAAGGGTTACCTAATACCTTATTAATCGAATTATTCCATGGTTGTGTCAATGTTTAGTTAGTTATTAGATAGGTACCTATTATGTAGTAAACAAAACCAGCTGTAAGAACCAACCTTCCAAATATATACCTGTAATCTGTGCAACCTTCGCTATCCATATTTCGGTAATAACCCAATGTGCGTATTTCCCAGCAAAACTTTTAGTTGTGCATCTCCAGGCTGTGACCGTCTACGTTAGATAAAAGATTTACAGTTTGGCGGCCACTTACCTCCATAACCTACTTTTACCGAGTGCCGTTACGTTCTAATGTGCCAGTTTACTCCGGAATGTCTCCAGATAAAGTAGTCTCCGACCACGAGAAGCCTCTGTACGCTATGTTAAATATATTAGACGTAGGGTTTATGTTCATAGCGACATTTACCTTTATTACCGGGTATTTCATAAAACAGTATGAGAGACATCTTCCAGCGTTCATAATACAGACGTACAAGTACGGGAGTTTCGCTCATGACGGTGTCGGAGACAAGTTTGTGACATCCACGGAGATTCCGAAGGCATTCTACAAGCATTTCTATGCATTTTCGTCAGTACTCAGTGTGGTAACCCTGCTGTATGCACTATATGTTTATTTTCTGGGCTTTTCTGTGAGTGGCATCTGTGTTTACGTGCTGAGCCTTCTGCTGGAGCAAGAGAAGCCATCAGGTATTTATTTGCTAAGAAAGTTGTACTTTACATTTATTACTAGATCTTAGGAAGATTGCCGTAAAAGTCTATTATATTTTATACCATAACAATTTATTTCATGTATTTCTATGATGTCAAAATATTACCATGCTCTTTAACATACAATTTACATTTATTTGCATTATTTTTTTACTTATATTATTTCAGTGTCCGTTGGAGCCGTTCTGCTCACATTGACATTAATAGTGATACAAAGCTTGAGAAGATACTATGAGACATTCTTTCTACAAGTATTCTCTGACAAGGCCAAAATGAACCTGAGTCACTATGCAGTTGGATTTGTTCACTACTTTGGTGTTATTGTGGCAGCAATCGGAGAGGCACCACTATTTTGCGGTGAGATATTTTTTTTAATTTTGGTGGATCAAGTCAAGAATACTTGAAAATTAAATAACAATTTTATTTTTCGACTAAAATAAAATATTGCACAGAACTGTGTCATATACTTTCCAAAGAGTTCCCAACTAATATTTTGTTTCATTTAGCCTACCAGAGTTTTGAAAGTTTTAAATACTATTCATGATTTCAGGCGAACAAGACAGAAGCCAAATATTATGGATGGATACAAAGACAAAGATATTAGCTTTACCCATAACAGTTTTATTTGCGTTATTGTGGTGGGAGCAGTATCAGTCTAACATTATTCTTGCCAATTTGAGAAGAGATACCTCTGGTGCAGTGGTTAGCCAAGAGTATAAAATACCGCACGGACGACTCTTCAATTATGTATCTAGTCCACACCGATTCTGTGAAGTCATGCTATACTTACTGCTACTCATTCTGACACCAACCAAGACATACCTTTTCATCTTCATGTGGGTTTTGAGTAATCAGGTAATGTATTTTATAAGTATTATTTGTATAATTTTTTGGCAGTAACTATAAGACTGTTAATTAAAACTTTGCACGAACCACACATTTTTCTGTGATAAAAACTTTAAACTGTCTTATGTGTTCAGAAAGAAGTTCAGGGATATAAGTAGTGGTTCATCATGAAAAATAGTAACAGCTGTCGCCTGTATTTTTAGCATTAATAAAACACTTTTGAATTTATAACATTTGCATTAGTTAGTATTATTGAAGGCGCATTCGACAACACTTCAACCAGTTCTATCATAAATGGCTTCAAAGAATATAGATCCAACTACTAGGAAATGGATCAAAGCCACGCTCGACAACAGGGTAGCCTCATCAACTATCATGGACCTGACACTCAAAATCAGGCTGACACAAGGTTGCCCACAAGGAGGTGTGCTGTCACCTCTGGAATGGTCCCTGGTAGTGGATGAACTACTAAGGGAACTGAACCTCTTAGGTTACTACGCTCAAGGGTACGCTGACGACCTGGCAATCATGGTGGTGGGTAAATGTGCATCTGTGGTCGCTGGGTTGATGCAGTCAGCACTAAGAGTCATCGAGGATTGGTGCCAAAGGGTCAAGCTAACAGTATAACGCTGATAAGACGGTCTTGATACCTTTCACCAAAAAGAGGAAGTTGGAGGGACTAAGACCCCCAACACTCTTCGGGAAAACTATCAAGTTTGCGGGTGATGTCAAATATCTAGGAGTAATCCTAGACAAAGGAATCACTTGGAATAAGCACATCGAGTATATTACGAAAAAGGCTAGATGTGCTCTGGGTTCCTGTTGGAAGCTTGTCAGCTCTAAATGGGGTATTCGGCCGAAGGCAATGCTATGGCTATATACAGCCTTAGTGAGACCGATTACCACATATGGCTGCGTAGTGTGGCATAAAAAGGCTGAACAAGTAAACTGTAATAAAAGTCTAAACAGCATACAGAGACTGGCGTGTCTAATAATCACGGGTGCACTCTCGTCAACACCCACCGCTTCCCTCGAGGCCCTGATCAACTTAACTCCGCTTCCTCTGCTTGTTCAGATGGAGGCCAAAAAGGTGGCTCTCAGGGCCAGGACGGCGGGCAGGACTAATTGGGTATCCACCCCATTTCGACAGCTGGTACAGTCTCTCAGTGAATCACCTGTCATGGCCATGCCATCAGATGCCATGATCAAGGTGCATAGCTTTTCGAAGCTATACCAGGTTTTTATACCTTCCAGGGAGGACTGGGAAAGGAAAATCCCAATCGATGTCCGCAATAGCGACATAGTTTGGTTCACGGATGGATCAAGGAAAGACAACCGTGTGGAAGCGGGATTCTACGGATGCAGGCCACCAAGGGGCAAATACGCCTGTTTGGGGGAGTTTGCGACCGTGTTTCAGGCAGAAGTCTTCACTATCCTCGGTTGTTCACTAGAAAGCCTGGAGATGGCCCTAGTTAATAAAAACGTGTTTATCTTCTCCGATAGTCAAGCTGCACTTAAAGCACTGACTGCCGCAGAAGTCTCG
Organism: Lysandra bellargus; assembly: GCA_905333045.1. Classification (NCBI taxonomy): domain Eukaryota; kingdom Metazoa; phylum Arthropoda; class Insecta; order Lepidoptera; family Lycaenidae; genus Lysandra; species Lysandra bellargus. The sequence goes on from HG995338.1 coordinate 7,212,804, forward strand.
TCCAAATTAGTTCTGGAATGCATTGAGACGTTAAACATGCTGGGAAGGAACAACATCCGCCTAGTATGGGTCCCGGGCCACAGCAACGTCCCCGGCAATGAAACCGCTGGCGAACTAGCTAGGCTTGGGGCCGAGAGTCTCATATATGGCCCAGAACCAGTCTGTGGTATAACTCCTAGTACCACAAAGCAAGTGCTCAAGGAATGGGGTCACAGACTATGCAGGAAGCAATGGGCTGACACACCTAAACAGAATGGGTATTTGTAGCATAACGACTTGCAGATTCTGTGAGGAGGAGGATGAAACACCTATTCACCTTCTCCTCGACTGTCCTGCTCTACTACAGAGCAGGAACAGGCACCTTGGTCGCCACGAATACTCATCCACAGAGGAAATTCGTGGCACCAACCCCAACCATAACATTCAATTTATGAGCAGTATTGGGTTGGGACTGATTCTCTAGTGTGAAGGAGTCACAATAGATCCTCATGGGTCGCAGTGACGTCAGGGCTATAACAACCTGCCTTCTCTAAATAAAAAAAATAAAAAATTAGTTAGTATGAATTATATTGGGAAAATAGTTGATGGTCCGGTCCATAAGCTTAGCCAAGCAATTAAAAAGTAAAGTCATTTCATAATTTCATTTTATTATCAATGTTTGTCCTTATAGTCTGTCAATTGAGCTATAATAATATATTTTGTATAGTATAGTATTAGTAGCACCTCCATAGTGTATAGTGAGTAATTATTGTATAATAGTGAGTAGCACCCATAGTGGGTATCGCAGACACAATAGATTTTCAATTGTTATGCAGCAGCCGGCTGCCGCTTGGGGATTGATGGGTTAATAGATACAATTAACATTATTGTATTCACATTATGAATATTTTTATTGGTAAGGGCACTGTGTTAAAACTCCACGATAAACATGGCAACAATAATTCTGTTTCAGTTGTTCTCTGCTCTCCTGGCCCACAGCTGGTATGTCAAGAAGTTTGAAGACTACCCCAAAAACAGAAAGGCAATATTCCCAGAAGTTCTCTAGTCAACATTCTTCTTTAAATATTTATGTATTTATGCATAAAAATCAGAGAAATTATATTCAGAGAAATGATAGTGACTAATAATAATATTTACACAGTAAACATTGTATAAGGTCATATTAAAAAAGTCACATGACAGACAAATTGAGTGGACCATATTAATTAATAGAATAGCTGCATAAATATAATAATTCATAAGAGAATATTTTTTATACAAGAGCTGTTATTTGGTACACTTACTAATGCAAAATGAGACTTATTTTAGTTGTATTAGGCTCCTCCTATTTAAGAAGAATATTAACATTGATGTGTCTAAATTAGATAAGTTATCTTTAGTGTAGTAATTGGTGATACAAAATTTGCATTTAATATTGAAATACTTTTTAAGTTTATGAAATATAGGTAATTTATTGTGTTATTTATATCAGATTATAATATATTTTCGTATTAAAATTTATTTAAAGTTTGTTTTTCTTTTTTTTTAATATAGGTAATTATCAGGGCCCCCGCTACCATATGTGCATTGCACGGCGCCATCCTCTAGGGGCGCCAAATCTCCATCTTTAGGGGAGCCAAAACCAAGGACCCAAAAAATTTGCCTAAAGGGGCGCCAAAATCCTTTTTTTGCACACAGGCGCCAGTAGCCCGTACGGGGGCCCTGGTAATAATAATAATAATAATATCTAAGGACGCTTCACACCACGTCAGTCTGGCCCCGTGGTAAGTACCTGAAGGACTTGTGTTACAGGTACCAGACAACGGAAATATATTTAATACTTTTATACTATACATATATTTAAGATTTTTATTATATGATACACATATTTAATACACATCCATGACCCAGGAACTTTATAAACTTTTTGTTCCGTCGGCGGGACTCGAACCCGCGACCTCCGGCTTGAGCTACCAACGCGCTCACCACTGCGCCACGGAGGTCGTCAAATTATTATTATGTATACTTACCTTTATTAAATTATGATAATAACCAGTCACTCAGTTCTCACAGGACTGTACTTTTTAACCGACTTCCAAAAAACGAGGAGGTTATATGTTCGGCTGTGGATATTTTTTTTTTTTTTTTTTTTTTTTTTTTTTTTTTGTATGTTCAACGATTACTCCGCCGTTTGTGAACCGATTTTCGAAATTTTTGTTTTGTTGTATTAGGTTTCACTTCAATTTGGTACCATGTTCACAAAAGTGGTGATCTGATGATGGGATCCATGAGTAATCGAGGGAACCCCTCGAAATTTATATGGAAACATATGGTGATTTTGATTTTATGAGAAGCATCCTGAGCATATGCTACCAAAACGCAAGATTCTTCACCAAGGTATACTATGGTTCCGAAGATACTAAGAGAACTCCGGATTCCTTTTAGATACAAGTTTGGGGGTTTAGGCGCTGTTTTAAGAACTGAAAGCATATGCTACTATACAAATTATATTCATCATCATCATCATCATTTTCACGTCAGGGTCACCAATGTCACCAAAATTGAAAATAACAAAATATTCAACCTTATCTCCAGAGCGTAAGGCACACATTTGACATTACTTCTGAGAAGTAAGTTGCTTCGATAATACAAGTAACATGCTAGAGTGCACAGCTGTCACACTTACCAATCACGGCCACGGGCGGCCGTAGACTTCTCAAGCGATACTACGTATTACAATAATAAAGATAAAGTTTAAAATCATATGACAATGAAAGCCTCGCCGCTGCCGCGCTGCTAAAATTCCGGTTTGGCACGGCTCTGGCACGTGTCCACTTCGATTTTTTTTAATGTATTGTTCAAAATTATCTGCAGCTGATATTATATTTTGTAAGTGTGACTGTTAACAAATTGTAATAAGATACGTAGAATAGTATACAGGTGTATTAGGGCCGATTCACACCGGAATGGCGCAGGCGAGGCGAACAGTTTCAGTGTCATATGATTTTAAACTTTATCTTCATTGTTGTAATAGATAGTATCGCTTGAGAAATCTACGGCCGCCCGTGGTGCTCTTGGACTCTTGCGGCCGCCGGCGGCGTCAATTTCTCAAGCGATACTATGTATTACAATAAAGTTTAAAATCATATGACACTGAAACTGCTCGCCTCGCCTCTGCCATTCGGTGTGAATCGGCCCTAATCTACGTATAGTACGCGATGATTTTACTAGGTAACTAAAAAGAGTGAAATTATTATTTTTAACAAAAAATTAAAACCGACTTCCAAGGTAAAAACAATAATAACATCCTTATAATATGAACTAAAAAGTATTAAATAATTTTTCCTATCTCATGGTGCCTTTTTCCGAATTCGGCTAAAACTCAACTATTTCTGTACTCAATCTTCATAATTTTGAAGTCGGTGCCAGTTACAAATGCTTCAAATGTTCTGGCATCTGGATTCAGCTATATCTGGTACCGACTTCAAAATTATGAAGATTGAGTACAGAAATAGTTGAGTTTTAGCCGAATTCGGAAAAAGGCACCATGAGATAGGAAAAATTATTTAATACTTTTTAGTTCATATTATAAGGATGTTATTATTGTTTTTACCTTGGAAGTCGGTTTTAATTTTTTGTTAAAAATAATAATTGTATGTCCTTTCCTAGGACTCGAGTTATCTTCAAACCAAATGTCACGAAATTGGTTCAGCAGTTTTAGTAATAGCAGAGACCAGACATATTTCAACAGTCAGATGTTCAGCAGTTTTAGTAATAGCAGAGACATAAAGATAATGGTGCGAGTAAGGTCTGCTAGAATGTTTTGTTAGCTATTGTTTTATTACGATGTCAACAAATAAATATGCAACATTGCAGAGCACTTATTGAATAATTCATCAGTGATGCACTTGCTATGGGCTATAGCATGCATTGTTTATGTAAAAATACCCTTGAGAGTTAATTACCCATGTGCTATATGCACAACATAATATGCATAACGCTTAGCCTTTAGACCAGAGTGGTCCCCAACCTTTTTTTCATGCGGGCCACAAACATGTTTTTGTCTTGGTGTCGCGGGCCGCAACAAAGTTTTTTAGGGTCAAAATATGACATTCTTCAAAATTAACGATATCTTTAAACGAGCAATTCTTGTATATATATATATATATATATATATATATAATTGTAATCTCGGAATCGGCTCCAACGATTTTCATGAAATTTAGTATATTGGGGGTTTCGGGGGCGATAAATCGATCTAGCTAGGAATCATTTTCATAAAATGTAATTTAAGTGTGTTTTTTGAATTTTTTGAATACCGAGCTAGGCTCGGTCATATAGCTAGTTAACGATTTAAAAATGGAAAACATTTAACGACTATGACACGTAGACTTTACGTTATTTTGTCGGTGGGCGTGAATTTCAAAATTGTTTAACATCACGCGGGCCCCATAAATAGAGTCCCGGCGGGCCGCACGGGCCGCGGGTTGGGGATAACGGCTCTAAGGTATTAGATTATCATTTATATTGGATCCTTCATCCTAGATCATTGAGTCATTTATATTGGATAATGTAATATAGATAAATGATTCATTTCTTCCTTGATCATAGATTTTTGACATTTGCTGAGAGATTGGATCCAATATGGTCATAGAAACTGGTGTTGCCAGTTATTTAATATAAAAAAAGAGTTTTTAATTTCTTGTTCGTTAATATGTTTCAAATAATGTAATGTAATTCTTTTTCTAATTATATGGGTCAATCAATTTTTAAAGGTCCCAGCATAATTTACTCCAATTTTTTTTTGCTTCATTTTCAGCATTTTACTATTTCATTTAGAAGAGGATTCTTCGTAGATTAAGATTATATGCAGTGATGTTGATTAAGCATATATTTTGTGGATTAAACTTCACTAACCGATCTTTTCAAGGGAAATAATGTCCTTTGGACAACTTACACAGTAGTACTTTTTGAAATGTTAAATGCCCGTAAGAATTAAAACAAATTCTTCTAATATTAAATAATAAATAATATTTTGATATTTGTTCTATGTACACCCAAAATACGAAATATTTTTATTAAAATTGAAACGAATGATGTCTTTTGGACAACCAAATTATGTTTCTAATATAAAAAAATTAAGTAAAGCGGAAATAGTGATATTTTTTTACAAAAAACTATTAAGGCGAGGTTGTTACGTATTGTATTATTGATTTTACTAAATTAATTAACCACTTTGGTTGTCCAAGTGACTGGTTGTCCGTGGGACATTTTTTAAATTTTGAGCCGCCAAGCAAATACTATTGTTATTTTATATATTAATCTCAGCTCACACTAAAACATAGACGAAAGCGCATCTCGTGTAGTATAATTGATAACGAATAACGATGCATCAAGTACTTATGTTTTAATCACAGTTGTCCGACGGACTGACAAAAAAGCCATCCACACTCACCAACGTCGCTCGGACGACTGTCGCCGTGATTTTATACAAATCAAAATGGCGTTTGAGCCCGACAGTTAACTATTGTGTTTGGCTTGTTGTTTAGGAGTCTACCGCGCCACCTGTGTTTTGGTTCATTAACTAAATTACGGTTGTCCGTGAGACCTGTGCCATGTAGGTGATTTATGGGGACAAAAGTAAAATGCTTGAAAATCGTATTATATCCAATAAAAAAAATTGTTTGTGTTTTGATGTCAATAATAATTATGAACTGAAACAAGAAATGTATTTGGTATTTATGGTCGTGATAGTATGTTTCTCGTGATGCGAAGTTTGTTAATACATTGTGGTTTGGGGACAAGTGTGATAGTACTGGAAAATTGCATTTAGTCTCTCGGACAACCATTAAACTACGCACAAATTAATAAAACAAGTAAAATATTGTTCACAATAATGCTAGAAAATATTAAAAGGAATATAATTAAAACCAATTTAACACTTTATGATTTAATATTTATTAATTATCGTTCAGGGACATGATGCGTGTACCGTCGGACCAATAAAAGATCGACCCATATAATACTTTAATAATCTTGCTGAAATAACATAAGACAAGCCATATTAAAAATGACGATGCCTTTTGACAAATCGAATTCTCTGAGATCTAGTAACACTGACGTCAATACCTGTCAGCGTTAGTGCTCCACATTGGCTATTGAAACCACATATGACGTAAAATAGGATCAATGATAATTATATGATATTGTAATATGCAGATATGATCAAATGATCATTTTTATTGGATCATATATATGATCCTATAAATGATCCAATATAAATGATAATGTAATACCCCCCTAAGACTGTTGAAATTTTGATAAAATTTTTACTTACACTTGGTCAGATTTCATCCAATGATAAGTATTAAGAATAGCCCCATCAATTCAGGTAAACCAATAATAATATAGCAGTACTTACTTAATTAACTATTAAGGTACTTATAAATAAATCTCCTTATTATAAAACAGAATTATATTTATTATAATTTGAATTTTAAATTAGAACAAACTAAAGTTTTGAAACCTCTTGTGATTCTAGTTTTACTTAAATAAGAAACTGAAACAAAGAAAACATTTTGTTAGCATGCAAAATATTTAAATACCCATAATTTTAATTATTAAATATTTATATTATATTTATATTTTAACATTTAGACACAATAATATTATCATTTTAACATGAATGCAAACAGGAATATAAAAGTATCATTTCTGTTGATTTTTAGCAACACACAGCAAATATTTGCCGCACAAAACTTTGAAACGGCTCCCTGGTATAAGGCAACCGACAATAACTGCCATTAAAGTTATCGTCTGATTGCAGATCTACCAATAACGCGCTGTCTTGTCGCCAATTTATCAAGAGCCTAGCGATCCAAAGTAGTGTGCGGCCTATGATTGCTGTTTGTATATGTTTCATAATTAGTCCACAACTAGCTTTTGTTTTATATCAGGCAATAAATAAAAATACTCCTAAAATATTTACCTGTAGGGATACCCCTGAGTCTTTGTTCTGAATACGGACAGAAGTAATGAGAAGAACACGCACACAAGCACCAATCCCACTATACTCTGGAATCTCCGTCTCTTTCCATCTTGTGCTCTGTTAACTTCTGTCCCTTTCGCACCCCCAGCTGCTTCTATCATGAGAATCATGCCCACAACAACAGCACAGTCTGGTAACGGCTCAGGAAAAAATTATAAACCTTGAGATGATATCTACTTATGTTCTCCATTAGAAAGTCCCTCTAGCTGGTCTATAGCAGCCCTAGTAGACAAGTGGTAAGCGATTGTCGTAAACGCTAACAAAATGCTATTTGACATAAGTCATCGCTTGGCTAGCGAATACTTATGTCAAATCCCATACATTTTGTGGCATTAGTGTTAGGGTTTCGATAATCGCTTGCCGCTTGTCTAGGCGGGCTGATGATATTACATAATATGTGAGTGGTTGACCAAAAAGGGACCTGAAGGATTGGAAACAGTTTTTTTTATTTTTTTTTGTCCGTGGTCTTTTAGCTTTGTTTTGGTCTAACCAGAATATTTTTAGGTGCCGTAGTTTTTTTTTATGTTTTTTTTTGTGAACCGCGCACGTGTCGTAACTTGTTTCTACACGAAACTTCAAATACGATTTACTCAAAATCAAAGTATTTAGGTACCTTATTTAGTATTTTTATTTTTTAATCCGTGGTCTTTTAGCTTTCTTTTGGTCTAACCAGAATATTTTTAGGTGCCGTAGTTTTTTTTTAATGAATTTTTTTGTGAACCGCGCATGAGTCGAAACACGAAACTTCAAACGCGTTTTATTCAAAATCAAATTATTTACCTTCAGGTCCCTTTTTGGTCAACCACTCACATATATCAATTTCTCTCATAGTACCATCGAAGAATTTGTTTGATAGACAGTTGACGGACCTATGTCATTTGGTCGGATTAAATCAATTCATTAGCTGTAATGTGTCAGATGAGTTCAGCATAGAGGGACCAAAATTTATTTATTTTTTTAATGAAATAAGGGGGCTAACGAGCAAACGGGTCACCTGATGGAAAGCAACTTCCGTCGCCCATGGACATTCACAGCATTAGAAGAGCTGCAGGTGCGTTGCCGCCCTTTTATATATTTAGGAATAGGGTAATAGGGGAGGAGAGTAGGGATGGGAAGGGAAGGGAATAGGGGAGGGTAGGGAAGGGAATAGGGTAGGGGATCGGGCCTCCGGTAAACTCACTCACTCGGCGAAACATAGCTCAAGCGCTGTTTCACGCCGGTTTTCTGTGAGAACGTGGTATTTCTACGGTCAAGCCGGCCCATTCGTGCCGAAGCATGGCTCTCCCACGTATAAAAATATAACGTATAAAAATTATGTAGGTCTGCTAACTGCCTACGAATCAACATCTCTGATAGTACATTTCCGTGTCATGGAATACTAGGAATACTTTTTAAATAAGTCTTTTAAAAAAGGATACTTAACATAGCTACAATGTAGCTTTCCAAAACGAATTGGCCGTGTGATCCTCCGTTTATGTAGACTGGGCCACTCTTGCCTCTATGGAACAATGGTGGTCCTCTGATCTGGTTCCACATTTGCCCGGAGACCATGGCAAAACAGAAGAACAAAGCTGCGACTGCCCACATTTGCTTATTGTATAGGAACTCCAGATTGTGCCGACGGACATACAAGAAACCACCCACTAGTGCACAAAGTAGAGCGATTGCAAGTGCAGCAGAATAATTTGGTGGACGGAATATCCTTATCTGAAAATAGACAGTAAAAATTATTATTATTATTATTATTATTATCAGCCTACAGTGTCCCACTGCTGGGCAAAGGCCTCCCCTCTTTCCTTCCAAAGTTCACGATCTTGTGATGTTGCTGGCCACTCTTTATCGAACGCATCTAGTTCGTCGCGCCACCTTTTCTTAGGTCGGCCTCTGTTACGCCGACCAGTCGGCGACAGTAAAAATATTATATAAAAATGTGTAGAGTCAAAATGGAGAAACTAGATAAAGATGTGAAAAAAACTTGTACCATATTCTGTTAACTTAAAAAATATATTAAATATTCTTATACGATACAAACTAATATAAATTAATCTCCAACTTTTTATGATAGTACAGTTAATGAAGGCAAAAATCAGGTGCAACCTCTGATTTCGTTGAACCTCCATCGATTTGGATGAAAATTTGGGATTAAATACATTAAGCCCTCTACTTTAAAAGTGACATACGCTCGTATCGCGCTTTTTTTATTTTAGGGGTGAAATCCACCCCTTTTGTTGAAAATAGAAAAAATGCAGATTTAACCGTTTTGGCTTAACTAATTGTGTTTCATTTGATAAAATAAATGTTTTTAATGTTTTATTCATGATTTATGATTATATTATAGTTAATTTTTCATTCCTTTTGGCAACCATCCCTTTAATCGTGAAAAAAACATTTTCTGTATATTTTTGCTTTAAAATTGTATATTTACATTACATAAAGACTTTGTTTAGTATTTATGATATAATTTTTGGATAAAACTGAAATATAAACCCCTAAAAGTACACCTTTATTGCAAAATAACAGTCAAAATTGTGTTCAAAAACTTATTAGGTTTCAGTTTTTAAACCCAATTTTTTCAATTAATTTGCTTTGTATTAATTTCTTTCAGTTAATTTACTTTGTATTAATTTCTTATTTTAAAGTTTTTTTTGCGAATATTTTTCACCCCTGCTTTGTAAACTACCCAATGTCTGAATAATAATTCCTTTCAGTTTTTATTGTAAGTTTTTTATCAACTTTAATGAGTTCGAATATTTTTTCATAGTTATAATAAATTTTATATATTAATATATTTCAAACATTGTTATTATTTAGTCCAAAATATTCAAACAACGATTTCAAACTACCCTCTGTGCAAAAAATTTACGCAAAGGCTGAATCTGCTAGACTGAAATATTTCATAGATGCACATCATTATAAAAAGCCCCTCTCTTATCTAATAGACATTTACCGTTTCGTTTCCTTTCTGAATATTGAAAGACTTGAAAAGATTAATGCATATTTAGTATGGATTATACGACGCCTGCAATCGCGCTGGAACCGTACATTTTTTCGGGATAAAAATTATCCTATGTCCATATAATCCATTCCCGAGATTCAAAGTATTTTCATACTAAATTTCAGCAAAATCTGTTGAACCGTTTGGGTGTTAAGAGGTAACAGGTAGACAAAAACACTTTAGCATTCATAATATTAGTATAGATGTAGCTATTGACAGGGTTTCCTACAGCATTGCATCCCAAATCTCTGCTTCAAAATTGTTTTTAAAAAAATGTTCGTTAATATCACAATAGCTCTGTTAATTTTTAAGTTATCGGGTTCATTTATGAACCATTTTAAAGGTAATTTAAAGAGCTTTAAGATCAACTTGATAAATACTTTTTAAAGCCGTTGGTTTAAAAAAAATTACAGGTAAAAGTTCCCGGTTTCATGGTTCTCGCAGTAAAAGTTAGGCTTTAAACGTCTCGATCTTCGTTATTTTTCATCCTATAAAAATCAAAAGTAAATCAAAAGATTTCTTAAAAAATGGACTCAAATTTCGTCACTTATAATTTTTACGAAGGTTCAATATTTTTCAAGTTATGTTCAAAACAAAATGATATTTACGAAAATTTGAATAATTTCGATTTTACTAAATCATTCTTTTTTTCAAAACTAAGCATTCTAAACCAAGAAAAATTTTTGAAGTCATTACTTAAGCCAAAATAAAGAAACATATTTACAACAGATAACCACAAATTTGAATTATTGTAGAAATGGTCAACATTTTATTTTTCGATTTTTGCAAAAAAATTTGATAGGGTCATCTTATTTTTATCATAACTTATTCAATTTTGAAGTTATTAACTTTTTAAAATTTTCATTAGAAAGGTACTTATATGCACTTTAAAAGGTCCTAAAGAAGTACATGTCATAAAATGCATCGGTTTACCGTTATTTAAGTTTGAATGCTTAAACTTAGGTACTCGCCGAAAGAAAATTTATATACAATCACCTATAGCTCACTTTGAATTAATAAATGAAGGTATTTCAGAGTAGAAATTAGTTTGTTTTTTTATTGGCTTTAATTTTGATAATTAGACATTTTTCGTAAAAACCTACAGTTTCTTATTTAATTATGAAAAACCGCTTTAAGACATGTATTTTTCTCACGCGAAAACATGATCTTTGATCTTTAATAACTCCGAAAGTATTGATTTAATCAAAAACTTTATATTACAAATTTTGCTTAAAATTTGTGTCTATTGATTCCTGGTGTTGTTTTTATTAAAAAAAATCACCCCCCGAGAAGGGTTGGCATCCACCCCCAGGGCAAAAGCGCAAGTTGACACTATCTCACTTTTGTTTCTTAGGGTATCCCCCACCTGCTTACCAATTTTCATGAAAATCGATGGAGGTTCAACGAAATCGGAGGTGAAAACCTTCAATGCCTCCACTATGAGTTCAGAGTGATTTACTGCATACTCAGTTCTAAATGATACCAAATCTGCAAGTACTCCTGAAAAAATTAGGGCAAATGTAGTCTGTCTGCATCATAATTTGCCTTAAAATTATATATACCTGATTATCTGTTCTATCCTGAATCCACTTTGCTATGGCTTCAGCTGCAATACCGGCTCTTTCGAAGTCCATAGAGTCAGCAGGCTTAGGCTTGCCCTTTGCTGGGAAGTGCATAATAACTGGGGCAGTGTTGAGACGCAACTGAAATCACACATCTTGTATTAACCCATCAACTCCCATGCAGCACCGCATAACAATTGAAAATCTATTGTCTCTGCGATTCCCACGATCGAGGTATTAACAACACATTACTAATAAAAACACTATGAGGAAAAAAAAAACTTCCCTAAACAACATCTTCAAGAATTTTAACCCTGGAAACAAGAACCGATTTATACATATTATATACTAATCAGTACTAGTTTAAAAAATACTCACCATTTGGAAAATATCCGAGCCCTCATCAAAGTCTACCATACCAAAGAACAGTTTGTTGTTGAAGCCCTGGGAGTAACGAAAGGAGTTGGCCACAATCAAGTACTCATCGTATACGTGCTGACAAATAGCACAACGGCGACTTGGGGCCATCGCTGTGAACATAACTATGAAAGAATAATCTCTTGGTGGAGACCGCACGTACTCCTTAAATTTATTCATATTCAGCGACACGATAGACTGTTTTGTCGTCATATCTGTTAGCTGCTGTATCTTTTCTTCAACCTGTAATTATAGTATAGTTTCATTTCATGTTTTTATCGATCAATTTTATGTTTTACCCCTTAGTTTTGGACCGGTACAAGTTTGACTTACATTTTTGGTACGGCTTTGTGCATCCGCTATATAAAACACGAGCAGTAACAGAAAGCCACAAAATGTTTTTCTTCTCATATTCAGCGCTTGCTTTTACTAATTTAAGTTATTATTTTACAATAGAAATAGTAAATTTTATTCCAATAACCAATGCAAAAAACACTGAAAATTGACCAATAGAAATATGCCAACCATCCATCAAAATTTGACATTTGTTTTTTTTTGTATTATCGTTCAGAAACTTGTAGGTAGGCTGCAACTAGGCCGTAGCCCGTAGGTAGCTGGTAGATTTGACTTGGATTGGACCAATGACGTAAGAAAAAAAGACTGTTTTTAAATAGAACGCCTGATTTTAAAGAAAAACAGGTAGAAGTAACCTTATTAAATATTTTTCGTTTTTGGTTTCTTATGTTAAGTATTTGTTTTTTGTGCTCTGTCCGATCACTAATGTCGGCTGTACACTCTCGCCGAGAGCTCTCGATCGAGAGTCTCGTGCGAGAGCCCCTTGCCCGAGTGCGACCATGTACATTCTCACTTACCTAGTTTAATCGCAGTTATGAACTCTGAGAAGATGGACTGTAAGGTACTTGTTCAGTACTTACGTTATAGGTCCAAAAATGAAATGCAGGATACGGAACCACTTAGTTTATTCACCTATTTACACTTTATGTTTTTGTACATTCAATCACACTAATTGTCTAATCGATTTGAAGTTACTTTACAATAGTTAGTTACTATGCAATTCACTACCGCAAGTACAAGAATATTAACTCCGCAATAACAATTATATCGGTAGGTAACTAGTACTTCACGCACGACTGTTACCAGCTATATTATTTTTTATTTATTTATTTATATTATATTCAACTCACTTATTATCACGACTGACTGACAATATTTTACGGCCTCACCTTATATAGGCGACTACCACAGATTACGAGTGTTACATGCGGACGGCCGGTGTCGCCAATAATGATAAATTATTCCGCTCAAAATCTGCACGAAAAAGTCGTGCAAAATAGAATTGGCGGCGTAGTCTAAATCTGATGTAATATTATTTATTAGGTACCTATTTATTTTATATATGATGAAATATTATGCAATATTTATTATTTGATTTACATGTTTATAGGTACTATACTATACTAATACATTGTTCTAAGTTGCAGTAGCTGCCACATCACTCCCCTGCCGAGACCGGTTCACGGTCGATAGTGTTTTGGAAAACGTACGTGTCTATCGCTGCGCGTGACCTTTTCTTTTTCAGGTGCCGTTGGGACGACTGGATTGGATGGAGCGGTTGCTGCTGGTGGGATGACTGAATTTACTGGAGTGGCTGCTGCTGCTAGGACGACTGATTTCGTTGGAGCGAATGTTTCTGGGGTAAGTATATCGCTCTTTTCGCTGTCTTTGCTTGGCTGGTAGGCTGGTTTGATTCTGTCTATTGTAACTGTCATCTCCTTACCTTGCACAAGTAGGTTGAATGTCTTGCGACTTCTAGTCAAAACTTTGTAGGGCCCAGTGTATGGTGATTGTAATGGACGCTTTTCAGGACCTCTGCGCAGAAAAACATATTCTGAAGACCATATGTCTTTTGGAATGTAGAAAACGCGATTTCTAGCGTGATTCGAAGCTGGTGTTGGTGAAAGGCAAGTGAAATATTTTCGTAGTCGTTCTACGTAGTCTGACTGGTCCAGCACGATTGCAGCTGATGGAGCGAAAAACTCTCCAGGTAACTTCAATGGTTCGCCATAGAGTAGTTCTGCTGCAGATAATTTTATGTCTTCCTTCCAGGCTGCTCTTATGCCGAGCAGGACCCATGGCAGTGATTCTGACCAATCTGCCGTATTGTGGCAGACCAAGGCTGCTTTCAGCTGTCGATGTAGACGCTCCACCATCCCATTGCATTGTGGATGGTATGCTGTGGTGGGGCGATGTTCAGCGCCTATCATTTCGATTAGGCGCTTGAAGAGCTGTGATTGAAATTGCTGACCTCGGTCCGTCGTGATGATGGCGGGGCATCCGAATCGTGATACCCATCCGGAGACGAAGGTTCGTGCGCATGTCTCGGCTGTGATGTCAGCTGTTGGGTAGACCTCGGGCCAGCGTTTGTAGCGGTCGATGGCGGTCAAACAGTACCTGTAACCATTAGAATAAGGAAGTGGTCCTATTAAGTCGATGTGGACTTGGGAAAAGCGTTGGGAAGGAATTGAGAAAGAGGATAAAGGAGAGGATGTGTGACGGGTTATTTTGGAAATCTGGCAATCTGTGCATTCTTTTGCAATTCAGGATCATGTTCCTGATCTTTTGCAAGATCTCTGTAGTTGATAGCTTCTGTGATCTCCTCTATTCTCGATAGTGCGTCTGCAATTACGTTGTCGCTTCCGGATATATGTTTCAGGTCTGTAGAGTATTGAGCAATAAAATCCAGATATCTAAATTGTCTCGGTGAACACTTTTCTCTTTTGGTTGTAAATGCGAAGGTAACTGATTTGTGATCAGTATAAATAGTAAATTGTCTGGCTTCCAACATATATCTAAAGTGTTTGATTGCTTCATATATGGCGAGTAATTCTATATCGTATGGGCTGTACTTCTTTTGACTAGGAGACAATTTTCGAGAGAAAAACGATAATGGCTTCCACATGTCATCTTCTTTTTGTTGCAGGACAGCTCCAATGACTTGGTCTGAAGCGTCCGCAAAAAGTGCCAATTCTGCATGTATGTCTGGATGAGTAAGTAGCGTGGCATATGCTAGTTGTTGTAGTGCTAGTTCTTGCATAATTCGAAGGCTTCTAACATCTCCTTCATCATACTTACAGGGGCTGTTCCCTTAATATTTCCTGTTAGGGCGTTATTTAACGGACTTTGTATTTTGGCGGCCTGAGGGATGAATCTTCTTTAATAGTTTATCATTCCTAGGAATCTTCGGAGTTGTTTCGCTGTGGTTGGAGGTTGCAGGTTTTTGATGACTTCAACCTTTTCATCTAGCGGTTTTGTTCCTTCGGCTGTTACTTGATATCCCAGGAATGATATTGCTGGCACGCCAAAGGTACATTTTGCTGTATTTATCAGTATTCCATATTTGGAGAGTCGCTCAAAAAGTTCTTCTAGGTGTTTTATATGTTCCTCTTCTGTGCGTGAGTAGATTAAAATATCGTCTATGAACGAATATACGTTGCTCATACCCTGAAGTACTTCATCATGCATGGCAGTAATGTGCGGCCACTACTGACTGCCGTCGGCATTTCCCGAGAACGAGCAGGGGCGGGTGCATTTGAATGCCTTGTCGCGAAATTTGTTATGGAAATAGCACATATCGTTACTCCTCGATTGAGATGACGTGACCTGTATCTCTGTTTGTCGTCGCAGTGTAAGTGCTTGTCGAATCTACGACATGGTTTTTTGTATTTTACACTGGCTGCATCAAGATATCGATAAGTTGTATCGATATGAAAATATTTTTAGTTATGTATACTAATTATCTAGGAATGTTGAAATGATAACATACTGATCCGTAGTTTATAATTAGTTTAAGTATTATAATATACTATCATACATAATTTATCGTTTTAAGGTTCCGCACCCAAAGGGTAAAAAGTCCTAGTAGTGGGGTCCCGCTCTACTACTAAGACTTCGTTGCCTGTCCGTCTGTCCATCCGTCCGTCCGTCTGTCTGTCTCCACTCTCCAGGCTGTATAACAAGAACCGCTATAGTAATAGACTTCTGAAATTTCCACAGATGTAATGTCATTCTACATCCAATATGGCTGCTCATCCGAGATATGGGAATAGTTGAAAGCACTTCTGCAAGATGGGCATCAAATAAAAGGGCTCATTGAATTGAATTGAATTGAAAATTAATAGGGTCTAGTGAAGTCGTGTCGTGTCGTGTACTGATGTGACGTGACGTTTACGTCGTGTCGTGTCGTGTCGAATCGTGTCATGACATGTCGTGTCGTATCGTGCCGGGTTTTAGAAAATGCCCGGTTCAAACCGGTCACCCTTCATGCACGAGTCCGACTCACACTTGGCCAATTTTTCAGATTTCTTGCTGACCTGGATACCAGAAATTCATGGCTTAAAATAATTAACCGTCCAAACTGGACTCAGAAGAAAAATTCATGCATACCTACTTAATTATGCAGCAAGCATTAATTAACCGCCCAAACTGGACTCAGAAGAAAAATTCATGCATACCTACTTAATTATGCAGCAAGCATTTTGAAGAAAAGTCACATTTTACTTCAAAATTACAATTTTATTATATATCTATGCAGTTTTATTTCATCCCATTTTATTATTTTTACAATCTTACAATTATTTATTATTATAAACTAGCTACTTACCGCAACTACAGCTGCGTATATTAAGGCCTATTACATACTGTTGACATCTAACGGATGGATTCACTAATCATCATCTATCCAAAACTAAAAGCTGTTGATGTTTTACTGTTGATGTTTTAGTTTAATCGTGTGATTATTCCTTTTTTAATATTATTATTTGACATTTAATAATTAATACTAGCAGTGGCCCGTGGTGTTACCCGCGGTTTATTCAGTCACGTCGCCGGCAAAACGTGACAGTGCTAGTTTTTTAAGTATATATAAAGTATGTTAGTTTTAAGGTATTTATTATATAATTATAATATGTATGTTAGATTTTAAGGTATTTGTTATATGGGCCTCTGATGCCCGAAATAAACGATTTGATTTGATTTATTAGGAAAAAATATATATTGTGACATTTTTCCGGTCGTAAACTACTTCAAACTTACAAGTTTCAATTATGAGGTCCAGTTTTTAAGTATAATACTATGATTTATTGCGTTAAAGACTTGCAATCAATTAGAATTTTACGTGGGCAAACACGCGGGTAAAATCTGACCAATAAATAAAAACACAATTCAATCATTAACATATTTATTTAACATACATTTGATATGCGTGTCAAATAAAGGGTAACTACTAACTAGCTAAAGGCCGCACTCAGAGACGAGTATCAATAGTTACATGTATACTGTGATTGAATAAAAATATTGAGTTAAGCCATGGGGCTTATCTTTACATTAAGTATCTTATTTATCTGTCAAACTCTTCATAAAATTGAAGTTTAATACCTAATCATTAAATTTCTCTGAGTACGGCAATAAGTATTTAAAAAAGTATTTTTAACGGGCTTTGGCCCACGACATATTCCCACCACCAAGAAAATCCTTTGATATGATCTCAGGGAGCCCAAAAGACATGCCCCGCAACGAAATTAATCAGAAGAAGATAGGTCATAGGCGGAGTAGGAAATATTCCCATTTTCCCTCCCCATACAAAGCAGGAGGTCTCACACGATGGGTTACCTGATGCTTCGCTCTTAGAATCTAGGAGCTGTAATAAAAAATATTAATTTAATTTCTGTACACAGACAAAAGGGACCTAATGAATTATAAACAAATTACCTTGACAGGCACAGAAAAAGAATTGTTTTCTTCCCAACATTATTAATACATCTTCTTTATTAAAATGTTTACTGTATATTCTTGAACCACGTGGTAGGCCCCAATTCAGTCTATTTTTTGCAGTTATCCATAATTTAAGGATTTCAGGGTCATTAGGAAATCTGTAAAAAAATTGGATACATGATAATTGTATTGGAATAGTACTTTAAAAATATAAAAGCGACTTCAAAATAATTGTACCTAATTAATTGAGAATTAAAATATCTCGAAACTATTAGACCGATTTTGATGAAACTTGCAATATTCCTTAAGTTGAACGATACTAAACTTGAAACTGTACAACAAAAAAAGAATTACTGAAATCGGACTTGTAGTTCCGGAGATATGCAAACACAAACATAAAAACATACATATTATACATACATAAATACATACACTTTTGAAATTTGTTTCATTTGTTCAGACACTGATCTAGACTAACATATTATACAAAACCTGGACAGTTCTAGAAATATTACATACATACTACGCTTCGAATTGATAACCTCCTTTTTTGAAGTCGGTTAAAAAACAACAAAATGTTGAAAAAAACATATTTACTTAAATTTCCCCATTAGCAGGATACCTAATTAACGTAAGCAACATCTGGCAACACTGGCATTTGAGGTTATAAAAACAAAATACATAAAATACAATATATTAGATGCTAATTTTAGTAAAATATATGTATAATGTGAACAATATTATTAATTAAAGAAAGTTAATTTATAAAAACTGTGATGCTAATAAAATAAAACGAAATTTTTGAAAACTTACGTGTGAAGTATTGCTTTTACAGCCCATAACACTACATCCCAACATTATTTTAATATAGTGCACATATACATCTTATAAGAAAAACACAAACACTACTTCTACGTTACAATAACTAGTTATATCTAACAAAATTTGTAAATCTCAGCTGTTTGTGTACGAAACGCCAAACTTTGTTATGCTTCTGTAGGAGCATCACATTGGAAAAAATAGCCACGCGGTGAGGGACAGAAAATAATTATTTTATCTCTTTTCTCCACAAACAATACGTAATTAACTATCTCATTCTTTGTGTGAGTGAAAAGGAAATATCCAGCAATCTATACTTTTACTCTATCTACGACTGACACGCACACGTAAACATAATTGTATACGCAGATGAAAATCGAATTTTGGTTAAGCTTGACAGCTCGGGATTGTTTCTTTATTCCGATAGGTATATTACCTTTATGATCTACGATCAATGATCACCATTCACCATGCATCGAAAGATATCATTGTAATTCCAAAGACCTTCTCACAGATAATGACTGATAATGACGTTTATTATTGTTATTTTTCTGTTCTGCACTGTCTAGCGGCGCGACTAGTAGTGAAAAACGTGAGTGTACAGCGCTCGCTTTCCTCGCGAGACCCTTTGCCTCGGGCGCAAAATACCGACACCGGACCGAGAGGGTCCGAGACAGGCGAGACGAGGCGAGCGCACCCATTTACACTCTCGCACTCGGGCCGCCTCGCTGTGTCTCGGCGAGAGTGTACAGCCGACATAATAGGTACCGCACTGTATAATACTCGGCAGTCGGCGAAACATGGCGGTAGCGGTCATTGACTCCCTTGTCATTTTCTGTTATGTAATCACTGTTCATGTTGTTATGTTCAATAATTATGAAATTTTGTTTTGGCATTATTCTGATATGTTTATGTCGGATAACGGATTCACAGGTCAGAATATTTCCTGTATGTGCTAGTAGCGCCCTCTACTCCAACCTTTGCGTAATATTCCTTGCGTAATATTGATTTGTGATTTTGTGAGCATGAGTTAGGCTAAAGGCTCAGTTAGGAGTCGGACTCAGGGCTCAGTAGCTCTACCTCAGCTCTACCATGAATTTAAAGCTATAGTTTTTATCGATACTCGATACCGACGTAAATTTTTAGTATGGCGGTTTTAGTTTCGCAAGTGACCGCTATGGCGCTGTAAAATTTGTCATATAGTTCTTGCAATCTACGAGTGCGCATAGCCTTTATTTGTAGTTGAAATGTGAATAGACATTTTCGTTAGTGTGCTTATAGTAGGGGAGGTCGCGCTCAGTTTAAAAAGCCATTTCATACCGAGCGAAAATTGTTACAATAATAGTATTCCACTAATACATACAGCTTTGATCGTCAGCCACTTCATAATGGGTGGAATAAAAATTGAGAGCATCTCAAAGTTGTTGATGGGAACCGTATTGAATTGACATTAAAAAGATCCCAATTCGCACCCAATTGTTGCAGAATCGTTTAGACAATTAGTATGATTGAATGTACAAAAACATAAAGTGTAAATAGGTGAATAAACTAAGTGGTTCCGTATCCTGCATTTCATTTTTGGACCTATAACGTAAGTACTGAATACAGTACTGTACACAATAAAGGTTCATATCTAGATTAAACACATTTAGGTTCGGTAGGTGTTATTTTAGTTTTAGTATATAACAACAGATGGCGCTTTTAAAGTAAAATGTATATAATTCTTCTTCACAAATATTGACTATCGAATTAATTACTTAAAATTGCTATGTAAGATAATTTTATGGTTAATTCAAACGAAAATCGCCGTCAGCTGAATGTTTGCAGGTGGAAATGTCATCTACGCGACGCCCTAGAATACATTGAGCGCGAAGTAGGGCTATATTGGTCATAACTTATATCGCTGGCTGACGGTTTTTCCACCATCGTATTAGGGACCTCAATAATCATCCATCAAAGTTTCATTCGGTATAAAATCACTTTTCGCAACTATTTTTTTTACAGCTTTGAAATACTCTCAGTTAACATTCCACCACGGGTGCGGCGACTGACGCTGATTATATTGTTAGATAAAATATATTAAGCTACCGCTGGAAAAAAAATTGGTCGGTATGAAATCACTTAGCAAACGCTAGCACTACCTCCCCTACTATTACCTGACGGAGCAGTCAATACTAGCGAGCGAGCCACGTACGCGTGTATAGATATGATCACTCACACAACTAAGGGCGACGCGCACTCGTAGGACGTAGATTGCAAGAACTATACAGACTTTAGAGCCCTCGCGTTTTTGGACAGCGCGTGTTTTTTAGGATTTACGAGTAACAAAAAAATCTTTCAACAAAATCCATCTTCTTGCATTATCCATGAAAAATATATTTGCAATATATATTTTGCCCACATAAAATTTTGGTCTTGCGCCGCCACTGAGTCTATGTATATACTTAAATAGTTATTACATTAATGAAGATAAAGTTTAAAATCATATTACATAGTACTAATGACACTGAAAGTGCTCGCCGCGCCATTGCCATTCCTGTTTGGCGCGGTCCTAAGGCCCCCAAACATTTTTTTATACGGTGCTCCGCCAAGACACGCTACGCTTCTGGACAGCAGGATTATAGTTATAATAAAGAATTCAGGATTCCCTACAGGTTTCAGGTTTACCCTACTATTGAGTCGGAGTCCGTATGTTAAAGCAAGATCTTTTTAGTTACGTCAGCATTTCATCATACTAATGGCTCATTTTCACTGGTCGACAGGGCCCGCATGCGGGGTGCGGGAGATTTCTAAAATGCATGCCACGACCAATCAAAATGCGCCATTAGTTGTCATAGACTCCCCGCATGCTGTATACCGCACAAGTTATCGACTAATGAAAATGCGCCCTAAGGTCGTTGGCTGACTAAGCAAGCACCTGAGGGCTGAGCCAACATTACTGCAAAAGGTCACTCAGCAATCAGCTGTAGGCTGCAGCGTTGCATTGTTCAATGTTCGCCGAGCTATGGATGCAGTGAATATTTTTGAAGTGAAAACTTCATTAGCGGCGTTGAGCACTTTTGTGGGATGGGTAAAAACAGTTAAACTCGCGCCAGATTTTCGTGTTGATCGAAAGACGGTTGGAGAGTAGTGTTTTGTGTCGAACTCGAACTCGAACGAAATGTACAGTCAGGGAAAATTGTGCTAAGCAGAAATGTACAGTCGGGGAAATGAGTTGTTTAGCAGAAATGTACAGTCGGGGAAATGAGTTGTTTAGCAGAAATGTACAGTCGGGGAAATGAATTGTTTAGCAGAAATGTACAGTCGGGGAAATCAGTTGTTTAGCAGAAATGTACAGTCGGGGAAATGAGTTGTTTAGCAGAAATGTACAGTCGGGGAAATGAGTTCTTTAGCAGATGCGCTGATTGAGGCCGCGTTTCCACCTGCAAGACAACTGTCGCGAGAAGTGTCTGACAGCAGCTTTTTTTTTCGAATGTCGATATTTTTTAATCGAGTAAGGGTTTCGATTAATTAATTAGGTAAAACGATCGTTAATAATCAAGTTGAAAAAATAATGCACAACGTTAATAATCAAGTTTTCACTTTTGCCGGCACTCCCGGAGTGCAACCCATCTTTTTTTTTTATCGGTCCAGCCCATTACAGTGTTTTAGAAATCCCCAAAATCGGACATGACTAAGTTAATGCAATGAGTCGATGGCGTCTTATGTTTCAAATGCAAGAGTAGAACTCCCGTGTGCGCATTTTACTTCGTTTTTGAGAAAATCAATTTTTAAATTGGTTATTTTTTGACTCCCTAAAAACGAAATTATTTTATTTAAATTA
Source organism: Lysandra bellargus (assembly GCA_905333045.1). Classification (NCBI taxonomy): domain Eukaryota; kingdom Metazoa; phylum Arthropoda; class Insecta; order Lepidoptera; family Lycaenidae; genus Lysandra; species Lysandra bellargus. The sequence goes on from HG995338.1 coordinate 7,235,237, forward strand.
TTTACGAGGGTTTGTAAACTTGCTACCCAGCTGATTAGATTAATCATTAAGAGACACAAATTTTGTACTTTATTTCATTCCTACAATTCAAGTAGTTCCTGAGATTTTAATGTTTTAAAATATTTTAAGTATTTACACTACAGTATTTTTATTTTCTGTGAATCGCGTCTCATACCAGAGATTTACGAATTTGTAATTTTTATTCGCGCCTTAAAAAATTTAAGAGCAAAGTTTCATCAAATACTATTTTTTTAAATTTACTCGAGTGATTATTATTTGACTAATTATTAAAAAATAAAATTGTAAATGTTTTTTATTTAACTGATTAATTAAAAAAAAATAGTATTTGATGAAACTTTGCTCTTAAATTTTTTAAGGCGCGAATAAAAATTAGAAATTCGTAAATCTCTGGTATGAGACGCGATTCACAAAAAATAAAAATATGTGACGTTATCTGGGAAAAGGGACCTTATGGAGGGTTTTAATTTCCGAGATAATCGCATTTAAAGTAAAGTGTCGAAAAAAATCATTTTTTCTTTTTTTGCTTCATATTAATGAACAGACTCTTAATTTTGATATGACAAAGACACAGGTTTTAAAAACGATTTTTTATAGGTTAAAGTATATCTTAAAGTTTAGTAAAAAAGGGACCTTATTGTCGGTGCTGCAGTCGAGAATCGATTGCGGCTTTCTGTCGGCACGGTATCTATTGTTATACTACTAGTAATTTGTACCAAGCTGAAAATCGGTAATATTGATTAGAATATCGGGGGCACGGCAGTGCCCCCGCCAAGTAGAGCGCGAAGTGAACACTGCCGTACCACCGTTTACAGGAACCATTTCACCGCATTTTAGGCCCCTATTTGAGAATCTCTAGAGGTCATTAAGTTCCGAAGTTAAGCTAAAGCAAAGTTTCTCATTTATGACGAGTGTCATAAATGAGAAACTTTGCTTACTCACTCAAGATGATCAAAATAGAACTAGTACTTCCCATAAGCTCAGAGAGTTGAAATTTGGCAGAGTTTAGGGTTTAATAGCCACATAATGGGAAAACCATAAATAATAATAATAATAATAATAATAATATCTATGGACCCTTCACACCACGTCAGTCTGGCCCCGTGCTAAGTACCTGAAGGACTTGTATTACAGGTACCAGACAACGGAAATATATTTAATACTTTTATACTATACATATATTTAAGATTTTTATTATATGATACACATATTTAATACACATCCATGACCCAGGAACTTCATAAACTTTTTGTTCCGTCGGCGGGACTCGAACCCGCGACCTCCGGCTTGAGCTACCAACGCGCTCACCACTGCGCCACGGAGGTCGTCAATCGTAAAAATTAGCCAAGTGCGAGTCGGACTCGAAATTAAGTTTTTTTGTATGGGAGCCCCCCTTAAATTTTAATTTCAATTTAGTTTAACAATTAACGTTAACATATAATTGAGGATTCTGTGAAAATTTCAAGTGTCCACCTGTCTGTCTGTCTGCATTATCGATATCAAGCAAGAAAGGCCAAAAAAATTAGTTTTTTTGTATAGGAGCCCCTTTAAATATTTATTTTATTTTTACTATTTTTGTTGCTATAGTGGCAACAATTTAAATACACAATCTGTGAAAATTTCAGAAGTCTAGCTATAGTGATTCTTGAGATACAGCCTAGAGACAGATAGACAGACGGAGAGACAGTTTTTACCCTTTGGCTACGCAACCGTAAAAGCTAAGGTAATCGAATATATCTGGAGTACCTGGTGACCCTGATTAGAAAACACAAGAGCCCAAACAAAATATTAGAGATTAACATGCCACCTTTACAACAAATATTCAACTTGGTGGGCCGCTTCATTTAATGTAAAAAATCAAAGGTCTGAAGTATATGATGAAGAACCCTCAGCTGGTCTCAGCTGTATTAGAGATATGGTGATGCCCCCTCAGATCTGCAATAGTTGCATACCGTACGTTGCTGAACATGAGACGAAATGCATGTGTACACATGTGATAATAATAATAATTCCCACGCCGGTTTTGGTGACGATGGCCGGTTTCATTGAAACCAGGCTTGTTACGCAGGAGTAATTTTATAGTGCCCATTTTTTTTTTTTTTACGTTGGGAAATGCTTGATGCATTCCTGGCGGCCTGGGGGGCCGTCTGGATATGTGGGACTCCTCGGGTGCTTCAGCAAGGAGGAGCACCCTTGGTTACCCACCAAAACCCAACGGTGCCTCCTCTCCGCGTGTCGCTGGGCCGCTGGACCCGCCTGAGGCGATAACTGCAGCAGCCCAGACAGTGGCATCTGCTGCGCCAGCAGAACCATCCGCGCGGCTTCTGCCGCTTTCTCCGGGAGAGCGATCCGGGGCTTCGGACGCTCTTCTACCGGAAGAGCTCGTGGAATAGGCGACGGATTCCCCAGTCCGTCACCCGAGCCCTATTATGGCGGGAGTTGACGCTCGTGTTGAGCGCGTCTTCTGCCTCCACGCCTTCTCCTTATCGGGTCGGCTGCTTCATCAGCCTCCCGATTTCTCTCAGCGGCCTCCTTCTGCGTCATTATGGACTCGCAGAAAGTGGAGACCGCCTGCCAGGCCTCTCTCGACCGGGCCAATGATCTTATTATGACCGGGGGAGTCAGGTCTGGTCCTATAATGGCGCAGAGCTCTGTTCGCTGTGCGACCCAGGCTGGGCAGGCAACGAGCGTGTGCTCTGCCGTGTCGTCCTCGTCCGCGCAATGGTGGCACTGAGGCGTTGGCTCCCGTCTGGCCGTATGGTGCAGGTAGTGGCCGAAACACCCATGTCCTGTCAGCATCTGCACCATCCGGTAGGAAAGAGAGCCGTGACGCTGCGCCACCCAATCCTCCAGTACTGGACGAATTGCTGAGACAATTCTGTGACCGGCAGTTGGCGATGCCATTTGGTCCTGCCAGGTGCGCATGGTCAACATTCGCGCCTGGCGACGCCAACGGGCTGCCTGTTCTGGTGGCACCCGTTCCCCTCTTTCTTTAGCTCCTGCAGTGTGGAAATAGATTTCCGCCTGCGCACGGGCTTCCAGGTCCCATGGAGGGGTACCGGCTAATGCGAACGCCGCTTCGGTGGCCACCGTCCGGTAACCGCGAATCATCCGCAGGGCCATTGTACGCTGCGGACTTCTCAATAATGCTCTTCTCTGAGCATTGAGATGATCTGCCCAGACAGGAGCTCCATAGAGGGCCATGGATTGAAGGACCCCCGTGTAAAGTCTCCTGCAGGCGGAGCCTGGACCCCCCAAGTTAGGCAGGAGGCGTCCAAGAACCATGGCCGTCTTTTTTAGCTTGGGTGCCAATCGGCGGAAGTGGGGTGTGAAGGACCACCTGGAGTCTAGGACCAAACCCAGGTACTTCATCTCCCTGCCAATTGGTACCCTGACCTCACCTATGTGGATGGTTGTGTCAGCGGGAGGCCGTCTACGAGGACCGTGGAAGAAAATGGCCTCGGACTTTTCAACGGCCACACGCAAACCCTGCGCTTCGATTCGCGCAATAACTTGGGACGCGCCCACCCTCGCCAGGCGAATCGCCTCCTCGAAACATTCTCCGCTGGCCAGCATGTAGGTGTCATCTGCGTAGCAGACTAAGCGTAGCCCGCGGAGAAGAGCACCACGCAAGACTCTGTCGTAGCCGATGTTCCACAGGAGTGGGCCAAGAACGGACCCCTGTGGAACACCACACCACGTTACGATCCGGAGCACCACGCGACCGTCCCGACCCACACAGAGAATAATTCGTCGCCTTAGGTATCCGCTGATGGTGCGGCGCAGGTACAGGGGCAGCCCATGGTATTCCAGCCCGTCCTCAATAGCCTCGAAAGGCAAGGTGTTAAAAGCGTTGGCGATGTCAAAGGACACCGCCAACACCACTGCGCCGTTCTTCGTCTGCTCCGTGCAGAACTTCTTCACCTCGAGGATCGCGTCCACGGTGGAGCGTTGTGCGCGAAATCCGAACTGAGCTCTAGACAAGTTCGGTCCCGTACGCTCGAGATGTTTAATCACCCTGGAGGCGATCACTCTCTCTAGAAGTTTGCCAGCTTCGTCTAGCAGGACTATAGGCCTGTACGCCGAAGGAGAGTCCGTAGGACGGCCATCCTTTCGAAGGAGAACGAGTTTGCCTTCCTTCCAAATCTCGGGGAACTTCGCCTGTGTGAGGCATTCGCTAAAGAGCTTTCGCAGCCTCTCCTTTAGCGGTCCCAAAGCCTTCGTCAATACCCGTCCGGGGATCCCGTCCGGACCGGGAGCAGACTTTCGCCTACTCATCCTGGAAATGGCTGCATCGAGTTCTCCTTCCGAGACAGGTGGTATCTCATCCAGCAAGTCTGGCTCCAGGTGGACTAGCGACTCTGTATTGTTGGCGGTCGGGAAAAGTCCAGACACGATCAGCTGTAGCTGCTCCGGAGGCAGTGAGTCAATCACCGGCGGGCCTTGGTCAAACTTTTTTCTGACCATTCGATACGGGCGCCCCCACGGGTCCCGGTCGAGCTCCGCCAGCATTTCCGCTCGAGCAGCTTCTTTTGCTTGCTTGATGGCCAGGTGTAAAGCGCTCTTAGTCGCGTTGTAATCGACTCTAAGCCCCCTCTCCAACAACTCATCGTGCGTCCTCCTACGCATTTGACGCTGGAGGAGTCGGCGAGCTCTGACGCAACGTCGCCGAAGCTCCGCGATCGCATCCGTCCACCAATACACGTTTTTTCTCGGGGAAGGGCCACGAACGCGTGGCATGGCGGCGTCACAGATTCGAGTCATAGCTTCCCGGAACCAGCGTACCTCAGCGTTCACGTCAATGAGTGCCGGGGGTCTAGGCGTCCATGCCTCCACTTCGACAGCCTGCTTTAAGGCCTCCGGGTCCAGTTTGGTCAGAGACCACCGAGGAAACTTTGGTGCACCTCCTTGTGGGCGAGAAACCGTCCGAGGGGAACTTGACGGGGAGACACTGAATCGGATGTACAAATGGTCCGAAAGCGTCTCCACGCCCTCAACTACCCTCCAGTCCGTGACCAGTCGACCAACCGCGGGGTTACCAAAGGAGAGATCTACTATAGAACTCCCCTGCGGCCGAACACATGTAGGTGTGTTCCCACGGTTTAAAATCGACAGTCCAGCCTGAATTGCCCATTCCAGCACAGCGTTGCCTCTTGCGTTGGACACTCTGGAGCCCCATGCTGTATTCTTGGCGTTAAAGTCGCCGGCAACGAGTGTAGGCCTCGAGGCCACTCTTAGGACTGCCGCTAGCAATTCGGCAAGAAAGGCCTCGTATTCCGCGAGCGTTCGGTTCGGAGAGAAGTACACGCCAAAGATTGTGTACTCTCCCCGATCCACCGCGACGAAACCTCTGCCTCTTTCCCGTACAACGAGTGGAGGTCCAGAATCACTTAGATGTACAGCGACAGAGCCTGACAAATCACCAGCCCAGGTGTTACGGTCCGGGATATAATATGGCTCCGACACTATCGCGACGTCTATTTCCCAATGCACTAGCGCGTGGAACAAAAAGTCCTGGGCGCCGGCGCAATGGTTAATGTTCGCCTGAAGGACTTGCATAGGTCGTATATCCATCATGATCCCATAGCAATCTCCTGTCGGACTTGGGGCCGACTCGTCTCTTTGGAACTAGGCTTCCCGCGATTGCGTCCCCTCTTCGGAGGGGTGCAACCTTTGCCACCGATGGTGTGGTTAGGGTTTCTCCCTGCCGCTGCACAGACAACACAATGCGGTTTTTCCATGCAGGACGAAGACTTGTGCCCAGCCTGGCCGCAACGGAAGCACAATTGGCTTCTATCGACGTCCGATTTGCACCGCTGCCTTGTGTGCCCGAGTTCAAGACAACGGTAGCATTTCATTGCTCTTGGTTCCAACTGGTGGACGCGCGCTGAGCTCCAGCCGACGAGCAAGCGCTTCGTGGCCACCAGGGCGTTAGCCGCAGACACGGGGCATTTCACCCATATGGTCCCCATACCTCCTGGGCCTTTGCGGAGTTCACCCCCCTTAACATGATCTCGGGAGCAACCTGTCTTTAGCACTACCGCCGCTAGAACGTCCTGCTGTGTTACCGAGTCGTCGAGGCCGGATATGCGGATGTCCGAACACCTGACAGGCCTGGAGACTCTGGCCACACCGGCTAGGACTCCTCTAAGCTTTTCGGCCAGGCGATCTGCTATCTCGCTCGTCGCACTGGGTGGGAGCTCCATGAGACAAGCCCCTGTTGCCGCCTGTCTTACTCTGAGGCCGTCTGGAAGTCCCAGGGCCGCCAAGTCAATTTCCTGACGGGCCTTGCAGATTACGTCGCTGTAGGTGGTCCCACGCTCAACCGCTTCATGTTGCAGAGTTACCACAACTGCGGCGGTTGCCGCAGCAGCGTTTCGCCTTCGTCTCTTTCTGTTCTTCGGCTTTTGGGAGCTTTTCGGAGCACCCTCAGGCCGAGTCTTATTCACGTCGGGTACACTCGATCCTTCAGACTTTCCCTTCCTGCGTGCCACTACATTCCAGGTCTCAGTGGGCGAAGGATCAGGAGCAGCAGCTACTGGTGGGGCTGGCAGTTGTTCTGCCGGTTTACCCTTAGTTTTATTTTTGACACCTTTCTTTTTTCTATTGGTATCCGCCTTGTTTACTTCAGGTGCAGCCGCCACAGGAGTTGGAGTAGCAGCTGTCCTAGTCATCCTCGCCGGTTCTGTAGTTGCCGTCCTTCTGGAGGAATCATCCATTGGAAGTGCGGCCCGCACTTCACATTCTTCAGTCAGGCTGCTTTCAGCTGTGTCATTCCTGATTCTGTGCGCTGTCAGGGGCGGTCGAAGCCGTACAGCTGGGAGCAGACGATCCTGTAGGCCTTCTATTCGCGCGTTGATCATGTTCGAGGCCCTCTCCATGATTGAACGGGAGAACTCCTCAAACATGACCCGAAGACCCGACATTGTCAGTTCCTCTGAGTCACCTTGTTGTCCCGGCTTAGGAGAATTGTTCGAAATGGTGGCTGGGGTAGGCTGCCTTGACGGCGCTTTCTGTGCCAGACTTGCCTTTTTTCGTAGCCGCGTTATTTCCTCCCGGAGCAGAATGTTTTCTGCCTCCAGTCTGAGAGTGTCCTCCTTTAGAGAGGCGAGACCGCGAACCGATTCCTCAACCTTCTCCTCCCCTTCCTTGAGGGCCTTCGCAAAAGTGCCTTTCAGGTTGGAGCTCCCTGCGCGGACCATTTTTATAAGCTCCAGGCCTTGCTCACCAACTGTTATCAGTTTGGTGGCAGCCGGGAGACTATCGGATGCCGCTTGTTCCGCCTGCTCGTGCTCAGCTTCTGCTTGTCGCTGTATTTTAGGTAGAGCCGTTGCGGCTTCTTTCTCTGCCTGGAGCTTCAGGATTTCGTGCTCCAGGTCCAGTAGCTGGCGCTTTGCTGCCGCCTTGCCAACATACTTCCCCGTTGTGGGGGGGCGCCCTCGCCCCCTTTTGGCAGGGGCGGTTTTACGTCGCCGCGTATTTGACCGCGTGGAAAGCTCCGACCCTCCTTCGTCTGAGCCAGACACGGAGGTTAGTTTCCGTTTTCCAGCCAGAGTAGTCGTAGCTGTTCTCGCAGTGTACTGCGAACAGTCCGAGTCAGACAGCCGATCACTCAGTTCTACAGGAAACCGTTTTGTATGGCTGTGGTCGTTGTTTTTGAGGATATGAGTATCCCCGGGAATCGCCGTACTCGAGTCCGTTTCCGGTGCGGTAATGAGCACCGGCCATGGACGACCGCCCGTCATCGCGTCTTCCTCCACACTACAAACCGCTGCAGCGGTCTCCTCGTTCTCCATTGCAATCGTGGCACCCCCCGTATACGTGGGCCAGACCCCCTCCTCAGAGGGGGTGCGGGATTCCCCAACATAGCTGGGACCCGCCCGGGGACAATTTTTCGAATTGCAACCTTCCATATTCGATCATTTGGGTTGATTCTGACCCGATCATAGGGTGATTCTGCCCATTTGGTGCCCTAGTGACCTAAACACCCAGTGGTCATGCAGCCTATCGCCGGGCACAGAACTTCGGCTTCGGGGCCCACAGGCCCATCCATCTCACATGCACACACAGAATTACACAGAATTACACACACAAACTCACATATACCGGCGTTCAGCCACCCCTCCCGTGTCACCGTGAAAACGCTCACGATGGCACGGGGGAGGTGCCCAGGGACACGACGTGGACGGACCGGTATCGCCCCCAATTTTATAGTGCCCAAGTGCGTGCGCAGTACACAAGAGCAATCTCTATTCCTTTACTCGCATAAATAATAGTCCTTGTTGACTACGGAACCCTAAAAAGTAATGAAATCTAGACAAAGTCGTACCAAGTCTGAGGTTCCTTTATTTTTATAAAGAAATCTCAGAAATATAATTAAATAATGAAAAATATAATTAAATAAATATTTTAAAAAATAAAATAAAAATGAAAATTAATGTTACAACAACGAAATTAATAGTATTTTTGTATCTTCTTTTATCTTTATTAAGTACTAAAATGTAACGCCCGACATTAAGGTCCCTTTTAATACTTACGAATACTTCTATGGTAACTATGAGAAATTACATGTTTTTGGTACACGTCTTGTTACCAAAGGATAATTAAAGTTATTTAAAAAAATAGAACTTCAATGTTAATAAAAATGTATATTGATTTTTATGTGATATCACTAAACTTTTAATCACCGACGATAAGGTCCCTTTTGAAATGTGTTAAGTGTTTGTACCAGATTTTTACTAAACTTTACCTTGAATTTTAAGACAGAAAAAAGTTACTTTTTAAATAGAAGTTTATATATTTGATCTCATTTGACTATGTTTAAGTGTAGTAAACATATATTTTGTTGATTTTGATTGATTAATAAGATTAGTAGAAGCACAATGTTTATTCGTTTAAAAATTTTTTTAATACAATAAACAATGTTGTTTAATATCGAAGACGTCTCTATTTCGTAAAAAATGATCCGTTTTATATTATTCTGCTATAAAATCCGGTAGAAAACATACTATAAATGAAATATTTAATAAAAACCATCTTGGGCATTTTCATTACATCATGCACTTTGGAGTGGTAAACAACAGGAATAGAGTTAAAAATTATATAATTGAAGCTAAATTCTAAAAGACCATATAACGTACTTCTCAAAAAACAATATGATATCTATGTAACTTCCTACAATAACATACTTTTTTTGGGTGTCGAAGTTTGAATGCGATTTTCTCAATATCACCTTTTACGACTTTCGAGTTTAAACATTTTTTTAAAAAATATTTTCCAGACCTGCACGCATGTTATTTACATGGTTCGATAGCCTATTAAATGTAGATTATGGGGATACTAATAACTCAATACCGACAGTAAGGTCCCTTCACGCTGATAACGTCACATATTGTAGTGTAAATACTAAACCAAAGTATTTTTAACCGACTTCCAAAAAACGAGGAGGTTATATGTTCGGCTGTGGATATTTTTTTTTTTTGTATGTTCAACGATTACTCCGCCGTTTGTGAACCGATTTTCGAAATTTTTGTTGTGTTGTATTAGGTTTCACTCCAATTTGGTACCATGTTCACAAAAGTGGTGACCTGATGATGGGATCCATGAGTAATCGAGGGAACTCCTCGAAATTTATATGGAAACATATGGTGATTTTGGTTTTATGAGAAGTATCCTAAGCATATGCTACCAAAACGCAAGATTTTGCACCGAGGTATACTATGGTTCCGAAGCTACTAAGAGAACTCTGGATTCCTTATAGATACAAGTTTGGGAGGTTAGGCGCTGTTTTAAGAACTGAAAGCATATGCTACTATGCAAATTACATTCATCATCATCATCATCATTACCATGTCAGGGTCACCAATGTCACCAAATTCAACCTTATCACCAGAGCATAAGGCACACATTTGACATTACTTCTAAGAAGTTAAAGCTGCTTCGATAATGTAACATTCTGTCTCACTTCGCCGAGATATTCTGGAAAACAACCTAATTTCAACCTTTTGCATTGCGTTTAGCGTTCATAATACAATAACACTCTCTGCAGTCTCACTTCAATCTGCCAGGGCCGCAGGGCTGTCAAGCGGGCGCGGGCGGCACGGCGGCGCGGGCCGGGTAGGGACTATGTGCGCTGCGTCCGCGACCCGCGTCACGTGCGCCAAGTCGAGCAAGTGCCAGTACTATTGAAAGTTGAAACTAGTCCGGTGACCGGCTACTTAGCACGTCACGTCACGTGTTCACTTTGATTTTTTTAAAATGTATTAAAATTATCTGCAGGCTGCAGCTGATATTATATTTTGTAAGTGTGACTGTAATAAGATACGCAGAATAATATTATACAGGTGTATTATTCTACTTATAGTACGCGATGGTTTACTCTGGTAACTAAAAAGAGTGAAATTATTATTTTTAACAAAAAATTAAAACCGACTTCTAAGGTAAAACAATAATAACATCCTTATAATATGAACTAAAAAGTATTACTTAAATAATTATTCCTATCTAATAGTGCCTTTTTCCGAATTCGGCTAAAACTCAACTATTTCTGTACTCAATCTTCATAATTTTGAAGTCGGTGCCAGTTCCAAAAGTTTCAAATATTCTGTCAGAGAACAGAAGATTCATCTGGTACCGACTTCAAAATGATGAAGATTGAGTACAGAAATAGTTGAGTTTTAGCCGAATTCGGAAAAAGGCACTATTAGATAGGAATAATTATTTAATACTTTTTAGTTCATATTATAAGGATGTTATTATTGTTTTACCTTAGAAGTCGGTTTTAATTTTTTGTTAAAAATAATTCAGTATGGACAAAAAGTGCGGAAATCATATAAGGAGAAAAAAAATAAAGTCTAAATATTTTAAAACATTAAAATCTCAGGAACTACTTGAACTGTAGGAATGAAATAAAGTACAAAATTTGTGTCTCTTAATGATTAGATAATCAGCTGGGTAGCAAGTTTACAAACCCTCGCAATGAATTTAAATAAAATAATTTCGTTTTTAGGGAGTTCAAAAATGAGCAATTTCAAAATAAATTTTCTCAAAAAACCAAGTAAAATGCGCACTCCGGAGTTCTACTCTTGCATTTGAAATATAAGACGCCATCGACTATTGCATTAACTTAGTCATGTCCGATTTTGGGCGTTTCTAAAACACTGTGCATTAGACAAAGTATCTTACATACGTTAAAAACGATGACGAAATTCGTTATCAAAATGAATGCGGTTTGACATTAGCCATCGCTAAATGACATTTCGTTTGCGAATACTAATGTCAAATCCCATACATTTTGATAACGAATTTCGTCATTGTTTTTAACGAAAGAGAGTTGGTGCAACCCAGTCCATAGATAATACAGTATATATACTGACCCAGTCTAAGGGGGCAGTAGTTCCTGAGATTATCGCGTTCAAACACTCTTATGTACAATAATAAAAATTACCTACTACAGTTTTTACTTTTTAGTTAGGCTAGGTTAGGTTGGAAATTGGAATTTAAGAATATTATTTTGTCGCCCCTCTGGAATCTGGACAAATGCCCGATTCGTGGCTCGCCTCACCCTTAAGGGCCCTGGTTCACCCAAAACAGATAATGTACTTACGTATAAATATAATCATTACTGGTTGCTCCTCGTTATAACGTTGCTCCAAACAATCAACTGTACTCGGCGAAACATGGCGGTAGGGGTCATTGACTCCCTGTCAAAAACTTGACATTTTCTATACGAAGCCGCGATCATCATCATTTCAGTATCAATCGCGGTTTATGTAGAAAATGACGAGTTTTTGACAGGGAGAATTTTATTTTTCATTTTCAGTAAAAATAAAAATTCATATATTTTTTTTTATTAAATTCATTTTGAATAATTCTAATTTAAAGAAACTTTCCCAGAAGTATTCCGGAATTATTCCGAATTTTTCAGGACGTCAATGACCGCTACCGCCACGTTTCGCCGAGTACTGTATAGTAACTCTAAGTACCATAGGTTATCTGCACAATAAATTACAGGTATATTTAACTACAGAGTACAGGTTACTTAGGTTACAGGTACTTATTGTTCAATGTGCTAATAAATATTGTGGAATTCATTTTTTTAATCTAGAATACTTAATTGAAACAGAAAAAGAAATGTGTAAAGAACACTCAGTTTTTTGTGCTGTGGTGGCCACTGATATTATGCATTTGGTATTGTAAAATTTACCTATGTAGTCTCTTCTTGAATGTTATTGAAAACTTGGCCCTTTTTAAGACCGGGCTGCCAAAAATATCAAACCATACTAGCCCCGCCTACACAGTACACACCCATACAATGATTAAAAATCTCAATTTCATTTAAGTCAATCGTTTTCCGGGATCGTAAACAGCAAAATTTGGCAGCCCGCTCTTAATATTTGGGGTAAAAACTACAGCAAACAAAAAGTGAACTAAAACACTCGATTCATAATTTACAGTACTTTTCAAAATATTTTATTAACACAATTCATTCAGTAACACCAAGATTATAACATTCTCTAACATGAAACCTAAAATAATACAATTTCACCTATATATGTATTTATTTTACTTACCAATTTATATTCATTCAAACATCATTTCGACTATGAGGTATACATAAAAATATTTTGGAAATATATTTCACATAAGTCGTCAGAAACGTTTATATACCTATTATAATATTATGATATAGCGACAGAGCATTGTCATGTAGCGTCCGCCCATTCTAATTTTATATGTATAAATAGTTATAAACTATGATTCGCTCTCGAGTAGAACAGAGAAGGTAAATAAAACACACAAGACAATCAAGTAGAAACAAAATAATATGGAATGTACAAATCATGTTTATTAACTGATCCCTGGCAATACATTTTGTGACTCGCTCCAGATAGTATTTGTCACATAGTGGACACACAATTCAGACTAAGTAATGTATAAATAGCTTGAATAAGTACATCACTATAAACATTGAAAGCTTCAACAGCGTCAAGCCAGGTTCCATTATAGCATTGTCGGTACACAGTACCACAGGTTTAAACTGTTCATAAATTATTTAATAGTTTGGACTTAAATTTCTACTCTAACTGTACATTAGTTTCGCCTTAACGCTAAAATAATCTAAAATTCATAACGTCAGATATAACAGTTTACGCGATGGATGTTAACGCAAATAAAATTGATATGTTGGTGAGGATTCTCCGTTCACCGTAACACAAAGTTGCTGTTTAAAAATTAAATAAATTAACCTCATCGCCCGGTAGCGGTTCGACCATGATTGGGAAAGTATCTGGTGTTATAAAATGGGAGATAAAAATGTACAAGTCGCATCTCGGGCGTCGGTGCGAGCGCAGCATCTAGCTCACGCCGAGCCGGAGAATATGCGACATCATTCTAGTTCCATTTCGTTGTAGACGTTATAATACTTAAGATCTCGAAGGAAATAGAACCAGAGAGAATTAACAAATTTACAGATGTAGAATATGCGATTCATTCTAGTTCCATTCCGTTTACGATCTCGTGGGAAGATAGAACCAGAATAAAATGGGTGTGCCTCGGGATGCTGCTACCGGCGATATCTGTGCGTATAGCGCCCCGAGGCGGGGGAGTGTGCGGCAGATTTACTGTTTCGTGTATAGATAGATGGCGACGATGAGACCGTACAGACCCAACACCTCGGCGAAGATAAGGATAAGGATCATTCCGACGAATAGCCTGGGCTGTTGAGCGGTACCGCGAACGCCGGCATCACCCACAATGCCTATGGCGAACCCGGCGGCCAGACCGGAGAAGCCCACAGCGAGACCAGCACCCAAGTGGATGAACCCTCTGAAAATGATAAATTCAAAATTGACTACTGTCACGCATTATCTACTTGTGAGATAGAATAAAATATTACTTTCATATAACATAGAATAAACAGCCATCCTTTAAGTATAAACTAATTTATGCTGAAAGGCTACTTGTATCTTAAACAGCAAAATATCTAATTAGAATAACAAGTTCTTAATGATTCAAATGAACTTTGAATGAAAAATGAATGAAACTTTATGACATGGATGGTGGTGTACATTTGAGATAAAATTGAACACTTTTAGAACGTCTACATGAGGCCTACCACCGCGCCAGTTTGGGTGAAGGTAATGGATATTAAGAAATGATCCTTGCAGATATTCATACATACCTGAAGAGGGGATACGCAGGTGGGGCTTCTAGGGAGCCCGCAATCAGCACAGCCACGACCAACCCGTAGATGGCAATGATACCCGCCATGACAACGGGGATGATGGACTTCATGATGAGCTCAGGTCTCATCACCGACATGGCTGCGATACCGGTACCAGACTTGGCGGTACCGTACGCGGCTCCCAGCGCTGGAATCATCAAAATTATCTCTTTACTTCGAGTTATGTTACAAATTACCATACCACAAAAGTACAACTTTGTAAGACACAGGTTAGAACTTAGACAAACTTTTCATCAATCTGATCCATCAATCCGGTACGGATTGACGAAAATTTGATTGTCTAACCCACAGATTGATGGATTGATCGTATTTTTAATATGAACTTTTTATAACCATCAATATTCCACCAATCAGATTGATGAATATTTGACTGTGTAACCTGTGACTATGGGATTTACACTACAATACTACAAATAAACTACAATGTAGTTTGTACTATCAAAGAAATTATTCGTAGGCAGTTGATGGGCCTATGTCAATTTTTCAATGTTTGGTTATGATCTGTAGGCTGAGTTTGACATAATGCAACCAAATTACGTAGGTCCACCATTTGCCTACGAATCAACTTCTCTGATAGTACATCATGTCATTGCTTGTTTTGTACTATTTTATATTATTGTGTTTCAATAAAGAATAATTGTATTATTATTACTTTATGGTCAGTAATCTATACTAATATTATAAAGCCGAAGAGTTTGTTTGTGTTTGTTTGAACGCGCTAATCTATATTAATATTATAAAGCAGAAGAGTTTGTTGTTTGTTTAAGCGCGCTAATCTCAGGAACTACTGGTCCGATTTGAAAAATTCTTTCAGTGTTAGTTAGCCCTTTTAACAGGGAATATAGGCTATAAATTTATCACGCTAAGACCATCTAAGACTAATAGGAGCGAAGAAATAGAGAAAACTGTGGGAAAAAACGGGCGGAAATTAATTGAAAGAGCTTATTTGAACACGCTAATCTCAGGAACTACTGGTCAGATTTGAAAAATTATTTCAGTTTTAGATAGACCATTTATCGAGGAAGAAAGGAACTATATTTTATCACGCTGAGACTAATAGGAGCGAAGAAATAGAGGAAAGTGTGGAAAAATGGGGGAAATTATTTGAAAGGGCTGATCTCACAAACTACTGGAGCAATTTTTCTGTTATTTGGCACAGAAAAGAAGTAGACCACGTGGGAAGGAACAACAACATCTGCCTAGTATGGGTCCCGGGACACAGTAACGTCCCTGGTAATGAAACTGCTGACGAACTAGCTAGGCTTGGGGCCGAGAGTCTCATATATGGCCCGGAACCGGTCTGTGGTATAACTCCCAGTACCACAAAGCAAGTGCTCAAGGAATGGGGATGCAGGAAGCAATGGGCTGAGACTCCTGGCCTTGAACACTCCAAGGCACTAATTCCTGGCTGCAACAAGAAACTACCAGAATTAGTGCTCACCTTGGGTAGGAACCAATTAAGAATCCTTACCAGAAGCCTAACTGGGCACTGCAAGCTCAACAAACACCTAAACAGAATGGGTATTACTTGCAGATTCTATGAGGAGGAGGATGAAACACCTATTCACCTTCTCCTCGACTGTCCTGCTCTACTACAGAACAGGAACAGGCACCTTGGTCGCCACGAATACTCATCCACAGAGGAAATTCGTAGCACCAACCCCAACCATATCATTTAATTTATGAGCAGTATTGGGTTGGGGCTGATTCTCTAGTGCAAAGGAGTCACAATAGATCCTCATGGGTCGCAGTGACGCCAGGGCTATAGCGACCTGCCTTCTTTAAAAAAAAAAAAAAAAAAGTGAAGGATCATAGGTTATTTTTTGTGGAATAATTTGTCTGTGAAATATGTATCTAATTTACGCGGGCGAAGCCGCGCGGAACGTCTAGTCAGTACATAAAAATTAAAAAGAAATAATAAAGTCTACTCATTTTGCTAAGATTCATAGAGGAATGAATATTCATCCTGTACATACCTATCTAGAATACTTGAGGTCTTTGTGATCTTGTTTTTAAATATCTCATTTAATCATAGAGGGTTTAATAATGTTATTTTTGATGTTATAATAAATGTTAAATTATTTTACCATTTAAGTAAGAAAGTGTATAAATGAGAGCTGGTATGTGTACTGTGTGCAAAATATATACTATGAGCTCAGGCTAGATAAACAAAAATATGTATTACTCAACTAATAAGTAAAAGTTTTAACAATAATGGACTAAAAATAATCTAAGTCTTAAGTCAATAAAAAGCAGAAAACCCCAGTGATTTTAATACAAGTTCCAATAGCCTTGACTCAGAGTAGCATGTTTATGATTCATAGTTTTTATAGTACTTAATTATTGTTTTATTAAATGGCCTCAATACTATAATCTCAGAATTTTATAAGTCTTTTATCATTCATTTCTTTGAAATTTTCTGTAATAGGAAATCCATTCAAATCCTTCAAATCATTTTAGGACAATCCTGTAGAAATATGATCCAATAATGTAAATAGTAATCTTTGGATTACCACAAAATTATTATCTTACATTAATTCTCAAAAAATGTATACTACTTTTTTAGTAATTCATCAGTAAAACTATTACTAGAAATCGTAGAAGTTATAGCTATTAGTAGGGCATCATGTATCTAGGGTCTTTAGGTCTTTGGCCAACTTGTGACTAAAACAAACAGATCACATGGTGTCCTGATAAGAACAGCCTTGGAGGCATCATGTGATAAGTTATGTCATTCAGTAAGTTTTATAACTTACTCAAAATTTACTCAGAGTCCACACTGAATAAATTACTCAAAATTAATTTAACATCATCCAATGACAATTTGGAAAACTGCATTGTTGAATTGTTTGATAAATCATTAAACATTTAACAGTAGGATAAAGCATAAAACAAATCAAATTTAATCATTATGCAGAAGGAAAATTATTAATAATGAGTTAATATTCCACTCATAATATTATGACTGTCTGTTACTAATTAATACTTCAGTCGGAATTTCCAGGAATTGCTATTGTATTCTATTGTTGTCGCGATCACCGGTGCTCGCGTGGGGCCTGAAGGATTAATACAGTTTAATATTTTTCCTGTTACAATAGTTTGAATGGAGTATGGATGATGAGTGAAAGATGCTTGAAATAAACTGCATAAAGGTATTTTAATGGTAATTGCAGTATTGGTGAATATATCAATGTCATTATACCACAATTATATATATATATATATATATATATATATATATATATATATATATATATATATATATATATATATACACATATATATATTCAAAATTACCACATTATTTCAGTTTCATTATACTTTACTTGGTTTACTTTTTAATATGAGCACTAACTTATATCATCAGATCTTCTTTCTGCTTATCAACTGGGCCTGTAGACAAGTAGCAAAGCGCTAATGCTAGTGCTACAAAATGTATGCGATTTGACATAAGTCATTGCTTCGCTACCGAATACTAATGTCAAATCCATACATTTTGTAGCGCTAGTGTTAGCGTTTTGCCACTTGTCTACGGGGGCTGATATTTAAAAGTTTATCCATTTTTTTGTCATAGGTTAAAACAGAAAAAGTTAAAAAGGTCCTCTTTTTCTCCAGTAAGCATGCAGTGATGTTTCAGTAGTGACACAGAATACATATTAGTACAAGTGATTAAAATAATAATTGCTTTCAGCTTCTTTGAAACTTAAGTTGAATCAACCTAACCAGTCATACCTCACATGACAAGGGTAGACAATCACATGATCATCAACTTGGATCATGAGACCGATTTATTGCAAAATATACTGGAGTTTTCATCGATATAATGTGAATATTGACACATATTTCTCATTGAGTGGCTCTGAAAATCAGAATGGCCACTGTAATCCATTGTTCAAGAAGTGCCGTGAACTGTGCACGATTTTATGCTCTATGATCAATAAATAAAGCTGATTTTTGAGAATTAATTTCATTGCGGGCTTTTACGCCTCACCAACAATGCTGCCAACTTAAAAATGCTATCAATCACATGACGTACCTACCTACCTACTTTTGAAGCAATTTTTATTTTAGTCTAATTTCTAGGTAAAGTTGTCTAAATTAGATATTGTCGATGCATACTTCGATGCTACAGTATACATACTACATTATAGCCACTTTTAAATGTATGCCGCAAGGTGCGGCTACTACTATAATTAGAGGCTCTCAAAATAACTACTATTCGTAATTCTTGACGGCCAAAGTTAGCCGTACTAACTGGGTACTAATCGATAAAGCAATAACAATCAAAGCAAAGTTCATAGAAAGGAAAATAATCAAAATCGATACTGGGAAAGGGCCAGCCATTTCAATTCAGCTAATTTCATACAGATACATACCGCTAAAAATGATAGCAGACGCCGCCCCCATAACTCCAAAGAAGGGTCCATAGATGGGACTTGCTTCGGTCGCCGACATTTTGGATTTCAAGTGTGGGAGTATTTACAGGTCCCAAAAACTGTGATGACTATCTGCACACACTCACTCCACGAAACTATTTTAGCACAGACAAATATGGCCCAAGCTTTCCAGACAACTCAGAATGGGTCATATGACGATTGATGTTCAAGGCAGTACTCAATATGCCCCAACTTCTGATTGGCGTAAATACGTCATTTCCGAAATGCGCAACCAATCCTGAGCTTAAGAATTTGCACCGGTATGACGTAGAACATTGATGTGGATCGCTGGCCAGCTAATTCCGACTGCGCGTGTACTGATCGATCATTTTCGTACTTTTTAGATATTTCATCCCAAAAATTTAAGTAGAAACAAGTAACTACATCTTAAAAAATAATAAATAAAATTTTAGTAATATATTTTGATAGAATTTAAGAGCATTAAAATTATAATATTGGAAAAATAATTATGAGGAACTGACTTGAATCTAAATGTCACAATTGGCGCCAAAATTGAAAGTAAAAAATAAAGTATAATTTACTCAGAGGTTTTCTTTTGGGCTCTGCTTTTTCGGTCGAGTGCATAAACAAGTGTTTTTTTGTAGATTTGATAATTTGTGTATTTTTCAGTTTGTTTAAGTGTATTTATTTTTTTACTGTTGAAGTTCTTTTGTTGGTTGTAGGTCTATAATATTGTGATTGTCCTAATGTAAGTGTCTTTTTAGTAGCTTAATACGTGTTTAACTTAGTGTAGCCGGCATGGACGCGGAACCGCCCGACCCGGGTGGCGGGCCGGATCTCGAAATACAACTAGATGCTCCTCTAAGTTCCAGAAAACGGGCCAACCCCGACAGCATTAACACTTCTTCTAAAAGGGTAACAGACAATTCGCATTCTACACCCTCTATTCAAATGAATTATGTATGTCCTGATTTCGAAAATAAAAAACTGTATACCAGCAATGATGTCTCACCATTTGTAGTCCATGTCTCTAAAACAGATACGGAATCTGGAACACCATTGAGACCAATGGAGTTTGGACAGGGAATTGTCCAAACTCCATATATAGATCTATAGCTCTGTCGGAGACTTTAGGAAAAATCTTGGAACATTTAATCAAGAACAGATTGGAGTGGCTAATGGAGAGTCGGGGTGTGTTATCTAAAACACAGTTCGGTTTCCGAAAAGGCTTTAGCACCACGGACAGTGTAGAAACACTGGTGACCGATATCCGCATTGCTTTTTCGATAATGGAACACGTGGTAGCGGTGTTCCTGGACATATCATCTGCGTTCGATAATGTCAGACTTCCGGTGCTCAGGCAAAAATTGCTTCAGCTGAGCGGCTCGACAAGGATGACAAACTATATTTGCAACTCCCTTTCTTCCCGTTCCATCGTCATCTCCACCCAAAATTCCCAACTTCCTCCTAGTATAGTTTACCAAGGCATACCTCAGGGTAATGTCCTCAGTCCCGGCCTTTTCAATCTTTATACCTACGACGCTGACCTCGTCGTCAATAGTTTTTGTGAGTTCCTCCAGTACGCAGATGATTGCGCCATGTATATTGCCTCAAAAGATATTGCGGATTGCTCCGCCCGCCTCAACTCGGCCATTCGCTATCTTACTGAATGGATGGATAGACATGGTTTGTCCATTTCTATCGGCAAAAGCTCTGTTGTTGTTTTTTCTCGTTCCAGAACCATACCAGATGTCATTATCGGTCCAAACCAACAAGTGTTCCCGGTAAAGGATACAGTTAAATTTTTAGGCGTTCATTTGGATTCTAAGCTGACTGGTGTACAACATATCAACTATATAGCGAAAAAATGTGAAAAGAACATAAATGTCCTACGCTCCCTCTCAGGTGTCTGGTGGGGTTCACATCCTTTTACGCAGAAGCTGATGTACAATGCTCTGATCCGTAGCCACCTTGATTATGGTTTTTTCCTTTTAGAACCATGCACCTCTCATCATGAATCCTGAATCATGAACCTCTAAAGACTCTCGACAAGATTCAAGCTAAATCACTGAGAATAGTTATTGGAGCTATGAGGTCCACACCTATTAACGACTTACAAATTGAATGTGGGGATCCCCCTCTTAACATCAGAAGGCAGTACCTTGCTGACCGATTTGTGTTTAAGTTATTTCAAAACTCCTCCCACCCTCTCCTTAGTAGGTAAACTTCACACCCTTTCGCAATTAGTTGGCTCTTCAAGCTACTGGTTGCATAGGGATCCTCCTTGCATCCTGATTAGCTACCAAAAACTTTCCCGTCTACCTTGCCCTATTTTCCAATCTAGATTAAACCCCCTCTTTTCCACTCCCTATAATGCACTTACCCTCCATCCAAAAGCGCGTCTAAATTTTCCAATTGATAAAGGCTCTGTTTTTGCTAACACACAGTTCAAACAAATTATTAATCAGCATTTTAGGGACTGGCTGCTTATTTTCACAGATGCATCTAAGCTCTCGGAGGGCAGCTGTGTTGGAGTGGCTGTATATATACCTAGAGTTAATGTGGTACTAAATTTTAAATTACCTCCAAATTCATCTGTGTTTACAGAGGAAACCCAAGCTATCTTAGAGGCACTTACCTTTGTTGAGTCACATCAACTCAATAAATCTATTATATTGTCAGACTCTAAAAGTACCCTGGAGGCCATTAACTCCAATCAGTTTCGCTCCAAGTGTAAATTTCCTTTGGTCTTGAAAATAAGGCAGCTTCTCCTTAGGTGCTACACAGAACATATCCAAGTTGTTCTGGCTTGGATACCAGGACATAGTGGAATTACTGGAAATGAAAACGTAGATGCATATGCTAAGGTTGCTATAACAACAGGTGTCTCCAGCCACTATACGGTTTATTGCCAAAATTTAGTTCCTTTAGATAAGACAACATGTATAACAATTGGAATAATGAGTGGACACAAACCAGTGTGAATAAGGGTAAATACTATTTTGATATCCCGGTCAAACCCTGGTTTTTTAAATTTAAAGAGGCAAGCAAAACAGTGTGCTCAACAGTTTGCCGAATCAGACTGGGTCACTGCTGTTCACCTGTTTTCTTAGCCAATATTAGGGTTAGAGACAGTTCCCTTTGTGAGTGTGGCATAGACGAGGGCACTTTAGATCATATTTTTTTCTCTAGTCCAAAGAACCATTTCTCTTTATATGATATCCTTCCTCCTACCATCCCTCGCCCTTTCAATTTAAAATCCGTCCTATCCTTTGTAAATACTCCCTTTGTAAAAACTTTGTGTACATATATACATACTAACCAAATTAAATTATAAGGTGTGGTACTAACTCTTCATGTTTGTGTTTGTTTTAGGTTACGGAATTTTCAACAGACACCGTACGCGTTTCATAATTACCGTACCCTTGTTTTCCCACAAAACCTCTCATAAGGCAGAGTATTCGTCAACCCACTCTGACATTGGCGATTCACCAAGGAGCCATATTTTAAAAGAAGAAGAAGAAGAAGAAAATTTACACAGAGCCAGTACTGGCTGCCAATAAGACTGGCAGCCAGTATCGGCTTGGCATATGCCGCGTGTGAACAGTTTGGCCTAGCTTGAAAAACTTCACACGCGGCATATACCAAGCAAATACTGGCTGCCATTCTTATTGGCAACCAGTACTGGCTCTGTGTAAATTATACTTAAGACACCTCAAATCTACCTATTTTTCCGTCTTCGTAAATAAATAATTATTTAGTAAGACTTTATGTATGAGATGTTAATGTTAATGTAAAATGTTTAAATTGTAATTAATTAATATATACAGTGGAAAAAGTGCACTCAATATTGTGTTTTTATTTGTGTATAAAATGAATTTCCACCAAGAACCGACAGTACATATTACTTATTATAATAAATATAAAATTGTTAACTTCTTCCATTATTACTTGTTTTATTCTTTAATAAAACAACAAGATGAACACACACTTATTTTATTAGAATCACTTCAGTGTACCAAAGCACAACCCAGAATGAATTTCTTGATAGGACTCTGCTCTCCCTCTATTTTCCCCTCTACTTCGACCACCTAAAATGGCGGTCGTTTCTGATTGGTTAAAAATATCTGACCAATAGGAGAGCAGTTTCCTGTCCAAGAAAATCATTATATTATTACAAACAATTTGTTTTTAAAATATTCTTAATACCTTGTAAAATATTATACATTTTAATACAAATTATAATAATATTTATTAATTTTAGAATCATTTTAAATAATTTACATCGATACCGGAAATGGTCATATAATATCAGTTTATGAAAATTATTTTACTCAAGAGTATTACAAAAGACATTTGATTTTATACTTTCAAAGTAGAGATCAACTACGATAACTTGGCGCGCCCCTCCAAAATTCAAAACGTTTGAAGTGCGTTGTCAAAACGACTTGAAGTGCGTTGTCTTGCGCAGTAGGCTAGTTATGATTAGTTGACCAACAAAACTGAAATATTACGTGTAGTGTGATTGGT
This sequence comes from Lysandra bellargus, assembly GCA_905333045.1. NCBI lineage: Eukaryota > Metazoa > Arthropoda > Insecta > Lepidoptera > Lycaenidae > Lysandra > Lysandra bellargus. Next base: position 7,258,427 of record HG995338.1, read on the forward strand.
TGAATACTTACTACATACAAATTCTTTCATAAGGATGTGACTACACACATTGAAACAGTCATTTGGAGGGGCGCGCCAAGTTATCGTAGTTGATCTCTAATCGTAGTACCGTACGTTATCACGAATATTTTACATAACTTTAGTAAATATAGAAATTAGAAATATTATTACATCTCAAAACATCAAACCGAAAACTACTCAGTCAGGTCAGGACAATACAAAACGAAATAGGTACCAATCACAATCGACAATAATAATATTATTGATCCCACATTGATCCATGGCCTATTGACCGTCGTAAGTTGTACGTCGTCGTAAGTCATTTAACGTAGCAAATGTTAGAAATAATTAGGAAATGTACCTAACTTTCGACTTTCGTTATGACTAATTATTGTGCGTTGGGAGTTTGGACTTTGGTCATCACAAACTCCAAATATCTTATTTGCGGTTTTAATGTCTGTAGACTATAACTATGAGATATGAGTTGTAAAACTTGTAAACTTGCGACAATATTATGATGATGACATGAAAGGAAACTCTGAAAGCGTTTTATGAAATAAACAATAAACCCCACAGGGTAAATGACTAGTAGATCTAGATTGGACAGTACTAGTCATTGGAAAAAACACAAAAACACCATATTTATTAATGTTGCTTTAAAAACTGACTGTTTTATTTAAAAAACAGGCGTTATTTTACTTTAAAAACAGGAAACTTTTGAAGCAACATTAAACTTATATAAATATTGTGTTTTTGTGCTCTTTCCAATGACTGGTACTGTCCAATCTACTAGTCATTTACCTTATTATTTTGCACTATCGAAAAGAATAAAAAAAAGAACTGTCAATCATCGTTCGGCTGTCAAAATTCAAATGTCAAGCTCACGTTTTTAAGGTTATGTTTATGTTTCTATTTCTAGTTTTATTTCACGTGTTTACTTGATAATTTTATAAATAAAAGCTTTGTTTGTAATAATATTTTATAAGTAGAAACTTTACATACAAAACATTAAAATGAAGTATAATTACAAGGTAGTGTTGTTAGTTTTACTCGTATTTTTTAAAAATTAAACCTACTTTTGGGGTCTATAGATTGAAGAAAAATGGTCTTTTCATTAATTGTTAATGTCTTTTTGTGATTTCAGTTTCAAAACCTCTTAGGGACTGTATATAAACGGGGAGACATCTTATTTACTAACGATGGCAACTGTGTGATTAGTCCAGTTGGAAACAAAATCACCATTTATGATCTAAAACAGTAAGTAAATGTGTGTGAAGGTTGTGTTGAGTCCTGCTAATTTAGCATTTTAAATTAAATAAATTTAGCTAGCATTACTTAATTACTTGTTTCCTATTATATTATGCAAAATAATATACTTAATAATAAATATAGACGGAAAAATTTTGAAAATCGAATTTTGTTTTATGTAACACTTCTAGGAGAGGGGGCTTGGAGGCACAGCCCCCCCAAATAGAAGACGGGACGAAAGCCTATGAATGAAATGACACTCGATATTATCTGTAAGTTTAGTTTAGGTTAGAATAAATTCAATTTTATAATTAATAACTTAGTTTGTTTCTAAAAAGGAGAATTAAAACTCAGCACTAACGACGCGACACTGTTTCGTGAAAAGCAACACTTTCAGGAAGAGAGGTTTAGTAAGTAGGAGACGGCAAAATTTTGAAAATCGGTTCATAAACGGCAGAGTCATCGTTGAACATAAGTAATTAAAAAAATTAACATAACACCTCCTCCATTACGGAAGTCGGTTAAAAATGTAGCCTATGTGTTAATCCAGGATGTCAGCTACCTCCTTGTAAAATTTTGTCGAAAATGCTTCAGCCGTTTAAGCGTGAAGAAGTAACAAACATACAAACTCACAAACTCACATAGTTTCGCCTTTATAATATGAATAAATTCAATTTTATAATTAATAAATTAGTTTGTTTCTAAAAAGGAGAATTAAAACTCAGCACTAACGACGCGACACTGTTTCGTGAAAAGCAACACTTTCAGGAAGAGAGGCTTAGTAAGTAGGAGACTGCAAAATTTTGAAAATCGGTTCAAAAGCGGCGGAGTCATCGTTGAACATAAGTAATTAAAAAAATGAACATAACACCTCCTCCGTTACGGAAGTCGGTTAAAAATGTAGCCTATGTGTTAATCCAGGATTTCAGCTACCTCCTTGTAAAATTTTGTTGAAATCGCTTTAGACATTTAAGCGTGAAGAAGTAACAAACATACAAACTCACAAACTCACATACTTTCGCCTTTATAATATTAGTAGGATATTAGTAGGATAAAATAAACACACAAATATTGCTAAAGCACTTTTATTGACTGAATTACACTTTTTACCCCTACCTACTGCAATCAAGCAATCACATAGAGTAAAACCCACGGCTTGGACTTTTGTCCACACATGACCCATCAACTCCCAAGCGGCACCCGGGTGCCGCATAATGATTGAAAATCTATTGTGTCTGGAATTCCCACGATCGAGGCATTAATCTATTGAGTGACGGGCCATTCAGTAGTCACCGAACCGTTTGAGCCAAAAGATGTCTGTTCAACTAAGGAGACGGTGGCTACATTTAGCAAATCTCCAAATTTATACACACACTTAAAAAGCAGAGCAGAGTAAAGCAGACAAAATTAGATTTATTTAATTCCAAACTATTGAGTAATATCGATAGTGAGTATTGACTACACTAACCACTTCTTTTGTATTTTTATTGATTTTAGGTGATTACAGTATAAAGCATGATTGGTATTTTGTTTTCAGGAACAAAAGCAACACATTAGCAATAGAAAGCCACTTCAACTACACAGCCATCGATGTATCACCAAATGGATCAGTTTTGCTTGCAATTAATGAAAGTATGTATATTTCACATTGCAAACTATTGACTTTTATCATTCTACGATAAAGTCCTTTCTTTTTTAGATATTTATTTATTTATTTATTAGGCATGTCTACAATATGAATACAATTTTCTATAAATAACTAATAATTAGGTCCATATTCAGCATTCATATTTAAATTAAAGACATGCACAACATCTAAATATGTAAAATTCAAAGGTGACTGACTGACATGGTGATCTATCAACGCACAGCCCAAACTACTGCACGGATCGGGCTGAAATTTGGCATGCAGGTAGATGTTATGACATAGACATCCACTAAGAAAGGATTTTGATAAATTCCAACTCCGAAGGGTTAAAATAGGGGATGAAAGTTTGTATATAATAATACTTCTTTACGCGAGCAAAGCCGCGGGCAAAAGCTCGTTATTAATGTAACACAATGTAACATTAGACAAGACTTAACAACTAGAAAAGTTAATAAAAATTAATTACCTATTACATGACAAAATGAAAATTACAAGAAAATAGATATTAATGTCAAAAAATACTACAATATTAAAATTACTAAAAAAATAATGTCCAAATTAACATGTCAATAAATTGCAATTATTAATATAAAAGAGAATAAAAAAAAAGTACAATTTTACTCAATCAATTAATTACACTTATATCAATAGAAATGTCAATAGAAATTATTTATAAAATAACAAAACAATGAATAATAATTTAGCAACATAAAATTTTCTTCCTAAAGGATGTGGAGCAATCATGAAAGATGTCTAAATCATATACTTTATACCAGATGTTATATGAATTGATCATTCTTGTTATAGGAGCGTTCTTGCCGACATTAGTTTTATGCCTAGGAGTTTTTATTATTCGTAGCTGGGAATATTAAAGAAAGGTTTCTGCTTTATCCTAGTATTGGGCCTAGGTACTACTAGTCCTATGGTTTGTAATAGTTCCTGGCAAGGGGTGAACCTGTGACAAGATCTCTTAGGAATACCAGATCAAGCATGCGTCTGCGATCACATAATTTGTCCATTTTAAAAACCGAAAGTCTTTCATTGTATGGCAATTTATTGTTAATCTGCGGGTGACATATGCTAAGTGTCTTATTCGATACGTTGGGAATCGACTTCATAACAGGGGTTCCAAATAATACTCCCAAATTCCAATATGCTGCATACGAAGTTATTATACAATAGAATCCTAGTGTCAGTGCGCCTAAAGTCTTTTGAGTTTCGCTTGACAAACCCTAACGTCTTTGATGCTTTCTTTATCATATAGTCAAAATGTGGTACAAAAGTTAGTTTGTAGTCAATTAATATTCCTAAATCGCGAATTTCCGGTGTTTGTGTAATCGAGCAATTGTCTATGTGGTAGCAAGTTGACAAAACTCTCTTTTTCTTTGTGAATAATTTAATGTGGCGGCATTTGGAAGCGTTTAATTCCATTTTGTTGTCAAGATACCACTGGTGGATACGGTCAAGATCAGATTGAAGCAAAAAGGAAATAGATGAAGATTTAATTATTCATGATATCTTCATATCATCGGCGAACAAAGAACACCGGCAGTGGTGTATAGAAGATGTAATATCTTTGATGAACAATAAAAACAATATTGGTCCTAAATGCAAACCTTGAGGAACGCCAGAACTTGCAAAATATTTTAGTGACTCCATGTCCGTTTACCACTACGTTTGTTCTCTCCCGCCAAGGTAAGAAACGAACCAGTCGAGTAGCCCACCCCGAATGCCATATTGTTTTTGCAACTTGCAACACAGTAACTCATGATCAACCAAATCAAACGCACTCGCAAAATCGGTGTAAACAGCGTCGACTTCATTCTTATTGTCAATGGCCTCGAAAATGGGCGTCAAATATTCGACTAGGTTGGTAATCACTGACTTTTTCTTTTCGAACCCATGAATACCAATAGATAAAAAAAAAAAAAAAACTCTTGACTTGATGGGTTAAGTTATGATGATCATAGACTAAAATATTATAGGGGTTAAAAAATAATAAATATTATGAAAAACACATTTAATATTAGCTTCATCTTTTAAAGGTCAATGTGTACGCCTTTACAATAAAATCCCAGAAAACGTTCAAAATATTTCCATTAATAAATTTAAAAAAGTAGTCAAAGAACGTTTGTGTGCCAAAGCCTATTATAAGGTCAATGATTTCATAAACGACGGCACATCTTGGGAGTAGGATGGCTGCTTGCAAGGCTACTTCTACATTATTTTATGACTTACAATTATGTATGTATGTTGACATTGTATAATTTTAAGTTACAGCATTGTAAACTTTACTTTAAAAGATTAATTTTTTTCTCACTTTTTTTGGTAAATAAAGTGGGCCCCCTGCGAGTTTCTTACGCCGGTTCTTCTCGCCGGGTTAGTTCCCGAACCGGTGCACGGTGGAAAATTTGGGTCCGTATCGGATCAAAAATCTGTAACTTCAAGGTTTTTCATCGTATTGTATTGAGATTTGGCACATGTATACAGTGATATACAAAGATTTTAAAAATAATCAATTTTTGTATTTTTTTTCAATGTATACATATTTATTTTAGGTAAAAAAAAAAGAAAAGATAAGAAAAGTAATATTACGAGTAGTTATATGTTTATTTTTTATAAATAAGTGCTAATATGAGTAAAATTAAGAAAACTTAAATAATTACTTATCACACAAGCATAATAAAATACATAAAATTTTAAAATATAGTATAGTAAGTTTAATTTTAAGTATAGTACCTATCTATACCTCACATCAAACTAATTGATCTCAAATTAGACAAATCTTATAATATTATTGGTTTTTTAAAACTAGGTTTTAGTTACTGATAATGTTATATCTAATTGTTATTATCCTCGCTATTCCTAACTAAAATTACTTCCGGTGTAAATGTAGGATCACCTTCAGGTACCACCTTCAAAAGACATAGTGCCTCTTCATCAAGATCCTTCACATTTCTCACATAAGGTTTTCTTAAACTTGAAATGAATGGATCTGAAGTATATAGAAGCGTTTTAAATACGTCTTCATTTGTAGCTATACGGGAACATTTTCTGGCATGGTGCAGGCGCATATTTCTGTAGTTTTTATTGCGCGACTCTTGTGCATCTTCCGACAGTTGCCCAATAGGAAGAACAGAAAAATGTTTGATCACGTTTTCTCCGTGTATAAGTAATTTGTGCACGGAGGATGGCATGTAGTACCAATCATAGATACTAACATAAATTCGCGCAGTTTCTAAGGCATAAACTCCAAATTTTTCGGGATCGATCATCATTCCAGAAGATAGAGCTTGTAAAATAATATACAAGCGTTTAATCAATGTTTCATCAACACCTGTTATGTTCGCCGAGCAAGTGTAATTGTAAAAGAACCTTCGTGCTGTATTTCCATCACTTGAGTTTCCACTTAATTGACGAGGTTTGTCGATAATTGATCCTAGCTCTTCCCTGAAACGTTTTTGAACAAATTCCTTCTTTTCTTTCTTCAATTTCTTTTTTTCTTCTGTTGTAGCAGACCAAGTCTTAAAGTCAAGATTGTACCATTTCCATGCTGCGAATCCAGGCATGCAATGTGGATAATCCATATTGGTAAGCACTTTCATTTTCAGGTCTAGCAGTCACTTTTAATAGGTCATTCATAAGTCGAAGAGTAGCCCCACATATCGTGCACGTAGAACCCGATGGAGTTTCTGTTAGGACCTGAGCCACCTTACCATCAATCATTGTTAGAAAAAGTGACGAACAGATTGGCATCTGAAATAGTTTCCGATTCTTCTGACAGTTTCTGCTTGTATTGACTTTGGCCAGATGAACCATCACATCCCCATTTACAGTAAAGGATTAAATTTCTGTATTGTTCTTGGAAAACAGAATCAATTTTTAAAATTCTGGCAACTGTGTGGTCCAGTAAGTCTTGTATATTAATCACTTTAGCATAAGTATTTGTGATTTCGATTGTAGAAGATGGTGGATAGCAAGTTTGTTTTATTTCTTGTATTTTGTAATATGGGGGAAACATTGTACCCTTTCTTCCGTTGGTTAAATTTCTTTGGTACATATATTGTGCTTTAGTTAGATCCAAATCAATAAAAGCACTCAATGCTTCTGTATCAGATAAAATCTTCACTTGGTTTGACTCTTTCCACGTAGTCGAGAAAACTTTTTTCTTTTCGCTCACAGAGTTTCTTAGCTCTTCAACAAGACGAGCCTCTGCATACTCACCTAAGGCCCGCAGTCCTTGCAAAAATGCGTTACAAATGTGCTCAAATCCATATTCTTCTAGTAAAAGAGTGTTTTTCCTTTTCTTTGTTGATTCTGAGGAGTCTCCATAAGCAATGCACGGTCTTCCTTGCTAACCAGAAGTTGATGGCAGTGAATGCATGCTTCAGACTCCGGAAACTGTACTGAATATCCTGACTCCAGCCAGCTTGTATTATTCAGAATAAATTGGTCCTTTTTCCGTGATGCTTTAGCCCAGCGCTTATTGAAAGAAGGCAGAATATGTCTTTGAATGTCACCAATTACAAAACACAAGTTGTTTTCAGAAACATTTAATGTTTGCTGTAGAACTATGGACAACGATTCCAAGGTTCTGCCACGCTCGATATAGGGAATGATGAAATCACCCTTAGTACAGTTGAAAGTTGACATTTTAATGGAAATAACCAATTTAAATAAGTGTCACTTAATATGAAATACACGCTGAAGTGTGCAATTTGAAGATATTTGCTTCCCCTTATATACTGGTTTTAAAGATATTAAATACGTACTAATGTCAATGTTATGCATATTTACTCACGCAGGACGAGTGCAAAATAGATAATAAGCTATTGCTATCAAAATATTGTGGTTAATATTGTTTTTGTAAAGTATGTCAGCAGTAACCGCAAAAGATACCGAATTATCTACTCCGACCTCTATCACATTTTTTCCCATAACTTCCAGGACCGCAAACTTCCGCAGGAGATTTTTTTAATTTTTCATTTATGAATAGTAAGGCTATCAAATAACACATAAAGTTGCGCGTGGGGAGCCGTGGGTAAATATGAAAACCTTCGACGAAAAAAAAAGAAAGTGAAAAATAGGGTATGTCAATTTTTAAGTACTTACTCAAAAATAAAAAGCATATTAAAAAAAGTTAATAGCTCATTAATAAGAACATAAAATATCCTTTTTAAAAATGTATAAAACCGCATGCATGTGCTAAATACTTTTTTCACAATATTCATTTGAATTATGTGTATGCAAACATTTGAATGAGCCATCCGCTACTTCAACTTACTTCAACCTATGAAAAAAAAATATTTATGCAGTTTTAGTACAAAAAAATGTCTGATTAGGATTATTTGGTTATTAGAGTATCGGATGCAATAAATATTTCATTCAAATTGTGATATTTTTAAAAACCATTTATGATATGCTTTAGTTCTACCATTTTCCATAGTGCGGTGGTAGGCATCATGAAAATATTTGCAAAAATTTATTCTGAATAAAAAAATTTGAGTTTGAGTTTGAGTTGAGTTTAGAAAATTTATTAATTTCACAGTTAGGTATATAAATGGGTCCAGGGCTTCATCTTCACCTTGTAAAGGATGTTGGAAGGAGATGAATATAAACACTTTTTAATTAAGCTATTTTAGGTTATGATGTAACAATGTGCATATAGAGTGCATTAATTGTATAAAAATTTATAGTCCAAACTATAAATTACGTATAATAGGTACTATTATGAAATTATTGAAGCACAGAATTTCATGCAAAAATTGGATTTTCATAAAAAGTTACATTATAATAGCTTCACTTTAGTGAACAACCTAAATATTTAGACCAAAATAACATTCAATTTTTTTCCAGAGGGCGAAGCACAGATGATAAGTCTCCTGACATGTACTGTCATACACAGGTATAAGTTCAAGCAGGAGGTGAATGCTGTAAGGTTCAGCCCAGATGGAAGACATTTTGCAGCATGTTGTGACGATACAGGTAACTTTAGATATCTTTTATTCCCCTTTTAAAACATAGCCATATCACACTGGCGGTTTGCGGGCGAAGCGGTTGCGCGGCTGACTAGATCATACGCGCCGCACGCAAACCGTCAGTGTAATAAAGCCCTCAGAGATAATATACTTACTTCATATCACAACATACTTATTATTTATTAATTATATGTATATATTAATGTTTTTTATCACTCTCTCTCACCTCTGATTTGCAGTATTCATAATGACTGCACCCTGTAGTTTCACTGGTGAATTTCGGTCTTTCGTCATGAAAAGGGTCTTCAAGAAAGCGCGTGATGACGTCACATGCTTAGACTGGTCTAGCTGCGGCAAACTATTAGCTGTGGGCTCCAAGGACACTACTACCAAAATATACACCATTGATTACTTAGACAACCTGAATATGTATGCATTGAGCGGTCATACCGATAAGATTGTTGGTGTGTTCTTCGAGAAGAAAAGTTTGGACCTTATATCAGTGAGTCGGAATGGTCAAGTGTGTTTATGGGAAGCGAGTTTAGATATGGATGATCTAGTTACATCTGAAGTCCAAATATCTCACAAGAAGAGAAGAAAACTGCAGAAGGAGGCAGAGGAGTTGGAAGAAGATGAAATTGACGAGAAAAATGTTATAGAAAAAGATAAGGAATACGTAAGTTTTTAGCTTCTGCCAGCTTCGTCCATGTAAACTTGGATCCTGTATTTAATTCACTGACATAATTCTGAAAAATCCTTGTTTTCAAAATTTAAAAATATTACAAATCCACACAGATCTGTCTGGCTTTGTGTAAGCAAAAGATTTTACATACTTATTTTCAGAATAGATCCAGAAATTTCCTTCTACAACATCACAAAGTTTCTGCAGAATTTCAGCTGGCAGAAATTCTGCTGCATTCAATTTAATAGAAAATTCCTATTTCATTCACACGAGTCTAATTTTGTAAGACGTGATTTGTATAAAAAATATTTACGCGACCAACCGACACATACTCCTACAGTTTATCTCATTAAGGATGAGGCCAAACGAGCGTAAATTTGTGAGTACTCATGAGTCGCAGAATTTCGGTCGCGTAAATATTTTTTCATACAAATCATGTCTCGTAAAATTACGCTCGTGTGAATGAAATAGGAATCGTGTGAACGAAATTCTGCGACTCACAACTCAAAAATTACGCTCGTTTGGCTTCACCCTAAATCAGGGGTTCCCAAACTTATTTTGTCTACCGCCCATTTTGAGAACAAATTATGTTGTAGCGCCCCCATTGTTACAAATTAAAATGCATCCAGATGAAATAAATCACCCCCCCAAGCCTCTACACAACGCCCCCATTTATTTTTCTGGGTCCCACACCGCCGCGCCCCCCTTTAGACCTTCAGTGCCCACAAGGGGGCGTTATTTCTCACTTTGGGAAAACTGTCCTAAATGATTAGTAGATACTTATGTTTTTTTTTTTCTGAGATCTTATCTGCGATCAATCCACGGATTATAAGCATATGTGGTGAACTAATGTTGGCAGTAAAAATTTTGTTACATTAGCGTTCAGTCAAGAATTTTCGCTAACAAAAATTATGATGAATGAAGAAGTACTTGTTTTAATTAAACCCTTTTTTCAGGAAAGCGACGAAGAAATGGAAGAGGAAAAGAAAGTGGAAGAAGCGAAGAAGTTGGCGTACAAAAAGTTAGGGCGGTGGTACATCGGAGACGCAATTCGTAACGCCAGCCATAAGGTCAAGCTCACCGCAGCCGCTTACCATAAAAACACCAAATTATTGGTTACCGGTAAGTTGGACAGAGTCTGTAAATGAGGGTGTTTGAGATTCTATTTGCCACCAGGTGCCGCAATGTAGCCTTAGGGTCTATCGTGTCAAATAGGCTCCTAACAGACGAACGGCACGTGTCGGCGGCAGTCGACGGCAGCCGTTGACAGCTGTTTATGACGCTTGCAGGGGGCCTACCACGACCTTTCCAAAAACTATCATGTTTGTTTTTGGAAAGGTCGTCGTTCACTTTGTTGTAAGATTACAATAACATTACCGTACTCACTTTTTAAATATAATTTTACTAAAAAATATAAACAGACGAACATATAACCTCCTCCTTTTTGGAAGTCGGTTAAGAACAGTAAAAAATGCAAAACAATGTTAAATCCGCTGTGAAATATCAACTTTTTAAGATCGCTAGCTTGACGTAAAAGTAATAAATGTTTATATGTCAAACGGTGTCGCTTAGGAGAGTTGGTGGTAGGCCCCCAGTTGTGACGTACCCCCGCAAGGTAAGCGTCTACAGGTCGTTATCGTACGCAACGGACGTCACGCATCAAACGGACATTTTTTGCACAGTACGTCCGCTGAATTGGCAGTGTACGGATTACCGACTATCCTAGTAAATGAATGCTCAAAAGGGGGGTGTGGATGGAAAAGTCGAAAGCAGAAATTTTCGATTAGGAACATTGTTTGGACTAATTTGAAGATAAATATACTGGCTAGTCGGTAATCCGTACGCTGCCGATACAGTGGATCTACTGTAAAAAAAATAATATCCGTTTGATGCAAAACGTCCATTGCGTACGATACCGACCTGTGGACGCTTACCTTTACGCGTTACGTCACAACTGCAAGCGTGATAAACTGTCGACGTCTGCCGTCAACTGCCGCCGACTGCCGCCGACACGTGCCGCCGACTGCCGCCGACACTTGCCGTCGTCTGCCGTCGACTGCCGCCGACGCGTGCCGCCGACACGTGCCGTTCGTCTGTAAGCGCTCATAGATATATTGTCGTGACACATGACAGCTATATCGTTACGTAAACGTAACTTTTATTCATTTACCAAAATTTCCACTTCAACATGGGGTCTCTCATTTAAAACTCTCAAACTAATTTACTCAGCGACATTCTTAGGTACTTTATGCTACGGGGCTCCCGTGTGGGCCGACCGAGCAACTATTGGTGCGGCTCGTCTCAAATTATTGCAAAGCCCACGTCTTGCTCTCATATTCCTGTGTAAAGCTTACAGAACCACAAGTACCGAAGCTTTACCCGTACTGGCCGGAGTTTTACCCGTAGACCTTGAAATACAGCGTCGTGCGTCTATGTACTACCACAATAAAAACATTACTAGCCCGGACTTTTTAAACGCTCGCGATAAACCAAAAATAGCTAAATTGTTTGAACCCTTAGATGATTCAGTACGTTACCTAATGTCCGAATGGCAAACTCGTTGGGATAACTCCACAAAAGGTCGCCACCTTTATAACTTTTTTCCAGATATACGTCAACGGCTATCCAAACACTGGATGAATATTGATCATTGCGTATCTCAATTCCTGACCGGTCATGGTAATTTTAAAGCCAAACTCTATGGATTTAAATTAGTAGAGTCACCCATGTGCGAGTGCTCGACCGAAAGCAACATGTTCGAACAAACCGCCCATCATGTTCTCTGGGAGTGTAACCTCTGGCAAAACGAAAGATCTATAATGCTTAACAACATACTTTGTAAATCTGGAGTCCCATATTACGATGATCTCGTGGACAGCGCAAGGAACTTCCGTGCCTTTAAGCGTTTTTGTCATAATTATTACTGGAAATAGTGTAACACAACAAAATCCAACATTAACTTAGATCTAGCTTAGTAGTCATAATTAACATTAATTATTCCCGTGGTGATTTCCCTTTAGTTCTTTGACTTTCGGTCATTGCAACTTTGTGCTGTCTCCCGCTTTTTTATGGGGAGGGAAACTGTACACTTCCTACTCCTCCTATCTTCTTCTGATTAAATTCGTTGTGGGTCCCAAGACAGCTTTAGCATGTCCCTCGGGCTCCCTGAGATCATATCAAAGGGTTTTTGTGGTTGGATACCGCTGTCGATCCTGGCGAGACAGGAGATACAGTGGTGGGAACGTGTGGTGGGCCAAAGCCCGTTAAAAAAAAGCTATATCGTTACATATGACAGCAGTTTGACATGATAGATCGCGAGGCCACATTGCGGCACCTGGTGGCAAGTAGAATCTCAAACACCCTCATTGAATGTGTATTTTATTGTAAAATACATATATATAAGATTTAATTTTGAATAGGTCATTGTTCCTCAATGTAATTTCCTCAAACAGTCTTGTGGGTGTGTGTGTGCGCTTCATGTGACGCACAAGTGCGTACGTGCGTCTATGTACGAGTATGTACTGTCAGGGAATTTGATTTATAGGCAGGTTGCGAACCTACGTTATATTTGGTTCGCGCTTATGTCAAATCGAGCCGACAGATCACGAGTAATATTGAGTTGACATAGCCCAACCAAATTACAAAGGTTCGCAATCTGCCTATGAATTACACTGATGGTACTTACTGTTATATAGCATTATCTTTTTTTGCACGTACTGTTTGCGCTATAAGCTGTAACAGGCAAGTGGCAACTAAAGAAACAAGAAGACAAACTATTCTCTTTTGCATTTTTTTATACGAGAATTCTAATAGTTCATTAAGTTACACAATTAAGTTGTAATATAATTCTTTTTCAGGTTTCTCAAACGGTATATTCTTTCTTCATGAAATGCCTGATGTGAATCTAATACACACATTGAGTATATCGGAACACCGCATCAGCAGTATAGCTATATCGGACCAGGGTGATTGGATAGCGTTTGGATGTCCTAATATAGGACAACTGTTGGTCTGGGAGTGGCAGAGTAAGTACTAATTCAAAAGTTCTAAATAAAAGTAGTTCCTTTACTATTGCTATCAGTAGAAACGAGATAGCAATATAAATACTCGTGAGTGAATGATAGGACCACGATAGGACAATGTACGAATCCCCAAGTACTTTGAAATCTTATCGCATATTTTTAATTAGAAATTGTGCCTTCAAATGTTACATTACAACGTTCATAACATATCATTATAACAGAACAATATAATTTGTATATCCTCAATTTAAGTTATATTTCTTAAAACTTGTTTCCAAACGCGCCTGTCACTTAAAACATTGCCTTAATTTTTTTTATGAAATAAGGGGGCAAACGAGCAAACGGGTCACCTGATGAAAAGCAACTTCCGTCGCCCATGGGACACTCGCAGCATCAAGATTAGAGCTGCAGGTGCTTTGCCGGCCTTTTAAGAGGGAATAGGGTAATAGGGGTGGGTAGGGATGAGAAGGGAAGGGAATAGGGGAGGGTAGGGAAAGAAATAGGGTAGGGGATTGGGCCTCCGGTAAACTCACTCACTCGGCGAAACACAGCGCAAATGCTGTTTTACGCCGGTTTTCTGTGAGAACGTGGTATTTCTCCGGTCGAGCCGGCCCATTCGTGCCATCAAGCAGGGCTCTCCCACGTATTATTTTAACTTAATATTTTAAAATCACGAACCGTACCTAGCAACTAAAAACCGATAAAATATAAGTTCATATTATTATAACACGTGAACAAATCGGCCAAGTGCGAGTCGGACTCGCGCACGAAGGGTTCCGTACCGTTGTAGAGCAAAAATAGGCCAAAAATTATGGTTTTTGTAGCTAGGAGCGAGAGCCCCCCGTAAATATTTATATTATTTTATTATTAATTATTAAAGAACACATATAATAAAGGATTTTGTGAAAATTTCAAGCACCTACTTGTTGCCATTATTGATAACGAGCAAAAAAGGTCGAAAAAATCACGTTTATTGTATACTTAAATATACTTAATTTTTTTTGTATTTGTTATAGCGGCAACAGAAATACACAATCTGTGAAAATTTCAGAAGTCTAGCTTTAGCGGTTTTTGAGATACAGCCTGGAGACAGACAGACGGACAGACAACGAAGTCTTAGTAATAGGGTCCCGGTTTTACTGTTTGGGTTCGGAACCCTAAAAAAGCGACTGACAAAGGATACATGGGCGAAAAGCCTACAGACGACTCAAATAATTACTTATAATAAAAAATAATATTATTGTGTCATATTACCTTATTCAAATGAGAAATATAACATTCTTATTCTGTATGTTTAGGTGAACAATACGTAATGAAGCAGCAAGGTCATTCATTAGACATGACCTGTCTCGCTTATTCCCCGGACGGACTATACATAGTTACGGGAGGGTACGACGGGAAGGTCAAGGTCTGGAATACGACCTCTGGGTTCTGTTTCGTGACCTTCAGCGAACATAAGTCTTCAGTGACGAGTATAGTGTTCAGCCCGAACAAGAAGTTCTTCGTGTCCGCGTCGCTAGATGGCACTGTGCGGTGTTATGATTTGACAAGGTGAGAACAAGATGGCGGGTGACACAAAATGGCGGATTGTCTTATTTATACATTTGTATACGGGTTGTAAAAAATAATGTAATGCTACTTTAGGATATGTTATCACTTATATAAAGTGTTCACTGTAAAAGTCTACTACTTTATGCTGAAAGAGTTACTTCTGTATTTTCATGAAACATTATATTACATACACATGAGATATTGTAATGTAAGTACGTAATTCGTAAATAGCGGTTTGTTAAACAAATGACATAATTTTTGAGATTGAGTCAAGTAAGAAAATCTCGAGGAAGCGGCTAATGATACGGGAATTACTTTTACACAGCGTGTAAATCTCTCATGGAATCAAGTATTAACAACAATATTTTACTTCCAGGTACCGTAACTTCCGCACTCTGACGTCACCAAGTCTGGTCCAGTTTGGATGTGTAGCGTTAGACGCTAGCAGCGAGCTTTGCGCCGCGGGAGGCACCGACGTCTTCGATATATACGTGTGGTCCGCCAAGTTCGGAAGACTGCTTGAGGTAAGCCGCCATCTTGTTATCTGACATATAGGCGCTCAGGTATAGGAATGCATAATATGGCGCCATCTTAGAAACTGATATTATATTATATTATTATTATTACAAGCCTAAACTGTCCCACTGCTGGCAAAGGCCTCCCCCAAAGATATTAGATAAGATTTATTAAGTTAAGACGCCAAGACGCCATCTTGTAATACGACATATTCTTAACGCCGATAGAGGTATGCTATAATGTGGCGCCATCTTAGAAAATGACATCTTCTTGGCTTGGCTAGAGAAATACCGTAATGTTAATCTTAGAATCCGGTATATTCTTGACTCTGGGCTGTCAAATTAGATAGATAACTGGAGATACCATCCACCACCATCTAATCCAATATATAATTAACATATAAAAAGTAATATTATAATGTTGATAAAATTACACCATCAAAACTAAGTGAATAGTAGAAATTTATTTTTCTTCTACAGGTTCTATCCGGCCACACCGCTCCGGTATCTTCTCTGGCCTTTAGCCCAGTGGTGTCTAGCTCCCGGCTGGCGTCCGCGTCCTGGGACAGGACGGTCCGGCTGTGGGAGTGCGTGGAGGCGAGCTCCGACTGCGAGACAATACAGCTGACAGCCGATGCGCTGCAGGTGGTCTTCCGCCCGGACGGCGAGCAGGTGAGACGGGGATAGAGTGGGAACGAGATAGCAATGTTTGTTTGAAGGTAAAGAAGAATAAAGAGATAGCAGGTGAACGAGATAGGCATAGTGTGGGAGCGTGATAGTACGAAGCTTGCGTGTTTCACTTATGGTGAAAAACATAAGAGCTTTGGAATATCTTATATATAAAATTCTCGTGTCACAATGTTAGTCAGCGAACTCCTCCGAAACGGCTTCACAGATTTTTACCAAATTTTATATGTAGTATTCAGTAGGTCTGAGAATCGGCTACTGGGTACTTTATATATTGATAAGTGCCTTTGTTGAATAGCTAATAGTAAATTATTACAACCTGGGACTGACGGCGACCATTGTTTGTGCGACGGGATAGCGATTGACGTTGCCAAGGCGACATATTTATTTAGTCACTTCAATAAAATAATATGGGTGAAATACTTTATATTTAGCAAAGAAACGTTTGCCGGGACAGCTAGTATAATATAAATCATTTGAAGCTTGTTTTAGTCTATCACGCCTTTGGAAATTTGAAGTAAAATGAGTTTGAGTTTCGCCGCTACGCAACGAGAGAGATACATTTTATATGCATCTTCCCCCATTTGCTGTATAAAGGTCAATTAAGACCGCAACATGCACGACGCGTCGATTTTGACTCATTTCTTTTGTATGGATTTGACAGATTTTAATTGCGTGAGACGTCATGCAAATCTGTCAATTCAATATTTTAAATCGGTATACAGAAACTGTACATTTGCACCTCCACTCTGACGTTGGCAACTCCTAAAGGAGAATAAGAAGAAATGTGTCTGTGTTTGGTGTTGAATTGACCCTAATATTATTATCATGGTACGTTCCAGATAGCAGTATCCACGTTGGACGGCAACATAACGTTCTTCAGTCTAAACTGCGAGCAGATCGGCAGCATCGAAGGTCGGAACGACCTGGGCGCCGGCCGAGCCGACACCGACCTAATCACGCCAGAGAAGATGTTGAAGACCAAGTGAGTATGGTCTAATTATCTAATACTAAGGGCAAGCAAGGGTCTAATGAAAAAAAATCAAATACGTTTTTATTCTGACTCAAACTGAGAAGAACTTACTTTAACTGAGTTAAGAACCGGCGTAAAAACTCAAAAGAACGGGACCATCTTTTACCAAAAAGATGGAAAATTATTCGTTAAAAAATATATATAATAACAATAAAATTATTACGTCTCATTAACACTAAATAAGTATTTAGTAGAAGCCTTCATGGCGTCACCCTATTCCCAAGGTTCGTCACAGGTCATGAGGAGTGTCATACCAAATGTGATAATACAACTTTAAACACATTATCAATAGTACTCAAACCGCATTTTCAAAAGTACTCAATCTACCTTCATAGAGCGTTCACGTCCATCTGTTACTCTGCTGACGGCAGCTGCGTGCTCGGCGGCGGCAACTCCAAGCACGTGTGCCTGTACAGCGTCGCCGAGGCGGTGCTCATCCGGAAGTACGTCATCACGCACAACCGCTCGCTCGACGCCGTCAATGTGAGTAGATGACTGTGGATCAGTCGGTATGTCTGTTATCCGGCTGACGGCAGCTGCGTGCTCGATGGCGGCAACCCAGGCACGTGTGCCTGTACAGCGTCGCCGAGGCGGTGCTCATCTGGAAGTACGTCATCACGCGGAATCGCTCGCTCGACGCCGTCAATGTGAGTAGATGACTGTGGATCAGTCGGTATGTCTGTTACAGGTCAGTTAACAAGAGCTGGCACGATCAACACATTTAAACATTGCACTTGTGTAGTGTCTGGGAATAAGCGCGTGGCATGACGTCGTACTGCATACGCATCATAAAAAGTCTGCCCGTCTCTCTCGCGCGCGGTCTATCTTATGAGCATGAAGGGGACAGTTATTGTTTTTCTTATGCTACTGTTTATAAATACAGCGTGATGTTACAAGTCGGCAACGTGTGATCGGCGGGCGGCCAGTGTTAGGAACCGTACGATAATTATCGTACACATACGATAATTTTGTGCGTACGTACGATGTACGATAGCATATTATTATCGTACGCAGACTATACGATAATTTTTATCATGATGCAAACATATTATATTTTTAAACATACTGTATAGTGAAATTGCATAAGTGTGAGCACTGTGAACGTGCCAGCTTTAGTTAACTGATCTATACCCGGCTGACGGCAGCTGCGTGCTCGGCGGCGGCAACTCAAAGCACGAATTCAACGACCTTTGTGGATCAGTTGGTAAGTCGACGCCCAGTTAGCCCAGTCTACGTCATAAAGTAGGATTTTATTTTAATTTTTAGGACTATAGTCTTTGTCCTAAAGTTTATATTTGATTTGTTGTCGATCGTGGCTAGCGGCGGTAAAGATCGGAACGGCACCTTCAGTTTATCTCCGCTGTATATTTATATTTTTTATTTCTACTGTAGCCATGCTACGGGTGCTATAAGCTAGTGCGTCGACACCCAATCAGCAGCACACGGGTTCGAATCCCAACGAAAGAATAAAGTGTTTCTTATATAATAAATTATCGTGTTGCGATGTTCTTTTTCAACTATATAATACTAGCTATCCCGGCAAACGTTGCTTTGCCATAATACATATAAAGTATTTACTATTTCGCCCATATTATTTTATTGAAGTGACTAAATAAGTATGTCGCCATGGCAACGTCGATCGCTATCCCGTGGCACAAACAATGGTCGTCGTCAGTCTCATGGCGTATTTTCACTGGTCGATAGGGCCCGCATGCTGGGTGCGTGAGATTTCTGAAACGTATGCCTCGACCAATAAAAATGCGCCATTAGTTGTCATAGACTCCCCGTATGCTGTATACCGCACGAGTTAACGACTAATGAATAACAAAAAATTTAAACCGACTTCCAAGGTAAAAACAATAATAATATCCTTATAATATGAACTAAAAAGTATTAAATAATTTTTCCTATCTCATGGTGCCTTTTTCCGAATTCGGCTAAAACTCAACTATTTCTGTACTCAATCTTCATAATTTTGAAGTCGGTACCAGACATAGCTGAATCCAGATGCCAGAATTAATCAAGTAATACATAATATCGCTTGAGAAGTCTATGGCCGCCCATGGCCGCGATTGGTAAGTGTGACAGTGCACTAGCATGTTACTTGTATTATCGAAGCAACTTACTTCTCAGAAGTAATGTCAAATGTGTGCCTTACGCTCTGGAGATAAGGTTGAATATTTTGTTACGTTCAATTTTGGTGACATTGGTGACCCTGACGTGGTAATGATGATGATGATGATGAATATAATTTGTATAGTGGCATATGCTTTCAGTTCTTAAAACAGCGCCTAAACCTCCAAACTTGTATCTATAAGGAATCCGGAGTTCTCTTAGTATCTTCGGAACCATAGTATATCTTGGTGCAAAATCTTGTGTTTTGGTAGCATATGCTTAGGATGCTTCTCATAAAACCAAAATCACCATATGTTTCCATATAAATTTCGAGGAGTTCCCTCGATTACTCATGGTTCCCATCATCAGGTCACCACTTTTGTGAACGTAGTACAAATTGGAGTGAAACCTAATACAACAAAACAAAAATTTCGAAAACAAACGGCGGAGTAATCGTTGAATATACAAAAAAAATATCCACAGCCGAACATATAACCTCCTCGTTTTTTGGAAGTCGGTTAAAAAGGTTGTAATAATTTACTATTATGTCCTATCACCGTTATTCAAGGCCTTTAAACAAAATTGGAGATGGTAGTCTTTCCGTTTCCTGCCGTAATATTGATCGTTGTAGTTCCTTTCCGGTCTTTTTGGCGGCAAGGTGGCGCTGCAATGGCGGTAAGATGGCGGTTTCCGGTGTTCACCAGGGGAGGCGCGCGCGCGTTCTTCCTCATTGGCGTCTTGAGTTTTGTGCCGTAAAGACGTATAACGCTGTTAGCGTTCGTTAAAGTTATTAAAATTATAAGAAATTTAGTTTCTTTGCAAATAACTATATTCATTTTCTTATACAGTTAAGTTATTTTAGATCGTTCGTGGTTTCGAAAATTTGTAATTTAAGTTTTAACATTACATTGTCGAAATATAATGGTGATAAAAGTGCTTGCGAGTGTGTTTCTTCTACATCGTCATCGTCAGATGAAGAACCAGTCGCACAACGGAAGCGAAAACGGGATGACGAGGTATTGCATTACCTTGTCGAGCAGGTCAGTCAGATCCAAAATTTCTTAAGCGCTTAAGCTTGTGTCTATCCACTTTTGGATACGATTGCGCAGGATGCAAAATTGTGCTAGTAATGTTTTAAATAACACCTACGAAAATATTGAAAATGACGCTGTTTCTAATACGTCAAACAATTTTTAATTTTGATTTGACGACCAACCTCAAAGTACCGTCTATTCAGAATGCCTCTGCGGAGCATTTACAGACACTCGATTATTAACTCTTCACAATTGGTCAAATATCCGTTATTCAACTTATAACGCCCGGCCTGGTTTTGTCGAATAATTGGAGGTTAACGAAGAGTTGAAACAGAATTTGAGAAAGCAAATAATTTTAATTTGAATACGAGTGATAAGTCTTTGGGTGCTATTATGAGTTCAGTAATAATAGAAAATGATGCGTTAAAAAGGGTGTTTCTGATTTATTACAATGGAGTATGGACTAAAGAAAGTGACAATATTAGTAAAATATCGTTATTATCCAATTGAAAGATTGTTTTTTTGGTAATTTCCCAAAAAATTGACTGTTTACAATTAGTTTGCGTTAGGCGTGCTGATATTATTGAACGGGAATTTTTCATAAATCTAGTAAAGGAATAGTTTTTGAAATTTAAAAATTCCTCCGTCATGCAAATATCTATTTAATAAAAGCAGCCGGGCTAAAATGGTCATATTTTGCAATTCCTCTCAAATCAATTCAGAAAACTAATTGCCAAAACTGTGAAACTGACGAATATCAAATTAGTACGAATTGTTAGACATGAATTGCGAGCAGAGCGACGAATTTGCGATTTTTTTTAAAAATGAACCATAATATTGATTCATAATATGACTCTCCAAAGCGACCATTTTAGCCCCGCTGTTGTCCGATTTTATTAATAATAATGGAGGTGTCCATAAAATTTTCATTTATCAAAAGCCAGCCTTCTCTGCGCAAGAGAGGCGTCCTACTTCGGGTGCTCTGGCTGCGCAACCAGGCCCCACTCATTACAAACAAACCGGTCGCTTCCAAGCACCGTTTGGCTTTAAATAATAAAAGTTATGCATATTCTTAAGCGCAGGCGGTGCGACCTTTCCACCGCTATGCTTCTAATTTAATTTGGCTCCTTAGCTCCTATGTCAATAATGAGCGGTTTTTCGGCCCTCATAATTATAAGCCACCAACGTCTCTTCTTCCAAGACAACAGGTCCTGGGTACGAATAAGTCTTTAATCAATCCAATGCCCCGAGAGGCAGAGGAAAAGGTGACAGTAAATTTTGACTCTCAACAGGAGTTTCGAGAGGCGAGGCTAGCCATGTTTGGAAAATGTGGGGTGCTCCTTCTCCCCTTTTTAAAAATAATAACTGTCTGACTGTAGTCACTGATTTAACCTCGACTCTTAATGTCACGTTATCAGATAACTTCATCCTCAGAAATGGATAGGTTATTTAAACGTCGCTAAAGGACAGAATTTTAGAATTTGCCTCCGAAAATTCTAGTTTTTTTTTTATCAACAATGTTAAGCGACGGAACTATGCGCCCTATTTTCAATTTCAAAAAGATTGAACTAGTTTATAAAGATAAGCAAATTTCGATTGATCGAACACCAGAATTTCTGTAGCCCAACGATTGGCTAGTAAAGAGACCTAACGCAGACTTATTATTATCACACCGGTGTCTCTACACCATCGTTGCTTTCTAAGGTTAATGTACAGATGCCAATTCTTACAAATGACCTGTTTGCCATTTGGGCTGGCCACTGCCCCCAAAGTTTTCACGTCTCTGACAAATTGTACAGCAGAATTACTACGAGAACAGGATATATAATATAGTTGTTTTCTTAGACGATTTCTTAATTGCATGACAGGATAAAACGAAAATATTAGACCAGATTTATATCACACTTGATACAATGCTCAAGCTAGGTAGGGTTGTAATTATTAATAAGATTAAATCCTATACTTCAGCCACAAAGGCTTTAGAATATTTAGGTCTTTTTTGGGACACATGGAACAATCAAAAATCCATTCCAGATTCAAAAGTTCAGAAGTTAAGATCAGAAAAGCAACTTAGAGAAATGCAGAGCATTGTCGTTCGTCTAAATTTCGCTCGACTAGCAGTTCCACAAGGTCGCTTAAATTATCGAAGTCTTTACCCATGCAACAGTTTACTTCGATGTAGCCCCCATGAAAAGCAGTCTCTACCTTTTCACGCTATTGAATTAATAATAATAATAATTTTTATTTGCAAAAATATTGTTATATAAGATGGTACAATTTTACAGTGTCTCACATTAGAAATTGTTAGAATGGTGGTTAGCTAATTGTAAAAAGTCTTCTCGATTTCACATCCCCAAATTAGCTAGTTTTCTAACTACGGACGCTTCCAATTCTGGTTGGGGAGCGGATTGATTTAAATGGTGTATTTTAAACGTGAGATTGGCCTAATGATTTTCCAATTAACAAAAGAAATGTTAACAATTTTTTAAAATGTTTAAAATGTTTACGTAAATACGGTCCTACAATAAGTAAGTCCTATCTGCTTATGCAGTGCGATAACAAATCTGTAGTGGCATACCTAAGACATGAAGGGGGGAGGGGGAACAAATCAAATTCTCTAATGAATCTGACTTAGAATATTTTATTTATTTTTTATATTTTAGATCTATTCGATTTATTATACCGCGTCACATTCCAGGCCGGTACAACAATACAGCAGATCGATTGTCGAGAAAATCTTTTCTCCGAATGGCATCTAGCCTCTGCGGTGACCGACATCATCTTTCAGAGATGGGGCATGCCCGAGATCGGCTTTGCATCGGCCCGAGCTCACGTGGTGCCAAAGTATGTCAGCTTAGACCCTCTGGTCTAAGCTGAATCAACGGATCAAAGGACGTAGACACAACGCGTTTTCGTAGGAATGGAGCTTCAGTCTGGCTTGGGCATCTCCGAATTTGATGCCCAGAGTATTGATGCATTTCAAGTGTGCGAAAGGCGTGTATCTGTTAGTAGCTCCAAAGTGGTCTCAGATTTTCTAGATAGCGGATCTAGTCCCGAGTCACCGTCGTTCACGGTTCGAGACTCGAGTAGAACTTTCTGTATCTATCAATGGGCCTTCCTCCTCCACAAGTACAAAACCTGACGATGGAGATTTGAATTAGATGGTTAAATTGGCGCAAAGTTTTGAGGGTCCAGCCTACGAACCCCTCGGGGTCCCAATTAGTGCAGTTTTTAGCTGATTTAAATTTAAAACATAATCTAGCTTACAAAACAATCTTAGTTTATAATTCAGTTGTTTCTACACTTTGCAATACAAATAATAGTGCTAGTCTTGCCTCTCATGTTTTTAAAAGAAAAATTTGAACACTATTTCAACAAATAATGTTCAAAAATGTAATAAGCAGAGTACAGTTTGGGCCACTAGTATTTTAATACCTACTCTACCGAGTAGCGTAAATTGTGATAAATTTGAAGTTTTCAGGCGATGCGCCATTTTACTATTATTAAACTCGGGTCATAGAGTGCACGATTTGAATTTATTAAGCGTGTCACAGGACTCCCTTATAGATGATAGTGAAAGTAATACTGTGACTTTCTGACCAATGTAGGGTTCTAAAACCGATTCAGAATCCACATTCAATCAGGTTGGAAACTCTTTTCGAACAGTGAAAATCCAAATCTTGATCCCGTACCAAAATCAGAGGTTCTAGGTTGCGATAGACTGAAAGAAGCCGGCATCGAACATTTATTTTTATCAGATCGGGGAGTAGCAAAAGCAGCTTCTAGGACAGTAATTTCTGGATGGGTTAAGTTGATTTTAAAAGAAGCGCTGTTGAGGCAACTTCGGGAAGCGTACGGTCTCCATTGCCTCTAGGAGTTGGCTTGGTAAAGAGTCCTCAGATAACATTGTAGATAGAGCAAATAGGTCAGTACCTAAATACATAGGAAGAAGCTTGTAAGCTGATTTCTTTTACCAGTAATTCTTTACTAATCTTTTTGAACCCGCTATTAGTTTTGTAAATAAATTAATACATAATTTATCGAACCTGGGGGTTTTGAACAAATTGTAATTGTTAAAATGTTTACAGATATGTAATAAATAGTAATTGATTTTTTTTTGGAATGGAAATACACAACTTAAAATACTAAATCATCAAAAAATATACAACGAACTCGTGTCTCATCTTTTTGATTCTTCACATTGGCGTCTTGTTCACCAGGCGACAACAAACAATATCTCAATTTTGTTTAAAGGCCTTGAATAACGGTGATAGGACATAATAGCAGAGTTTTACCTACCAATAAAACTCTTATTATGTCCGGAACCTTATTCAAGGCCTTACAGTAAGGTCTGCCTGGTGCTTAAAAAAAATTGAGACTGCAATGAGGAAGAACGCGCGCGCGCCTCCCCTGGTGAACACCGGAAACCGCCATCTTACCGCCATTGCAGCGCCACCTTGCCGCCAAAAAGACCGGAAAGGAACTACAACGATCAATATTACGGCAGGAAACGGAAAGACTACCATCTCCAATTTTGTTTAAAGGCCTTGAATAAGGTTCCGGACATAATAAGAGTTTTATTGGTAGGTAAAACTCTGCTATTATTTATTCAACAAATGCACTTATCAATATATAAAGTACCCAGTAGTCGATTCTCAGACGTACTGAATATGTATGTATGTATCTGTCGGTGTTAAAATTTTGCAATCAGACCAGTATTATCAGGGATCACCTACAACAAACAAAATAACAAACATTACCTCTTTATAATTATATACTTTATAATATTATTATATTCCAGGACTACATAAACCGGCGGTTCCTGACGGAGTTCGGCAACATGGCGCTGGTGGAAGAGCGGGGGGAGCTGGAGGGGGGGAACGTCAACATCCGCCTGCCCGGCGTTAAGGCGGGAGATATGGCTGATAGGAATGTTAAGCCGGAGGTAAACTTTTTAACACCCTTTTATTGACTTGGGCTGTATGCAGTGGCGGCCTGATTCATTGCGAGGCCACGGGCGGAAGGTCTTTGCGAGGCCCTTTGTCTTAGGAAAAAATACCTTGCGAGGCCCCTGCAAGAGAGAGGCCCCGGGCGATTGCCCTTTTGGCCTCCGCCGAGGGCCGCCACTGACTGTATGTATGTGACGGAATCTTTAAGCACGATTTTCACCTATCTCCAGTAGTCTAATTAATTCGAATCTTTGCATACGTATTAAGAGCCAATGGCAATGCAATCATTTGTTAAAATTTTTGAAAAAAAATAAAAAAAAGCGTGTTTTTTTGCTGCATTATACACGGCTAACGTAACGTGTGACACTAATCTATAGATATTAATAATTATATGAAGCACAAGTTTTCAGCATGCTGCTCAGCAGCAGTCGTTTTGTTTGGGCCCCGCGAGGTCTATTATAATTATTATATATTTTTTTGTTTACAATCAAATTCGACCATGCCTTTAATTTATTTTCCAACTAAACTAAATGCCCTAGCGTCAAGATCATTGAACCACAAAATTATACCTTACCTTACTTTAAAAAAAATAATATAGTGAAAAATAATTGACTTCCATTTTCAGGTCCGCGTCCACTGCGTTCGGTTTTCGCCGACGGGTGAGAGTTTCGCCGTGGCGGCGACAGAGGGCCTGCTTATTTACAGCCAGAACGGAGTTGACGGTAGCTTCAGGTGAATACGACCTTACGTAAAACTGACGTTAAATGACGTTGTTTTTCAGCAACTATAATATAGATCTTGAAAAATAAAAAAGAATAGACAACGTCGTTTATTTAAAGCATTCTTAAAATATTACTTAACATTTATTTAATGTAGAATTTTACAAAAAAAAATAATTGCAAAATCTTCATTAAATTAAAGCTTAGTAATTAATGGTATCTTCACAGCACGCGACCGCGACTGACAAACATTAAATTAAAATGCCAGTTTATGAACTTATGCTTTAGGTTTCATTTTATACCGACATTGGTCTAGCGACCGAAGCGGCCACTGCTTAGTAATGGCGTAGACCAAAATGAAATCTATAGCCTAGTTCACAAAGTGGCATTTTATTTGAATTTTTGTCGGTCGTGGTCACGTGATGTAAAGATCGGAAAGCTACCTTCAGATTGTAACATTTGTATAGAAATCTTACAACTTGTTCTCAACAGGCCGTACCGTCTAGAAAGCGGTAGTACACCCGCGGCAGTGAAGTCCCGACTTCGTGCCGGTCAGTGGGGCGGAGCCCTATCTGGAGCCCTACAGCTCAACGACCATGAGCTAGTACGGGCGTGCGTGGAGGCAGTACCGCCGGGTGACAGTGAGTACTGAGTACATAATACACTTACCAGAGTAAGCAGAACTAACGAGTAGGCCGACTCAGAAGAAATCTCGTTTATACGTTTGACGTAGTATGTCAGATCGGCCGCCGCGCGCCGTACTAATGCGTCAGCATTGTTAAATAATAAGTCAAAAGTCGCGCCCAACTCGCGTATATGAATTCGCCGGTTTTTTTGAAGTCGAGATATCTTTTAGTTCTGTCTACTCTGAACTTACTGAGTACAAAACCATTGAGGATGCCATTTTTATGGAATTAACACCAACTAGTTAGATATTAATAGGAGGCACTCCCTCCCTGAATAGGTGTGTTTGTTTTGATTAGAGATAAACTACGATAACATGGCGCGCCCCTCCAAAATTCGAAACGTTTGAAGTGCGTTGTCTTGCGCGGTCGGCTAGTTATGATTAGTTGACCAACAAGTCTTGGTAATAAGTGACATTAAGTGAAATATTACGAGTACTGGTTCATTGGTTGAATACTTACTACATACAAACTCTTTCATAAGGATGTGACTACACACATTGAAAAATTTGGAGAGGCGCGCCATGTTATCGTAGTTTATCTCTACACCGTACAGAACGATAAATGACACTAGGATGACATTGTCATGTCATGATATTGACCAACCCTTGTTTTCATTATGGCCGCAGCCCGCGCAGAGCAAGGATCTTGTGATACTTGGGATGGATGACATTGTCATTCCCGTGACTATGCCATATTGAAAACTTGGATTCCTCTTAGTTTTTTTTTATTGCCAATAAAATACATGATTGATATTGACACGCACTACGGCACTTTGAATATATTGTGTATTGTGACACACATGAAACACTTTTACATATATTGTGATACTTTGTGTAAGCGGGCCCCTAGACGATCAATTTTATTGTGAAATATCACGTATTGTGCAATATTATCAATAATATCAAGTATCAACCTTAACCTTCAATATCAGCCTTAGACGGTCAACATCTAGGGTTGATATTGAACGCGCCTTTCACTTCGCCTTTGTTCAATGATATTGGCATAAAATTGATCATCTAGGGACCCGCTTAGCCTGCTATCCGAAAGCGTGTATGTATCCATGGGCGTACCCAGGATTTCAGCTTGGGGGGCAGCATGGTCTGGCACCCCCCCCCCCCCGCTGAAATCCTGGATTAACTTTTATCAATCTGCCGACTTAAGGCAAGGCTGGAAATTTGCAGGTCGATGTAAATCTGTCAGTGCAAATCAGCAGTGGCGGTTACGACGTTCGCCGCGTCCTTGGTATGGCGAAGTAGGAGAAAATTAATTATTTTATTAATGACCGAAGCTCAAGAAAGCTATCCTTTTTGTAAAAAAAATCATATCATTGTCATTGAAAATTACTAGATGTTCGAATTTGAAGTGTATAGATTTTTTTACAGAATTACCATGCCATTTTTCAATATTAAGTTTGGTTATTTTTTTACTTAGTTCCTTTTTGAGTCTATATTAATTTTGGTGTAAGAGAATTCCACATAATTTCTTCAGACTGGAAGCTTAAAAATCAGTCTTTTCGAACTGGCCTGGCCTTAAAAGATATTTTGTTTCCAACACTTCATTTTACGCAGAGTAGATAACATGTTTTGAATTCCCACTTTCCAGGAAAATTGATGTTTATTTTACCTTCAGGCTTCCCCTCGGTACGCCCATGTATGTATCTGATTTCTAAGCAGATCTTTTGTCCAAACTATATAATACGCAATATTGTACAGCATTAAAAATACAATCTACATATTTCCAGTCGAACTAACCGTCAGCAATCTAGAAGAGGATTACGCGCATCGTCTGCTCAACTCCATCGCCCGTCTTCTAGAAGACAGCAGACACTTGGAGCATTTACTTCTATGGGTGAAGTGCCTGGTAACTGGTAGAAAGAAGATACCAGCTAGCATTCTACTAGCGCTAGAGAAAGTGTTGACTGTGAAATACTCGCAGATTGGAAAAATGTGAGTATAATGTATATGTTTAATGTTTATGTATCAGAGAAGTTGATTCATAGGTAGATGGCCGACCTATGTCAATTGGTCGGATTATGTCAATTCAATGTTAGCTATGATCGGTAGGATGGGTTTGACTTAACACGACCAAACTACGTAGGCCATAGGCAGAAGTTGATTTATAGCACTGATCTCCATTATACAAATACGCGTACTTGTATAATGGAGGTCATGATTTATAGGCAGATTGGGGACTTACGTAATTTGGTCGCGTTATGTCAAAACCAGACAGTTTATCATTATTAACAGAGTATTGACATGATCCGACCAAATGACGTAGGTCCTTCAACTGCCTGCCGGCCGAGTCCCGGACGCCATGTCGCAGTTACCGGTCGCACTCGGTCCAGCGTGTCGAGAGAACATCGCAGTGTTTTAGTGGGTAGGGCCGCGGCAGGTCCTTCAACTGCCTATGAATCAATTTCTTCGATGGTACTTTTTTAGTCTGTTCGAATCTTGATCTTAATTAACCGACTTTAAAAAGGTTTTTTCAATTCGACCGCATAATCATGCTTTTTATGTTTCTCCGCGGATAACTTCGTCGCTTATGAACCGATTTTGATGATTTTTCCCCATACGACATTTTATTAAAATCGGTGTAGCGTTCTGTTTAGTTCAGCTGAAGAGGAAATAGACAGACACACTTTTGCATTTCGTCGGATGGGCATGTAAAAAGTCGGTCCTGTGCATCTCTCGCCAGTCGTGTCGGTCGTCCGTCCCACTGGGTTATGGGAGTTAAAGGAATAGAGAGTGCTCTTGTGCACTGCGCACACACTTGGGCACTATAAAATTGCTCCTGCGTAACTGGCCTGGTTTCAATTAAACCGGCCACCGTCATCGAAACCGGTGTGGGAGTTATTATTATTTTACTATAACATAGTAGATGTTGCCCGCGACTTCGTCTATACCAAAAGAAAAAATCTTGGTAACCATTATCATTTCTCGTGGTCTATTTATTTTTGCTGTATTTCATCAAAATCAATATATGCGAAGATATAACATTGTAAATTAGTAAATGCAAATGTAAATTATTTTAACAATTATACAACATTCAATAGAAAAGAATTCAATTTCATTAAGTATTTGTAAATTTAATATGTATCAACCAAATAAATATTGGGTTAGCATGATCGTGATCGAGAATTGTAGATTGTAATGAAATTTACAAATCGTGGTATGAATCAACATGTTTTGTTAACGTGATTTTTCATTTATGTCTTCAAGAAATATATGTCTATAGTACTAATAATTATTAATGCTTCAAGCCCCAAGCGTTCGCATGCGACCGCGATAAGAATACAAATCTATTGTGTCTCGTTTTTTTCACGATCGAGGGATTAATAGGCTAGTTGCCTATTTTCTTTTTATTGGTAACTAAAGGAACTCTCAAAATCAAAACATCGGTGAAAGAATGACTCTGATATCATAAAAACTCTCCAAGATATAACAATTCGAAAATCACATAAAATAAACCTTCAAAAACGCTCCATACAAAATGATGGTGGGCTATGACGTCACTACTCTCTCTTTCAGCTACGTCTTATTATTGGTTGGTTTAGAGTTTAGACTTTAGAGACATTATAAGGCATTATTCCATACATCAAAAAGGCTTATTATTATTAACCCATCAAGCCCCATAAGGACACCGGTGACCGCGATAACAAGAATAACAATAGATTTCCAAGAATCCGCGATCGAAGGATTAAAATAGTTTTACCTTTTGCTGTACCTAAATTCGATTGGGTTACCGATTTACATAAGACAAACAATACATCTTCCCTATCTGATAAGGTCAAGAGTTAGATAAAGATAAACCGCAGATAAACCAGGTAGATTTGATTAATCTGCCGTAAAGTCAGATTGTAGGTACTACCGAAGGCATGTTTTTCTCAAATATGTTCAATGTTCACAATAGATGACGCAACTCCGTTGAAAAATTCGTTTATCGCGCGGGAACCGTACATTTTTTCCGGGGTGAAAATACCAAATACCATACCAAATTTCAGCAAAATCGATACAGCAGTTCGGGCGTGAAGAGGTAACAGACAGACAGATAGATAGATAGGCAGACAGATAGGCAGACAGACATATAGACACACTTTCGCATTTATAATATTATATGGAAGTATGGGTACAGGTCGAATTGATGGGCTCGAATTTATGACCTATTTTGAAGTCAGTTCAAAAGTGTATCTTTTTAGTTATTATAGTTGGGGCTGGTTGGGGAGGGGAAAAGGGGATTTCTGGAGTAGCTCGAGCGTGTCAGATTAAGCTTGTATAATAGGCTTCCGACAAGTGTCTAGTTATCATGGTATAGAAATCAGATTTCTCACGTGGTGGGTTAATTTTTTTTAAAAATATGTATTGAAATGTCATCGGATCTGTCAGATTAAGATAGGGGATGCTTAGTATACCCCAAAGAAGCCTCCATATAAAGCACTGACGATTCAAGGGTTAGGTAAACCTGTATGGACATTTTGAAATATAAAAAACAAAGTTTCACATTTCACATTCCTAACTAAGCTTCGCAGATATTTTATTTTGCACTAAACTAAATGTTTTAGTCCTTGTTGTCTAAAATATATTTATAATTTACCTAAATAAGCGATTTAAAATGGCTGCAGTTTCTGAACCCACCGCTAAAATAAAAAAATAAACCGGCCAAGTGCGTGTCGGGCCACGCGCAATATAGGGTTCCGTAGTAACGCTAGTTTTTGACAATTTTTTTATGGTCAATGTATGTACATTTATAGCGTGTTTAACTACTAAAAACATCATCTCAGTTACTTTTAAAGGAATTTGAACGAAAAGTTCTTTTATACTTTGCCGAATACATTTTTTTTAGTTGATCGACTATTACTCAATAACTTATGAAGTCTTCTTAGCCGTGATAGTTTTCCTTTTAAATTCAGCATATTTCCTACTCCCGTGAATTTTTTCACATTTCCAGAACCAACCGTTTAGCTGGTAGAAGGGGGGGGGGGACACTGGACTCTAACGATTTCTTCCACTTTAAAGCTTAATATTTCACAAACGGATCCCTAAAATCGGAAAATGATCTATGAATATTCCCAATATTTTTAAAAAACCTATTCAACGACACCCCACACGATGGGGTGGGCGCGAAAAGAAATTTTCATCCCCGCCTGATGTGTAGGGGAGGTACCATAAAAATATTTTTTTACGATTTCATGTACCATTTTGTTGCCATCATTAACCGATTCGTGGCCACTGCCGCGCTTGGCGCGTCATTTAAAAAGATTCAGTGAGGCCGATGCGCGAAGATTTAAAAAACACGTTAAAACTAATTTATTTTACTGTAATTACAATTCCTTGTCTAAATGTGCATAAAACACAACCAGTGGCCAATGCCGCACGTGGGGCGTCATCGTTTAGCAAGGCCGATGACGCTTATGTCGCGTCATCGAACAAACTGCTTGGCCTGTGGTAAGAATTCGTGAAAATGAAGGTGGCAATGAATCGGTTAATATGTGTATTCATGCCAAATTACAGCTTTGTAGGTCCTATAGTCTCTGAGTAAAACCGCGGACAGACAGACAGACAGACGGACAGACGGACGGACAGACCGAAACTATAAGGGTTCCTTGTTGACTACGGAACCCTAAAAAAACGCTCTTATTATTTTTTTATCAGTTTTACCTCATGTAAAAAACCTACTAGGTCTCCATGACGCTCGACTCCCGAGTGACTAAACAAATAGCACCCTCCCCTCCTCTACTATTACTTATTACCTACTAGACGTTCCGCGCGGCTTCGCCCGCGTAAGTTAGGATGGAAACCGTACATTTTCCCGCAAAAAATAGCCTATGGTTATACTTGGTCTACTCTACATCTGTGCCAGATAACTTAAAAATTCATCCAGTAGTTTGTGAGATAAGCGGCTTCACATAATTAATTTTTCCGGTTTTTTCTCTACATTTTCCTGTTTCTTCGCTTCTATTGCTAATTATATAGTGGTATTTTATACCCTTGCTCGATAAATGGGCTATCTAACACTGAAATAATTTATCAAATGGACCAGTAGTTTCTGAGATTAGCGCGTCAAACAAACCCACAAACAAACTCTTCCGCTTTATAATATTAGTATAGATTTTTATTTTTTTATTTTAATAGATATATACTTTACTTTCAGTTGCGACTTCAACAAGTACACCATAAAGTGTATCCGCGCAGTCGGTGAGTTGACGCCGAAGCAGGAGGACGTCGATATGGACAGCGACAACTCCAGCGGCAGAGGAACTTTCTCTGATACCGATTAAATGGTAGATGAGATAATATTTTTTCATTAGCTCCTTAGTCCTTACTTCAGGCACAGAATATATATTAGTTGTACCAACAGGATTCCCACTAACGAAACCCGTTTAAAGAATTAACGACTCAAGCCACGATACTATAAAGTTCAAATTCCGACCGCGCAGTGCTAGGTGCCTACAATTATATTTGCCTACATCTCCGCTCTCTTTCTATCGCATAACTCGTACTTTTTCTGAAGAAATAAGGGTTGTCTCTTTTTAAAAATAATATTATAATCTTTATAAATATTTAATTAACTACA
This sequence comes from Lysandra bellargus, assembly GCA_905333045.1. Taxonomy (NCBI): domain Eukaryota; kingdom Metazoa; phylum Arthropoda; class Insecta; order Lepidoptera; family Lycaenidae; genus Lysandra; species Lysandra bellargus. Next base: position 7,291,864 of record HG995338.1, read on the forward strand.
TTTTTATTTAACTCGAAATAATCTAAGATATTATGTCTTAGTACTATGTAGATTTAATTATCATAAATTCGCGTGTAACTAGTTACGCGTACTTAGATTCGATAGACCACCGTATCTTAAAGGCCGGGCTACCCTCGAAATTCTCATACATACGTAATACCAAAATAATTTTCTCATACGAAAATATTTAACATGTTTGAGTTATTTTTCAGCGTAAAATAGTAATTACCTAGGTCCCTGTACAAAAATTAATTTCAAAATATTAAAAAAAAAAAAATATTTTTGTGTTTAAATTTTTTTTACTAAATTTACTACTAAATATTTAAACACTAAAAAATAGAGTAAAACACTAAAAATGTATATAAATAAATAGTAAATTTACTACAAAATATTTCAACTCTAAAAAATATTTTTTATTATTTAAATATTTTGTAGTAAATTTTCTATTTATTTATATATTTTTTAGTGTTTTACTCTATTTTTTAGTGTTTAAATATTTAGTAGTAAATTTAGTAAAAAAAATTTATACACAAAAAATTTTTTTTTTTGTTTAAATATTTTGAAGTTAATTTTTGTGCAGGAACCTAGGTAATTACTATTTTAAGCTGAAAAATAACTCAAACATGTTAAATATTTTCGTATGACAAAATGATTTTGGTATTACGTATGTATGAGAATTTCGAGGGTAGCCCGGCCCCTTAATTATTGAAACCAGTCTTATATTACCTACTTAAAGTGTTTGTATAACTTAGTTATTTTTGTAAACAAATGAGGTTTCGAATAGTACGCATCACGTAATATAATAGCAAAGACGCGAACAAATAGTCCAGGAGCCAACAACTAAAAACACACACTTATTCAGTTCTCTCGAGCAAATTTTAGTAAACCTAACTTTTACAACCCAACATCGAAAAAATGAGGAGGTTATATTGTCCCTATTGTCCATTGTGAGATTAATATCAATTCTGTCTTAGCGATCGAATAAGTTACGCAATACGCAGGTATGCAACGAACAACTCGTGCGCGTGCGTCACCGCTCGCTTGTGAGTCCCTACTGATTTGCCACCCGCGGATGGTACTTACAGTTCGATGCCTATTCGCGCGAGTGGGACAGGCCTGCTACAGGCTACAGACACCCTAGGGACCGTCCATTAAGTGCGTCACACTACTTTCATGATTTTTAGACCCCTCTCCCCCTTGTCACAGGGAGACCCTAGTGTGACGTCAATATTTTTAATTTCGCTATTAATTTATTGAATTTAAAATGTGACGTCACAAAACATAGAAGCCCTCCCCCTTTGCCACACTATAGTATGTCACACTTCGTCGACTAAACTATGTCACACCTAAAGGGAGGGGAGGGGTCTCTTCCGTTTAGGTGTGACATAGTTTATTGATGAACCCCTACAGACTAGGGTGCCTGGCCGGTTTTAATCAGGGCTGTATCACCTGGCGGCCGCACACAACAGCACACAAACTCACCTCTTGTCTCAACTTTTATTAACATCGTTTCGCATGATGAAACTAACGCTCTTATTTTTCGACCACGCGCCGCTGCAGCACACAACAGCACCGCGCAGCACAGTGCCACACAGCACACAAAGACACATTTATTCTCAACTTTTATTAACATCGAACGTATTCCGCATTACGAAGCTGACGCTATTATGTTTCGGCCACGCGCCGCTGCGGTACACGCACGCGGCGCTAGCAGCACACAGCAGCACCGCGCAGCACAATATCACCCATCGCAATGCGCCCGCGTACCCGATCATGGACTGCGCCAACTTCACTTCGGAAATGAGATCATCTGATAGCTCCGCACCCTGGAAGATATCAAGAAAATTGTTGTAATCATTATTCCAATTTGTAGTCACCACTGCAGCAGATTCAACGAAATAGTTGAATCTGCTGCAGTGGCGGGGCAAGACCTAAATTTGATGTGGGCTCTCTGATGGATATTTATGGGATATCTTTCAACCAAATCCGTCCTCTTTTTGTTCTCAAAACCAATTTTGTTGAAAGAAAGAATTTTCGACACTCAAATTTTATTTCTAATAATTTGGGTATCAAAACTCGTAAAACCTATAAAAAATCCTAGGGGTCCAAGGAGCGCGAGGCCCCTTGGACCGCGAGGCGCACATCGCCTATGCCTTACAGGTAAGTTAACAAAAGCTGGCACGATCAACACATTTAAACATTGCGCTTGTGTAGTGTCTGTGAATAAGCGCGTGGCGTGACGTCGTACTGCATACGCATTATAAAAAGTCTGCCCGTCTCTCTCGCGCGCGGTCTATCTTATGAGCGTGAAGGGGACAGTTATTGTTTTTCTTATGCTACTGTTTATAAATACAGCATGATGTTACAAGTCGGTAACATGTGATCGGCGAGCGGCCAGCGTTCGGAACCGTACGATAATTATCGTGCACATACGATAATTTTGTGCGTACGTACGATGTACGATAGCATATTATTATCGTACGCAGATTATACGATAATTTTTATCATGATGCAAACATAATAAATTTTTAAACATACTGTATAGTGAAATTACATAAGTGACAGCACTGTGAACGTGCCAGCTTTAGATAACTGATCTATACGCCGCCTCTGTTCTGCTATTTGATTAAATTACTAAATACATTTAATTGAACTTGACTGGGCCGAACGTTGATTGAACAAGCGTCACTCAACGTCCAACTAGTTATCGGATTGTAAACAGTTTTTCCCACTGCGCTGCTAGTAGTACACTAGTAGTTTTTTTTTTTTTAAAAAAAGGTGCTACTAGTAGTAGTCACCAAAATAAATATGGCGTCAAGCAACTCGCACAGATAGCTCACAGTGTTGAATTTTTTGACTTATAATACTTAAGTATTATAATTTTTTTTTGTCGATTGCTGTAACTAATTTTCATTATTCCGCTGTTGTTTCATGTCGTCCGCTACCAGCCGTTACCTTTGAGCTGCTTGAGTGCGTACCTCCTCAATCCACAGGAAGGGGAACAGGCCTGTCCTGACGCCCTCCAGTTGGGGCACGCCGTCGATCTGCCGCAGCTCGATGTTGAACTGCAGCCGTTGGACTCCCTTTAGCACTGTGCCGGTTTTCTGGAATGTTATAAAATTCTTAATCTTGGAATTCATGGCAGGCCTATGTCAAGCAGTGGAGTATAGGTTGATTAGATAGAAAATTCCTACAGTTTAATCCAGGGCCGGCTTTATATTTTTCTATGAGTATAGGCCATTTTGCCGCCCCTATGTACGAACTCTGCCGCTATCCTAGGACGCCATAGAACGCTGCCGCCTATAGGCCATGACCTATGCCATAGATAATACAGTATATATACTGAGAACCTATACTGCTTATACATAAATCCAGAGCTGATTTTATTGCTTATATTTAATTGAATTAATGAGGTACAGAATTTCATACATATTGGCGTAAATAGGTAACAGACAGACAGACAGACACACTTTCGCATTTATAATATTATCAGTATGGATGGATGAAGTTTTGAGTCTGGATTCGCTCGTTTGAACTTTGTAGATAATTAGATATTGAGCCCTATACTGCACTACTAGTATGACGCTACACTCACATTAGCAATATTATTCTCTCATCGATTTTTGCGTTACAATACACGGGTAATATTCCATCGATTTCTACACACCCTCATACGGCCACTTACCGTCTCAATATACACGTAGCTGTTATGCTTCTCCCTGCTTGGACTGATGCCGTTCACGTACTCCAGGAGTTCTTCTGAAGCGAGGTAGAAGTGAGGCAGGGAGACGATCGCGGGCGCTCCCTTGCAAGGTTCGATGTTCAGCACTCCCATCAGCAGGCAACCGTCGTGATTTGCACTCCAGTTTCTGAAAGTATCAAAAGTTTAGCGGCTGATATTACGTTCAGAATACTTGACGAACAGACAACAACACACAATCAGTGACGGATTTAGACTACTTGATGCCCTAAGCAATTCATACATGTGGGCCCCTATCCGTATCTCAACTAGAATCGGTCCTTGAACCACTCTTCTGATGTCCACTGTCCACTCAGACGTGATGCCCTAGGCCAGTATTTCCCAAAGTGTGGGTCGCGACTCACTGGTGGGTCGCGGGTAGATTTTGGGTGGGCCCTGAAACTATAGGACGATTGTCGTACTTACGTACGTTTCTTAATTGAAATTGGTATGGTGACGAGCTTTAGAAAAGGCCCAAGTCCAGCAGTGAACGTCAGTAGGCTGACGATGACTGATATGGTGGTGAATTACGATAAGAATTATTAACGGGTAAATGCTGCGGCAGCAACATACCGCTGCTTTTTTGTCTTCATGACACAAGGTGGGATGCGAACTTTAAACTTTCTTGTAGATGGGCCGCGGTTCCGACAAGTTTGGGAAACACTGCCCTAGGCAATTGCTTATTTTGATTAATATTTGCTCTCGCCTTTCGGCCAATCAAATTGTCTATGCCACTAGTTTCTCGCCCATCTACTCGGTAGAATCGGTAGAATCGGTAGAATCGGTACTCTGTAGGTAGGACGTATAATCAAGGCATAAGCGCCGAACTTACGCTTACATTACAAAATAGTTGCCACTTGCCGCTGAACCAACGTCCGACGGAAATAAGCTAGTAAGTATAATATTATAGTCACCAAAAAAAAACAACGTGATATTTTGGCGTTATGTCGTGATTCGTCGTGATTAACATTACGTGTCCTCAGTTATAGGTACTTCACGTGTTGTTGAACTCTAGTCGCGTATTTTCAGCATAGGTACTGCATCTTCTATAATTATTATAAAACAAAGTCGCTTTTTTTCCCTCATGTCCCTTTGTTCCCTTTAACCTTTAAAACTGCGCAACGGATTTTGATGATTCTTTCAGTGTTAGATAGCTCATTTATCGAGGAAGGTATTTTATTACGCTTAGACTAATAGGAGCGAATAAATAGAGGAAAATGTGGAAAAAACGGGGAAAATTATTTGAAAGGGTTAACTTGAATGCGCTAATCTCAGGAACTACTGGTCCGATTTAAAAATCCTTTCAGTGTTAGATAGCCCATTTATTGAGGAAGGCTATAGGCATAATTTTTTCAGTGGCTATATATTTTATACCCGTGCGACGCCGGGGCGGGTCGCTAGTAGTGTATAAATTATGCACTAAATCTTAACTGCTACAGAACTAATAATGCGAAGATAAAGTTAGATAAAAGGTGATTTGTTTGAAAATTTTGGTTTTACTTATGACGACTTCCGTGGCGCAGTGGTGAGTGCGTTGGTAGCTCAAGCCGGAGGTCGCGGGTTCGAGTCCCGCCGACGGAACAAAAAAAGTTTATGAAGTTCCTGGGTCATGGATGTGTATTAAATATGTGTATCATATATAATAAAAATCTTAAATATATGTATAGTATAAATTAAAGTATTAAATATATTTCCGTTGTCTGGTACCTGTAACCAGTAACACAAGTCCTTCAGGTACTTACCACGGGGCCAGACTGACGTGGTGTGAAGCGTCCATAGATATTATTATTATTATTATTATTACAAGACTTGGTTGACTATTGAACCCTAAAACGGAACCCTTATCAGGTTTTAATTATTTTTTTCTGAATTGACAGAAAACTAGCAGACATACCGAATATTGAGGACTGAGGGATGGTCCCTGCCCAAAGACACTTACAACATCAGAGGAGTTACAACTTACAAATAATAATTATACACATACTACTTATTCTATATTGATACTGATGATAGAAGTCTTTTCATTGTTCAACTTTTTTAACTAAAACGTGATAATGGTTGTATCACGAGAAGCCTCGACCGAGAAGGCGAGACATTGAGAGTACCTATTTAAATGTTTGCTGATTGAATTAAATACTTTGCTACTTTGAGAACTTGCTGATTCGTTGAGCAGTTTAAAGCATCCTTGAAACTTACGCAATAAATTGTGTATTATTATATATTTATTTTTTTAACCCATCAAACCCCGTACGGGCATCGGTGATCGCGACAACAATAGAATACTGTTACGGATACGGACAGTTGTTTACCTCCGCGCGTACTTTCTAGAAAAGTCCAACCCTTGTTTATGTGAATTGCGTGTTTACGTAAACAATCTAGAAGGGAACGTTCCAGAAAGCGCCGCGGGCCATATAAAAGGTAAACAAGCCGGCAGTCAACTCAGTTTTGTCTGAGCGATCTTCGAGGCGACTTCGAAGTGAAAACAAGTGATCAATAGTGAGTGATTGTGATAGTGAACCGACAAGTCGGCTACGACCTAGGACAGGGATAGTGCTCAATGATTTGGATCTAGTGCCTAGTGTTTGGACTTAGTGATTTGTGTGAGCTAGTGTTTGTGAATAAAGTCTTCAAAGAGAGTCACCAGGTCTTTCTCTCCGAATCCTCGAACCCTAGCACGTAACAATACAATAGCATTTCCGAGCATCCCCGATCGAAGGATATTGATTGATTAATAACTAATAATTAATCCTGCAACATAAATTTTAGTGAATTTCCAATCATTCCTTAGTAACACCTGGTAACACCGTATTTAATTTATAGGCCAGATTTCGTTTTAGGTTTTAGGGGTTATTTTGTAAAAGCTTCTATTAAAATTGCTCAGTTGCTCTGTATGTATGTATGTTAGTTTGGGTGGAATTTTTGAACTCAATTTTGAAGTATGTAAGTAGATATATTTTTACCTCTTCAATCGGATTTTATATGCAGATTGCAGAGGCATACTTACCAATGTAGACTACCTCGCGATGTTGTTGTAAACTACAGTATATTTTACTATACTGTCATATTGTATCTAAGTAATAGTTAAAACTTAAAAGTATCGTAGGTACGCCTTACTTTTAGAAAAGCTGCCTGTGTTATCAAAGAAACGAAAAAAAAATCACTACGTCGAATATAAGGTAACCTCCTTTTTAATCAACTTAAACTAAATTTTGTTGCTAATAAGTTAAAGTTAGTCTAGTCAACATTCATATAACATCGACAATATTGTATGAATTGTTGTAGTTTACACACACTACAAGTTGTAGCTTCATAAGGTGTTCATAAGAGCTTTTTCCAAATTAGTATTAGTTTGCAAAGTCTTAAGTTTTAATAAATTATTCAAGAGTTAAGTATATTAAATTTGAGCTATTATTAAACTGTATCTAACTATCTATTGTGATCCAAGCTGAGCTATTTATAGTGTGGTCGTAGATTTCACCGTAAAATTGTAAATATCGTTAGAATTTCATAGTTTTAAATGATCGTTCAAACATGTAGCGATAACTGTCAGTCAGACACTAATACTATATTACATGAATTCCATTACTATTAAGTATGGACCTTAAGACAGTGATATCAACTTAAGTAGATAGTTAATAATACCCCCGCCCCACACCGGTTTCGGTGTCGGTGGCCGGTTTCATTGAAACCAGGCCAGTTACGCAGGCGCGGGCGGCAGGAGTAATATTATAGTGCCAAGTGTATGCGCACTGCGCAGTACATAAGAGCACTCTCTATTCCGTTACTCTCGTAAGTCATATTTAATTCATAACCTAGTGGGACGGAGTACGGCCGACACGACTGGCGAGAGATCAGGCGCAGAAATGCGCAGGACCGACTTTCCTTTTTTTTTGACGCAGTGAAATTCTGTGACACATTCGACGCAGGGGATGGAGGCTTGCCCGTCCGACACATCGATTATTCATCAAAACGTTCCAACGCGGGTATCGAACCCATGACCTCCGAGTCAAGAGCCACGCTCTAAATTGGACTTATACTAATATGTATTCTGTGACTAGACCACGGAGGCGTTTTCTTATTTAGTAGTTAAACACTAACTATTGCAAAAATGTATAGTTTCCAAACTCACCGTCTACAGAAGCACTTGTTGTTTGGGTTGGCGCTCTTCGACGCGAGTGCTGACTCATCGATCTCGTAGTAGTACGAGCTCACGTTGAATATCTCCCGTTTGCCCACGAGACCCACGTACATCGACCTGAAAATATGCCAGTCGTGAGATCGTGGCAATGGCTCACAGCAATCCAAAAATATACCAGTAGTGATAATTTGACATGTAACAGCGACTTAAAATATGCCACTGAGTGACGAAATTGGCATGCATCAACTTGAAAGTAGAGATGAAACGGATATTCGGCAACTATCCGGTATCCGGCTTATCCGGTGGCCTTAATACTATCCGGCCGAATACCGGATAACTGGATAAAAAATATTTTTAAATAATTGTTTACTTTATTTAGTTAGTCTTAAGAAATATAAGTAGTTTGAGTTTAAAATAGAAAATGATTTAATTAGTATTTAGTACTCATACTGCTCTAAGGGCAAATTATGGTAAATAAAAACTAACTTCTCTGCATTGAGAGGTAGCACTAGCAGGCGGTTTCGCTTCTCTTCATAAATAAGGCCAGCTTCAGAAAAGTCTTTCGCTGTACTCACCGCTAGTCCGCTACAAGGTGCTGAAAGATAGATTTTGGGCAACTTCCCGATCGTTCGCGCACCGCCTACGCAAGTATGTGTGCTTTGCACTAAACGGCTAAGTTCCGCCAGATATTCGGCGGCCAGATATCCGGCTATCCGGCCATGTGGTTGGCCGAATATCCGGTATCTGGTATCCGGCCAAACCACTATCCGTTCCATCTCTACTTGAAAGTATGCCAGGCGTGATATTATTGCCTTACAGCAACCTGAAAGTATGCCGGTCGTGGCATAATAATTGGCATACAGCGACCTAAAATTTGCCAGGCGTGACAAAAATTGCCGTCTGGTAACCAGAAAATACGCCACTCAACTCATAAGATATAACTGGCGTACAAAAGTCGATGATAACGACCTGAAAATAGTCAAGCCTTAAATCCTGTAAAATGCTATATTATAAATAGGTATGCCTCTTATGTTGCGTCATATTGTTGTGTACTGCACCCCAAAAATATAGAGTATAAACTATAGAGTATTTGTATCTCAATAGCTTTGTCCCACTGACCTTCATTATACAAGTACTGTATAATAGAGATCAGTGCTTTGTCCACATTGTGCCTTTTTTTGTTCAACAAGGGTATGCGTTATAACGTATAGTGCAGTCAACAGCGAACGTGTGGCATGCCCGTGACGCGCGTTAAAATCGTAGCGCTCGCTATGACACCTTTCTTTCAACCAAATGAAAGTTGAATAAAAAGAATATGACGAAAATTGAAGATGAAATTGCATAATGTGGACATAGCTATTGGTATCTCAAGCTAGCCAAGTTTAGGCTTGCCAAAGTCTTGACCTAGAAGTCTAGGACCAGATTATTAAATCTAGCAATAAGTTATAGTTATGGACATAAACATTTTGGGCAGCCACATAGTAAATACAATTATAACCTTATCGTAAAATTATAATTGCACTTAGGGTGGGTTGCACCAGAGGCGTTAAAGTTAAAGTTATGGTTATAGTTAAGGCTAGCTTAGCTTTAAGTTTTAAACATAGGGCCAGGTAACAGTGAAATAGAGCGTGGACAAGTTTTTTGATCCTTAAGTATAGGTCGTAATTTTGAAAAAATTACGACCTATACTTAAGGATATAACGTATTCGGCTTCGCATTAAGTGACACAAATAGAAGAACTTCACTCGATAGAAAACGAAGCCAAAGTTACCTCTTTTTAAAATCTTTTTTCAATACTGTGCCAAGAATACTGAACTAAACGACCTAAATTTTATATCTTTAATTAGATAAAATGATTATCTATCCATATTCGCAAAAATGGAAATTGTAGCATTTATTCATCATAAATTTATAATAGGTTTTCTGGACTTAGCAATGGCACGGTATAAAATAAAAATTCTAAAATAAAAACTGTAAAGTAACAAGTTAACATACTGCAGATACAGTCCTGTGCTCTGTGGCATTGCCGGCCGATCGCCCGGGGGTCATGTAAGTTCGTTCTTGCGGCGGTCCCGCGATCTTTTGACGGAACGCGCGGAATAACGCTAAATGCCTACTTTTTTAAAGGCCTTAACTTTGATCACAGAAATTGACAGATGTGGGTTGCGTTTATTTGTTTATTAAAGCTACAGGTAAAATTGAGAGTATACAAAATTTAATTATCCGTAAAAATCATCAGGAAAAATATTTCTTATAACACAGTAAATTTTCACGAAAAAAATTCGATATAAGTAGACTATGAGCGGTTATGGTTATCGTTAAATATGGCGTCCTTGACCAAAGATTTGACATTTTGCACTGTAGTTATAGTTAAAGTTACATTTATAGATTAAGTTCGTGCAATATGTCTGTGTTCAATTTAAAACAATCTTTCATAATTTCCATGCATATCTGAGGGTATAAACACACTTGACACTAGGCTGAATTACGCCGGCGTAATTTACGTGGCCGAAATTACGTTCAGCCGCTTACGTCTGATGCGACACACTATAAATTACGCGAAGAGCCGAAATTTCGCGGCGTAATTTCCGTTGCGGAACGCGCGCGTAAGTGAGTATTTATTATTATTTTTAACAAAAAATTAAAACCGACTTCCAAGGTAAAAACAATAGTAATATGAACTAAAAAGTATTATATAACTCTTACTCTTTAATAGTGCCTTTTTGAGAATTCGTCTAAATCTCAACTATTTCTGTACATAACCACAGAGTACCTTTTTATATATAGGAATACATAACACAGTCTTCATTATTTTGAAGTCGGTACCAGCTAATTTATTCGTGAGTTCAGTAATGTCAGAACTTAGAATATCTGAAACTTTTGGAACTGGTACCGACTTCAAAGTAATGAAGACTGTAGTATGTATAGTAATAGTTGAGATTTAGACGAATTCTGAAAAAGGCACTATTAAAGAGTAACTTAATACTTTTTAGTTCATGTTACTATTGTTTTTAACTTGGAAGCCGGTTTTAATTTTTTGTTAAAAATAATAATTTCACTCTTTTTAGTTATCTACAAAATAAGGCTTTATGCGTAAATAACCAAAACGAATGTTATCTATTCACATTATGTTACTGTAAGCGAAATTGTGGTAAATGCTTGCAGTTATCTAAGCGATGCTGCAAATTCCAAACTTTTATCTTTAAAGGTTCAGGAGTTCTATTCAGTGCCTTTGGACCAAGAGACACCTTCGCATGAAATTTCTCTTATTCGTAACACATGTTTAACTTACTAGAAACAACTTTTTAACCAATATGAGTGTTTTGATAAATTTCAAGGATTTCCCTCGATTGCTCATAGATCCCATCATCAGCTCACCACTTTCGTAATTGTTATACAAAATTAGTATTATATCCTATACAACAACACGAGAACTTTGAAAATCGGTCCACAAACAGCCAAATCATCATCAAAAACAATTGATTCGATGCAAAATATCGCGAAATGTACAAATAATTGGGTCATAGTGTGATGACCTATGGTATAATTATAGTTGTGATGATGATGATCAAGCAAATTGATGTGTTGGCTTATGCTTTCAGTTGTTTAAACAACGCCGAAATCCCCAAATTCCTGTACCTATAAGCATTCAAAAGTTCTGTTCGGTACCTTCGGATCCAGGGTATCGAATTAACCTGGTGCGAAGTCTTTCTTTTTGGTAGCATTTACCTTGAATGCTTCAGAAAAAATTGAAATCACTATATGTTTCCATACAAATTTCAAGGAGTCCCCTCGATTACTCATGGATCCCATCATCAGATCACCACTTTTATGAACATGGTACCAAATTCGAATCAAACCCTATACAACACAAAAATAATTTTGAAAATCGGACCACAAAGGGCTGAGTAATTGTTGAACATACATAAAAAAAATACATACAGCCGAACGTATTACCTCCTCCTTTTTGGAAGTCGGTCAAAAATTGGGAACAAATATAATGACCACCAAAAAATGCCAGTATACCCTAAACTTGTTTACCAAAAAAAGATATTGAACACCAAAAAAATAAAGTCTATAATTGCAATACTACCAGCTATTTTAGACATGAAAACACTTCAAATTGTAATCGAACACCAAATATAGTAAATGATCACCAAATATAGTAAATGACCGCCAAATATAGTAAATGATCACCAAATATAGTAAATTATCGCCAAATCCTTGTGAGCAAATCAATGCAATATTTCTGTCCAAATAAATCACTACGATTGACAAAAAATGTAAGCATATTATTAACAAAACTTATCGGCCAAGTGTGAGTGGTATGGAGGGTTCCGTACCGTTTATAGAGCAAAATTAGACCTAAAATTGTGTTTTTGTATGGGTTGGGACTTGGGAGTCCCCTTTAATTTCTTTTTAAATATTATTATTAATTATTGAAGTAAAGTAAGGCCTTTGCGAAAATATCAACGTGCCTACTGGTTGCCATTATTGATATCGAGCAAAAAGGTCAAAAAATCACGTTTGTTGTATGGGAGCCCCTCTTAAATAATAATTTTATTTTGTTTTTAGTACTTGTTGTTATAGCGGCAACAGATATACACAATCTGTTAAATTTTTAGAAGTCTAACTGGAGCGGTTCTTGATATACATTATACAGGCTAGAGAAAGACAGACCGACGGACAGACGGACAGAAATCGAAGTCTTTGTAATAGAGTCCCGTTTTTAGGGTTCCGTACCCAAAGGGTAGAAATGGGACTCTTTTACTAAGACTTGCTATTGCTAAATCAAAATATATTTGGTTATAATATTACACTAAAAGTCCGGCAACTCACCTGCAGCTCTTCTGATGTTGCGAGTGTCCATGGGCGTCGGTAGTTGCTTACCATCAGGTGACCCGTTTGCTCGTTTGCCCCCTTATTTAATAAAAAAAACGTATAATGTTGGTGATTATTTACTAATTTTGGTGGTCGTTTACTACTTTTGGTTTAACAATGATTTATTTGGAGTCATTTTGCATAAATAGGATAGCGAGATAATAAATCATTTTATATTAAAATGCTAGTATAATGTTGGTGATCATTTACTTATTTTGGTGATCATTTACTATTTTTGGTTTTAAGATGTTAAATCTTTGGTTATCATTTTACATTAAAATGGTGGTCTGTATTTTGGTGATCGTTTACTATTTTTGTCTGTGAAATGTTACTATTTCTGGTGATCAGTTAATTATAAGCCTTTAAAATTCTCAGATGTAAGGGTATATACAGACGAACTGCAAACCAACCGCAAATTGCAGTTCAAGTGCAGTTTGAATGCAGTTGACACGACTGCAATAGAACTGCAAACCATTATCAACTGCATTCAAACTGCACTTCAACTGCAATTTGCGGTTGGATTGCAGTTGAAATGCGGTCCGTCTGTATAGACCCTTAAGGTTGGATTTGCTATGTTCGGTTTTGATAATTCCGTCGCGTATAGTGTGTTGCTATACAAAACATTATCGCCGAATCGCTACCGAACTTTACGCTCGACTTGGCTCGACGGAAATTCGGCTCGCGACGGAATTTCGGCATAGTGTGTCGTCCATAACATGGGTAAGCCATCTTGTACGCCGCCGCGAGCCGTGCCGCTCAGTTTTCGGGGCCTGTCCATATAAATCTTTACATTGTCATGGACCGCGTCGCCGCCGCGCCGCTCCCGCCCCGCAGCCCGCTGGTTTCGTGACTTCAGCCTTTCAGACTTTCGGCTTACCTGCATATCTCCGACTCGAAAGTATAAAGCCTCTGTGGTACGTTGGACTCGTCGATCGGTGGGAAGATGGAGCCGTCGCTGCCGTTGATCTGGCCGCAGTAAGGGTCGCGCCACACCCGCATGTCGCTCATGCCGTCGTAGCTGACGATGTGGCCGAGGTCCCTTACGTCCTCCGTGCCGCGGACCATCTCGTATGGACCGGATTCTGTTCTGTTTAACTGTAAACGATTAAAGACAACGTTACTGATAAGATAAATATCTAAAATGTTCAGGGCTTGTTTCACCACTCCCTAATAAGTGTCAGATAGGCCATCCACGACTTATCTGACAGATTAAGTATCGTGTTTGCTAAGCTTCCAGTTGCTAATACAAAATCGCCTGACAATCAATAGGATAAAACATTGTATGACTGTCTGTTAGGTCCTGTTTCACCACTTTCTGATATGTGCCGGATAGGCAATCCACAACTTATGTGACAGATACTCCTAACTTTTGGCTAAGCCCCCTAGAAATGATTCAAAGTTGCAATTGCCAATTATTAACTGTTATTAAAACTATGCGTACGGTCATAGGCAATGGTATTATCTTATATATAAAATTCTCGTGTCACAATGTTAGTCCACGAACTCCTCCAAAACGGCTTTGCTGATTTTTACCAAATTTTATATGCATATTCAGTAGGTCTGAGAATCAGCTACTCGGTACTTTATATATTGATAAGTGCATTTGTTGAATAAATAATAGTAAATTATTAAAACCTGAGACTGACGGCGACCATTATTTGTGCGACGGGATAACGATCGACGTTGCCATGGTGACATACTTATTTAGTCACTTCAATAAAATAATATGGCAAATATATTAGGTGTGGCAAAGCAACGTTTGCCGGGACAGCTAGTATTATATAAAAAACTCTATTTTGCAGTAATCCGGGTTAACGCTAGAAAAAGCAAGCAACGTCTCGTAAGTTGCTTGCAACTTCGTCGCAGGCGCGGGCGTTGTAAGGAACCTCACATTTTGACTCTCAGATTCGCAAACGATCACGTGACGTGACAATAATGGCGGCAACAGGAATCCATACTTACATACTTCCATACTAATATTATAAATGCGAAAGTGTGTCTGTCTGTTACCTCTTCACGTCTAAGCCGCTGAACCGATTTTGCTGAAATTTGGTTTGGAGATACTTTGAGTCCCGAGAAAGGACATAGGATACTTCTTGTCTCAGAAAAATGTACGGTTTCCGCACAATAAACTTCTATGATTTGTGCGTAAACTATTCGATCGATTTTGATGAAATTTGGTATGGAGATACTTTAAGTACCGACAAAGGACATAGGATACTTTTAGTCTCGGAAAAATGTACGGTTTCCGCACAATAAACTTTAACGATTTGCGCGTAAGCTATTTAATCGATTTTGATGAAATTCGGTATGGAGATACTTTAAGTACCGAGAAAGGACATAGGATACTTTTTGTCCCGGAAAAATGTACGGCTTCCGCACAATCAACTTTTATGATTTACGCGTAAACTATTCAATCGATTTTGATGAAATTTGGTATGCAGATACTGTAAGTGCCGAGAAAGGACATAGAATACTTTTTGTCCGGAAAAATGTACGGTTTCCACACAATAAACTTTTACAATTTGCGCGTAAACTATTTAATCGATTTTGATGAAATTTGGTATGGAGATACTTAAAGTACAGAGAAAGGACATAGGATACTTTTTGTCCCGGAAAAATGTACGGCTTCCGCACAATCAACTTTTATGATTTACGCGTAAACTATTCAATCGATTTTGATGAAATTTGGAATGGAGATACTGTAAGTGCCGAGAAAGGACATAGAATACTTTTTGTCCGGAAAAATGTACGGTTTCCACACAATAAACTTTTACAATTTGCGCGTAAACTATTCAATCAATTTTGATGAAATTTGGTACGGAGATACTTTAAGTCTCGAAAAAGAACAGAAAAATGTACGGCTTCCGCACAATAAACTTTTATGATTTGCGCGTAAATTATTTAATCGATTTTGATGAAATTTGGTACGGAGATACTTTAAGTCTCGAAAAAGGACATAGAATACTTTTTGTCTCGGAAAAATGTACGGTTCCCGCACAATAAACTTTTATGATTTGCGCGTTACCTATTCAATCGATTTTGATGAAAGGAGTATGGGCACATTTTGGGCTATCGGTGATGAAACTAGTGTCAAACTGATGAAATTAGTGTCAAATGATTTAGAAACAACATTTGCTTTGGACGTATCATTGTATTCCATTTAGTTTAGAAAATAATTGATTGCGAAATTACGTGATCGCATAGAACAATATTGCATAATAATTATTTATTATTTGTGTTTACCTAATACCAATGCATAATTCTAAGCTTCCAAATCAATCAAAACAATAAAACCAGTTTGCGCTGCTGCGCACACGTCTGTAGTCTGGTATCTCGGTTGGGTTAGGTTAGGTATAGGTTACGTTAGGTTTAGGTTAGGTTAAGTTTAAGTTAGGTTAGATTTAGGTTAGGTTAGGTTTAGGTTAGGTTAGGTTTAGGTTAGGTTAGGTTAGGTTTAGGTTAGGTTAGGTTTAGGCTAGGTTAGGTTTAGGTTAGGTTAGATTTGGGCCCCTCCCCCTCCCCCCTCCTGGGATTGTTGCTTACATCAAATGGTGTCGCGTCATTAATGTTGAGTTTTAGTTCCCCTTCTTAGGAACAAAGTCATTAATTAACAGTGAATTTATTCTAACCTAAACTAAACATTTAGTTTTCGAATGTCATTTAATTAATATGCGCGGGACTTTGCCTCGGCCCGTACTTGGGGGGGGGGGGGGGGGGCTGAGTCTCCTCCCCCCGTATCCTCCTGGGATTGCTGCTTACATCAAAATTGTATCACGTCGTTAGTGTTGAGTTTTAATTCTCCTTTTTAGAAACAAACCTAAACATACTGTTTTCGAGGGTCATTTGATTAATATGATCTAATACCCCAAACCATGACCCCCCCCCACCCTCCCCGCTTGGGATAGTTTTTTTACATCAAATGGTGTCGCGTCATTAGTGTTGACTTTTTAATTCTCCTTTTTAGGAAGAAAGTTATAAGTTTAACGTGAATTAATTCTAACGTAAGCTAAACATACAGTTTTCGAGTATCATATGCGGGAGACTTTGCCTTCGGCCCGTACTTGAGGGGGCTACGCCCCCCCAATCCCCTCCTGGGATTGTTGGTTACATCAAAATGGTATCACGTCGTTAGTGTTTAGTTTTAATTGTCCTTTTAAGGAAGAAAGTTATTTATTAAAAGTGAATTTATTCTAACCTTAACTAAACATAATATACTTTTTGAGTATCATTTAATTACCATATGGGGGGCGTTTCGCTTCCCGAGCCTCCAACTTGGGGTCTGCGCCGCGGTTTTTGTGACCATAGGATGGACCAAGGGACCATAAAAAGGCAAAAATTATCCATTTCCGCTACTATACTATGTTAACGCGGACGAAGTCGCGGGCAACAGCTAGTAATTCATATTTTGTGAACTTTTTACTGTCTAGCCAGGTCTAGCTATCGCGGTTCTCGAGATACAACCTGATAACAGGCAGAAAGATAGACAGCGAAGTCTTAGTACCTAATAGGGTCTTTCTACCCTTTAGGTGCGTTAAGGGCTATGGTACGGAACCCTAAAACCAACTACTGAAAATAGAAAATAATATCTGTAATATTATGTTATGCTGGACGTCCTGAAAATAATAATTAATGGTTTATAGGTCGCTTCACGCTTGTCCTTGTCAACAACGACACATAAAGTATTTTATGAGTTATGCCCGTATTGTGGCCTGGTAATAAATCTGTTGCCAAAAACAAGTTGCTATGATTTATCATAAAGTATTTTTTGTTGAGAAAGGGCTGGAATCTATGTGATGATAGATCACGTTTATTTTTTGTTTCACAACAAAGTATACATTAATTTCATTTCCCGCTGTTTATTTTTTTATATTATGTTTAAATCTTTGGATGCAAGAGGAAGGTTTATGTGTACAATAGCTAAAGCCATGAACGTACTTACGTAGCTACGTTCATGGCTGAAGCCATAGGCACTAATACATATAATTATTCTCTGTCTGTTATCTCTTCATGAACTGATTTTGCTGGAATTTGGTATGGATAGTATATACTCTGTTTGTTCCAGGTGTCACTCGGGAAAGGACATAATATAATTATGATACTTTATATCCGGGAAAATGTACGGTTTCCGCACGAGTTGTGGGCGTCATCTAGTAATGTATTTAAGGCGCTATATCGAAAGTAATTTTAACGCAAGGGCAATTTTATACTAATTTTAATTTGTATGACTATAAAGTCGTGAATACGCTGCGGCCAGAAGCTATCGGCTCGCTCGGAAAACATGCGAAAAAACGTAATTATACTTAATCAATTAAAAAATAACTAGAAGCATTTTAGCAAAATGCTTCTATACGATTTGAGATAAATGCAAAGGTGTCTATCAATTAGACTAATTTCCTACAATAAATCTATTTTCGTTTAAAAATAATCTTCAAATTTCGTATTTTTAAGAGGTCATTTCGAAAATTAAATGTATCGAGGCAAAATACATTAATCGTGTTTCTAGTTCTTCTCAAACCTAGATAAGGCTATGAAGATATGTATAATTATCTCATTACCAGATTTGTAACATTTCTGAGGGTCCTATAGTATTACGTCATAAAGGACAGTTTTTTCAATATATCGTCTTAAGGGGTCGGGCTACCCTCGAAATTCTCATACATACGTAATACCAAAATCATTTTCTCATACGAAAATATCTAACATGTTTGAGTTATTTTTCAGCTTAAAATAGTAATTACCTAGGTTCCTGTACAAAAATTAACTTTAAAATATTCAAACACAAAAAATTTTTTTTTGTGTAAGTATAAATTTTTTTTACTAAATTTACTACTAAATATTTAAACACAAAAAAATAGAGTAAAACACTAAAAATATATAAATAAATAGTAAATTTACTACAAAATATTTAGGTAAATACTAAGAAATATTTTTAGAGTATAAATATTTTGTAGTAAATTTACTATTTATTTATATATTTTTAGTGTTTAAATATTTAGTAAGTAGTAAATTTAGTAAAAAAAAATTATACACAAAAAAATTTTTTTTAGTGTTTCAATATTTTGAAGTTAATTTTTGTACAGGAACCTAGGTAATTACTATTTTAAGCTGAAAAATAAATCAAACATGTTAAATATTTTCATATGAGAAAATGATTTTGGTATTACGTATGTATGAGAATTTCGAGGGTAGCCCGGCCTCTTAAGGCAAAAATCAATCGTCTGCCGGGCTAATAAAACTGTATAATCTAAGGCAGGGTTTCTCAAACTTTCGGATCCACGAACCCCTGTTACAATTTCCAGGTAACAGCGAACCCCTTACTAACTAATTAAAACACATAAAGTGCCAAAAGAGTGCCGCGCGTGCCTGTTAGTTATTAAGCCAACATTACGTGAATTTTGTCGCGACCCTGCCGTCGAATGGCGAACCCCTAGGGGTTCGCGAACCCCACTTTGAGAAACCTTGATCTAAGGGAAAGACAGCTGCCAATTCGACATCTTTGTGCAGTTTTCTAGACGTATGTATTTCATTGATTGGCACAAAAAATATATGTGATTTTTGATTATATTTGGAAAAGCTTGTCGAATTTAAATAATAAAAATATAATGTTCTCCTACTGGATGAAAAAAATACCAAAGTCACATCTTTCAGGAACTATAACAGTTCTAACTAAAGTAATAATACAATCTATGCTTTAAAAATTTGTTTATTTGATACCTTTTACAAAAATCCAAAGATTGCCGGATTTAATTTTCGCTTCTGACATCTAGATTTCCCATAATATTTATTTTTTCCTCTAACAAACGAAAAATGTATCCACGCTACCGAGTGAACACTTCACATCTCTGTCTCTCTGGCATGAAAATCGACAGTGGTGCGAGAGTGATGCGAGATCAAGGTCATTGGCAGTTGTCAGCGTCTTAAGGGGCAAGGGAACATCACTTCATTACTCCACCTGTCCTTAACCCATCAATCCCCAAGCGGCACCCGGCTGTCGCATAACAATTGAAAATGTATTGTGTCTGCGATTCCCACACTAAATACATAAAAAACTTTTAGATTATTGCATGGGCTTACGTGTGAGAACATGGAGAAGTAGAATCCCTTGCCGTCCTCAGATGGTCTCATGGTTACGGGCTTGTCCACCTTAATCTTACCGCATACTAGAGCTGTGGATGAAAAATAAACCTAATGATTAAAATGTCTGTCCAAAAAAGGTATTTTGAAGAAAGCATTTTTAATAAAATGGCTAAAACACGAAACTGAATGTTGTGAACTGGACGCGCTATGGAAATTGGAATATCTACCTTAAACCGCCTACATTTCAATAGTTTGAGTCGTCTACAGCTTTTTGCCCACTATCCTTTACAGCTATTCCATATAGTCGTGTGCGTACAAGACAAAAAAAAACGTGGAATACGGCTTTTGCTGAACCAAAGATTTCCTTTGGTAGGATTGTTCTTTATATCCCTAAGATGGGTTTACGATGTGGAGCCACCTGAATATTTCATGCAGGTGGGGGAAGGGGGGGGGATTAGCTTTAACAAGGTATGAGGTCAATAACTGCGTGGGATTTATGTATATAGTCGAGTTTGGTATCATTTTCGATTGAATCGAATGTTTGGAATAATATTTAGATAAAAGACAGTAAAAAAAAAAAGAATATATTATGATTTTCAACTAACGAAAACGCTGTTGACAGGGCTTAATTAATATAAGGAGGCTGATAGCCGCAATATTCTGCATGCCAAAGACATGGTGATGAATGGAGCAATAAACATCCCACCAAAAACATTCCTGTTAAAATAGGGCCTAGTTCCTAAAGGCTAATTGTTGCTGTAAAAAAAGAGTTGAAATCCAATCCTATGCCCAGTTCAGATGCACTTCATCGATCATAATCATCTTCATCAACAGCCTGATCCATAATACTTCTAATTTGAACTTGGCAGGTTAATTAAATTCTATATTAGCTAATTATATAATTAATCAAGAGTAACGTATAGCACAAAAACTTGCCAAGTTCAAATTAGAAGTATTATGGATCAGGCTGTTGATGAAGATGATTATGATCGATGAAGTGCATCTGAACTGGGCATAGGATTGGATTTCAACTCTTTTTTTACAGCAACAATTAGCCTTTAGAAACTAGGCCCTATTTTAACAGGTATGTTTTTAGTGGGATTTCAATAATTTTTTTAAAGAATTCTTTTTGTGCCACGCCCGATATAAACAATACCACAGAATACATATTAGTTTAACAATACTTTCAATAGATGCCTCATTGTATCACTGGTACATAAGAAATTTTAGACTCACGCTTGACCGATTTCTTAAATTTCTTAATTTTTCGTTAATCTACATATAACACACGACTTGTGTGCTAAATTTCATAACGCTAGGACAAATTTCTGAAATAGCCTCTAATGTTCGTAGATGGGCCGACACGCGCTTGACCGATTTCTAAAATTTCCTAATTTTATGTTAATTTACATATAACTTACGACCTGTGTGCCGAATTTCATAACGTTAGGACATATTTTGGAAGTAGCCTCTAAACTTCGTAGATGGGCCGACTCACGCTTGACCGCTTTCTAAAATTTCTTAATTTTTTGTTAATCTACATGTAACACAACCTGTGTGCCAAATTTCATAACGCTAGGACAATTGGAAGTGGCCTCTGAAGTTCGTAGATGAACCGACTCACGCTTGACCATTTTCTAGAATTTCTTAATTTTTCGTTAATCTACATAAAACACACGACCTGTGTGCCAAATTTCTTAAAGCTAGGACAATTGGAAGTGGCCTAGAGGTTTTGATTACCGGTCAGTGAGTGAGTGAGTGAGTGAGTGCCAAAATTAGCTATTTTTACAGGGACATATTTCAGGATCTACCGAACCTATATCTATGAAATTGGGTATACTGCTTAAGTACTAGTATATAATTACGTAGGTTTAATTTTATCTTTGCACTCGAAATAGGCACTGAGCTACAGGGGGGTAGAAAGTGCGTCGAAACGGTTCGTGTAAATAGTGCACGGCATGCGCGCGACCTGCTGGAACTAGCCTGCGCACTTCCGTGCGCTTTGATATTAATAATACTAGACGTTCCGCGCGGCTTCGTCCGCGTAAATCTGAAATTTCACGGAAACCGTATTCTTTTATAAATTAATAACCCATGTCTCACGTAGTCTACTATATATTCGTGTCAAATAACATAAAAATTGCTCCAGTAGTCTGTGAGATATTAGCCCTTTCAAATAATTTTCCCCGTTTTTTTACATTTTCCTCTGTATCTTTGTTCTTATTGGTCTTAGCGTGATAAAATATAGCTTAAGGCATTCATCGATAAATAGGATATCAAACACTGAAAGATTTTTTCAAATCGGGCCAGTAGTTCTTGAGATTAGCGCGTTCAAACAAACAAACTCTTCAGCTTTATTTTCACATTTTCCTCTGTATCTTTGCTCCTATTGGATTGGACTCTATGCTTCGCCCACGTAAATTAGATATTTCACAGACAAATTAGTCTACTTTTTATCTGTGCCAAATAACAGAAAAATTACTCCAGTAGTTCGTGAAATAACCCCTTTCAAATAATTTCCCCCGTTTTTCCACATTTTCCTCTATTTCTTCGCTTATATTAGTCCTAGCCTAATAAAATATAGCCTATAGCCTTCCTTGATAAATGGGCTATCTAACACTGAAAGAATTTTTCAAATCGGACCAGTAATTACTGACTCATACCAAGATTAGCGCGTTCAAATAATGCTTCTTCTTCTTCTTCTTTTTACGTTGTTTAACATCTTTATCGTGCAAATATGAGTCCTAAAATGAATTAAGCATTCTTAAGTCATCCGAATATGGTACCGAACTTGGAATAGTACCATAATTAATGCCTCTATACAGATTGAGACTCTATTTTCCTCCGGAGCAGAAGCTGCTAAAATTAAAAAAAATTAACATCAAAAATCGCGGTGGCTCCACATCTTAAATCCATCCTTGGGTCATAAGGACCAATCCTACCAAAGGAAATCTTTGTTTCAGCAATAGCCATATAATTTACCGTACACACGCAACTAATAGCTTTTATCGCGGTATTGAACGCGGGGGCCACAGCATTAATTTCCGTAACGAAAATAAACCTAACACGCATTGTCTAACGTTGATTCAGTTCGGCAGATTCGGCAGTGTTTGTGTGCGTGTGACTAGACGTATGCGTGTGGAATAGCTATTGTTAGTGTATGCTAGAGTTCGGTCAGGACGATCGCCTTCACCTACTTAAGATGCTACTTATGTAGGTGCGCGTCCTATCCTTTTTTTTTTGATGCGCAGGGGAAATCCATCATGGGCGCCCCGGGTTGGGGATGTGCCTCAGTTACTGAAGCACCCCGGGGGTATGTGGGACTCTTACCCCCTAAAACCGTACCTGCGGTTTGCCTGACTAGGGATGTCCTGAATCTGTCTAACACAGGACTCCCTCCACGACTGTCTGGTCTACTTCATAAGGGACCGGACTTCCACCAAAGTTAGGGAACGCTCCGGCAAACTGAAGCGTTCCCCTCGGCGCCGGGACTAGCTAAGACGGGTAGGTTCCCCTCTTTGCCCAGAGCCCCGGATTAGACGGAAGTTTGGAGGTTCGCGTAACGACGCCTCCGCACTCCCGTCCTACGCCGGCGGAGCGGAACAGAGGATGGGTCTCCCTCTCTGTCCCGCTCCAAGGCCTCTTACTGCGAAAGGATGGTTTCGCAGAAAGAGACCGCCGCCTGCCAGGCCTCATCGCTCTCGAGCATGCAGCGCACCATGCTCGGGAGCGAGAGGTCCCGCCCAAGACCTGCCCGTCCTACCCCATATTGCCCTAGATCAGTGTTACCTAACCTGTGATCTGCGGACCCCTGGGGATCTGCGAGTATATTATGTATGGGGGTCTGCGATATCATCTTTGGACTATACATAATCCGACTTTTTTGCAGTATGTTTTATTAAGATGGTCCGTGAAAACTGTGCTTGATTTCCTAGGGGTGGCTGAAAAAGATTGGGAAATACTGCCCTCAATAAATCTAGGGTCGAGACAATTTGTATTCCTCGTCTAGGCCTCCACCTACAGTCACCACTCACCGCACATTCAGTGACAAATGGGAGCGATAAGTCTCAAGGTCCCAGCTGTTTATTCAGGACGGATAACACGAATTTTGTCCTTTTGACCTATTTATATAAGTACTCTATGTTCGTAGACGAAATGTAGACGAATCTTATAACCACATTTCTTACTGTAAAATTGTATTATAACATTTTTAACCTCAGTTTTAAAACAGCAGCTAAAGTTCGTAGTGCAAAATTACAAAATGTTTTGTTCTTACATGTTTCTTTTTCAAAGTTTTTTCAAAGTCCTTTGGCTAGCACTTTTCAAAGGACTTTGAAAAAGCTGCTTGAGCTTGACAGACAAGGACATTTTGCTATCAGGTAAGACAGTATCAGGAATCGAAATAATTACATTATATTCAACCGATAATTTACTGGAAGTCGCTTACAAGTCTTATAATAATTATTCGTAAAATAAATAAATCCGAATATTTCTGCAGTAAGCGGTTGCGGAGCGAATATTCCGCAGATAGAGCAGCGTATAATATAATTATAATATAATATCTATCTTTGTCAGAGGTTAAAAAGGCCTACTCACACAAAGCCGACGCGTCTCCAGTGCAGTTGAGAAATATGCCATCGAAGAGTATATCCTTGACCTGCACCCTCGAGAACGGATCGGTCAAGTTGACGAAGAACTGAGCCAGTGCTTGGTTGACGAGCGGTAAAGCAGCTGGCATCAACGACTGGATCGTGATTACCGCAGCCTGAAAAAGAAGAAATAGGTGATATATTGAGGGACGTAGTAAGCGTCAGCCAAATCCTGCGCAATTGTCCTAAAGCACAGATAACTAAATAGTTACTACTTACTGCGCGGCGTTTAAGTGTCAATTGCACTCAACCGCACATAAAAGTGGTGTTTGTAAATTGTGATCACTCAGAGGTTCATGAGACGCATTTCGTCGAACGAATCTTTCACGGGTACAGTATAGAAGGAATGGATTATACTAAGCGAGCTCTCTTGCTAGTTGCTTGAGAAGTTTAAAGTTTGATCGATCTGCGATCAGTCCGATCTGATCAATCAGCCTTTCCGTTTATGTGATTACGTCATACACTCAAAAAGGCTACGGTTTTTTTATCTTTATTGTTTATCTAATTGACTTAAAAACTTTTAGTATGTGTAAAAAAACCATTCCAACGTTTTTTTGTTTGTTTGCGTTTGGACGAACGTAATAAAAAATGTAGGCAGCCGCTAGCCAGTTTCTAAGTAGCATAAAGTTTACAAGCATAAGCTATGCAATACTGTAATGAGTAATTGATTATTGAATTATTTATTTCTTAATTAATTCAATTCGCCATAATCACAATAAGCAAAAGCTCTACTTAACACAATCGTTGAACAATGGAATAAATTAGAATTGAGGACCAAAGTTTTGTATAATACTCAGCAAGAGTATCATCATAGAAATTCATTCAAAGCAGAATATGGTGGACCAAAGTTTTGGTCGAGTATTGTGAAAACTCAAATTGATATTATTCGTAATGTGTTGATTAGGATTAACATTAGCAAGCTGAGCTTTGTGAATGCTCGCGTCGACTCACCTTGACTGATATGTTATCTACACACAATATCTACTTATAAATAAAAATTGCTATGTTAAAGCTATGGAGTGTAGATGGAGGAGAACTATCTTAAATGGGGAATATTTGAAAAAGTGTCCATCTGTACGCAGTAAATAACAGTAATTGAAAGTGGCGCTAGCTGCAGCAAAGGGTGTGGAATGAATGTAGCTGTTGGTGACAAAATACTTAATAAATAATAAATAAATAAATAAAATTAATAACAAAATAAATAATACCAATATATTTTGAAAAATATAACCTAAAATAGGTAAATAAAAGCTGCTAAATGATTTAAAATTTACCCCGTTGCTACTGTAGCGCCACCTTTTTTTTTTCTTTTTTTTTATGCGCAGGGGAAACCCTTTATGGGTGCCCCGGGTTGGGTACGTGCCTCAGTTAAGCTGAAGCACCCCGGGGGTATGTGGGACTCCAGAGGACTGAGGACTGTAGCGCCACCCTAATTTAACCATAATTTAACGCATTTCAGCGGACACTTTTTACATACAGAGATAGTTCCATCCATCTACACTCCATAGACCATAGTTAAAGCACAAATCGATAGGAAGATGATAGTTTTTCCGTAAAGTGTACCAAAAAATGTTGTCTGTCTTTTTGTTACCTCCTCACGTTTGTGTTTCCGATCTGATTTTGACAAAAAATTATCTTCAGCTTAAGTCCCGCAACAGGACATATCCATACATTAGCAAGCTGACGTACCCGATCAATGTCCAAAAGCCAATGCGCACTTTGGAGTTTGGACGCTATAATAAACTTTTGTAAAATGTTGGTAAAACCAGATTTACAAAGAAATATTAAGTATCAACATATCTAAAAATTTATTATGCTAGTTATTACCCTTACATAAACTTCGAACCGATTTGGATTTGAGTCTTGGAAAAAGATGTATAGGATAGCTTCACCTACGGTTACGCGATATATTTTAGGTACAACGAAGGTAACATATTGCAGCATCGAAATACCATCGTATACGTATTTCGATGCTATTCTATAGAATAATATATTCTATAGAATGATAACTGTCGTATATTCGGCCGTTCAAATATTACCAGTTATTGCCATACTTAGCTAGGGCAAGTGGCACTAAAATTGTATACCTGACCCGATGTGACAACCAACTAAAGATACGCCTTGTTGAGTATTTCGTGAAACCATTTTTGGCTCAGCTCTATTTCTGTTGCTCAGCTACACTTCTATAGTATTTCTAGGACACGTCAATTAAACAAGTGTGACGAAAGTCAAAACTAAGTGATAACTATGATATAATATTAAGTGATAAATGATAATATTTTAGGGTGTATGTATAAAGAGTTCAATGTGAAAGTAGCAGCTCCGAAAGAGCAAAAATTATTTTGTGATTTGTATGGGCAATCGCCCGCGCTTCATGAATTTTTCTTTGTCACCTTTGTGTGGACAAAGGTGGAATGAAATATGGAAAATCCCATAATGTATGCACTTTGAATCCGGATAACCAATAAAACTTTTTGCTATGATACTTAACATCGATTTATCTATTAATTACGGTAATTTATCGTGAATTACGTGTGTAATAATGATGTGTCATGTGAGTTTATACAATTTACATATTATTATTCATACGGAATATTATTTGTTATTTTTCCTCGATATTATTGCTGTAGTAACAATATAATTCAGTAATCTGTGGAACTAAGCTATTAAAGTAACTAAAAATACTTTTAATTTTGAACAAGTAACGTTTTTCATCTAAGGTTAACAATTTTTAATATTATATGAAGCTGAAGAGTTAATTGTTCGTTTGTTTGAACGCGCTAATTGAATAAATAACAGGAACTACTGGTGCGATTTGAAAAATTCCTTCAGTGTTTGATAGCCCATTTATTGAGGAAGGCTATAGGGTACATTATATTATCACGCTAAGACTAACAGGAGCGAAGATACAGAGGAAAATGTGGAAAAAACGGGGGAAAATATTTGAAAGTGCTTATCTAAACGAACTACTGGAGCAATTTTTAAGTTATTTGGCATAGATATAGAGTAGACTGTAGCCTATATTGTCAGACATAGGCTATTTATTTGCGGGACATATTGTACGGTTTCCGTGAAATTCCTAATTTACGCGGGCGAAGCCGCACTGAACGTCTACTAATTTAATAAATAAATAACATTATTAAATTATTATTACTATACTTACCTTAGCAACTAGCAAAGCTTATTATCTTAGACTATTTACAAGTAACACAGGAATTAATAAATAATTCATATTTCCGCATTCAGTGATGCAATTGTGGGAACATTTTTCACATACTTTACTATTTTATAGAACTTAAAACTAATGTGCAGTGTATGCCTAAAAATAATTAATTGGTCGCTTGCGTCATAGTAATTTCTTTAAGTCTACTAAAGGCTTTCACGGCTTCTCCAAAGACGGCAGCCTGAGACTTTGTAGGCATTTTAATGTGAAATAAACTGAATATAAAATAAATGGGCGGATAAGACGAATGAAAAGTTATAAACTAAGTTACGAAAATATTTGTGTAGTAATGTGCTAAGCTAATATGTGTCTATGTAATTATAACACAGGAACGGCTATAATACCATTAATTGAACGAACACAAAACGCTTAAATGCAATACCTAAGCCGGTTGTTATTGCATAAGTTGAAACAATAAACAGATGTTTCTTATCGGAGCGCAGGTATGCGCGCGCGGCGATCGAACGATCGATAAGAGACGGGTAATTAAGAGCCCGGGTTACCCTCGAAATTCTCATACATACGTAATACCAAAATCATTTTGTCATACGAAAATATTTAACATGTTTGAGTTATTTTTCAGCTTAAAATAGTAATTACCTAGGTTCCTGAACAAAAATTAACTTCAAAATATTTAAACACTAATATTCGAGGGTAACCCGGGCTCTTAAGTCAAGTACTTGACGTGCTAAGTTATAACGTAAACAACTTAAAATATTTTACACGAGCTGAAAAAAAATAACACTTAATGTAAGGGTAATAGGCACAAACTATGGTGATGTATGAATAAGTTCCTTTGTTCTATAACACGACGGAATTACGTTGGAGAAATTTTTATATCGGTATTTTGGGCAAAAATACATTCTGGAATTTAATTTGAATGTAATATAGAATTAAAATATGAGATGAAAATAATTGGATGACACTTATTTAGATAAGATAAAAAGGGATTTAATTGTCTTTGTGAACTATAATGGCGGGCGGGCGAAATACGTATTTGGCAAATTTTTGCAAAAATATTGCCGTAGGGAGATAAAAAATGGGCGGAGGTTACTTCATTCGATAGAATATTGATAATAGAATGGAATTCTAATTAGATTTAGGCAGAAATATGGGCAGAGTGGATTGTATTTTCAATTTTCGCCTGGTGTGGCACGTTAACGTGAAAATTCCCTAGAAGTTACGATCCGGCTCGAAGAGGACCAGAAAAGTATAGGGGCGAAGCCCTACGACGTGTGTTTGAGCTGATTGGGGAGGAAAGGAGGATATAATGAAGGAAGATACCTGGTGAGCTGAGATGCTGGTGGCTGCCGTGGTCTATAATCACTATCACTGAGCTTAGTTCATGAGGAGAAATCATGGACAGTTATTGGATTAATCGCGATGTTTGGGCCGATCGGCTAACCGAGGATTTTCGTATGTAACGAACGCGCGCCGGTCATGGTTCAGAGCGGAATGTGTCACTTCACAGTGTCGCGTATGACAGTTGACAGTCTGTGGGGCCTTTAAAACCACGGCGCCAAGCATATTGGTGGCGTCCGGAGCTGAATTCTCTGCAACAAGAATGCACGGCGGCCCGTCGCCGTTATAAGAGGTATCGCAGACGGCGCAATAGAAACCAGCAGGAGGAGGAAGTGCTGTACGACGCATACTGCACGGTCTGCCTCACCCTCCGTGATGCGATTTCCCAGGCGAAGGCTGACGCGTGTCAAGAGTGGCTGCAAACTCTAGAAGAGGACCCATGGGGCAAGCCCTATAAATATGTACGTCAAAAGCTGCGACCTACTGGGCCCCCATTAACACAGACGATTGCACCGGAGCTCCGAAACAGAGTTTTATCTGCTCTGTTTCCATCTGAAACTGAGCAGTACCAACCAGCGTCTGGACCACCGATGGAAGACTCTGAACTTGAAGAAGAGCAAGAAGTTCCGCCCGTAACGCCGGCTGAGCTAGCGGCGGCGGCACTTAGGATGAGTCGTAAAAACACGGCTCTCGGTCTCGATGGTGTGCCAGGCCGTGCGTGGGCCCTGGCGATGAAGCACTTAAAGTCAAGGGTACTCGCGGTTTTGACCAATTGCCTGGTCCAGGGCCGAGCTCCCCGATTATGGAAGACGGGTAAATTAGTGCTTCTTAAGAAGAATGGGCGTCCCGAAGGTCAACCATCTGCGTACCGCTCCATTGTCTTGGTGGATTAGATGTGCAAGATATTGGAGCGAGTTCTGGTATCGCACTTGGTGCACCATTTGGAGACCGTAGGGCCGAATCTGAGTGACAACCAATTCGGTTTTCGCTCGGGCCGGTCTACAATTGGGGCGGTCGCTCGTCTGAGAGATATTACGGAAGAGGAGGTGAGCCAGGGTGGTGTAGTTAGTTGTGTCTTTGGATATATCAAACGCTTTTAACTCACTGCCCTGGTCCACAATAAAAGATGACCTACGACACCACGGCGTTCCAAAGTGCCTGCAAAGGACGATTGGCAGTTACCTCTTGGATCGGTCAGTGCAGCTCCCGACTCAAGAGGGTTGGCAGGAGCAAGAGGTTGACTGTGGTGTTCCGCAGGGTTCTGCTGCTGGTCCGACTTTGTGGAACATTGGATACAACCCGGTATTGAGAGGCACCTACCTCCGGGGTATAGAGTTGCTACGCTGATGATACGGCCGTCGTTTGTCGTGGCAAAACCTATCGCGAGGTGGTGATACTTGCTGCGGCGGGTGTGGCGCAAGTGGTTAATCGGATTAGAGCCCTGTGCTTTCACAGGCCAAGGAATCCGCCACCACCGGATCTGGCTGTGGTTGTGAGTGGAACTACTTTAAAAGTTACTCCCACACTCACCTATTTGGGACTCATCCTAGACGGACGATGGTCCTTCAAGGAGCACTTTTGTCGGCTCTCTGACAGGGTAACCAAATCCGCAGGGGCCTTGGCATCGTTGCTCCCGAACCTTGGAGGCCCAAATTTAGCATGTCGGCGCCAGTACATGGGCGTTATCCGCTCCATGTCCATATACGGAGCTCCGATTTGGGCTAGGAGACTGTCGGCCGTCAACAGGCTTGTAATGGGGCGGTTGCAAAGAGTGATGGCAACGCGAGCGGTGCGTGGGTATCGTACCACCTCCCGCGATGCGGCATGCCTACTCGCTGGGAGTGTCCCGTGGGACATCGACGCAGAAGCTCTTGCCGACAATTATTGGCGTTGCGCAGTGGTTCGCGCGGGGGGCAGCAATCCCCTCCCGGACGTCGTGCGTCGGTGGAGGGCTGAGGCGAGCGAGAGGTCGTTAGACCTTTGGGAGGAGCGTTTTCAGAAACCGCTGGTAAGCGTCGCCCTGATAGAAGCAATCCGCCCACTATTTAAAGAGTGGGTAAAACGGAGACACGGAGCACTCTCCTTCCATCTGGCACAGATGCTGACCGGGCACGGCTGCTTTAGTCGGTACCTGTGCCAGATCGCGAGGAGAGAGAGTGACACAAGGTGTCACCACTGCCTTAATGAAATGGACACGGCCGAACACACATTGTCGACCTGTCCATCATGGACGGAACAACGCGCGGCCCTTACGGCTGCCATTGGAGTGGACCTCTCCCTGCCAGCAATAATCCGGGCAATGTTGAGCAGCGAGATTGCGTGGCAGGCGGTGAATGACTTTGCCCAGGATGTCATCACTGCAAAGGAGGAGGCCGAGCGCAGGAGAGAACTGGAGACGCTCGACCCCTTGAGACGGCCGAGGAGAAGACGCGCACCACGGAGTGGCCGCAGCGCCTTGCCTTAGCCAGGATACTCGGGGTGGCAGTGTATGGACACCGCCGCCCATTGCACCGAGTTCCAGAGAGAGCCGTGATGCGCATGGTGCTCCTGCACATCGTGGCCCCCATGTGGGCTTTTCTAGGCTACCTCGCGAGGTGACCTAGAAAAGCCTGCATGTTTTGATGAGTCTGGCACAGACAACCGTTGGTAAAGTTGCGGTGGGTTGATCGTGCCCTGACTTTGCCTAAGCGGTGAGTGGAGCACCATGGCGTTTTAGTGGGTAGTTCCTCGGAGAGTCCCACATACCCCGACCGATGTCCCCAATCCGCCGGGGATGCGTAATGCATTTCCCCATGTAAATAAAAAAAAGGGTATCGATTGGTGTGGTGTCGTTTCATTTTTTTGTTGATAATATTTATTAATTCATTATTATTTTAACATAATAATATGACTCGTCTGCAAGCATTTTCAATATGATTGATGGCACCTCCAGTGGAGTTGAGCTCTACAGCTATACCGTCCCATTTAAGTTTGGTATCGTGCTTAGCTTGGCTCGCCCGTATGTACCCGTTTGCGATTCCTGGATTTTCTTCCAGGAACAACATCTCAATTTGTAGGTCCTAGGGGGACAAGAAACCCCAACAGCATGGGCCTGCTTTGGGTGAGCAGGAAGTCATGTCATGACTCCAGTCATGAGTGGAAGTCACGGAAGACATGTAATAGGCCCTCGTGTCTCCGTCCTGCGCGGTAGTAGGAACACGGTCGGGTTTTAGTGGGTACAGCTGCGGCCACTTACCATCTCTTCGGCCGTAGCAAGCCCCACATACCCCGGTGGTCCTTCCCCAATGCTG
Source organism: Lysandra bellargus (assembly GCA_905333045.1). Lineage (NCBI taxonomy): Eukaryota > Metazoa > Arthropoda > Insecta > Lepidoptera > Lycaenidae > Lysandra > Lysandra bellargus. Next base: position 7,324,166 of record HG995338.1, read on the forward strand.
CCGAGGATGCGCAATAGCATTTCCCGACCCAAAAAAAAAAGGTGCCAAGGATGGACAATTATTTTCCAAATAAAAACTAACTTTTAATGTCGGCATGCAGGGATACAAATTTTATGAATATGTATATGACAATGTTAAGTGTAACTATTGTGTAACTACAAAAGAGAATTTACATGTTTATTTTTAAATTTGTAAAGTTTCTAAAGACATGTATTTTTATAGTATGACGAAAAAACACAAACATTATTTCATATTTTTCGTAACCTTCTACTACTTTATAACAAGGACGTTGCTATAAAGACGGCAACATCTCGATTTTGATACGATTTTGTTCCGGAACTCCTACGCATTACAATGACATCAAAAACGAAATCGAAATCAGACTCGTATCAAGTTGATATCAGTTTCGGGAGTAAGGCACCTGCATTCATAACTCAAAATGTGATTTGTTTGTGGGTTATGTACTAATGATGTTTACAGCGTCCAATTCAGAACCTTACATTTTACCGAGATAGGGTGCTTTTCCTGTCAATAATTATCATGCGTGTTGTCATCCGCTCGCGGTTCTTGTTCGCATGCGGTTGACAACACTCCTGGCCTCGTCTTGTTCACATGACTCGATTAACATCTATGAAATGATAGGATGCGGACAACTTGGCAGTTGGCCGCAGATCCGCGCGCGGGCTATGACACGCACGACAGGAAAAGCGCTCTGACTGCCGCACTCAGAGTGGAACATTTTACTTAAATGTACACAATTAATTCAAAATTTTGACATAAGCATAAGCCCCGTACATTCTCTGTCAAACTTAATGAATAAATTAAAGGTCAATCGTAATTAAATGTTTCTGAGTACGGCGCAGCGCGGCGGTAAGAATCTCTACAATATCAAGAAAAGTAAAATATTATCTATACTTTTATTTTCTTTTAAAGTTAAAGGTTGTCTGGTAGAAACTAGAAACTGCAGTTAGCAGCAAAGACCATAATTAGCAGTAAGATTGCCTATTTGCAAGCACATACTTTTCCTGTATTACGTTTAAGTTGTTAGTTTTAAGTTGTACAAATTAAGAATTTTCTATTCCATTCTAATATTTAAACGCAGAGTTTATATTATTGTTTTTATCTTTAACATAAACCTTTAATTGTGCCATTGTATGTCCTGACGTGAGACGTCACTTATTTTATACACAATAGCACGCTTCCATCAAACTGTCAAAACTGATCATGCGGAACAAGGCCTTGACATTAGTTACGTTAGTGTTATCACAATATTATCATGATCACTATACCCGAAGCCGTGAGACGAGGAACAAAACATTACGCACGTATTATATACAGCGTGTAATAAAATTCATACACACTATAAAATATTACCTACATACGTCTTTATGGTGCGTATCATGTATGTGTCACTTATATTATAAAGTTTATTGTTAAACTGCAAAAATGACTACTCGGGACAGATTTAATAGAGATAATATAATAATTATGTTTATTTTATATATAATTATAATTATGTAACAAAACTAAGTGACAATACTTTAGGGTGTGTACGTGTTCCTTGTAGAGATTACACTGTGAAAGTAACAGCGCTGAAAGACCAAAATGTTTTTTCACTTTTGTATGGGCAAGTGTCCCAACTCCCAGCGTCACGAGTTTCCCATACAAAAGTGAAAAAATAAAAAGATCTTTCAGCGCTGCTACCTTCACAGTGAACTCTTTATAAAGAACACGTACACACCCTAAAGTATTATCACTTATTTTTATAACGTTCTGTAGATATAACGGAACAACGTCCGTCGGGCCTACTAGCAAATAAAGCTCACCATGTACGAGTAGTTGATGACAGTAAGCTCGTCGGTCTCCCGAAGGTCTCCGGAAGCCTCCTGGTCGAAGTGGAAGGTCTTCTTCAGCATGTACTTTATGGTGTCATTGGCACCGTAGCCCAGAATTCTCTTCTCTCGATACTCTCTATAAGATAACAATTAAAATAAATAATAGTTAAATAAGCTATTAGCTATGTCCACATTATGCGCTTTCGTCTTAAATTTTCATCATTTTCTTTCATTCAACTTGAATGCGTCAACGAACGCAACGCCAACATGACATTGTCATTTTTGAAGTTTTGCATACGGTCAGAGGGCATGCGTCACGGGCATGCCTCACGTTCGCTGTTGACTGCGCTATAACGCATGCCCTTAATTAATAGAAAAAGGCAGAGTGTGGACAAAGCTATTTAGTAATATTATGTGGTATAAGGCAAAACAGCATAATATGACTGATTAACTGATTTGTAAACAAATAATTGTTATTGTTGAAATATTCATTAGTAAATTTAGTGTAATGTGTAAATTTCTTCATTTTGCAAAGAGTACCCTTTGATCCAAAGGTTCTTGTGTCGCAAAAACCTTTCATTAACTCTTGAGTACATTTTGGAGAGTTGCTAAAGAGGTTTAGTTACCAACCTTGGTTGGATTACGTTGCAGATTTGAGGCATTAGTTTTGACCAATACCACAGAATATATTATATTAGTAATACCAACCAATACCCTAATCTGGGGGCACAGCAGTGCCCCAGCCAAGTCTAGAGCAAAGGCACGAGCGACTAATTGGATTTAAGAACACTTTACGCTTGCGGTATGTGTAACTAACAAGTCCTCCAAATATGCTGTTTTATTTATTTTGTTTCTCTTGTGCTCAATGCCAAGTCGCTATAATAATTATAAAATAAAAGAAAACGGTTAATACAGTCACTGGATGTTGATTTAAAATTACAAATTAATAACTTGAAGACTTGGCCTGAATGTGATCTGAAAACGTTTAACGATAGAAATATTGCATAGGTAGACTTGGCTCTTCTTTTTTTACATTTCATGTTTTGGTGGTATTATAATTTGAATTGGATTCAAATTGAATTAACACACATTTTACTTTCAAACGATGATACCTCTACTTACTTATACACATAAGGCCCAATCTCCTGCACCGCGGGTTTGCTTCCCGTGTTCACCTCGTCAGGGTTGGTCACGTTGAACAGGTAGACCTTGAAGCTGAGGGGTATGGGTAGAACCCGCCACTTCTCAAACATCGCAGAGGAGTTTTCTATCTGGATGTTCTAGAACAAGATATTTAGGTAGTTATAACAAAAGGCTAAAATATAGTAAGGCAGGAATAAAATTCTTTACTAATGGCGTGTGTTTGTCACCAATATGTCGGATTTTGGCCGTACTTATACATATAAATAATATACTGTACACAGCGACCACATAACCTAATAGACGCCTAATGCAAGGCAAATACTGTCTGGCAACATGTAAGACTAATAGGTCTTACTTGAGACAATGACAGCGAAATCTGTTTCATTATCGACCACTTCCGTGACCTATGTACATCTCATGTGTCTACTACTAAATGAAATACGATAAAGGCGAAATATGGCTCCCTGTACAGTAAAATGGTGTGGAAAATGTAGCCAATCGTCTAATTTTAGCAAAGACGGCATAACTTTTCATAGGTAAGCCAATTTTAAGATTTATATTGTCAGGAATCAATTTCTTCAGAGCTCAACTTACGCTGGTCCGAATACGTCAAGGAAAACGTTTGTTTATAAGTATTTCCCTTTCTATCATACTCAAACTTGTAATCCTTATCCTTTCTTTCATTACTGTCAAGCCGAGTCAAGCGTCACTAGTGATGCGATGATTGACTTTTTATCAGTTAAACAAATTGGTTTTTTTTTCATATTGTTCAAAAAGAGTAATATTTTATGAATTGTTTTTGTAAACGTGTGTAAGTATGTGTTTTTAAATTTTTAACCGACTTCCAAAAAACGAAGGGGTTATATGTTCGGCTGTGGACTTTTTTTTTGTATGTTCAACGATTACTCCGCCGTTTGTGAAACGAAATTTTTGTTTTGTTGTATTAGGTTTCACTCCAATTTGGTACCATGTTCACAAAAGTGGTGACCTGATGGGATCCAGGAGTAATGGAGGGAACTCCTCGAAATTTATATGGAAACATATGGTGATTTTGGTTTTATGTGAAGTGTACTAAGAATATGCTACCAAAAAGTCAAATATTGGGTCAAGGTATACCATGGTTTCGAAGATGCTGAGAGAACTCCTGACTCCTTATAGATACACGTTTGGGAGTTTCGGCGTTGTTTTAAGTACAGAAAGCATATGCTACCACGCAATTCAAATTCATCATCGTCATATGATTTTAAACTTTATCTTCATTAATGTAATACAATATAGTATCGCTTGAGAAAGGCGCAGGCGGCCGCGAGACTTTCCAAGTTTCTCAAGCGATAGTACCTACTATGTGTTACAATAATGAAGATAAAGATTAATATCATAATATTATTATGACACTGAAAATATGCAAGAAGGAACTAAAACTATCTGCATTCCTTATTATCAATGATTTATTCGACATATTAGATTCCAAAGTTCATGGCTATAGCTTTAAGCGGGCTCTTAATCAGGATAACGCGCACACTGTTTTTCAGAGATTAGAACAATGCAAAGAGTTTCTTTTAACTGTGACTAAAACTCAAGACCAAAACAAAAACCTAAAATTGATCGAATCACCGCGAAGCACCGCATTTCTTGGATTTTGCGTAGCTATACAAAGTGTGAAAGGAATACACTTATGCGTGCGTCTCTTTCGCACACATAAGTGACAATCAGATGAACCAATTGCAACGAGTTCAAAACCGTTTTTTGCGCATGGCAACAGGTGCCCCCCGTTACATGCGAAACATCGACTTGCATAGAGACTGCGAGCTTATCACTATCAAAGCCTATATCAAAGAACTCTCAGAGAGATTCTTTGAGAAAGGCAAAGTACATCCCAATCCGCTCATTCGTAAGGCTGTGGACTACGAACATGACGCACGGACATTCCGATACCCCTTCAGGCGGCCTAAGCATATCTTAGCTGACCCTGTAGACCCCATCACAGAATACGTAACGTACTGTGTACAGTTACGCAAACACAAATCACACTCACCCGCGTGGTTAGTACTGCACCGGGGACGACGCCGGCGCCTTCCTCGAGGACTTAACACGACCCGAACGACAAACAGACAGACCGACCGAAATCCGGTGCCGAGCTCGATCCCGGGTTCGAGTTCGCATGCGGATAGCATAGGAACACACCTAAATCATGACCGCGACCGCGACATTGTCTAGAGAGCTCTACCAATTACTTTGACATTAGAACATACACGCGTATGTCACCCCAACCGGACTCGGAAGGGGAGAGGGACGGCCCTCTTTTATGCAATAACATTAATAACTTGAGCTCATCTGCCGCGATAGCTCGTACGCAGCTAGTTTGTGCTATCGCGCGCGAGCAGCCTCACTCGTCAGAGAGTGAGTAAGGGGTCGGACCCCTTAAGAGCAGGGGGGATCCGTGTCCCCACGTCAGATGAAAATAGCTTATTTTCGTAGCTCTCCCCAATATTGCCCGATTAGAATGTCACACGTGTGACTTTAGGGGAGGGGGCCAGGCCTCCTCATTGTTTATCTCCAAACCAACTAGCAACAGACTAGTTATAGCCACGATTAAACTACCATGGTCTTAACCAGACCAGTAGCTTAGACCCTTTCGAAAAAAAAAAAAATGTATAACGATTTGATTGTAAGCGAAAGTTCCTGTATCAAATATGTGCCATTCCACAAGATTTCACAAGATCACATAGAGTTATTATTTGCAAGTATTAGATCCCATGGTGGGAGCAACGATAACCCGACGCCTCGCTTATAAATTTGAATCCATCTATAAAAAAAATATTGATACACACAGAACTGGTTGAAGTATCTGCGGGTAACTGCATACCTTTAGAGAATATATAAATTCTGAACTGCTCATCTGCACTGCAAAGAATAAATTTGACTACAACGGCAGAAGATAAGAGCGAAATTCAGTTCGGCACCGAAAGTCATCAAGATTTAGACAGTGCCATAGAATCAATTTGCTTATCTCAGTTTGCTATTGAGTACATAGCAGGTTTTGTTGCTAGCTCTTTAATAAAGCATTTGAGATGTAAAACCTGCATAGGGGCATTGATTACTTTAAACGAAAATGCTAACAGTTTTATAGCTTACAGAGACATGGGTGGCTTAATCTACCCGTCACAAAGTGTTGTTAAAATTTGCCGTCGCTGTGAAGTTATCATGAAATTGTATCTTGGAGGCGTAAAGAAAAGTGAACCACGTAAAGCAGAGTTTTTAGTCAATAAAACTTCAAGCAGCTTTATTGGTGAACAACTTTTTTCAGAAATAAGTTTCCATCAATTTCATTGTGAAGAAACCAATCATGTGGTGGATTTAGCAAATAGTGTGATGTATAAATACATAACTACAAGATTCGTATTTCTTACAAAATCTTCGGTTCAGAAACCTGCAGTTCGGAGAATTTATACGAAGTTAATTCATTTTAAAAATGATTAAATATTAATTTATAAAAGTCTTTTCTTCATTCTACACTTAAAAATAAAATAAATATTATGTACTGTTTTTTTCTTTTGGCCAGCGCTTCTCGTACTTCCCATCACTAGTTATGATTTATGACATGCCGTGAATTTGAATTGGCCAATCGTAATGCATTTCTTCCCTCACCCCCCGCGTCGCTTACCTCAGCGCATTGACACAATTATTTGTTAAGAGAAATCAAAACATTAGGCGTCTATTGGGTTATATGGTCGCTGACTGTACATGAGCTAGTAGCGCCCTCAGCAGTCAGCACCGACCTTTGAATATTCGATATTTAATGTGTAACTTATCCGAATTAAGAAATTCCGTTATGAAAATATCATCTAATCTCACGTTGGGGAGAGGGGGGTCTCGGCAAATCCCACGTAATTATTTCTCAACAAAATAATACTATTTTGGTCCATTCCATCCAGATTGTACGTATGCTTAAAATTCAATCGTACTTAAGCGTAATCGTTATACGATTAAGTGTCTAAATACACTAGGCTGAATTCTTCTTCTTCTTCCAGTGCCAGCGACAGACGACACACTATGACGAAATTCCGTCGCGAGCCGAATTTCGTCATAGTGTGTCGTGCGTAAAGTTCGGCAGCGATTCAGCGGTAATGTTTTGTATAGCTGAGGGTCGAGCGTCTGCAGTCTCGCCACAAAGTTAACTTTAGCTCCTTTGTGGTGAGAGTACCGACGAATCTTCTGTCAACTTTCGAGGCGCCGGAGTTCTGGCCGATGGATGTAGTCTACCGGAGGTTCCGGGGGAGACTCCGGAACGAAGCGTCGAGTCACGTCGCCGGCAACAATTAGTGACAGTGTTAGTTTATAAGTGAATATAAAATATGTATGTTATGTATGTTGAATTAAATCTCAAGAAATCTCACCAGGGGGGAAGGGGTCAAAAATTTTTAATATACACCTCACGTAATTTGTGGACGCCCCCTTAGTTAGGGCGTGTATGAGACCCCAGTATAGTTTACTGTGAAAGTAGAAGCGGTGAAAGGCCATCTTTTTTTAGCAAAAAACGGAACCCTTATAGATTCGTCATGTCTGTCTGTCTGTCTGTACGTCCGTATGTCACAGCCACTTTTCTCCGAAACTATAAGAGCTATACTATTGAAACTTGGTAAGTAGATGTAGTCTGTGAACTGCTTTAAGATTTTGATACAAAAATGAAAAAATTATTAAACATTTTAGTGGTCCCCATAGATACAACTGAAACAATTTTTTTTTTTCATCTAACCTATGCGTGTGGGGTATCTATGGATAGGTCTTTAAAAATCATATTGAGGTTTCTAATATCATTTTTTTCTAACCTGAATAGTTTCCGAGAGAGACTCTTCCAAAGTGGTAAAATGTGCTCCCCCCCTCTAACTTCTAAAGTAGGGGCATGATAAGTAAAAAAAATATATGATGTACATTACCACAAAAACTACCAACGAAAATTTGTTTGAACGAGACCTAGCCAGTAGTTTTTTTTATACGTCATAAATGGTAAACCTTAATTTAACTTTCATTAAATCAACTGGATTATGAAAATAAATCAAAAACCACTTAATTTCATAAAAATAAACCTTATTGCTGCTGCGGAACCCTTCATGGGCGAGTCCAACTCGCACTTGGCCGGTTTTTAAAATTTGTATGGGCTATGGGCAAATTCATGACGTTGGCGCATTTCTCATAGAAACATAGAAATCAAAAGTACTCTTTTAGCACCGATACTTTCACAGTGAATTTTATAATAATATATACACGCCCTTATGTATATCGACACTTTGTTTTGTTACATCCTGTATACATATAATTGCTAGGAAAAATTTCTCTGATTTTGCATAGAGCAATGTACCGCCGAGGAAATTTATTCATAAGCATTGCAGACCTACGGAATTTGTACGGTTAATGTTTTTTTTGTTCTATGTAATGAATTTTGATCAAATTTACCAACCTAGTTTAGACCCTGCTACATTTGGGCTCAGTTCCAAAATGTATATTCCCGCGCGATAACGCAACGGGATTTGTCTTTAGCACCTTGTTAGAGACTTACGCCTCTCATACTTAACTGTAATTAAATGAAGATTTTGACATAAGCCCCGTTTACCTGACCAACTCTTCATTAAATTAAAATTTTATTATCATTAAATGTCTCTGCTTTAGTTACTAACTTGTGCTAGTAGTGACAATATTATACGGAAGCAGAATTTATACAAAAGCTCTACTATGGAAAATGGATTATGGCCATGACCGAGATCAGAATCCTGCTCGCAATGATCACAATGTCAATAAGTACTTTACCAAATCCATACTAATATTGTGAATATGTCGTGTATGTTTGTACTTTGTCACCTCTTCACGTTTAAACCGATTAAGAGGCCGGGATATCCTCGAAATTCTCATACATACGTAATTATATTTGTCACCTCTTTACGTTTAAACCGATTAAGCTATTTTGATGAAAATTTGTGTGGAGATACTTTGAGTCCTGTGATACTGACATTTTTACGTGTTTTGCAGTTTGGACTACAGTTCAAAAATCTTACTAAAAATTGTTTTTATTTCTGTATGGTGGAAAATTACATCTACTTAATTATGCATGCAGAAAAGTGACATAACTACAAAAATATAAAAATATCATATTCGCCAGCATCAAGAAAAACTATCATTATCTCTGTCATTTTATTACAAAATACAAAGTTCATTAATTAAGTCTTAAAAATATAATTAATGTAATAAAAAAACTATTTAGTGTACAAAAAAACGGTCGTAACTTGCAAATATTACGTTAAACAAGGAAATTCAAATGTCCTTATCTTATGTCGAGGTTTATACGAAGCCCGAAGGTAATAAGATGTTCAATGCTAAAATAGACTGATTTGTCCTGTTTCACTCAATAATTATTAAAAAGCAACTGAATTTCTTTGAAGTCAACGTACATTCGTTTTGTCAGTGGTGCTAGAAAAGAAAATGAAATGGATTCGTGTAGTGTGTACCTACCAACCCACAAAAATTACGTATTGAGTTACAATTAATGTAATTATGTTCTTTAGATTTAGAACAAGACTGCATTCAAAATTTAACAAAAAAAAATTGTTGATTAGGACACAAAAGGTGAACGCAGATTTGGCCGCACCGCACGCACCGCAGTCGCCGCATTCGGAATTCTTCATATAAAGAATGTAGAAGTTGCGAAGACTGCGGCGCGGGTATGTATGCGAGCTTGCCTATAACTTCATATAAATAATTCCGAATTCGGCTGCGTTCACCTAAAATATACTTGACACTTGACAGCGACCAAATAACACAAATTTAACTTAACATGAGACAAGCATGAGATTAGACGACGTGATGTACAAACTGTCAAGTTTATATGTATATAATATTATTGTAAGTGTTTACATAATATTTCTGAAGTTTTAGGTTTTTGTTGTTGCAGCTTGGGGGGTTGGTTCATACCGAAGATGGTCGGTCTGGTATATTGAAAATCATGAAAATTTACTTTTATTTTTTACGCACACTAGGTAACACGTTTTTCCCACTTGCCTGGAAAATTGACGTATATTTAATCTTCTAGGGAGGGGGGAACCCCCCTGCCCGCCATGTCCCTACCTGGGTAGAGATCAACTACGATAGCATGGCGCGCCCCTCCAAAATTCAAAACGTTTGAAGTGCGTTGTCAGAACGTCTTGCGCGGTAGGCTAGTTATGATTAGTTGACCAACAAATCTTGGTAATAAGTGACATTAACTGAAATATTACGTGTACTGTGATTGGTTGAACACTTACTACATACAAACGCTTTCATTAGGATGTGACTATACACATTGAAGCAATCATTTGGAGGGGCGCGCCATGTTATCGTAGTTGATCTCTACGCCCACGAATTAACTATTGAAAAAATTTACTTCTGCAAAAAACTCAGAAATTGCCTTTAGTCATACTTTATGACACATTCACAGAAACTGGCACATCTGACACTTTGTTAAATAACACCGTACATTTCTCCAGAAGAAAAAGTATTCTACGCCCTTTCCAGGACTCAAAGTATCTCCATACCAAATTTCATCAAAACAGACACTTTCGCATTTAAATATATTACTTAGTAAGCAAGCTTTTCACAAAAAATATTTAATAAGAAAAGTTCGGTATCTTAATATACTATAATTATAGTTTTGTGTTTAAACATTTTATATAAAATATCATTGCTATTTACATAAAAAAGCGCATTAGGTATTTGAATAATTTATGTTCTTTTTGAAAAATAATCTGTCTTTTAATTACCCACATTTTTTGGATTATGGTGATATTTTTTGTATAATTTTTTGTGTGGTGAGTACTTCGTAGACCTTATATTTCTATGTAAGTTTTCATGAACAAAAAAGTAATAATTTTTAATACCCTGATTAAATTATTAGAAATCTACGAATAATAAAAACTAAGGAAGAGTAACTCCGTCAATAAACATGCTCCAAAATACTTGTCAAAAAAGTGAACCTTAGGTTCACTTTTCATACATTTGCAATATTTAGGTGACCTTTAGCGGTATAAAGGCTGACGTTACATGACAGTTCGAAAGGAAACAAATTTTAAACGGTAATAGTATGGGAGTTACGATTCCTTAGTTTTTATTATTCGTAGTTAGAAATAGATAAACTCAACATTTTCAGCACAGAGCGGGCTAATGTCAGCTTTTAAACAAACAAGCTAGATCAAAATCGGTCCAGCAATTTTGATGCTACGATGCTACGAGTAGACACACACACAGACAGATAAACCGACAGAGTACGGACAGGCACATCAAACTTTATAACACTCTTATTTCTTGTCAGGATGAAAAACTAAATGTAAAAAAAAAATACTGCCATTGCTGTAAGTGGTGTTAAAAACCAAAATCAATACTAGTTATTGGCGCGTAAAAAGCCACCTTGAGCATCTCATGATATTATTAATCTGTGTAATTTTAGTTTTTATTATTCGTAGTTAGAAATAGATAAACCCAACATTTTCAGCACAGAGCGGGCTAATGTCAGCTTTTAAACAAACAAGCTAGATCAAAATCGGTCCAGCAATTTTGATGCTACGATGTTACGAGTAGACACACACACAGACAGATAAACCGACAGAGTACGGACAGGCACATCAAACTTTATAACACTCCTATTTCTTGTCAGGATGAAAAACTAAATGTAAAAAAAAATACTGCCATTGCTGTAAGTGGTGTTAAAAACCAAAATCAATACTAGTTATTGGCGCGTAAAAAGCCACCTTGAGCATCTCATGATATTATTAATCTGTGTAATTATCCTCGAGAATCGTGAGTTAACAAGTAACAACAATAGTACAATTTGCATCCGCATTTTATAATAATAGTACTGGAGCAATCGCGCAAAATAAACACTTCATTTTAAATTATTTTGATCTAAATGTACTGTCAGAGAAGTAGAAAAGGTGATTCCTAGGCAGATGCCGGTCCTAAGTAGTATTAAAGTAAGTATTTTGGTCAACCCCATCCGACTGATCACAGCTAGCTAACATTAAATTGACATAAGCCGACCATATGACGTATGTCAACTGCAGCAGCATTGCAGCTGCCCCCCTGGAAGGTAAAGTAAACTTAAATTTTCCTGGAAAGTGGGAATTCAAAACGTGTTGTCTACTCTGCGTAAAATGAAGTGTTGGAAACAAAATATCTTTTAAGGCCAGGCCAGTTCGAAAAGACTGATTTTTAAGCTTGCACTCTGAAGAAATTATGTGGAATTCTCTTACGCCAAAATTAATGTAGACTCAAAAAGGAACAAAGTAAAAAAATAAATGAACATAATATTGAAAAATGGCATGGTAATTCTGTAAAAAAATCTTGAATATCATCATAAAAATACACTTCAAATTCGAACATTTCGTAATTTTTAATGACAATGATAATATATTATGAAATTTTTTACAAATAGGATACAACCTCTTTATAGTTGTAAGGAAATAACCGAATCTCCTATTCCCTTACAAGGCGCGCTGATATGAATGTTATTTTAATGTTCTTTACGTCGATATTCGCACTGACCGACATCGACCTGCTAATTTTAGGGACAGCCTTGCCTTAAGTCAGATTGATAAAGGTAAATTTTGATGATTTTTAGGATTTCAGAGGGGGGGGGGGGGGGCATGTGCCTAGGAATCAATTTCCTCGATGGAACAAACAATGAAACTCTACCAAATTGTGGTGTCACTAAAGTTAAAGATGGTTAAAGTGTGTATCTGTCTCTTCTCTCTCAATTATACTACCATGGGCGCCGGCAGAAATAGTTTCCAAGGGGTGCAGATTTTACTTTTCTTTTTAACCGACTTCCAAAAAACGAGGAGGTTATATGTTCAGCTGTGGATTTTTTTAATTTTTTTATATTTTTTTTATTTTTGTATGTTCAACGATTACTCCGCCGTTTGTGAACCGATTTTCAAAATTTTTATTTTGTTGTATTAGGTTTCACTTCAATTTGGTATCATGTTCACAAAAGTGGTGACATGATGATGGAATCCATGAGTAATCGAGGGAACTCCTCGAAATTTATATGGAAACATATAGTGATTTTGGTTTTATGAGAAGCATCCTAGGCATATGCTACCAAAACGCAAGATTCTGCACCAAGGTATACTATGGTTCCGAATATACTAAGAGAACTCCGGATTCCTTATAGATACAAGTTTGGGGGTTTAGGCGCTGTTTTAAGAACTGAAAGCATATGCTACTATACAAATTACATTTATCATCATCATCATCATCATTACCACGTCAGGGTTACCCATTGGTTTATAATGGTTAATATTTTGTTATGTTCAATTTTGGTGACATTTCACCAAAATTGAACATAACAAAATATTCAACCTTATCTCCAGAGCGTAAGCCACACATTTGACATTACTTCTGAGAAGTAAGTTGCTTCGATAATACAAGAAACATGCTAGAGTGCACAGCTGTCACACTTACCAATCGCGGCCACGGGCGGCCGTAGACTTCACAAGCGATACTATGTATTACAAAAAAAAAAAAAAAAATCGTTTTATTTCTGAATAAATTTGAATCAAATGTTTTCAGAACGTTGAGCTACATGTTGCCTACCACCGGTTCGGGAACTAACCCGGCAAGAAGAACCGGCGTAAGAAACTCGCACTTACTTTTTACTAAAAAAGTGGAAAATTTGTCTTTTAAAAAAATAAAATTTACAATGTAAATAACTTAATCTAATACATTATAGAAAGTCAACATGAATACACAATTGTAAGTCACATATAATAAAATATGTAGAAGCAGCAGCAAGCAGCCATCCTACTCCCAAGATGTGCCATCGTTTAGGAAATCATTGACCGTATTGGCACACAAACGTTCTTTAATTACTTTTTTAAATTTATTAATTGATAAATTTTGAACGTTTTCCGGGATTTTATTGTAAAGGCGTATACATTGACCTTTAAAAGATTTACTTATTTTGCTAAGTCTGATCACTGGTATTTCCAGCTTGTGCCTATTTCTAGTGTTTCTACCGTGACTATCACTTTTAGTTTTAAATTTAGTTAGATTCTTTCTAACATACAACACATTATCCAAAATGTATTGAGAAGCAACAGTTAGAATACCAATTTCTTTAAACTTTTCTCTCAGAGATTCAAAAGCTGACATTTTATAAATTGAGCGTATAGCTCGCTTCTGCACCACAAAAATTGTATTGATGTCGGCAGCGTTTCCCCATAAAAGGATACCGTAAGACATTATACTGTGAAAATAACTAAAATAAACAAGTCTTGCCGTGTCTTCATCAGAAATTTCCCTAATTTTTCTGACTGCATATGCTGCAGAACTGAGCTTACCTGAAAGGTTAGCAATATGAGGACCCCACTGTAATTTACTATCTAATGTAATGCCTAAGAATATAGTGGAGTCAACCAAATTCATTTTCTCATCTTTTAATAGTAAATTGGTTTGAACTTGCCTAACATTGGGCAAAGTAAATTTTAAACATTTGGTTTTCTTAGAGTTTAAAAGTAAGTTATTAACATTAAACCAATGTACTATTTTTGAGAGAGCACTATTTACCTCGTCGTAATTTGACTGCCGTCGCTTCACTTTAAAAATAAGTGAAGTGTCATCAGCAAAAAGTACTATCTCATTATCCTTAACTAGATAAGGTAAGTCATTAATGTAGATGAGAAAAAGAAATGGTCCTAAAATGGATCCCTGTGGTACACCTAATTCTATTTTGGTCCCATTGGATCTTTTACTAATAACTTCAACCCTTTGAGTCCTATTTTTGAGGTAAGAAGTCAAAAGGCTGAGTGCTGAGTCCCTTATGCCATAGTGGTGCAATTTTCTGACTAAAGTAGCATGCTCGACACAGTCAAATGCCTTAGAGAGGTCACAAAAAATACCTGAGGCATCCTGTGACTCCTCTCAAGCTTCAAATATGTTACAAAGAAGACCTATACCAGCATCCATTGTGGAACGACCCTTAGTAAAACCGTATTGGTTATTGTGTAATAAATTATTTAAATTAAAATGTAACAGTAATTGTTGTAAAATTATCTTTTCAAATATTTTACTAAGAGTCGGTAAAATCGAAATAGGCCGGTAATTAGTCGGATCTGATTTAATTCCCGCTTTGAATAAAGGTACGACCTTAAGACCGACCTTAAGGTAAGTCAGGAAAAACACCACTCCTAATCCAGTCATTGAAAATTATTGCTAGATGAGGAGCTATGATGTCAATTATCGATTTAATAATTTTTGTAGACATGCCCCAGAAATCAGTAGTATTTTTAATATTCAACAATTTAAAGGTATCAATAATATCTCTAGGGCTAATTTCCCTAAACTTAAAATTGACATCACATTCCTTTACATTATCTCTGAGTAGCTCTTCAGCAGCTTCTGGTGAGGAATTTAGATTTTTCGTAGTTGAGACCGGAATGTCAGCAAAAAACTTTTCAAAGACCGTCGCAACTTCAAGATTATTTGTAATCTTTTTATTTTCAAAGTATAATTCAAAATCAGTGTTACGACAGGTGACGTTTCCAGTCTCATCAGATATAACCTTCCATGTAGTTTTAATTTTATTTTTAGATTTTTTTATTTTATTTTTGATATATAGAGCCTTAGCAGCTTTACAAACTTTTCTGAAGATTTTAGAGTAATTTTTAACATATGATTTAAATGATTCACTGCTGTTACTACACCTTTCATCATATAATTCATATAATCTTTGCCTACTTTGATTACAATAATAAAGATAAAGTTTAAAAATCATATGACACTGAAAGCCTCGCCGTTGCTAAAATTCCGGTTTGGCGCGGCCCTAGCACATGTCCACTTCGATTTTTTTAATGTATTGTTTAAAATTATTTGCAGCTGATATTATATTTTGTAAGTGTGACTCTTAACAAATTGTAATATGATACGTAGAATAGTATACATGTTGTAATAGATAGTATCGCTTGAGAAATCTACGGCCGCCCGTGGACGCTCGTGGCCTCTTGCGGCCGCCGGCAGCGTCGATTTCTCAAGCGATACTATGTATTAAAATAATGAAGATAAAGTTTAAGATCATATGACACTGAAACTGCTCGTCTCGCCTCTGCCATTCGGTGTGAATCGGCCGTAATCTACGTATAGTACGCGATGATTTTACTAGGTAACTAAAAAGAGTGAAATCATTATTTTTAACAAAAAATTAAAACCGACTTCCAAGGTAAAAACAATAATAACATCCTTATAATATGAACTAAAAAGTATTAAATAATTTTTCCTATCTCATGGTGCCTTTTTCCGAATTCGGCTAAAACTCAACTATTTCTGTACTCAATCTTCATAATTTTGAAGTCGGTGCCAGTTACAAATGTCTCAAATATTCTGGCATTTGGATTCAGCTATATATTCTGTTACCGAATTCAAAATTATGAAGATTGAGTACAGAAATAGTTGAGTTTTAGCCGAATTCGGAAAAAGGCACCATGAGATAGGAAAAATTATTTAATACTTTTTAGTTCATATTATAAGGATGTTATTATTGTTTTTACCTTGGAAGTCGGTTTTAATTTCTTTTTACTTTTACCGAACAACTGTGGCTGTCTACATTTCTATAATTCCTGTTGATCCCGAGATTCCCAAGGGGTGCAAGTGCACCCCCTGGCACCCCCCTGCCGGCGCTATAACTACTTTCACAATTAACTCTATAGTATATTATAGAGTCCAGTGTTTCCCAATCTTTTTCAGCCACGGTTCCCTAGGAAGTAGGAACTCAAGCACACAAGCCCTAATAAAATAAAAACCGGCCAATTGCGAGTTGGACTCGCCCATGAAGGGTTCCGCAACAGCAATAAGGTTTATTTTTATGAAATTTAAGTGTTTTTGATTTATTTTTATATTTCAGTCGTTTTAATGAAAGTTAAATTAAGGTTTACTATTTATGACGTATAAAAAAACTATACTTGCTAGATCTCCTTCAAACCAAGTTTCGTTGGTAGTTTTTTTAAAATGTACATCATATATTTTTTTACACTTATCATGATTATACTTTAAAAGTTAGAGGGGACACATTTTACTTTCTCTTTCTCGCAAACTATTTAGGTTTAAACTCGCAAACAATTAGAGTTTAGTATATATTTACTTATGTTGTACCTATGGGGACCTCTTATCTAAAATTTTTAATATTTTTTCCATTTTTATATCAAAATCTTAATGCGGTTCATAGTCTACATCTACTTACCAAGTTTCAATAGTATAGCTCTTATAGTTTTGGAGAAAAGTGGCTGTGACATACAGACGGACAGACAGACAGACAGACAGACATGACGAATCTATAAGGTTCCGTTTTTTGCCACTTGGCTACGGAGCCCTAAAAAAAAACGGATTGTGTATGTCCAGAGATGACACCGCACCAAACAATATAATATAATACTAGCGACCCGCCCCGGCGTCGCACGGGTATAAAATATATAGCCACTGAATAAATTATTAAAATCGACAGCCTATGATCCTTCACGTGGTCTACTTCTTATATTCTGTGCCAAATAACATAAAAATTGCTCCAGTAGTTCGCGAGATAAGCCCTTTCAAATAATTTCCCCCGTTTTTTCCACATTCTTTTATTAGTCTTAGCGTGATAAACTATAGCCTATAGCCTTCCTAAATAAATGGGCTATCTAACACTGAAAAAATCATCAAAATCCGTTGCGTAGTTTTAAATATTAAAGGGAACAAAGGGACATGAGGGAAAAAAGTGACTTTGTTTTATAATAATATGAATAGATAGAAGATGTTTATTACAGGTGTACAAAAATTTTACCTCTACAATTTTATTATAATATGTTATATCATATATGTATAGATATAGATAGATAGATACCTAAAGATAGATAATATATACACTAAAACAAATAATAACTAAAAAAACGGGAATGGTTCGAAAACATACCCCAAAATTGATGAGGAGCGGGGGTGAGGGGGGAGGAGAGAGGAGGGGAAACACCCCCCGTACCAAATCCACACTGAGAAACCCCTCAGTATGGGAGCTACTCACCTTTGAAATTTTCGGGATTCTGAGGCTACATCATATTAATTTATTCTCGGCAATTTGCATAGCGTGTTTTGTGACGGTCGCCGGCTGCTGCCGCAGCACAGTCACAGTTCTAACCCAACTAACTTTTGGACTTTCTGGATTGTGTTTGTTTTTTTTTTGGCGGGTGGCTGCGGCCCCCGAGCCCCCCCTTTCTTTTATAGCGGTCACTAGCTGCTGCCGCAGCACGCTTGCTGCGCTCGCTCGGCTCCCTTCTGTGTTGTGGTCTAAGTTCTAACCTAACCTAGCCTACTTTTGGAATTTCTGGATTGTGTATGCCTTTCTTGGGTAGGCCTTTCTAAGTAGGCCTTCTGTTAAGTCTTTTCATTAATAATGAAATGAAATAAAAATTATGCGCTTGATAAGGCGCCGGCAGTCATTTCGGCAACTTGCTAGAGAAGGTTTGTGAACCTTAGCCAAAAAAACAACTTTCTTACCTTATAATATTATACACGTTTAATACTCCGTTAACCTACAAAACTAAAAATCTATATCAGAACCAGATAAGTACTTAAATTGACAAATTGAATACGAAAACTCAAAACCTACACAGTTTAATACCTAATAATTACACAAAATATAATTTTTTTAAATTGATAAAGGAATTAAAATAATATCTACACTCAGAATAATTAAATAACACAAACTAAAATATGAAAGTTATCGCAAATCACAAAAATAAAATATGAAGATTGAAGATTTCAAATTAATGAGTTTGACTGTGCATAAAATTTGAATTTGGAATTTAGAATGCTACTTACTTTTTTTTCAGCTAATCAGGTCAGTTAAGAGTCAAGACATAATTTACTCATAAAATAATAATCCTATACAGGGTGTAACAAAACTAAGTGATAATACTTTAGGATGTGTACGTGTTCCTCGTAGACTGTAGAGAGTTCACTGTGAAAATAGCAGCGCTGAAAGACCAACATTTTTTTTCACTTATGTATGAGGAAACTGGTGACGCTCGGGCCCTTAACCATACAAAAGTGAAAAAAAAAAATACGTCTCTCTACAAGGAACACGTACACACCCTAAAGTATTATCACTTAGTTTTGTCACACACTGTATGTTAGTTATAAACCGTACTCCTCCGAAATGGCTTCACTAATTTTTATATTAAAAGTATTTTGCATATTCAGTAGGTCTGAGAATCGGCTACTGCATAGACTAAGAAAATATTATGTCTGGTCTCTGGCTACTTTTTATATTGATTAGTGCATTTGTTGAATAGATAATAGGAAATTACTACAACTCGAGAGTGTTGACGACCATTGCGACGGGCTAGCGACGAACGTTGCCATGGTGCCATACTTATTAATCACCTCACTAAAATATTTTATATGGCAAAAGAACGTTTGCCGGGACAGCAAGTATTATTATGAAACTTAATAAATTTTTTTCGAAACATGAACATCACTTCTTACATCGCACCGCGCACGTCTGCGTCAAACGGAGAACACTTCCCCAAAATTTTTCAGTCTCTACGATCACTGGTTTAGGTTTTATCGTAATTCCATTTTCATATCTAATAATTGCTTTAACCCTAGATTTTACCTAAAACACAGGGTAAACTAATTCTGGCAACACTGTAAGCTAATACCTCACCATGACGTATATTAATTATTAATACTTACTGAAAATTATTAAGTAAGTAAGTATTATGATTATTATATCATTCAAGACAAAGCCTGTTATTGATAATATGTATATATTATTATAAATTAAATAGATTAGTAATAAGTGTAACTTCATTTGTATAAAAAAAATATTTTTAAATTTTTGGCACTTTACACAATCTTTTGTGCATAAAATTAAATCTCAATGAAAAAAAACACCTATTCGTACAGGAAGTATATTATAAGTTTATGTACAGGAATAATTAATTTAGAATTTCGAACGCCAATATTTTTAAACAATTTATAGATGACAAAACATAATGTAAAGCCCTCCATTCAAGACAATCTTTCTAAATTCTACAAAAGTATAAGGAAACAATAATATCATAATAACAATAAATTGTTACAAATATATAGTTATTATTTAGATTTAACAACTAATTGTTACGATAGTATAATAGGCTTCATAAGTTGCAATTTCGATTGTAAATCTAGATAATTTACAAATAGAATGAGATCGCTTTATCGTGAATTATTTATATTATTTTTTTTGAAGCTTTATTTTATAAGCAAAAGAGTATTTACTCAAATGAGCTCTAATGGCTGGCTTACACGTATTAAGTGGATAAGTAGTTAACTAAATTTTTACTTAATTTTAAGTTATCAATTGCATGTAAACACAAATTTAGTAGCAAGTAGCATGTTCAAATTTAGTTGACTAATTATCTACTTAATACGTGTAAACCAGCCATAACTTACATGGCAAAAATAAAGTACACAGATTATGTCTATTGTGGCAAAAAGCAGTGATTGGCGCCTCTAACTCCCTGCGTCGCTGCAAGCCGCTGCTAAACGCTGTAAAGCGCTGTAAACTGTTCATGCTTTTTAACGACTTTTAAGGATAAATTTCAGCAAACTATGAATTACATCTTCCATAAAATACATCAAATAATAATTATGCGAATTTTCGAGCAGATTGGACTAAGGAATCAGGTTGTCCCATAATAACTTCATTCTTTCTTTTCACACCCTTAGGAGAGGAATTTCTAAAAGCCCTTCTTATCACACGCCTACGTTATACGAAGAACACTCCCTCCAAATTTCAAGTATTTACAATCACTGGTTTAGGCCGTGGCGTGATTCCATTTTCATGTCATTCAGGACAAAGCCTTTTATATAATGACTAGCTGTCCCGGCAAACGTTGCTTTGCCATAATATAAAGTATTTCGCCCATATTATTTTATTGCAGTGACTAAATAAGTATGTCGCCATGGCAACGTCGATCGCTATCCCGTCGCACAAACAATGGTCGCCGTTAGTCTCAGGTTGTAATAATTTACTATTATTTATTCAACAAATGCACTTATCAATATATAAAGTACCCAGTAGCCAATTCTCAGACCTACTGAATATGCATATAAAATTTGGTAAAAATCAGTAAAGCCAGTTCGGAGGAGTTCGTGGACTAACATTGTGACACAATAATTTTATATTAATGATATAGATTACTAGCGACCCGCCCTGGCGTCGCGTCGCACGGGTATAAAATATATAGCCACTGAAAAAATGATTAAAATCGATAGCCTATGATCCTTCACGTCGTCTACTACTTATCTGTGCCAAATAACATAAAAATTGCTCCAGTAGTTCGCGAGATAAGCCTTTTTAAATAATTTCCTCCGTTTTTAGGGTTCCGTACCCAAAGGGTAAAAACGGGACCCTATTACTGAGACTTCGATGTCTGTCCGTCTGTCTGTCTGTCTCCAGGCTGCAACTCAAGAACGGTAATAGCTAGAGAGTTGAAACTTTCACACATTATCTATATGTCGCAGGGAAGAGAGGATATCAGGGATTTCATGATATCCCTAGGGATATCACGATCTCCTGGTAGATGCCGAATATTCTTGTTTGTTACGCCTTCTTACTAAAAATATCTAGTGATATGTCATTTCACTAAACTTAATCTAGTGAAATGTCAGAAACGCGGATACCGCCGAATAAAAATCGAGCCACTCATTTCTCTCGCTCGCTCTAGTTCCCACACGTGACACGGGCACTAGTGGGAGTGAAACAAATGCGTCGCTCGAGCTGACACGGCTCGTCTAGCCTGGAGACAGACTGACAGACTAACCCTTTGGGTACGGAACCGTAAAAACTAGGATAATCGAAGAGCTGGAGTACCTGTAGTACCTGTGCCTGTACAAGAGCCTAACCAAGCTAGAAATCGACATGCCACCACTACAAAAAATATTCAACTTGGTCGGCCGCTTCGTTTGACGTCAAAAATCAAAGGTCTGAAGTATCTGATGAAGAACCCTCAGTTGGTTTCAACTATATGATTCAGAGATATGGTGATGCCCCCTCAGATCTGCTATAGTTGCATTACACGTGTGATAATAATAATAATAACTCCCACTCTGGTCGGTGGCTGGTTTCATTGAAACCAGGCCAAGAGTAATTTTATAGTGCCCAAGTGTGTGCGCAGTACACAAGAGCAATCTCTATATTCCTTTACTCGCATAACCCGGTGGGACGGAAGACTGAAATGACCGGCGGGAGATCAGGCGCAGGACCGACTTTTTACATGCCCATCCGACGCATGGATCATCTAACATCTTACTTGTCAGATTCAGATGTTAGATGATCCTATCAAAGTACCCGTGTGTATACTAGAGCAAGCGAGAGAAATGAGTGGCTTGATATTTATTCGGCGGTGTTCACTTTTCTGACGTTTCACTAGATTTAGTTTAGTGAAATGACATGTCACTAGATATTTTTAGTAAGAAGACGTAACAAACAAGAATATTCGGTATCTACCGGGAGATCGTGATGTCCCTAGGGGTATCGTGAAATCCCTGATATCCTCTTTTCCCTGCGACATATCTGTTGCCGCTATAACAACAAATACTAAAAAGAAAATAAAGTTAATATTTAAGGGGGGCTCCCATACAATAAACGTGATTTTTTTTGGCCTTTTTTGCTTGTAATCAATAATGGTAGCAGCTAGGCACTTGAAATATTCACAATATTCTTCATTATATTTGTACTTTAATAATTTACAATAAAATAAAAATAAAATAAATATTTAAGGGGGGCTCCCATACAAAAAAAAAAAACCTCATTTTTTGCCAATTTTCGTTCCATAACGGTACGGAACCCTTCGTACGCGAGTCCGACTCGCACTTGGCCGATTTTATTTCCATATTCTGCTATTAGTCTTAGCATGATAAAATATAGCCTATAACCTTCCTCAATAAATGGGCTATCTAACACTGAAAGAATTTTTCAAATCGCATCAGTAGTTCCTGAGATTAGCGCGTTCAAGTTAGCCCTTTCAGATAATTTTCCCCGTTTTTTCCACATTTCCTCTATTTCTTCGCTCCTATTAGTCTTAGCGTGATAAAATTTAGCCTATAGCCTTCCTCGATAAATGGGCTATCTAACACTGAAAGAATCATCAAAATCCGTTGCGTAATTTAAAAGATTAAAGGTAACAAAGGGACATGAGGGAAAAAAGCGACTTTGTTTTATAATATGTATAGATATAGATGCTCGCCGACCCCAGGTTGGGAAACACTATTATATAGAAATTAGAGACACAAACTCACGCTATAAATATTATAGACGTATTATCACTTATTTTACTCTGTATAAATATTTATTATCAAGGTTCGATTCCCGCCTTGAATAATGTTTGTTCAGATGTATTGTGATTTCGCAGCATTGACTTATTACACATTATTATTTAGAATTATTTTATTACTTCGATAGCGAAATTTTACCAAAAGCTTAGGAACATAATAATATACTAGCTGACGCCTGCAACTCCGTTGCGCCAAAATTCGTTTATCTCGTGGGAACCGCACATTTTTCCGGAATAAAAAGTATCCTACGTCCTTTGCCGGGACTCCAAGTAACTATCCTATATCTCCATACATAATTTCAGCAAAACAGCGGTTTGGACGTGAAGAGATTTTAAAGGTTAGGTACTAGACATAACATTTTCCTGTGAATCGAGAGGTTACTTTGCCCCGCTGTTAAAAGTAGCTTTACCTTTCACATTGTTTTCTTTATATCTGTGTCAAATTCACTTAAAATCGAATAGTAGTTTTATCCAAACTAGCAAAACTTGTTTGAGAATCAAAAATAGAATAAATATGTTTTGTCTGGTTCCCAGACCCACAGCCACAGGATATGCACGGAAAATTTCATGACAATCGGTCCAGCCGTTTTGAATGAGTTTTGCTGTTTGACGACTTTGAAGGTGTCCGGTAGTAGAAAACGAGATAATATGTATATATTTATTATTGTAATACATAGTATCGCTTGAGAAATCGCCGCCGCCGGCGGCCGCAAGAGGCCACGAGCGGCCACAAGCGTCCACGGGCGGCCGTAGATTTCTCAACGTAACTTTCTGCCGCGCATTGTAAAACTCTGGAACGAACTGTCACCAGCAGTATTTCCGGACCTATACGACCTGCAAACCTTCAAGAAAAGAGCGTATTCCCTCTTAAAAGGCCGGCAACACACCTGCAGCTCTTCTGATGTTGCGAGTGTCCATGGGCGACGGTAGTTGCTTGCCATCAGGTGACCCGTTTGCTCGTTTGCCCCCTTATTTAATAAAAAAAAAAACTATGTTTTACAATAATGTCGAAAAAGTTTAAAATCATATGACACTGAAATTGCTCGCCTCGCCTCTGCCATTCCGGTGTGAATCGGCCCTTATGCTTTATCGAAGGTTGGTTGTCTCCCTCAGAAGTGGATACCTCCTAAACCAACCGCGACTGAAACTCCTTAATATAGTTGCTGGTCGTTCTTACTTCTATAGCAGCTATACTCAACCTGCGGCCTCTAAGCCGCATGCGGTCGCCGGTACTTTTTCAGTGGCCCACGTGAAGTTACATCATTTTAAAATTAACGCCCACAAGCAAAATAGAGCAGTCGTTGTGAAAGTCGTAAAAATTTTGCCTCTAAATCCCTAATTTTGAAATTTTTTATTTTTCACCCTAAAAATGTCTATTGTGGCCAGCGACCCCAAGACCCAAACGATTTTGTGGCCACTGGCCCGTATAAAAAAAGGTTGGGTACACTGCTTTATAGGAATCATAAGTATACAGGAAAACTTTCAGCTTTTATAAAATGACGAAAGTCTGGCTGTTGTCGTTGGCTTTTGGGCCATTACTATGATGAAATGACATTTTAAAATTATAAATTGGATCGCAAGCAATCATTTTATTTAACCGGTTAAAGTACTGAAACAATAATAATTCCCACGATAAACTGTGAATGACAGACAAAAAGCACGAATATCGCTAACAATGCACGGGCAAAAACTATTTAAGACTTGTTAAATGAATGAAAATTTACAAATTAGAATTACGTATAGCTACGAGCTGAACATTAAGGTAGGTAATGTTAAACATACAAAATACAAATTGTTAAAATACTCATTCAATAGAAAATCTTCCACAGTGCGTTTTTCGCGTAACTTTCTGCCGCGCACTGAAAAATTCTGGAACGAACTGTCACCAGCATTATTTCCGGACCTATACAACTTGCAAACCTTCAAGAAAAGAGCGTATTCCCTCTTAAAAGGCCGGCAACGCACCTGCAGCTCCTCTGATGTTGCGAGTGTCCATGGGCGACGGTAGTTGCTTACCATCAGGTGACCCGTTTGCTCGTTTGCCCCCTTATTTAATAAAAAAAAATGTTATGCAAAGGTCGGAGCAGAGAGCGCTACAGTACATACAGTTGCTGGTGCTGCCGTCTCGCGTGAAAACATTGCACTTGCCGATTCCGATGTTGCGCTTTTTGTTCCCAATGGCTCATTCTTCAAGACGAGACCGTATTCCCTCTTTTAGGCCGGCAACGCACCTGCAGCTCTTCTAATGTTGCGAGTGTCCATGGGCGACGGCAGTTGCTTTACGTTAGGTGACCCGTTTGCTCGTTTGCCCCCTTATTTTATACATATAAAAAATCTTAAATGTATCGCAACGCTCCGCGACGTTACAATGCAGCGTCGCCAGACGTCCCGATTTTGGCGGGACATCCCGATTTTTTCATTTCAATCAAAATCAATTAAATGTCCTGCGCGGGACAGGCTCAGTTCCGCATTTCGGGGAAAGCCCGAACATACGTGCAGCGTGCTGGGAAAGAAAGATGCGTAATCAAGATGACTGTGGTGTGGGAGGTAGAGGGGTGAACTTTCTTTGGCTAGTTTTGCTATCTATTGTGACGTAAACGTTATTTAACGCAAATAAAAAGATAAAAAATTAAAAAAAAAACTTTTGATTTTTAATTTTTTACCTTTTTTTTACTTTGTCCCGCATTTGACTGAAGAATCCCGCTTTTTCACTTAAAAAGTTCCAAAGTCCCGACTTAGCACAAATAAATCTGGCAACGCTGTTACAGTGTGAATTGGCCCTAAGAGGTGATTATTTGCAATGTTGCTATTCATCTAACATCTAACAAATGTGATGTAGCAAAATTATGTCCGTGATTATAAAATGTTATGCTTCGATAGGTTTGACGTCCGTTGTGGAAGGCGTAAGGACGGGCCTGCCTTTACTGTGCAAGTGCCCAACGTGGACAATCTGCTCGAACTTCGAAGGTCGACAAATGTGGCATAAGAAAAGAAAAAAACAATTTAATTTGCACTTATACAGGGCAAAATTTTTTAACGTTCTACCCTCATATAAATAATGGGTTTATATCAGGGTTATCATTATTTAGAGTTTTTTTGTCATACAGTAAAATGTTTGGATTGGTATAGTCTTGCGGTCGCACTCAGAAACATTAATTAAAGTTGGAAGCCGGCTACATGAAGCGGCAGGTAAAAGAAAAATTCAATGAAAATGCCACTTTATGACATATAAGTAATATAGTCTGTCATAAAGTGGCATTTTAATTGAATTTTTGTCGGTCGCGATTAGCCGCGGTAAAGATCGGAACGGCACCATGAGTTTATGTCCACAGTTTGTCTATACTTTCGCATTTCTACTGGTGGCCATGCTAGCCCGGCTGACGACGCAACGTGTCGTCGCGACTCGCGACACTATTAGTTTCTACTTTCTATGTAAAATCTATGAATAAATGTCGCTAGCTTCGTGTCGCTAGCTGCGGAGGGTATTCCGTACTTCATAGAAACACATACAAATTACAAACCAGTAGTGTCGCTGCGACACGTCGCCTTCGGTTGCTTCATGTCCCCTGCTGCCAACCGGTACCTTTATGCTGATTAAACTTCAATTATTTATCGAAGAGTTTAACAGATAATTTTGGGGTTCCACTAAAAGTTAAGTTTTTTGGTTGCACCACCAAAAAAGTTTTAAGACTGTTCCCAAACATTCCTTAACCTTTCAAATACGGAAAACTCTGTGAAACATCTACGTATAGAACAAGATCTACGTTATAATATGTGTAGATAAAACCAGTAACGGCTATATATAGAACAACAAAAATTATATTTTTATGTAAATCACAAACGTACTCATACATACTCAAGTACATAAATAGATTCTTATGGACGTTTATTTGTTTTTTTAGTAACAAGCAAAAAACTTTGTTGAAGCTACAGTCATTAACGTAGTAAGTATTTAGTAATATATTGTTTAAGAGCCCTCTCTCCCTAAATTAGCAGGTCGATTGTCTGTCAGTGCGAATATCGACGCAAATGACATTAAAATAACATTCATAACAGCGCGCCTTGTACGGTGGCGGTTACGACGCTCGCCGCGTCCGGTCCATGATAGGGCGAAATAGGAGAAAAAACCTTTTAAAGGCTTAATATAATACATATTTCAAAAAAGTAAAAAAAACAAATTATTAACTTATGTATTGCAAAGCAGTAGATATTTTTTATATATTCTTTTGATAAATAATGAAGGAATAAAGTGGTTAAATTCAACGATTTGGAGGTGATTTGGTTTTTTATTTCTTTATTATGTGATACCGATAGAAAAAATATGGCAAAACCAAATTACGTATCATATCATGTAGATTACTAATTATTTTTTTCAGATATAATTTCTCTGTTAATGCCGATGAAAAGTTGTTTCATCTGCACGCTTTTTTCGAAAGAGCAGCCTTAAAAGAAGCTGCGCTAAAAGAGTATTTTTTTTTAATTTTACACGGGCAAACTCATGACGCTCGGGTGTTTGCTCATATTACAAAAAAAAAAAAGTCTTTCAGCGCTCTCACAGTGAACTCTATATTAAAAAGGACACATACACATTCTTAAAATATATTATCATTTATTACTTTGTTTTGTCATACCCAAGTTCACTGTGAAAGTAACAACGTTTAAAATGTCACATAACAGATAGAGTCAGCGGATCTTGAATATACGCTGTGTAATCTTTATTGGCAATAAAGTTTCTGT
The DNA here is from genome assembly GCA_905333045.1 of Lysandra bellargus. NCBI lineage: Eukaryota > Metazoa > Arthropoda > Insecta > Lepidoptera > Lycaenidae > Lysandra > Lysandra bellargus. The sequence continues at coordinate 7,352,247 of HG995338.1, forward strand.
TTGACTGTCACCTGCATTTTATGAACTGTGATTGTAAGATAGTAAATAGGTGATAATACTTTGGCTGTGTACTGTGCATGTTTCCCTTAATATATTATAGAGTTCACTGTGAAAATAGCACCCTAAAAAGAGCAAATTTTTTGTGATTTCTATGGGCAAGCCTTAAGGTAAGTAAGTAACCTTAAAGTATTATTACTTAGTTTTGTTACATCCTGTATAAAATGCCTCTATAATAGCAACTGCAGAGCTTTGGACCCAATAGACAATAGTAATAAAGAGTAGTTTGGAACTTACTCTCCTTAAAGTTGTTTAATGTACCTACTGAGTACATACCTAATGGTATTATGTATTCTGACAATTATTTAATAATGAAATCAAAAATATAACTACCCTGGCAATAGGAATAAACCTATCAGTAACATCAAGTAAGTATGTTTTATAATATTTTATACAGATATCAAATGGGCAAATCTATCAATTAATGGAAAGTGTTACCCATAGGCATTCACAGCAATAGAGAGTTGCAAGTGCTTTAACTGCAATTTACAACAATATTTTAATGAATATGAGTGAACTATGAGCAAAAATACCTTTTCACTGCAAATAACCCAGCAACAAGCAGTAAATCAAATTTTATTACAGAACATAAAAAATCATATTTTGTTGTACCTTTCAAGTATTTGTACTAACAACGTAACTTGAGGAACAAAATAATGTAATCTGTTTTGGTGGCAAACAAGATTTCGTAAGTTTTTTAACCGTTTTCAAAAAATGAGACTTCTCAATTCCACAGTTTTTTTTCGTATTTGATGCTTTTTGTATGTTTGTTCGCGGATAACTCCGGCGTTTGTGAACCGATTATTTTGATGTTGTATAGTATATAATATACTTAATTATTATACAAAAAATCCCAAGAATAATAAAAAAAGACAAAATTACCCACCTTTTGCACTTGCCGGTCGATGATTTTGGGGAGTCCCCATGTCGCCAGAACTATCGCCACTACGAGAGCACAGAGCGAGCAGAGAAAAAATAATTTTGCGTTTTTGCCCAACATTTTTTTAATCACACTTAAAAATACACTCTATCCTAACTACACGGGTTCAAAATTAATAATCGCCTGCTAAAGTTGACTGGTTTCGATCGCAGGCGCTCACGGTTTGATCTCGCGCTGTGTTTTTTACGATGAAACTCTAGCTCTTGGTTGATAATTATTATGTGCCATAAAAGCAAACGTGACGACCTTTGATGCAGTAATTTTTTCAAATAATTATCGTGAAAAGTTTTGACACGGGTCAAAGGTTAAAAAATTTGAAGATTTTTAAGTGTGAATTGTATCTTTTATTTTGAGTTGTATATTAATATTTTAGTCGTTATAATAAATGCGAAAGTGTGTCTGTTCGTCTCTTCAGCCCACATAGCTGCACCAATTTTGCTGGAATACTTCATGTCCCGGGAAAAGACATAGGATACTTTTTATCCTTGAAAAATTTACGGTTCCAGCGCGATAAACGAATTTTGGCGCATTGGAGTTGCGGGCGTCATCTAGTATATAATATTTACATTCTCGGGACTCAAAGTATCTCCATGCCAAATTTCAACAAAATCGGTTCAGCGGTTTGAGCGTGAAGAGGTAACAGGCAGACAGACAGACATACTTTCGCATTTATAATATTAGTATGGATTACTAATATTATCTATTATTAGAGGTAGCATATATTTTATATACCTAATACTTTTATATTACCTATTTGTTTTTTCAAGAATTTACAGGAAACCGGGCTGCTATCTCTGTATAGCCGTTTCTTTAATTCATTTATCTATGTCTAGGTTTATCTAACAATTAACATCTATAGATACTTGCTTACAAATTAATTTATACAGCGAATAAATATAATAGATTTGCATGTCTACAGCTGGTATGTACATTGGAAAAGTTACATGACAAGGACATCCTTGAATACTTAGTTATTATATTTCTTCGCTTCATTCTTCGATATATAATTATTAACCAGTAGTACCTCTGTATCTGCTAGGCAATCGCGTTTTTTCAAAGACGTATGTGGGTAGTTGAAAAATTACCCGCACGCTCGGTCACTGGACGTTCCGGCATGTCTCATTCTTTGTTAACGCGAGGCAACGCGAGCACGAATACTTAGTAACCATGCCAAAGCACTGCAGCTGGTTATAATAATTATTAAAATGATTGAGTCAGTGTTGAAAGTAACTAAAGTCAGTGTTATTTTATCGTGTAATAAGAAAATACATGTAAGTACTATTAAATACTTAAATAAACGGCAGGCACTACCGAGGTCGTCGTCGACTAGTCGTCTACTAGACGAGTCAAGTATATTCAATACTAACCGGCTTGTACTGCGACCGCGAGTCAATAAACGTACAATGTGTTGGGACTGCGAGTCTTTATACACGATCTATAATATTATGTATGCTTTATCTGTTCTATAAATAGAATTATAAAACTGTATAATTGCCGGATTGGGGGAAAAAACTGCAGGTGATTACTGCAATTATTTTAACTAACTGGCACGTACTGCGACTGTGAGTCAATAGAATAAGTGTGTTTGGACCGTGAGTCCTTTTACACAATCTATATTCTATAATATGTATCGGAATTGATTGCGGATCTCTGACGATGCTTTATCTGTTCTATAAATAGAACTATACGTTGGCCGGTTTGGGGGTTAACAGCGAGTTATTTTATAAACCGCTATAATGTGTGGATTGACTGCGAGTCTCTAAACACAATCCTTATGCATCGGAATTGACCGCGGGTCTCTAACGATGTTTTATCTAAAAATAGAAGTACAATACTATGTTGGCTGGTTTGAGGGGAGTATAACTGCAAGTTAATTAATGCAAGTTTAATTATATATTATGTTATTTTATAAACCGCCATAATGTGTGGATTGACTACGAGTCTCTGAGCACAATTTATATGCATCGGAATTGACTGCGAGTCTCTGACGATGCTTTATCTGTTCTATAAATAGAACTATACGTTGGCCGGTTTGGGGGTTAACAGCGAGTTATTTTATAAACCGCTATAATGTGTGGACTGACTGCGAGTCTCTAAACACAATCCTTATGCATCGGAATTGACCGCGGGTCTCTAACGATGTTTTATCTAAAAATAGAAGTACAATACTATGTTGGCTGGTTTGAGGGGAGTATAACTGCGAGTTAATTACAATTTAAAATATATTGATATTTTTCAAATCAACATTGTGTATGGATTGACTACGAGTCTCCGACAATGCTTAAAAATAAAAAAAATTGCAACTACCGCACATTTTTCCCGCGCTCTTTGTTCTATAAATATAACTACATAATAATTATTATTATAATATTAATATCTTTGCCGTTTTATAGACTGCGAGTCTCATCAGTTAACAACCAATGCGCGTCTCGCGCGATCCTTTTGTTCTAAATATAGAACTACGATTATGATTTACTATGTCTGCCGGTATATAATTATTATTATTAAATAAATCTTGCACCAATTTTGGGACTCGGGATACACCGCGAGTGTACATAACGAAACTTACTTAATATCTACGTAACGTTATAGTTACTACCCTCAATATTTTTTGCAACATATTTTATCGACAAATAAGTCGATTATAACGAGCTACCCCAATATTTAATTTTAAGTCACTAAGACCAGACAATCGGGAAAATATCACTAAAAGTGACCAATATAGGTACGGGACGATCAGGTTACGAATGAACCCGAAGCCTTCCCGAGTACCGGCACTGATAGAACCGGGCCAGATCCGGATAGATCCAGGGCTCCTACTGACGTTAGGTGCACCCTCGTTGGATTCGCCAGATTATTGTTTTAAATGACCCCAAAAACGATTAAGTTAAGCTACAGCTTATAAAACATTCCTGATAATAAATGTTGCAGATTTCGATCGATTATAATCATTATAGATCTCATCTAACAAAGTCTCGATATGATCAGACTTATCAGCAGTATCTGATTTATCTCGATATAAATTATTATCAAACTTATCAGATAATATATTATCAGTAAAGACAACTTCGTAACGGAAACCTATAACACTCAGACTCGATAAGTCTTGTCTCAATATCAGACCGAGATTATTATTGTTTCGTTGGATAATTCCAGTATTTGTTCTCAGAGACACATTAGTACATCCCATCAATCGGGTACCTTTTGGGGCTCTGGCAAACCCTTCCCGCTACCCGTCAATAAGGGGGGGGGGGCGGCAGGGCTGGTTTCCGTCGGCTGGCGCCGCTAGTACTGTACCGCTACTATCAACCTCTTTCTAGTTCCAAGAGCGTTGAGGCGACTAAGCGCTCAACACCGCAGCCGTAGTGCTGACCGTTAATTTTATATAAAATATTTTATTGATGTTACTATTATAATTATTGTAGGCTTTACACAGCTATCCCCAACCCGCGGCCCGCGGGTCGCATGCGGGCCACCGGGACTTTATTTGTAGCCCGCGTGATGTTAAACCATTTTGAAATTCACGCCCACGGGCAAAATATTATACAGTCAACGTGAAAGTCTTTTTTCACTTGTAAATCGTTAATTTTAAATTACGTTATTTTTTAAACCTAAAAATGTTTGTTGCGGCCCGCATGAAAAATAAAAAAATACATACCGAAATTACATCGCGTTATATATTGTATGTATATTAATTAATAAGTTATAAGTAATTATTATTAATTAGGATGTATCTCACGGGGGCGATACCGGTCCGTCCACGTTCGTGTCCCTGGGCCCCTGGGTGCGCCACTCCGCCCTTTACACGGAGTGAGGTACTCAGGGTGGCTGATCGCCGGTCTGTTCCTATCTTTCCCTCTTTGTATAAGCTCTCTTGTCTTGCTTCTTATATGTTATAATATATTCTATCTCTTCAACGTCTTTTCTCCTCTATATTTCATTGTATTTATTCCTTCTATACATCAGTGTATGTTTGTGTGCATATATCGGTGAGTGTTTGCGTGATGGATGGACCTGTGGGTCCCCAAACCAGGGTTCCGGTGCTCGGCTGTGGGTTGCGTGACGAGAGGGTGTCTACGTCGCAAGGGCACTGGGGCGGAACCACCCCTAATTGGTCAGGCCGGAATCAGCCTTAATGATTTAATATGGACAAGCGCAATGTAAAAATAAGTCCCCGGGCGGGTACCAACTCTGTTGGAGAATCCCGCACTCCTGGTTTACCACCAGGAGTCTGGCCCACGTATACGGGGGGTGCCGACACTGCGTGTGGGGAGGTGGCCGCTGCTGCGGCGAAGAGTGAGGAGGTAGGCACGACGACGCAAAATGGTCCAGAGCCGGTGCTCCTTACCGCACCGGCAACGGACACGAACACGGAAAATGACGACTTACTTAGGCTTATCACACGGACTCCGACAGTACGTTTGGAAAGAATAGACGATTCGGATGGTTCTCTTAACACCATGAGAACCGCCGACAGCTCACGCGCTTCATCACGCGATCGAGCAGGGAGAAACACCACCGGAAAACGAAGGCTCTCGCTCTCGTTATCCGGCTCGGATGAAGGTGGGTCTGAGCGGTCCTGCCGGTCGGACAACCGGCGCAAGAAGACCGCCGCCAAAAGAGGGCGTGGACGTCCCCCTACTACAGGGGATTACGTAGGCGTGGCTGCCATGAGGAAGCACTATTTGGAGCTGGAGTGTGAGGACCTACAACTTCAAGCGGAAAAGGAGGTCGCTGCAGCCTTACAGCAAGCGCAGCGACGGGCCGAAAAGGAGGCTATTTCCCAGGCGGAACGAGCGGCGATTCACAGACTCCCGGCGGCCACCAAGCTCAAGACCATTGGTGAGCAGGGCCTTGAGCTGATCAAGATGGTCCGCGCCAAAAGTGGCAATCTTAAGGGCACATTTACAAAGGCCTTGAGGGAAGGTGAGGCCAAGATCGAGGAGTCAGTCAGCGGCCTTGCCTCTTTAAAAGAGGACACACTGAGACTCGAGACGGAGAATATTCTCCTCAAAGAGGAATTAGCGAGATTACGAGAAGAGGTGAGTCGGGCGCAGAAGGTGCCATTAAGACCACCTCCTCCAGCAAATGCGGAGGACCCGGTGCAACATGACGACTCCGTAATAACGGTCGCCAATCTGCGGGTCATGTTCGAGGAATTCTCTCGCTCGATAATGGAGCGAACCTCGAACATGATCAACGCACGCATTGAGGGTTTAAAGTTGTAAGTGGCGGCCGAAAAGGAAGATCTTCCGACCGAGAGAGATAGCCTGCTCGGTCAGGCCGAAGCCCACTGACGTCATTTCAGACGTTGTATATATCTTGCCGTTCGCCGAAACTTCGATAGCGCGATGCAGGATTGTTAGGCGAATTGTGGGTACCGCCACACCACTCCCCCCCGAAGACCTGTGGTATTCTTCGATGCGCTTGTGTTGTCAGGTGTGGGCCGAAGCTACGCGTGCAATGACCAGGAGAGGGACCCCATGCTCTGCTTGCTGACCGGTCGTTGTAGCCTATGGCTGCCCCGTTCAAGCCAGACACGGGTACGACCGGCGCGGACCTCCAACGCGGCTTATGGTCGAGGCGACCCGGTTATGCTTGAAGTCTGCTGACGTGATGCGGAGCGGCGGGGAGTGTTGATGATGATTGATGTCCAGAAGGATGCGTGTTCTTGTCGGTGGTCACCAATTTAACGTTGTTAGTGGCGGCCGAAAAGGAAGATCTTCCGACCGAGAGAGATAGCATACTCGGTCAGGCCGAAGCCCACTGACGTCATTTCAGACGTTGTATATATCTTGCCGTTCGCCGAAACTTCGATAGCGCGATGCAGGATTGTTAGGCGAATTGTGGGTACCGCCACAAGGGCATGCAGGACCGGCTGCTCCCAGCCAAGAGGCTTCGTCCTCCGCTGGCAGCAGACGGCAAAAACAAAGAAAAGGATACTCACCCGACAAAAGACTGCCCCGCCATCCCTCAGGCAGGGCCTTCTAGGACGGTGGCTTCTACTCCGGCGGCGACAGAGGCACCGGCATCTGAAAAGAAAGCTAAAAAGAAGAAAAGAGCAGAGAAGGAGAAACCGACAGATCAACAGCCGGCTCCACCAGCGGCTGCAGTTCCTGGCCCCTCTGAGGGATGGAACACTGTGGTACGGAGGAAGGGGAAGATGAAAGCGCTACCGAATGTGACAAACACGAACCCCACATACTCGGATACGACAAGGGCACGGCCAAAAGAGACTGAAAAAATCTCCCAAAAGCCAAAACCGAAAAGGCGGACGAGACGACGGAGGCCCACAGCTCCCGCTACGGCTGCAGTTGTTATTACACTGCAACATGATGCGGTCGAGCGCGGTGCCACATATAGTGACGTTATCATGAAGGCCCGGCAAGAGATTAACTTGGCGGAGCTAGGATTGACGGAGGGCGTTCGTGTTAGGCGGGCGGCTACGGGGGCTCAAATTATGGAACTCCCACCCAGTGCGACCAGTGAAACGGCGGATCGTCTCGCCGATAAGATGAGGCTCGTTCTTGCTGGCGTTGCCCGGGTGGCCAGGCCTGTCAAGTGCATGGATATTCGTGTATCCGGCCTTGACGACTCGGTCACTCGTGAGACTGTTTTGGCAGCGGTTGAAACAAAGACGGGTTGCTCCCTGGAACATATCAAGGGGGGCGACGTCCGACAGGGTCCTGGAGGAACGGGTACCATGTGGGTGAGGTGCCCCATGGCTGCCGCCAACACCTTGGTGGCTGCGGGTCGCTTACTCGTTGGTTGGAGCTCAGCACGAGTGCAGGCTATGGAACCGAAGCCCATGAAGTGCTTCCGCTGCCTGGAAATCGGTCACACCGGGCGGCAATGCACTTCGGAAGTGGACAGAAGTGGATTATGTTTCCGGTGTGGACAGGACGGGCATAAATCGTCGTCCTGCACGGCTAAGCCCCACTGCGCAGTTTGTGTTGCAGCTGGGCGAAACGCCAATCACACAATAGGAGGAAAGGGGTGCGCTCCCCCGAAGAAGGGGCGCAACAGAACCAGACAAAATCTCCATACGGCGGGTCGGCCACAAGACCGACACGGCGAAGACATGGACATACACAATGGATAATAGACCCAAAGAAGTGCTCCAGGTGAATTTGAACCATTGCATTGGCGCCCAAGACCTGTTTTTTCAAGCGCTGGTGCAGTGGCAAATAGATATTGCCATAGTGGCGGAACCCTATCTGATCCCGGCCCGCAACACCTGGGTTGGGGACTTGACGGAATCCGTCGCTATATACTGCAGTGATACCGGCCCCCCGCTAGTAATGCGGGAGAGAGGCCGAGGATTCGTGGCGGCGGATCGGGGGGAGTATACGATCTTCGGCGTATACTTCTCTCCGAACAAAACGCTGGCCGAATTTGAGGCATTTCTGGGGGAGTTGCTGGCGGCAGTCTTAAGAGCGGCCCCGAGGCCTGTTCTGGTCGCCGGTGACTTCAATGCTAAGAACCAAGCATGGGGCTCTCCTGTCACCAACGCCCGGGGAGATGCCGTGCTGGAATGGAGCGTTCAGGCCGGTCTGTCGCTTTTAAACCGCGGGGCTGTGCCAACATGCGTTCGACCGCAGGGGAGTTCCATCGTTGATCTCTCCTTCGCGAGCCCCGCGGTCGGACGGCTGGTCCAGAACTGGAGGGTGGAGGAGGAAGTCGAGACATTGTCGGATCACTTATATATTCGATTCTGTGTCTCCTCCCCAAACCATACCCGGACGGTTTCAAGCTCACTAGAAAGTGCATCGGAATTCCCACGATGGTCACTGACCAAATTGGACCCAGAAGCACTGAGCGAGGCTATTGAGGTGGAGGCCTGGACGCCAAGACCAACGCAACTTACTAACCTAAACGCGGAGGCACGCTGGTTCCGAGAGGCTATGACCAGGATATGCGATGCTGCCATGCCCCGCGTTCGTGGTCCTCTTGCAAGAAAGCAGGTCTACTGGTGGACGGACACGATTGCGGAGCTCAGGCGCCAGTGCATAAGGGCGCGCCGACCTTACCAGAGACAAAGGCGTAGAAGGACGCGTAATGAGTCATTGGAGAGGCGACTCAGATCTGAGTACAGTGCAGCCAAGAGTGCCCTCCATCTGGCTATAAAGCAGGCAAAGGAGGCGGCACGAGCGGAAATGCTGGCGGAACTTGATCGGGACCCATGGGGTCGCCCATACAAAATAGTGCGCAATAAGATCGGCCGCGGTCCGCCAACTTTGGAGACGATTTCTCCCGAGAAACTTCCAACGATCGTGTCCGCGCTTTTCCCGACTGTTGCGGTGGCGGATTCACCGACTAACAACGAGACAGCGCCGCTAGGAGAAATCCCGCCTGTGTCAGAGGGTGAGCTGGATGCGGCAATTCTAAGGCTGAGAGGGAAGAAAACAGCGCCCGGCCCGGACGGAATTCCCGGACGGGTTTGGGTGAAGGCTTTGGGACCGCTAAAAGAGAGGTTGCGAGAAATGTTCACCGCGTGCCTCACGCAGTCGGAGTTTCCTCAACCCTGGAAAGAGGGAAAGCTAGTCCTCCTCAGAAAGGACGGTCGCCCGGCGGATTCACCCTCGGCTTATAGGCCGATAGTGTTACTAGACGAGGCTGGAAAACTGCTCGAGAGAGTGATAGCGTCTAGGATAATTAAACACCTTGAGCAGGAAGGCCCGAATTTATCCGCGGCACAATTCGGCTTCCGTGCACAACGCTCGACCATAGACGCGATCATGGAGGTCAAGGAGTTCTGCGGGGAACGAACGGCGAACGGCGCAGTTGTATTGGGGGTGTCATTTGACATCGCCAATGCTTTTAACACCTTGCCATTTGAGGCTATTGAGGATGGTCTTCGTTACCATAGGCTGCCTCTTTATCTGCGCCGTACCGTAGCAGGATACCTGAGACGAAGAACCATAATAGTCGTCGGACGCAGCGGACGGGTCATAAGGATCGCCACGTGGTGCGGGGTTCCGCAGGGGTCAGTTCTCGGCCCACTCCTGTGGGACATCGGGTATGACCGCGTTCTACGGGCGGCACTTCTCCGCGGGTTACGCCTCGTCTGTTATGCAGACGATACTTACATGCTGGCCTGCGGAGAATCTTTCGAGGAGGCAATTCGTCTGGCGAGAGTGGGCGCGGCCCAGGTGGTAGCGCGTATTGAGGCGCAAGGGCTGCGAGTCGCAGTCGAGAAAACGGAGGCCATTTTCTTTTATGGACCCCGTAAGCGCCCACCTCCGAACGCGTCCCTCCGAATCGGAGAAATCGATGTGCCAATCGGATCGGTGATGAAATACCTGGGCCTCGTCCTTGACTCAAGGTGGACATTTACCGAACATTTCCGCCGATTGGCACCAAGACTTAAAAAGACGGCAATGGCCCTGGGGCGTCTGCTGCCCAATACGGCAGGTCCGGGGTCCTTATGCAGGAGGCTCTACACAGGTGTCCTCCAGTCAATGGCCCTGTATGGAGCCCCGGTGTGGGCAGAGCACTTAAGCACCCAAAATAAAGCGCTATTAAGAAGACCGCAACGTGCTATGGCGCTGCGAATAATTCGCGGCTACCGCACGGTAGCTGGCGAAGCGGCCCTGGCACTGGCAGGGTCTCCCCCGTGGGACCTGGAGGCTCGCGTACTCTCGGAGGTATATTTTCGTACAGCCGAATATAGGGAGCGAGGAGAACGGGTACCACCAGATCTGGCAACCCGATGGCGCCGCCAGGCACGCGTAATAGTAATACGCACCTGGCAGGACCAAATGGCGTCACCGACTGCCGGCCGTCAAGTGGTCGCAGCAATCCGGCCCATACTTCAACAGTGGATGGCACGTCCCTGGGGCGCCCTTACATACCGAATGGTGCAGATGCTGACCGGGCATGGCTGCTTCGGTCATTATCTGCACCGTACGGCTAGAAGGGAGCCAACGCCCCGCTGCCACCACTGCCCAGACACAGACGACGATACGGCGCAGCATACGCTCGAAGACTGCCCAGCCTGGGTCGAGCAACGCGCGGAGCTCTGCGCCGTACTTGGACTTGACCTCACTCTCCCGGCCATACTGTCATCCATGGTCCGGTCGAGAGAAGCTTGGGAAGCGGTCTCCACCTTCTGCGAATCTGTTTTATTGCAGAAGGAGGCTGCCGAGAGGGATCGGGAGGCCCAAGAGGACGCCGACCCCATGAGAAGAAGGCGAGGAGGGCGTAGGCGCGCTCAATACGAGCGCCAACTCCCGCCTTAGATGGGCTCGGGCGACGGATTGGGGAATCCGCCGCCCGTTGCACGAGCTCGACCGGTTGAAGAGCGTCCGATGCCTCGGACTGCTCTCCCGGAGGCAGCGACAGCTGTCGTAGACAGGCAGTCGCACGGTGGATGTTGCTGTGAAGCAAACGCCGCTAACTGGGCCGCTGCAGTTTCGCCCCTGGCGGGTCCGGCGGCCCAGCAACAAGCGGAGGAGGAGGCACCGGTGGGTTTTAGTGGGTAAACCCGAGTGCTCGACCGCAGCACCTGGGGAGTCCCACATATCCCGGCGGCCTTTCCCCCGGGCTGTCGGGAATGCGTAACGCATTTCCCATCGTCAAAAAAAAAAAAAAAAGGATGTATCTCACTGGTGCGGGCGCTATACTACGACTATCTACGCTCTACAGTAACCTCAGTAGCTCTACCATGATTTGCTATCGAAAACGTATACGATTTTACCGTACTCGCTAACGAGCAAACATGCGTCGAATAGTTTTCAATCAATTTTTCAATAAAAACCGTACCATGAGTCATGCGTACTCGCTAGCGACAACTCGATTGTTTATATAGTTTTCGTGTGTTTATAATAGTACAAAAATCGTCTTCTTCATAATTGTTTTCAAAAACTTCATAATTGTTTTTGCTCTCTCTTTCTAGCTTGAATAAAAGACAAAGACGGCATATGGCCTCAAAAACCCTACCAATTTAAAACAGTGACTTGTTATTAGTAAATGTAAGAAACAAATATATTCGTAAACTTGTATTCATTATAGAAGGAGAAGAAGAAGAGAGATTGCATAGTGTATGTAAATAAAGACGCATTGTTCGATGATTTTACGATACCACCTGTCAAATTGTTTACTCATGGTACCGATTGTGTATGAGAAACTGCTTAAAACTATAGTCGCTAACGAGTTCTTATTCGATACGTGTTTATTGTAAACTCATGGTAGCGATTTTAGTTCCACAAGTGACCGCTAGAGGCGCTGTACAATTTTCCATGCTAAAAATTTACGTTAGTCGATATCGAGTATCGATAAATACTATAGCTTTAAACTCATGGTAGAGCTACTGTTCTTCATTATTATAACAATTATATATATAATTGGAATCTCGGAATCGGCTCCAACGATTTTCATGAAATTTCGTATATGGGGGGTTTCGGGGGCGATAAATCGATCTAGCTAGGAATCATTTTCATAAAATGTCATTTTATGTGTGTTTTTTGAATTTTTTGAATACCGAGCGAAGCTCGGTCATATAGCTAGTTAAGTTTTAATTGATTTTATACACGGAATAAGTGGAAGAATACTTTGACGTCAACAGTGTTAAGTCAATAGATAAAGAGTTTTCTTGACCTTTATAAATACTAAATACTAATATTGGGTCGAAAATCCTTTACTTCGTCAAGCGATCTTAATGTTGTACTTGTGCGGAGTCTGTTACAACTTTTTTTTTGCTTTTTTTCCAGTTGCATTTGTGGTTACAAAAAGGTATATCATAATAATGTGTTAAGTAATATTTAAGGGTGTGTATGTGTCCCTATATAGAGTTTACTGTGAAAGGGACAGCGCTGAAAGAACTATTTTTTTCTGTTTTGCAGCATAGAGTTCGCTGCAAAGGACACATAAAAACCCTGAATTATTATCATTTATCACATTGTTCTGTTACACCCTGTATAGATTTTTAACAGCTACTTAAGTAGCAGCTAAGAAAATCTATTTTATTAGTTACCTATCTATGAAGTTGTTGCAATAATATTCTTTGAAAAGAAAAAATTGCAACAACATCTATAGCGCGTATTAGAAACATGCAATACACTTTGTACATTATGAGAACTGTTGTATTATGCACTTATCTTAATCTTTTAATCTATGCAAGTTTTAATTATCTCCTGACCTGATTTGAGGATTATGATTAGTAGTTATACAGAATGTAACAAAACTATGTGAAAATACTTTGGGGTATGTGTCCCTGATAGTTCACAATGAAAGTAGCTGCAGAAATAATGGGACAACTCCCAGCGTCATACCCATTTAAAAGTTTAAAAAAGTTACCCTTTCATTGTTGCTACTTTAAGGCCCTTACCCTACTTAGATTCCGTAATTTACCGTATTTATAGCCTTATAAACTCATAATTATTTGAGAGCTACAAAGCTATAATTAAAATACAGCAATAATCTTCAGTATGTCAACATTCCTTTCCCCGTTTAAAATTTTCTATTTTTGTTTATTATACTCATGATATTAGCTTCCAAAGTAATACCAATTTATTAAAATTGAAGCTTACTTTCAGCATCTCCCTAGTGTTTACAAATTACTTTTATTTGAAACATACGACAATAGATGACAATTTCATTTACTACATATCCCCGTTTTATTTTTTTAAGATCAATTTTGAACTAAGATAAGTAAAAAAATTGGATTTTTATGCGATCTCGGCAACGCGTCAAATGTATGGTCAAGGTCGTTTGCTCGGGGGATGGCCTTAACAGCGAACTCTATACAAAGTTCGACCCGTACACACCCTAATGTATTATCACTTTATTTCGTTACACCCTGTGAAACTAGTTATAAAGGTTTTAACTCTACTGTAAATAGAGTTGAAGTAGAAACGTTAAAGAGCTATGTTATAAAATAATAATTGTATGGGCAAATCATTTCTTATAGAAATAGATTATAGAATAGCTCTAAGTCAAATCACAGACGGTCAAAAGCAACTCTTTCAGCATTGCTACTTTCACAGTGAACTCTATATAAAAGATACATTCACACCCTAAAGTCAGTGCTAAAGTCTAATTATTTTAGTTACAATCTGTATGCAACACTGTATGTATTTTTAATATTAAGTACTATGATAAATTAATATATTTTTAAGTAAAATTCCTTTTTTACTCGGAGTCTTATGTAGATTGTAGGTACGTATTATAAATTATAATATTGTTTTTTATCTTACTATTTCGTATTTATTATCATCGTAATAGTTACATGATATTTTTTAATAACGTATTCAAATATATTTAATTAATTAAGTACTTTTTTTAATCTATTAGGAATTATATTTTAGAATGTCTTTATAATTTTAAATGGCAAATACACCCCAAGCGTAGGTACTTCAAAATCGACGATATTTTGAGGTTATTTTTTTAATTTTTTAAGTCGGCCATTTTGTTTGTACCTGGCCACCGCGGATGGATGACTGGGGAATGGAGAGCAATCGGTCAAATGGTGATTAGTTCGGTCACGCCAAACAATTATGTGATGGTCTGATATGGTAATGTGGTTTAGCTTAATCAACATCATCATATTTTATAAATATATAAAAAAAAAACAGTTTGTACTGTGGAAGCACAGAAAATATGATATCGACACAGCCGTAAGCAATTGGTCGCTGTTAAGGCCGTCCCCCGAGCAAACGACCTTAGCCATACATTTGCCGCGTTGCCGAGATCGCGCCAAAACCCTATTATTTTTACTTATCTTAGTTCAAAATTGTCCTAAAAAAATTAAAACGGGGAAAATGTGGTTTATGATATTGTCGATCTATTGGCATGAGTTTCAAATAAAAGTGATTTGTAAATCCTAAGGAGATGCTGAATGGAAGCTGATATCATGAGTATAATGTAAACAAAAATAGGAAATTTAAAACGGGGAAAGCAATGTTGATATACTGAAGATTATTGATGTATTTTTATTATAACTTTGTAGCTTTCAGATTATGAGTTTATAAGGCTTTAAATACGGTAAATTACGGAATCTCCGTTGAGAATTGTGTATGACTGTTTTATTGGCCACAAATGTTTTTTTGTAAAGCTATGCATGCAGTCTTGTTCTAAATGATCTAAAGAATATGACTGAATTCATAACTCAATACGAATTTTTTTGTGGGATGATTCACAAATGCTTAATTACAGCGTCCATTATTAAGCATAAGTACCTAAATTTTCGCCAGTAAAAAGAGGGTGATACTTTTTCTTAAAAGCAATCTACTCTCCTTACGTCTTACTAATCTTCAATCATGTCAAGTGTCCTGGCACCTAAGCCTAGTTGAACACTTTTTACCCATAAAAAAGTGCACTTCGTCACTTCTAAAATTAAATGTTTCAATTCCAAAACTCTTGCAATACAAGGGAATTAAGAATACGTTATACGAGTCTGATGTCGGTCTGCGATCAGTCCGACTTGATCGGCCTCAGTGTATGAGGGGGCGGCCTTAAGATAGTACCTTTTAAGTTTATAAAAAGCAGGTTCAATAAAACTGGCCAAGTGCGTGTCGAGCCACGGCCGGGTTCCGTAGTGCCGCTAGTTTTTTAAAATTTGTGTATGGTCAATGAACATACATATTTATAACGTGTTTTACACTACTAACAACATCATCTCAGTTGCTTTCAAAGGAATTTGAACGAAAAGTTCCTTTATACTTCGCCGAAAACATATTTTTAGTTGATCGACTATTACTTAATAACTTATGAAGTCTTCTTAGCCGTGATAGTTTTCCTTTTAAATTCACCATATTTCCTACTCTCGTGATTTTTTTTACATTTCCAGAAGCTACCGCTTAGCTGGTAGAAGGTGGGGACACTGGACTCTAACGATTTTTTCCACTTTAAAATTTAATATTTCACAAACGGATTTCTAAATCGGAAAATGATCTATGAATACTCATAATGTTTTTAAAAACCTATCCAACGACATCACGATGGGGCGGACGCGAAAAAAAATCATTCCCGCTTAATGTGTAGGGAAGGTACCATAAAATATTTTATTTTATTTTTCATATACTTACTATTTTGTCGGCATCATTACTATGTGCATTCATGCCAAATTACACCTTTGTAGGTCCTATAGTCTCTGAGCAAAACCGCGGACAGACAGACAGACAGACAGACGGACAGATGGACAGACGGACAGACGAACAGACAGACGGACAGACCGAAACTATAAGGGTTCCTTGTTGACTACGGAACCCTTAAAAGTACCAAGAAATATTATGCTTTACTTTTATCTATGTCTCATTATATATCATATTATTATCATAAAAACATGAAATTAAACATACAATATGGAAGACAAATAAAGTACTTAGGTAGTTTTAGTTCAGAAATCTTGTTTTTGCAAAGAATCTGTAGTCACGACCAGTGGCGTGACTATAGGGTGGCAGGGCTGGCAAAATGCCACGGGCCCCCGACCCAAAGGGCTGTGAGGTCAGAATGTTTTTATTCATTGTATTATTATTAACGTGAATATTTTTAATTTTTTACTGATATGGCCCCATCAATTTGCCACGGGCCCCGGATGTTATAGTTACGCCACTGGTCACGACTCACGAGCATAAAAATAATAATCATAGTAATTTATTTATTTTATTTACAAGGTATGTATTTAAATAAAGTAAATACCTAAAATGTTAGACGTAGTATAATTTATGTACTTACCTAATTGGGAATTAACCCAAAATGTATGAAAGAGTTAGGTTAGGAGATACTGTTCACGCCCGATAGCTAGTTTGCTATTTTTATTTATCAGGCGTTTGATTATTTAAGATATTATTACGTGTATAATAATTATTGTGGAGATGACGGTAGAAAATTATTTTGTTTTGTCACTTTTTTATCTGCGACTTTCGCTTCAACACAAGTTAAATATTGTAATAATTCAGATTATATCTTCTAAATTCATTTTTTCGAGTTTCTTTTGGAAATTCCATATCGTTCCCTACGAGACGAAACAGATACTATCTAATATCTATGTTTCTTTACATGTAATATTATGTTATATGACGTTAGAAACTTACGGTCGTAATTATGAATAAAAACTTAGCGAGGGTTTATAACAGGTTTTAACATAGTAAAAACTTAGTTAAAACCCTCGCTAAGTTTTTATTCATACGGCCGTTAGGGTTTAGCTCTTTCAGCGCTGGTACTTTTACGGTAAACTCTATACAATTGACACAATACATACATATCACTTTGTTTTGTTACACCCTTTTTTTTCTTGATGCGCAGGGGAAACCCTTGTTATATATTGTAGAGATCAACTACGATAACATGGCGCGCCCCTCCAAATGACTGTTTCAATGTGTGTAGCCACACATTATGAAAGAGTGTGTATGTAGTAAGTATTCAACCAATCACAGTACACGTAATATTCCAGTTAATGTCACTTATTACTAAGATATTTTGTTGGTCAACTAATCATAACTAGCCTACCGCGCAATACAACGCACTTCAAACGTTTTGACAACGCACTTCAAACGTTTTGAATTTTGGAGGGGCGCGCCATGTTATCGTAGTTGATCTCTTTATAGGGTCTTTATTGTCTCAAACAGTTGTCATAATATGGCACTAGCTTATTCACCCTATAATAAATTAACTTAACTATTTAAGGCTCTCCAGGGTCAATTTTGCTTGCACAAAGTCACACGCAACATAATAATATTTAGCCTAATTCCCTGATAAATAAATTAATAATTAAGACAAAGGCCAGAGCGATTACTCCTAACTTAAGTAAATTGTATGAAATTGTTTCTATTTTAGTGATCATTTCGATAAAAGCCCCTTAATATTCATGTTGAATCATAGATTTGATATGATTATGATTAGTAATAAACTAATAATGTAATCGAAAAGAAATTGAGCTTACTTTCGTAATAGGAAAACTAAACTGCAATAATGGTGCTGCGAACTGGTGGCTCCAATCCGAATCCTCAATCATTTCTTACTATTCTCAAATTGCTGAATTCTGTCCGTAGCGGTCATTATGCGTTTTTATAATTATGGACTTTCTATGGCTACTTTTGTTGTCTATTGTCACGTTAACGTAATTTTAAGTCTAATAAAAAGATAAAAAATTGAAAACTTTTGATTTTATACGTTTTTTTACTATGTCCCGCTTTTGACGGAAGAATCCCGCTAATTTCACTCGAAAAGTTCCAAGGTCTCGACTTGGCACAAAAAAAATCTGGCAACGCTGGTTGACATCGTCTTAACTCATGGCATCTACGTGCACGTTATAACGTTATCGTCGACGGTAATAATCGTAGTAAAATGTATCCATACATTTTACTTCCCTGTGTTATCGTTTTGCCGCGGATGTCTACGATATTACCATCACGTCCAAAAATATAAAAGCGCCCATTGACCCCCTGTCAAAAAACTTATCATAGTTCATCGTTTTCTATGCAAACTGCGATTGACAATGAAGTGATAGAATATGCTTAACTATACCTAAGATTAGGGCCTGTCCACAATCCACATCTCCACGTCACGACGTCGTCAACGTGGAACGGTGCGGTAAGGTGGCACGGTACGTTAACCGTAAAACCGTTTAAAACGTACCGTGCCACGTTGACGACGTCGTGACGTGGAGATGTGGACAGGCCATGCGTAGGAGATATGTGTATATACGTGGGAGAGCCATGCTTCGGCACGAATGGGTCGGCTCGACCGGAGAAATACCACGTTCTCACAGAAAACCGGCGTGAAACAGCGCTTGCGCTGTGTTTCGCTGAGTGAGTGAGTTTACCGGAGGCCCAATCCCCTACCCTATTCCCTTCCCTTCCCATCCCTACCCTCCCCTATTATCCTATTCCCTCTTAAAAGGCCGGCAACGCACCTGCAGCTCTTCTGATGCTGCGAGTGTCCATGGGCGACGGAAGTTGCTTTCCATCAGGTGACCCGTTTGCTCGTTTGCCCCCTTATTTTATAAAAAAAGGCCCTTACCGGGACTGTTTTGAATTTCCAATTTGCTTCCCTCCCGGCCTTAGGACGACAATCATAATTCATAATAAAGTAATTATGGGTAATGGGTTGTACATTAAAAAGTAAACACTGTAACTATGTAAGGTGATTAGAATTTGATAGTTTGTCCAAAGTTTCGGATTTCTTGTGGGTTGTTCTTGTGAAACACCAGTTTCCCTTTAACTGAATATTTAGGGCTGACTCCCGAATTTTCTCATTTAATTAATTTTAACCGGACTAACAGAAAAATTGATTCATAGCCAATATGACTAAGATGGCTTAAATATGGTAAATATCTAGGCTTAAAGTCTGTTCTCAGAAAGTTCTAAAAACATTTTTGCAGGCGAGAAATGAGGGATGTTAGGATGGTGTCTAGAAGGTGTAACAAAACTAATTAATAAAACTTTAGGGTGTGTACGAGTCCCCTGTATAGAGAACAAGACGTGAGTGGAAGAATAAGGTAAGTAACATGAAAAAACTTCCCTTTTTTTGCTTAAATGGAGGATTCAGAACCGGAAAAATAATTTAAAATAGAAAAACTGTGGATTATATGTGTAGCCAGATATATTAGCTAGGTTATGAAGTAGGTAATTCACAAGTTTTATGAAATCAATAAGGGAAAAAATGAGTTATTGTCCGTATGTTACGAAATGTTACTTGTTCGATTCTTCCACTCACGTCTTCTTCACTGTCAAAGTAGCAGTAAAGCAGCAATAAAGTAGCTGGAATAGTAACTTTGTTATGGGCAAATTTCTGGGCGCTTGCACATACAAATCACAAAAAAAGTTTGCTCTTTCAGCGCTGCTATTTTCACAGTGAACTCTGTATACATATAAGGGGGTGACTAACCCAAAATTTTCGATTTTATAATTCATTTTTATACTTCAAAATAAGCTTCGAATTGTTTCATTTTCTAAAATTAGATACTACATCATATTTCCAAGAATTCAATCTAAACAAAAACACGATATCTTAAAATTTTCTCAATAGAAAAAAATTCACGAATTTTTCATTTATTTCCATAACCGTGCATTGTAATATTTTAATACATTGTATAAAATTCTATCATTGAGAAACCGACCTAGCGGATTTTCAAAATGTTGTACATTTATCGAGTTATTGAGAAAAAACTAATTTGGCGATGACTCCGCGTCGTCCTTTTTCACCTGGCATATGAAAGACGGGCGTGAGTGTGAAGAGAGAAAGACGATGTTTGATTTTTTTTGGGTTAGTCGCCCTCTTAAGGAACACATTAAGTATTATTACCTAGTTTTGTTGCACTCTGTATAAAATGTACTATGTTGGATTAAAAGTAGAAGTCGAGTACGGGATATTATTAGCGTAGCAAAGAAATGTACTTAAAAAAAACTTTATTCTGCCACCTTAAAATGTTATACACATTACACAACATATTATATCAACAATCGAAAAAAAAATATATTTGACGCTACAGCTAAAACATAGTACACTAAAGACTAATGAAGTTAAACACTGAATTGTATTAGCACATTAGCACGGCAGTGTAATGTAACATCCAAGTGAACAGAAAAAGAGGCCATAAAATACTTAAGACAAATCTCAGACTCATTCAAAAGATTTTTATGAGTGAGTCACTTACTGCTCTCAGAATCTTTTGAACGAGTTTGAGATATGCCTGCACATTTTTTTCTGCGCTTATAATAATTTAAAAATAATTTTCCATAGTCGACAACCCTAATCAACCCGTATATCAATACAGCGCGGAAGGACATCAGTCGCGTAGCTACTAAAGGGCAAGGAGGGACCTTCAATAATCTTAAAGAGGAGAGCGTATTCCCTCTTAAAAGGCCAGCAACGCACTTGCAGCTCTTCTAATGCTGTGAGTGTCCATGGGCGACGGTAGTTGCTTTCCATCAGGTGACCCGTTTGCTCGTTTGCCCCTTTAAAAAAAGGAGGAGGAAAAGGAAAAGGAAGGTGCCCTTGGGCCCCCAAGCTTTAGAGGACCTTCAATCTCTGTTTCACTATCTATAAAATATTACAGAGTGTAAATGTTTTATAAATAATTATAGTCAGTGAAGTTATGAGATTTTAAATTGCCAAAGTTGATGAGAATTTTCGATATTTAATTTACCGCTAATGAACAAAAAAAAAATTCATTGATATTGAATATCAAATGATGCGGTTCAGAAGGACCCACATGAAATTTACTTCATCCTAGTTTCGTCATCACTGGTTGTCCGTTGGCATTCTACTCAATTTTTTACCCCGAGGTCTCTGATTACCTAGCTACGCCACTGAAGGACATACAGTTATTTTACTTGTATCATGCTGTGATCAGTGTGATCCCTAATGCGAGTATGATGTACTGTCACAGATACACAACTTAGGGTTGTGCCAAAAAGTTTTAATTAAAATTAAATTAGCGTTATGTGTTATTTATGATATCTACTCTACATCTACTATATTATGATTAATTATGAAAGTTAAAATATAAATGTATGTTGTATACTTTATCTGAAATAATAATATTAACATTAGAATTTTCTTAAAATCATTTTTAACGTCTGTCCCTTAAAATACAGCTTAAAGTTGACTTACAAATCTACCTTGGTATTAAAAATATTATTATTTTAAAGATAAATTCATCTGAAAACTCCAATTCTCTCACTGAGTTAATATTATAAATGCGAAAATGTGTCTGTCTGTCTGTTACATCTTTACACAAAACTGATACCGATTTTGCTGAAATTTGGCCTGAAGATACTTTGAGTCCGGGAAAGGATATAGGATACTTTTCATCCTAGAAAAATTTACGGTTTCCGCGTAAACGAACTTTGGCGCAACGGAGTTGCGGGCGTCATCTAGTACATAATATTTCTATCCTAATTCTTGGAAAAAAGACTTGTTGACACCTAAGGCCAATTTCTCGGTCCATAAAAAGGTAACGTGATGTGGGTGCTTATTATGTGTATTGTAATGAGGAGTGTTTATATAGCCGGGGCACACACGACGGTACTAAACTCACTTTCGTTCGGTGAAATGTGGCGAGTGATCGTATTTTGTTTTTTCCTCAGCCCCGCGCTTCTTGTTCCCGGTGAGTGACAGCCCTGATTTTGTACTGTTATTGAATTAATCTGTGATATAAAAATTAATAGCTGAATGTGTTGCGCTAACTCGAGAACGGCTAAAAGTTTTCGATAATACTTTTTATAGAGTCCACTGTAAAAGTGGCAGTGCTATTAGAGCATTTTTTTTTAAATTGGTTTGGGCAAGCGCACCAGCGTCATGGATTTTCCCTTACAAAAATATAAAAAGTTACTCCTTCACAACGATCTCTATTATAATAATAGTGAACCCGTACATAACCTAAAGTATTATCACTTATTTAGTTTTGTCACACCCTGTAGGTATATTATGACAAGACAACGTCCGTCGGGTCGCTCGTAATTAATATTAAATAACCTATAAGATGTTTTCAGCACAACAATTACTGTTGAAATTGCTTTTTGTTACAAGACTCAAGTTTACCTCGTTGTTTTTTTTATTTAATGCTATTTAGGGCCGTCTTTGGGCTATTCGCCAATATCCTTTTTGTAGTTTTTTTGCTATCTTTATAATTTTAAACACATAAAATACAGTATTATAAATGGTACTTTTTGGCCAAACAATATTTTATAGAGTAATTCCTAGTTACTATAATAGTAGTCTGTATTCTGTATTCATGTAGAGACCCCAAAGCATATTATGAATCATGCGTAGAGGACTGATAAAGACATGGAATAAGTAATAGAACTATCGTAAAGATCTAGGCGCAATTCTAATAACTCGAATGTAACTTCGATAGGCTGTCTCATTCAATCACACTACCGGCTCACGTCTGAGTGAGGTGGGAGATTTTGGAGGAGGCTCACGAATAATTAGCGGCATAAAACTTAGCATAGTAGCGTAAGCATAGTAATTATTACATTTTGGTCATAACTCATAACCGTTCTCTTGGACCCACCTAGGACTGAGAGCCAGGAATCGAAGCGACTTTCGAGGTATAAGAATCGGGGCCCTAATTTAAATTCAACGTGTGAAATATCTCATCGCTATGAGTTATGGTTCATCGCGAATTTTTACGCTGTCATCGCGATTGTATAAACCATAAACTTATAATGCTATATTCTAAGTTTATGGTATACTACTATGCGACCCAAATATCTTATTCATCATCATATTATGTCACTAAAATGGGGCAGTAATCTCCTCTAAGGACTCCTTCGTTTCTTAGACCACTTTCAAAACTTAGCTGGGTCCGGTGGACCCCCGGGAGCGCTCCCCCCAGTAGCTAATCTATTAAACTTGCTATATTACTAAGTAACAGTCGCTTGGCTTCTTAACCAATTATCTGCCTCTGCTTTCTGATAAGATAAATCAAGCCAACATTTTAGTTCTTCACAGCAAACTAAATTAATTTTCATGGACGATCTAGACCCCCATATTTTATCAGGGTCAACGTATACCCTTGTGTAGTCTCACGTGGACCCCTGGGGATCCACCTGGACTACTTTGAGAATTACTGTCGTTTCGAAGTCTAACTGATGTAAAGCAATACAAACATAGCTTCTACCTAAACACACACACACACACATTTTGCACACCCTAAAGCAAAGCTACTTTGCTCTGTTGCCTTTCGGCGCGACAATGCAACGATTCCATTTTGACGTTTTACATATGTCGCAGTCATCTGGTTCAATCTGCGATTCGATTGAATGACTAGCGTATTCATTGAATGACACCATTTAATTGAATGACTCGGTCGAAAGTCGATTGAACGATCTTCACTTAACGTCCAACTAGTTAGCGATTTGTAACATAGCCCTTTGAAGATAGCGGACATGAAATCAATCAGGTAATTGAACGTATTTTACTTTTGTCCCCACGCGGCGTCTAGCCACTTAAACAAATATGGCGTCAAACAGCTCGCATAGCTGATAGCACTGTGTTGATATTTAATATTTTATCGATTAAATTTACTTTAAAGTGCTTTATTTGTAATAATATGACATCGTAGATTTATCTATTATTACGCCGTCAACGACTCATTAAAAAAAAAAAATGGGTTGCACTCCGGGAGTGCCGGCAGAAGTGAAAACTTGATTATTAACGTTGTGCATTATTTTTTCAACCCATTTTTTAGAAAATCGATTCAATAAAAAATAATAAAAAAACGATCGTTTTAATTAATTAATCGAAACCCTTACAATCGATTAAAAAATATCGACAATCGAAAAAAAAGCTGCTGTCAGACAGACTGTCAGACACTTCTCGCGACAGTTGTCTTGCAGGTGGAAACGCGGCCTTAATCAGCGCGTCTGCTAAAGAACTCATTTCCCCGACTGTATATTTCTGCTAAACAACTCATTTCCTCGACTGTACATTTCTGCTTAGCACACTTTTCCCCGACTGTACATTTCTGCTAAGCAACTCATTTCCTCGACTGTACATTTCGTCCGAGTTCGAGTTCGAGTTCGACACAAAACACTACTCTTCAACAATTCGGTTGGAGAGTAGTGTTACCAGATATAGCTGAATCTTTATTTCTTTGACAGGTTTCTGGCACCGACTTCAAAATTATGAAGATTGAGTACAGAAATAGTTGAGGTTTAGCCGAATTTGGGAAAAGGCACTGCATATTAGATAGGAAAAATTATTTAATACTTTTTAGTTCATATTATAAGGATGCTATTAATATTGTTTTTACCTTGGAAGTCGGTTTTAATTTTTTGTTAAAAATAATAATTTCACTCTTTTTAGTTACCTAGTAGGTAAACTGTTAGTGCCAATTCAAATTGTATAAAAAAATAGTTTCATATTGTCTTCACTAGATGTCACTGAGGCGCTCCTGTGTCGCGCTATCGCTTGTACGTAGAAGTTTTATATAGGTAGTTGTAACTTGTGACAGATTTCTGTCGTGTTGTTAAAAGTTTGTAAGCAACTGACAACTCAACAGTGAGCTTGCCGCTCGGTGTGATCAGTGAGCATTGAATTGACAACATAAATCATAATATTGAGTGGTAATTGATCTCGTATAATTGTTATTAAGTTGACCTCCGTCATAGTCCGCGAATTTATAAGTGGTCGTCGGTGATACTGCGTATATTCTACGTATCTTATTACAATTTGTTAAGACTGTTAAGAGTCATACGGCATACCCCAAGGCCCAAATATCAGGTAGATAGATACATTTAAACAATACATTCAAAAAAATCTAAGTGAACACGTGCTGAAAAATGCTCGCAGCGCGGCATGAAGTCTGCCCTGACATTCCGGTTAGAACTTGAATACGATGTTTACGCTCGGGCGCGCAGCGCGCGGCGGCGCGCGGCGACGCCGTTGCCTCTGCGGCGCCGACCGCCGCGCCGTGTATATTAAACAGCCTATATTGGTATTGTTATGTATATAATTATTATTATTGTATCCATACCTATGCCTTGTACTATTATCTATTTTGTGCCATGAGACATTGGTGACCTTAACACGACGTGGTAATGATGATGATGACGATGATGAATTTGAATTGCATGGTAGCATATGCTTTCTGTTCTTAAAACAACGCCGAAACTCCCAAACGTGTATCTATAAAGAGTCAGGAGTTCTCTCAGCATCTTCGAAACCATGGTATACCTTGACCCAATATTTGACTTTTTGGTAGCATATTCTTAGTACACTTCACATAAAACCAAAATCACCATATGTTTCCATATAAATTTCGAGGAGTCCCCTCGATTACTCCTGGATCCCATCATCAGGTCACCACTTTTGTGAACATGGTACCAAATTGGAGTGAAACCTAATACAACAAAACAAAAATTTCGAAAATCGGTTCACAAATGGCGGAGTAATATATATCCACAGCCGAACATATACTCGTTTTTTGGAAGTCGGTTAAAAAAATATTAGTATTATTATCACTTAGTTTTGTTACAGCCTGTATAAAAGTTTAATCAAACTGGAAGCCATGTCGGCACATGCTATTCCAATAAACAAACAAATGTCACGCGACACGCAAAAACAACGAATACCTACACAATGTTCGTGTGCGTTTAATGTTTTCATAGAGGGAGAGGTTATAATAGAGAAAGAGAGATCAGAGAGATATAATAAAGCATGACTGCAGGTGAGACATGATCGATACTTAAGGAGAGTACTCGGTACTCGATTCTCATTATCATCTATACATATTATAAAACAAAGTCGCTTTTTTCCCAAAAAAAAAAAATTACACCCTTGCAGTGGTATGGCGGCCATTGGGACCTGTCGGAAAAGTATGGCAAGGCGATTTTCGTGAATGGCTACTCGACGATGATTAGCTATGCAAAAATTATAGCCTGGTACAAATGGTTCAATTTTTTTATTAAAATTAAGGTATTCGCGTCGGTATGGCGAGCTGTAAGCCGCACCCGACAAGTATGGCATTACGCTTCCGCCTACTTATTTTTTTTAGACTATCTGAAAAATACAAGCATTTTTGTGGAACAAATCGTTCGACACTCGTTATTTATCCGACACGTTCGATTAACGCCCACGCGTTTGGGCTGCCAGTGCGAGCACTATGACAATCATTTTCCTTTTTGCCTTTACGTAATTATACCCCTGTAGAACAGCCAGCCTGGTACAAATGAGCAAGAATTTTGTGTCACCATCTCCACTCTCCAGGCCTATTGGGTAAATATAATTATTTAACTTTGCTACATTTACTCCGTGATCAATTGACAATTGATATAATTCTTTTTATATATATTTTTTTCAACTAATTTAATAGCCAAATATTATGTCCTCGAGTATTGTACATGTCTCACCAGTCATGCTGTATATCGACACGAAATAAAGCTTATAGTCTATGAGGCCCGGGTAGATTTTCGCTGTATCCTAGGGTTTTTAAATACCGAATCCCGTGGTACCGTAATTTGTGGTGAATAGGGATCCAAGGACGAATAGGGATAAAACCAAGAACCATTTTCAACATAAAAAATTTGTTGCCATTTCATTGCTTTTTTAAATATTTTTTTTTAAGGTAACAGTAGAATTCTTTGCAGTTTTGATGGCAACACTAAACATGTGTGAAATTAGCCACAAGTTGTCAAAAGACACTTTTCAAAATAACTCCTCGAAGCGCCAGTTTGCACAGAAAGAATAACTTTGCTCTGTTATTGAAAGTCTTCAGTGTATGAGTGTTATTTTGTCGCAAATGTATTAGTTAAGAGCCCGGGTAACCCTCGAAATTCTCATACATACGTAATACCAAAATCATTTTGACATATTATTTTTTAGTGTTTTACTCTATTTTTTAGTGTTTAAATATTTAGTAGTAAATTTAGCAAAAAAAAATTTAACACAAAAAAAATTTTTTTAGTGTTTAAATATTTTGAAGTTAATTTTTGTTCAGGAACCTAGGTAATTACTATTTTAAGCTGAAAAATAACTCAAACATGTTAAATATTTTCGTATGACAAAATGATTTTGGTATTACGTATGTATGAGAATTTCGAGGGTAACCCGGGCTCTTAAGTGTTTGGGCTGTGATACACACTAAAGGTAAGTAATTTAATACATTTCTTGCAATGATATTTAGCGAATTCCAAACTCACAAATTTTTCATTGTTTTTGGGGTGAATAGCAATGAAAGAGGGGTCAATGGGAATGAAAACGAGTAGAATAGGGACGACGTATAGATGAATAGGGACGCCGTAGAGGTGAATAGGAACGGCTCTGTAGGGTTGGCACTAATCATTTAAAATGTTTTTCTGACTTGTTTTCATATTTATTTATTTATTTATTCATTCTTTATTGCAAAAATTAAAGTACAATTGGCGGACTTAATGCCATATGTAATTTATTATACACACCATATTAATAATTATTATATAAAAATATTGTTTAAATACATACATATAATATTTTATATCATAATTATTGATATGGTGTGTATAATATTTAGTATAATAATTTTGGGTCTTTCCAAATGATGTAAATAGTTAAAATATTTATCAAATAGGTAACGATATGTAATCGTGATATAATCAATAATATAATAATAATAAATAATATTACGTGATGTAATCATTAGGTATTATATTTGTGCACCTAATATATTTTTCTTCTTTCAGATATGCCTCGCGTGTACAAATCTAAATCTCTTAAACCCTATGAGAAATATGATCCTATCCCTAAGTGTATATTTATCAAATAGGTAACGATATGTAATCGTGATATAATCAATAATATAATAATAATAAATAATATTACGTGATGTAATCATTAGGTATTATATTTGTGCACCTAATATATTTTTCTTCTTTCAGATATGCCTCGCGTGTACAAATCTAAATCTCTTAAACCCTATAAGAAATATGATCCCCTAATATTGAATCAGGCTATATCAGCCTATAAAAATGGTTACAAATCCATTGTTGACGTTTCTAAGGAATTTAATATAAGCAAGTCCGTTTTGCACAGACATGTGACACGTCGAATGAAAAATCACGGCGGGCAAACTGCAATATGTCAAGAGGTGGAACAATATATTGTAAAATATATTAACGTATGTTCTGAATGGGGTTATCCTCTCGACACGTATGATTTGAGAATCATTATAAAGGGCTATCTAGATCGAATGGGAATAGAAGTAAAAAAATTTAAAAATAATTTACCTGGCGTGGCCTACATTGAGGGGTTTTTAAAGAGGCGTAGCAACGATATTTCTGAGCGCCTTAGTCAAAATATCAAAAGAAATAGGGCAGCAGTGTCTCCGCAAATAATAGACGATTATTGTGTGTAATATAGTAAACTATGATGAAACTAATTTGGCAGACGATCCCGGCAGAAAGAAAGTTTTGACTAAGAGGGGGACTAAGTACCCGGAAAGGGTTATGAACCACTCAAAGTCCTCAACCTCAATTATGATTGCTGCATCAGCTGCCGGTAGTCTTTTACCATGTTACGTGGTTTATAAAGCCACCCATCTTTACAATACGTGGACAACCAACGGACCGCCAAATTGCAGATATAACCGTACAAACTCCGGCTGGTTTGACGGTAACACTTTTGAAGATTGGGTGGAGACTATAGCCATACCCTATTTTAAAGACAAACAAGGTAAAAAATTTTTAATTGGGGACAACCTTTCCTCACATCTATCCATAGACGTAATACGGAAATGCTGTGAACTCAACATTCACTTCGTATTCCTGCCTCCTAACTCTACACATCTCACCCAACCCCTTGATGTGGCTTTGTTTAGACCCTTAAAAATTGCATGGCAAGATATATTATTCACTTGGAAAAAGACTGAAGGCCGGATGATGCCAACAATACCAAAAAATGTATTTCCCAGATTACTAAAAAAAATGTTAGATAAAATTCAACCAAATGTATCACAAAACATATTATCAGGATTCATCAAAACAGGAATAAGTCCTATTGATAAAGAAAAAGTATTAAGTAGGTTACCAGGACATGACACCAGAAATGAATTTAGTACAGAAGACAAAGAAGCTATAGATGAATCAGTTATGAACTTACTAAAAGAAATGCGGTATGGACGACAAAATATAAGAACCAGTAATAAGATGAAGAAATTAAATGTAAAGCCAGGAAAAAGTGTAGAAGACAGTACAGATACAGATTATGCAGAAAGCAACTACTCAAGCCTTAATGAAATAACAGAAACTAGACCAGCAGCACTAAATTCAAATAGAAAAGGAAAAGGTATTGGTAAAAAATCAAAGAAAGAAAACGTTAGCAATAATTTTATAGAAACAGACAAGACTGAAGAAGACAGTACATATACAGATTATGTAGAAAGTAACATCTCCAGCTTATATGAAATAACAGAAACTAGACCAACAGTACTAATTCCAAATAGAAAAGGTATTGGTAAAAAATCAAAGAAAGAAAACTTTAGCAATAAATTTATAGAAACAGACAAGACTGAAGAAAATGTTGACATAAATAAGACGCCTATAGTAATGATAGATACTGAAATGACTACAATAGGAAAAGAAAACATAAGTGACAACGTTCAAAAGACTGATAGTTTATATAGTGATTCATATAGTTTTGAAATAGATAACATGCCTATAATAATGGCAGATGATGAAATCCCTATAATTGAGGATGACATTTTATATACTACTGATATGAGCAAATTTAATGGAGATAATTTGATAAACGATGATCAAAAAGAAAAGGAGACACAATCAAAATGTGAAAAATTGGTACATAATAAGAAAATACCAGATGGAAAAAAATACGCGATCTCTCAAACAAAATTATACGCAAATGTGACAACTTTGAAAAGTCTTTGGAACCCAAACCCAGTACAAGTGGCCTCAGACGACCCAGTTATTATAAAAATCAGGACGAAATTCTTCGAGATTTAATGGATGATGACATCATTTAATTTTTTATGCTTGAATATGTAAAGGAGGTGACTTTTATTACAGCTATTTATATAACTTTTTATATCACTTATTATATTCCAAAGAATGCGATCTCTTAACATTTAAGTCTGTGTTTCTTAAATATTAGATTTATTATTTTATAAAAATAATTAAATTGAAAATTGTACGGTATTAACAAATAAGAGGCACTGTAATTAATACGTGTAATCTAAATATAAATATTTTGGAATTGTTGATTTTCAAATGTTTAAAAATAAGTTGGTAATGAATAAAATTACCCAAATAAATAAAATAACTTTACAAAACTATAAAAACAAGTTTAAAAATCAAGAGGCATTTTATTTTATAACTTTACATAATATACCCAACCACCAATCAACTAAGGCAGGCAAGCAGTCGGACGGACGGACGGACAGATAGACATAAGTATAAAATAAAAATAAAAAATAATTTGATTTACAGACTAAACAGTAGTAAGCCTACGAATAATAAATAACATTTATTATTCGTAGGGGACAGCCCTAGGATATTTCCCTATTGACCTTTATCGCATCCCTAATGACCCCAAATTGTGGGTGAATAGGGATTGCATATATTTTAGTGTTTCGTGAATAATTTCCAATGTTTATTCCATTATTTTATATTTAATAATAAAGGTATTGACAAGACTCAAATAATGAAATCATTTTTCGCTACTACTGTCTTTCAAAATTATTCGCAAACTCGTTATAAAGTTGAGTTTTGTCCCTATTCACCACAAATTACGGTAATCGATAAGGGTGAACCACACGTTGCTTTTCGACGTCGCAGCAGCAACGCTGCGTTTTACATGTTTATAGTGATATTAGATATATTTTACTAGAAGTTCCTCGCGGCTTCGCCCGCGTAAATTGGAAATTTCACAGACAAATTAGCCCACAAAAATAGCCAATAATCTTTTACGTGGTCTACTTTTAATCTGTGCGAAATAACATAAAAATTGCTCCAGTAGTTCGTGTATAAGTATATCATTTCATATAATTTTCCGCGTTTTTTTCCACATTTTCCTCTGTTTCTTCGCTCCTATTAGTTTAAAGCCTTCCTCGATAAATGAGCTATCTAACACTGAAACAATTTTCCAAGTCGGACTAGTAGTTCCTGAGATTAGAGCGTTCAAACAAACAAACTATTCAGCTTTATAATATTAAAATATATACCACCCCTAACACCTAATATAACACCCCTCTTTTGTTGGTTTTGTTTGTGCTATCGCGCGCGAGCAGCCTCACTCGTCAGAGAGTGAGTAAGGGGTCGGACCCCTTAAGAGCAGGGGGGATCCGTGTCCCCACGTCAGATGAAAATAGCTTATTTTCGTAGCTCTCCCCAATATTGCCCGATTAGAATGTCACACGTGTGACTTTAGGGGAGGGGGCTAGGCCTCCTCATTGTTTATCTCCAAACCAACTAGCAACAGACTAGTTATAGCCACGATTAAACTACCATGGTCTTAACCAGACCAGTAGCTTAGACCCTTTCGAAAAAAAAAAAAAAAAAAAACCCCTCTTTTTGTCGGTGGTTAAAACTATAGTATAAGTTAAGCTACATTCATCACATTGCACCAAGAGTTGCGGAACGCGACGTTTTAACGGAAAGAAAATAAAAGAAAAGCGCTAAGTACTGTGTCTACGTAGCCATTGGTGCTATGATATTTTACCACTAACGTGATTTGTTCAACGCATCGTCGCAACAACGCACCGCATCTTGCGTTTCCGTTGCAACTTCGTGGCTTCGCTCTTACCATGTTATCTTTATATGTATCGCTCAAAGTAAAGTTCCAGTGACGTCATATTATTGAATAACTTTCCTCAAGCTAATGACATCTCGCATTAATATGCAGTTATCTGGTTTCTAACTTGTCTCCAACTAGTTTCCCTTGACCTACAGTAACTAGTGCCTTATTGGTTCAAGCCAAGGTTCTAGAGATTCAAGTACGGTATTAAATAATTTGTTGATTTTAATAAAAATTTGAAATGAGGCTTAATTTTGAAGACTGTCGTATGAATTCTAGACATTTTATTTTTCTTTCGTGTAAGTATGTTAGTTTATCTAAATATTGTTACTCAATAATAGGCTTAAAAATATATCGTTAAAACGTCTATTACTTTTTTGACGTCCATATTTTTTTCAGATGCCACATCGGTGTATTTATTTCCATGTAAGTATTTTTTAATTTTTAAATATTATCTAATACCCGCACAGAGAGAGATTTTATGGTAATTATTAAGAGTTTGACAGAAGATGATGAGTTTATATGTCAACATCCTCATTGAATTAAAGTTAAATAATCATTAAATCCCTCACAGCTACCGTAAGCCTACTACTTTGTGATCTACACTAATATTATAAATGCGAAATATTGTCTGTCTGTCTATTACCTCCTCACGCCCAAACCGTTGAACCGATTTTGCTGAAATTTGGCAAGGAGATACTTTCAGTCCCGGGAAATAAACGTAAAATAAAATCAAAATTTTGTCTGACGTTATATGCGGTATGGCGCCAACACAATTTAAAAAGGTTCTTTTTTATTTCCAGTCTTCAACCATAGGATCATCCTATCGGAAAAAGTCCCTGTGTTACAAGAAGGGGAGACTCTGCCGCCTCCAGCTCACGTGGACAACAGGATAGTGGGGGGAGAGGAGGCAGACATCATCGACTACCCCTACCAGGTCTCCTTTATTGTAAACAACTCGTACTTCTGTGGGGGAAGTATTATCAGCGAGAACTATATTCTGACAGCCGCGCATTGCGCTCAAAAGTAAGTATGGCGCTTAAAGAAACGGCTTAAGGGGAAGACAGCTGCCAAGCTCTTTGTGCAGTTTTCTAGACGTATGTATTTCATTCATTAGCCAAAAAAATATATGTGATTTTTGATTATATTTTTAAAAGCTTGTCGAATTTAAATAATAAAATAATGTACTCCTACTGGATGAAAAAAAAATACCAAAGTCACATCTTTCAGGACCTTTAAACAGTTCTAACTAAAGTAATAATACAATCTATGCTTTAAAATTTGTTTATTTGATACCTTTTACAAAAATCCAAAGATTGTCGGATTTAATTTTCGGTTCTGACATCTAGATTTCCCATAATATTTATTTTTTCCTCTAACAAACGAAAAATGTATCCACGCTACCGAGTGAACACTTCACATCTCTGTCTCTCTGGCATGAAAACGACACAGGTGCGAGAGTGATGCGAGATCAAGGTCATTGGCAGTTGTCAGCGTCTTAAGTCGTTTTCACTTTGTACCTACCCTTAGAGGGCACTGATGGTCGCTTTTCGAGACATTTAATGATTAACTTTAATTTAATGAAGAGTTTGATAGGGATGTATGGATGTAATTATTAAATCTCTCTGAGTGCGGCCGTAAGTGTAGGCGCTCACTAGGCGACACGCGGCAGCGTCTAGTCGCGGCGACAAGACGCTAGATGCAAACGACAACGCCGCGTCTGACGCGGCGACTAGACGCGGCGTCAAGTCGCCCTGTTTGCGATGGCTCAGGGTCAGCTTACCCTGTGAAATTATTGTGTACTGCATAGTGCATGTTTTAAATAAATAAATCTTCCTCTTAAATCACTCTATTAAAACAGAATTAAGCATAATATTACGCATTACTTTAGGGCGTGCATCTAAAAATTGTTAATATTTTTCTGGGTTGGTGAAAATATATAATATAAAACAGCTTGAAAAATGCATACAGTTTATTCCGCACGTTACAAGTTACAGAGATCGAAGTTTGAACAGAGACAAAGAGAATTTCAATTGACAACTGACGTTTGACATTATACACACAGAGTATAGACTACAGACACTAGACACGAGTTGCCAAATATACTAAATATTGGGTTGCGTTCATATTACACTAACAAAAATAAATGGTCGACAATATTGTAAGTATATTATAATTATGTAATATGTATCCCTTGTATAGAATTTATTGCAAAAGTAGCTGCAGAGCTAAGGGAGTAACTTTTTTAAATTTTTGCATAATACATTGCACATTGGTGATCGTATTTATATGTATATGTAATCGTAGCTTCCGTTACACCCTTTGACAGAGAGAAGCGATATTACCGACATAATATTATAAGAGAGACGGCCTCTGTGGAGTCTGTGGCTCAGTGATGAGCGCGTTGGTAGCTCAAGCCGGGGGTCGCGGGTTCGAATCCCGCCGACGGAACAATAAATTTTCAATGTTCCCGGGTCTGGATGTGTATTAAATATATGTATGATATAATAAAAATCTTAAATATATATATAGTATAAAAGTGTTAAATATATTTCCGTTGTCTGGTACCTGTAACACAAGTCCTTCAGGTACTTAGCACGGGGCCAGACTGACGTGGTGTTAAGCGTCCATAGATATTATTATATTATTATTATTATTACTACATACTGACATTAACTTTCAGTGTGGACCCGTCGACCGTGGTCCTTCGAGCCGGGAGCTCCTTCAGGCGGAATGGCACCGTCATCCCCATCGCCGAAGTCACCCCCTTCCCCGACTACGACAACCCGCCCTTCGACAAGGACGTGGCCGTCATGAGGACGGTCGACCCCATAGAGTTCAGCGACACCATACAGCCGATACCTCTAGCGCCACGGGAGAGGCAGACGAGAGGAGAGATCATGGTTAGCGGCTGGGGAAGAATGCAGGTATACACTTTTTATATGCCTTCAATCCAGACCCAAATCATCTGCTAAGGTACCATCGAGGAAATTGATTCCTACGCAGTTGACGGACTAACGTCATTTGGTCGGCTTATGTCAATTCAATGTTAGCTGCTGTGATGATCAGTCTGAATGGGTTGACTTAACGAGACCAAATTACTTAGGTCCGCCATCTGCCTAGGAATCAACTTCTCCGATAGTATGTACTATCGGAGAAGTCCGCTTTTCTGACGTTTCACTAGATTTAGTTTAGTGAAATGACATATCACTAGATATTTTTACTAAGAAGACGTAACAAACAAGAATATTCGGCATCTACCGGGAGTTCGTGATATCCCTAGGGATATCGTGAAATCCCTGATATCCTCTTTTCCCTGCGACATATACATTTTTTATTAAATATCTTTCGTTCTGAAATTGCTCATTAAATCATGGTTAAATTTTAATTATACAGGGTTTACCAAAACAAAGTGATAAAATGCTTATGGGATTGTACTATGACGTGTCTCTTGTACATAATTTGTTGTAAAAGTATGCAATAGTAATTCGAAACTAGTAAATGCATTTTCATGAAGAAATTGATTCATAGTTGAAATACCTACGTCATTTGGTAGGAATGTGTCAATTCTATGTTAGCCGCGAATCGCGATCTGTCGGCTCGGTTTGACATAGCGCGACCAAACTACGTAGGTCTCCCATCTGCATTTGCACTCCGGTTAGGATATTCGGAAGATGTACCGCAACATAAAGTAGTAGAATCGAGTCCACAGTTTCTCACGTTAAGTTCAAATTTCCAGCAAGGAGCATCATCGATTCCGGAGCGGCTGATGGCGGTGAAGCTCCCAGTGGTACCGTACTTCCAATGCTTCTTCGTCTACCCGACAGTGCTGACGCGCAACATGCTCTGCGCTGGCAATTTCTTCTTGGGCGGACAGGGGACTTGCCAGGTATTTAGTTACAGACTCCTCCTTCTCAGCAATGAGGGATGTTTGGCGCTATGTAGACGTAGGGTCTATCGTGTCAATTATCGTGTCCACTTCCACATGTCACGATATAGATGTCATATGTCTGTTTGACACGACATTTGACACGAAAGACCCTACCGTCCCTATGGTGGCAACTAGCAAATGATATAATATCTACAACCATCATTATACAAACTCATGCTAAAAGGGCTAGACCGACTCTATGCAGAACCTTTAGCATTGCTATACAACAACAAAGTACTCTTACTTCTAAACAAAAACATGGAAATAGATAAGCCCGTACCTTCGACCACATTATTTTAATATCCATATTTCCATTACACATCTTAAACATTCATATTTACGAATTTCGTAGTTGATAGCAATTTGGCTGAAAGGTCAGAATATTTGTGTGAAAGATCAGAATAGCAGAATATTTGTCAATGCTGAATTTCTATACAGGGTGATTCAGGCGGAGCGGCGATACAGGATGGTATGGTGGTCGGAGTGGTCTCGTTTGGGCGGGGCTGCGGGCAGGCGCTGTCACCCAGCGTCTTTGCTGACGTCGCCTCACCGCTTCTTAGGGACTTCATCAGTGAACAGACTGGGTTGTAAAGGAAAGGCAGCAAAATTCAAAGTTGATCGTAGATTTATCAGCACGCACGCGCCGACGGCCTAACGCGCCGCATTTTTCAATGTGTTGTATGAAATGAAACCTCGCAATATTTCGTTCGCACCGTACGCGCCGCATTTGTACTATGCAGTGTGTTCGACGCGTACAGTGCTGACAAATG
This sequence comes from Lysandra bellargus, assembly GCA_905333045.1. Lineage (NCBI taxonomy): Eukaryota > Metazoa > Arthropoda > Insecta > Lepidoptera > Lycaenidae > Lysandra > Lysandra bellargus. The sequence goes on from HG995338.1 coordinate 7,389,118, forward strand.
TGCGATCAGCATAAATAGAACTGTTACCTAATTTTGAAACCTTATTTTAAGTTATACAAGGTTTAAAATACATTGAAATGTTAAAACATTGCAATGTATTTTGTCTAGATTGACTGAATAACAGATGTGCTATATTACAATGGGGATAAGGCCTTATTGGTTCTCAGTTTTAGATAGTCACATCACAGAGTGAGATAGTTCGCTAGTACTATTATATATTCTCTGGTTCTGCCAGTACTATTATAATATTATATTCTGTGGTTCTGCTGCCTGATGAGGTCGGCTGCCATCGAAATTCTCATACATAGGTACGTAATACCAAAATCATTTTCTCATACGAAAATATTTAACATGTTTGAGTTATTTTTCAGCTTGAAATAGTAATTACCTAGGTTCCTGCACAAAAATTTACTACAAAATATTTAACACTAAAAATATTATAGTAAAACACTAAAAATATATAAATAAATAGTAAATTATTTACTATAAAATATTTACACACTAAAAATATTTTTTTGTGTTTAAATATTTTGTAGTAAATTTTTGTGCAGAAATTTTAAGCTGAAAAATAACTCAAACATATAAAATATTTTCGTATGAGAAAATGATTTTGATATTACGTATATGTATGAGAATTTCGATGGCACCCGGCCTCTTAAACCTCAAATGTAGTGAACGCGAGAATGAGGTGGGAATCCAGGCGACAGTCACGTATGAGAATCGACCTCTGCACGCAATAGCGTTTTCGCACTACGACCGATCCGAATTAGATAGAAATTATATTTCTACCACAATAAACAGAACAAACCAATAGGCTGACTTCAAAGAAACTGACGAAACGGCATCAAACATGCTATGAACGGCTGAGCAACGCAGAGTCACGCTCGCGCGCCGGCCGATATGACATAATAGTATCCCCAATCCCCTACCCTATTCCTTTCCCTACCCTCCCCTATTCCCTTCCCTTCCCATCCCTACCCTCCCCTATTCCCTTCCCTTCCCATCCCTACCCTCCCCTATTACCCTATTCCCTCTTCTGATGCCATCAGGTGACCCATTTGCTCGTTTGCCCCCTTATTTCATAATATATATATATACTACTTCAAGCGTATATTTTTCGAGAACACTTCTATCTTACTGGCTCATTCTGTCTATTGTGCTTCTACGTCTACTTGACGGACCGTATTTTCACGGGTTCGTATCGGTTTGGGATCGAAAGTAGTGATGTACAAGTTTTAAGGTCCTAACGATTGATGTTTGTGATTTGTTTATTTATTTATTGCTTTGAATAGTCAACAAAAGTTACAATAGTACATACACATTAAGGATTATAATATTTATCACGGTTATTGCACTTTTAGTTTGACATCTTGATTATTTATTGTATATGACTTAAGGGTCCATTGAGTTATTTAAGGTGAGACCACATTCCGCGACGCTTTGTCGCAACGCTTTGTTGGGCCCAAAGCTAATTCTTGTTGCTGTTATTAAGTTGTTAGTTAATGTTTAAAAATAAATTATTATCAAAATGGTTTTTTATTATAATTTTTTATTACCTTAAATATGGTTTGATATCCTTTACTTAGGTTGTTGATATAATTAATCATTTAACGGAATTTCGTGGAAGCGGGAAATATCTGGCTTATTTAATTAATGGTAGCGGGAATCCGACGCAAATCCCTTTACATACAAATTAATTAATATAAACAAATTAGGGAGCAAACAAGTAGAAAATAATTAAAGACGTGAGTATAAGAGCTACATAACTAATATTTTATAACATAAGGAAAATTACTCATTTTTAGGGTTCCGTACCCAAAGGGTACCCTATTACCAAGTAAACGGGACCCTAAGATTTCGATGTCTGTCCGTCTGTCCATCTGTCTGTCTGTCTCCAGGCTGTAATTCAAGAACGGTAGTAGCTAGAGAGTTGAAATTTTTACAGATTATGTATTTTTGTTGCTGCTATAACAACAAATACTAAAAACAAAATAAATTTATTTTTTAAGGGGGTTCCCATACAACAAATGTGATTTCTTTACATTTTTTGCTCGGTATAAATGATGACAACAGGTAGTCGACTGAAATGTTCACAAAATACTCAGTTTTATTTATACTTTATCTATATATATATATATATATATATATATATATATATATATATATATATATATATATATAAATAAGTGGCAATTTTCGTCGTCACTTTATAACTCAAGAACGGGCTCACCTATCCAAACAAAATTTTCAGGGTTTGTTTGGACTATTTAGCAGATGGTTTATTTGAAATTTGCACAAAATCGGTCAAGTGGTTCTTCATTTATAACATTTTTTGTGACAAATGAATTCAATAAATGGTTAGATTTTTTAGACGGGGAAATATTTTTTGTTTTATTGTATAGGTATACCATGGTTCGAAGGTACTGAAAAGAACTCCGAACCCCTTATAGATACAAGTTTGGGGGTCGGGGCGCTGCTTTAAGAACTGTAAGCATATGCTACTGTGCAAATTACATTCATCATCATCATCACCACCATCACCATCACTACCACATCAGGGTCACCAATTTCACGTTAAGTCACGACTGTGTGCGTTAAATTAATTATTGTTATGTTCAATATTAGTGAGTCGCTTCGATGCCCTTCGACTTACGAGTAGTATAAATTGACGCTTAGTGTTGCGGTTACTAAGTGGTGGTAGTGAAGTCAGCTGAAATTATGAGTTTTCGTATTATGAAGGTGTATCCTGGATCCAAAGTCACTAAGCAGATCACATAAGTCTTAACAGAAAGCCTTATGTAACTATCTTTAAAGAGTGAAATTATTATTTTTTTCAACTAGATTGTCCCATGTTTAAATAACAATCTTAATCATAAAGTATTCGATAGTTTTAAAATTTCTTATCCAACAACCAAAAATTGCATACATGTCACAGATTCGGGGCCAGATTTATTATCATCAATTGGTTCGTTATTGCCATAACCCGACGCTGATCATCAAGTTATGCAAATTTATTTTATTGATGATGAAAATCGTGAATTGGATCAACGTTGTGCAATTATTTCTAATACAAGACGAGAAATTATACATGAGCTACAATGGTTTTTCCATCAGCATAAGTGCCATGCCACATGATGCGGTGCGGCGGCGGCGCGGCGCCTGACCAGTGCCGCTCCGGTTTCCAACATATAAAAATGTATGGTATGGCATACGGCGCCGTCCGGTGCGCTCCGAATTCTGACGCTCCGACACCAGAATCGAGACGAGGCGGGGAGGGGTGTATGTATTGGTGGAGCTCGAGTCCTTCGCTGTGGCGCCGCACTCACCATGTGGGCGGTAGTCCGGCGAGATGGCCTCCGGTGCGGCGCCGCACCGCGTCGTGTGGCATGGCTGTCACGCATTAGTTCAATTGTTTTAAATTGCTCTCGATCGTATCACGTATGCCATCAGCTGATAATCACAATTAATGTTTGTGGTGTGAATTCGGAAGAATCATGTTTTTCACATGGCCAACTTTATGTTGCCTGTTCCAGTGTTGAGTGGGTACCCCCAGCCGTTTGGGGGTACCCACTCTGGAACGCAAGTAGGACGTAAGTGGAAGTGGAAAGTAATTCGCACTCAAAATGGAAAAACAAAAAATATTGTTTATCCAAATGTTTTGGATTAAGTTTTTAAATAGCTAGCAATTAAGTAATATATTTTTTTAAGAAATGGATCGATGTTCTATCACTATTATACATTATTTCACTTTATACGTAGCGAAGCACGTACCGGGCCGCTAGTTAATTCATAATAAAATTTAAATAAAATCAAAAATAATGGGGAGCTCCTGTACAAAAAACACATTTTTTTTCTATAGTGGTACGGAACCCTTCGTGAGCGAGTCCAACTCGCACTTGGCCGATTATTTTGAATTCTAATAACTGTCCCGGCCCTGCGTGTTAAAAAAGCGTGTTAAAAACGGCAATTTTTTAACTGTTACTTACCTGCTTCTTCCACTCATGTCTTCAATTATATCAAAAGTTAAAACATACAAATTTAATACAAACATGTAAACCGGGGAACCCGTTATCAGTATCTATTACACCAGGAAATTGTAGAATACAGGATATAACAAAAATCGGCCAAGTGCAAGTCGGACTCGCTCACGAAGGGTTCCGTACATTACTACAGAGCAAAAATAGGCTAAAAATTGTATTTTTTTGTATGGGAGCCCTTAATTATTTTATTTATTTAAATTTTAAGCACAAATACAATTAAATATTTTGTGAACATTTCAGTAGCCAGTATTGCCGTTATTAATTAAGAGCAAAACTTTGCAAAAAAATCACGTTTATAGCCCCGCTTAAATATTTAAATTATTTTGTTTTTAGTATTTCTTGTTATAGCGGCAACAGCTATACACAATCTGTGAAAATTTCAGAAGTCTAGCTATAGCGGTTCTTAAGTTACAGCCCGGTGACAGACAGACGGACAGACGGACAGACATCGAAGTCTTAGTAATAGGGTCCCGTTTTTACCCTTTGGGTACGGAACCCTAAAACGTTATAAAAATATAGGGTTCCTTATTAAGTTATTTTATAATATGGGCAAATTCATGATGTTGTGTTATTTCTCATAGAAACACAGAAGTAAAAAACACTCTTTCAACGTCGCTACTGCAATAGTGACACTGTTCATGCCATCTATCTCTATCCATGATGCCCGAGCTATAGTTTTTCAAGCTAGGATAGTAAAATCAGTGATCGGGGACTACTAGCCTGAAAATAGAAATCCATTCTATTAAAAACTGCCCTGGCTTGTAAACTAGCTTACTAGCTTACAAATGAAGATTTGTCTACAACTCTACACGAAGCCAGAATTACTAGTTTGCTAGCTTACCACTAGCTTGCTATCCTAGCTTGAAAAACTAGCATTGTGTAGCCTGGGCATAACGCTCGCGCGCTTGCCCATACAAATCACAAAAAAAATGTTCTTTCAGCGCTGCTACTTTTACAGCGAACTCTATATAAGGGACACATATACATTACACATCCCAGGCCTAAAGTATTATCAGTTATCACTTTGTTTTGCTACACCTTGTTTACGAAGAACAGATACACACCCTAAAGTTTTATCACGTTGTTTTGTTACACCCTGTATTTAGGTAAAGCAAAAACTTGAGCGGTGTCCAGGGACATCCGGATGGAACAAAGTTGCTTTCTATGAGCGAGAGAGAGACAGTCGGAGAAACACGCCGCACGGCTTACAACTATTAGTCGTGTGCGTACAAGACAAAAAAACGAGGAATACGGCTTTTGCTGAACCAAAGATTTCCTTTGGTAGGATTGATCTTTATATCCCTAAGATGGGTTTACGATGTGGAGCCACCTGAATATTTCATGCAGGTGCGGGAGGGGTTTTTTTAGCTTTAACAAGGTATGAGGTCAATAACTAATGGGATTTAGGTATATAGTCGAGTTTGGTATCATTTTCGATTGAATCGAATGTTTAAATGCCAATTTTATACTGATAATATAAATATAAATGAAATACAGTTATGTTGTTAATCAAGAAAAAGCGGATCACTATTTCGATACTCTTGGTTACAAGTTCTCTCATTCACGTTTTCTATGTTTAAAGTTCCTAAAGTTTGGATAGATTTTTCTGACATTACAATTTTAGTTTTAACATGCGAAGCTCTGTTTTTGCGCTCTGATATTTCAGCATAATACAAATTCATTTTTATTTTGTATTCACTTCGCAGTATTTCTCTTATAGTCGTGTGCGTACAAGATAAAAAAACGAGGAATACAGCTTTTGCTGAACCAAAGATTTCCTTTGGTAGGATTGATCTTTATATCCCTAAGATGGGTTTACGATGTGTGTAGAGATATGGCTATTACCTCATCTAATTTTTATAGTATTTTAAGATAACTTTATTTATAAACATTTTCAAATCAAATGAATCGTTAGAAACATCAATTCTACCCCACATTTTAAACGTCATCAATAATACCGATTTATTGTTATCGTTGGGTGTTAGGGAAGGTAAAATCGGGAAGTGGCAACGCTGAGTTTTTACGTATTCTATGGAAAATCTCGTAATATTCGCCATTTCTCGACAGTTCACATTTGAACCTCAGTCGGGCTGTGTACACAGTTTTTTCAAAGGAAGTTTTTTTGTGACACAAATGTAAGTATTACTGTTTCACATAAAACGATCAATGCATCATGTGAGTAGTCAAAAGGGCCATGTTTGGGGCTATAATACAAACCGCATTGTGTATTATTTACAGAGATAAGTTTGATTTTCTCTACGCTATGATAGCCTCTACGCTATCATTTTGGTGCTCCAACGGCATAATTCTCAACGCTATGATAGCGTAGAGAAATAAATTCCCTACAATTTAGGTGCTCCAACGTCACAAGCAGCGTAGATTTTCTTTCTCTCGCAAAATTTTTCTGCGTCATATCAGCAAAAATTGGCGGCCTCACCCATGAGTAAAAAAATAGGGTTTTGGTATGATCAAGGTCGTTTGCTCGGGGGATGGCTTTAATAAAAAGCCGAGTAACGAGTTTTAAATGCGTAGTCGTCGAAGTAATTAATTTGTGTTTCTTCGTCAAATTTCCAATATTAAAGATTTTTCCCCGCGATCTAATCACAGAAAATTATTGTTGCTAAGCCTCAATAAACTTGTGAAAGTATGGAAACTTATAAGGCGTCCATAAATTACGTGAGGTGTTTAGGGGGGGGGGGGGAGGGGGTCGAGTCAAATCTCATCTAATCTCACGTTGGGGAGAGGGGGGTCTCGGCAAATCTCACGTATTTTTTTTCTCAACAAAATAATACTATTTTGGTCCATTTCATCTAGGTTGTACCTCAATGGTTGTACGTATGCTTAAGGTTTTATCGTTATACGATTAAAATAATTCATAAATTCGTTTGAAAGAAAATATACTGACGTAAATGTTTGGTTTGACACCAAACGCTTACGTGAGAAAGTAGAAACCCACATTTTGTAAAATCTCACGTGAGGTTTTGGAGAGGGGGGTTGAATAAAATCTCACGAAGTCTCACCAGGGGGGGGAGCGGGAGTCAAAATTTTCAGAAAAACATCTCACGTAATTTGTGGACGCCCCCTAATTGGCGAAGTAATAAATTTTCATTAGGGCGCATTCTGAAATAGAGAATTTGATTGAAAACTTCAAACGGTCACCAGTCAGGGTCTGATTGATTAATTTCTATAGAAGGACATAATAGGCTACTTGACATAAATATTTAATTTCATTGAAAAAATGCATATTTCTAGTAGAACTTGGCCTAGGAAACTGTATTTCACCCTTATCGTGAAATAAAAGCTTATGATTGATAAATAAAGTCGATTTGAAAATATGATTTTATGAAAATAGGAATTGTACTGACGAAAACGCTTTTGTGGTACTTCCGATCTGGATGTGACGTCATCCCATTTGTAATTTAATATCTTTTATTTATCGCGCTCGTTATATGTAAGTTTATTTGTACATAAATAATATGAATAAGCCTAGAAAGATTTATAAAATGTATTTTCTTGAATAATTCAAATAAAACATCAGTTTTATATATTATCTCCATTCATTGTAGTTAGGAAATGAAATGGCCAAAACTTTTCTACAAAAGTGTTCAACATTAGAAATGATTTCTAAATTATTTTTTAATTTTTTAAGCACTGTTAGACTCGTACATTTAGCACATAAAACTTTTTTTCAATAAAGAAAGTATAAAATACGAAAAACATGACGTCACACTATGGCGGTACAATGGCGGACAGTGTTTTCGGCGCCATATAAAAGGCATATTTTTCGATCAACATTTTTATGGGTTTCTACTGTTTAAAATATTAAAATATTAGTTTTTTTAGTAAAAATGAATGATTAGGAACCGATTAGAATGAAGAAAAAAAATAGGTCAAGTAGCCTATTAGTGAGGGAGCCCTAGAACATTTTTTTTTGATTACTAACAAGCACGACAACTTTTTTATCTGCGAAAAATCTTGAAAGTGGTAGCTAACTACCACTTTCAAGATTTCACTTTATATATAAGATTAACCTACAAATATCCAAAAAATTGGGTTGCGTTTTAGCCTTAGGGTTCTGTAATCAACAAAACTTGGTTGAGTCACAAAAAATTAGCTTGTTAGTCATAAAATATAAAAATGAAATATCAAAAAAAAAAGTTCTAGGGCTCCCTGACTATAGTACTATAGACTACAGTATTTATACTGTAGGTATAATTATTGGGTAGATGCTCTGCTGCCAGAGATCTCTTGTAGAGATCTTACATAGATCTTTATCACACTCTTTACCACTATGTTGTCTAAGCTAGTTTAAAAATTATGTACCATCGAGGAAATTGATTCATAGACAGACCAACGTCTTTTGGTCGGATCATGTGAATTGAAATGATCCGACCGACCGATGTTAATTTTGATCGGTCGGCTGGGTTTGACATAACGCTACCAAATTACGTAGGTCCGCCATCTGTCTTATGAATCAACTTCTCTGATCTATATTATGTTCTCTGATACTATATTATGAACTGGCGACCCGCCCCGGCATCGCACGGATATAAAATATATAGCCACTGAAAAAATGATTAAAATCTATAGCCTATGATCCTTAACGTGGTCTACTTTTATGTGTATAACATAAAACTTCACTAGTTCGCGAGATTTAAAGCCCTTTCAAATAATTTCTCCTGATTTTTCCACATTTTCCTATTAGTCTTAGCGGGATAAGATATAGCCTATAGCCTTCCTCAATAAATGGGCTATCTAACACTGAAACAATTTTTCAAATCGCACCAGTAGTTCCTGAGATTAGCGCGTTCAAGTTAGCCGTTTCAAATACTTTTCCCCCTTTTTTCCACATTTTATTCTATTTCTTCGCTCCTATTAGTCTTAGCGTGATAAAATATAGCCTATAGCCTTCCTCGATAAAAGAACTATCTAACACTGAAATAATCATTAAAATCCGTTGCGTAGTTTTAAAGATTAAAGACAACAAAGGGACATGAGGGAAAAAAGCGACTTTGTTTTATAATATGTTACATACTTAGATAAATAAATTCAGAAAAAAATCTCATACGTCGAATATAATTTCGCTCGTTGTCGCTCATTAAAGTATTTGTTGTTGTCATAATTGATTTAAAAAAATTTAATCAATTCTGAGGTGAAGTATTTACCTATAAAATGGCTGTATATTAAAATTTTGATTCAAAATTTCGCCCACTTATTATATTAATAATTAGGCCCACTTGCGTAGATTTGGGTTAAAGTTTAACCCCGGATTAAACGTTATCTCTTTCGTAAAATATAATAATATGAAGAATATAAGGCTATGTCCACATCATATGTATCATGATCGCGTATCTGATCTCCGTCGCGTAGCATCGAAGCGTATCGTGGTCGCTAGAAATGTACGCGATCATTTTGCGTCCACACTAGCGAATATGATACGCTTCGGTGCTACGTGAGTCGTGACGGAGATCTGATACACGATCATGATACAGATGTAGACAAAGCCTTTAGAGATAACACACTATCTAACCCGATATTAACTTTAACCTGGATCTGCGTAAGTGGACCTTAGTAGTATAATATATTATGTATTAACTGGGCAGCATTCGGAGAGTGGTTTCTAAGTCGCGACTCGCGACAGAAAATTAGAAAACATGACAAACATAATTTTATTTTGAAATAATTTTAGGCCACTCCATAATATTTATTTAGGCTGTAATAAATTTAGGAATCTGAGCAAACCTATAAATTTAGCCTTGGCCTAAACAAATAGGTAGGTAGGTATTAGGTATTGATGTATAGGCCATGCAAAAATTATTTTAGAACGATCGGCGAAAAAAAAAAAACTAAGCTAAGGTTGGGTTGCATCAGAGGCGTGGTTAAAGTTAAAGTTATGGTTATAGTTAAGGCTAACTTAGCTTTAACCTTAACTTTGATCACAGAAATTGACAGATGTCTGTTGCGTTTATTTTTTGGATTATCCGTAAAAATCGACAGGGAAAATATCATAAACTTATAATGCTAACAGTATATTATAAGTTTATGGAAAATTACTGTGAAACATACTAAATTTTCACGAAAAAAAAAATTTGATTTAAGTAAGTATGAGCGGTTAAATATGGCGTCGCGCGGACGCCATATTTAACGGTAACCAAAGATTTGACATTTTGCACTGTAGTTATAGTTAAAGTTATAGTCAAAGTAAGTTCTATTGGATTACTCACTTAATGTACTATTGGATTATGACAATTCAATGCTATTCGTGATCTGTCGGCTGGGTTTGACAAAACGCGACCAAACTACGTAGGTCCGTCAGCTGCATATGAATCAATATCTTTGATGGTACGTAACTATTTTTGCCCAGCTATCTAATAGGCTGCTTTCACATAAGTCGCGAGTCGCGCGGCTGCCGCACTACTCGCGACTTAATGTGAAGGCAACTTTAAGGGCGTTCCCTACGGAGATTTCGTAATTTGGCGTATTTAGGGGCTTATAAACTCATAATTTGAAAGCTACAAAGTTATAATAAAAATACAGCAATAATCTTCAGCATATTTCTTATTATTATTCCTTTCCACGTTTTAAATGTTCTATTTTTGTTTATTATATACTAATGATATCAGCTTCCAAAGTAAAACCTATTTATTAAAATTTATGCATACATTCAGCATCTCCTTAGTATTTACCAATTAATGTTATTTGAAACACACGCCAATAGATCGACAATATCATAAACTACATATTCCCCGTTTTAATTTTTTTAGGACAATTTTGAACTAAGATAAGTAAAAAAATAGGGTTTTGGTGCGATCTCGGCAACGCGGTAAACCGCAAATGTATGGTCTAGGTCAGGGGCCACCAATTAGTTTCGCTCGGGGTCCGTTTTAAGAAATAAAATGACCTCCGCGGTCCGCACAAAAAAAATTTCAAGAAATATGTAATTTAGGAAATTACAAAGGTATTTGTATCAATAAGAAAAGTGTCAGTTTTTGTTGACTACATGTTCAATGTTGATCAGTATGTCGAGACCAACATTTTTTTTTCATTTTCGAACATGCTTGGTCCGCACACAATGGTTCGGCGGTCCGGATGCGGACCGCGGTCCGCCATTTGGTGACCGTCTAGGTCGTTTGCTCGAGGGATGGCCTTAAAGTAGTGGGTGACCAATACTAAAATTACTTTTAAATACATGCCTTCGGATATACTTACACGTATCAATTATTAAAACGCTCTGTCATAAAATATTTAATCGAGGACATAAAAAATTAACTTAATTTGTAGTTATCATGGCATGACATTAGAAAATGATGGTTCAGGCAATGATGACCGGAAGACCCAAGGTTGACTTTTTCTATCGTTTAATGGACATTAATGAATTGATTGTAAGTTGATTTGTAAACGAGCTGATGCTTAAGATAATGGTATGTAATTGTCTTTTTTAAAGTACGGTTAAATTGATCAACTACTAAAACTTAGGCACATCAAAATATGTCCTACATGATATATCCTATAATCTAGATAGGTAACTTTTAGGTATGATGAATTGAAAAGGGGACCTCTTTACGCCAAAACGGCTAAGCCGGTTGATATGAAATTCACCCGTGTAATCATCCGAGGTATTTTATAAGAGACTGAAAAGGACATAGGATAATATTTTTTGTTGCGGAAAGACGTAATAGTAGGGGAGACCTAGAAAAATTTTTTTTTATTACTATCAAGCATAAGCAAATTTTTTTTTAGAATAGCTTCATTTTGATAATAATAATAATAATAATAAAACATTTATTCAACACACATTCACACCACACTACACTTAAATACATAATATATATGAAACATTAAAAACAAACAAAGTAAAGTTCTACAAACAATAAAAGGCAAAAAAAGAAAAATATTATAATAATAATAAGGACATAAAGAACTTAAAATGAACCTTGCTACACTAGGTCGTAGTAGTGTAAGGCAGTGCGATGCGAATATACTGTCGAAAAGGATTCCACTCAGGCTATGATCACGGTATAGGTTATCCTGTACCGTGAACCCTGGTATTCTGTGGATCCTGAGCAGTTGTCAAGCGACTGACAGACAACAAGCAGTACCCATTAGAAATAAACAAGTAAATAAATACATACTTACAATAATTAAATAAAATAATGCGCAAAATAATCTATATCATTATAATATGATTATAATATTAAAGGCTTTGTCCTGAATGACATGAAAATGGAATCACGCTACGGCCGAAACCAGTAATTGTAGATACTTAGAATTTGGAGGAAGTATTCTTCGTATGACGTAGGCGTGCGATAAGAAGGGATTTTTAGAAATTCCTCTCCTAAGGGTGTGAAAAGGGGGGATAAAGTTGGTATGGGACAACTCGATTCCTTAGTCTGATCTGCTCAAAAATTCGCATTATTATTATTTGATGTATTTTACGGAAGATGTAATTCATAGTTGTTGAAATTTATCCTTAAAAGTCGTTAAAAAGCATAAACAGTTTACAGCCCTTTACAGCGTTTAGCAGCAGCTTGCAGCGACGTAGGGAGTTAGAGTCGCCAATCATTGCTTTTTGCCACATTAGACATAATCTGTGGCAAAACTTACCGGGGTAAGTTATGGCTGGTTTACACGTAGCCTGCCTGCAGGGGTCACAATAAAATAATATTACCTATCGTAAGAATTAGTTGTTAAATGTAAATATTAAATAGATACTATATTTGTAACAATTTATTGACATTATAATATTATTGTTTTCTTATACTTTTGTAGAATTTAGAAAGAATGTCTTGAATGCAGGAATATTCTGTTTTGTCATCATAATATTGTTAAAAAAATATTTGGCGTTCGAAATTCAAAAATTAATTAAGTATTCGTGTACGTTCAATTGATGTTTTTTTTCATTGAGATTTAATTTTATGCACATAAGATTATGTAAAGTGCCAAAAATTTAAAAATATTTTTTTTTATATGAAATGAACTAACACTTTTACAAATATATTTAATTTATAATAATATATTATACATATTAACATAATATTATCAATAAAAGGCTTTGTCTTGAGTGATATAATAATCATAATACTTACTTAATAATTTTCAGTATTGTTATAATTATTATTTATGGCAGAATTAGTTTACCCTGTGTTTTAGGCGAAATCTAGGGTTAAAACAATTATTAGATATGAAAATGGAATTACGATAAAACCTAAACCACTGATCGTAGAGACTGAAAATTTTGGGGAAGTGTTCTCCGTATGAAGCAGACATGCGGTATAGGAAGGAATGTTTCGAAAAATCAAAAGAGTAGAACTGTAGAGAGTTCACTGTGAAAGTAGCAGCGCTGAAAGACGATTTTTTTTTCACTTTTGTATGGGCAAGGACCCGAGCGTCACCAGTTTCCCCATACAAAAGTAAAAAAAAATTTGGTCGTTCATCGCTGCTATTTTCACAGTGAACTCTCTACAGTCTACGAGGAACACGTACACATCCTAAAGTATTATCACTTAGTTTTGTTACATTCTGTATAAGATTAATATTTTACTAGCTGTCCCGGCAAACGTTGTTTCGCCATTTAAATTATTTCTACTTCATCATTTGATACAAAATCTTACCCCTCTTTTGTCCCCTAAGAGGGGTGGGGGGAAAAATTTTATACACCAGATGTTAAGTTGGAAAACATAGTTAACAATATGAAGTAAGTCCATTAAGAAAAAAGTTTGATACAAAATCTGACCCCCTCTTTGGTCCTCTTAGAGGGTGGGGGAGGGGAGATTTTTATACACCAGATGTTGAGTTGGAAGAAGAAAAATATATCTGCGAAAACCGTATGCAAATCGGATCAGTAGTTTTTGTGTCGAAGAAAGAAGTTTGATACAAAATCTGAGCCCCTCTTTCGTACCCTTAGTGGGGTGGGGGGAAAATTTCTTATACACCAGGTGTTAAGTTGGAAGAAGACAAATTTATATGCGAAAACCGCATTCAAATCGGATCAGTAGTTTTCGTGTGATAGTGGAACAAACATACAGACAGACAGACAGACAAAAAACTAACCACATTTTTAGCTTCTATAGTGATGTAGTGACACCTCCCGCTTATTATTTTTTGAATATTTATAATGTACAGAATTTTCATTTCTACAGTTTTATTGTCTAACTTAGTCATGTCCGATTTTGGGCGTTTCTAAAACACTGTGTGTTAGATAGCCCATTTATCGAGGAAGGCTATAGGCTATATTTTATTACGCTAAGACTAATAGGAGCGAAGAAATAGAGGAAAATGTGGAAAAAAACGGGGGAAAATATATGAAACTAGATGACGCCCGCAACTCCGTTGCGCCAAAATTCGTTTATCGCGCGGGAACCGTAAATTTTTCCGGGATAAAAAGTATCCTATGTCCTTCCCCGGGACTCAAAGTATCTCCATACCGTATTTCAGCAAAATCGGTTCAGCGGTTTGGACGTAAAGAGGTAACAGACAGACAGACACACTTTCGCATTTACAATATTAGTATGGATTGCTTATTATCTTAAGAACTACTGGAGCAATTTCTATGTTATTTGGCAAACATGAAGAATAGACCACGTGAAGGGACATTGGCTTTTTTTTGCGGAAAAATGTACGGTTGTGTGAAATTCCTAAATTACGCAAGCGAAGCCGCGCAGAAATAATATCGTAGGAAAGTCAATTCAGTACATTGAATATTTTTGTACAATAAAAAATACTTGGTATGTGATCTACTATGCTAACGCGGACGAAGTCACAGGCAACAGCTAGTTGTAATATATTATAATGTAATATATAATGTAATATATAATGTAATATATAATGTAATATATAGTGTAATGTCGTTTTGCCTGTTTGCTTCCACAGCCTCAGAACTGCAAAAATGCTTCAAGATCTGAGCACGGCAAGCCTCGAGGTGGGACTAATTATGAATAGGTCCAAAACTAAAATAATGACCAAGCGTAGGGTCAAGGTAGACCAGCAAGCAACGCAATATGTCAACGAGCACATCTACTTGGGCCAGATAGTTTCTTTTGAAAATAGACAAGGCAAGGAAGTCGATCGCAGAATCGAAAACGCCTGGAAGAGCTACTGGTCCATGAAGACGCTGATGAAGGGGGATTTACCTATCTCCCTGAAGCGAAGACTCGTCGACATGTGCATTCTGCCCGTCCTAACCTACGGTGCGCAAACATGGTCATTGACCGATTCACAGAGGTCTCAACTCGGGGTATGCCAAAAAGCAATGGAGCGCAGTATGTTAGGAGTAAAGCTTCTCGATGAAATAAGAAACACCATACTGCGCTCCCAAACGGGCATCAAGGACGTAGGTGTCAAAGCGGCCAAGCTGAAGTGGGAGTGGGCGGGTCATGTTAGCCGCATGCATCCCGACCGCTGGGCAAGGGTCTCAACAGAGTGGGCACCCGAAGATGGACGCCGCCGCCGAGGCCGGCCTAGAAAAAGGTGGCGTGACGAGCCGGAGGCATAACAGCCAGGCTGGCTATCGGTGGAGCAGGAGCGAGAACAGTGGAACATCCTGGGGGAGGCATTTGCCCAGCAGTGGGACAATATAGGCTAATAAAAAAAAAGTAATGTAATATAAGACAAACAACATTTTTATCTGCGAAAAATCCTGAAAGTGGTAGGTAGGTTTTCGCGACATATAAGCGAATTTCGGAGTTTCGGGCAACATCCAGTAATAAACAGTTAATTACTTTCGGTCTTTACAATATAATAGGTGTACAAACAGTCTGATAATAATTATTGACATGCTAACTAAAATTTCGACATTAAAGTCCTCTATTCGGGATGATAAAATACGAGAGCAATGAACTGTATTTTGCCGTATGGAATAACTTGCTTAATTTCAGGAGATTCACCTCTGTTTACTGTGTTTTATTGATATTAAACACAATAAATGGGACTTTTCCCTTTCTAAATATCCAATAATTCAATCAATCAATATTAAAATGTATAAAGGACAAAGCTGATTGGCTGATAATAATAAAGGTGTGTAATAATTTCACCGTGGCATGTTGCGTCGCTACTTACTTCTAAAATCTGTGGTCGCTACATTGCATAGGTAGTTTCACCATATGAAATGATATTTTTTTTGTTAGAAAGATTAAAGTATTAAACGAACTAACTTACTAAGGGGATCCCAATCTTTTTCAGCCTGCGGCGCAGTTACACGTCACAATATTTTGTCACGGCGCCCTACTCTACCTAGGTATTAGAAAAAGATACAATATATAAATAAACACTTCTAATGATTATAGTTAGGTTAAGCTGATAAATAATAATAAACAAATATTTAATCATCTGCCTGCTTTGCAGAATCAATATTATAATTTTATTTTATAATATTCGTGGTTTCGAATAATAATGGAGGATCGACTCATAGCCTCTCTGTGCACCGCGGTGGAATGGAGCCCTGAGTGAGTTTACCGGAGGCCCAATCTCCTACCCTTTTCCCTTCCTTACCCTCCCCTATTCCCTTTCCTACCGTGGGAGAGCCATGCTTCGGCACGAATGGGCCGGCTCGGAGAAATACCACCTTCTCACAGAAAACCGGCGTGAAACAGCGTTTGCTCTGTGTTTCGCCGAGTGAGTGAGTTTACCGGAGGCCCAATCCCCTACCCTATTCCCTTCCCTACCATCCCCTATTCCCTTCCCTTCCCATCCCTACCCTCCCCTATTACCCTATTCCCTCTTAAAAGGCCGGCCACGCACCTGCAGCTCTTCTGATGCTGCGAGTGTCCATGGGCGACGGAAGTTGCTTTCCATCAGGTGACCCGTTTGCTCGTTTGCCCCCTTATTTCATAAAAAAAAAACACTTTGGGAACCCCGATCTATAGTATTTTTAACCAAACGTTTTTTTTTTCTTCTGAAGGCAGTTCGTTGCATCCCTGACGTCAGTGCTGCGACATTACCTATTGTGACTTTGCCATCACCTGATGGCAAAGTCACAATACTTAGGGTGGGTCCTGGGTTGCACCAGAGGCGTGGTTATAGTTACAATTATGGTCAAAGTTATGGTTATAACTTATAGTTAGGGCTAACTTAACTTTAACCTTATCTTTGACCACAGAATTTGACAGATGTCTGTTGCGTTTATTTTTTATTAAAGCTATTAATTAAGGATTGAGAGAATAAAAAATTGAATTATCCGTAAAAATTGTCAGGAAAAATTTTTGTTATAACACTTTGAACCATAGTAAATTTTCACGTAAAATTTTCGATATAAGTATGAGCGGTTATATATGACGTCCTTGACCAAAGATTCGACATTCTGCACTGTAGTTATAGTTAAAGTTACAGTCGTGGTTAAAGTAAGTTGGTGCAACCCACCCTTACAGTGTACTTACACGGTAATGTATATGTCTGACGCATCATTTACGACCTCTTAAACTACTAACAAGAGGAAACCACTCAAGCCAGGACACACGCTTGTTAATCATCCTATAAAGCCAGGTAGTTACAAGTTTACGAACATGTTGCTAAATTACGTTAAGGGCAGTTAACGTTTTAGCTAGCTTGATTAGTTAATTTTGTAGTTTAGTAGCCAACGAGAATAAGCTGTCGGATCGCCTAATAGATTTTATTAACAGCCTGCCTTATCAACAACCTGTCTTGCTTGACGTAAATAAAGCTTTTCTGTAAGACTATAATATGAAGTTGGAAAAGGTGTTATTTTTTTAAATTATAATAAATCCCCTCATGGAAAGCAACTACCGTCGCCCATGGACACTCGCAACATCAGAAGAGCTGCAGGTGCGTTGCCGGACTTTTAAGAGGGAATACGCTCTCTTCTTGAAGGTTTGCAGGTCGTATTTTTTAGGAAATACTGTTGACAGTTCATTCTAGAGTTTAACAGTGCGCAGCAGAAAGTAAATGCTTCAAAAACTAGTTACGCCGTAAAATTTTGTGCTACGATGGCGCTTATACATTGCCTCTATAGTAATAGAGGCAATGATAACTAAGAAGCAGTGTTGCCACACCAAATTTTAGAAAATCAGTAGACGTCATGCCAATGGTAGAATTAGGTAGATGTTAGAACCAAAAGTTGGTAGATCTACCACCCTCATATCCATAGGGAGAGTTTTATTGATAGTGTTTATGTGGTGTTTATACTATATTTTTATTGAAAAATTTTAAATGTTCAGCACTCGGCTCTTCGTTCTTTGAAATGAACCTCTTCGTAAGAAGCAAACCTTCCAATGCCGCTATCTCCAAACCGCGGCCCGTCGCGCCGGGACTTTATTTGTGGCCCGCGTGATGTTAAACCATTTTGAAATTCACGCCCACCGAAAAAATAATGAAGTCGCCGTGATAGTCGTGAATTTTTTTCCACTTTTAAATCGTTAATTTTGAAGAATGTTATTTTTTAACCCTTAAATTTTTTTTGTTGCGGCCCGCGTCACCAAAACCAAAACATGTTTGTGGCCCGCATGAAAAAAAGGCTGAGGACCACTGTTCCAATGTTTCAGTGCTGAGTCAGTTTCTCTGACATGTCTTTAAATTGTTGACAGAGGACAACAGTCTCTTAATATTTGCACTGCTAAGTGGAAGTGCAAGTAGTTGTCTCACAAATCCACAAAGCCTGGGAAACATTTGGGACTGGTCTCCTTTTTTTATTGTTGCAACATGTTTCCAAAAGACTTCTGGCTCAGGATCAGTCTTTTAAACGTTCCGGTTCGCGAAAAAAACAAAATATTTATTGTTGCCACCACTCTTGTTAAAAGGGCCCATTCACTGTCCTGCATTGCAGTCCGCCGTGCAGGCCTGCAACACCATTCACTATACTGCATAAGCCGGCGGACTGCACGGCGGCTTATGCAGGATAGTGAATGGTGTTGCCGGCCTGCACGGCGGACTGCAACAGGACTGCAATGCAGGATAGTGAATGGACCCTTTATAACGTTTCGGACCATTCACAGACGTTTCGAAAGTGAGTGAACGGCTCAGAACAGCTGCAGCTCGTACCAAAATTCTATCCGAGTAGCCTGTAACGTTTATTATTTGTACGTGAACAATGATTTATGATATTATGTTGAAAAATAGGTAGATTTGATACCGAAGTTGGTAGATAGGTAGAAGGGAGGTGAAATAGGTAGATCTACCATAAAGTTGGTAGATGTGCTAAGAAGTTTGTTAGATATAGTAAAGGTTATAGTCCACGGAAAAAATGCGGAAAAATGCTATCAATTTTCACGAGGTTTATGAGTTTATTTTCATTATACGAGTATCAGAATTATTATAATTCATATCATCCTTGTTTATCTTTATCTTACTTAGAGTCTCAGAGACGAAAATAAAAGTACAAATTAACAGTTACGTATAAAGTTATATTATAATCTCAGTCATTAAATAAAAATATTTACAACTATCACTTATTTATCACAAGTTTTCTATCATGGTCTTGATAGAGAAGGTAACTCCTGACACCATGGCGACTAACGAGAAGAGGACTATGAGCATGTTCTTCCATAGCACCCATTGGCAGGTGCCCAAGTCTTTGCCCCATCGGAAGACGGTTTCGGCTATGGCAGGGAGTGCCAAGCCCATGACAGATAGACACACAGCCCCCACCAGCTCCATAAACATCTCGAGTCGCGGCACCGCTGACGCTAAGCCGACTGAAACAAAATTGGTGGTTAAAGTAGGGATTTCGTTGCATAGTAGAATGAAAATATACAGAGAAGCCTGGAAGACTAAAAATTAACTTATAATTATTTTTAACAAAAAATTAAAACCGACTTCCAAGGTAAAAATAATAATAACATCCTTATAATATGAACTAAAAAGTATTAAATAATTTTTCCTATCTCATGGTGCCTTTTTCCGAATTCGGCTAAAACTCAACTATTTCTGTACTCAATCTTCATAATTTTGAAGTCGGTACCAGATATAGCTGAATCCAGATGCCAGAATATTTGAAGCATTTGTAACTGGCACCGACTTCAAAATTATGAAGATTGAGTACAGAAATAGTTGAGTTTTAGCCGAATTCGGAAAAAGGCACCATGAGATAGGAAAAATTATTTAATACTTTTTAGTTCATATTATAAGGATGTTATTATTGTTTTTACCTTGGAAGTCGGTTTTAATTTTTTGTTAAAAATAATAATTTCACTCTTTTTAGTTACCTAGTAAAATCATCGCGTACTATACGTAGATTAGGGCCGATTCACACCGAATGGCAGAGGCGAGGCGAGCAGTTTCAGTGTCATATGATTTTAAACTTTATTGTAATACATAGTATCGCTTGAGAAATTGACGCCGCCGGCGGCCGCAAGAGTCCACGAGCATCCACGAGCGGCCGTAGATTTCTCAAGCGATACTATTCTATTACAACAATGAAGATAAAGTTTAAAATCATATGACACTGAAACTGTTCGCCTCGCCTGCGCCATTCCGGTGTGAATCGGCCCTAATACACCTGTATACTATTCTACGTATCTTATTACAATTTGTTAACAGTCACACTTACAAAATATAATATCAGCTGCAGATAATTTTGAACAATACATTAAAAAAAAATCGAAGTGGACACGTGCCAGAGCCGCGCCAAACCGGAATTTTAGCAGCGCGGCAGCGGCGAGGCTTTCATTGTCATATGATTTTAAACTTTATCTTTATTATTGTAATACATAGTATCGCTTGAGAAGTCTATGGCCGCCCGTGGCCGTGATTGGTAAGTGTGACAGCTGTGCACTCTAGCATGTTACTTGTATTATCGAAGCAACTTACTTCTCAGAAGTAATGTCAAATGTGTGCCTTACGCTCTGGAGATAAGGTTGAATATTTTGTTATGTTCAATTTTGGTGACATTGGTGACCCTGACGTGAAAATGATGATGATGATGATGAATATAATTTGTATAGTAGCATGTGCTTTCAGTTCTTAAAACAGCGCCTAAACCCCCAAACTTGTATCTAAAAGGAATCCGGAGTTCTCTTAGTATCTTCGGAACCATAGTGTACCTTGGTGAAGAATCTTGCATTTTGGTAGCATATGCTCAGGATGCTTCTCATAAAATCAAAATCACCATATGTTTCCATATAAATTTCGAGGAGTTCCATGAGTAATCGAGGACTCATGGATCCCATCATCAGATCACCACTTTTGTAAACATGGTACCAAATTGGAGTGAAACCTAATACAACAAAACAAAAATTTCGAAAATCGGTTCACAAACGGCGGAGTAATCGTTGAACATACAAAAAAAAAATAAAAAAAAAAAAAAAAAAAATATCCACAGCCGAACATATAACCTCCTCGTTTTTTGGAAGTCGGTTAATTATATTACTACATAGGCTGCACTAAAAATATCGGGAATGGAATACTTCCACTATTCCTGTCATATTAAAATCTTTTTAATTGAAAACTCCTTGGTTTTAAAAATCGAATACCATTTATTTATTTAATAAAAAAAGATTTTCGGTCTTGTCACAAGGTCTTGTCAAACTTGTTTAGTCGTTGAGAAAATGGAATTGACTCTCAATGAATTGACTCGAGAAAATTCTAGAGCGATGATTTATTATGACTTTCGAAGTGGTTTAACACAAAAACAGTGTGTTGATCGGATGATTTCTACATTTGGTGATGAAGCCCCATCCAAAACCACAATTTATCGCTGGTTTGCAGAATTTCAACGTGGACGTGTCAGGCTCAGTGATGATCCCCGTCAAGGTCGTCCAAAAACTGCAGTCACCCAAGAAAACGTTGATGCTGTGCGTAAGCTGGTTGAGGAAGATCGACATGTGACATACTGCGAAATTCAGGCAATTTTAGACATTGGCATGAGTCAAATACAAATAATATTTCATGAACAATTAGGTTTAAAAAAGTTGTTTTCCCGATGGATACCCGATTTTCTCTGTGAAGAGCAAAAAGCGGTTCGCGTTACTTGGTGCGTCAGAACTCGCGAAAGATTCCACGCAGGTTCCTCAAATGCTGTATACAACATCGTATCAGGTGACGAATCCTGGATATACGCGTACGAACCCGAAACTAAAAACCAGTCACGAGTTTGGGTTAAATGAGTTAAGGCCAACAAAAATTGTTCGTTCACGGAGTGTTGCAAAAAAAATGGTGGCCACGTTTGTCTCCAAAACCGGCCATATTGCGACTATTCCTCTTAAGTGACAAAGAACGGTTAATCCAGAATGGTATGCTAGCATTTGTTTGCCACAGGTCGTATTTGAACTCCGTAAAGAGAACTGCAACCGCCGCATCATCCTCCATCACGACAATGCGAGTTCTCACATCGCGCACAGAGCAAAAGAGTTTTTAGAGCAAGAAAACAGAATTATTAGATCATCCACCGTATAGCCCCGACTTAAGGCCTAATGATTTCTATACTTTCCCTAAAATAAAGAATAAATTGCGTGGTCAGAGATTTCATCACCTGAAGAAGCTGTGGACGCCTACAAAACGGCCATTTTGGAGACCCCAACTTCCGAATGGAATGGTTGCTTCAATGATTGGTTCCATCGTATGGAAAAATGTGTCAAATTTCGCGGAGAACACTTCGAAAAGCAATAAACACAATTTTAAATAGTATACTGTTGTGTCACCTCCTTGATTCCCGAATTTTTCAGTGCCGCCCTCGTAGTACTTATATTAATGTGTAAAAATCTATCTATCTCTCTCCCGTTATATCTGTTACTTCTATGTATACGTTAAGTTCGCGGAACCGATGAAAATCTGGTATGGCAAAACAAAGTTAGGTATTATTTAAAAAATATCAATCCATTGCGGCCAATGAATAATTAAATTAACCGCATTAAGTCGAGCTCAGTTAACGTCGCTTTTAGCACAATACCAGCTAGTTATTAATTCATAGTGATTACTGATTAGGACAGACATTAGGCTGACCGAAATTGATTGATAAGGTAATAAGTAACAAGGGAATCTAAGCTAAGGTTGCGTTCTACGTTATACCAATATCTACTTTAATATGCATGCGAGAGTGGGTTCATCTTTTTGTTTGTCTGCTACCCCGTAATATTTAAACCACTGAATTGATTTTGATTATATTGATATTTTGAACCTGATATTAATACAGTTTTTATAGAAAAATGAAAATTGAATTGCCACTTGCGGTGTCGATCTGCCTATTCCAATGAATTGATCCTTAGATAAAAAAAGTACAGAAACACTTTCAGCTTTTATAAAATTCCGAAGGTCTGGCTACCCCTTACTCTATTAAAGATGCAATGTCTTGTTAAGTTGGAATGTTAATTGATCTCATAGTGGATGAGTGGCAGTTTTCCACCTTGCGTTTTTCGCGAACTTTCTGCCGCGCACTGTAAAACTCTGGAACTAATTGTCACCAGCAGTATTTCTGGACCAATATGACCTGCATACCTTCAAGTAGAGAGCATATTTTCTCTTAAAAGGTCGGTCACACACCTGCGGCTCTTTTAATGTTGCGAGTGTCCATGAGCTAGAATTACTTTCCATCAGGTGACCCGTTTGCTTGTTTGCCCCCGTATTTTATTTAAAAAAACCAGTAAAATTACCTATAAACAATGTCCCGAAGAACCTCAGGCCTGCCAAGCTCCACCTGTGAGCCCTGGCGGGTATCTTGTCCTGTGCTCGTCTCCATATAACGTCGACTGGCACGTAGAAGATCAGTGCGAAAGACAGCAGCATCACACTCGCTACCAACGTCTTTGCTATTTGGGCCAGGCTGAAAAAAAATTTGTATAATAACTCCCACACCGGTTTCGATGACGGTGGCCGGTTTTATTTAAACCAGGTCAGTAGGCTTACTACGAAACTGTTTTATTTATCTATTTATTTTGTTTATTGGGGTCTCCAAACAGTCTTACAAAATTATATTTAAAAAAAAGGTATACATTTTAAAGGTTTACTAAATGTAAAACCAACGGCGGTGACCACAGTTGAATAATTATATTATTATAGTTATAGAATATATATATATATATATATTTATATATATATATATATATATATATATATATATATATATATATATATATATATATATATATATATATATATATATATATATATATATATATATAATATAATATATATATACATAATATATATATATATATATATATATATATATATATATATATATATATATATATATATTATGTGTGTTTGTGAATAATAGTTAAAAAAGTAGTAAAGTTCAAGTTAGTATAATTGTAAGTGAAGTGCTTGTAAATTATTTATTGAAGAAGAATGCAAGGTTTTAATTATTTATATGTAAATTTTTAAGTCTGTTGATAAGACATTTTTTATATTTGGCATGTTTGAGAGCAAATATATCTATATCATTGAAGTGATTATTAGAGTTATGAACTATTCGAGTAATGGGAGACCGGATACCAGCGTTAGTTCGGCTAAACGGAGTAGCAAAAAAGTTATATTGTTTTCTTGAATGCGATCTAATAGGTACCCTGTAACACAGTTTGTTAATTAAGTAATTGCAATCGTATTTATTATTACAAAGGTCGTAAAGCATCATTGCCTCCAGTTGCAAACGTCTTGATTTTAGATTAAGCAATTTATGTTTAGCCAGAAGATCGACTGATCGTGTTTTGACTTTTGGGACAATCGGACGAGAATGGCGCGTCCTGTTCTAACAACGTCATTTCACTTTTGCTAAAGTAGGACGCGGCATTCTCAAAACAGTTTCATGGCACAAGGCCAGGTACGCAGGAGTTATTTTATAGTTCTCAGGTGTGTGCACAGCACACAAGAGCACTCTCTATTTTTTTACTCTCATGACCCGGTGGAACAGACGACCGACACGACTGGCGAGAGATCAGGCGCAGGACCGACTTTTTACATGGATCATCTTACTTGTCAGACAATCAGGTGACTAGCCTGCATTGTCCTAACCAAACTTGGAAATAACATTTTTCCAACGCGGAAATGGAACCCAAGACCTCCGAGTCAAGAGCCACGCTCTAAACCACTGGACCACGGAGGCGTCAAAAAAATGTTTCATGAGAATACCAACGTAAGTTTTTTATTTTTTTACTATCTGTCAAATTTGTTTTTTTTTTTCTTCTCTCTCTCTTTTCACAGTTAAAGACAACAACACCTGTACTCGGTCTGTAGATTGTAATAATTTGTAATTAATTGTTGTATTAATTAGTTAGTTAATTAGTTCCTGTCACTTTTATTATTGTTTTTTTTTTCCCGTAAATCTTGTGTTTAGATTAGTAGCGTTGTGAAGCCACTCATTGGCCTCCGCAGAATATCAGTGCAGCGGGCTTGCTTGCTGCGTTTGCTGAGCTGGGGCCAATTTTTGGCGTCACACAGCATTAAATAGTATATTAATTTTGATATTATAGGCGAACTGTACTACTGACTTATATTATAATGTATTGTGTAATGCTAAAAATAAATCCATTCTTATTCTTATTCTTATTCTTAACTTACTGTTCGTTAGCAAACAGACTGGATCCAACAAAGGACAATGCTGCAATGTTGCATTATCATCGAATAGGGGTCCTGTTATTCTTGAGGGTGCAATCTCACTTTTACCATTGCTTATCTGGTTTATATAGTCAAAAGTCAAAACGACGAGATGTGGCATAAAATTTCATACGTCATTTTATAAGAAGTCCCCTATCTCGCCCTTTGGATCATAGTCTCTAATCTCTATAGTTTATACAATAAATATATTTTCCTACTCACATCTCATCCTGAGGCAGATTCAGTGTGAGACTTCCCCGCGCGTCTTCCCCATAATTGAGGTAACCAGCGAACCCAATGAACCCGTACATCAGAACCACTGCTGACATGGCAATGTTTAGTACTCCAGGGCATCCAAGGAAGTGGTTGGGTTTGATCATCTCATTCTCTATCGGCATCACCACACCTATACCTTCCATGGCGAATAGACTTGTGCTGGAATGAGAAATTGGATTTTATTGGAGTAGGTACTCTTGGTAACTTTGAATGTACCTTTTTCAGATGCAATGTTTGAAACTACCGTTTTGTAGCTAAACGCAACGATGCTTAAGATTTTTCGTTAAGAAGGTCAGATTCGTTTTTCTTTTAACATCACCTTACATTAGAGGGTTATTAGAGCAATAATATTTTATTCGTTGGCTAAATAATTGTGTTAAAAATTCTATCAGTCACTTAAAAGGCACAGGTTACTTTTATGTGTATCTGCGTAATTCATTTGATCAATCAAAAAAAGCTGGCCATGACATATCCTTACCTTATAAAACTGGGTAGCCCACTGATCGACGTAGCGGCATTTCGACTGGAGATCGGAGGGGGGTCTCTCAAACAGTAGTAGACGCAGATGCATATGGACCCCAGCCAAACGAAGTTCGCCAGAGCAGAGAAAGGTACCAGGTATTTCAGTTTCGTGATCTGAGTCAGCGGTATTAGGACCACTAGGGTGAGGCCACAGAAGGCTGTTACGGACCAGCTAGGACCACCGTACTGGTCGGATACCTGGAAGAAAAATTTAGATATTAATAAGTATCAATTGTAATTGTGTACGTCCTATCTGTTGTCCGATAACCCAAATTTTTACGTGGGGCTGCTTTTCATGATAATTGTATTATTACCTATTAAATGTGCACGTCCATTAAGTCTAAAATGAAACAAATAAAACGAATGGTCTACACAAGCGTATGCTTGACGCATCTTTAACCCTTCGATTTAACTCCATTTTGTTTGGTATTTAACGACAGTTCGTTCAGTTTCATTTTTCAGATTTTTTTCCATCAACACAAAAAGTAATTTAACACTTTTATATTGGGCACTGAATTTCAAACAAATATTGACATTTTATATTCTTTTTTATACCTTGATTCACCGTTTAAACTTTAATTTAAAGTTAATAGGTTTTCGTAAATATTTCATCAAAAACTATAATGAAAATTGTTATCACCTGTTTGAAAGACTCAGCAATGACGACAACATATACGCAGCAAGCTCCCATATGCGTCACCGCTAAAGCCCAGTCTGCTAACTCTCTGAAATAAAGAAAATAATCTTTATTTTTGGCCCAGATTTCATAACTAAGTTAATTATTTAAGAGTCGTATAGTTTCAAATCCCTCTAAAATGATTTCATCAAATGTCACAAAAAATAATAAAAGCATTTGAAACATAGATACTTCCCCTTATAGACAAAATATTAAATTTAGTATAATATAGTGCTCCTTAAACCAATATACATACCCACGAGAAAAAAAAGTTACTAACTCCCATAGAATCAGATATAAACAGGTTTTAATTTCTCTTATGGAGGCTTTCGACACTAACTCCTACATTATAGAGCTATTTGCAACTGACTAAAATGAAATGGCGGGATTTGAAACTAACTTTGTACAGACTAGAGGTGATGGTCGTTGTTATGTCACAACACTAGTTAGCCAGGTAGTTAAATAAAACATTGGGTTTACATAACAGCTTAGTTTTATTAAAAAATATTGTCATAACTTTTTTAATTACCGTAGACTAAGTAGTGTGACACGTGATACAGTAAGCGAGCTGCCATTGGTCGGATTTGTTATAGAGGAATTTGAAACACATCAAGTCAACTTTAGAGGAGTTTGCAACAGACACTGCACTTCAAATGCATTTTAGAATAGTTTATAGCGGAGTTTGACATAAGATAAATTTTCTAAAATGTTCTATATGTAAATTGTAAAGTACTTCCGAATGGCATACTGAGTGTAATTTTGAAGAGAATCCGTTTTAGAGGGGTTTGAAGCTAAACGACTCTAATATTTCGGTCCTACGTTTTTTTCCGCGATGGTTAACATAGGGATGTTGACAAGGTCAAAGATTAGCAGATTTTTTTAAATAAAATAAAGATAAAATGGTAAAAATAAGCATTGGTAAAATTTCAGCATCATAACTTATATATTTTTTTGTTATGCACCTTCGAAGTTGGATAGTAGAGTCAAATTTTTAAATAAATTTCTTAATATTTGTATACCATTCGATAACTTGTGTAATTCAAAGCAACTTTTGTTATGAAACCACTTTCTTAAACGCAATAATTAATATAGCTATCGAACAAAGTTCTCCTGCGATGCCTACAAGCTACTCTACGGTGACGTCATAATCGAGTAGCAGTTTGTATGGAGCATTTCGGGCAGTCTATTTTATGAAATTTTTGAATTGTTCTATCTTGGAAATTCGTCAATGTCGGTCCCATCGTAGGTCCCATCGTAAGCAATTTTATAAAGGGAATTAAGGATTTTAAGTTGGATCTTGTATAAAATCAATATGTATAATGAATACCTATTGATTTTATACGAGACCGAACTTGGTCTAGGCAGTTTTGAAGAAGTGCAACTAATTATGTCAAACTCAGACAATAATAATATGTCTAGAATGATGTGGGTTTCTTATATTTTATTCTTGAATTCTTTGAAAGAAAAGATTGGACGAAAACTTTCTAACCTCTCCGAAAATAGATTTATCGGATTTCGAGTTAATTGTTTTGTTATAGCAAATAAAACTAATTTTACGGATGAAAAGGAAAACAAGTGAGGTCAGATTGTTTATTTTTAACAAAGTTTCAAATTTTGTCAGTAAATAACGTTAAATATTTAACATACTTCAGAAAGGAGGAGGTTTGCCAATTCGACTGTATTATTTATTGTTCGCGAATAAGTTTGTCGGCAATTTACGGATTTTCATGATATTTTTTTTTGTTGTAAGGAAAATATTTCAAATGTTTCAATTGTTTGAAGTCGATTTTATCGTTAAAAATTATTTATTCAATTATTTCCAAGTCGCATGGCAGGAAACTGTTAAGCCAAAAAACAAAATTTACCTGGCAAATGTGGCATATCTTTGTACTGGTTTTGGTCCGTTTTGGAAGACCACTTCACAGGTCTCAGCGTAACCTAAGGACGGTCTTTTGATTTCGGCACACAGTTTCTGTGATGTTTTTACCTGAAAAAAAAAAAACAGATAAAATAGGTGGGGTGAGCCTTTTAACAAAAGAAAGAGATACTATTTTAAGAATACGTATTACTGATATTATATTTTTACTTTTGTTTGTTATGTTAGGCATCCATTAGTGATTAGACGGTAGGTTTTGCTGTCGGTTTTACCACAGTCATGTCTAATGGATGCCTAAGAGCGTGACTGACGGTTGCATGAAGCTGATTGATGAAAATCTGGATATTTTGATTTTTGCTTCATACAACCATCAATCGCGAATTTTGAGTGAGTTTTGTCACATGATCACATCTGACAAAATTGGAAAAATAGAAATCTTTGAAAATTTTGGCCTTGACTGACATAAAACTGAAAAGAATTGAGTGACCGTCTAATACCATTCGTCAGTCCATCAGTCACCATCAGTCAAACATAATTCATGACTGACGGAATTGACTGACGCTTGCATGACCGTGTAATGGATGGTTATAACTTTCAAATTATATTTCAGTAGCACATGCCCGCGACTCCGTCCGCGTGGACTTTAGTTTAGGTATAGCGCGCGGTGGTTCCCGTTTCCGTGGGAATGCCGGGATAAAATGTATCCTACATTACTGCAAAGTTCCCTCAAAATCCATACAATAGCTTCGAAAACCTTAAAACTCCCCCCCCCCCCTCCCTTAAAATCAAAATACCCAAAAACCGGTGTGCAATGAAATTTTAAACCAGATTTAAAAGCCGTAGCCCATTCCCCCCTTTGACCCCCCATTACCCGACCTTACAACCGTTTTTTCCAGTTAAAAAGTAGCCTATGTCCTTCTCAGGTTCTAAAGTCTAGAGTCTAGACTATCTGTGTACAAAATTTCACTACAATCGGCTCACTAGTGTTGGTGTGAAAGCGAGACAAACAGACAGACAGACAGAGATACTTTCGCATTTATAATAATATTAGTATGGAATATGGATTCACTAAAGTCCGCTTTTAGCAAATATTTCTACACGTGATTTCAAATGCAGAATTTCATGTCAAATGTAAAACGAGTTTGTCGGCTAGACCAACAGACTGTACACAACAATAGTTTACGACATTAACCATTACGGTCCTGTAAATTTATTCTGATACTGTCTGTAACGTGCAGCATGTGCAGTTATGCACATACGCAATAATTACGTTGTGCATTTAAGCATATCTGACACCTGCGAGTGTCACTTGCATGCATTGCATATTGCACTTATACATAAGTTTATACTTAGTTAAGAAGTTCGTAATGACATTGTAATGTTTATTGAAAAATTTAAAAATTTTGGGGGGAGTAATGTAACGTGCAGCATGTGCAGTTATGCGCATACGCAATAATTATGTTGTGTGTGTGCAATTGTGCATCATTGGCACATACGTGTCAGGTGCCCCTTTTAGTCTTTAGTTAAGTAGTCTCATATAAGATTCCGTAAGGGCTTGTCGCCCTGCCGGCACCTATATAGTATACCTGTGTAGTATACACCTAAAATGAACACGAATAAATGAAGTCCGAAAATAAACATTTTTAATTCATCTCTCATAGGGCGCTCCCCTTACACTGTCCGTATATAAAGTATATATATAAATTATTATTCTCGTTCAATGACAAATGGGGGTATTATTCAGGGGCAGCTATTGTGTAAATATTAAAATTAGCAATAACAGTAATTTTACCAACAAATCCGCTTTATGTCTACATATCGTTCATCTTATTAGTTATTACGAATAGGGATGGGGCATGCATTACATCGATATATAGGTCCAAAAGACCGCGGAATAGCAAAGAAGTAATCACGGTAGTCGGTAGAAACAATTTTTAATATACGAGGGCGTATAGGTGAACTTAGTATTACTTTAAATGTCAAATTACTTAATTTGTTTAAGAGTTATCGCCTAACTATCGATTAGCGAATTTTGTGAATAAAATAAACAAATCACGGTAAAAAATAAGTGTTCCCAAAATATCAGCTTGATAGCATTTGTATTTTTTTTGTTATGCGCCTTCAAAGTTGGATAATCAAGACGAATTTTTTTTAAATTAAATTTCTTAATATTTGTACATATACCATTCGATAACTTATGCAATTAAAAGCAACTTTTGTTATGAAACCACTTTCATAAACGCAATATTCAATATACCTATCGAACAAAGTTCTCTCCCGATCCGTACAAACTACGAAAGAGAGACGTCAGTCTTTCGTAGCACTTTGTATGGAGCGTTTCGGGCAGGTCTATTTTATGAGATGTTTGAATTATCATATCTTGGTGAATTTTTAAGCTATCAGAGTCATTCTTTCAGCGATGTTTCTATTTTTTAAGGGTCTTTCAATTACCAATAAGAAAAAAAAAACAGCCATCAAGCCTATTCATTTTAATAATGCAAATAAAAACTGACACAAAATTGGGCAGTTATTTAAGAGTACTTATACAAGGTGTAACAAAACTAAGTGATGATACTTTAGGGTTTGTATGTGTCATCATGCCTAATACGGAACAAATTTAATTTCGTGCTGCGATAAAGTTTCTAACCGAGCAAAAAAAGTCAATTAAAAAAAGTTTAAATCATTTTACACTAAATGTATACTGTTTGTAGTGCTCATCGTCCTTATAAAATGAGGGTATATAATTAATGGCATTTACTTTTTAAACTAGGCAAAACATCCATTAAATACGACGACGATATTTTTTTATTATTTTAGTTTGGCTTATCTTTACTTTGACTATATCTTCTAAATATATAAAACTCAAAGGTGACTGACATGATGATCTATCAACGCACAGCCCAAACTACTGGACGGGCTGAAATTTGGCATGCAGGTAGATGTTATGACGTAGGCATCCGCTAAGAAACGATTTTGATAAATTCCAACCCCAAACGGTTAAAATAGGGGATGAAAGTTTGTATATAATAATACTTCTTGACGCACTCGCGTCGCCGCGGGCAAAAGCTCGTCTTTACTAAAGCTAAATAATATAAACTCTCCTGAGACGAGACGCCCGCAACTCGGTTACTATGTCCTCTCTCGGGACTCAAAGTATCCCCATACCCAGCAAAATTGGTTCAACCACTTAGATGTGAAGAGGTAACAGACAGATACACTTTCACATTTTTTATATTAGTATGGAGAGTATAGACACCGTCGACACGTTAATATGATTTTTATTGGTAGCAACTAAGTGCCTCGTGAGTCGTGAAAGAAAGTATCTGTAATAATTTGGAAAAAGTTTGGAGAGCAACCGAAAATAGTAAGTTATATCACTACTTATTTTTACTTACAAACTCGGTAACCTACTTAAGGCGCTATATTGAAAAAACTGTCCTTTTAGACGTAATACTTATAGGTCTAAACACACTAGGCTGAATTACGCCGACGTAAATCCGCCACGTTACGCCGCGTATAAAACGCATACAAAATACGGATGGAACGCGACAGACGAGCCGAGTCGAGCGTAAAGTTCGGCAGCGATTTGGCGGTAATGTTTTGTATACTCGTAGCAACACACTATACGCGACTGAAATATCAAAACCGAACATAGCAAATCCAACCTTTCAAGCGTTATATTGAAAAAACTGTCCTTTTCGACGTAATACTATAGGACCCTCAGAAATGTTACAAATCTGGTAATGAGATATACATATCTTCATAGCCTTATCTAGGTTTGAGAAGAACTAGAAACACAATTAATGTATTTTGCCTCGATACATTTAATTTTTGAAACGACGAAATACGAAATTTGAAGATTATTTTTAAACGAAAATAGATGTATTGTAGGAAATTAGTCTAATTAATAGACACCTTTGCAACTCAAAATCGTATAGAAGCATTTTGCTTAAATGCTCCTAGTTATTTTTAAATAAGTAATTATAATTACGTTTTGTCGCATGTTTTCCGAGCGAGCCGATAGCTTATCTGGCCGCAGCATATTCACGACTTTATATTCATACAAATTAAGTATAAAATTGCCCTTGCGGTATAATTTATTTTCGATATATCGCCTTAAGAGTCTTATTGACTTTGCATGGACTTACGTGGAGTAGTTCATCATCATCATCGCCCCGCTCTGAGCTAATAAAGGTCGTAACTTCTATGCGACTTAAAGTGACTTTATCGGTCCAATATTTTTTATTCTGATTTCTAACATATCGATACCGGAAATATCACTTAATGTAAGGGACAAAACACGACTTTTCAGGAGAGCGAAAAAACAACTTTTTTTTTACAAATTCGTCTGTAACTTTTTATCATTTAGTCCGTTCTTAAAAGTGTTTACGGCAAAGTTTCTTAGAATTTTGTGGGCTATATATATAAAAAAATATTTTCGTAAATTTACGCGTTTAGAAAATAGCATGTCCCTTACATTAAAAAAAATTGCTTATTTGTCCCTTACAGCGCTGAACTTTTTTATGTCAACTATGCCATATTAAAGTAAGCACCAAGTTTAATATGAAACTGCGACACAAATATACTGTAAAGGACATAAAAAACTATGCTTTGGAGGAAGTTTGATGTAATATATTAAAATCTAACACAGTAAGCCCACCACGACTGGCTGGTCTACCACATAAGGGATAGGATTTCCAGCAAAATAAGGAAATTTCGACAGATTGAAGCATTTCCCTTGGCACCGGGACTGTTCCCATCTACACCCAAAGCCCCTTTAGACAAGGTGGAACTTTGCAAAACCACGTCTCTGCTCTTTTCCTCCTGAACCGAATCCTGAACCGAATAGAAGATGGATCTTCCTCCCTGTTCCGCTCTGCGGCCTCTTTCTGTAAACCTGACCTAGCAATCACACACCACAAGTCTAAATGTTCGTCCATGTGTGGCATTAAGCTTCTCATTTCACCTTATCAGGAGCTTCTGTTCTTTTTTATCGCACCTGTCAGAGCTGCTTCGCCAGTGCCCAGTCATGAACTTCCCCTTCTATGACCTTCCTTTTTATGGTGTTACGCCAGCTATTTCTATTATCGGCCACTCGAAGAGCGTCGTAGACAGTCGACTCAAGTGTGGTACGGATTTGATCAGACCAACGTATGAGACAGCGGCTCCGCCGTCTTTTTCCCCTCAATCTTGCCAATTATCATGAGTTTTCCATACCATGGTTTCAAGGTTTCCGACTTTTTTTCTGGTAATGTGTCTGAAATATTCTAAGATGCGTTATTAGACAGATGGTAGAGAGCCTTGTTTGTATGTTTAGTTGAGCCAGAATGGATGAGTTAGTTCTGAAAGCAGTTTATGGAATTCAGAGCATTTTTCTCCAGCACCCTCGATGGCGTCGATACGTCTGCGGTCTGCAGACAGATCATTAAAGACAGATGAAGAATATGATCACGTACACAAGTTTCCTCCTGGTTTTTAACGAAATCTTCCTGTCAAGCCAGGTTTTATGCATTTTGAGACATGGCGCTCTTAGTCATCCC
The DNA here is from genome assembly GCA_905333045.1 of Lysandra bellargus. Classification (NCBI taxonomy): domain Eukaryota; kingdom Metazoa; phylum Arthropoda; class Insecta; order Lepidoptera; family Lycaenidae; genus Lysandra; species Lysandra bellargus. Next base: position 7,423,522 of record HG995338.1, read on the forward strand.
AATTCTTCTACGTATATTTGGTTAACAGGAGCCGTTGTTCGTAAAGATCAAAGACAAATTTGCTAACCACTTCCAATTTTACCGCGCCAGTCAAAGGCAGAGTGTTGCTTCTGTCTATGACCATGTTTTTGGTTTCCCTTTATTAAATGAGAGGCCCAAGTTGTTGATCATTTGCTTCATTCTCTAAAACAGTTCTTGCATCTCGACTTCATTTGCAGCCAGGAGAGAATTGTTATCTTTAATGCTAGCTATATACAATTGACCGCATTACATGTGTATACCTAAAGGCTAAAGATTTCGCTAAAACACTAAAACTTTATAGAAAACCTTAAACTTTTACGGATAATACTTTTTGAGTAGGAGCCAAAAAATTATCTTCTTACTTGAAAAATGATATTTCAAATTAAGGTAAGGGACAAATTTTAGTGAAGCTATGACAATTATTATGTATCAATTCTTAAAGTAAAGGACATGTTAAAAGAATTGTACTAAGCTAAAAGTTAACGTAAGGGACTGAATTTTATTTTAAAGGCATTTACGTTATTTTTTTTAACACGTAAAAATATTTACGTCCGTTAAATCAATTTTTTTAGGAAAAAACCTGTCTAGACTTTAAAAAATGTGTACTGTAAGGGACATTTTTTAACGATAGAAGAATTTCAAGTATGCCAAACGATAGAGCTCGAAATTCTGAATTAAATGATATATATATATAACTTATTTTCGCCAAAATGTCCCTTACGTTAAGTGATATTTCCGGTGTCGATATTTTATCAAAGGTCTATATAGTTTTTTTTTAAGTTTCTAATTCAAATAATTCTTAATTTTTAGTTTAGTTTACATGCATAATATTATTCTGAGTTAAATAATTGTTTAGTTTAGTTTACATACATAATATTATGAATTAATAAGTAAGCTATCGACAAATACGAGGCACGTCACTAGGGAATTTATAAACGAATAAATTGGAGTTACGTAGGCAGATTTGTTTGTGAATCGCAACAAAACAAACAAAAAGGGAAGGTAAAAGGCAATTTGTGGGACAGGGCAACAATAGAAAGCGTTAGTGGTTGCGTAATGGTCGCTTAATGGTTGTATAATGACAAATAATTTGAGGCGTTTAGGTGTTAATGCGAAAACCTGAATAGTATTGATACGAAATATTAGCCGTAGATAGGCCTACATGTACTATAAGTTACTACACTATAAGTTCAGTACTAATACATTGATCCAATGAGCTTGCTCAATTCTTTGACCTAATGTGTACAGCGGGCAAAGCGATAAACAGCTTGCTCTATACCAGCCTTTCCCAAAGGCGATAACGTGCTGAAGGTCTAAAGGGCGGTGTGTTACCTAGAAAAAAATGGGGGCGTTGTGTAGAGGCTTGGGGGGTGTTTTATTTCATCTGGATGCATTCTAAATGGAAACAATGTGGGCGCTAAAAATAATTTGTTCTTATAGTAGGCAGTAGCCAAAATAAGCTTGGGAGCCCCTGCTCTACACTCTTGGATGGTCGTTTCAAAACATAATGTTTTTGATGTGTGTGTGAAATAAATAGTGCTTGTAAGATTTTTAGGCCTAGGTTCCGAAATAAAACCCAGCATACTCGCTAGTGGTTGCTGACATGTATACAACGCATATTATTATTTTACTGGACTGTCAATGACCACTGGTGAGACAAACGTGTGACGTGTGATAATGATATCCCAAAAAAATAAAATAAAAAAAACATGTACGTCATTGCGATATTTTGGAACGAAAAAATTGCATGGTCGATTCGTGAGTAGGGATTGCAATCCCGCACCTTATTCAATCCCGCGGGATACCGCATGTTTGAATTTATGTTATAAAATTGAATAAATTGAAACTATAGGTTTATGTTTAATTTAAAATCAACTTTACTAATAGAAAAGTCTCATATTATGCCACAAAAATACTTGTTTTGTAACAAAATAACAATTAAATCGTCACTCTATCTTATTAGATTTTAAAATTAAAATGCCTCAGCAATCTTGAAGTCAGCAGAGCCATAATGTCCTCTCAACATTATGGCTCCGCATTGATTGCGACGCAGAAGATCCGTCTGCGACATTGCTCTTGCGAACGACTTAATACAACTGGTTGCTGCGCCTTCGCGAATCCCAGATGTAGACGGTCAGAATCCTTCCCTGTTGGACCTTCTGCTGACTTCAAATCCTGATGGCTACCAAGCATCCATGACCGCACCACTTGGTTCATCGGATCATTGCCTTGCCACTTACGACGGCATTGCGACAGCGAGCTGTTAAATACCGTCGTGTGTGGCTCTACAACTTAGCAGACTGGGATGGTATGCGGTCGTTTTTTGCATCCTATCCTTGGGGACACGTCTTGTGCTTCTCGCCGGATGATCCCGACAACACTGTCAACTCCGTTGCCAATGTGGTGATGCAAGGGATGAAGCTTTTCATTCCGTCCTCTGTAGACTGTAGTGCCAATTTGCAGCAGATTTCGTCCCTGGTTTGGTTCATCCTCCAAAAAAGCTTCTCGCCGGAAGCAGAAGGCTTATCAATCCTGGCCCGATGCAGTGTCTGCTCGGGATTTAAATACCAGCATATATAAAATGAAATACTCAAGAAAGAGATCACTCGGGCAAAGAAACAGCACGTCTATAATAGATCTGTGCATTCTGGTCTCTGGCCAAAGCTATTAAAGGGAATTTCTGCAAGCCAACCCTACCATACCTACACGTCGAAAATGGATCGCGGTTATCCTATGACGCAAAAGACAAAGCCGATCTTCTGGGTAAGTTCTTTGTGTCAAGCTTGACCTGAGATAACGGGGAACAGACCGCCGACCAAACCGCGATGCACGAGCGTCATATCGGATATTTGGTTTCATCAGCGCTCAGTGCAAATAGCCCTCTGTTCTCTTGATATCTGAATATAATATATATGAATTAAAGTCGAATGGGCCTGACGGAATCCTTCCTATTGTGTTAAAAAGGTGTGCTCCAGTGTTGGCTCTGATCTTAACGCGTCTTTTTCGGCTCTTCTGTTCTTCTGGAATTGTACCGGCTTCCTGGAAGACTTGGTGTACCCGATCCCCAAAAAAGGTAATTTCTCAAATCCTTCCAATAACAGACCAATCGCTATAATATATATTATAATAAGTAATAACCAATTTATAATATAATGGAATCAATGATTATTATCAATAGCCAGCTCCTTCGATACTTGCACAAACAGTACGGGTTCCGTAAGGGTCGCTCGGCTGGTGATCTCTTGGCGTACCTAAGTCATCGTTGGGCTCAGGCAATCGAGTCGAAGGGAGAGGCATTTGCTTTTAGTTTGGACATTGCGAAGGCCTTTGATCGGGTTTGGCACATCTCGCTGTTCAAAACTTCCATTCCATCATATGAGCTCCCTGAGAAATCATGCAAATGGGTCATGCGGGATCAGCGGATCCGCGTTTTGTAGGTGCGGGATCCAGCGGATTAAATATTGGCGCGGGATTGCAATCCCTATTCGTGAGCAGTGACCAGCATACTGGGTAAAATATCGGAACTTCCTTAGTCACTTCCTTAATCACTTTAGTTAATGTCAAAACGTTCTTTAAATCAAAGTAAACCGAAACAGCTGCTGATGATGAATGAGTTTATTTAATGATGTTAAGACTGCTAATTGCGTTATTTATCTTGCGAGATAAAAGTGATTAATGTCGGATTTACGCCCAATTACGTAAAAATGTACGCCACTAGGTTAAATTAAAAAGAATATTAATAGATCCCTCAGCCTATAAAGCACTGGTTATATTTTCATGAAAAAAGGCTAGATAGAAAAGAAAGCGAAGACAAAGAGTAATTTTAAGTGACATTAATGATACGGTTTCCGAGTGATTTAGGTATATAGACTTTGCTAGAGTCCCGTTTAAAACATACCTAATTATCTTGCCTGCTAGGCTACTTTATAATAATAAGTAATACATATAGTAGTCGCCAAATATTTTGAGGATGTTTGTTAGTCTATCACACTAAAGCAGTGGTCCCCAACCTTTTTTTTCATGCGGGCTACAAACATGTAATTAGCCTTGGTGTCGCGGGCCGCAACAAAAATTTTTTAGGGTTAAAAAATAACATTATTCATAATTGACCCTATTTATGCAAAATTAGTCCAGTCCACACCATTGCCAAAATTGAGTTAATAATACAGAATTATTCCAAAATGGACCTTTTATCGACCCTATGAAGATCATGCAAATCTAACAATTTTGGCATAACAAAACATTTTCACAACAAAGTTACCAACTAACAAATTAAGGAGTATTGTTTTTTTTTAAAAAAAGATCCAAGCTGCAGAGTCCCTTGAATTTTTTTTAAATTAGGCAAGTAGAATCATGCGGCTTGGTTCTCGGCGGCGGCCTCAGTTTATTTAAAAGCAAATTTTATAAGTTAAAATCGTTGTTTCTATAACTAATTAGATGTTAGACATCCAAATCGGGTGCACAGATCTCATGCACGAAAATCCTGATGACTTGTGTAATAAATCTAAAGAGATGGTTCGCTTTGGATTATATGTATCTAACACTAATATAGTTTTGCTAAAAGGAACCCTCCTGTTTTTGTTTAATTTTTGTTGGAAATAGTAGTAATATTTAACATATTTATGTTTGTACGCATAGAATAAATTACCAAATATACTATTGTAAATTAACTTTACTTAAAATAACAATCAGTTTTAAATAATACACCATTTTAATAAAAACGGCTTTTTCTCAGAACTGCCATCGTGTGGGTTGAGTCCGGTATGCATAAATGGGTCCAATTAACGATTTAAAAGTGGAAAAAAATTAACGGTCACGTAGACTTTACGTTATTTTACCGGTGGACGTGAATTTCAAAATCGTTAAGCATCACGCGGGCCACAAATAAAGTCCCGGCGGGCCGCGGGTTGGGGATAGCGGCTCTAAAGAATAAGAATAAGAATAAGACTGGATTTATTTACATTATAATATAAGTCAGTAGTACAGTTCGCCTATAATATCAAAATTAATATACTATTTAATGCTGTGTGACGCCAAAAATTGGCCCCAGCTCAGCAAACGCAGCAAGCAAGCCCGCTGCACTGATATTCTGCGGAGGCCAATGAGTGGCTTCACAACGCTACTAAACTAAACACAAGATTTACGGGAAAAAAAAAACAATAATAAAAGTGACAGGAACTAATTAACTAACTAATTAATACAACAATTAATTACAAATTATTACAATCTACGGACCGAGTACAGGTGTTGTTGTCTTTAACTGTGAAAAGAGAGAGAGAGATGTCAAAAAGGAGTACAGCAAAATGAAGTTTTCTGCGTGCTTTCATCTTAAGGAGGTTAGCATTATTAATGAAAGGTGTAACATGGGCACGAGGAGGAACAGTAAAGCAGAAACGCACACACGCATTCTGGACTCTTTGGACAAGTTTCTCTGTTCTGGCCAACAGATTATTACCTATGACAGTGTCTGCATAGTTCAGCTTCGACAGTACTAATGTCTCGCATAGCCTGATTCTGAGCTCCTCAGACAGGTAAGGCCAGTATTTGTACAGCATTTTGAGCCGGTAAAAACAGCCCCTTGTAACCTCCAACATGTGTTGCTCAAATGTAAGGTGCGAGTCAATTACTACTCCCAAATTACGAGCTGTACTTACCCGCTCAATCTGCTGTCCAGAGACCAAAACAGTTGGGTGCTTAGCCAAGATGTCACCAACCTGTTTTTTTGAGCCCAGAACTATAAACTTAGATTTTAATGGATTTAAGATTAGCCCATTAGAGTTTGACCATTCTGAGATAACTTGAAGGTCCTCATTTAGTTTTTTTAAGGCTTCAAGCATATACTTAGGAAGAAAACTGATGTAGATTTGGGTGTCGTCTGCGTACATGTGGTACCTACAGTGAGCTATGTTTTTGGATAGATCGGCACTAAAAAGTATGAAGAGTAATGGGCCTAGGATCGATCCCTGTGGAACTCCTCTTGGAACATCGCGACATTCTGAGTATACCCTGCTGCCATTGCTGTCAGTTATTTCTACCTTTTGTAATCTATTAGTCAGGTAGCTGCGGAACCAATCGATCACTGAGGGCTCAAGACAGCTTAGATAGGAGAAGAGGAATACTAATTGTTTCAAGCGCCCTGGAGTAGTCTAGCAAGACTAAGATGGTGCCCATGCCTTGGTCTTGAGCAGTGATGATATTGTCCAGAACATCTAATAAAGCTGTCACAGTGCTGTGCTTACGTCGAAAACCAGACTGATACTTCGGTAAAATTTGGTTAGTCTCAAGATAATTCATGACTTGGATGTATACTGCCTTTTCTACTATTTTTGACAGGCAGGGCAAAATGCTAATTGGGCGGAGATCTTGGGGTGAGGAAGGATTGGGACTTTTAGGGATAGGTTTAATTAAAGCTGTTTTCCAGGTCGAGGGAAATGTAGAGGATTGCAAGGACTTATTCACAATGTAGGTGATAGTTTTCAAGGTATTAGGAAGTGTTAAGTTTAGCATCTGCAATGAAATGTTATCTGTACCATGGACATGCATTGGACTTGATACTTTGAATGATTTTTAAAACTGCATTTTCAGTTACAGGAGCAAAACAAAATTTGGATTTACTAGCCGAATGAGACTCAAAGTATGAATGTAGAGAAGAGCATTCTAAAGGTTGTCTAGGAATATTAAGAAAATGTAAAGCAACTGAGATTATTATGATGTGGTACTAACCACAGCTTTGGAACATCCACAAGCTATATTTGTTCTAACCACGAACATAACGCATAACGCAGGGCAGGGCTGGCAAAATGCTACGGGCCCCCGTACCAAGAGGGCTCCGCGCCGGCCCAAGAGGCTGCGAGCTTAGATTGTTTCCGTTGTATATATGTTATTATTAACGTGACGATTTTTACTGAGGGAACCCCACCAAAAAAAAAATTGCCGGTAGCCCTAGATGGTACAGTCACTCCACTGGCTCCTGAGCAAATAATTTAGGAATATTTACCAGTATATGTATGGCGTGTGCGCAGATAAATCCTATGAAGATTGTGCCAAAGCTGCCGACGACGATGCCAGCGTTCTTGAATGCCAGTGGCATAGCCAGCACGCCAGAGCCGAGAGATGCCTTGAGCAAATGCGCCAACGCTCCAAAACTCCTGAAATTGAGAGGAAATTGCTTTAAATACTTAGACGAAGATGAAGTCATCCCGTAAAAGAGTATGTTCTAGCCCGTGGTCAACTGTATATCTGTGCCAATTCATATTAAAATCGGCCTAGTATTTCATGAGATTAACGCGTTCAAACAAACTATTCAGCTTTATAATATTAGTATATTTTGCTACTTTTAAACTTGCCAATTCGTCGCTCGCAATTAGACTCATAAAGATTGATAGGGTTCATTAAAAGTTGTAACGTGCGGATTTTCTGAACTTTTTTGAGAACATTTGAAAATCTCGCAGCTCAGTTTTATGGGAGTTTGAAAATTTTAACGTTTAAAAGGTTGGAAATTTTTGCTATAAAAGGTTTGACTTTGAATTTATGAATATTTTTCACCCATATACCTGTTATTAACTTTTCCGCGTAACTGAATTATGTAGTATCGATACCGAGGCTAATATTGACTAAAAACATCAGGAAGTTTACAGTGCCAGTTACAAATGTTTCAAATATTCTGGCATCTGGATTCAGCTATATCTGGTATCGACTTCAAAATTATGAAGATTAAGTACAGAAATAGTTGAGTTTTAGCCGAATTCGGAAAAAGACACCATGAGATAGGAAAAATTATTTAATACTTTTTAGTTCATATTATAAGGATGTTATTATTGTTTTTACCTTGGAAGTCGGTTTTAATTTTTTGTTAAAAATAATTGATAGACACCTTTGCAACTCAAAATGGTATAGAAGCATTTTGCTTAAATGCTCCTAGTTATTTTTTAAATGATTATAATTACGTTTTTTCGCATGTTTTCCGAGCGAGCCGATAGCTTCTGGCCGCAGCGTATTCACGACTTTATAGTCATACAAATTAAGTATAAAATTGCCCTTGCGGTAAAATTACTTTCGATATAGCGCCTTAACGCACACATTACATCTGAGAATTTTAAATACTCACTTACGCGCGCGTTCCGCAACGGAAATTACGCCGCGAAATTTCGGCTCTTCGCGTAATTTATAGTGTGTCGCATCAGACGTACCTAAGCGGCTGAATGTAATTTCGGCCACGTAAATTACGCCGGCGTAATTCAGCCTAGTGTGTTTAGACCCATATGCCTGGGACACACGAGGCTAGTTTTTCAGGCTAGGATAGCAAGCTAGTGTTAGTAAGCTAGCAAGCCAGTGCTTCTGGCTTCGTGTGGACAAAACTATCTTCATTTGTAGCATGCTCCAAGCTAGGTCAGCAAGCCAGGACAGTTTGGTAAAAAACTAGCTTGCTATCCTGGCTTGAAAAACTAGCCTCGTGTGTCCCGGGCAATAGAGAAAATTATCGTATTTCAATGTGTCAACTACAATACGCAGGTTATGGAAACATAAAATTTGCATAACTACATAGATTTATCAACAACGAAAGAACTGTTTTGCTCGAGTAGTTTTTTATTCATTTAAAAACGTTTACAAAAAACTAAGTCATGGTATATCCTTCACATGCCATTAGTTAGATCTTTTTGTGATGCAAAAAGTGACCTTGTTTCTTATTCATAATACGATAGGCATTAATGACTCAGATTTCGCAGGTTCGATTCCTGCGTTGGAACAAGAAATATTTATTAGTAACTACATGACGCCCGCAACTCCGTTGGGCCAAAATTCGTTAATCAAGCAAGAACCGTTCATTTTTCAGGGATGTAAGTATCCTATGCCCTTTCCCGGGGCTCAAATTATCGCCATACCTCAACAAAATCTGTTCAGCGGTTTGAGCGTAAAGCGGTAAAATACAGACATACAGTTTCTTAAGATAAATTAATCTGCAGGGTGTAAACAAACTAAGTGATAATACTTCAGTGTGTGTGTTCCTCGTAGAGAGTTTACTGTGAAAGTAGCAGCGCTGAAAGACTAATTTTTTTTTTTCACTTTTGTATGGGCAAGCGCCCTAGGCGTCACGAGTTTCCCCATACAAACGTAAAAAAATAATTGGTCTTTCACAGTGAAATCTCTACAAGGTACACATACACGCCCTAAAGAAGTTAGTTTTGTTACATCCTGTATACAACAGCTATATTGATTAATACCGCTAGCCAGTCAAAATCGCTGGCAAGTATATACAGTATAAACTCCCGACAAAAAATTTCAGAAAACTATATTTTACTTACGAGGTATTGGACTCCATGGGTCTGTGGTCTGCTGGGATGTATGGGTCCAGATCTTCTCTCGATCCATTGTACGCTAGCTCGATCCTGAAAATATAGAAAATAAAGTTAAGTTTAGATTCATTTTGACAGTGGTTTTTAGGGTTCCGTAGTCAACAAGGAACCCCTATAGTTTCGGTCTGTCCGTCCGTCTGTCTATCTGTCTGTCCGCGGTTTTACTCAGAGACTATAGGACCTACAAAGCTGTAATTTGGCATGAATACACATATTTATGATGGCAACAAAATGGTACATGAAATCGTAAAAAAATATTTTTTTATGGTACCTCCCCTACTAATATTTTTTTCGCGCCCACCCCATCGTGTGGGGTGTCGTTGAATAGGTTTTTTAAAAATATTGCGAGTATTCATAGATCATTTTCCGATTTAGGGATCCGTTTGTGAAATATTAAGTTTTAAAGTGGAAAAAATCGTTAGAGTCCAGTGTCCCGCCCTTCTACCAGCTAAACAGTTGATTCTGGAAATGTGACAAAATTCATGGGAGTAGGAAATATGCTGAATTTAGAAGGAAAACTATCACGGCAAAGAAGACTTCTTATGTTAGTGAGTAATAGTCGATCAACTAAAAAAATGTATTCGGCGAAGTATAAAGGAACTTTTCGTTCAAATTCCTTTGAAAGTAACTGAGATGATGCTGTTAGTAGTGTAAAACACGCTATAAATGTACGTTCAGTGACCATAAAAAAATTGTCAAAAACTAGCGGTACTACGGAACCCTATATTGCGCGTGGCACGACACGCACTTGGCCGGTTTTTATTTTTCATCCAATTAAAATATTTTGTTGTACGTTTCGGAATTCGGAAATCGCCCGTTTTACCAAATTAATAAGCATTTCCTGAAAATTTTACTACAAACTGGTGGCACTATATTATAATATGTTTATTGTTTGTGTAGCAATGGTCCCTAACCCTAAAATCCCTTTGTTAACCCCCGAAAAAAAGAGGTGTTATATTGTGTGTATTTCTGGATATGTTTATATCCGAAGTGAAATTAATGAAGAGCAAAAGAAAGTACTCCAGTTAAAACTTTGATTTCTGTAGCCATCAGCGAAATTAATATACAACTTCTTGTACTATTCTAAAGAGAAAATAACTCAACGTGTTTCTTAGAAGTTATTGAATAAAAATAATAATAAAGTATTAAAAATATCAAAGAACTGGAAAAACTTGCAGGGAAGTGTACCATTGGTACATTATCGTTTAAGAAGTAAATTAAACACAGAATACTGTATCACTGAACGCTCTAGTCTCGGCGGTGGCTCGGTAAGAAGTGGACGACAGCTCTGACGTCTGGCGGCCATATTCTCCAAGCCCCCACTCATAGGTAGTGCGGCCATCTTTATTTATCAATACACTACAGGAAGATAATCTATCATTTAGCTAAAAGGCAAAAACAGTTCGCTTTGTAAAATAAAAGGCTTTCTTAGCAGCATAATATTTGTTTGCTGCATCAACAAAATCTTTATGGCTGTTGTTAATATGTTTCTCGAAAATAAATGGGTGATTCGGAACTATTCTGTTTTTAATTGGCGCAAATGTTTGGTCGTAAACAGGAGCATTAGTTTTGTTAGCCACATTGCGCCTTTGTGTTGCGGTGCGTTGTATGTCACATGCGTTGCAGCGACGCGGCAAGAACTCAATACTAGGTTCTCTCTTACTTTAAGGTGCTGGTTGGCAGCGCAGCGGACATGAAGCAACAGCAGACGAAGTGTCGGTACGACCTGAATTTGTATAATGTTATTTGATCAAATAATCATTTTTGATTGGATCCTATAATATATGATCCTATAAATGATCCAATATAAATGATAATGTAATACCCCCCTTAGAAATACATGTCACTAACTAAAGAGGGAGTTTCGTACAACTCCATAGAAACCAGTAGTTAATAGTGTCGCGACACATCGTCTGTGTTTGCTTCATGCCAACCGGCAGATTCATAGCGTTGTTTTATCGTGCCAACAACGCATCATATCATTAAATATGTCACATGGTCCCATCGCAGCGTCAACGTCAACGCAACGCATCGCAACGGAGCAGCGTGGCCACGCTCGCGTACTTCTGAATGGCAAAACTTTCCTATTAGTGTTGTTGTTAGTAATTTGGCCAACAGCTAAGTACAAAGGTCCCAATCAGAATGTATTGATAGTATGGTACTAAACTTCTTATAAATAGAATCAGAAAGTTGTGAAATACCCTTTCAGAAAGTGTCTGATTAAGTCTTATAATATCTGTCGAGTGATTCTTCTTCAGAAACTAGTGCTTTCTGAAAAAGTAATTAGTATTATATGTAGGTGATAATGATGATTATAAAATATATTATACAGACGAACATAATATTATATAACCTCCTCCTTTTTTGGAAGTCGGTTAGAAAGATACTAAAAGCACTCAAAGATCTTACCTTGTTGTTACCATATGCGATTCCGGCTAAAGCCTATAACAGTTCGTTTTACTCCGTATCTATTACTTTGAGTGAACCCTTTTTGATGAAATTGGTATTACGTGACTGTTCGTATTTAATTTAATAGTCACGTAATTCGAAAACTAAGATAAACGGATAATTGTTCGCAAAATTCTTCGATACTCTTTGATATTCAGTTGAGTATTGACAAAAAAAACGGCCAAGTGCGAGTTGGACTCGCCCATGAAGGGTTCCGCAGCAGCAATAAGGTTTATTTCTATAAAATTAAAAGGTTTTTGATTTATTTTTATATTTTAGTTGATTTAATGAAAGTTAAATTAGGGTATACCATTTATGACGTATAAAAAAGCTACTTGTTAGATCTCGTTCAAATCAATTTTCGTTGGTAGTTTTTATAATAATGTACATCCTCCGTGGTCTAGTGGTATAGAGCGCGGCTCTTGACTCGGAGGTCGTGGGTTCGATTCCCGCGTTGGAAACATGTTATTTCCAAGTTTGGTTAGGACAATGCAGGCTGATCACCTGATTGTCTGACAAGTAAGATGATCCATGCGTCGGATGGGCATGTCAAAAGTCGGTCCTGGTCCTAAAATTTTAATAATTTTTCCATTTTTGTATCAAAATCTTAATGCGGTTCACAGACTACATCTACTTACCAAGTTTCAATAGTATAGCTCTTATAATTTCGGAGAAAAGTGGCTGTGACATACGGATGGACGGACGGACGGACGGACCATGACAGACAGACAGACAGACATACATGACGAATCTATAAGGGTTCCGTTTTTTGCCATTTTGGCTACGGAACCCTAAAAACTGTACTTAAATAATATATAGGAATACTAGTGTACCCGACAGACATCGTCCTGTCGGGCTGATTTGTGAATTTAAACCATCCGGAGCGCCCGCGCCAACAAAATGCATACAAAGAAATCATTCAAATCGTTGCAGCTGCCTAGGAGAGCTTCAGTGGCAAACACAAATACAGTAAAATTATATATTATATTATGTATATGTTATGCTCAAAGACCGAAAACGCTCAGTGAGCAAAAAATGGCTCACAACGCGTTGTGATCATAGTGAAATTCGCGTCGTGACCCTAATGAAAACTGCCACGACGCGTTCTGGTAATCGAAAAAAGCCATGACGCATTCTGAGCATTTCAAAACAGGCACGACGTGAATTCGTGTTGTGGCCCAAATGAAAATGGCCACGACGCGTTCTGAAACCAGGCCAGTTACGCAGGAGTAATTTTATAGTGCCCAAGTGTGTGCGCAATACACAAAAGCACTCTGGTTTTAATGAAACCAGAAACCAGGCCAGTCACCCAAGTGTGTGCGTAATACACAAGTGCACTCTGGTTTCAATTAAACCAGGCCAGTTACGCAGGAGTAATTTTATAGAGCCCAAGTGTACGCCAATACACAAAAACACTCTGGTTTCAATGAAACTAGGCCAGTTAAGCAAGAGTAATTTTTATAGTGCTCTTGTGTATTGCGCACACACTTGGGCACTATAAAATAACTCCTGCGTAACTGGCCAGGCCATTTAGCCGAATTTTTTTCGTTTTCGCTTCGTTATAGAATCGCCGATCAAAATGTATGGAATTGACATTTAAAGACGAGTCGAACGTCAACGTCATATTAACGAACGCTTATGTCAATTTCATACATTTTCATCGGCGATTCTATAACGAAGCGAAAACGTAAACATGTTGGCACACCCCCCTGGTTTCAGAACGCGTCGTGGCCGTTTTCATTTAAGGGCCACAACACGAATTCGCGTCGTGGCTGTTTCTAAATGCTCAGAACGCGTCATGGCTTTTCTCGATTACCAGAACGCGTCGTGGCCGTTTCACTGTGACCACAACGCGTTGTGAGCCATTTTTTCGCTCACTGAGCGTTTTCGGTCTTTGAGCGTAACATACACAATGTGTCACAACACCGGTGTCCCGTGTCCGATCTCGAATTTTTTTCTCTCTCTCACGGTTGCAAAATGGCAGCCGTTTTATTTTTTACTCGGGCATAAGATACTAATTTTAATATCATAAAAGAGCCCCGGTAAAAAAAAGTGTCCAGTGGCTGACATTTCGGTGTGAACGCAGCCTAAGAACCTGTAGGTATGTCACGTGCCCTGACTACAATTATTCTAGACTAATAACAGAGTCTTATTATCTATAATCATTATTAGCTATAATAACAAAAATGAAACCTGATTTTGAATCGTTCGAACACGTGCATCGGTGATGACACTAAAATGTTGAAGAAAAACACTTATTAGTAAATTGATAAATGATTTATATGATATTATTTTGTCGTCTCCGCACCGAGGCCTATAAAGGAGTGGTCACGACGGGAGAAAACACCAGCTATAATCAATTGCCAATGATTTGATCCCAATCTGTGAGGTTCAGTTGATGAAAAATATGTTTTGAATTGCATCATCTGCATAACCAATTATTGTCAATTCTATTTGACTATATTTCAATTTGTAATTATTTAGCTATTGATCATCGAGTGAGGGTTTTCGTAATGTGTAAGATCATAGTCAATAATTGACTATTAAGGCGCTATATTGAAAGTAATTTTACCGCAAGGGCAATTTTATACTTAATTTGTATGACTATAAAGTCGTTAATACGCTGCGGCCAGAAGCTATCGGCTCGCTCGGAAAACATCATTAACTAGGTTGTTCTAAGGTAATTTTTTTGTAAAATGTATTAAAAAAAAGTTAAAGAGCGACAATAAACCTTTAAAAAAATTATCACTTTTTTGCTTATAACTTTAAATACTAATAATAACTACTAATAATACTACTAATACTAATAATACTTTAAATTTTTAATTTAGGGTAAAAAATTATATAAACATATTTGTAGGCAAAATAATTTGCAACAAATTATGTTCTTAAAATTTTTCTGTAAGACTTATAGTTTCCGAAATATCACCCCTTAGTATAGTGTTTATAGTATATAGTGTTGTTACCCCTTTTTTCTAGATGGCGGCCGGGGGACAAAGGCGGCGACCCCACAAACTTGAGGTTAAGTTTCTATTGAGCCCCCCAACATATTCCGAAAATAAAATTGCGTCCTCTAATAAATGCAATATTCGGTCCTAAAATTGTAACATTTCAATAGACTATTTATATTATGCTTTATGTAAAATACGTCACACTAAAATTAATTTTTTTGGCCCCCTCCCGCTCGGTTGTCACGCTGTGTCATACTTTTTATGTATCCTGTAAATATTTCGTCACAAAAAGTAAGCCCCCATAAACATGATAAAAATACAATAATGAGAAATATTATTTTCATTTGTTACTAAGTCGAGAGCGCAAAGTGCTTAGAAACGTTAAAATGGCTTCTATCATTACAAAATTGAAAAAAAAAGTCGAGAGAATGAATACTCAGTAAACGCGGGTGAACGTCACGCTGCCCCGTAGACCCCCTTGTCACATCTTGTCACACTCGGCAACTTTTTGACTGTAGCCAATCAGAAGCGAATAGACAAAATCATATATCAAACAATCTCAGAAACTGGGCATAAATCTTTTAAAGTTTAAAAAAAAGCATTATACATAAATAGAGATAGACAGCGGGAAGTGACTTTGTTTAGTACTAGGTAGTGATAGCAAAGTACAGCTGGTAAATAACTAAGTAGAATAAGATCCTCCCGTGTTGGGAAATCCCCACACCCATGTCGGGGAACTCCGATGGGAAATACTGGATAGTAAGTACATGTGGTTTGTCACTAATCATTATTTTCCAGAATTCATAGCCAAGACAAAAACGATACGAGTCTTCGGACTAAGTATGTAGATTTTAAATCTCTAAAGTCAGAATAAATTTATATCTACAGATATCGAGATTTTAAAAATGCTTTCATATTCTAATGCTATGCCGCGCTATAAAATATATAGCCTGGATACTACGAATAATAAAAACTACCTGGATAATGGATATAAAAAAAACCTGGTAATTATTTTATTTTTTTAATTGCCGTTTTACTTGTTTTCTGATTTTCTATTGTACTGAATGATCACGGTATTTTATGCTTTTAGAGTGGTTATAGTTACAGTGGTCAAAGTTATGGTTATAGTTAAGGCTAACTTAACTTTAACCTTAACTTTGACCACGGAATTTGACAAAATATGTCTGTTGCGTTTATTTTTTTGTAAAAGCTACAGTTACAGTATAAAAAATGAATTATCAGTAAAAATGGACAGGAAAAATATATTTTGTTATAACAACACTGTGATCCATAGTAAATTTTCACGATATGTAATTTTGTGCGGTTATGGTAATCGTTAAATATGGCGTCCTTAACCAAAGATTTGACATTTTGCACTGTAGTTATTGTTAAGTTATATTTAAAGTTACAGTTACAGTTAAAGTAAGTTGGTGCAACCCACCCTTATACTTTTTCTAGTGTTCCCAGGAAGTAAATAAAATTAGCAGCAACACACGAGTCACGTGACGTTGTGTTCTTATTAACTATTTGAAATTAAAACGTGAAGCTAGTGCTTTATTTTCGTCTACTATCTTAGCGAATATACATCTTTAAAAAATCTTAAGAATATAATAAAGCAAATTGTCGATTTTATAATTATTCGTTTTTAGACTTCAAAATAAGCCACGAATTAGGTACTTAATTTTTTTAACATAGATATAATATTATATTTTCGGGGGTCTGACCTAACGGAAACACGATATCTTAACATTTTTGGATAGAAAAAAATCGGCCAAGTAGTACCGCTAGTTTTTGATAATTTTTGTTTTTTTGGAATTTGAACGAAAAGTTCTTTTCTACTTCGCCGAATACAATTTTTGAAGTAAAAACTTCTTTAGCGGCGTTGAGCAATTTTGTGGGATGGGTAAAAACTGTGAAACTCGCGCCAGATTCTCGTGCTGATCGAAAAACCGTAAGACGGTTGGAGAGTAGTGTTGTAACATCGAAATCGATTAATCGTCAATCGATTGTTTTTTTCGATTGTCGATATTTTTTAATCGATTGTAAGGGTTTTGAATTTCGATTAATTAAGATTTCATAAAAAATGGGTTAAAATTTAATCGATTGTAAGGGTTTCGATTAATTAAAAAAATCGATTTTTAAAAAATCGTTTTTCATAAAAATTTGGTTAAGATTATTATTTTTAACAAAAAATTAAAACCGACTTCCAAGGTAAAAACAATAATAACATTAATATGAACTAAAAAGTATTAAATAATTTTTACTATCTAATGGTGCCTTTTTCCGAATTCGGCTAAAACTCAACTATTTCTGTATTCAATCTTCATTATTTTGAAGTCGGTACCAGATAGCTGAATCTTCAGTCCTCTGACAGAATATTTGAAACTTTTGGAACTGGCACCGACTTCAAAATTATGAAGATTGAATACAGAAATAGTTGAGTTTTAGCCGAATTCGGAAAAAGGCACCATTAGATAGTAAAAATTATTTAATACTTTTTAGTTCATATTAATGTTATTATTGTTTTTACCTTGGAAGTCGGTTTTAATTTTTTGTTAAAAATAATAATAATTTCACTCTTTTTAGTTACACTAGTAGGTAAACCTTCGCGTATATTTTACGTATCTTATTACAATTTGTCAAGAGTCACAACTCACACTCACAAAATCATATATTATCAGTGAAGTGAACATATTGTGCTAAGTAATTTAACAATTTTAATGCTTCAAGCCCCAAGCGGTCACCGGCGATTGAGATAACAATAGAAAGGCTATTGTGTCTCGTTTTTCCACGATCGAAGGATCTATCAGATAAAAAATTGTATAAACTTGCATAGGATGTAGCGTAGCTACTCATAATATTTAATATTATCATAATTATTGACAGCTCTGTTCTTGTAAAGCGCTTATTCCACTTATCCTAGCTAGGAAGTCCTAGCTAGGATCCTAGCTTTCTAAATGTTATTCCACTTGACTAAATTTTTTAGGACCCTAGCTAGGACTTCCTAGCTAGGATAAGTGGAATAAGCGCTTAATCAAGAATTCAAATCGATACTTAGTGCGCCATCTATCGATTAATAAGTATAACTGATTAAAAAGACACTTAATGACTTTGTTTTGTGTAAATGCTCTTTTTAAAATAACTTTATTTTAATTCTATTTGTCTATTTAAATTTTATAAAGTAATTAGTAAAGTATTCGATCTGTTGTCTGCCGCCACGCGCCACGCGGCGCGGCGGCGCGGCGACGCCGTCGCCTCTGCGGCGCCGACCGCCATGTATTAAACAAACAGGTGTTGTTATACAGTACATAATTATTATTATTAGTATATCCATACCTATGCCTTGTACTATTATTAATTCTGTGCCATGAGACATTGGTGACCTTAATGATGATGATGACGATGATGATGATGATGATGATGATGATTATGATGATGAATATGAATTGCATAGTAGCATATGCTTTCTGTTCTTAAAACAACGCCGAAACTCCCGAACGTGTATCCATAAGGAGTCAGGAGTTCTCTCAGCATCTTCGAAACCATGGTATACTTTGACCCAATATTTGACTTTTTGGTAGCATATTCTTAGTACACTTCACATAAAACCAAAATCATCATATGTTTCCATATAAATTTCGAGGAGTTCCCTCGATTACTCATGGATCCCATCATCAGGTCACCACTTTTGTGAACATGGTACCAAATTGGAGTGAAACCTAATACAACAAAACAAAAATTTCGAAAATCGGTTCACAAACGGCGGAGTAATCGTTGAACATACAAAAATAAAAAAAATAAAAAAAATAAAAATATCCACAGCCGAACATATAACCTCCTCGTTTTTTGGAAGTCGGTTAAAAATGCACAACGTTAATAATCAAGTTTTCACTTCTGCCGGCACTCCCGGAGTGCAACCCGTCTTTTTTTTAATTGATCGACTATTACTCAATAGCTTTTGGAATCTTCTTAGAGTGATAGTTTTTGTTTTAAATTCAGAATATTTTCTACTTCCGTGAATTTCCTCCCGTGAACGTAAATTGTATTCCTATTCCTTTACATATTCCTCTGTTTAAATAATAACTGAAATACTTTTAATTTTGGTCTTAAATCATAAAGGCAAACGAAATATTTAAAATTCGCACCCGAATATTTGAAATTAAATAATTTAAACTATTTAAAACTGAAAAGTTAATATAACTTAGCTCGCTTCGCGGTGGAAATTTTCTTAATAAAACGACTAATAACTTGGATGCGGTGTTCTAAAATTTAATTATTCTTAAAGTTAGGAAAACTTAATTTAAATTCACTATTATATACGTAGATGTGAAACACAATATACAGAATGTAACAAAACTAAGTGATAATTTTAATAATATCTATGGACGATTCACACCACGTCAGTCTGGCCCCGTGTTAAGTACCTGAAGGACTTGTGTTACGGGTACCAGACAACGGAAATATATTTAATACTTTTATAAGTACTATACATATATTTAAGATTTTTATTATATCATACACATATTTAATACACATCCATGACCCAGGAACATTGAAAACTTTTTGTTCCGTCGGCGGGATGCGAACCCGCGACCCCCGGCTTGAGCTGCCACACACTCTTAACCATTGAACCACAGAGGTCGTCTATAATGTAATGCTTTAGGGTGTGTATGTGTTCCTTGTAGAGAGTTCACTGTGAAAGTAGCAGCGCTGAAAGACCAATTTTTTGTGATTTGTATGGGCAAGCGCCCCAGCGTCACGAGTTTCCCCACACAAAAGTGAAAAAAAAGGTCTTTCAGCGCTGCTACTTTCACAGTGAACTCTATACACGGGACTCATACACATCCTAAAGTATTATCACTTACTTTTGTGACACCCTGTATAACACTATTGATGCCCGCAACTCCGTTGCGCCAAAATTAGTTTTAAATCGTATCGTATGCAGGAACCGTACATCTGGGATAAAAAGTATCCAATGTCCTTTCCCGGGACTCAATGTATCCTCATACCCATCAAAATTGGTTCAGCAGTTTGGGCGTGAAAAGGTTTTTTCACGCCCAAACCGACACACTTTCGCATTTATAATATTAGTATGGATTAATAATAAGAGTTAAAAGATACGAATAGGATTATTTTCACTAGGCAAATTATTTCTGCGAAGGGAAATTTAAATCCAAGTCGAATGCTCGTATCAATAGAACGGATTTTCAGGATGGAATTAGAGAACAGAAATGGGTAGTAAATATTTCCACGTCCAATTCAAAAATTAAATGTGTGTGTGTGAGTATGTGTGTATAATACTTGCCGCGTTGTTTGTTTACCGAAGCGACGGTAACATGCATGCCTGCTGATAATAATTATCAACCCATCAAGCCATGTACATAAATTATTAAAAAATGCCAGTGTTTCCCTTCCAAATTATTTATCTGCGCAAAAAACATTTGGCGCTTTTAAATTGAAAACTGCCAGTGACCCAGTGAGTGACTACAACGTGCAATTGTGCATATTCTGCTTCCTTAAGCACAGTCAAGGAAGATTAAGTTTTGCAGTTTAAATGTCTATCGCACAGACATAGATCTTGATCTATGTCTGTGGTCTATCGACTGTAGAAGACCTATAATAATTATAACATTGACAAGAAAGATGATCCACGTAAAAAAGGGTCTTGCGCCTGACCTTTTAAATCAGAGCAAAAACGTTAAACGTTTAAAAAGTTTGCTTATGATCATACCTTAATCCTTACTGATCTTCATAGCCAAGTCTCCACATAAGGATAACCTTGAGAAAGCTGTTGCTTGAGCGCAGGAAAAACCAATAAAACCGAGGTCCTTTTTGTGTTTGATGATCATAATAATTACATGCGTCATGAATGTCATGATCGAACTATCGAAGGCAAAAATAACTATACAAAGTTACAGATTTTAATTTAATGTGATTTTTGTGACTGCATACTCTAATACTAACTTCTGAATTCTCACATATTATTAGGAGTCTCCGAGGACTTCGCGGACCACTTGGAATACCTGCAGGGACCACCAGTGGTCCGTGGACCACCGGTTAAAAACCACTGTTTTAAAGCTTTCATTAGCGACTACGACTTACGGCAGGTCATGAACAACAACAAAGGGCTACAAAATCCTGACGTCTACGCTATTACCGTGTCGTGCCACAACAAATTACAAAAGTCTGCCAAGTTAGAGTCGCACTCTCGCACGAAGGGTTCTGCATCTTTTATTGACATCGAGAAAAATATGACGATGTTGTATTGGAAATTTTAACTGTTTCGTTATCGTGGTTGTTGAGATACATCCTGGTGAAAGATAGAGGGATAGACATCGAAGTCGTAATAGGGTCCTGCTTTTCCCCGTTGTAGAGAACCCTAAAAACGACAAGGATCGATTTTTCTGTCAGATTTCAATTAGATGAGCTCAACGCTTTAATGTCTCGTACAAAATGTATTATGTCTATTCAAGGGCAATCCTATACAATTACGGATGTGTAATACTGTATTGTGTATTATGTACAGCAAACGACATAATATTGTGAATAATTGCGAAGTTCCTAAAATATATTTTGTGGAATAAATTATTAATTTTAGGCGTACCTTTATACAGGGTGCAATTAAACCTTCCTGCCAAATTTTTTCCAGGGCTTAGGTATCATTTGGAGAGTCCATGTAACCAAAAAATTGGGTGTTATTTTTTTTCGGCCGATGCATCGTGTCCATTAATTGTAGTGTTTCTTAGGATAACTTTCGGAAGCTATTTCTCAATATTTTAGTACTGAGTGACTATAAAAGAAAAAACACGTGTATTTTTATTTTTAACAAGAATCAATATATCAAAATTTGGCAGGAAGGTTTAATTGCACCCTGTATTATACTAGATGACGCCACGTAAAATTAGTTTATCGCGCGGGAACCTGCGATCAACCGGAACAACAAATCGGGAACCGTACATTTTTCAAACTACAGGTATAAAAACTATCCTATATAAAGGACGCAGGACTGAAAATGTAGACTGAAAGTATCTCTCAAAGTATGCTAAATTTCAGCAAAATTGGTTCAGCGGTTTGAACGTGAAGAGGTAATAGACAGAAAGACACACTTTCGCTTTTATAATATTAGTATGTATGGATATGGATTCTCGTGTCTAGCTGTCGCAATCAGAGACGAATATTAATTACTTAACTGTAATAAAAATAAAAATAAGCCCCACACATTAAGTATCAGCCATACCTACTCTTCATTAAATTGAAGTTTAATCATCATTTAATGTCTCTAAGTGCGGTCGTCAGTGTAACTACATAGCGAAACGGCTAGACCGATTGTGCTTCTGAGGTCGGCGTGACGTAAACAATACCATGATAACGTCTAAGGCCGCTATAAATAGTCAGTACTCAAGATGCATCTTGGTCTCAAGACACGGTTCAGGCTCTGTGATTGGTTGGCTGTCAAAATTTGGACCAATCATAGAGCCGAACCGCGTCTTGAGACCGAGATGCATCTTGAGTACTGACTATTTATACCGGTCTAAAATAGTAACTTGGGCTCAAGCTATTGCAATTTGCAGACACTCTATGTTGCAAAACGAGGTATGCCGGATTAGATAGTATAATAAGTAGATTAACTATAATATACATAATACACATAAAGCAAGCGGTTCTCAAACTTTTATGGTGGCGGAACCCTTTTAAGAAGTGACTTTTGACGGACCCGCCCCTGCCGAATCAATCGTCTCTATGTTGGTGTCTGATAACATTTTAAAAACAATTTATGTACCTGACTCCCGGAGCCTTTGGCCAAGGGTTCTCCTAGGGCTCCACGGAGCTCCACTTTCAGAATGTCTAATATTAAAAAAAAAAAACTTACTTAGAGCTGTAGGCGTCCATGACAGTTCTGACCCCAGTCGGCTCGCTTTCTTTCGGTACCTTCATTTTTCCAGATATTTCTTTATATTCGAAGCTTTATTTTCTTCTAATCATTTCCACTTATATCTGTAAAAGAGGTTTTCTGTCGTTAATTTATTATCAATTTTAGGTACACACAGTAAAGTACATTACGCACCTAGGGCAGGAAAATAAGTAATGTCTCAGATCACATGTAATTGTTGGAGAAAATAACATTCTTCTTTTCAATTATTTTTACTTATTGGAGTTTCTTCCTGGATTTTTCTCCTCTATTCGATTCTGGCCTTAGAATTGAGAAAAAATATTTTGAAATAACTATGGCAGAAAGGGGTGTAGATAATATTGCCGGAACATCTGATTTCATATTATATTAATCTTTTTTCAATTAAATAAACTCTTTTTGCGTATGGTTAGATACTCGTACTTAAGGAGTAAACTCCAGTCGTGCGTCGGAGCTGACACACTTTTTTTTTTATAAAATATTAAAAGAGGTTTTATGACGTTAATTTGCAATGAATTTTAGGTACACACATAGAAGTAAATAACATTTTTCATATCAAATAATTAAAAAAAAAACTTAACTCTACTAAAGCCCAGACTAAACGAGGAGGCGGATCGAGTAGATCAGACTGATCATAGGTCGACCTTTTAAACACGAGAATGAGTAAAAGGAGTCATGTCAGGTTTGTCTATAATCAGTTCGACCTTAGCCTAAAGATGACTTTTCCTTGAAGAGTACAGACTCGTATTAGGGACTTCCCTTATTTTATATAGAATAGAATATAGAGAGATACTATAATATCATGACGTATTAAACTTAGCTATGTACGACCACAAAAGTATGACGAATTTTACTCAGAATTGGTTCTTTATCTCAGTTCGTGCCCGCAAAAAGCCACTTGGGAATCGCACATTTTAGCGTTGGAAGATTCTTGGGAATCGCATATTTTACCGTTAGAAGATTCTTGGGAACCGCACGTTTTACCTTTATAAGTATGTCCTTTTGCGTAGACTATCTACATTCTCATATTTATAAACTTCCTCTTTAATCACTATACATTAAAAAATCCTTATGAAAGTCCGTTGTTCAGTTTTAAAGATCTAAGCTTATCATATGGGCAGACAGCGAGATGCGCATATACTTAAGGCGCTATATTGAAAGTAATTTTACCGCAAGGGCAATTTTATACTTAATTTGTATGACTATAAAGTCGTGAATACGCTGCGGCCAGAAGCTATCGGCTCGCTCGGAAAACATGCGAAAAACGTAATTTTAATTATTTAAAAAATAACTAGGAGCATTGAAGCAAAATGCTTCTATACGATTTTGAGTTGCAAAGGTGTCTATCAATTAGACTAATTTCCTACAAAACATCTATTTTCGTTTAAAAATAATCTTCAAATTTCGTATTTTTAAGAGGTCATTTCGATCGAGAAATGTATCGAGGCAAAATACATTAATCGTGATTCTGGTTCTTCTCAAACCTAGATAAGGCTATGAAGATTTGTATATCTCATTACCAGATTTGTAACATTTCTGAGGGTCCTATAGTATTACGTTAAAAAGGACAGTTTTTTCAATATAGCGCCTTAATATCTATGTAGTGTTTTGGTATTATCAAAATATACTAAGGAAAGTATATTTTCCTTAGTTTATGGTGTTATGTAATGTTTTGTGTTTTGCATCACTGTAAATTGTAAGCCTCTTCACATTGTAATTGTAAAGATCAAGATAATGAGGAGCGTAGATTGTGCCATACACTTAAAATAAGTGTAAAATAACATTGTTTAAAGATGTAAATATAAATTTAGTAATTATAAATAACGAAATTTCAAAGCTCTCGAAATTGAAAGCCAATTAGTGAGCTGTTGATGAAGAAATATGGCTAATAAAACTTTCGATCATTACAACAACGAAAAGAACTAGATCAAAATCGGCACACCCGTTTGAGAGCTATGAAGCTACGGACAGTCGCAATATAAACGCACAGACAGACAGAAAGACAAACAGATAAATTAAACTTAATGTAGTACCCTTCTGTTTACGTCGCAAGTTAAAAATTTGAGCGTGGAGCTAGCTGATAGATGTTGCCCATAGATATCAGAAACAAACGGATGTTTCCAAAAGTTGCTCAGCAACAGCAATTCTTCTTTTGAGCAGGGACCGTATTTTTTAATATCTAAGGTTTCACATAAATCGGTTCAACGTGAAAAGTATTTACCTCAAACATCTATCAGTAATAAAACTAAATTATAGTAATAAATAGCGTCATTTTGTAACTATTTTTATGTATATTTGAGGTCACTGCTTGCTACAAGTCAAATATTATTATTTAACCAAAGATTTCAACATATTTTTTCAAGTTAATTAATAGTTAATTATATCAAGGAAGACTTTATTAACTACAAAAAAGTAGTAAAAAAATATTTAATTATATGGCTTTACATTATGGTACCAACTGCCACAGTACATAACAAAATTTTCGTGGTCGTGGTGTTTGCTGCTAAGTCCTTCTTGTTGTGTTAGTCTGAGAATTGCCCAACTCAAAACGTTATAGGTTGTAGTATATTACAGCACAGCCCATCAAATTATTTGAGACAATGATCAGCCCCGAATTTATAAATAGGCCGTAATAGGCCACGGCCTAGGGACGGCAGCGTTCTAGGGGGGCGTGAATAGATGCCCTGCAGAATACGTACATGGGGCGGCGGAAATAAAGTGGCCTACTCTCATAAAAAATATGACACTGCGTGGTAATAAGCGTGCGTTTTTACGTGGGAGAGCCTGGCTCAACCGGAGAAATACCACGGGCTCACAAAAAAACCGGCGTGAAACAGCTCTTGCGCTGTTTCACGCCGAGTGAGTGAGTTTACCGGAGGCTCAATCCCCCACCCTTTTCTCTTCCCTACCCTCCCCTATTTCCTTCCATACCCTCCCTTATTCCCCTCCCTACCCTCCCGGCCTACCCTATTACCCTATTCCCTCTTAAAAGGCCGGCAACGCACCTGCAGCTCTTCTGATGTCCATGGGCGACGGAAGTTGCTTTCCATCAGGTGACCGGTTTGCTCGATTGCCCCCTTATTTCATAAAAAAGCAACGTCTCCATAACAAAGAAATCATAACCCAGTGGACTCAAGAGTATTCCCACACCGTTTATGGCAAAACAACATTTGCCGGATCAGGTAGTATTTTGATAAAAGTTGGACGATATTGTAAGCTTGTAGCAAACACAGTTTAACTCATTCAGTCGTCAATATTAGGCCTTATCTCTTATCAGTTATCACAAGTATCAACTCGTGTATAAAAGTAACAGTGATTGTATAGTGTATACAGAATGTTACAAGAATAATTCAAGACGTGAGTGGAAGAATAAGGTAAGTAACATGAAAAAACTTCCCGTTTTTTTGCTTAAATGGAGGCTTTAGGGTCGGAAAAATTATTTGAAATAGAAAAACTGTGGATTATAATATGTGTAGATATATTAGCTAGGTTATGAAGTAGATAACGTACAAGTTTTATTAAAATAATTAGGGAAAAAATGAGTTACTGTCCGCATGTTACGAAATGTTACTTGTTCCATTCTTCCACTCACGTCTTCAATTATTCTTGTAACATCAACTATTAAGTGTAATAATAATACTCCCCACACCGGTTTCGGTGACGGTGGCCGGTTTCATCAACTATTATAGTGTTGCCATCGAAACTAGACTATTACCAGTGCGACATTAATAGAAAAGAAAATTAAATAAAAGAAAAGACAAGAAAAGAAAAGAAAAGAAAGGAAGGCAGCTCTATCTTCAACTTTATTTTACTTTCGACTTTTGACGCTCTTTTTGCGCTTTCCCGCGTAGGAGGGTTACTGCAGTTATAGTTTATATTTTATCCAAAAGCTTAAATATTTTAATAGCTGGAGGATAAATGAGCAGATAATATCACTCTGTATATTCCAGTAATTTAAAAGGAACTTGTCGTAGATATCAGCAGACACTTGTAAAATGATGTTTACAAGAAATATTAGCTACAACTACAAGTTTTAACAAAGAATACAATAGTTGTAAAACATAATATTTATGTTTGTTGCTAAACTACATTGTGTAATAAACGATTTGATTTGATTTATTTACGTTAAGTAAATCATTCTAAAGGTCATTTTACATTGCAATGAGACGAGGCGATGCATGTGGTGTATAATTATTATCCGACTTCCAAAAAGGATGAGATATCTCAATTCGAGCGTAGTACCCACAGAAATAAGAATTAGATAGAGATCTGTGGTAGTACCGGTATACAATGTTTTCCAACACTAGTGATCGCCTTTAGGGCGCATTTTCATTAGTCGTTAACTCGTGCGGTATACAGCATACGGGGAGCGTATGACAACTAATGGCGCATTTTGATTGGTCGTGGCATGCATTTTAGAAATCTCCCGCACCCCGCATGCGGGCCCTATCGACCAGTGAAAATGCGCCATTAATATTATGATGTATGGCAAAAGGATCGGACACTGGTGTCGGGACTTCAATTAAGTATACAGGGTGCTACTAACAAAACTAAGTGATAATACTTTAGGGTGTGTATGAATCCCCCTAAAGTACAGAGTTTGCTTTGAAAGTAGCAGCACTGAAAGAAAATCTTTTTTTAATCTTTGTATGGAAAAATTAATGACGCGCGGGCCCATAAAAATAAAAAAAAATTGCTTTTTAAGCGCTGCTACTTTCAGAGTGAACTCTATATAAGGAACGCATACTAACCTAACCTAACCTAACCTAACCTAACCTAAAGTATTATCACTTAGATTTTTACACGTTGTATATTAATATAACGTATAAAATGTTACTTTTAAATAAGCCATTCCGAATTGCGTGCACGATAGTGACTTGCGCTCGAAGCGGCACTCGAATCACGAGAATAGAGCCCCTAGAGTTGCCCGATAAGGAGATTCTAATGGCACGTACGGGGAAGCGAAAAAACCTGATGATCACAACATGGCACGAATGTTGCAAATCCGGTAAAATCCGGTCTCAGGTTTTATAATGTCAATGTTTAAGGTAAAAGTCATTAAATGAAGGAGATCTGGCGGGTTTTGGTGCAAGTGTTTCATTGTTTTTTGTCATCGAAATCTTATCCTTATCCATACTTATAGATGCGAAAATGTGTCTGACTGTTTACTCTTCACGCTTAAAGACTGATTTACATTGATACAGTAGCTGGCGCCAGCATCACTGGATTCCGTCGCTGGATCAGCACTGTATCAATGTAACTGATTTTGAAGAAATTTGGTATGAGTCCCGGGTTAGAAGAGCGATCTTTCGCCAGTCGTGTCGGTCGTCCGTCCCACTGGGTTATGTGAGTAAAGAGAGTGCTTCTGAGTACTGCGCATACACGTGGGCACTACAAAAATTACTTTTAGTTCCATTATCGCTTTGATTTTCCCTATGCTGATGGATTAACACTAAAAATCTGCCAAAATCTTGGATTAACTTATCTAATCTTTATAAGTTTTTAATCGCGAGGAGTTTTTATAGGCACTTCAATGATAGTACTGTTTGCATATTGTTGGTGGAGGTCGTCCACAAAATACACAAGGTATTTAAAGGGTGCAGAAAAATTTAAAGAACCTCATGGTCAACCGAGGTCTCAGAAGAAGACACATAGTTCTCTGCAAAATCAACGTTAAGGCGCTATATTGAAAAACTGTCCTTTTTGACGTAATACTATAGGACCCTCAGAAATGTTACAAATTTGGTAATCTATACTAATATTATAAAGCGGAAACACAGTTTAACTCATTCAGTCGTCAATATTAGGCCTTATCTCTTATCAGTTATCACAAGTATCAACTCGTGTATAAAAGTAACAGTGATTGTATAGTGTATACAGAATGTTACAAGAATAATTCAAGACGTGAGTGGAAGAATAAGGTAAGTAACATGAAAAAACTTCCCGTTTTTTTGCTTAAATGGAGGCTTTAGGGTCGGAAAAATTATTTGAAATAGAAAAACTGTGGATTATAATATGTGTAGATATATTAGCTAGGTTATGAAGTAGATAACGTACAAGTTTTATTAAAATAATTAGGGAAAAAATGAGTTACTGTCCGCATGTTACGAAATGTTACTTGTTCCATTCTTCCACTCACGTCTTCAATTATTCTTGTAACATCAACTATTAAGTGTAATAATAATACTCCCCACACCGGTTTCGGTGACGGTGGCCGGTTTCATCAACTATTATAGTGTTGCCATCGAAACTAGACTATTACCAGTGCGACATTAATAGAAAAGAAAATTAAATAAAAGAAAAGACAAGAAAAGAAAAGAAAAGAAAGGAAGGCAGCTCTATCTTCAACTTTATTTTACTTTCGACTTTTGACGCTCTTTTTGCGCTTTCCCGCGTAGGAGGGTTACTGCAGTTATAGTTTATATTTTAACCAAAAGCTTAAATATTTTAATAGCTGGAGGATAAATGAGCAGATAATATCACTCTGTATATTCCAGTAATTTAAAAGGAACTTGTCGTAGATATCAGCAGACACTTGTAAAATGATGTTTACAAGAAATATTAGCTACAACTACAAGTTTTAACAAAGAATACAATAGTTGTAAAACATAATATTTATGTTTGTTGCTAAACTACATTGTGTAATAAACGATTTGATTTGATTTATTTACGTTAAGTAAATCATTCTAAAGGTCATTTTACATTGCAATGAGACGAGGCGATGCATGTGGTGTATAATTATTATCCGACTTCCAAAAAGGATGAGATATCTCAATTCGAGCGTAGTACCCACAGAAATAAGAATTAGATAGAGATCTGTGGTAGTACCGGTATACAATGTTTTCCAACACTAGTGATCGCCTTTAGGGCGCATTTTCATTAGTCGTTAACTCGTGCGGTATACAGCATACGGGGAGCGTATGACAACTAATGGCGCATTTTGATTGGTCGTGGCATGCATTTTAGAAATCTCCCGCACCCCGCATGCGGGCCCTATCGACCAGTGAAAATGCGCCATTAATATTATGATGTATGGCAAAAGGATCGGACACTGGTGTCGGGACTTCAATTAAGTATACAGGGTGCTACTAACAAAACTAAGTGATAATACTTTAGGGTGTGTATGAATCCCCCTAAAGTACAGAGTTTGCTTTGAAAGTAGCAGCACTGAAAGAAAATCTTTTTTTAATCTTTGTATGGAAAAATTAATGACGCGCGGGCCCATAAAAATAAAAAAAAATTGCTTTTTCAGTGCTGCTACTTTCAGAGTGAACTCTATATAAGGAACGCATACTAACCTAACCTAACCTAACCTAACCTAACCTAAAGTATTATCACTTAGATTTTTACACGTTGTATATTAATATAACGTATAAAATGTTACTTTTAAATAAGCCATTCCGAATTGCGTGCACGATAGTGACTTGCGCTCGAAGCGGCACTCGAATCACGAGAATAGAGCCCCTAGAGTTGCCCGATAAGGAGATTCTAATGGCACGTACGGGGAAGCGAAAAAACCTGATGATCACAACATGGCACGAATGTTGCAAATCCGGTAAAATCCGGTCTCAGGTTTTATAATGTCAATGTTTAAGGTAAAAGTCATTAAATGAAGGAGATCTGGCGGGTTTTGGTGCAAGTGTTTCATTGTTTTTTGTCATCGAAATCTTATCCTTATCCATACTTATAGATGCGAAAATGTGTCTGACTGTTTACTCTTCACGCTTAAAGACTGATTTACATTGATACAGTAGCTGGCGCCAGCATCACTGGATTCCGTCGCTGGATCAGCACTGTATCAATGTAACTGATTTTGAAGAAATTTGGTATGAGTCCCGGGTTAGAAGAGCGATCTTTCGCCAGTCGTGTCGGTCGTCCGTCCCACTGGGTTATGTGAGTAAAGAGAGTGCTTCTGAGTACTGCGCATACACGTGGGCACTACAAAAATTACTTTTAGTTCCATTATCGCTTTGATTTTCCCTATGCTGATGGATTAACACTAAAAATCTGCCAAAATCTTGGATTAACTTATCTAATCTTTATAAGTTTTTAATCGCGAGGAGTTTTTATAGGCACTTCAATGATAGTACTGTTTGCATATTGTTGGTGGAGGTCGTCCACAAAATACACAAGGTATTTAAAGGGTGCAGAAAAATTTAAAGAACCTCATGGTCAACCGAGGTCTCAGAAGAAGACACATAGTTCTCTGCAAAATCAACGTTAAGGCGCTATATTGAAAAACTGTCCTTTTTGACGTAATACTATAGGACCCTCAGAAATGTTACAAATTTGGTAATCTATACTAATATTATAAAGCGGAAGAGTTTGTTTGTTTGTTTGTTTGTTTGTTTGTTTGAACGCGCTAATCTCAGGAACAACTGGTCCGATTTGAAAAATTCTTTCAGTTTTAGATAGCCTATTTATCGAGAAAGGCTATAAGCTATATTTTATCACGCTAAGACTAATAGGAGCAAAAAAATAGAGGAAAATGTGAAAAAACGGGGGAAATTATTTGAAAGGGCATATCTCACGAACTGCTAGAGCAATTTTTCTGTTATTTGGGTCAGATAGGAAGTAGAGCACGTGAAGGATCATAGGCTATTTTTTGTGGACTAATTTGTCTGTCTAATATCTAATTTACGCGGGCGAAGCCGCGCGGAAATTCTATAAACAATAAAAATGAATCCGTATTTCCCTTGGTTACGACATCACGCGTAAACAGCTGGACCGGTTTTGCTGAAATTTGGTATAAGCAGATATACTTTGAGTCTAGGAAAAGGACATAGGATACATTTTGTCCCGGAAAAATGTACGGTTACCGCACAACATATTTTTATGATTTGCGCGTAAACTATTCAATCGATGTACGGGAACAACTATAAATTGAAGTCCACGCGGACGAAGTCGCGGGCAACAGCTAGTGAGATATACATATCTTCATAGCCTTATCTAGGTTTGAGAAGAACTAGAAACACGATTGATGTATTTTGCCTCGATACATTTAATTTTCGAAATTACCTCTTAAAAATACGAAATTTGAAGATTATTTTTAAACGAAAATAGATGTATTGTAGGAAATTAGTCTAATTGATAGACACCTTTGCAAATCAAAATCGAATAGAAGCATTTTGCTTAAATGCTCCTAGTTATTTTTTAAATAATTATAATTACGTTTTGTCGCATGTTTTCCGAGCGAGCCGATAGCTTCTGGCCGCAGCGTATTCACAACTTTATAGTCATACAAATTAAGTATAAAATTGCCCTTGCGGTAAAATTTATTTTCGATATATCGCCTGAATAATTATTATAGTAAATACTATAATTATTAACGTTGGTTTTGCAGAGAACTCTGTGTCTTTTTAATATTTGATACTATTATCAAATATTTTAGTCACAGTTTGTTAGGGCTTGTCTAACTTAAAATGACGCGCCCCTCCCTCGTATTCACAGTACAAAAGTTTTCATTCACATCAAATTTGTAGTGGTGGGGCGCGTCATTTCAAATTAGACAAGCTCTACCTGTTGTATGTATAATTTTGAATACTTTTTTGTTAAATCTCAAGTCAAAGAGGGGTGGGAAAAGAAGATGAGAATCTCACTACATTCTATAGGTGAGCTGGGCACAAAAATAGTCTTACATAATGTATGACCGTCCCCTAATCACAAGGCAAAAGTCAGAACCTCGAGATGTAGTTCAAGGCGCGTTGAAAGGTGACTTGAATATTCAAGTGTAATACGGGTACCATAATTATTAACGGGTACTATAATTGTTCCGTTGTTGTGTTTGTTTTGGAAGTCGAAGCCGATTTAGTGACATTTCGCGCGAAGTCTGGATTTATAAATTATAACCTATCTATATACAGGCTGTAACAAAAACAAGTTGTAATACTTTAGGGTGTGTACGTGTTCCTTGTAGAGAGTTCACTGTGAAAGTAGCAGCGCTGAAAGACCAACATTTTTTTCACTTTTGTATGGGGAAACTCGTGACGCTCTGGCCCTCTTGCCCATACAAAAGTGAAAAAATACGTCTTTCAGCGCTGCTACTTTCACAGTGAACTCTCTACAAGGAACACGTACACACCCTAAAGTATTATCATTTATTTTTGTTACACACTGTATATATAAAAATGGATTTTCAAATGTGTTAGTCGCGTTAAAACTCAAAAACAGCTGAACAGATTTGGCTGATTTTAGCCTTTAAAGTTTAAACGTTCGTGGTAGTCCAGCGAAGGTAGGTACGTTGTGCAGTGAAAAAATATTATGTTTATAGAAGTTCATCGGGTCAACTAGTAATAAATAAAATATTTTATTTTATCTAGACGGCTTCGAATTATTTTTTTAATATCTAATATTCATATTGACTACAAAATAAAAAAAAAAATACTCAAATGTTAGGCACATATTAAAATTCAAAACTGTAATAAAAACTCGTTAAATTTTTACGATTTTTGTCCAGGAAAACCTTTGGCCGAAATTTTAAATAGCCAAATATGTTTAACTTCATGTTATGTATTGTATATTAATATGTAATATATATTAAGGCCGCGCTGTTGCCTGTTGATTCATTTTAAAATTACATTTAAAATTTTTCTACTAGTGTCAGGCTGTTTACACACGGCGCCGCAGCAGCAGCGGCATCCGCGCCGTCGCCGCGCCGTACGGCGTCGTACGACGTCGCACCGTAGAAACTCACGTAGAAATTCAAGATGAGTTTCTCGTCGTACGACGTCGTACCGTAGAAACTCATCTTGAATTTCTACGTGAGTTTCTACGTCACGACGTCGCACGACGTCGTGCCGTGTTTTTGTGTCCCGGCCCTTACACGTTTATGGCGTCGTATAGCTTTGTCCACACTGTGCCTTTTTCTGTTCGTCAAGGGCATGCGTTATATCGCAGTTAATCCTTCAGGCCCCGCGCGAGCACCGGTGATCGCGACAACAATAGAATACAATAGCAATTCCTGGAAATTCCGACTGAAGTATTAACAGCGAACGTGAGGCGTTCCCGCGACGCATGCCCTCTAGCCGTATCCAAAACTTTCGCTTTGTTATTAAAAATGACAGTTCGCGTTGCGTTCGTTGACGCATTCAATTATTGAATGCGCCAAAACGAAAGTTGAATGAAAGAAGATGACGAAAATTGAAGACGAAAGCGCATAGTATGGACATAGCTTATCATGACGTCTAAAGGCCATTCCCCGAGGAAACGACCTTGACCATACATTTGTCGCGTTGCCGATATCGCACCAAAATCCTATTTTCAGGATTCCGTACCCAAAGGGTAAAAACGGGACCCTATTACCATAAGACTTCGATATCTGTCCGTCTGTCTGTCTGTGTGTCTCCAGGTTGTAACTCAAGAACCGCTATAGCTAGACTTCTGAACCATACTCAATATATTGCGACGTCACGTGATAATGAAGAAAACGGACTTATATTAATATCTAAATATAAGAATAATACTATCACGTTAGATCTCTGTTATCGTTAATCTTGTGCCATCAAAATGGACCCAGCAGTTTTCTAAAAGGAGTAGGTAAAGGTATGTTTACTGTAATAAAATTTATACATAATATAAAAGAGAGTGAACTAATTATCTGATTGTCTGATAAGTGATAACTCTAGAGTCTAGAGCTTTTCAATGCGGTAATATGTGTGTTGTACAAAATCGATTTCAAAATCTATACATATACATATATTATATAAGACGCGCGGTGTTACGTTACTACCTATTTACTGTATTTTGTGATTTCGTGGGCAATATAAATTTATTGTAATATTATCATCAAAAAATTCTTCTTGCTGTTTATTTGTGGCCAAACTCTCTCGAAACGGCTGAAACTATTTTTTCGAGATTTTGTGTGTTTGTCAGGTAGATTTTGAGAACCAACCGACATAATTTTTTTAAAACCCAAAAAACGTTTACCTGGAAAACTAATATCTGTAATTTGGTGTTGTTTTGTCATGACTTCAGTCATGACAAAACAACTTGAAAAACCTTGATGATAATAGTTCAATTATTTATAATTATATATGAACTATGATGGTGGAACCACACCGTAACAGATTTTTGCAGCGAAAGTTTAATTAATGGTATAATATTAATATAATATGAAATAAAAATTAAGTTACAATATATTATACGAGCTTTTGCCCGCGGCTTCGCTCGCGTTAAGAAGTATTATTATGTACAAACTTTCATCCCCTATTTTACCCCCTTGGGGTTGGAATTTATCAAAATTCTTTCTTAGCGGATGCCTACATCATAACATCTACCTGCATGCCAAATTTCAGCCCGATCCGTCCAGTGGTTTGGGCTGTACTTTGATAGATCACCATGTCAGTCAGTCACCTTTGAGTTTTATATACATAGATTATATATTATGTAGTTTTTGCACTATTTTCACATGAATAATAAGATGATAATACGGCGCCGTGCCGTGGTTTATTACGACGCGCGCCGTGAATTCTCACGACGCGGCACCGTACGGCGCCGTGCCGTATTTTTGTGTCCCGGCCCTAACATGGGTGTAACAAGTGTGACGTATTGTCATCTCAACAAAGTCATAATATTATGCGTCAATGTTGGTGTAGACAATGTACATTCTTTGAAGCAACAGTGTTACGATGATTCTAGAGATTATGACTTATGAGCACTGGGCACTGTCTAGTATAGGTGTACCAGAATCTGATGGCAAAAAGTGGGAAAATAAATTAACTCTAGCAATACCGGGGTAATTGGAATAAAACATTTTGATTCTTTTTATTTCTTTCCGCGCCTGATTTGTTGTGTGTGAAACATGCAAATATATAAATTTATCCAATGATCAAGAATATTTTTTGAAAAATCTGCTGTAAAAAATTGCCATCATATGTTTTATTTTGGAATCTAGGCGTTATGATGTCGTACATAATATATTATCTAATTTTACACTAATATAATAATATAACGTTTTAATGACTTAATGGTTTTATGAGTACAATATTTAATCGTTATTTAATTATAAGTGTCATGAGTTCTGACTTCTGACACGTTTTTCATGATCTTTTCAAACCTTTTTTCCGGGCAAATACTTTAAGTTCCTTCTGTGGACTCAAAGTATTTGTGAAGTTTAATTAAAGTCGGTTCAGTGGCTAAAGCGTAAGGCGGTAACAGTTAACGACTCTTTTTGAAATTGGTATGAAAATACGATTACAATTTGTTACTTGTAATGTTAGTACTTTAAGTTTCCAGGAAAGCTGCGTTAGGAACTTTAGCGCTTTTCCGAGTTCTAGCACTGAGCAAAGCGTAATGGTTATTAGACTGAATATGCTATTACATCTGGGCCTTATTCCTAATTTCATTAATAATATTATTAATTATTATCATTTTGTTTTTCCCTAGAGTGAAAAGTTCGAGCAACTCAAGTAGAAAAGTATTTAGAAAAAATAAATAAATAAAAAAACGAAATAATCTGACTCGCTTGGTCAGGACTCCTACGACATACACATAACAAACTATATCGACACCGGAAATATCACTTATTGTAAGGGACAAAACACGACTTTTCAGGAGAGCGAAATAACAACTT
The DNA here is from genome assembly GCA_905333045.1 of Lysandra bellargus. NCBI lineage: Eukaryota > Metazoa > Arthropoda > Insecta > Lepidoptera > Lycaenidae > Lysandra > Lysandra bellargus. Next base: position 7,459,774 of record HG995338.1, read on the forward strand.
TTTTTTTACAAATTCGTCTGTAACTTTTTATCATTTGGTCCGATCTTAAAGGTGCTTATGGCAAAGTTTCTTAGAATTTTGTCGGCTATATAACTATTAAAAAAATATTTTCGTAAATTTACGCGTTTAGAAAATAGCATGTCCCTTACATTAAAAAAAATTGCTTATTTGTCCCTTACAGCACTGAATTTTTTATGTCAACTATGCCATATTAAAGTAAGCACGTAGTTTAATATGAAACTGCGACACAAATATACTGTAAAGGATATAAAAAACTATGCTTTGGAGGAAGTGTGATGTAATATATTAAAATCTAACACAAGCCCACCACGACTGGCTGCTCTACCATATAAGGGATAGGATTTCCAGCAAAGTAAGGGAACTTCGGCAGACTGAAACATTTCCCTTGGCACCGGGATTGTTCCCATCTACACCCAGAGCCCTTTTAGACAAGGTGGAACTTTGCAAAACCACGTCTCTGCTCTTTTGTCCTACCGAAATCTGTATCCTGAGCCGAATAGAAGATGGATCTTCCTCCCTGTTCCGCTCTGCGGCCTCTTTCTGTGAACCTGACGTCTAAATGTTCATTCTTGACCTGGCATTAAGCTTCTCATTTCACCTTATCAGGAGCTACTGTTCTCTTTTATCGTACCTGTCAGAGCTGCTTCGCCAGTGCCCAGTCATGACCTTCCCCTTCTATGACCTTCCTTTTTATGGTGTTACGCCAGCTATTTCTATTATAGGCCACTCGAAGAGCGTCGCAGGCAGTCGACTCAAGTGTGGTACGGATTTGATCAGATCAACGCATGAGACAGCGGCTCCGCCCTCTTTTTCCCCTCAATCTTGCCAATTATGATGAGTTTTCCATACCATGGTTTCAATGTTTCCTCCTTTTTTTCTGGTAATGTGTCTGAAATATTCTAAGATGCGTTATAATAGACAGATGGTAGAGAGCCTTGTTTGTATGTTTAGTTGAGCCAGAATGGATGAGTTGGTTCTGAAAGCAGTTTATGGAATTCAGAGCATTTTTCTCCAGCACCCTCGATGGCGTCGATACGTCTGCGGTCTGCAGACTTCAGAGTCCATGTCTCAGATCATTAAAGACAGATGAAGAATATGAGCACGTACACAAGTTTCCTCCTGGTTTTTAAAGAAATCTTCCTGTCAAGCCAGGTTTTATGCATTTTGAGACATGGCGCTCTTAGTCATCCCAATTCTTCTACGTATATTTGGTTAACAGGAGCCGTTGTTCATAAAGATCAAAGACAAATTTGCTAACCACTTCCAATTTTACCGCGCCAGTCAAAGGCAGAGTGTTGCTTCTATCTATGACCATGTTTTTGGTTTTCCTTTATTAAATGAGAGGCCCAAGTTGTTGATCATTTGCTTCATTCTCTAAAACAGTTTTTGCATCTCGATTTCATTTGCAGCCAGGAGAGTATTGTCATCTTTAATGCTAGCTATACACAATTGACCGCATTACATGTGTATACCTAAAGGCTAAAGGTTTAGCTAAAACACTAAAACTTTATAAAAAACCTTAAACTTTTACGGATAATACTTTTTGAGTAGGTGCCAAAAAATTATCTTCTTATGATATTTAAAATTAAGGTAAGGGACAAATTTTAGTGAAGCTATGACAATTATTATGTATCAATTCTTAACGTAAAGGACATGTTAAGAGAATTGTACTAAGCTAAAGGTTAACGTAAGGGACTGAATTTTATTTTAAAAGCATTTACGTTATTTTTTATAACACCTAAAAATATTTACGTCCGTTAAATCAATTTTTTTAGGAAAAAACCTGTCTAGACTTAAAATGTGTACTGTGTAAAAAATGTGTACTGTAAGGGACATTTTTTTAACGATAGAAGAGTTCCAAGTATGTCAAACGATACAGCTCGAAATTCCGAATTCAATGATATATTATATAACTCATTTCCCTTAAAAATGTCCCTTACGTTAAGTGATATTTCCGGTGTCGATATTTGAAGTTTGGGACTGATACAGTAGTGTCTTTATCATGTTCACATTTGTTACAAAATATTTTAATCTAAATAAGCTTTCTCTTATGAATTTTTAGCAAAATCTACAGCAATTCTCAAATTATATTGTATGTTAAAGTAGCCAAAACGCCAAAACTGGAGCGTTGACCTTTTAAAACTTGGTGAAACCCCGCAAAAGTGCCCAATCCTGTTCGTCATTTTACGCCGAATCGCAAGATGGCGGCATAAAGGACATTTTGTTTTATTTTTATATAGTTAAAAGCGCAATTCAAATAAAGAATATTAACTTATATATAAAATTCTCGTGTCACAATGTTAGTCCACGAACTCCTCCGAAACGGCTTTACTGATTTTTACCAAATTTTATATGCATATTCAGTAGGTCTGAGAATCGGCTACTGGGTACTTTATATATTGATAAGTGCATTCGTTGAATAATTAATAGTAAATTATTACAACTCGAGACTGAGGGCGACCATTGTTTGTGCGACGGGATAGCGATAGACGTTGCTATGGTAACATATTTATTTAGTCACTTCAAAGAAATAATATAGGCGAAATAGGTACTTTATATAATGGCAAAGAAACGTTTGCCGGGACAGCTAGTATTATTATATTATATTGTATCTGTGAAACTATATTAGATAGACCGACAAAAGTCAGGACTGGAAATAAATTAGCTGATAGAACAAGGTTCTTATCACTTATGGTGAGCGATGACTTTTGGAAACAATATCGCTGCTTTGTAAAGCGTCACTTCATAGTCAGCGGTTGCATACACAGTTGAGACATTCGCCCTCAAATGACAATGTCAACCAGGTGCCACAAGATCCTTGCAAGACTGTAATGTCAAAACTGGAGTGACGTAGTTACACTTTACAACGACGCTCTACAATTATACCACACAGTACTACAGTATTTTACAGCGCCAGCCAATTAGTAAATTGGAGCTTTCAAATACGTTTTGTTTTACGTTTTATTTTAATTATCAGACCACAACTAAGATTGTGTTTATTAGGGATGTCTGTCCCTAATAATTAACATACGCAGGAACAACGCAGTAAGAAACTTTATTTTATATTTGATTGAAACAAAAGACGAATATTTTATTATTTGCTGTGTGAAATTAAAAATAATTTTCAATACAAATAAATTTATAATAACTTATAAGTAAAACAATAACGCACTTCGCTCATGACTATTAACAATGTCGGATGTGAAAAACAGCAACTTTACAGGAGAGCGATTTGAAGTCTAAATTGTGAATAACTTTTTACTTATTTCAAGTAGAATGATGAAATTTCAGGGTTGTGCTCTATAAGTTATTCACGTTTAGTATATTCTTAGGAGTATCCTGTATTTTATGAATAAATATGAGAAAAGTCACTTATGACCTTTTTAACGGAGTACGAGTAATGCTGATTTGTCGGAAGTGTCAGAACCGACATTATTGCTTGTACAAAATCATTGATTGCTTGTCGGAAGTGGCACTTACGGCATTGTTAAGTGATAACTTTTAATTTGAAATATGTCGCATGTAGAAATTACCAACAAAAATGACAACAGTTTCAAGAAAATATCTTTTTTATGGACTTCTGACAAATAAAACGTAAAAACAATGTATGTATGAAAATACAAAATATTTCTTATGACGTAAATAATTCGCAAAATCAAATTTTCGTCCGAAATGTAAATTAACCTAAAACATTGAAATTAAAAATTATTGCCATCACTATTTTGTTAACTTTTTGATACCATAACTTAAATTATCTTAACAAAATTAATATATTTTTTGTATCAATCTTATGATTGAGTAAAAGTTTGTTTCGTGTTTGGAAAAGTCTTCATATCTTTGTTTGTATTGAATAAGTTCAATAACTACTGAACTAATTTTAAAAATTATTTTTCCCTTGGTAAGCTACATTGTTTGCAAAGAACATAGGTAGTGTATTATTCAGAAAAATATTACGGAACATACCGAAAATCGCAAAAATATAACCCAAAGTTGTAAAATTTTGCAATAAATTACATTATTTCGCTTGCGATGCGAAAAACACAGGTAATTCATAGAAATAATATTACAAATATTATATTATTCATCATTATCTTCAAAAAAGTTCAGGACAGCATATATGTATCTTTTATGGTTAACAAATAATAACCATATCCTTCATTAAAAAATTAACTTCAAATCATCTCCTAGTAGCGTGGCTTTTTTTGCATATTAACAATTGATCCTTACCTAAATAAATATCAAAATATTAATTGTGATTCTGTAAAGAATAGAATTGTCTTTTAAATTAGTACCATGGGGCAAATATTTTAGAAGTTAGGGCAGTTTGATTAAAGCTCAAAACAAGGCGCCGACGCGGCAACGGCGGTGGCTACCATGAATTTGTAATGCAAAATATAATATTTTCCAAGTCAAACAACTTACTATGGATCTTATCGACATCTGCCAAATACGCTGGAGAGATGAATTTGCCTAAATATGTGGGAAATACAGAAAATACTGACGAAGGACTGACTGTTTTGCAGGTCCAATAATTTGTCAGCGAAACGAAGTTTGCGGAATCAGGTAGCTCTTAAAAATCTCTACATTTTTAGGGCACTTACGTACTATCACAGCTTTCATTTTCAAGAAAAACTTAGATGAATATTTATTAGATTAATTAATCAAAAGCATTCTTCTTCATCCGAGATTCTCTATTTATTCTATGGTATTTTTTGAGAATAATTTAACTTTTACATAATCTGAGTAAATTTATATGTTTGTTAAGACATATCGCATGCTCTGCATTTACAATGTCTACAAGATCAACAAGGCTAATTAAACCAGCTACTCAACGAATTTGAGAAAATTATAATAATAGTATAGGAAAAAATGCTCATCGAAATATTGTGACTGAAGTTAAACCTAGTGTGAAAAAAGGTCCTTTTAATACTTTTTTACGATTTTTAACATTATAGCTTATGTTTTATGTATTAAAAAAATGCCGAGAAAATCAGCTATTAGATACCAGATCGCCAAAACACGATTATTTAATTAGAAAATTATATACATGTGTATGTGTGCCAACAAAAACTTAATTTTCGTACAAAAATGACCTATTTTGAAGCCTTCTGAAAATTGTTTAAAGTCAGTAAGCAACGACAGATATGAAACAAACTCCAAGTGGCATTAAATCAATTAGAAAAATAAGTGAAATGATTATGATGTAATACTACCGACATTTTGCCAATTTATAAATCCCCATAACAATGTCGGAAGTGGTATTACCGACAATTTAACCATTTATAAAACCGATTGAAAATGTCGTATGTGGTACAACCGACATTTTACACATTTGAAAAACAGGATAAGAACGTTGGATGTGGCACATCCGACAATTTTAAATGACCTACGATAAAATGTTAATGAAGGTAAATGTTTTTCTTATAATCAAATCTAAAGCAAATAAAACATAAGCTATACTGTTCAAAACCTTTAAAGAATATAATAAAAAATAGTAAATACCATTTTCCGCACTAGTATTAGCTTCGATCATAATATTTCCATCAGCATTTTTTCCCTATTACTATATTTTTCTTAATTTCGTTGAGTACCTAGTTTGATTAGCCATGCTGATCTTGTAGACATTAAAAATGGCGTCGAAAATTAAAAAAAATATAACTAAGGTTGCAAAAAAACAAGTGACAGCGCGAGGTCCATTTCCTCCGTTAACATAGTCGGAAGTGGCACATCGAGCGCTCTCACTTGCCCCCGCGTCCCGTTAACAACGTAGGTAGTGACTATCCGACATTGTTAGCGGACTATCTTAGTAATATACGACATTTTTAATCTAGCTATTTCAGAAACTATGCATAATATAGATTTTATCATTTCAGCTAATGATAGCCTTGGTTATAAGGACATGTTTTATGAAATAAAATAAAAACGTTGATTTTGCACATCCGACATTGTTAATAGTCATGGGCGACTTAATCGTTTTGCACTTCACAAAAGAAACCTACTTTTAAACACAACGAAGGCTACTTGGTTTATAATACGACAAAATTTTAAGTGACTGTGCCATTTATTAGGCAATGAAAATGAATATTAGGGAAACAAAATATAATTGTGGAAACATTTTATGATAAATGAAAAAATAAATATGAAATGTCAAATAATTTCGTCTGAAGGTAAGTATATGAAATATTGTTAATGTCAGACGTTTGTCAGACACAGAGCCGGGAAGGCGCTGATAGCAGTAGTGGAAGTACTTGGAACTAATTTCAATTAACTAATACTTGGAACTAATTTCAATTAAATTAGGCAATGAAAATGAATATTAGGGAAACAAAATATAATTGAGGAAACATTTTATGATAAATGAAAAAATAAATATGAAATATCAAATAATTTCCTCTGAAGGTAAGTATATGAAATATTATTAATGTCAGACGTTTGTCAGACATATAGCCGGGAAAGGTCGCAAGTGAAGGCTGTTAGCGGCTTTTCAGTCAGGTTAAAGGTAATATAGAGAAATAAGTTAAGTTAGTTTGGCTACTGGAAAGAGTATAAAAGATCATTTTTTTCAACTATGGTGGTGACTGATGTCAATTTATTTTTATAATTGACATGTCAAGTCAGGTTAAAATATAATTTGTGGTCAATTATACTAGAGGGTTTAGGATTTAGGGCACTGACCTCCATTATACAAGTACGCTGGACAGATGATACCCAGCTGTTTTTTGTGCCTATTTGAAGCGGAATCAGCGCCCCCAAAATCGGGGGAAGAGAACTAAATCTGACGTAACTTGAAATGGCCGCTCAATCGCTATTGGTTGTAGAAACAAATGAGAATATAATCACTACGGTGGTAGAAACTAGTATTAGTTCCAAATACTTCCACTACTGCTATCAGCGCCAATATGGCGACTTTTAACGTCATGTTTACGTCAGATTTAGTCCTCTTCCCCCGATTTTGGGGGCGCTGATTCCACTTCAAATAGGCACAAGAAATAGTTGTCATTTCAAAGGGTATCAGCGATCCAGCGTACTTGTAATAGAGATCAGTGATTTAGGGCCATTGAATTTGACTATAGATGACAGTCGGCTATCTAATATTATACAAGGTGTAACAAAACTAAGTAATAACTAATAATACTTTAGGGTGTGTATGTGTGAGACACATTCAGGTTCACTGTGAAAGTAGCAGTGCTGAAAGTTATTCTTTCAGCGCTGCTACTTCCACAGCGAACTCTATAGAGTTATGAAGACAATTCCTATTTCTTGGCAAGATAAATATTTAATTTTTCTCCTGCATAAAGGGTACCCATACACACTCTAAAGTATTATCACTTAGTTTAATTGCACCTTGTATTTTGTAATATTTAGATCTTTCAGCTCGAATGTATTTTTTTTCTTTAGAGTCATGCGTCTAATTTTGGTATAGTCATGATAAGACCAATTTTTAACGCATGTAGGTATGCTATGACTTTACTATGTTGAATTAAAACAAAGGAGTTTAAGATAATGGTAAGTATCATAAAGATAAAATTATCTCTACAAATTCACCTTGTTATTTTGACGTACCCGAGTGTCTATAAGTGCTATTATTTCAACATTCAAGGAATTAATAAAATTCTACAAATGAACAAAATGTAACAAACATTTTGGAGGCCTTGCAAAAAATTTATCTTGGTACTTGGATTAACATTTTAAAGAATGCTTTTTTAAAGTTAAAAAAATTAAAATTACTTTAATAGTCCTTAACTATTATAGTGAGGGAGCCCTAAAACACATTTTTTTGTGATTACTAACAAGCACATTACAAAAAAATTACAAATATACAAAAATCAGCTGGTTAGGGTTCCGTTTTAGGGTACAGTAGTCAACCAAGTTTTGTTAATTTCAGAACCCAAAAACGGAACCCTAACGAGCTGATTTTATGTATATTTGTAGGTTAATAGTTAATATATAATTTAAGAGCAACCTTATCCTACACATAAAACAATCCATATTTTAGGACCACCAAGTCAAAGTATGAAATCCTTTCTATCTCTGTAGCTACCACTTTCGGGATTTTCCGAAAATAAAAATGTTGTTTGTCTTATCAAAATGTAGCTACTCACAAAAAATTAGCTTGTTAGTAATCACAAAAAAATGTTCTAGGGATTCCGTACTACTAAATAAGAAATACTTATCCAATAGGATATATCTTTGTTCAATTTACTTTACTAGATATAAAATCGCCTTGTTAAAAGTAATTACTAAATGACTATCACTATCATCATCACTACATATTATTATAAAACAAAGTCGCTTTTTTTTTCCTCATATCCCTTTGTTCCCTTTAATCTTTAAAATTACGCAACGGATTTTGATGCGGTTTTCTTAAGTAGAGAGAGTGACTAAAGAGTAAGGTTTATAAGTATAAAAAAATTCGTTAAATAGTAGACAAATACTATTATTTTTGGGGTTTCTAATGTGATGTTGTAAATAATTACATTTTGTTCCGCTTACATTGCAAACGCAAGCTGAACCCTATGAGATTTATCAAAATAATGTACTAAGTATTGTACACAATAAAAAGGTCTACAGAAAACTTCGCGATGGTATATTATGTCTATTGTCTATCTCTTATGGACATCCCACAATATTTTTTTTGTCATTTACTTTTAACTACAAATAATGACTAATTTTCGAAACGATCTTAATCAATACGGCATTAATCCTTATTCAATTAAATACTTTAAATACATTATTCATTCATTATAGATCTGTATGGCCCTGTACATCATATGATTTAAATGAATATTTTCGAAGATATTACAGATTTAAAAATTGCGGGATGTAGCTTTTGCGGCGCGGCGGTACTGACCAATGCGGTCCACGGGTTTTTCCTATAATATATATACTCATGCGAACCCATATTTTACACTCATGTCTCATGCGAAGCCGGGGCGGGTCGCTAGTTAATTATATAAGCGGAATTCTTTTAAATTTTATATTTTTTACAATTTAATGTGCAACTATCTCTACTACTATATTTTTTACTTGTAATAACTTTATTTGTTACTAATAATTTTATTTTACACAAATAATAATAAAAAAATAAATCGCTCGGAACTTATTACTTACGCGAACAAACACAACACTACACGCGCACACAGCAAAACCACTACACAGTGTATGCGCCCGCGCAGCCGATTGTGACAATTCGCTCAACTGGTTTCTAATCTTTGTAAACAAAGGTTGCCCGCAAACTTTGATCACGTGGTGGCTGGCGCAAAAGTTTGGAGAACCAGGGGTACTTAGTCAAAATGTACTCAGTGTTAATATATTTTCTGCTCATATCGAATGTGTATAATATTATTTGACGCGATGCGAAATGAAATTGCGCGTGCAAAGAATTATGTCAAAATCTTTGACATCTGATTTCAATTTAAGTCTAGACAATTTTTTAAATAAGAGGGGCAAACGAGCAAATGGGTCATCTGAAGGAAAGCAACTTCCGTCGCCCACGGACACTCGCAACATCGGAAGATCAATTCAACACCAGAAGAGATGCAGATGCTTTACAGGCCTTTTATGAGGTGATACGCTCTCTTCTTGAAATACTGTTTTTTTTCGTTCGTTCCAGAATCCAGAGTTTTACAGTGCGCGGCCGAGCGTTTTGCGAAAAACCGCACGGTGTTAGACTGCCACTCATCAAGGTGATGAGGATGGTATATTTTTCGCGTGGAACGATGGGAAAAGTCGCTGGAGATAATAATATGATACCGAACAATTGCTCAGAGCACTCTACGTGATACAACCGACAGAGCCTAGACTCTAGACTCTAGACTTTAGAGGATGCAGAGCGAAGCCACATCTCGGCGTAATTCCGAGGGTCCAGGTTTTTGGAAACAGTATAATAATTATAGTAACAATAGACATACAAATACAGGTATGTCATTGGGCTACAGCTTAATAACTGTTATTTATCTTTGTTGTGTTTATTCCAGTTTTAAACGGCTCATTTAAAAATGTATTGCATGGTTTCGTCACGCTGCGATTTGCAATGTGAAGTTACCCATAATTGTTATAACAATTACATTTAGATATCAAAAAAATGTGTTTGACATAACGCATCGTTAAGCGTCATGGCGCTTGCGATGCGTTAAACCAAATCCCATTGTTTGATATAGACTTGCTTCGCTATTAAAACTAGCGAATGCAATATGACTAAGCACTCCGGTTATACAATAAGCAAACTATAATGTAACTTGTAACTTAGCAATGCGACCTTATTTTGCAACCTTTAGAATGTAAGCCCTTGACTGCCCTTTCGTTTATCGTCATCGTGTCAAGATGGCATCCAAAATTACGTCAGGTACGGAGGGGAGAAATTTTACTAGTGACAATAAGATGACATCCAAAATTGCGCCAGGTTCCTCAAAATTTATTCCCATCAAGCGCCACAAGCTCACCGGTGAGCGAGACACAATAGAATAACAATAGATTTCCAAGAATCCACGATCGAAGGATTAATTATTTTTAGTGTATTAATGGGGGAATCTTACTAAATGACGTGTGAGAGGGGGTCTCAAAAGAATGGGAGATTAGGAGAGGGGGGAGGAATCAGAAAAACTTAAACGCACTTTTTTTGAGTAAGTGTAATTGAATACTACATTTTTTATAAAACACCAGAGATTGTGGAGGTCAGATGAGGTTAATCTTACCATAGAGAAAATATACACAAAACTTAGCATAGGGGAGGAGAAAGACTTAAACATTTGATCAAAAAATCATCCGCCTTAAGGCCGTCCCCCGAGCAAACGACCTTGACCATACATTAGCCGCGTTGCCGAGAGCGCACCAAACCCCTATTTTTTTACTTATCTTAGTTCAAAAATGACCTAAAAAAAATGTGGAATGTCGAAAGGAATGTTGAAATACTGAAGATTATTGCTGTACTTTTATTATAACTTTGTAGCTTTCAAATTATCCTACTAATATTATAAAGGTGAAAGTATGTGAGTATGTGAGTTTGTATGTTTGTTACTTCTTCACGCTTAAACGGCTGGAGCGATTTTGACAAAATTTTACAAGGAGGTAGCTGACATCCTGGATTAACACATAAGCTACATTTTTAACTGACTTCCGTAACGGAGGAGGTGTTATGTTCATTTTTTTAATTACTTATGTTCAACGATGACTCCGCTGTTTGTGAACCGATTTTCAAAATGTTGCCGTCTCCTACTTGGGGGGGGGGGCTGCGCCGCCCCAAACCACCCCATCCCCCTACTGGTAGTGTTGCTTTAGTGGTAACACCGCGGGGCACAGCTAGTGAATTCATAAGGCTCTAAATACGGTAAATTACGGAATCTCCGTAGGGGAAGACCCTTAAGTCTAAAAGTTATAGTAATATTGTGACTAGATGACGCCCGCAACTCCGTTGCGCCAAAATTCGTGTATCGCGCGGGAACCGTAAATGTTTCTGGGATAAAAAGTATCCTATGTCCTGTCCCGTGACTCAAAGTATCTCCATACCAAATTTAAGCAAAATCGGTCAGCGGTTTGAGCGTGAAGAGGTAACAGACAGACAGACAGACACACTTTCGCATTTATAATATTATGTATGGAAGTATGGATAATTCTTTGTATTCCTACAAGGCCCGTTGTAGAAAATTTAGACTAGCTGCTGCTGAGCTCTCTACTGCTCTTATAATCACTTACTATGTGTACAGACCACTATGTCTCTCTGTCAAGCTGTCTGTAACATTTTTAATTACTAATCTGTTATTACAACAGCAAAAACCGGCCAAGTGCGTGTCGGGCCACGCGCAATATAGGGTTCCGCAGTACCGCTAGTTTTTGATAATTTTTAGGGTTCCGTACCTCAAAAGGAAAAAACGGAACCCTTATAGGATCACTTTGTTGTCCGTCTGTCCGTCCGTCCGTCTGTCAAGACCCTTTTTCTCAGGAACGCGTGGAGGTATGAAGCTGAAATTTATATCAATTACTCAGGTCTACTGTCCCTTGAAGCTGTGAAATATCAAACTTCTAAGCCAACGCAATCAAAAGATACAGCTGTTTATGCCGCAAATTTTCGACACTTGCAAGGGAATCAAAACCTACAGGGTGCTTCCCGTAAACTCAGAATCTTGAAATTTGGTACGAAGCAACGTCTTATAGCATAGATAAAGGAAAAATTACGAAAACCATAAATTTTTAGTTACATCACATAATATATATTTTTTTAATAATTTTAAACTTACTACCCATTTCCTCATAAACGCGTAGAGGTATTAAATTGAAATTCATACCAAATACTCAGGTCTATAATACCTTTAAGCTGTAACAAAATCAAACTTCTATGTCAACGCAATCAAAAGAAACAGCAATTTAAGCTGCATATTTCGAAACTCGCAAGTACTCGCAAGGGAATCAAAACCTAAAGGGTACTTCCAGTCGACCTAGAATCTTGAAATTTGGCATGAAGCAACGTTTTATAGCACACATAAAGGAAAAATTCCGAAAACCTTAAATTTTTAGTTACATTACAAAATATATATTTTTTAATAAATATAAACTTATTACTTTTTTCCTCATGAACAGATATTGTAATGTTATGAATTTCATTTTGCAATAAAAATACCATAGCTGTTATGACTCGATTGTCGTAATGAACGAACTTTGTAAACCTTGCAGGTTTGTACGGAACCCTCGGTGCGCGAGTCCGACTCGCACTTGGCCGGTTTTTGTATGATCAATCCATGCTAATTCGTACTTCCGTACTAATAGCATAAATGCGAAAGTGTGTCTGTCTGTCTGTCCATCTGTATGTCTGTCTGTTACCTCTTCACGCCCGAACCGCTGAACCGATTTTGCTGTTTAGTATGAAGATACTTTGAGTCCCGGGAAAGGACATAAGATAATTTTTATCCCGGAAAAATATACGGTTCTCGCGCGATAAAATATGAATTTTGGCGCAACGGAGTTGCGGGTAATAATGTATATTTATAACGTGTTTTACACTAATAACAACATCATCAGTTACGTACGAAAAGTTCCCTTATACTTTTTTTTAGTGATCGACTTTTACTCAATAACTTATGAAGTTTTCTTAGACGTGTTAGTTTTCCTTTTAAATTCAGCATACTATTTCCTACTCTCGTGAATTTTTTCATATTTCCAGGAGCAACCGTTTAGCAGTTAGCTGGTAGAAGACACTGCACTCTATCGATTTTTTCCACTCTAAAACTTCAAATTTCACTAATGGATTCTTAAATCAGAAAATGATCTATGAACACTCGTAACATTTTTAAAAATCTACTATCCAACGACACCCCACACGGTGGGGTGGACGCGAAAAAAATTATCATCCCCGCTTGATGTGTAGGGGAGGTACCAAAAAAAAATTAAAGATTTTATAATATTTATACCCTTTTGTCGGCATCATTAATTTATGTGCATTCATGCCGAATTACAGCTGTTTCGATCCTAAAGTCTCTGAGCTAAACCGCGGACAGACAGACGGAAACTATAAGGGTTGCTTGTTGACTACGGAACCATAAAAAGAGTAAATGTGTGATATCTGTTTACTTCGACAAAGAAATAATTTAGTTATAAAGAACGTACGCTTATTAAAATCACACAGATTTTTATGTACAAGAATGTCAATATGTCTGTAACTGCATAGTAACCTTGTAGCTTCCTAGATATGGTAATAAAGGCGCTATATTGAAAGTAATTTTACCGCAAGGTCAATTTTATACTTAATTTGTATGACTATAAAGTAGTGAATACGCTGCGGCCAGAAGCTATCGGCTCGCTCGGAAAACATGCGAAAAACGTAATTTTAATTTTTTTTTAAATAACTAGGAGCATAAATTAAGCAAAATGCTTCTATACGATTTTGAGTTGCAAAGGTGTCTATCAATTAGACTAATTTCTTACAATACATCTATTGTCGTTTAAAAATAATATTCAAATTTCGTATTTTTAAGAGGTCATTTCGATCGAGAAATGTATCGAGGCAAAATACATTAATCGTGTTTCTGGTTCTTCTCAAACCTACATAAGGCTATGAAGATATTATGTATATCTCATTACCAGATTTGTAACATTTCTGAGGGTCCTATAATATGGTCCTTTAGTATTACGTCAAAAAGGACAGTTTTTTCAATATAGCGCCTTAAATACATATTATTTTGCAAGCGACATTTCAACAAGCTTGTAATATATCAGGATTCAGGTGTCTCGCAGACGCCTCTCACACTCCATGTTTTATTTGTGATAAAATATTACATAGAGTATACGATAAATAATTAAATGTAACAACAAACATTTTTGCTTATGCAAGAGCATTAGAATATTTACAAGATCAACAGGAAAAATCTATAACAAGACTTTTTTCCAAAATCTTTGTCTATTATAATATGAAAAAAATGTGTTTGTTTGTCTGTCTTTTATCTTTTCAAACTTATACCATTGCGAGTATTGAAATATAGATTTCAGTTTGAAGAAGTAAAATACAACTTTACCAAGACTCAAAAGGTATCTTTTTCCTATACATACCCTTAGAGTCTTGGGAAAGTAAGAGCAATAACTTATGGAAAAATATACGGTACCCGCAAAACTATTTTGTAGGTATCATCACAAACTAGGTCAAAAAGGTTTTCTAGAGGTTAGACTTCATCTAACGCCGAAGTAAATATTTATCATTTCACAACTCCTCAATATCGAGGCTAGTGATTGTATCAAGGTCCCGCCAATCGCCATAGATACAACATGCACACTGCAGTCTGCACAGATATGCCAAATGCTTGGCACATGCAATTATATAAATACAGCGGATTTATAAATACAACCTAGACAAACAAAGGAGACAAATAACAAAACTAAAACGATAATATTAAGAAAATATTGTCCTATCTAATATTCATGACTAGCTGGTGCCCGCGACTTCGTCCGCGTTAGCATAGTAGATCACGCCCCAAGTATTATTTTTCAAAAGTATTCAATGTACAATTAAATGACACTCGAAAACCGTATGTTTAATTTAGTATTACACTTCGTTCTTAAAAAAGTACCTATAATTAAACGACACTCGAAATCGGTGAAGATAAGATAGATAAAAGCTCGTAGCAAGGCAAGGAGTGGAGATAGATACAAAGTGTAAAGGACAAATTTGCAGGAAATTTTATGAACTTTCATTACGTACCGGACTTTTTTTCTTTACGGCGCGCTGTTTTAGCGATATGAGCAAAAAACTAAAAATATGGAAAATTGAGCCCCTCCCCCCCACCCTAGGCGATATCGTCGAAATTTATAGCCTATGTGTTGACCCGATCTCTGAGTAATATTCGTGCAAAATTTGAAGTAAATCCATCCAGTACTTTCTGAGTTTATCCCGGACATACATACAGACAAACAGACAAACAGACAAACAGACAAAAATTCTAAAAACTATATTTTTGGCTTCCATATCGATTGTAGATCACGTCCCAAGTATTATTTTTCAAAAATATTCAATGTACAGAATTGACTTTCTAACGATTTTATTATATGTATAGACTAGCGACCCGCCCCGGCGTCGCACGGGTATAAAATATATAGCCACTGAAAAAATGATCAAAATCGATAGCCTATGATCCTTCACGTGGTCTACTTCTTATCTGTGCCAAATAACATAAAAATCGCTGCAGTAGTTCGCGAGATAAGCTCTTTCAAATAATTTCCCCCGTTTTTTCCACATTCTCCTATTAGTCTTAGCGTGATAGAATATAGCCTATAGCAGGGATCACCAATTAATTTCGCCCGGGGTCCGTTTTAAGAAATAAAATGACCTTCGCGGTCCACACATTTAAAAAAATATATTTATTAAACAAAATATTATGTAATTACGGAAATTACAAAGGTGTTTATTTGTATCAATGAGAAAAGTGAAAATTTTTGTTGCAACAGTGTTCATATTCATCAGTATGTCGAGGCCGAAATTAATTTTTAACGAAGTTCATCTTCGAACACGCTTGGTCCGCACACAATGATTAGGCGGCCCGGATGCGGACCGCGATCCGCCATTTGGTGACCCCTGGCCTATAGCCTTGCTTAATAAATGGGCTATCTAACACTGAAATAATTTTTCAAATCGGACCAGTAATTCCTGAGATTAGCGCGTTCAAGTTAGCCCTTTCAAATAATTCTCCCCGTTTTTTCCACATTTTCCTCTATTTCTTCGCTCCTATTAGTTTTAGCGTGACAAAATATAGCCTATAACCATCCTCGATAAATGGGCTATCTAACATTGAAAGAATCATCAAAATCTGTTGCGTAGTTTTAAAGATTAAAGGGAACAAAGGACATGAGGGGAAAAAAAGCTACTTTGTTTTATAATAAGTATAGAATATCATAAAGAGCAAAATCTATATACAAGATATAACTAAGTGATAATACTTTAGGATGTGTTACAATATGTGCCCCTTATATTATATAGTTCGCTGTGAAGGTAGCAGCGCTTAAAGAGCAATTTTTTTCATCTTTGTATGAAAAATTCATGAGTAATGACGCGCGGGCGCGTTTTGCTCTTTCAGCGCTGCTACTTTTACAGTGAACTCTTTAGGAACACATACAAACCCTAAAGTATTATCACTTTATTATTAAATTGTAATAAAAGAGCGTATTCCCTCTTAAAATGCCGACAACGCACCTGCAGCTCTTCCGATGTTGTGAGTGTCCATGGGCGACGGTAGTTGCTTACCATCAGGTGACCCGTTTGCTCGTTTGCCCCCTTATTTAATAAAAAAAAACTTAGTTTTGTTACACCTTTACTCTTCAATAACTGCCCAATTTAGTGTTAGTTTTTATTTGCATTATTAAAATAAATTAAAAGGAAGCACATGAGTATTATAGATACATACTAACTATTCCGTAGGTGTATAATATTGTTTTATTATATTTTGTTAGATATCATATTGTGGGAAAATGAAATGTATGTATGACTATGTATAGTATTGTATTGTATGACTTCATTCTAAAACAGATAAAAACCACTTGACAGTAAATATAATATTACTTACTTTTAAATCCTTGTCTTGTCTATTTTTTTTACTCTGTGGGCTTAGATTACGTTCACAATTAGTATGCACTTATGCAGCAATGAATTTACTAGACGGCGCGGCTGTGTTGATGCAATCCCGATTCAGGAATTCAGACGATCAAGGATTAAGGCGGGCATAAACCCCAATTTGTTATTCCGTGACTCCCGGTTTACCTTGTTCCAATATAATAATTAATAACGAAATGTTAAAAAATATGAGATATAAAGCATAATATTTAAAAGACTTTAAACCATAAACATTTTAATAAAACGTAATACTTTGGCTGTAACTAATTTACAAACTCACCTCCGACAAAAATCTAATTTATCGAAATATAAGTATTAACTAGGATAATTATACGTTTTATTTGAATAAATTGTTAGTAAATCTATATTAAAATATCCTGAACCGAACAATTTTGTTTCTTAATATTTATTTCCAAAGATATTTAAAAAAACATGAAAAATAGAGAAGATCCGCCCCTAGTAACTACAGTTTTATGCTAAGCTAAAATGAATCTTATTGCGATGCGTATACGCTTGGTCTTTGGTTGTGTGCAGGGTTATCGTTTTGGATTGAGATTGATCCCTGCCTTAATATATAGCTAGCTAGATAGCTGTTAATCGACAATCCATACTAATATTATAAGTGTGATAGTGTGTCTGTCTCTCCGTCTGTCTGTCTACTGCCGACTGCGAGTTTTTTTGTTTCACATTCGATAGTGAACGAGTTTGGCGTTTACGATTTTGTAATTTGTATGGGATTACTCACTGGGCTGGGCTCACTCCCGTGAGCATCGCTAGGTGGCGCTGTACATGATGCACGGTTGCAAATTCTGTCGCAGCGGAGTTAGGCATCCATTAGACGGTAGGTTTTGCTGTCAGTTTTACCACAGTCATAATATGACTGTGACTGATGGATAACCTACCGTGTAAGAGCGTGACTGACGGTTGCATGAAGCTGATTGATGAAAATCTGGATATTACGGGCGTCATCTAGTAGTTCATCGACCACATTCAAATGATACTGACTTGACAGGATGGGTGTGAAACAGACGTCTCTCAAATGACACCTGTCAAATAGCGGCTCCACTTTTTTAAACTTATAAATCCTATGTTGATTCAAGTTTACATGATGCCTACACCTATTGTGCCTACACTACACTGACCTCCATTATACAACTTGTATAATGGAGGTCAGTGCTTCACTATCACGCTAAGGTGAACAAATGTGAAAACTTTTTGTCTCTACATTAAAATATGATTATCCATAAATTAATCAAGAGTTTGACGAATAATGTATGGAGTTTATGTCAAGTTAATGTGCTTTATTGTGATCCATAATTTAAAGTTAAGTAATCATTAAATCTCTCTGACAGTAGACAGGTATACTGAGCGCCCTGTTGGAAATAAATAATTGTTGCTATTAACAATAATTATCAAGTTAACACAATTGTAAATTGTTGTCGTTTCAATTAAATAAAAGCTAAATTAAACGAAGTACAGATCTCCAAGTATGTTTTGGCGCGTATTACAAATAAAAACGTTGTAAACTTGTTAAGTGTCATTTGAAAGATAATTGTTTTACACATACCTACGACCTAAAGCTTAGTGCTTGTCGAATTATAATATAAAGTTCTGCTGACGTCACAATATGAGTTGCAGCTGTCTCATATCAAAACCAGTCAAAACTTCCTCTGAACGTGTCATACACTTGCAGTGCGGTTTTAGCATTGCCAGCGCCCTGGGCGCTTCCTGTCGACTGTCGAGTGTTCCAGGCGCCCCTTTTTATCGCCCCCCACCTTGAAGCTGTTCGATCACATTGACAATGACACAAAATGAATATGACATAAAATATAAAATGGTTTAAAATGGAGAATAATAGCGTCATATCAGCGTGCAATCCTTAAAAAACACACATTTATACACACCATACATAATATCTCACACTCCTACCTTTCTTCTGATTAATTATTCGTTCGGTTCCAAGCATAAACATAGATCAAGATAGATACCGCATGTGCATCTATTTCGTGTGCCATATTGCGTTCCCAAACGACGAGCAATGCTCGTCTTTCGAAAGTCTGTTCTTTAGTCTGCTATCGGAATCGGACGTCAATCGGAATTTTAAAAATGCCTAAATGCCTAAAAGTGCCGCATTGAGCTGTAGAAATTCAAATAGAAACGTTGACCTAGGTAATGGACACGTTTCTTATCTTCGGTACGACACAGTACGTAGGAAAAAAGTGGCACGCTCGTTTTCATACAAATGGAGCGACATGTGGTATCTATCTTGATCTATGTCTGTGGTCCCAAGACAGCTTTAGCATATCCCTCGAGCTGGTTTTCGGGGTTGAATACCACTGTCGATCCTGGCGACAGAGGATACGGTGGTGGTGGAGAATAAAAGGGTCCTTAATGTTTTGGTAATAAAAAGGGGTTTTTAAAATCACTTGTTTATTTAACATTAGTTTTGAACATTATTTGTAAATAATATCACAATTCTTATTATTACTGTTAAACTTAGTAAGTAGTTATAAAATTATCTTAGTATTTACATAATATTATGGCTTTATACATTAACAATACAACACCAACAAATAGTTATGTAAGTTGTATCATGATAATTACGTTACAAAATACAGTTGCAATTTGCAAGTAGATTAGCCGCTTTATTTTGGCCACGCGACAGTGCAATCTGGTGCAATTATTGTCTAAATTACAATAATTATTGCCATGTTTACAGCTCAAACCATATTTCGTTTTAAACCTTTCTATACCGTTTTAAGGGGAGCTAGTTAAAGAAACGGACGATTTTCAAGATTTAAACGAGACAGGAGACAAAAAAAAAATAGTAATTTAAATTTTGAAAAAAATATATAACATGTGTTAATTATGGATCGGACACATTGGAATTCATATTCCATTACACAATATCACTTCACTCGATAGAAAAAAATCCCAAAGTTAACTCTTCTTTTAACGAAATTGCCTTACTATGTCCAAATTATTTGGAATTTTCAGATAATTTTTGTACTGAATTAAAGGCAAAGAATATATCTAGGGAGTTTCGTTTTTTTGACTCGATTTAATTGATGTATAAAATAACAACGATAAAAAAACTATAAAATTACAGGCGCAAAGTGTTATTTATCAATTAAATCGAGTCAAAAAATTAAACTTCCTAGGTTTATTCTTTGTCTTTAATTCAGTAAGTATAAAATTTATCTGAAAATTCCAAATAATTTGGACATAGTAAGGCAATTTCGTTAAAAGAAGAGGTAACTTTGGATTTTTTTTCTATTGAGTGAAGTTCATGATATTGTGTAATGGAATATAAATTCCACTGAGTTAGATCCTTAATAACACATAATATATATGTATTTTCGGAATTTAAATTACTATATTTTTATGTCTCCTGTCGCTTTAATCTTGAAAATCGTCCGTTTCTGGAAATACAGGGACTTAAATTGGCATTTGGCAGTATTTGATAGGTTATCCGAGAGTAAAATTAAATATTTTCTCTCAATAAATACGATTTTTAACAAACAAAGAACAAAGCTTAAAATGGTTTACAGTTTACACGATTTGAATCATCTAAGAGTACTTAATAAAAAGTTAACGTAACTACCAGTTTGAAAATGAGACAAAATAATAATTCTGCCTTCAAAGTCTCTAAATATACTTTGAATGGCAGAATTAAGTGCTCAACTTATCTTAAGAGCTAATTTATACGAAGTGCTGGTTTATATGACACGACTGTCTTTTGACGACCTAATAAAATAACTTGTTACTATCGTTTAAATTATTACTTAACTGCTTAAAATGGTTTTATAATTTAATAATTGACATTGTAGCGGATAATTTATTGTACGAACAACTTTCAGAACTCAAGCCTAGGTGGCATTTCAGAGCTAAAATAAGTAGACGTTACAGCCCATACCTAAATTTTATGGAAGACTTTAAGTCTTTCATAGAACTTAGTATTTCTTAAGTCTTAGACTTAAGAAATACTAAGTTCTATGAAAGGGTAATAATGATTTTCTCACTCCTGATTTTTGTACTCATTGCTATGCTATGTATGCTTTAGTCATATTATGAGGATTTGTTTACTTACGTCAATAGCTTACCGATATTTTACCTTTTAAGGTACGATCACATCGAGACTAACTCTAAATTAAATCTATAATTACGTATAGTTTTTACTAATATCACTTATGTTTTTATGAGGTTTTTTGACAAGAGTTAATTTATTCAAGAGCGTTATTGATTGGTTAATATTTTGAAGTTAGCCAATAACAAGCGATATTCTCTAGCACTTTTGATAAACTCCAGTCAAAAAAACTCAAAAACCAGGCAACCTGCGTTTCTACCGGAGCTAAGCTTAGCCACAGAATACATATTAGTTAAACAAGCTAAGCTGTGTTACGAGGAATGTGTTTTTAAGAACCAATAGAAACGCTTCATTTGCCTGACCACGCTCAGCGCAACGATCCTTTTGGTTCTTGTAAAACACATGCAATAGTTACTGAGCTACAGGGGGGTCAAAAGTGCGTCGAAACCGTTCGTGTAAATAGTGCACGGCATGCGCGCGGCCTGCTGGAACTTGGCGGCGCACGGCCGTGCGCTTTGATTCCTCGCAACGCAGCTTAGCTCAGCTCCGGTGAAAACACAGCCTTAGTACCATGCCACACGATGCGGTGCGGCGGCGGTACGGCGTCTACTGGTGCCGCTCCGGTTTCCTACAATAAAAATGTATGTTATGGCACACGGCGCCTGTATGTAGGAAACCGGAGCGGCACCTGTCAGGCACCGCACCGCCGCCGCACCGCATCGTGTTGCATGGCGGCATACACCAGTTGATCTTGAGTCTTGAACTACATTTTCGTAACATTGGCAGCCATTTCCAAAACAGGTGGTTTGCTGTAGTTCTCGACGATGCCCAATATGGATATGAAGGATCCGGCGAAGAGGGCGACGAAGGAGATTAGAGTGACGATGACATTCTTCCAGAGGATCCAGTTGAACCTTCCCAACCCTCGGTCCCAGTTGTGGACGGTGTCCACGATGGCTGGCGTCAGAAGACCGAGGGTCGACAGGAAGATGGCTCCGCAGAGGTTGATGAAGAGTTCCAGATCGGGGAACGCCGCGGCTACGGCCACTGGAATAAGAGAGTTGGTTACATGTTACATTACATGAGATGACGCCCGCAACTCCGTTGCGCCAAAATTCATTTATCGCGCGGGAACCGTACATTTTTCCGGAATAAAAAATATCCAATGTCTTTTCTCGGGACTCAAAATATCTCCATGCCAAATTTCAGCAAAATCGGTCCAGCGGTATGAGTGTGAAGATGTAACAGACACACAGACAGACAGACGAACAGACAGAGAGAGATCATAGAAGACTTTTAAATTCCCATTCAATATGGATATTTCTTGTCAGACAATCAGAATAATATGATCAGTCTACTTGACAATCTTAGAAACAGCACTTTTACAACGCGGAAAGAGTCTAGAGTTAGGCTTCAAATTACTAGACCATTGAGGCGACTAGACCATTGATGTCAAGGCGTATTTGTTTAATATTGCACCGAGTGATTGTGTTAAGTGTTGTCTCTTTTTCCTCAAGATAAAAACGGCTGAGTATCCTTTACTCAAAATGTCTCCATATTAAATTTCATGGAAATCGGTTCAGCACCTTGAACGCGAAAATAACAAAACACTTTCGCATTCTTATATTATTAGTACGGATGACAAAAGCGAAAAATTCTTTACTTTCGCATTGAAGCGTACAATTTATGGGCACTTATCGAACTCGAATACTAAATGTACCGTAAACAACGAAGTTTTTGTGAAGTTTTCCAGAATCAAAGTTATTCGATAGCTCGATGGTTATTACATTTTAAGAACTTATATAACAACTAACATCATAAAAATGTCTAGGTACTTATTCTGTATCATTGGTTCGAGATTTAATTTTATGCTCAACCTGAATTAAAATTGAATAAATCTTAGTAAAAAGCTTTTTTCACAACTATCGACTACGTCAATAGCTTATCCACTTTGTAAACTTATTGAACCTTAGCAAACTTTACTTTCTATCGAAAGGCTAAGAGAACCAGTGGTGTTCCTAACGGCTATATTTTCATAGCGCGCTAGATGCTAGACGCTACATTTTTGAAACGCGCTATTTTTGACGCTACGTTATAACGAATAAAATCTCGATTCGTTCAAGCGCGCTAGTTTTGACGCTACGTTATAACGAATTTCAAGCGCGCTAGTTTTGACGCTACGTTATAACTTATAACAGTTATAACGAATAAAATCTCGATTCTTTCAAGCGCTCTAGTTTTGACGCTACGTTATAACTTATAACAATTATAACGAATGAAATCTCGATTCTTTCAAGCGCGCTAGTTTTGACGCTACGTTATAACTTATAACAGTTATAACGAATGAAATCTCGATTCTTTCAAGCGCGCTAGTTTTGACGCTACGTTATAACGAATTTCAAGCGCGCTAGTTTTGACGCTACGTTATAACTTATAACAGTTATAACGAATGAAATCTCGATTCTTTCAAGCGCGCTAGTTTCGACGCTACGTTATAACGTTCGATTGGACACGTTGTAAGGTTACCGACGTTATTGAATTCTTTCGCAAATAATAATTATAACGCGGTGGATGAGTTAATATTAATTATAATATAACGCGCGCGATCGGCAGCGCGAGCGGCGCCGCGCTAGGTCAGTGACCGCGCGATACGTTATAAATTATAACGTAGCGTCTTTGATTATATACTACACCGTAGCGTCTTATACATAGTTTTATAGCGCGCGCTATTCGTTGCGAAGAAATAGCGTGCTACTTTTTTCAGCTATACATTATATTAACCACCACTAAAGAGAACCTTTTTAAATTAAAATCTTAAGCTAGCCAATGCTTGCATTACTTTGAACCCGTTGCTTGGTAAAAGTCCCCAGATCGAACAAGGAAGAAAGTGCATATTGCATAATATATATTTTACTTCTTATATTGCATTTAATTATATATTGCATATAAGTTACCCCGGCCCAAAACGATAAATGGCTCGTCGATCCATTTATGGAAATGGTCACCCAAATAAATGGCATAGGGGATTAGACAACCAAAGCCAAGATACATATTATCTCTATCGCTTCTTTATATAATCGCCAAAATGTATGGAATTGGCATAAGACGAGTCGAACGACAACGTCTTATTATCTAACGCTTACGTCAATTCCATGACAAGCTGGACTGGAGACGTTACAAAGCACGGAAAGATTAATACGTCTGAACTTACCAGATCCTATGACAGCACCAGTTCTGATGGTGATCTGAGTTATATTGTGGTATCGCACCGAGATCTTGTGGTGGATCTCGCGCCAGATCATCTCCATAGGCACGTAGAACTGAAGGCTGTATGTGAACAGGATTGCTAGGGCCATCAGAATCTTGGCGCTTTGGGCGAGTCTGTAAAGAGATACATTATTTATTTAAATTACTTAAATGGCATTTTGGCATCTTTCCACATTATGGGATCTCTATAACATTATGTATGTTATTATTATAGATCAACGCTAAATCAGATTGAAGACTTGATCAAGATAAGAAGATTAGCTTTATTATTAGTACTTGATTTAGAAGCTTTTAAGATGACGCAGCGAGTTGGTATACTTTGTATATTAAGCAAACTAAGATTAGTATCAGTAGATTTTTATTGGAGACTTTTATGATAGTTGGATCTGAAGAAAATAAACTTACATTTCCTCCTGCGGTAGGTTCAACGTCACACTGCCTCTCACGCTGTCACCATACTTGATGTATCCGAAGAATCCGACCACACCATACAGTGAGATGACAATCGTCATGGCTACATTCAGCACCCCTGGACAGCCGAGGAACTGCTGTGGCTTGGCCATCTCGTTCTCAACTGGCATAACCACGCCGATACCTTCCATCGCGAAGATTACTGTGCTGTAGGCGAAAATTTTCAAGTCAGTTGGGGAGTACTCTTAGACTGGCTATAGACAGACCGCAAGTTGCAGTCGAAACCGACTACAAAATGCGGTCGCCGCACGGCTATCTGCAATTTTCATACTAAATTCATATCCGCAATACACGGACGAGCAGCAAATTATAACGCGACCGCTATAGAGCAATCGGTCCCGACTGCAACTTGCGGTCCGTCTATGGCCTGTCTAATAGTTGGGGACGGGAAGAGGGGATTTCGGGAGTAGCTCGAGCGTATCATATTAAGCTTGTATAGGCTTCCAACATGTGTCTAGTTATCATGGTATAGAAATCAGATATTTTGTCACGTGGTGGGTTAAAACATTTTTTTTTTAGTATTCAAATGTTATCGGATCTGTCAGATTAAGGATGTTTAGTATACCCCAAAGAAGCTTCCATATAAAGCACTGACGATTCAAAGGTTCTGGTAAGTCTGTAGGGACATTTTAAAATATACAAAAATAAAGCTCCATAATATATTCCTAACTAAGCTTCGCAGATATTTTATTTTGCATTAAACTAAATGATTTAGTCCTTGTTGTCTAAAATATATTTATAATTTAGCTAAATGAGCAATTTTCTGAATATATTTTCTTTTTCTAAACTTAAAAATGGCTGCAGTTTTTGAACCCACCGCTAAAATAAAAAGCACTCTTATTATTTTTTATCAGTTTTACCTAATGTAAAAAACCTACTAGGTCTCCATGACGCTCGAGTGACTACACAAATAGCACCTTTTCCTCCCCTATTATAAGTGCCATTTTCATTAGACATTACTGTGCTGTAAAAGAAAACTTTGCACTTGACACAGATGGCGCCCGTAACTTAGTTATACGAAAAAAAAATTGAAAACTTTAACATCGTAACGCAAATTTCAGGTAACGAAGCTGCGTGCAGAATCTAGTTTCTTAAAGTCGATTATACTGAAAGTGTTACACGAAGGATTTGACTAGGCAATTTATACACGCCCTAAACTTTAAGGCGTGTATAAATTGCCTAGTCAAATTTATGGCCTAAAGGATTATCACTTAGTTTTGTTAAACCTTGTATAGGCAGGTGTCTAGTCATTTTCTTGGTAATTTACCTGATGAAAAGCGGCCATTGCGTCACGCTAGCCACCATCTCCCTTTCAGCCGGGTTAGGTAAATCACTGAAGATGTAATACATGGTGATGCCGAAACATATCACGAGGAAAACATTCGCCAGGGCCGAGAACGGCACCAGCCATTTGAGGTTCCGGATCTGGCAGATCAGCACCAGCGGTAACATAGTAAGAGCGCAGTACGTTTCTACTGAGAGCTTGTAGTCTGGCGCGTACTCGTCTAGTACCTGAAACAATCATGAAAAATTATAATAAAAGTTGTCTGACTATCTAGAACATCTTCATAGGGAAAGATAACAGTTTTGTCAAGGGAAATCTGTAGTTTCAGCGGGATATTCCGTTTTATGATAGTAGATAACCAACAATATTTGCAGAACAAAGATCCACAAAATCCAATCCCATAAAAAAACAGGCGCAGAGATTTTGGTAAACATTAATGAGTTGCATTAATTGAAATTTAACCACTGCTAACCAGGCGATACAAAAAAGCATTCGTGCATAAAAACGCTTCTGCGGTTGAGGGAAAACTGAAAATACAATTGTCGATACAACCTCAACCGTCATTTTAATGTACATACAATTAAGCTAGAATTTGGAAACAAATTTCATTATTTTCAACATTTTATAGTATCCATGGAAATTTTTGACAACATTTCGATACATTTTATCCATTGGATAAACGACTAAAAGCAACAGTTGAAACTCTGCTTTCGTTACTTTAAAAATAGTATTGATGACTTTTTCATGCTCGGAAAAAAATAATTTTAACAGCTTAAAGTGTTTTTAAGCTGTGAAATATTTTGTTAACTATTAGTATTTGTAATAATTAATAATAATAAGCCCACAGGGCAGCTTGTGGTGAGCTGTTAGGGAGTAGCGACCCCACGTACCCGAGTGCTCCCAGGGAAGCCCCTGTTCTCCATCTCCGGTTTGCCTTCTCTTCGGCCGGCCGAAGTGAACACTGGCGGAGAATCAAGCCTTGCCTTAATCAGAGTGGAGTCGCGAGAGCTTCGGATCGGAGGGAGGATGTAAAGCGTAAGTGGTGAGTGGGCGACGTGATGGGACCCTCTGAGGGTGCAAAATATGATCGGCGTTTAAAGTCCAGCGACACCTCTCCTGCCTCAAGCCGCTCTGTTAATGTTGCCGCCTCGGTGGACCGTGCGTGCGAGGGAGAGTCAGCGGCCAGTCACAACATTATTAAAACTGTGTATAGCTTCGGCCCCACGCATGCTTTCCAAAGGTCCGGGATTAGTTAATTGCCCGTGAGCAAGGAATACCTTACACAAACATAATAATAATAAAATTATCTTTAGACGCTTCACACCACGTCTATCTTTTAAAAAACTTGATCAAATTCGTTATATATACTTGGCAGTTGGCATGTAAAGTTAATCTGGTAAACATATAAAATTCACAAGGAAGTACATTAGAATTCCTTAGCATTGGTAATGTTAGTATCCTTTAGGAATTTATTCTATTCGCTATTCGGAATTGTTCCACAAAAATGTGACCTAAAATTGTGAATGTATTTATTTTACTGTTTATATAAAAGCTTTTAAGAATATTAGGATTGTTTTTTCCCGTGGCTAAATTATAAAATAATATTTTATAAATTACAAAATAAATTCGGCTAAACCTCAACTATTTCTGTACTCAATCTTCATAATTTTGAAGTCGATACCAGAATCCAGATATATCTGAATCTTTATTTCTTTGACAGAAAATTTGAAACTTTTGGAACTGGCACCGACTTAAAAATTATGAAGATTGAGTACAGAAATAGTAGAGGTTTAGCCGAATTCGGGAAAAGGCACTACATATTTGATAGGAAAAATTATTTAATACTTTTTAGTTCATATTATAAGGATGCTATTAATATTGTTTTTACCTTGGAAGTAGGTTTTAATTTTTTGTTAAAAATAATAATTTCACTCTTTTTAGTTACCTAGTAGGTAAACTGTTAGTGCCAATTCAAATTGTATAAAAAAATAGTTTCATATTTTCTTCACTAGATGTCACTGAGGCGCTGCTGTGTCGCGCTATCCATTGAGTTAATATAATATACTAGGAGAGAGCCTTATATCGGTGTGTAAGCCTCAAAAGCGTGTAATGTTATGTCCTACTTACTAGGACATAACAAAGGAGTCGGTCTGCATACTTCATGTAATAAAAGTGTTAATAAAGGTTTTTAGTGAACATTTTATGCTAGATATAAGAGTGGCCAAAGAATGCCTCAAACACGTGGACATTTAATACGTAAATTTTGAACAACGTTCTTTGGGCTTTTTATTCGGTATTTTTGTAAGCTAAAAAGATCATTTATAAGTTTAATAATCCCTTATTCGTGCTATATAAGGCATCAGTGCTAAAAATGTCACATCAATTAATAATTTGTCTACAAAAATTGCATAGCTTTTTACGTGTTTACGGATTCTCATTACTATAGTTTATCGATATCATAAACTAACTGACTTTCTTTTCTGTATTATAATATATTTCAAAATGATCGACAAATAGAAATATTCAAGAAAATAAACGCACACTACTTGTATGAAAATAAGCACAAAATGGCCACGCGATGACGGTCTAATGTTACATCAGCTATACTATAATACTTTATCTATGGCGCTATCGCTTGTACGTAGAAGTTTTATATAGGTAGTTGTAACTTGTAACAAATTTCTGTGGTGTTGTTGAAAGTTTGTAAGCAACTGACAACTCAACAGTGAGCTTGGTGTGAGCAGTGAGCATTGAATTGACAACATAAATCATAATATTGAGTGGTAATTGATCTCGTATAATTGTTATTAAGTTGACCTCCGTCATAGCCCGCGAATTTATAAGTGGTCGTCGGTGGTACTGCGTATATTCTACGTATCTTATTACAATTTGTTAAGACTGTTAAGAGTCATACGGCATACGGCATACCCCAAGGCCCAAATATCAGGTAGATAGATAAATTTAAACAATATATTTAAAAAAATCTAAGTGAACACGTGCTGCAAAATGGCGCAGATTACACGCATCAATATTATCATGATTCCGTGATAATATTGATGGTGTAAGCGGCCGAATCGCAGTATCGCAGTACTATTTGTTAATCCCATGATCATGATCTCGCGATAATATTGACCGTGTAATCTAGGCCAATGCTCGCAGCGTGGCTGCCGCATGCCCTGACATTCCGTAATCCATACCTATGCCTTGTACTATTATCTATTTTGTGCCATGAGACATTGGTGACCTTAAAACGACGTGGTAATGATGATGATGACGATGATGATGATGATGAATTTGAATTGCATGGTAGCATATATGCGTTCTGTTCTTAAAACAACGCTGAAACTCCCAAACGTGTATCTATAAAGAGTCAGGAGTTCTCTCAGCATCTTCGAAACCATGGTATACCTTGACCCAATATTTGACTTTTTGGTAGCATATTCTTAGTACATTTCACAAAAAACCAAAATCACCATAAGTTTCCATATAAATTTCGAGGAGTTCCCTCGAGTACTCCTGGATCCCATCATTAGGTCACCACTTTTGTGAACATGGTACCAAATTGAAATAAAACCTAATACAATAAAATAAAAATTTCGAAAATCGGTTCACAAACGGCGGAGTAATCGTTGAACATACAAAAAAAATATGTATCCACAGCCGAACATATAACCTCCTCGTTTTTTGGAAGTCGGTCAAAAAGTACACTAATTATTAAAAATAAGTGATAATACTTTATGATATGTGTTCCTTGTAGATAGTTCACTGTGAAAGTAGCAGCGCTGAAAGACGAAAAATTTTTTTCACTTTTGCATGGGCAAGGGCCCGAGCGTCACGAGTTTCCCCATACAAAAGTGAAAAAAAATGTTGGTCTTTCAGCGCTGCTACTTTCACAGTGAACTCTCTACAAGGAACACGTAAACACCCTTAAGTATTATCACTTATTTTTGTTACACACTGTATAGTATTAGTATTACATGGTTTTTACATTACATTTTTTGTTTACGTTTGTTTTTTTACGTTTTAATGAGTCATTAAACTTAACAGTTATTCATGGGTCGTTTTCCAGCAGTAGTGGTGTTTCTAGATTTCTTCAAAATAGTTTTACTTTGTGAATCAAGATGTATGGTATAGGTACTAAAATATGATACCCGCAACTCCGGTGCGCCAAAATTTGTTTATCGCGCGGGAACCGTAATTCCGGGAAAAAAGTATCCTATGCCCTTTTCCGCTACTCAAAATATCACCATGCCAAATTTTAGTAAAATCGGTTCAGCGGTTTGGGCGTGAAGAGGTAACAGATAGACACACTTTATTTATATTAGTATGGATGTCTCTAGGAAATGAAGCCGCTGCATCTTTTTAACCTCGACCAAAAACAAAGGTGTTACAAGTTTGATGTGTCTGTCTGTCTGTGTTTGTGTGTATGTTTGAGGGGGTGACAGACATGCGAGTAAGTACGCGGACTTATGGCTCGACGATCTTAATCGCCTGTGTGTCAGCAAAGAGCCGCGAGCCTGGGGGCATGGTAATCCAGTGTGAGCGATTCTCGTGTGTCACCGCGTGAAAGGGGTGACACACGTACGAACTTAATGTACGCGGGTTTTAAGTTCGCGAACTTACTCGGCTCGCGACGGTGACACACGAGAATCGCTCACACGCGCCGCGAGCCACGAGCCTGGGGGCATGGTAACCCCCAGGCTCGCGGCTCTTTGCTGACACACAGGCGATTAAGATGGTCGAGCCATAAGTCCGCGTACTTACTCGCGTGTTTGTCACCCCCTTGAGCCGCGTAAGTTCGCGAACTTAAAACCCTGGTACTTAAGTTCGTACGTCTGTCACCCCTTTCAGCAAAGAGCCGCGAGCCGCGAGCCGCGCAGATAGACACTTTATTTATATTAGTATGGATGTCTCTAGGCAATGAAGCCGCTGCTTCTTTTTAACCTCGACCAAAAACAAAGGTGTTACAAGTTTGATGTGTCTGTCTGTCTGTGTTTGTGTGTATGTTTGAGGGGGTGACAGACATGCGAGTAAGTACGCGGGCTTATGGCTCGACGATCTTAATCGCCTGTGTGTCAGCAAAGAGCCGCGAGCCTGGGGGCATGGTAATCCAGTGTGAGCGATTCTCGTGTGTCACCGGCGTGAGTCACGTAAGTTCGCGAACTTAAAACCCGCGTAATTTAAGTTCGTACGTCTGTCACCCCTTGAGCCGTGAGCCGCGAGCCTGGGGGCATTGTAATCCAGTGCAGTGTGAGCGATTCTCGTGTGTCACCGACGCGAGCCGAGTAAGTTCGCGAACTTAAAACCGCGTACTTTAAGTTCGTACGTCTATCAGGCCTTTCAGATTACCTCCTTGAAGTTTTCAGCTATAAACACGATGTAGACGCCGAGCGCCGCCAGGTAGGTGCACGTTAGAGCGTAGTCCACGAATTTTCTGGAAATTATAAGTTGATGTAGTTTCGCCATCCGTGTTTGGTGTCGGTATATTGTAGGAGGTGTAATATACAAGTACACTATATTGTATAAAGTGTTGTGACTATGCACAAATTGATTGTACTTAAACCCTGAGCACCAAGCTATATTGAATTCGTTTTCTTTCTTCTTTGAACAAGAAGTTGAGTCCAACCAGGTTTGATAGTGGAAATATTAAGGTATTTTACTTAAATGGGGAATATTCAATTAAAATACTTAAATATTTTCATCGTTCTTCAATCTTTTATCCCCCAACAAAACTAATTCATGACTTATGTTTGTGTATGTAAGGGGCGGCGAAAATATTATTTGCCCGGAGCATAGCTGTGGGCCCTGGATATGGCCGAGCCGGCCCATTAATGCCGAAGCATACTTACTTGACGAAGTTCGCCCATGGCCGTAATCTCTTTGGCCCAAATTCGAAGGCAGCACCGCAGGTCTCCGCAAATCCCATTGACGGCTTTTTGGCCTCCACACAAACTTCTTGTGATGTTCTTACCTAAAGAAAATGCATTATTAAGTACATGTAACCGTTGGCAAAATAATCGCTCTATAATATTACGTGTCGCTGATCAATATACAGTGTTAGAAAAACTAAGTTCTAAAATCAGCCACGACTCAATCAGATGATGTAGTATGTGATACCGTGGGAAAGTTTACTTATTGCTATAACAGGATATAATATTTATTTTCGGACTGAAAGAGTACCTAAATCATAAGTCAGTTTCAGGCAGTCTGTCCCGCTGTCCCCCGCGAGACTCAAATTGTCCCGCTTTTGTAAACAGACCAAACGACAATAATTTAAATGTGTTTTTATGTTTTAAAAGCCTGTGCAATGTGCAATGCCTGGAAGTAACGCATACATACAACAGCTAACGTATTTACTCTGCCGTATTGTGCCAAATAACATAGAAATTACTCCAGTAGCCCTTTCATTAATTTTTCCCGTTTTTTCCACATTTTCCTCTGTTTCTTGGCGCCTATTAGTCTTGGCTTGATGAAATATAGCCTAAAGCCTTGCTCGATAAATGAGCTATCTAGAACTGAAAGAAGTATTCAAATCGGACCAGTAGTTCCAGAGATTAGCGCGTTCATACAAACAAATAAACTCTTCCGCTTTATAATACTAATTATTATATGGTAAAGTTAATAGTAATCATTAATGTAAGATAGGCACTTTGAAATACATATACATAAAATATTATTTCTGTATTTGTCCCGCTCTGACAAAAAAAATGGTCATGTTAGGCATACCCTAACCAAACAACGAGGTCTGCCATCTGAGTATTAATCAATTCATCTGATGGTATCTAGGCTTTAACATTAGCAAGCCTTCAAGAAAAGCGCATATTCCCTCTTAAAAGGCCAGCAACGCATCTGCAACTTTTCTAATGTTGCAAGTGGGCGATTGGCTTTCCATCAGGTGACCCGTTCGCTCGTTTGCACCGTGCCGAAGTCTGGCAATGCCCGCACCAACAGGCATGGCGGTGCAGCAACGCCGTACCGCTGTGCCCGCCGGTTGGTCGGTCGGTCGGAGTGTGGGGTGAGGTTTTTTTGTTACGGAATATCTTGAATAGCAATAAAAGCTATACAGTAGCTGAAAAAGCATGAAAATACTATGCTTACCAGAACATAAACGCAGTGTGTACAGATGAAGCCCAGGACGATGGTACCGATCCCTCCTATCACTAGCCCCGCGTTCTTGAACGCCGCCGGCATCGCCAGGATCCCGGAACCCAGGGACGACTTGAGAAGGTGGACCAGGGAGCCGATTGTACTAAAAAAAGGTAAAGGTAGATTGTAGAGCAAGAAATTCTAGTTAAAACAAGAAGTCACGCCGAACACTTTCCGATATTTGTGGATCGCCCTGCAGGGAGCTGATTGTACTAAAATAAAAGTAGAGGTTATTAGTTGTAGAGCAAGAAATTAGTTAAAACAAGAAGTCACACCCATAGAAGACTTGAGAAAGTGGGCCAGGGAGCCGTTTGTACTGAAAGAAGGTAGAAGATAGATTGTAGAGCAAGAAAAACAAGAAGCTTAAAGAGTAAAGTGAATTAATCTAATCAGGAGCGTAGCTACCCCCGTAGTATTAATTATACGGGGCCCCTGGGCCACGGGGCTTCCAACGTGCGTAATTTTCTCTTCCTCCGCCATTCCACCACCTACCTTATATAGGTGGTGGAATGGTGGACCTGCTATTTGGTTGGGTTATATCCAGCCCAGCTGACAATTCAGGAATCAGGATTAACATTGACTTGTCAATGAATCACCAGAATCAGAATACAGAACAAACCAGAAACCGTCAACGCACTTGAAAGTCGGTCACAGCAACTCCAAATTGGAGTGGCTCGAGTCAGTTAATGGCCGACGCGCGCATCGATATATCGTGTTTAGTTGACAGTTTTTAGTTCATTATGCCGACTAGTGTCGTTCCCACTTGCAAAAATACTGCTGCGACTGCAAAGAAATCGCAAAGGATCACGTTCCATCCTCTAATTAATTTTATTAAAATCTTGAATTTAATGTTCGTGACGTAATCGTCATAGAATTCATACACGGTTCATTTTGTAAGTGTTGCCACAGAATAACGGAATATTTTACCCAACTTTTTTTAGATTTATTTTTTATTGAACAATAAATTGTCTGAACATAATGACGCAATTGTTTCGTAAGTGTTGCCACAGAATAAATAATATTTTACCCGCATTTTCATAATTACCTTATATGAGATTTTTGTGAAACTGGAAACTTTCGACTTGATCTTGATGGGAAATTCTTTAACATTATCCATGAGGAGTATAGGTATATACATATTACGTATTATTATTTATTATTATAGTGAAAGTCGCTTTTTAATAGGACCTTTAACTGAAGACATGTCGGTTCTGTTAGTTAAACAATAAATTTAAAAACAAACAAAACAAACTTAGTGTCTACTAATTATGTGATGACTCACAGCCATGTACAGTTGTTTTGCAGCGTCGGACGAGGGATTTGCCAATAAACTATTAAATAACCCAACATCATGCTGATTTAAATTAAATGACAGCATAATTGCATGTCTCGCTTGTTGAAAACGCGTACATTCTGTAAGAAGATGATGTACATCCTCCACTACTCCACATGTGTCACAATTGGGCGAGTCCTTCTTCCTCATTAGAAAGGAAAATTTATTTAAAGGCATAATATGGCCCGTTCTCAACCTGAGAGCGGTTACAATAGTCGCTCTTGAAAGCTTGGTACGCAAAAACCAGGGTACATGAGGGTCCCTTGCAGCTTCGGGGAGGCTTCTTTCGAGCTAGATGTAAGCGACTCTTAGCGCCATCTGTTATGAATTTCTGGAACTAAATTAATTTTAACAAATTTACGCATTTTCACCCCCTTACGAAACCTTTTTCCAGTTAAAAAGTAGCCTATGTCCTTTCTCAGGCTTAAGACTATCTGTGTACAAAATTTCATTACAATCGGTTCAGTAGTTTTGGCGTGAAAGCGAGACAGACAGACAGACAGACACACACACTTTCGCATTTATAATTTTATTTTATTTTATTTTATTAATTTTTGGAAAACTTACAGCTAACATACACATAGAATCTAAATATACAGTACAAGAAGGCTAATTGAAAGTTTCCACAGATAGAAAAATGCTAATAAAAACAAGGCAGCGATAGACAGTGGTCACAATTTAGAATCTTAAGAAACAATTTAGAAAACAGAACAAGAATTGATAACTCATTAAGTAGTAGAATTGTGCAGGCTAAAATCAAAATAGAAATTATTAAATTTCTTCTTAAAAGTTGTTGCATTAGTAAAGAATAGGTCCACATCAATCATTCGAGATATTTCATTGAACATTCTACTAGCCCTGATAATATAAGAATTCTGGCGATAATTAGTACTATATTGTTGAATATGCAGTAGGTCACGCTTTCTTCTCGAGGCTGCTGGAACGCGAAGTTGGATTTTGCTGGTGAGATCCGCGCAATCCACTGAGCTATTGGCTATCTTAAAAAGAAGAGCCAGGTCTGATACTTTTCGTCTAGCAGATAAAGGCAGTAGATGGAATTTTTTGCAGCGATCGAAATAATTGTTCAAGTACGTTCCGGATCTGAATTGCACGTATCTAAGAAATTTCTTCTGTATGTTTTCAATACGGTTAATATATATATATTGTAAACTAGGTTCCAGACAGACGAGCAGTACTCAAGATGGCTGCGCACAAAACTACAGTAAAGGATTTTAAGAGTTTTAATGTGTCTGAAATTAGCGGAGACGCGTATTATGAATCCCAAGGCTTGAGCGGCTTTTTTAATAATGTCGTCTATATGACAATCGAATAAAAGTTTAGAATCAAACGTAACGCCCAGGTCCTTTATCTTGTTGACTCTAGTTAAGGATACATCTGTAATTTTGTAGTCGTAGTGAATTAGGGTGGTCTTACGAGTAAAGCTACATACGTAACATTTAGTGATATTTAAATCTAGTTGGTTACGACGGCAGTAGTCGAGGAGTCTATTAAGATCCTCCTGGAGGCGAATAGCATAATGTTAGTATGGATATTAAAACTAAAATATTAATAACATCAATACATCATTTTAATCATAGCCGAGAATCTTCGACGTGCATAAAATGGCCACATTGACATTTAACTTGGCGCGGCCTTCTTCACACTAATTTGTTTGTCATGACAGAGCTTCATTAATAATTAATCAGGGGTATACGGTCACGCCGTTATTAAATAAATTGATAGCAATGTTCTTCCTTTTATACATTTTCCGCCCGAGTAATAAAAACATCCTCATAGTTTTTTTAATAAAGGATCTAAGAAATTATTGCAGATCAAATTCGATTGACTGAGGTTTAAGTGAACTTCCAATGTTTTGAGTGAGATTTAAGTGATTCAATGTTTAGATAAACACCTGTCAAAGTCCTAAGGGTCTACACAGACGGACCGCATTTCAACTGCAATCCAACTGCAAATTGCAGTTCAACTGCAGTTTGAATGCAGTTGACACGACTGCAATACGACTGCAATAGAACTGCAAACCAAACGCGCAGTTGGATTGCAGTTCAGTTGCAGTCGGCGTGCAGTCGTGTGAACTGTTTGGTTTACAGTTCTATTGCAATCGTATTGCAGTCGTGTCAACTGCATTCAAACTGCACTTGAACTGCAATTTGCAGTTGGATTGCAGTTGAAATGCGGTCCGTCTGTGTAGACCCTTAGAAACTGTGTTATAGACTATAACAGGCCCATGTCGAAAATGGATGGGTCATATGAACCACCTGGTGACGTTTATAGGACGATATAAGAGCATAAAATAATAAGATTTAGCACTATGCCGTCACTTAAGCTGTCCAACTGAGTGCTGGTGAGAATTCAAAAGTGTATGTAGGATGACTACATTTTGGTCATGTTTCTGTACGGCATTTTTATCATCCATAGATACATGAAAAATAATAAGAAAGCCCGCAGTGCCGTACAAAAATGATGCGCCACTAAGTCGGAATTTTTATTTTATTATCTGACAATTTCAATGGCAAATGTCATTTGATTATATTTCATACGGCATAAGTTTCATACTGTTTCAATACAGCTTCACCTGACATACGTCACCAGGTGGTTCATATATTATGACCCATTGGTAAAAATACTTATTTTAAGAAAAGAAAGTATTTCATTTATCAGTGTGTTGTATAAAATAAATAGGAATAACAAGAAAACGATATTGCTATAACTGAAAACCTTTTACAGAATGTGTCTAGTATTCGCAAAGTAGTAGTAGTAGTAGCCGCAAACAATGAAATAAAGGCTAATTATTATTTATTAGCCTTTATTTCATTGTTTGCGACTTACGAGATTCCTAACGAAATAATTTTTTCTTGTCAAGTATACCTACTAATTAACAAAAACTTAAAACCGACTTCCAAGGTAAAAACAATATTAATAGCATCCTTATAATATGAACTAAAAAGTATTAAATAATTTTTCCTATCTAATATGTAGTGCCTTTTCCCGAATTCGGCTAAACTTCAACTATTTCTGTACTCAATCTTCATAATTTTGAAGTCGGTACCAGATATAGCTGAATCTTTATTTCTTTGACAGAAAATTTGAAACTTTTGGAACTGGCACCGACTTCAAAATTATGAAGATTGAGTACAGAAATAGTTGAAGTTTAGCCGAATTCGGGAAAAGGCACTACATATTAGATAGGAAAAATTATTTAATACTTTTTAGTTCATATTATAAGGATGCTATTAATATTGTTTTTACCTTGGAAGTCGGTTTTAAGTTTTTGTTAAAAATAATAATTTCACTCTTTTTAGTTACCTAGTAGGTAAACTGTTAGTGCCAATTCAAATTGTATAAAAAATAGTTTCATATTGTCTTCACTAGATGCCACTGAGACGCTCCTGTGTCGCGCTATCGCTTGTACGTAGAAGTTTTATATAGGTAGTTGTAACTTGTAACAGATTTTCGTTGTGTTGTTGAAAGTTTGTAAGCAACTGACGTCTGACAACTCAACAGTGAGCTTGGTGTGAGCAGTGAGCATTGAATTGACAACATAAATCATAATATTGAGTGGTAATTGATCTTGTATAATTGTTATTAAAGGTGAACGCAGATTTGGCCGCACCGCACGCACCGCAGTCGCCGCATTCGCAATTCTTCATATTATTATGAAGTTGCGAAGACTGCGGCGCGGGTAGGTAGGTATGCGAGCTTGCCTATAACTTCATATAAAGAATTCCGAATGCGGCGACTGCGGTGCGTGCGGTGCGGCCAAATCTGCGTTCACCTTAAGTTGACCTTCGTCATAGTCCGCGAATTTATAAGTGGTCGTCGGTGGTACTGCGTATATTCTACGTATCTTATTACAATTTGTTAAGACTGATATGAGTCATACGGCATACCCCAAGGCCCAAATATCAGGTAGATAGATAAATTTAAACAATACATTTAAAAATATCTAAGTGAACAGGTGCTGCAAAATGCTCGCAGCGCGGCATCACAATAGACATAACTACCAGTACTTCGACTGCTATGAGACTGACGAGTATTAATATCTGTCGTTTCTTTCGTGTTTCGCCAGGATAAGTTAAAGGCTGGCGCGCTGGCTGGTATTATTTAATTTTAAAAATAAGATTTTGAAATTGAATTCTGACAGTTTTCTTTGCATGTGCCAAAATATAAACAACTAAATTTGTAGGTTACGACCCTAGCGACGACTTTTGTCATAATACGTCAAACTTAAAAAAATTACATCAGTTCTAAGTCGGCATACTCTATCATTCTGTCTACTCTGGCGGCATGCCGCATGCCCTGACATTCCAGTTAGAACTTGAATACGATGTTTACGTATTCAAGTTCTAACTGGAAACGCCGTTGCCTCTGCGGCGCCGACCGCCGTGTATATTAAACAGCCTATAATAATTGGTGTTGTTATGTACATAATTATTATTATTGTATCCATACCTATGCCATGTACTATTATCTATTTTGTGCCATGAGACATTGGTGACCTTAACACGGCGTGGTAATGATGATGATGACGATGATGATGATGATGAATTTGAATTGCATGGTAGCATATGCTTTCTGTTCTTAAAACAACGCCGAAACTCCCAAACGTGTATCTATAAAGAGTCAGGAGTTCTCTCAGCATCTTCGAAACCATGGTATACCTTGACCCAATATTTGACTTTTTGGTAGCATATTCTTAGTACACTTCACATAAAACCAAAATCACCATATGTTTCCATATAAATTTCGAGGAGTTCCCTCGATTACTCCTGGATCCCATCATCAGGTCACCACTTTTGTGAACATGGTACCAAATTGGAGTGAAACCTAATACAACAAAACAAAAATTTCGAAAATCGGTTCACAAACGGCGGAGTAATCGTTGAACATACAAAAATAAAAAAAAAAAAAAAAAAAAAAAAAAAATATCCACAGCCGAACATATAACCTCCTCGTTTTTTGGAAGTCGGTTAAAAATATCCTGTAAGGGTTTATAAATTATAGCAATATTTTTTCTTGTTATTGCTATTTCAACGTAAATTTTTAGTCGCTGTTTGGACTGGAGACTGACTGGAGACTGAACCTACGGCCGCCGCGGACTTTTTCAGTGACCCGCGTGAAGCCATTTTGAAATTTACGCCCATCGGCAAAACGGTGTAAAGTCGTCGTGAAAGTCGTGAAATTTTTTTCACTTTTAAATCGCTAATTTTTTTTACCCTAAAAATTTTCAGTTGCGGCCCGCATCACCATCAAGACCAAAACGTGTTTTTGGCCCGTATCACCAAGACCAAAACATGTTTGTGGCCTGTATAAAAAGGTTGATTACCACTGGGCTAGATTTAACTCAATTAATGTTTTATCTTTGTCGTCCATTTGCATTCAAATATTCATTTAGATTTTCTCCTCCGTTTAAACAATTAAGAAACAATTAAGTAGGGCGAAAGGGGAGATTTTAATTTATTGAACACAACAAATGGCTAAGAAAGGTAGTTACTCCACAATAGAATCAAGAATGTAAAGGTTGAATGTTTTGAAATTATTAGGTATATTACATAGCTGTTGTAATATAAGTACTATTAGCACTAACCATCGAAATACCACGCTATGGAAGAGTGACTGAGTCAAAAAAGTACTTTTTTGCGGGAAAATGTACGGTTTACGTGGAATTACTTATTTACGCGAGCGGAGATACGCGGAACATCCATAAATGGGAAAGTGTGAGTGTCTGTCTGTTACCTCTTCACACTTTAACCGCTGAACCAATTTTGCTGAAATTTGGTAGCATGCAGATGGTATGGCAATTGGCAATTTACTTAGGATGTTTTTTATCCGGAAAAATTTATTGTTTCCAGGCGATAATGACTTTTGGCGCAACGGAGTTGCCAGCGCCATCTATTTTTATTTTTTAGTATAATTTACTTTATTGTTTCATCTGAATGGCTATTCCGATTTCATGTCAAGATCACAAAGAATCATTGTAAGGATCTCGATACCCTTGACATGGAACAAGTATCATTTTATGCCCTCTCTATTGTAAATATAACCATAATGGTTGAGATTAGACGTAACACTTGCATTAAGTAGAGTATACTTGTACCACTAGTTGCGTGTGTACGGTAAATTATACGGCTATTGCTGAACCAAAGATTTCCTTTGGTAGGATTGGTCCTTATGACCCAAGGATGAATTTAAGATGTGGAGCCACCGCGATTTTTGATGTATTTTTTTTAAATTTTAGCAGCTTCTGCTCTGGAGGAAAATAGAGTCTCAATCTGTATAGAGGCATTAATTATGGTAATATTCCAAGTTCAGTACCATATTCAGATGATTTAAGAATGCTTAATTCATTTTAGGACTCATATTTGCACGATAAAGATGTTGTACAACGTAAAAAGAAGAAGAAGAAGAAGCATTATTTAAACGCGCTAATCTTAGTATGAGTCAGTAATTACTCGTCCGATTTGAAAAATTCTTTCAGTGTTAGATAGCCCATTTATCAAGGAAGGCTATAGGCTATATTTTTTTACGCTAAGACTAATATAAGCGAAGAAATAAAGGAAAATGTGGAAAAAACGGGGGAAATTATTTGAAAGGGCTTATTTCACGAACTACTGGAGTAATTTTTCTGTTATTTGGTACAGATAAAAAGTAGAAACGTGAAGGATCATAAGCTATTTATTGTGGACTAATTTGTCTGTGAAGTACCTAATTTACGCGGGCGAAACAGCGCGGAACGAGTAGTAATATTATAAAGCTGAAGAGTTTGTTTGTTGAACGCGCTAATGTCAGGAGCTATTCATCCGATTTGAAAGAATCTTTCAGTGTTTGATAGCCTAATTATCGAGGAAGGCTATAGCCTATATTTTATTACGCTAAAAACAATAGGAGCAAAGATACAGAGGAAAATGTGAAAATAAAGCTGAAGAGTTTGTTGGTTAGTTTGTTTAAACGCAGTAATCTCAAGAACAACTAGCCGGATTTGAAAAAATCTTTTAGTGTTTGATAGCCTATTTATCGAGGAAGGCTATAAGCTATATTTTATCACGCTAAGACCAATAAGAGCAAAGACACAGAGGGAAATGTAAAAAACGAGGAAAATTATTTGAAAGGGTTAATATCTCACAGACTACTGGAGCAATTTTTATGTTATTTGACACGAATATATAGTAGACTACGTGAGACATGGGTTATTAATTTGTGAAAAATATACGGTTTCCGTGAAAGTTCAGATTTATGCGGACGAAGCCGCACGGAACGTCTAGTATTATTAATATGTTTATTGCTCCATTCATCACCATTTCTTTGGCATGCAGAATAATGCGGCTATCAGCCTCCTTATATTAATTAAGCCCTGTCAACAGCGTTTTCGTTGGTTGAAAATCATATATTCTGAATTTTTTATTTTATTTTTACTATCTTTTATCCAAATATTATTCCAAAATTGGCATTTAAACATTCGATTCAATCGAAAATGATACCAAACTCGACTATATACCTAAATCCCACGCAGTTTTTGACCTCATACCTTGTTAAAGCGAACCCCCCCCCCCCCCCCCCCTCCCCCACCAGCGTGAGATATTCAGGTGGCTCCACATCGTAAACCCACCTTTATATCCTTAGGGATATAAAGATCAATCCTACCAAAGGAAATATTTGGTTCAGCAAAAGCCGTATTCCTCGTTTTTTTGTCTTGTACGCACACGACTACACGAAATACAAGACCTAAATGCCGGTAACAGGCGTGAAAAAAATTCTTAATATTATGTGACTGCTTACATAGACTTTTTTATGGATATCCATATATCCAAAGTCTTTAAGTGACATGAATATACAGGATAACTAAGTGATAATACTTTAGGGTGTGTACGTGTTCCTTGTAGAGAGTTCTCTGTGAAAGTAGCATCGCTGAAAAACTAATTTTTTTTTCATTTTTGTATGGGGAATCTCGTGACATTGGGGCGCTTGCCCATACAAAACTGAAAAAAATTGGTCTCTGTCTGTTTTGTGACACCCTGTAGAGTCCACTGGAAAAATAAGAGCGTTCAAAGAGTTAATTTTTTAACTTTTGTATGGGCAAACTTACAAGTTATGACGATGGAGCACTTCTCATACAATCATAGAAGTTACTTTTTCAGAGCTGCTACTTTTACAGTGAACACATTCCCACCACTTAGTTTTATCAATTTGTTTTAATGTACCCTTTATAGCAAATTTTTACTAATAGAACTAGCTTTCCCGGTGAACTTCGTGTCACTTTAAAACCTTCCGGCCTGGACTTCTACAAATATTTTAGGACTAAAATCAGCCTAATCCGTTCAGCCGTTTTCGAGTTTTAGCACGACTTTTTTGAAAATCCATATATATATATATATATATATATATTAGTGCCGTTTTACGACGCGTCGCCTTAAATTATTCCAGTAGCAATCACGCCTTGATATTATTTGGCTGTTGCGATATCGATTTTTCCCAGCAATGACTAAAGCTAAGAAATTAAAGTTCATTCTTAGTCTTCATCGTGTCTTTGTCTCTGAATTGCCCATAGCATAACACGATTGGTCAACTTTTATAACACAGAATAATTAATCAAAAAGACCTCTGTAAAAAAAGGATTCCTATTTTGCCAACAGCGGAGAGTGATTTAAGCTTCCAAAATTTGTACATAGATTGGTTCAAGCATACACTTTAATTTGCCCTTATTAGCTGATATTACATTATTTATGATTTTTAAATTACGCGACAAAAACCATTTTGTCACGCAATTTAAACAGCAGAACAGCAAAAAATGGGAAGGGCGTAAGCTTGCTTGTTTTCTATGAGAGGCCGGCCCGGCCTCTCATAGAAAACAAGCAGTCTAAAACATATCCAACACGGTTTTTTACTTTATAGCGGCACTGTTATGCAATTACTGTACATTTTAGTGGCCGTTTACATTATTCCAGTAGGCAGTAGCAATCCAGAGATGGATTGCATCAATGGATCGGAATAATGTAAGCCGGCCATAATGCTATTAGTAAGAATATGCATCAATCATCGTGTATTACATCTGGTATATCGGAACAAAGTAATAATACTCTAGGGTGGGAATATGATCAGGTTGAAAGTAGCAGCTCTGAAAGAGTAACTTTAGACTTCTATGTTTCTATGACAAATGCTCCAACGCCAGAAATTTGCCTACACAAAACTTAAATAAGCAACTCTTTAAACGCTGCTACTTTTCCACTGAACTCTATGTAAATGTCACATAAAGTCCATATTGTAAGTAGTTACATAATATGTCATAGAATATATTTACAAATTTAACACACTTGTTGCCGGCATTTTATATTCCATTTTAAACAAGAAATAATACAAGTAATATAATTGGCTCTGAATTTACACAAGCCAAAAATGTATAAAAAGAATTTCACC
This sequence comes from Lysandra bellargus, assembly GCA_905333045.1. Classification (NCBI taxonomy): domain Eukaryota; kingdom Metazoa; phylum Arthropoda; class Insecta; order Lepidoptera; family Lycaenidae; genus Lysandra; species Lysandra bellargus. Next base: position 7,503,896 of record HG995338.1, read on the forward strand.
AAAGAATTAGATAAGTACTGCAATGCAGCCACTATTGGTCAAAGGAATTTCAAATTCATAATAAAAATGTTATTCTACGACAAATTTTGTCGTAATAAATTCGCTCGCAATTTTTTACATGACGTGTATTAATGTTAGTAAAAGATAGGTAAGAGAGCTTTTGAGAATTACTAAATTCAAATTCTACATAATATATTATTAAACATATTAAAATCATAATATTATTATTTAACAGAATACACATTAAATAACATTTCGTATTAGTTATTAGTTATTACCTACTTTAGTAGGTATATTAAGCAAAAGGAAAAAAATAACACACAAAAAAATCTACAAGACTATTCTCAAATTGCAGAATTCTGTCAGTAGCGGTCATTGACCCCCTGTAAAAAAGCATGTCATATTTCATAATATTTTTCATATGACAGACGTTTCTGGTCTAAGGGCGATGTCTTATTTTGCAGACCTGATGTGAAGTGTGAACTGAGTATGAAGTATATCACTTCGAACTCATAAAAAGTTGGAGATTATCATACTGAGTTTCCAAGAGGTTACCCGATGAATCTATATAATAGATTGTGTCTTTATAATTTTTTTCTTAAGTTATCAGAATACAGTGCGAACTAGTGTGTCAGAGTATCACATAGTTTCTGTAAAAACCTAAAAAGGTCAATGATCGCTGGTGCCATCTTAAATTATTTTGACTTTTGCAATTAGCAACTTTAAAAGAAATGAGCAAAGGAGCATCTTTATAAGTAAGTACTTAAATTATTGTATACTTACGAATTTGGATGTTCCACTTTTCTGTGCTCGAACGGGTTGTAAGCTTTTTCGTTGATGACATCTTTGGAGCCCAAGCTGAGTGTCGACTGAAATCCGGGGTTTGATGCTAGGTTGGCCCTGAAATAGAATTTCACTTTAAAGTTTAAGTATAACACGACCAGGTCCGTAGCTACCGCATGGGGCCCCCGGGCCACAGGGACCACAATATGCGTAAGTAAAAATTTATGACTGATGAAATATTTCAATTTTTAACTGACAAATGTCAAGACAGGCAAACCTTCCTAAAGGCTACAAACAAAAATTTATACGGGGCCTCGCCAAGGCACGCTACGCTTCTGATTATAACATTAAAAAATTGTTAAAAAAAATCTTTATTTAGTGCGTATAATATAGATTTGGTTTGAAGGTCTATGCTATAGATAGCAATAATTGCCAACGTTAGAAGCGTGGAAACCCCTACTTGGAATATAAGAATAAAAAAAATACTAGTCCGATTTGTATGTAATTTGGCACAGATAACAAGCTAAAAATTTCGAAAAAAATAACATGTAATTTAAAGAAAAAAACAAAAACTCCTTAGAGTTTTGATCATAATCAAAAATATAAATTCCGATTTCAAGACAAGATAAATTATCCATGAAAATAACTATTAAATAAAGATTAAAAAATAACATAGCTGTCTCATACATTGAAAAATCTATTTCACATCCAATTTAAACAGTTAATAAGTACTTAATTCGTCAATATTTTCTTAACCTTCGCTTATAAATTATTATTTTTAACAAAAAAGATAATGAAAAGAGTATCAAATAATTATTTCTCTTTAATAGTGCCTTTTTCAGAATTCATCTAAACCTAAACAATTATCCCCTCAACTGTCCATAAAAAAAAAAACAATATGGCGCATCTGTCCACGTCAACGTGGGTGGTCGCCCGCGATGACGTCATCATGATGTTATGATTAAAATGACAATATATTTAAAAATATGTATCAAAGACATTTGTTTTTATAAATCTGTAGTTTATTAGCTACCTAATGATTATAATTTATTGTACCTTTACCTACACATAAATTGCTAATTCTAAGTCCAAAGTGTAGGGGGAGAGCGCGCGATATGGCTGACGATATCTATAAACAGATTACTTAATTTCTACCCATAATCTTTGTCTGAAACACAAGTAATGAATAGAAAACTGCTTATTACTTATTCTTCTATGATGCAAACACAAGATATTATACAATAGCACTTAATACACACTTCAAAATAGTAACAATAACATACGGGTCGTCACCATAAGCACCACTTAAACACCACTTGTAAACAATGTCTCAGCTTACACCGAATCGTACTCATGTTCCGGCGGGAACATGTTGGACATGTGTTGGTATATTCTATCCTTGTCTTACTCTCCGTATGTTTTGCAAGTTTGAGCAGGATAGACACAGTTTTTAAAAGTAATTTCTGCAAATAAAATAAGGCGGCAAAAATCGGCCAGTAGCTGGCGTTGGACAGACGCGCACATCTAGTAAAAACGCCAGGAGATGGCGCGTGGACAGTCAAGAGGCTATACAACCGAAGTCCGAACATTTAAGAACTTGCGAACCTGTTAGTATGGTAAAAATTCTCGTTCGTCGTGTTTATGAGTTAATATGACATTAATTAATCCAAGGTTAAGTCTGAGCTTGTCAGGTGGGCCCAACTCGTGGCAATAACAACACTTTTGTCTCGTACAAAATATAATAAAAACTGAGGAAACGTAACTTTGTAGATTACAAAACTTGGTTGACTACGGTACCCTAAGCCCGGCCGCACATTGTCCGATATTTCTGATCAGAAACATTTGGACGTCGGCCGGACCGCCAGTCGCCACACAGCACACTATCCGAAACTTCCTTCCGGCGAGTTCGAGCTCACCCGGCTCAGTACAAAATGTAAGAGAGAGCGCGATCCGATTTTCTGATCAGAAACATTTGAACTGCTACCGATCGACGTCATCTGATATAAAATTTCTGACGCCCGCCGGAACGTAATTAAAAATTTCTGCCATCCGATAGACGGCATCTGACAACTCATCCGGACCGGACGTCAGACACAAAATATATGAGCAGAGTGCGTTTCGGCGGGCGTCTGACATTATGTGTCAGATGACGTCGATCGGATAAGTACTCTGGTGTTTCATTATAAGGTTTTTAGGCCCAGTGGGCCCAATGACCAGATATGAATTTTTAACATTTTTTCATCTGACGATTGGTCTCACTTTTATGATATGATGAAGTAGGGTTGGAACAAAAATAATCAGTTATGACCATAATATTGTTTTGTACATTTAAAACATATCTAACACTATTACCTTAAAACATATTATTATTATTATTATTATTATTAATACCTAAACATACTGCGTCGAATCAAGTTTTTAAAAAAATACCTGCTCTTTATGTACTGCGTGAAATTTTAATGGTTGTTTTCCCATGGTTTTCCCACAGTAAAATGATTCTATCTTAGTAGTACGATAGACGTGAGAAGTTTTTTTTTTGTATTCAAATAATAAATAAAATTCGACTTCACGATAAATAAAGTTGCCATAGTAGGTCATACAAAATATTTTTCATTTTCCAATTCAAATATCTTTATTGCCAGAATGTTGTTGATATAAAGGTCTTATTAACTACTAATAGTTCTAACATTCTGCCATAACAATGGCGCGCAATTGAATTAAACTTACTTATATATAAAATTAATTAATTAAGTAGTCGTTATCTTACAAAGAATTTTAATTATAATTTGCCAATTAAAGAAATATACATATAAGCCTCAAATAAAAATAAATATTATAAATCAATTTAAAACTGAATTAACTATACAATAATAATATAATTAGATTGTTTAGAAAACATGTACTTTTGTTATTATTTATGTCATAAGAGATTTTAATTTATTATACATGTTCATAAATTTGAATTATTTTTCTTTAAATATCATATATTCATTCAGTGTGTAATAAATGTTTTCATACAAAGTGATTATTTTGTTTTTTATTCAAATCTACAACTTTTTTGCTAGCCACAGCCTTAGGACATAAGCCCAAAAGTTATAAAAAATAATCACTTGGGAGTTGGGAGTTGGGACCAATCGCCAGATGAAAAAATGTTAAAAATTCATATCTGATGGTCAATGCCTACTGGGCCCAAAAACCTTGGGACGAAGCACCAGAGTACTCTGGATTCAAATGTTTCTGATCAGAAATTTCGGACAATGTGCGGCTGGGCTAAAACGTAGGTTAATAGTTTAAGGGCCTGTTTCATTGCTTCCTGATAAGGTGCCGGATAGGCTTATTTGACAGATTCTCCATACTCTCTGTCAAGTTAAGTGGTGGATAGCCTTATCAGGAAGCGGTGAAACAGGCCCTAAATATAATTTAAGAACAACATTGTCCTACAAATAGAACAATCCATATTTTAGGACCATCGATTCAAAGTATGAAATCCTTTCTATCCCTGTTAGCTATCACTTTCGAGACTTTTCGCGAATAAAAAATTATGTTGTTCGTCTTATCAAAATGAAGCTACTCACAAAAAATTAGCTTGATAGGTTATAAAAAAAATGTTCTAGGGCTCCCTGATTATTAGTTTTTGTTATTTGTGGATAGCTACGAATAATGAAACCTAAGGAAACGTAACTCCCATACTAATACAGTTTTAAATTTGGTTCCATTCGAACTGTCATGTAACGTCAGCTTTTATACCGCTCAAGGCCACCTAAATATTGCAAATGTATGAAAAGTGAACCTAAGGTACACTTTTTTGACAAGTATTTTGGAGCATGTTTTTTGACGGAGTTACTCTTCCTTAGGTTTCATTATTCGTAGGTGGATAGCCTATTCGACTCTTATCAGGAAGTGGTGAAACAGGCCCTTATGAATATATTTACTTGACACTTTGGTGACAAACTCTAATGGAATAACAAGTGAAGACGGTCAAAAAGTGAGTGAGAGAAAAGTCATTTAATAAATATTATGTACACTAGATGACGAACGCAACTCCGTTGCGCCAAAATTCGTTTATTGCGCGGAAACCGAACATAATATTTCCGGGACAAAAAGTATCCTATCACAAATGTCTTTTCTGGGGATTCAAAGTATCTCCATACCACATTTCATCAAAATCGGTTCAATGGCTCAAGCCTGAAGAGGTAACAGACAGACAGACGCAATTTCGCATTTATATTGATAATAATTATGGATTAGTTTTTCATTAAGCCTCTATCTTAAATCTTGTGCATTTAACTGAAGTTTTGACACTAGCCAATCAAAATGAGTAGAGAATAATAGAATAGTGAATAGACTAAAGTGTACCCGGCGAATCGAGACGGTAGCGGTCATTGACGTTTTTAGTCCAGGAGTTACATGAAAAATGCTCGCACTGTATTCAGTTAAGTTAAGAGAAAAATTCACCTCTTTTAAAGACAGATTTTTTTTTTATTAAATAAGGGGGCAAACGCGCAAACGGGTCACCTGATGGTCTACCGTCGCCCATAGACACTCGCAACATCAGAAGAGCTGCAGGTGCGTTGCCGGCCTTTTAAGAGGGAATACGCTCTTTTCTTGAAGGTTTGCAGGTCTCTTATTATCAGCAGGTCAATTATTATAGATTCATCGGAAGACCTCTTGGTAACTTGATGATGATAATCTCCTACTTTTTATGAGTTCGTAGTGATGTACTGCATACTTAGTTCACATATAGTATGCAAAACACGATATCGCCCTTAGACTAGGAACATCTGACACTTCATTGTCAATCGCGGTTTTAAAAAATTACGCAATATGAAAAGTTTTTTGACAGTCAATGAGTAATGACCGCTACCGCCTCTATTCGCCGCGTACACAATAGCTCTTTTCATAAGCCGGCCGGATATTAGGGCCTGTATTCACTTTGATTAGTGCGAGTGCAAGTGATTAGTTCAAGAGATTAGTGATTAGTAGAAATCAAAGGACTTGCACTAATCAGTCGCTGTCCACACGTACTTTTACCTGATTACTAATCACCTGCACTAATCACTTGCACTTATTACTAATCAAAGTGAATACGGGGCTTTAGACGTAGTAAAGATAGTGTATTAAAGTAATGACTAGCTTATAACTACGCCTTACTAATTACAGAAATAAATGCCCATGCAGGTGTACTTTTTTATTACATGTATGCCCATGCAGGCGTACTTTATGTTTTCAGTGTGGTTCGATAGAACTTTATTTCGTCTCAGGGCCTGTTTCACCACTTCCTGATTAGTGCCGGGTAGGCTATCCACAACTTATCTGACAAATACCCCATACTCTATCCGTCAAGTTAAGCGGTGGATAGCCTATCCGGCACTTATCAGGAAGTGGTGAAACAGGCCCTTAGGGTTTTATAACTTACAGATTTTTGTCAATCGATAAACAAGAAAATTACTTACGTTGAATTAAAATTTTCTAATACGATAGTGCCTTTGGTTTCCTTCCCCATGTTGGCTGCTTCTTCTGCAACAAAAATACAATAGATACTGTTACTATAAATTAACAGTCTTGTTCCGTTGTTGAACGGAATTAGATCCCCTTTATAACATGTTTTTAACCCCCTAAGGCAGCGTTTTCACCGGAGATGAGCTAAGCTGCGTTGCGAAGAATGTATAGTGATGCCCTAGAACAAATTTTTTGTGATAAGTAATCACAAAAAAAATCGTTTCCGTTTCCGTCCGTCGTTAGGGTTCTGTAATCAACAAAACTTGGTTGACTACATACCCTAAAACGGAACCCTAACTAGCAGATTTTTTGTATATTGGTAGGTTAATAGTTATATAATTTAAGAGTAACATTGTCCTACAAATAGAACAATCCATAATATTTTAGGACCATCAAATCAAAGTATGAAATCCTTTCTATCTCTGTTAACTACTTTCAAGATTTTTCGCAGATAAAAAAGTTGTTTGTCTTATCAAAATGAAGCTACTCACAAAAAATTTGCATGTTAGTAATCACAAAAAAAATGTTCTAGGGCTCCCGTACTAATGTGTTTTACAAGAACCAATAGAATCGTTGGGCTGAACGTGGTCAGGCAAATGAAGCGTTTCTATTGGTTCATAAAAACACATTCCTCGCAACACAGCTCAGCTCCGGTGGAAACGCAGCCTAAGGGTTGCCTGAGGGTATAAAAATTCAACAGATATAAAATATTACTTAATATTTCTACAAAATATTAATAATTTAATATACCTACACAATTTTGAATCATGTTCACAAGTATATTTTAAGTACTATCTTTAACTTTGTGCGAAGTAAATTGTAAGACTCATATCTCTAGAAGTTTGTTAAGTATGGTTCTCATATTTACTCAGTATAATAATATGTGAAATGTTACAATTATTTGATGAATATTTTAGTAGGTATTTGCAGTTCTAGCATTGCATCGGTTTCACATGGTTGTCATAATATTATAATAGCTATGTCCACACTGTGCACTTTCATCTTCAATTTTCGTCATCTTCTTTCATTCAACTTTCGTATTGGCGCATTCAATAATTGAATGCGTGAACGAACGCAGCGCCAACATTGTCATTAAATAATAAAGCGAAAGTTTTGGATACGGTCAGAATATAATATACACGGTGCGTCGCGTCGCGTCGCGGGCATGCCTCAGGTGTGCTTTTGACTGCACTAAGATGCATGCCCTTAATGAACAAAATAATCGGCCAAGTGCGAGTCGGACTCGCGCACGAAGGGTTCCGTACCGTTATAGAGCAAAAATAGGCCAAAAATTGTGTTTTTTGTATGGGCGCCCCCTTAATTTTTTATTTTATTTATATGTTATTATTAATTATTATAGTACACATATAATGAAGGCTTATGTAAAAATTTCAAGTGCCTACCTGTTGTCATCATTGATACCGAGCAAATGTTTGAAAAATGACGTTTGTTGTATGGGAGCCCCCCTTAAATATTTAATTTATTTTGTGTTATAGCGTAAGCTGTATTTGTTGTTATAGCGGCAACAGAAATAGATAATCTGTGAAAATTTCAACTCTCTAGCTATTACCTTTCTTGAGTTACATCCTGGAGACAGACGGACAGACGGACAGATGGACAGACATCGAAGTCTCAGTAATAGGGTCCCGTTTTTACCCTTTGGGTACGGAACCCTAAAAAGTCACAGTGTGGATATAACTAAATTATTATTGTCCATCTCTTTACTAACTAGCTATTATATTATGTATTACTTTAACTTTATCTGTTGTAATTTGGGTTATTGTACGGAAACCGTTCATTTTTCCGGGATAGAAACTATTTTTTGTCCTTTCCCGGGACTCAAAGTATTTGCAAGCCATCGGTCCTGCCGTTTAAGCGAGAAGAGGTAACAGATAGACAGACAAAAATTGGCATTTAAATTATTAGTAGGTAAGAATGAATATCGTTTTTTGTTTAATTCGGAAGCCGCATAACAAACTTTTAAATGAAAGACTTTACATGATTTCAATTTTGAAAATGGAACCAGCAATTTCGTCAACGCAGAAATCCCTATGAACCGCGGATAGAAAGACCCAAAGGAAATACATCTACCTACAGATAAAAAAAGAAACTTATGAAATACGCGAAAAAGAATAAAAAATACGGCCCAATTCAGAAACCTCTTCCTTTTGGAAGTCGGTAAAGATAGACATATTATATTCGAAATATTAGTATGGGTAATATTAACTTTAGCGTTACAATGTTATTATGACACCAGGGGGGTGTGCCAAAATGTTTTCGTTTTCGCTTCGTTATAGAATCGCCGATGAAAATGTATGGAATTGACATAAGCGTTCGTTAATATGACGTTGACGTTCGACTGACATGTCAATTCCATTCATTTTGATCGGCGATTCTATTACGAAGCGAAAACGAAATAGTTTCGGCTAAATGGCCTGGCCTAGTGAGTATGTTTGTGATAGTGACTGTGAGTGAATTAGATATTCCGAACCCGCTGCTGCAGCTCAATGAATGAGGTCAAAGACCATGAAAACTCACCAGTCGTTGGCATAGAATATTAATAAGTAATAACTATCCATACATCTACACATCCATACATCCAAAAAAAACTTTCGCCTTTATAATAATAGTAAGATAAGATATTCATGCAAAATAACGATGAAAAAATGAAAATGAAAGACGTCAAAATAACTTCACACCCAAATTTTCCTACATTAAAGCGTCTCCCAGACAGACCCGGCCTGCGGTGGCGCGGGCGGTGGCGCGATGGCGGTGGCGGTCAGTCGGATGGCTTGGCCGCGTGGCCGCGTGTCAGTGTGTCTGTGTCGTTCCTAGAACTCTCAAGTCATCCAACTGACCGCCACCGCCACTGCCACCGCTGCAGGCCGCGTCTGTCTGTGAGACGCTTAATTCAAAGGCATAATGAAGTGTACAGACTATAGAAGGATATTATATTATAGACACTTTGCAATACTAATATGTAATACTTTTGATACTATACAGGGTGTCACAAAGAGTTCGCTGTGAAAGTAGCAGCGCTGTGAAAGAACAATTTTTTGTGATTTATATGGGCCAGCGTGCCAGCGTCATGAATTTTCCCATAGAAAAGTTAAAAAAGTTAATCTTTCAAGCGCTGCTACTTTCAATACACAACCTAAAGTATTATCACTTAGTTCTGAAAAAATCATAAAAGTAATATTATGACAGAATATTTTACGTGCGCCAATCGCTTTACAATTTATTCTTGCACGTGTCTGAGATTACTAAAGATTTCAAGTAATGAAAGATACACAACGAGCGAATCGATTTGTACAAGCTAAGTATAAATATTTGTCGTTCGATTTAGGCCGCGTTTCCACTGAAGCGGAGCGGAGAGGAGCTTAGCGGTGCCCGAATTGACCAATCGTGCTATTCCAGCGGAATGACAACGAAGCGGAGCGAAGATTTCGAGCATGGTGATTGGTGAATTCGGCACCGCTAAGCTCGTCTCCGCTCCGCACCGCTTCAGTGGAAACGCGGCCTTAACAGCCTTTCAGAAGAATTTACCATCAAAGAAATTGATTCATAGGCAGTTGACACTTGACAGGCCTACGTCATTTGGTCGGATTATGTCAATTTAATATTACAGTTCGACAAGGTTTTAAATGAACGTGGTGAAAAAAGGAACTAACGCTTCTATCATACAAAAACGTCATGTTTGACATGATGACGTGTTTGACAGTTCTCCTTTACCAGCAGCGCCCCGTCTACATTCATTTAAAGCCTTGGAGCACTGTTATGTTATGTAGTGGTGATCTGTCGGCTAGGTTTGACATATCGCAACCAAGTTACATAAGCCCGCCATCTGTCGATGAACCAAGTTCTCTGATTGTACATAATAACAATAATAATCTTTATATAGTACCTACTACCAACAAATAGATGAAATAGGAAAAATTGCAAATTAGCACGTATTTTTTTCTACCAAGAAAGTGTATGCTAGTTACCATAAATGTATAGCAATTTCAAGACTAAAATCACCCAAATCGGTTCAGCCGTTCTCGAGTTTTAGCGAGACTAACAAAATTTTAAATATTTTTTATACATTTTTTAAAACATAAATCACGCAAAATAAAATTAATAAAAATAACTCCCAAAAGAAAATAAATTACAATGTCAACAACCGGTTGATTACCCTCACATCTCGTGATGTCACTCGTTCCGGAGCTAGACGCCCAAGGCTGTGCATTTTGCAATAAATAACAGTCGTATTGCACGTACTGATTTACTATTATTGCTAGTATGTTTATTTACTTTTAAGTGGAATAAACAAAGTCGTACCTACTAGATAATAGATATACTATATACATAATAAGTATCCTATATACTTAAAATTAAGTGTTTGCTCGCATCATTGTGCGAAGTAATTTGCTGCGAGAACGCTACATCCATACTAATACTATAAATGCGAAAGTGTGTCTGTCTGTTTGCTTGTTTACCGCTAAACGAATTTAGCGGGGTATCGAGATAATTTTCATCCCAGAAAAATGTACGGTTCCGGCGCGATAAACGAATTTTTGCGCAACGGAGTTTACGATAAAAATAGCTTTAAATGTGCTCTCTTATATTATATTTTATCATGTTGTGTTTTTAATTTTTATCAAAATCGATCTAGTCGTTTTATATGGAATAAAATATATAAATAAACCTCTAACAGCATCCGAATAAGTTATGATACTAGTATAGATGGGAGTGAATGAACTCCAAAATTACTACACCGGTTTTAATAAAATAAAATCGCTGGAAACAGCGAGTATAATGAAAGTTAGGATACCTATAGATGTTATTGAACCAGTTCGTTTGGAATATACAGAGTGTAACTTACTTTAGTGCTTACTTTAGGGTGTGTACTTACTGTGTATATGTCCCTTATATAGAGCAGAAGACACCAATTAGTTTCGCTCGGGATCCGTTTCAAGAAATAAAATTACCTTCGCGGTCCACACATTTCAAAAAAAATTAATTAATCAAATGCAATTACGGAAGTTACAAAAGTATATTTTGTTTGTATCAATGAGAAAAGTGACAATTTTTGTTGCTACATGTTCATCAGTACGAGTATGTCGAAAATGAAATTTATTTTTAACGAAGCTAATCGATCTTCATCTTCGAACATGCTTAAGGTCCGCACACAATGGGTCGGCGGTCCGGATGCGGACCACGGTCTGCCATTTGGTGACCCCTGATATAGAGTTTACTGTGAGAAGCAGCGCTGAAAGAACACAATTTTTTGTATGGGCAAGCGCTCCAATCTCATGAATTTGCCCATATAAAAAATAAAAACAGAGTACCTCTTTCAGCGCTGCTACTTTCACAGTAAATTCTATGTGGGGGACTTATAAATACCCTCAAGTACAATCACTTTATGGGACTTATAGATACCCTAAAGCAGCGGTCGGCAACACGCGGCCCGCAGGCCGCATGCGGCCCGCGGACGTTTTACTTGCGGCCCTTGAATGTTTTGTGAATATGTTATAAGTATCAAAAACAATGTTTTCTAATATTGCTATCGTTATCGCAACTTAAAAACGTAGCTGTTTGTGTAATTTTGTAATAAAAACTTTGTTTATTTTTCTGAATCTTCTTATAATAAGTACTCTCTTTTAAAAATTTTAACTGCTCACTTTTTACTATAAGTGCCATCCATCAGAGAGGTTGAATTTTTTTTTAATTGTAGATAAGCCCTCATTATGCGCAGGTATATTGGGCTTCTAGGATTAAGGCGCTTTATCGAAAGTAATTTTACCGCAAGGGCAATTTTATACTTAATTTGTATGACTATAAAGTCGTGAATACGCTGCGGCCAGAAGCTATCGGCTCGCTCGGAAAACATGCGAAAAAACGTAATTATAATCATTTAAAAAATAACTAGGAGCATTTAAGCAAAATGTATCGTATAATCGTATAATCGTATAGAAGCGATTTTGAGTTGCAAAGGTGTCTATCAATTAGACTAATTTTCTACAATACATCTATTTTCGTTTAAAAATAATCTTCAAATTTCGTATTTTTAAGAGGTCATTTCGAAAATTAAATGTATCGAGGCAAAATACATTAATCGTATTTCTAGTTCTTCTCAAACCTAGATAAGGCTATGAAGATATGTATATCTCATTACCAGATTTGTAACATTTCTGAGGGTCCTACAGTATTACGTCAAAACGGACAGTTTTTTTCAATATAGCGCCTTAATACCAGTATAAGTACTGCGGCCCGCCTTTAGTTTGTTTTGCCACGTCGCGTCGTGGCCCTTGCCTGCCAAAAGGTTGCCGACCGCTGCCCTAAAGTACACTGACTTTGTTTCTTTACACCCTGTATGTATAATACAATAAATATTTAAGAGTCAGTCCCAAAAACTTATGTGCTAAATGTGTTTGGGATTTCTCAGAAAAAACGTTGCTCCGTTTTATAAATGCTAATGTAAAATTTAATTGACAAAAAATTCCAACACATTGTAAGTTTTTGTCAGAATTAAGGTAGGGCTGCTACATCACGAAAAAATATTTTTGCATCAAAATTTTTTAGGAATTAATTTTGCTTAGGGCCTGTTTCACCACTTCCTGATAAGGTGCCGGATAGGCTTATTTGACAGATTCTCCATACTCCATCTGTCAAGTTAAGTGGTGGATAGCCTTATCAGGAAGCGGTGAAACAGGCCCTTAATCCTGTAATTCATGATCATGATTTCCTAAATCTGAGAAATTACCATACAAGTAGGACAAAATGACAGGTTTCCAAAACAATCTAAAATTAAATAAAAAAAAAAAACAAAAATCCATTTTCAATTTGTCAAGTTGTTGTCAACAGACTTCAACCATAAATAAAAGAGTATAATTCGTATGTATAGACTTATCACTCAAAAATCTGTCATCTTTTTTAGTAGTAGTGTCGTAGTGTGTGTAACGTTTTATTTGTTAAAAATATATATGATAAAAGCATAATTTTAAAATAATATTGGCTCGATGCACTCCTCCATATATACTATAACTGTGCAGTGTGCGAAATTTCATGCACCTACGTTTCCCCATTTTTCGTAAAAAGGGTTACAAAGTTTTTCTCTCTCACGTATTAGCTTAGCTGCACATTGTCCGAAATTTCTGATCAGAAACATTTGAACAACGGCCGGACCGCCAGTCGCCACACCGCACACTATCCGAAATTTCCTTCCGGCGAGTTCGAGCTCACTCGGCTCAGCACTAAATGTAAGAGAGAGCGCGATCCGATTTTCTGATCAGAAACATTTGAACTGCTACCGATCGACGTCATCTGACTTAAAATTTGTGACGCCCGCCGAAACGCAATTAAAAATTTCTGCCATCCGATAGACGGCATCTGACAAGTCATCCGGACCGGACGTCAGACACAAATTAACATATGAGCAGAGTGCGTTTCGGCGGGCGTCTGACATTGTGTGTCAGATGACGTCGATCGGATGAGTACTCTGGTGTTTCATCATAAGGTTTTTAGGCCCAGTGGGCCCAATGACCAGATATGAATTTTTAACATTTTTTCATCTGGCGATTGGTCTCACTTTTATGATCCATTGTTCATGCAAAAATTTTTGAAGTAGGGTTGGCACAAAAATAATTAGTTATAAACATAATATTGTTTTGTACATTTAAAATATATCTAACACTATCACCTTAAAACATATTATTATTATTATTAATACCTAAACATACTGCGTTGAATCAAGTTTTAAAAAAATACCTGCTCTATAAGTACTACGTGAAATTTTAATGGTCGTTTTCCCATGATTTTCCCACAGTAAAATGATTTTATCTTAATAGTACGATGGACTTGGGTACAAAATATTTTTCATTTTCAAATTGAAAATTGTTCGGAAAATATTTAAGCCGGAAAATAGTATGGACGTAACAGATCTGTATAAGTAGAATATCATTGGTTTTTATTTACTATATAGGTAGTATTGAAAGTGGACTGTTAAAATATGTGTGCCGAGATATTTAACACAGTCTTGCTAATGATAGAAAGTTGTAGGAAGCTTGAAGTGAGCCCTTAGATAATTGGACAGGTAATGAGAGATAAAAAGAGCTCTCTGTCATTCCTCAGATTCTCTGAATTTTATACAATACTAGCTGTCCCGGCAAACGTTGCTTTGCCATAATATAAAGTACCTATTTCGCCCATATTATTTTTTTGAAGTGACTAAATAAGTATGTTACCATAGCAACGTCTATCGCTATCCCGTCGCACAAACAATGGTCGCCCTCAGTCTCGAGTTGTAATAATTTACTATTATTTATTCAACAAATGCACTTATCAATATATAAAGTACCCAGTAGCCGATTCTCAGACCTACTGAATATGCATATAAAATTTGTTAAAAATCAGTAAAGGCGTTTCGGAGGAGTTCGTGGACTAACATTGTGACACGAGAATTTTATATATAAGATATTACATTCCCACGACACGACGTCGCATCGTAAAACCACGCCACGACGTGGTACGACACGACGTCGTATCGTGTTTTTGTGTCCCGGCCCTCAGCTGTAGTACAATAAGATTTGTGAAGTTTCTGAAGTGAAACCTTCTTTAGCGTCGTTGAGCACTTTTGTGGGATGGGTAAAAACTGTGAAACTCGCGCCAGATTTTCGTGTTGATCGAAAAACCATACAAAACGCGTAAGACGGTTGGAGAGTAGTGTTTTGTGTCGAACTCGAACTCGAACGAAATGTACAGTCGGGGAAATGAGTTGTTTAGCAGAAATGTACAGTCGTGTGCTAAGCAGAAATGTACAGTCGGGGAAATGAGTTGCTTAGCAGAAATGTACAGCGGGGAAATGAGTTGTTTAGCAGAAAATATGTACAGTCGGGGAAATGAGTTGTTTAGCAGAAATGTACAGTCGGGGAAAATTGTGCTAAGCAGAAATGTACAGTCGGGGAAATGAGTTGTTTAGCAGAAATGTACAGTCGGAGAAATGAGTTGTTTAGCAGAAATGTACAGTCGGAGAAATGAGTTGTTTAGCATAAATGTACAGTCGGGGAAATGAGTTGTTTAGCAGAAATGTACAGTCGGGGAAATGAGTTGTTTAGCAGAAATGTACAGTCGGGGAAATTAGTTGTTTAGCAGAAATGTACAGTCGGGGAAATGAGTTGTTTAGCAGAAATGTACAGTTAGGGAAATGAGTTGTTTAGCAGAAATGTACAGTCAGGGAAATGAGTTGTTTAGCAGAAATGTACAGTCGGGGAAATTAGTTGCTTAGCAGAAATGTACAGTCGGGGAAATGAGTTCTTTAGCAGATGCGCTGATTAAGGCCGCGTTTCCACCTGCAAGACAACTGTCGCGAGAAGTGTCTGACAGTCTGTCTGACAGCAGCTTATTTTTTCGATTGTCGATATTCTTTAATCGATTGTAAGGGTTTCGATTAATTAATTAAAAGGATCGTTTTTTTTATTATTATTTTTAAATCGATTTTCATAAAAAATGGGTTGAAAAAATAATGCACAACGTTAATAATCAAGTTTTCACTTCTGCCGGCACTCCCGGAGTGCAACCCATCTTTATTTTTTATTCAAATCATAAATAAAATTCGGCCGGGTCATAGCCGCTCGCGTCTATCGGCACAAGCAAAGTTGCCATAGTACGGTCATACAAAATATTTTTAATTTTCAAAAAACAACTTGCATCATTCGATAGTACTACTTTAGGTAAATCGTTCTGCTGCGGCAAAACAACCACTAAAATGTCACGTTGTATTTTAATATTATGATTTGTTGCGTAATAATGAACAACTTTTACGCAAAAAAAAGTGTTCTATAAATGAACCCATTTTTGTTTTTTTTATTCTTTATTTTTTATTGGTTAACAGTGTGATAAACTCTGAATTAAGTTTGTTTACGTGTCACCTTCAGTGGACAGATGTTGGGCAAAAACGAACCAATAAGGAGGTCGTGTCGCAAGCAACCTTGGTGTTTGGCAACAAAAATATTCTTGTTTGTCAGGTTCTTAACCGATGACTAAATATTTTTTATACTAACATCATTAATTTTGATAAAGTATGAGGCATATGATTTTGAATATTATGACTATGATAACCTGTGCAAGACTATGTATAATTTCCTAAAGTAATAAGAAAGGCAGGACTAAAATTAGCTATGAGACATAAAATTATGTTTGTTAATAACAGCGCGTTACAAATAAAACAAATGAGTACCCGATTAGAAATATTATCATGTTTTTTTTTTTTTAATTTATAGCGAACGTTTAGTAAAAGTGTAGACAAAGTTTATTTCCATCACTTCTCATTTTTCTTCCTTATGAATGTGCCAATATTTTTTGTCTAAAAATCATGAAAATCGTGTGACGTAAGTATATGGATGGTCCCTTCCTGAATTCATATTAAATTTTCAATTTTTTTTATGAGTGCGAGTGTAAATGATGTCGATGCTATCGAATAAAAACAATAATGATTACTATACAAAACAAAAAGTAACGGTTTCTTTTACATCTAAAATAGTAATGTACCAAGAATAATATAAGACATAACTGGCATGTACTATTGAGGAAATCGATTCCTAGGCAGTTGACAGACCAACGTCATATTTTAGCCGGATCATGTCAATTCAATGTTAATTGTGATCTGTCGGCTGGGCTTGGCGACTTTGCCGTAACGCAACCAAACTACATAAGTCACCCATCTGCCTAGGAATCATGACTTCTCTGATAGTACCTCGAAAAGTAGAAGTAGTTCCAAACATTATGTGGTATCTCCACATAATGGTTGGAACATTAAATTTGTGCCTCATTCCCTATTCATTCCAGCTCACAGTTAAGTCGAGGGTATCAAAATCGTTCAATCGCAGTGTAATTTTCATCAGTCATTACTAATTATGTATTTCAAAGTGCCTATCTTATATTATTATTATTAACTTTACTAAAATAAAGCGGAAAAGTTTGTATGAACGCGTTAATCCTCAGGAACTACTGGTCTGATTTAAAAAATTCTGTGTGTTCTAGATAGCTCATTTATCGAGGAAGGCTTTAGGCCATATTTTATCAAGCCAAGACTAATAGAAGCGAAGAAATAGAGGAAAATGTAGAAAAAACGGTAAAAATTATTTGAAAGGGCTTTTCTCACGAACTACTGGAGCAGTTTTTATTTAAGTAGTTAATAGAATCAGGCGTTACTTGCGGAAATCCACAGCATAAAATTTAATTTGTTGTTGTTTAGTTTAAAAATAATAGTTTGGTATGTTTGCAAAAGCGGGACAATTTCGGCCTCGCGGGGGACAGCGGGACAGACTGCCTGAAAGCGAGACTGTCCCGCCCAAAGCGGGACGTATGGTCACGTTAGTCATTACTCATTAGTCATTAGTATCACAAACACAATAGACATAACTACCAGTACTTCGACTGCTAAGAGACGGACGAGTATTTATACCTGTCATTTCTTTCGGGTTTCGCCAGGATAAGTTAAAGGCTGGCGCGCTGGCTGATATAATTTATTTTTAAAATGAAGATTTTGAAATTGAATTATGACAGCTTTCTTTGCATGTGCCAAAATATAAACAACATCTAAATTAGTAGATAACGACCCTAACGACGACTTTTGTGATAATACGTCAAACTTAAAAATTTAAACCTCAATTCTAAGTCGACATACTCTATAATTCTGTCTACTCTGTCACAAATGTCGCACAATATGTCAAAAGACAATAATATGAAACACCAATGAGAACAGTCTTATATGATATTTTGGCTGAAATGTCAACTATGTAAACTGCTAAAAGCTACTGGAGAGTAATATCTTTAAAACTATTGTATATTTTTTAATGTCGCTATTATAATCCATATTAATATTATAATTGCGATATGTCTGTCTGTCTGTTACTTCTTCACGCCCAAACCTCTGAACCGATTTTCCTGAAATTTGGTATAGGGATACTTTCAGCCCCAGGGAAATGACATAGTATACTTTTGATCCCGGAGAAATAGACGGTTCCCGGGCAGTAAACGAAATTTGGTGCGATGGAGTTGTGGGCGTCATCTAGTTTGCTTATAACTTACTTAACTTATAAGTTATGTAAGTACAAAAAATTGTTATTTCGTGCTCAATATTTTTCCAAGACAATATGCCGGAATCATCACAGATAGCATCAAATCTGTCTATTCTTTGTGTTGTGCTTGCGTAATAACACGACTTAACAGGGTTGTACTGACAAGTTTTTAATGCCTTCATAATACATTACGCACCTAGGGCAAGAAAATAAGAAATGTCTCAGTTTTCGGCTTTCCTATTTACTGCCCGTGGTCCGTATACTATTTTTCTCATCGACGGAGGCGGAAAACGGCAACATCGGTAAGCGCAGCGGGAAGAAAGATGATGTTTTCCGCCCGGAGCTGAGGTGAGAAAAATATTTTCTATATAACGAAGAATATTTTAAGCCGTGTGTGTGGGTAAAAATATACAGTAATTCATACTAAATACTAAAATTATAATTAATGAGAAAGGGTGTCTGTCAGCCGTCTGTTACCTCTTCGCGCCAAAACCGCTGAACCGATTTTGCTGAAATTTGAAATGGAGATACCTTGAGTCCCTGGAAAGGACATAGGATACTTTTTATCCCGGAAAAATTTACGGTTCCCGCGCGATAAACTAATTTTGGCGCAACGGAGTTGCGGGCGTCATCTAGTCTCTTAATAAAAATATTTTTATTTCATGGAAATATTTAAAGAGCTTTTATAAAAATAAAATATTGTTTTAGTTTAAATAATGGTTTACTGCTAAGAGGCAGCCCTAGGGAAACGACATTGAAGATCTGACATGCGGCCTAGAGGGTAGAGACTAGAGAATATAGGTATAGAAGAGCCATTTGGTAGCATAAACATAATGTTTGTAGGTATCTAAGGATATAAATGAATATACTATGTTTAAAGTTAGACCAATGTATTAATCTAAAATATTGTATAAATAAATATAAAATATTAATCTAAAATACTAGTATGTAGATCTCAAAGGTTGTATTTAATAAAAATTTACTCGTATACGATAATAATATTATGTACATTTTTCAGCGGTTTAAACGATGATTAGTTATTAGAAGAAATGTAATATTATGATGATAAAAATATTACTATAAGAGTGGGTTGCACCACAGGCGCAGTTATAGTTACAGTTATGGTCAAAGTTATCATGGTTATAGTTAAGGCTAACTCTTTAATCTTAAGATCAAATGCCGTAGTCAAAGTTAACTTTGACTACGGAAATTGACTGATGTCTGTTGCGTTTATTTTTTTGTTAAAGCTACAGTAATTGCAGTATAAAAAATGAATTATCCATAAAAATCGTCAGGAAAAATATTTGTTATACTTAACAACACTGTGATCCACAGTCAATTTTCACGAAAAAAAAAAACGATATAAGATTGAACGGTTATGGTTATCGTTAAATATAACCTTAACCAACGATTTGACATTTTGCACTGTACTTATTATAGTTCAAGTTACAGTTATAGTAAGTTGGTGCAACCTACCCTAAGTACAATTTAAATATAGCTAATCACATCAAATAAACCTAGTGATGTGATGATTGAAGTGAAGTGATATATGTTTTTTGTAATTTAAGTGTGTAAAATAACATGTTTTACATTAAGACGTTTGTATATAATGAGACATGAGTGTAGCAAAGCGCGCCACGATTTGCGACTTCCAATGGCGCGCTTTGCCACACTCACTATATTCATTTTTTAATGTAGGAAACAAAATCGCTATCTCTACTGTCGTCCTTCTGTTACGTGCTCTATGGTCCAGGCTTTCAACACGTTCCCACGGCTACAGGTGTTCGTTATAATTGTACCTGACAGCTCATGCTGACATGCTACCTCGAATACTGAATTCAGTTTACTTATTTCATTCATTTTCAGTAAAATCACACTATTATTACAATACCCGGCAATAAATATTGCACATCGACCTTTGGAAAGAGACATTCGGCTAATTTTGGTTTCATAGAGCGTTATCTTTGTAGCACACACCTATTTGACATTATGTCAGTCGTTGTTCAAATTCAATAGAGTGCAGTCGCGTCCAGTTCAAAATATATATCTAGAGTTGTTAACACCCCTAAATTTGCTACAGCTGTAATTTTCCAAAAGAATTTTAAATACGTAAACATAATCTGAACACCCTTTTTTATTTTATTTTACCCGAATATAAAGCCATAACTTATAGAAAATTTGGTGTATTTTATACAAAGAATAATAAAATTGTCAAAAGAAGCAAACCTTAATTGTTTCAACGACGGCATTTAAAATAAATAATAAAGAGATTGCATTTATGCAATTATTAATTCTTTACTCACGACAATTTAATGCAATGTACCTATAGGAATCGTAAATTTTTTTCGGGATAAAAAGTATCCTTCGTCCTTTCTTCACCAAATTTCATAAAAAATGGTTCAGCATGAAAAGGTGACAGACAGACTATTCTAATATTAGTAATAAATTATTACTAAAGTTTAAATTTAATAAGGTACGTATTTCGTAAATATTTCAAACACCTACCACCATTATTGATGTCGAGCAGAATAGGCCTAAAAATGCGTTTTTGTTTTGAATATTTCGGCCCCTCTTAAATATTCATTTTATTTTGTGGCGGTACCCGCATTTATCCCACAATTTTGTTTTTATTTGTTGTTATGGTGACAGCAAAAATACATAATTCTTGAAAATTTTAGTTCTCTAGCTACCGCGTTACGCACGTACACCCTGGAGACAGACAGACGGATGTCTCTTTTGGGAAAATATTCAAAAAAATGACAAAGAAAATATGAATATGATCTGCAAAACTATAATGAATATAATCTACTATTCATTAAAAACTTGTAAAGCGGGTCAAAAACAATACCTCTACTGCAAGTAGAGTTACCGTTTTTGAAACTTGTGGTTTTATATTGATTCCTGGTGATGCTGCAGCGTCAGAATATACAAGTGATCATCTTATTTATTAAAGCTATTGCAATAAATCCAAGCACAAAAAATATTTGAACCCTTCTCATTGAGGTGATAAAATAAGCTCCATATTTTCCAGCAGTGAGCGAGCTGACTATGATGAAATTATTGTAGCTAAGAATTTTTGAATCTACTTTACCGAATTTTAAATCTACTTCGGTATTAATACTTTGGGGTATATATATATGTGTCCCTTATAATATAAAATTCACTGTGAAAATAGCAGCGCTAAAAGAGTTACTTTTGAATTTCATGTTTCTATGGAATCTTATGTTTTAATTTCATGTTTACGCCAATATCATGAATATGGTATTTCTTTATAACTATTTTATGGCATATTCATGATGTTGGCGTATTTTCCATGCATAAGTATATTATGCAATGAACTATATTATATGAGTAATACTTTATTTTGGTATGTATTATTATGAGAAAATACTTATTTAAATACCTAATTTATAATTTTATTAAAGTTTTTCTTCCGAAGTTACCCCAATGCACCCTATATTACGAAATTCATTAAAGATTTCGTTCATCAAGTTGTGAACATGGCCTCTCTGTTAATCATTACTCTGTATGTCGAGTTTACCACGTGATTACAATATTTCTGAAAATATTAAAATCGACGACGGCTTGGTAAATATTATGTACCTTTCGAGCGCCATCTATTGAGCTAGTTTGTCTCAAATTCTAAAATGTCAGTGGCCTATATATCAATAATGGTAATAAGTAGGCACTAGAAATTTTCAATAGATAAAAATTAAATAAAATAAATATTTAAGGGGGTCCCATACAAAGAACACAATTTTTGGACTATTTTTGCCCTATAACGGTACGGAACCCTTCGTGCGCGAGGCTAACTCGCACTTGACCGATTATTGGTTGCCGTTTCTGTCACATGAACTTTAAAGTGTTTGTTTCATTAGCCAAATTAAATATTTATACCATACCATACCATACGCTTGGGCGTGAAGATCTAATAGACAGACAGACAGACAGACAGACAGACAGACACACTTTCAAGTTTATAATATTTTTAGTATATTAGTAAAGTATGAATAGGATTATTTAGTACGTACGAGTTACATAGTAACTATTTAATAATCTGTGGTACGGTACAAGTAGGAATCTGTAAAACAAATTACTATTATTCGGAATGAAACTATTCAAATATTTAAGTGTACAAGCATTTACGATTTACATAAGTAGTAAATTGGGTTATTATGCTGATGGCGAATATTAAATGTAATTGTGGGAAGTTTTGGATGTGTGAAAATGGTCTTTCGTCAGAACATTTAAATTAGTTTGTAATGCCTGCCTAATAATAACTACGAGTATGTTATTTTAGTGTATGTGTGTTTAGTAACTATACTGTCCCTATCTAGAGAACTATAATATTAGTGTAATTTTTGATCCCGAAAAGTTTTCTGCTCTGTGTGCTCTACAAAATAAGAAGTAGGTACTAAATGACGCTCGCAACTCTGTTGTCCCAAAATTCGTTTATCGCGCGGGAACCGTATATTTTTCCTGGAAAAAAGTATCCTATTTACCGGGACTCTCCATAAGTCCATACCAAATTTCACGAAAAGCAGCATTTCCACACGACGTGTTTTTTACGCACTGACGACGCGCGTTTCTGACGCGCTCGTCTTAATCTGCGCGTTTTCATCGCGTTTTGGCAGATAAAAAGTTTAAAACGTGTCGGCTTCCTTCCGTTTGCTGAGCGTTCAATTTTGATTCAATACAAACGAGCATAAAAAAACGTGGTGTAGAAGGGCCTTTAAAGTCGTTAGCTTTATTAGTAGGTATAATCTACGGTCCAAACTACGATCCAAACAAATAATAAATCTAAACAAAAAATAAAAAGAGCTCGAACCTTTTTGTATGGAGCGTGGTATACCTAATTAGTTTCAAGTACTTCAAATTGTATATTTTCGCATACACCTATGAAACATAAGTCAATCGACAGAGAAAATAATAACAAACAACAAATACTCTTTGACAAGTCTTTGATACAAACAAGAAGACAAACTTTAAAGACTCTTTGAAGACAAACTTTTCTTATTTATCTAAAATGTTATTTATTTTACATTTTCAAACTGAAATAACTCAGAAAGTATATTATTACCTATTTACGACATTTTGTCAAAGAATATTTATTGTTTGTAAGCATATTCTCTTTCGATTGGCGTATGTTTCATAGTTGTACACCAAAATACGACAGGTATGCCAATAAGGTTCGTTGTTATTTCATATTTAGTGACAATTTCTATGAAACTTACTATGGTTAGCGTATTGGATCATAGCTTTTAAGGTTCCAGCTATGACCAAGTTACAGGCAAAGGTTCTGCGCGCATTGTTGATAATTGCAACATATTTTATACACCACTTACACTTTCCGTCCTACAGGAAAAATTTGATCCAGTAGTGGAATTATAACATACTATAGTTCTTGTATTTTGGGAATTGGACCTTTTTGGACTAGCTTTTGCACTTACATGTTGCTGAATATTTACGCAGTACGTTCAGATTTAAGAATCTGACTGATGTCCTGGCCACTCTACGTCTATGTCTTTCAAAAAAATCCACACAATCGGAACATACGGGACCTGAAAAGGCTAGTTGTAAGTTTTTAGTTTTATTTTAGAAATGTTTAAGCCTGTAATCAACAATCAATCAACAGTCAATGAAAGATTCATTCAAAAAATGTGTTTCGTCGACAGCTATGCACATCGGATGTGTGTAACTGACCCTTAAAATCTAGCGTGTGATCCGAGGCCGTGTCATTGTTGTATCCGCCATTCACTTCGTCTTACTATAGCCATTACATCAATAATAAACTTTATTGTATTAGCAATAAGGTGCAGAGTTACACTGGTTTATGAACTGTATTGGCTATAATATGTACTCTAAAGTCGAAATACTTTATACTTTGTAAACTGTAAAGGTTTGGTTCTCAATATTTTAATGAATCATTAAATGAGCGGTGAGTAATTAGTACTAAGTAGTAACGTATCACCATGATGTTGACGTAAATCAAAAATCATCATTAATCAATAATCATCAATTAATAAAATATTCCCTAGTGATTTGCAGAGGTTCCTAAACATTTTTGTCTTATAGACCTCTAGATGACGCCCGCAACTCAGTTGCACCAAAATTCGTACATCGCCCGGGGACCGTACATTTTTCCAAGATGAAAGGTATCCTGTGTCTTTTCCCGGGATTTAATGTATCTCCTTACCAAATTTTAGCAAAATCGGTTCAGCGGTTAGGGTTTGAAGAGGTAATAGACGGACAGACAGATAGACACGTAAATAGTAATTTTCGCATTTATAATATTAGTAATTTGGAATTTCAATATTTTGTTGGCGCTTCATAATAAAATTTGTTTTTTAAAGTCTAAACTAATAATATGTATAGATAAAAATGTTTTGATTGAACTGCGGTAGAAACCAGCGGTAACAGTTTCACGTGTGACACTCGATTAAGGCTCGTGTAAATAGTCAGTACTCAAGATGCATCTCGGTCTCAAGACACAAGTTCAGGTTCTGTGATTGGTTGACTGTCAAAATTTGGCCCAATCACAGAGCCGAACCGCGTCTTGAGACCGGGTCGCATCTTAAGTACTTACTGACTATTTATACGGGCCTAAAAGTTAAGCTTCTCAAAACTAGTTCAATTAAAATGTTTTTTATTTCTAACTGAGTGACTAAAATAAAATCCCTGTGTATCAATAAAAATAAATGAAACCATTGGTCCTAGTAAATGAAACCATCCTATTGCATCGAAATAAATACTAAATCACACATCTAATGATACGCAACAAAACTAGTCAGTAAATCAGTCTACTGTAATAATAACATATATATATAATAAAATATGGGGACAAACGAGCAAAAAGAAAGCTACACTCGCAACATCAGAAGAGCTGCAGACGTGCGTTGCCGGCCTTTTAAGAGGGAATGGGGTAATAGGGCAGGGGAGGGTAGGTATGGGAATAGGGTAGGGATTGGGCCTCCGGACTCCGATAGCGGTTTCTGGTTCTCGGCGAAACACAGCGCAAGCGCTGTTTCATGCCGCGCCGGTTTCAGAAATCTGAACGCGCCTATTTTGGGAACTATTAATAATTATTATTGTTTCGAATTGAAACTATTTTTGTGTTGGATAGAGTGCATCGAAAAATGCTTTGGGCTGTATAAAATCAAGCGGAGCTTCAGAGGACAGTGTGGAAAAAAGGAAAATAATAATTTTAATGCGCTTTTTTCATGACCTAGTACTGGGACGATTTTGATGTTATTTGGTACAGAATATATAGAGTAGAATACAGGAAAAATTAGACTGTAGGCTACTTTTATGCGGGAAAGTGTAGGGTTACCGTTAAATGCCTTATTTACATGAGCATAGACGGGTGGAAGTGGAATCTCTTGATTTATATTGAGGAGATAATTTGTGTACCACAAACTCAGTGCAACCTTTACACGTATATCAAAGAGCTTAGAAGGATTAATCTTAGAATCTAGAACAAAGAGATTTTAAGGAAAAATGAGTTTTTTTTTCAATAAATTTTTTTGCGTGCAATTAATTTTCTCCATTGCGCGTAAGCGCGACCTTTTGAGGGCCTTGTTCAGAAACCTTTCAAGCCCTAAGGACACTTGTATCAGGTTTTTTACCTGCTCGATGTTTCCTTAATGTCAAGGTCCTTGCTTCAAGGCACCGGTTGGATAAATATATTTTAGTTGTTATTTCTACGAAAAAAACTATGCAGTCATCGTAATTCGCAATGGTGGCATACTTCCGTAACGTATTATTTACGAACGCGAAGCAAGTGTGAACAGTTGATTATTATAATATTAATTACTTCTAAAATTATTAATTAGCCCTTAAAGGCTACAATGATTTCGTGTACTATTATGACTACAACGGGTGTAAAAACACCCGGTTCTTAAAATTGGAAAATAATGACTTAATTTAAATCTTAATATTGCAAAAATGGGTTCAAAATATTATTTGGACTTTTAACCCTTAAAAAAATGCATAAAAATCACATATTTATTATAAAAATACCTTCTACCGTCACGGTAGAGAATTAAGCAGAATCCTGAAAACTGAAGAAATATTACTACCTGAATGAAAAATTTACTATATTGTAGGTATACAAAAGTGTTTTAATTTATTGATAAGTCTTATTATTTTTTATAATCATAGAACAGACAATAATAAGGCGCACAAAAATATTTATGAACTTATAAAAAATATCTTTTTTTTTTGTAATTGAAATTTCCATAAAATTTATATGTATAGTAAAAAGATTATATGTCACGAAATAAATTATCAATAAAGGCAAAAAAAAAAAATCAATTTTATATCATAATAACGTAAACAAAATCGAAATAAGCTTATTAGTCCATTGAAATGTTACATTTGCTTTGATTATTTATTTGATTTATTAGAGGACGCAATTTTATTTTTGGGATATGTTGGGGGGTCAATAAAAGTTTAACCTCAAGTTTGTGGGGTCGCCGCTCTTGTCCGCCGGCCGCCATCTTGAAAAAAGAGGTGACAACACTATTTTCGTGATATCTCGGAAACTATAAGTCTTACAAAAAATTTGTAAGAACATAATTTGTTGCAAATTATTTTGCCAACAAATATGTTTCTTTAACTTTTTACCCTAAATTAAAAATTTAAAAATTTATCTAAAATGAAACATAACAACGTTTTTTTTAATATTGAGCTAATAATAAAACTAGCATCAAAATAAACATTTTACTTTCGACAAATTTTAATACCCCACTATGACTACAACGGGTGTAAAAACACCCGGTCCACCTTCGTATGCCAAAATCTAGATGTGCTAGTCACCGTTTTTCCTGCGTATTTGGAGGCTACTAACCTTTTAGAAGAATACACGAAATCACGAAGCGATCAGTTTGCGCATAAAAAAAAAACTGGTTGCACTCCGGGAGTGCCGGCAGAAGTGAAAACTTGATTATTAACGTTGTGCATTTTTTTAACCCATTTTTTATGAAAATCGATTTTTAAAAAATCGTCAATCAAGTTGTTTAGATCAAGTTTCGATCAAGGTTTTGATCAAGGTTTCGATCAAGTTTCGATCAAGTTTCGATCAAGTTTCGATCAAGTTTCGATCAAGTTTCAAATTGAGTTCGAGTTTGAGTTCGAGTTCGAGTTCCGAGTTCGACACAAAACACTACTCTCCAACCGTCTTACGCGTTTTGTATGGTTTTTCGATCAACACGAAAATCTATCGCGAGTTTCACAGTTTTTACCCATCCCACAAGTGCTCAACGCCGCTAAAGAAGTTTTCACTTCAAAAACTATAGCCAAAAGATTTCGTGACCCGGGTGTAAAAACACCGTTGTAGCCTTTAAGGGTTAGTATGCAAATAATGTTATATACAAAATTGTCGTGTTAATGTGTTGCCAATAAACTTCTTCGAAACGGCTGCATCGATTGTGATGAAATTTTGAGTGCTTACGCCATTACGCTGTGAGTCAGCCTCACAGCGTAAGCACACATTTCAATTCGAAAACGACGCGCAGTTATAAGTTGTGCTATTGAAGTTTTTATGAGGTCGGCGTGACAGAAATAATGTCACTTGGACAACGTCTTGTAATCTAATCTTCTTGTATATAAAATTCTCGTGTCACAATGTTAGTCCACGAACTCCTCCGAAACGGCTTTGCTGATTTTCATCAAATTTTATATGCATATTCAGTAGGTCTGAGAATCGGCTACTGGGTACTTTATATATTGATAAGTGTATTTGTTGAATAAATAATAGTAAATTATTACAACCTGAGACTGACGGCGACCATTGTTTGTGCGACGGGATAGCGATTGACGTTGCCAATGCGACATACTTGTTTAGTCACTTCAATAAAATAATATGGGCGTAATACTTTATATTATGGTAAAGCAACGTTTGCCGGGACAGCTAGTATACCTATAAAATTCTTGTGTCACGGTGTTCGTGGTTGAACTCCTCTAAAACGGCTCAAACCTCGACCGATTTTCGTGAATCTTAGCGAGCATATCGGCTAGGGCGGACAATCGGACAACATCTACTTTTTATATTATTGATAAGTGCATTTGTTGAATAAATAATAGTAAATTATTACTACTCGAGACTGATGGCGAGTTGCGACTGGCGACCATTGTTTGTGCGACGGGATTGCGATCGACGTTGCCATGGTGACATACTTATTTAGTCACTTCAATAAAATAATATGGGCGAAATACCTTATATTATGGCAAAACAACGTTTATCGAGACAGCTAGTTTTTGACCGACTTCCAAAGAGGAGAAGGTAATACGTTCGGCTGTATGTTTCTTTTTTTAACCAACTTCAAAAAAAAGGAGGTTATCAATTCGACGCGTATGTATGTAATATTTCCAGAACTGCCCAGTTTTTGTATGTGCCAAATTTTAAGTGTATGTATATGAATGTATGTTTTTATGTTTATCCAGGCATATCTCCAGAACCAAAAATTAGATTTTAGTGATTCTTTTTTTACTGTACTAGGTATTGTTCAACTTAGGGAATAAGGCAAGTTTCATCAAAATCGGTTCAGTAGTTTTTGAGATAGGGAATTTTAATTCTTAATTACGTACAAAAATTTGAAGTCGGTTTTATCTTTTTAATAAAATTAATACTATTTGTATGTTCAACGATTACTCAGCCGTTTGTGGTCCGATTTTCAAAATTCTTGTTGTGTTGTATAGGGTTTAACTCGAATTTGGTACCATGATCACAAAAGTGGTGATCTGATGATAGGATACTTGAGGAATCGAGGGGACTCCTTGAAATTTGTATGGAAATATATAGTGATTTCAATTTTTCTGAAGCATTCGAGGCAAACGCTACCAAAAAGTAAGACTTCGCACCAGGTTATACCCTGGATCCGTAGGTGCCGAACAGAACTTTTGAATGCTTTTAGGTACAGGTTCGGGGATTTCGGCGTTGTTTAAACAACTGAAAGCATATCAATTTGATTGATCGTTATCGTCACAACCATAATTATACAATGGGTCATCACACTATGACCCAATTATTTGTACTTTTCGTGATATTTTGCATCAAAGCAGATGTTTTTGATGGTGATTTCGCTGTTTGTGGACAGATTTTCAAAATTCTCTTCAGTGTTGTTGTATTATAGGATATAATCTTAATTTTGTATAATAATTACGAAAGTGGTGAGCTGACGATGGGATCTATGAGCAATCGAGGGAAATCCTTGAAATTTATCAAAACACTCAGTTTAAAAGTCAGTGGTAAAAATGTTGTTTCTAGTAAGTTAAACATATGTTACGGATAAGAGAAATTTTATACGAAGTTGTCTCTTGGGCCAAAGGCACTGAACGGAACTCCTGAACCTTTAAAGATAAAAGTTTGGAAATTGCAGCATCGCTTAGATAACTGCAAGCATTTACCACAATTTCGCTTACAGTAACATAATGTGAATAAAAAGAAAACAATAGGAATTAGAACTAAAAGGTATTAAATAACTCTTACTCTTTAGTAGTCCCTTTTTCAGAATTCGTCTAAATCTCAACTATTTCTGTACATACCTACTACAGTCTTCATTACATTGAAGTCGGTACCTGTCCCAAAAGTTTCAGATATTCTGACATTACTGAACTTACGATTAAATTAGCTGATACCGACTTCAAAATAATGAAGACCGTAGTATGTACAGAAATATTTGAGATTTAGACGAATTCTGAAAAAAGGACTATTAAAGAGTAAGAGTTATTTAATACTTTTTAGTTCATATTACTATTGTTTTTACCTTGGATGTCGGTTTTAATTTTTTTTTGTTAATTATATCTTTATATATATAATATAATCTTTATATATATAATATAAAGATTAGTAAAACAACTTGAGGCGGTATTCCTAAAACTTTTTGCGACGGAAAAAAGTTTTTATCTACGTACTCAGTAATTAAACGAGCAAATACAGGTTGTGATTCGTGACTGAACTGTCCAAACACAGGATCCTGTTTTAAGGACGTGATGTAAGATACGCATTATGTCAAGATTTATGCGCGTTGAAGCCATCAACTAGTCCATACTTACCTCATTATAAAATATGCTAAAGTTTCTGCTTGTTACCTCTTCACGCTTCAACCGCTGAACCGATTTTGTTGAAATTTTGGTATGAATTTGAGTCCCGGGAAAGACCTATACTTTCACCCCGGTTTTGAAGCAACGGAGCTGCGGGCGTCGTCTAGTCATAATAAAATCATGTATAATAATTATTAGTAAGGGAGCGCGGCGGTGGTGTATAATAATCATCAACAAAACTTGGTTGACTACGGTACCCTAAAACGGAACTCTAACCAGCTGTTTTTTGTATATTGGTAGGTTAATAGTTATATAATTTACTAGCTGTCCTGGTGAACTTCGTGTCACTTTAAAACCTTCCCTAGACTTCTGCGAATATTTTAAGACTAAAATCAATCTATTCAGCCGTTTTCGAGTTTTAGCGCGACTAACACATTTGAAAATCCATTAATATATATATAGAAGAGTAATATTGTCCTACAAATAGATCAATCCATATTTTAGGACCATCGAATCAAAGTGTGAAATCCTTTCTATCTCTGTTAGCTACCACTTTCAAGATTTTTCGCAGATAAAAAACTTGTTTGTTATATCAAAATGAAGCTTCTCACAAAAATTAGCTTGTGAGTAATCACAAAAAAAAAAATAATTCTAGGGCTCCCGTACTATTATTCTGGAGGGTGTGCCAAAACGTTTGATCATTTCATAATAAACTTATACAATAGGTCATAAAACCTGGTTACACAATTATGAATATCCTAAAACGTCGCAGAGACGGACCATGAAATCCTGAATGACTTCTTTACGACGTCCTTAAGAATCTGGTTTATGAGAACGAATGTTCCAGGTATAAAACAGTCGACTTAGTAACTAGGGCGTTAAGCGTTCAACTGCTATTAATGAAAATGATACTTACTAAATGTAACAAAAACTTATATAAACCAACTAGCTGACCTTGCAAACGTTGTTTTGCCGTATAAATTGTTTCTAGTATGAATATACAAAGTAGATAAAACCTATTCTCAGGCCTAACGAATATACATACAAAATTTAATTTATATCGGTTGAGCAGTTTTGAAGGAGTTCGCGTAAACGCAGTGACACGAGAATTTTACATATTATACAAACGACAGATTTTCGGTGTGACAATGGCCGTGTTTGAATAGGAAACATTGCAGTAATATTATATTCTACTCATTATTCGCTAAAGAGTAACACAAGCTTATACCGTTACCAAAAAACACTGGGTATTTTTTTTCGGAAAAAATCTATCCTATACGATTCCTTACCTGGGGTTCCAAGTGTCTGCGTAGCAAGTTGCATAAAAAAAACAGTTCATCAGCGACGCTGATAACTGCCAATGACCTTGAGAATTCGCATATCTCCCATCACTCTCGCACCACTGTCGATTTTCATGCGAGAGAGACAGAGACGTGTAGCGTGGATACATTTTTCGTTTGTTAGAGGAAAAAAATAAAATATATTATGGGAAATCTAGATGTCAGTACCGAAAATTAAATCTTACAAGCTTTGGATTTTTTAAAAGGTATCAAATAAACAAATTTTTAAAACATAGCTTGTATATTATTTTAGTTAGAACTGTTATAGTTCCTGGAAGATGTGACTTTGGTATTTTTTTTCATCCAGTAGGAGTACATTATTTTATTATTTAAAATAAAGAAGCTTTTCCAAATATAATCAAAAATCACATATATTTTTTTGTGCCAGTCAATGAAAAACATACGTCTAGAAAACTTCACAAAGATGTCGAACTGGCAGATGTCTTCCCCTTTAGCTGATCGCACAATTTTGTCAGCGCCTTACGCGCCATACGCGGCGAACTAACCGCATAGTTCACGAAATGCGGCGCGTACGGTGCGGATGAATGTGCGGTCACCTTTTCACATCATTTCATACAACGGATTCCAAAATGCGGCGTGTACGGCGCATGCGTGCTGATTGAAAATTACGCTCGTGTGAATCAAATGGGACTTTTGTATGAAACTGAATGCAGCAGAATTTCTGCCAGCTGAAATTCTGCTATTCACAACTCACAAATTGCGCTCGTTTTGCTTTACCCTTAAACGTAAAGACTTGCCATCCAATCAAACATAACATTGCAGAATCGGGTGAGTATAGCCGAGTCAACCCACTTGTTGACACAAGTCATCAATATTTGACAGATAACAGCGGTTTAATCTAATCTTAATTTCATAAGTTGAATTGCATCGGAATGTACCACTTAAAATGAGGGAAATGGAACGGATGGCATTTTCACATAGCCTAATCGGTTTTAATATGTCTTGTGCCAAGATAACATAAAATACCCCATCGAAATACGATGCAAAGGAGACGTTACTTACTGTCATACATCTACCTACCGTTTTGAATTTAGTTCCTTTTACGATGCCAAAAATATAGCAACGACAACGAAAAACTTAGGGTCAATTCAGACCGCAACGCGACGCGACGCGCAGATGCTTTTCTAAATTTGTATGGATTTGACAGATTTGCAAGACGTCTCGCGCAATTGAAGTCTGTCCATTCAGTACAAATTTAGAATTAATGCATCTACGCGTCGCGTTGCGGTTTGAATTGACCCTTAGTGAATGCAATTATTGTGAATGGTATCGCGAAGGTTGTTCCTCGGTATAGTTGCCTCACTTGATGGCGACCACTGTGTTTTAGAAATCCCCAAAATCGGACATTACTAAGTTAATGCATGAGTCGATGGCGTCTTATATTTCAAATGAAAGAGTAGAACTCCCGTGTGCGCATTTCAATTCGTTTTTGAGAAAATCAATTTTTAAATTGGTCATTTTGGACTCCCTAAAAACGAAATTATTTTTTTTAAATTAATTACGAGGGTTTGTTAACTTGCTACCCAGCTGATTAGATTATTCATTAAGAGACACAAATTTTGTACTTTATTTCATTCCTACAATTCAAGCAGTTCCTGAGATTTTAATGTTTTTAAATATTTAGACTTTATTTTTTTTCTGCTTTCCTATGTGATTTCCGCACCTTCTGTCCACACTGAACAATACTTTGGTATAGTATTTACACTACAGTATTTTTATTTTCTTACGCCGGTTCTTCTCGCCGGGTTAGTTCCCGAACCGGTGGTAGGCACCGTAGTATCGACGTTCGGAAATATTTTTGTAAAAAAATACTCCGAATAAAAATATTTTTATTTGATTTGATTGAATACGTCAAAGAACGCAACGCCATCTGTCATTTTTAATAACAAAGCGAAACTTTTGGACGGTCAGAGGGCATGCGTCGCGGGCATGCCTCACGGTCGCTGTTGACTGCGCTATAACGCAAAACTTGAGGAACAGAAAAAGGTACAGTGTCGACAAAGCTATTGAACATTTTTCGGGGATAGAAACATTCTTTGCCATTTTTTAGAAGTTGAAGTTTCTCTATACCGAATAGCTTTGTCCACACTGTGTCTTTTTCTGTTCATCAAAGGCATGCGTTATAGCGCAGTCAGCAGTGAACGTGAGGCATACCCCCTCTGACCGTATCCAAAACTTAAAAAAAAAAGACAATGTTGGCGTTGCGTTCGTTGACGCATTCAATTATTGAATGTTCCAAAATGAAAGTTGAATGAAAGAAGATGACGAAAATTGAAGACGAAAGCGCCTAGTGTGGACATAGCTAATTACATCTTAATAGGTATATTATAGTGGCTTAAACGTGAAAAGCAGGTAACAAACAAACTGTTCTATTTATAATATCAGTATGAATGTTACGCTCGAAGACCGAAATCGCTCAGTGAGCGAAAAAATAGCTCACAACGCATTGTGGTCACAGTGAAACAGCCACGACGCGAGTTTCGCAATGTGGCTCTAATGCAAACGGCCACGACGGGTTCTGGCAATCACAGAAAGGCCATAACGCGAAATTCGTGTCGTGGCTAATATTATGCTATTCATTTTTCTTGATTTATATTTGAATTACCACGCGTACTACAAAATATATTTTCTTTTACTAAATCACTGCATAACGTGCTTGTAATTATATTATTTATAAAATATCCATTGTTCCATACTATCCGTAGTAATATTATCTGTCTGTCTGTCTGGCGCAACGTGTTGTTGTTTTTTTAAATATATGTATAAGTAAAGTAATCTGATCTCAATGTATAATAAAAATATAGTTTTATTTTAAATAATATACTTAATTT
Source organism: Lysandra bellargus (assembly GCA_905333045.1). Taxonomy (NCBI): domain Eukaryota; kingdom Metazoa; phylum Arthropoda; class Insecta; order Lepidoptera; family Lycaenidae; genus Lysandra; species Lysandra bellargus. The sequence goes on from HG995338.1 coordinate 7,538,471, forward strand.
AAATATAATACTACTAGTTGATGTCCGCTACTACGTTGCGCCAGTCAGACAGAGAGACAGACATTAATAATAATTGTTAGTACGGATAGTATGTGACTATGGATATTTTATAAATAATAATGATAAACACGTTATGCAGTAAAAGAAAAATATTTTGTAGTACGCGTGGTAATTCAATTAATATAATCTTCCATACCTATGGATGATTAATCAATCAAGAACACATCAAGAATATTCGTTTTTCATATCAGCCACGACACGAATTTCGCGTTATGGCCTTTTTGTGATTGCCAGAATGCGTCGTGGCCGTTTTCATTAGAGCCACATTGCGAAACTCGCGTCGTGGCTGTTTCACTGTGACCACAACGCGTTGTGAGCTATTTTTTCGCTCACTGAGCGATTTTGGTCTTTGAGCGTAACATAAAAGTAAAGCAATGATAATAGTTATTGCTCAAGAAATAGTTTAGGTTCTTAATTGATAACGCTTAATCCAATAAGTGGTGTAATAAATCCAAAATATAAATTATGAAATAGTTGTATGGAAACATAAGGCTCAATTTACAGCGACGCGGAATGGAACGGAATGGAAGCGTTAATTTAGCCTCATGCGAGGAAATTGAAATCGGAAAATTTTGGCTCGTATTTAATTTGCGGGTTCATATTATTAAGTATTTTCATAAAGTTCATTGTACAGTTTCGTTGCAAAAAGTCGCTTCCATTCCATTCCGTGCCGGTATGAATTGAGCCTTAGTTAGTAATGAACATCTAATAATTACTATTTTATCTTTACAGTTGCTATTTCTGCGCCAGTAATTATTTTTTTCCTTCAGCAATTTAGAGTGGATCGTTAATTTTTTTCTCACAATAACAGTACCAAATTGCTATAATAACCGAGACGATTTCGTACTACTTTTGTGGTATTATTACTACAAAAAATAGTACGAATTCGCTACAATTTGGATGATGGTTACTGATTAGAAATAGTTGTTTGTGACTGCGAATAATTTTACATGCTAAAGCACCGTACCAAAATAATTTTCATCTGTTGGTAAAAAAAACTATATTATGTACTATCAGAGAAGTTGATTCCTAGGCAGATGGTGGGGCCTACGTAGTTGGGTCGCATAACGGCCTGTCCACATCTCCACGTCACGTTGTCGTCAACGTGGAACGGTGCGGTACGTAGCACGGTACGTTGACGTGACGTGAAAATTTACGTCAACGTAACGTGAAAATGCACGTCACGGTGTAGCAACATTTTACGTAACGTATCTTGTGGCTGGTTTAGACGTATTAAGTAGATAAGTAGTTAACTAAATTTTAACTTATGAGTTATGACTTTATACTTACTTGACTAAATTTGAACTTTCTACTTGCTACAAAATGTTGTGTTTACATGCAATTAATAACTTAAAATTAGGTTAAAATTTAGTTAACTACTTATTAACTTAATACGTGTAAACCAGCTAATACGTAACGTGGACATGTGGACAGACCCTTACGTCAAACCCAACCGACAGATCACAATTAACATTTAATTGACATGATCCGACAAATGCCTAAGAATCAATTTCCTAGATGGTACATATTTAAACGATGATATGAATTTTTAAGCTATTTAAAATTGGAACAAGCAGCCCGACACCGTGGGCACAAGCCTGTCAATTAATCTTCAATCAAGTTTCGATCAAGTTTCAAATTGAGTTCGAGTTCGAGTTCGAGTTCGACACAAAACACTACTCTCCAACCGTCTTACGCGTTTTGTATGGTTTTTCGATCAACACGAAAATCTATCGCTAGTTTCACAGTTTTTACACATCCCACAAGTGCTCAACGCCGCTAAAGAAGTTTTCACTTCAAAAATTAAGTTTGACGTATTATGACAAAAGTCGTCGCTAGGGTCGTTACCTACAAATTTAGTTGCTGTTTATATTTTGGCACATGCAAAGGAAACTGTCAGAATTCAATTTCAAAATCTTATTTTTAAAAATAAATTATACCAGCCAGCGCACCGGCCTTTAACTTACCCTGGCGAAACCCGAAAGAAATGACAGACATTAACACTCGTCCGTCTCTTAGTAGTCGAAGTACTGGTAGTTATGTCTATTGTGACAGTACTAAGTCCTTAATCAAAATTCATTCGCCAGTTTCGATAGCGAAGTCAGCTGATGTCAAAGATGTTTGACATAACTTTATGTCAATTCTCATACAATTTTGACAACAAACTTCACTTTCGAATGCAGAATGCAGATTTTTTAAATAAAAATGATTACGTTAGCAATGTCAAACGCATACAAATTACAATATATAACGCGACAGAATTTTGGCATGGTGTGTCATCGGTAATTTAAAATCCATTACAGCTGGAATCATGCCGAACTTCCGCCGTGGAACTTCGGCATGGTGTGTTTATACACGTGTTGTTCTATGAAACTCCCTCCGTGGTTTACAGCATGAAGCGAAAGCTTTTCAGAGGAGTTTATAGCTGCAACTTAATTTCGTCTGCTAAGTACCTTGTTTATTAGTGAAATAAAAAAATATTGTACACGACAACACGAGTTATAAATTGGAAACAAATTGAAATTTGGTAAATTAATTATTGTGAAAGGAGTTTCTTGGAAACAAATTATATAATTAACATCGACACAACGAATACGCATAAGAGCTGTGACGCCAGAAACACAATTTTACTGCAGAATGAGTTAATTATTTCAAGTATAATTAGATTCAATATAATAAATAATAATATACATAAACAGTATAATACGTACCACTTAGAATTTTGTTATAAAACAACGCATTTTTTTAACTATGACGTTATCTTTTTCATTCAATGTAGAAAACTTGCTTTCATACCGTCATTTTTTTCCAAAACTTTGAAGTTTGTGTAAAATAATAATTGTTTTTTTACGAGTAACGGACAAGGTCCAAATTGGGCTAATTTTAAAAGTGCCGGCCAACGCAAATAAACTCATTATTTAAATATAGCATAATCTAAGGAATAATTTTTATTATTACACCAAAGTTCTAAGTCAAGTCTCCGAGTTGTTATTCAAGGTCAAACTTTTTTTTATAACATGTAATAAAACTTATTTTATTATTTAAAAGTAATAAGTAATCGATCCCAACGTCCCTATTCGAGTCATAGAATAGATTAGAGGCCGAATACCTACAAATGATTTGGAAAAATTGACGGACGGAAGGTAAATAAACCTTCCCCCAAGACGAGTCTGCTATAAATCGCGGATGTAATGTAATGTTGTGGCTCCGTCCGTCAATTTTTCCAAATCTGAAATCATTTGTAGGTCCTCTAATCTATTCTGTGACTCGCATAGGGACGTTGGGATCGATTACTTATTTATTTTAATTAATAAAATAAGTTTTATTACATGTTATAAAAAAAAGTTTGACCTTGAATAACAACTCGGAGACGTGACTTAGAACTTTGGTGTAAAAATAAAAATTATTCCTTAGATTATGTTCTATTCAAATAATGGGTTTATTTGCGTTGGCCGGCACTTTTAAAATTAGCCCAAAATTGTATGGACGTTGGATCTTGTCCTTTGATTATTTTTTTTTTCAAAACGTCTACGTGTTGACCTACCACCGGTTCTTCTCACCGGGTTAGTTCCCGAACCGGTGGTAGGTCAACACGTAAACGTTCTGAAAAAAAATTCGTGTACAATATTTTGGTATGTTATGTGAAAGCACCCCTTCTCACCAAATATAAGTCCAATATCGCTGAAAATGGAAAGGGAAAAGGAAGCTTCAGAAATAAAAAGCCAACATAATAAAACTTGTTATGAACCAAACGTAAACATTGCTTTCAGATGATTTGTGGATGTCCAGATGTTACGAAGTGACGCAAAAAGCAACCATTAACTGTAATTTGTAGGCAGAGAAGTTTCCTATTGTTATTTGTTCGGTATATGGATGGGAAAACATTTGGGTCGTGACGTATAGGGAAAACTGTAGCGCTCGATAAACTACATAGGTGTGAAAAGGACAGGTGTATATTTTAGTATGAGGCATAATATACCGGTCTTTGTTGTTTTCTGTGGTCAAAATTTAAGGTGACTTCCCGATATTTGCCGCAAGCGACCGCGACCGACAAAAAATTATATGCCATTTTATTTTTTATGCTGTCGCTGCTTTGTAGTGGCGTAGAGCAAAATGATGCCATAAAGTGGCATTTTATTTGAATTATTTTGTGGCATTTTATATTTTAAATTAATTGATTCCCATTTATGTGAAAGGCTCTTAGGGTGGCATGACACTTCGAAGACGATCGACGACGACGATTTTGATTGAAGTCACCAGGTACAGCTTGTCCCCCAGGTCCGGCCCCAGGTCTGGAGTATCAGCTGATGTGCGGCGGGTCCTGGAGCAGCGTCTCCGGCGGCGGAGCCGCTCACCTGGCCGTAGCGGTGGAACGTCGCAATGACCGTCACCAGGTACAGCATGTATGCATTCCATAGAATTTACGGCATATTGCATATTTATCTATGATTTTCTGTGAAAAAATGCACATGGACCTGTTACAGACTGTTTTGTCCTCATCTGATCCTTATTATAGTGTAAAACGTAGCTTTGGCTTCCTCGCGATCAGTTAAATAGATCATAAGCGCAGATTTAATTATAGTTTCTGCTGCTCTCACAGTGTACTCTTTATTACGAACACATACAAACCCTAAAGTATTATCGCTTAGTTTTGTTACCTTGTATATCAAACTCTGTGCTGCGGTGTCGGAGTTAATGTAACCAACAAAAACTTTTGCTCTTTGTTATAACTTTGTAGAATGACTCTCAACTCTCAGCAAGTGAGATAAACAAGGTCCATATTTGATTAATTAATTGTTATGTAATCCACGCGCGGGAGTATAACGCAATAAAATTAATTTATTCATTTTATTAAAGACTCTACATTTCCATTTTTTATAGCATTGAGGAAATTCAGAGAAATACAGCAAATGAACATTTTAAAGAAAATCTATTATAATATATTGATTATATATTGATCGGAAGGAATATTGGGATAGGATTTCCAAAGAGAAGGGTATCCATACTAATATTATAAAGGCGAAAGTGTGTCTGACTGTCTGTCCGTTACCTCTTCACGCCCAAACCGCTGATCCGATTTCCCTGAAATTTGCTATGGAGATACTTCCAGTCCCGGGAAAGGACTTACGATACTTTGGACGTGATAACGTCTTATAATTCGATATGGGGTGCGCGCACGAAAAAACATGACAGTTCATGCGGCGTTACCTCGCTGATCGCTCTGAGGCGTTCCATTTACACTCTCAAGTCTCTCAACAACCGTAAGGCCCACCTGGGCCGCGCTCTTTGTTTCGATTATATTACGTATTAAGATGACTTAGAGAATACTTTTGTATGAAGAAGTTTGGTTAGTTATGACCTTTGATACATTGACCACACTCTGAATGAAAAATAAATAAACGAGTATTATTTCGGCTATTCAAAATTGTGCTCTATTTCCTACGTGTCAAGGTATGACTTGTGCTTTGTTCGAAGATTTTACTGGATTTCACGAATGTATACAGTAGCGTTTTGTATTGCGTATAGTTTATTTTACTCATTATAAATATTTTATTTATAATGAGTAATTTATTCGTTTATTTCTTCTGAACAAGTCACTAATTAAGTTAAGTATAAGTATAAGCCATCATAATACTGTATTATGATGGCTTAATAGATTTAACATATATTATAATGCAGTTCACACAAACATAAAATATGGATTGTATGTAAGGATACTACATTAATTTTACAAAGAGGGTAGGCCGGGCGCCATTCTTTTTTTGCACATTGACCTGTCAATTTTTTGCATAGATTTTTCCCGGAACTGAGGGGTTAAGGCTATGACGTTGTCACGTTCAACTATCGTCAGTAAACTTTACAGACAACCGATTTTTATCCCCGTCATTGTTTATGTGGGCAGTGGGCTAGACACTACAAGCCAAACCTCCTCGTATGGCCTGGTGTAACATTACCAATTTCTACTAATACGGAAGGGCTACTGAGTCAAAAAATGGGTTCGTGAAATGCCAAAATATGCACACCTAGACGTACAAAATATGCAGTACGTTCAGTTGTCATAGTTGGTTTGCTCAAACAATTTTTGTTACTTAATGACAAGTATAAAGTAGCTATTTGAGCGCATGAAAGTATGAAAATTATCTTTCTTTATAATAATTTTAAAAAATATGACATTAATCTATAATTAACTTTTAAATTATAATAAATTATAAAGCGGAAGAGTTTGTTTGTTTGAACGCGCTAATCTCAGGAACTACTACTGGTCTGATTTGAAAAAAATATTTCATTGTTAGATAGCTCATTTATCGAGGAAGGCTATAGGCTATAAATTATCACTCTAAAACCAATAGAAGCGAAGATATAGAGGAAAATGTGAAAAAACCGGAAAAATTCTTTGATGAGCGCCTTCAACTTCTCGCGAACTACTGGATTAATTTTTATGTTATTTGGCACATTATGTAGAGTAGATCACGTGAAGGAACATATAATTTTTTGGCGGGAAAATGTAGGGTTTCCGTAAAATTTCAAATTTATACGGGCGAAGCCGCGCGGAACGTTTAGTAAATTACACAATTTAACAAACGCTACTTATGTTTTAGTCAATCATAATGATTATTACACTTCTAGTCTAAAATACTAAAAAATGCGACATGTGGAAACACGTTTGGTATCACAATCGTAGTAGAATACCTAATTAGGTATGTAATTAGTAATCGCAGTAAGTTCGGAATGTCGTATGACCTGTTACATAAGGTTTTGCTTCCTAGCATTAATGGAAGTATACAGTTATTTTTGCCTTGTCATTAAACAAGGGGTTCCCAATCTTTCTCAGCCTGCGGCGCGGGCGCAGTTACACGTCGCAATTGCACGTCGCGGCGCGCGCGGGGCGGCGCGGCATCCTGCTGTACTTGGTACAACTAATATAATATTATTCTGTGCCTGTACATAAAATGTAAGCTATTAGAAGAAGATACATAAATAAACACCTTTAATAATTATAGTTAGGTTAAGAAGGTAAATGATATTTAACAAATATTTAATCATCTATCTGCTTTACATGATAAATATTAAAATTTAATTTTTTAGCATTTGTGGTTTTGGATTGTGATGGAGAATCGACTTACGGCGGCGCCCCTCTTATCTTTCCGTGGCGTACTAGGGCGCCACAGAGCACACTTTGGGAACCCCTGCATTAGACTTTATTAGTAGGTATACTAGTTGCGCCTGCTACTTAATTTGTACAAAAGAAATTTTTTGAGATCCAAGTTCAAAGAAGCAAAAAAAGCATCCAAATTCCAAGGTTTTATCCATTTTATAGCTAGATTTTTTTTTCAATTTCAATATGTATTTTGTACCTACTTCAATGTATTTGATAAGGTTTATCTATGCATTCGTTATACGAGAAAAAATGCAAATTTCTTACTTATCAGAGCTCAAGGTGAGCACGTATGGGCAGAAATACACGTTTAGCCCAGCTGATAGTTTACCCTAGACGACTCCACAAGTCGCAACTCCACGGCGAAATTAATTAATTGCGCGGGAAACTTAAAATTTTTCGTTACAAAAACTATCTTAATTAGGTATGTCCCGTATTTCAAAGTATCTCCGTACCAAGTTTCATCTAAATCGGATCAGCTGTTGACAGATGGATTCTAACTTCAACAAATTCTACATACGTGGGAGAGCCATGTTTCGGCACGAAGGGGCCGGCTCGACCGGAGAAATACCACGCTCGCACAGAAAACCGGCGTGAAACAGCGCTTGCGCTGTGTTTCGCCGAGTGAGTGAGTTTACCAGAGGCCCAATCTATCCTCCCTATCCTTCCCTACCCTCCCCTAATCCATCCCCTTCCCATCCCTACCCTCCCCTATTACCCTTTTCCCTCTTAAAAGCCGGCAACGCACCTGCAGCTCTTCTGATGCTGCGAGTGTCCATGGGCGACGGAAGTTGCTTTCCATCAGGTGACCCGTTTGCTCGTTTGCCCCCTTATTTCATTAAATAATAATAATAATAATAATAATATGTATGGCTTCGCTGTTTCGCTACCGCGGAGGTGATGCGAATATTTAGTTTCTGATCTGAAGTAAGGGTGAATTGCACCAGAAGCGTAGTTAAAGTTAAGGTTAAAGTTATCGTCAAATATGGCGACTTTTGCTTGGGATTTGACAGTTCATATCACATTTTGTTATGGTTAAAGTTAAAGTTATAGTTAAAGTAAGCCGGCGCAACCCACTCTTAGTAACGAAACAGCCGAACCATAATATAATATTATACTAGACGTTCCGCGCGGCTTCGCCCGCGTAAATAAGATATTTCACAGACAAATTAGTCCACAAAAATAACCTTAATGATCCTCCACGTGGTTTACTTCTTATCTGATCCAAATAACAGAAAATTTGCTAAAAGTAGTTCGTGAGATAAGCCCTTTCAAATAATTTCCCCCGTTTTTTCCATATTTTCCTTTATTTCTTAGCTCCTATCAGTCTTAGCGTAATAACATTATATAGCCTTATAGCCTTTTTAGATAAATGGGCTATCTAACACTGAAATAATTTTTCAAATTGGGCCCTACTTGTCTTCTGTCTGTCTGTAAATTGTTCCTGAGATTAGCGCGTTCAAATAAGACCTTTTAAATAATTACCCCCGCTTTTTCCACATTTCCTCTATTTCTTCCCTCCTATTAGTCTTAGCGTGATAAAATATAGCCTATAGCCTTCCTCGATAAATGGTTAATGGACTATCTAAAACTGAAAGAATTTTTCAAATCGGACCAATAGTTCCTGAGATTAGTGCGTTCAAACAAACAAACTAACAAACTCTTCCGATTTATAATATTAAGGGCATGTTTCACTGCTTCCTGATAAGGCTATTCACCACTTAATTTGACAGATGGAGTATGAAGAATCTGTCAAATAAGCCTATCGAGCACCTTATCGGGAAGCGGTGATAATATTTACTGATATTATGTAGAATTTGTTTAAGTTAGGGACAGTAGAGTTAGGCCGTGTAGATTCAGAAGCTTGGCTCTACATGAGATCTCATATCTTTTTCACAGGGTAAACCTTATGAGGTCGTCTCGGCAACATTTTACAAGAAATGTTTTTGGTGGGACATCAGTTTTTTTTTAAGTTGATTCTTGTAAGTATTTATTTAAAGGTGTTTTTTAGTTACTGTCTACAGTCCCTTCTACACTCTTATGTCCTAAGTCCTAACTCCTAATTCATAAAGTTGGTGAAAATCTCATATAAACCTCCACCTCCCATTTTAGGGGATGGGGGGCGAAAATTATATAAGTTTATGAATTTTTTTGTTGGTTGTACACTAAACCGCAGAATATAATATATTAGTAGTAGGTACCAACTAAACTGAGATTACATACTAAATTTCAGCTCTCTAGAACTTCAGGAAGTAGCCATCATTTTGATGATCGTCAGTGTGTCAGTGGCGAAATCGATCTATTTTAGATATAATTAAATAAAAATTAAAATCTAAAGTATTAGAGCTATTCAATTGAGACTTTGTACATTTAATGAGTCGATAATTACATAATATCGTGAGAATATGAACTATCTGGTACATCGGAAACCAACTCTATCAGGGTTCAAAAAAACGACGAAACACTTCGAGAAAAGGTAGGTAGTGCCCTTGCGCTTCGCTTGGCTCGTCTCGGGTCAGATATTCACGTAATAATGAGGTCGTGTTGATGATCTATAATCTTATCTATATTAAAACAATGAACTATATTAAATCAATAGATTCGAATCGTTAGCCTTGATTTATTAAACCGTTACGAAATTGAAATTGTCATAATAATTATGAGTATTGCCCAAGTTATGACACGAATAAAATTTACTTGGAAGCACTTTAGAATGAGTTAGGATCTGCGACTATTTTAAGTGTAGCTATTTTATTGTTTTGATGACTTATATTTATGACAATTATAATTTTATTTTCATAATATCTTGTGTATTTTGATTTGGTAGCAGAGTGAAAAAAATATATATTTTAGTCTAAGAATGGTAGAATAAAGCCCATGCTAACTTAAGGTAGGGGCCGTGGTTAATTTTAGCAAGGTTAAGTTAACATTTTAGCGTGTACAACGGTCAACGTGCTAATCACTATCAACTATCAAGCATAGTGAAAAACAGGCCCTATAAATCGCTGTTAAAAAGTAAATGTTATTGATTTGGAGGCCTTCCTAATGTAATTCATTACAAGCATGGTCATCCTTCCATCTAAAGGAGTGTTGACAAGCCGTGTGGTTGAAATGGTTGAATAGACGTACTGTTAATACATACAAATAGCTAGTTAAGCAATTACGGAAATTATTGAATTACAAGACGACGCCTGCAACTGTTACACCAAAATTCGTTTTTCGCGCCGAAACTCCTTAGTTTTCTGGGATAAAAACTTTCCTATGTCCTTCTCCAGGACTCAAAGTATCTCCATACCAAATTTCTGCAAAATCGGTTCAGCGGTTTGCGCGTGTGTTACAGACAAACAGGTAGACACTTTATAATATGGATTTGGTCAATGACATTACTATTTTAAAATGATATATATATATATATATATATATATATAAAAGAGAAATAATATTTTATATATAGCTTCAAGGCTTGCTATACATATTATAACTGGATTAAGAATTAGGCAATACTGGTTTTGTGTTTGCAAACACCTGAGATGTATTAGGAGTTTTTTTTGCATAAAATAGCAACAAAAAGTTGCGTTAAAATAAGTCCCGCTATATATAACTTTATTAACATACAACTCACAAAGCTGTTTTAGCACGTAAATAAAACTAAACAAAGGGCAATGTGTAAGGTGTTAGGCCTCAAATAGACGTCATTTGCACATGAGCCATGGCACAAAATGCATACGGCACCAAATGCACATGCAAGAGCCAGACAACGCACATGCATACATTGAACAATATGGGCTATGGTACATGAAAAGTACAAGCTGGATGATTGGAATTTGAAACGAGTTAATGACAGCTTTTTATATTTTTGGACGTGACGATAATACTCGTGGACGTCCGCGGCAAAACGATAACACAAGGAAGTAAAATGTATGGATATAGAATTATAATATAATACATGTAGATGATTTTAAAATTCCGTCGACGATAACATTATAACGTGCACGTTGGAGGCCATGACGACGTCTAGGCACTCTTCTGAACCGCACAAAACGTCCGCGGTGCGTAAAATTAAAAGGGCATTTTTATCGCGTAGCATCGAAGGTATAATTATCGCTAGAAATGTACGCGATGATCGCGATCATTTTGCGTCCAGACTATCATGATACAAATGTGGACAAAGCCACGTGTCCAACGTTTTATCGTGGAAGTCGGCGTCAGCATAACGTGACGTCCAGCCCCTTTAGCATGGCTACAGTAGAAATGCGAAAGAATAGAAATACTGTAGAGTCTATGTCATAAAGTGGCGTTTTATTAGAATTATTAATAGTAGAGGAGGGGAAGAGGGGATTTCGGGAGTGGCTCGAGCGTGTCAGATTAAGCACTGACGATTCAAAGATAAGATAAGCCTGTAGGAACATTTTAAAATATAAAAAAATAAACCTTCATATTTTCCTAACAAAACTTCGCAGATATTTTATTTTGCACTAAACTAAATGATTTAGTCCTTGTTGTCTAAAATATATTAATAACTGACCGAAATAAGCAATTTTCTGAATATATTTTCTTATTCAAAATTTTAAAATGGCCGCAGTTTCTGAACCCACCGCTAAAATAAAAAACGCTCTTATTATTTTTTTATCAGTTTTACCTAATGTAAATAAACCTGCTAGGTCTAGGTCTAGGTCTAGGAATAGATAAACTGCAGTCAAAAAAACTTCAGAAACTATGCATTATACATAGGGGAAACTTGGGACACTTGATCCCCCACTTTGATTTTATGATCTCACGTCTACATTTCTTGAGAAATATAACTCATGTTTTGACTAAACGATGCATAATTTAACCAAGTACTATCTGTGTATTGGAAATTAGAATTAAACTATATTTGTAAAAGTTATTGAAATAAAACTGGAAAAACAGATTTACACCAAGTATCCCGTATGTAAGGGAGGAATGATCCTCCTAGTTGGATGACTTGATCTGGGGCGGACCAAGTCTCCCATAGTAAGGGAGACATGGTTTACATTCATAAATAGTAGAGGATCAAGTATTGACAGTAGCGGATCATGTCTCCCATAGGAAGAAATACATACAAAAAAGAGAATCAAGTCTCCCGTAAAAAAGTACCGAGTCTCCTTTGTAGTATCAGGTTAGAAATAATTTCGCAAGCGAATTTATACTTTAGAATTTAGATAAACGTTATTTTTCAATCAATATCTTACATAGTTAAACTGTTTCTTTTGCAAATACATACTTTTTTGTAATAAATAAAAACCTGTAAATACTCATCAAAATGTGTTTGCGCCGCCATAGAATCTAAATAGACCTGTCACTCTGAATCGTGAAATAGTTAACACATCCGACTGTGAATAAAAGTTTGCTTGTACCATAGACAAAAAGTGTAGCTAGCATTAATAAGCATTGCTTTGGTAGAATTTCCGTAAATTGAGTGGTGTACCGTGTGTCCCAACTCCCACAGGGATCTAGTGTCCCAAGTTTTCCCTAATAATCCAATCTTATATCTTTAAACGAGCAATTCTTGTATATATGTTACGCTCAAAGACCGAAATCGCTCAATGAGCGAAAAAATGGCTCACAACGCGTTGTGGTCACAGTAAAACAGCCACGACGCGAAATTCGCGTCGTGGCTCTAATGAAAACGGCCACGACGCGTTCTGGCAATTACAAAAAGACCATAACGCGAAATTCGTGTCGTGGCTGATATGCTATTGGTTTTTCTTGATTGAATTAATCATCCATAGGTATGGAAGATTATATTTGAATTACCACGCGTACGGCCTACTACAAAATATTTTTTCTTTTACAAAATCACTGTATATCAAGTTTTTCACTATTATTTGTAAAATATCCATAGTTCCATAATATCCGTACTAATATTATTACTGTATGTCTGTCTGGCGCATCGTGCTATTGTTTGTTATTGTTTTTTTTTTAATATAAGGTAATCTGATCTTAATAAATAATAAGTATTTAGTTTTATTTTATTTGTACTTATATAATTTAAATATGATACTACTAGTTGATGCCCGCAACTATGTTGCGCCAGACAGACAGACAGTAATAATAATAGTACAAGATTATATTTGAATTACCACGTACACGTATAATCTTCTATACCTATGGACAATTAATCAATCAAGAACAGATCAAGAAAAACGAATAGCATATATCAGCCACGACACGAATTTTAAGTTATGGACTTTTTGCGATTGCCAGAACGCGTCGCGTCGTGGCCGTTTTCATTAGAGCCATGACGCAAATTTCACGTCGTGGCTGTTTTACTGTGACCACAACGCGTTGTGAGCCTTTTTTTCGTTCATTAAGCTATTTCGGTCTTTGAGCGTAACATATATAATTAATAATATATAATTGGAATCTCGAAATCGGCTCCAACGATTTTCATGAAATTTAGTATATTTTTAGGTTTCGGGGGCGATAAATCGATCTAGCTAGGAATCATTTTTAGAAAATGTTATTTTGTTCGTGTTTTATCGAATACCGGGAAAAGCTCGATCAAATAGCTAGTTATTATTAAAGTCCTATGCAAATCCGTCTTAAAGTCTTATGTAGAAGGCATTCATGATCTAGAGCGCACTGATGAAATATAAACTCACACCCGTATACGTGGGAGAGCCATGCTTCGGTACGAATGGGCCGGCTCGACCGGAAAATACCACGTTCTCACAGAAAATTGTGTTTCGCCGAGTGAGTAAGTTTATCGGAGGCCCAATCCCCTACCCTATTCCCTTCCCTACCCTCCCCTACTTCCTTCCCATCCCTACCCATACAGGGGAGCTATTACCCTATTCCCTCTTAAAAGGCCGGCAACGCAAATGCAGCTCTTCTGATGCTGTGAGTGTCCATGGGCGATGGAAGTTGCTTTCCATCAGGTGACCCGTTTGCACGTTTGCCCCCTTATTTCATTTAAAATAAAAAATAAAAACCCAAAAAGTTATACCCCCTTTCTGGTATAGTTGAGTAATTTTTCTTTACCTTTGTACGAGAAATTATAATCAAGTCTCTCATTTACGAGTATTAGTGAGGGAGTAGTTACGCAACAATATATCGATACACCCTTTGGTCAGTGGTCAGGGCAGTCGTCATTGTAATTTTATTTCCTGAATTTGTACTTGTGAGATGTGATAGTACGAGTAGATAATAGGTATTTAGTATAATAGTAGATATTTTATACCCGGTCAACGAATAGTAAAATATATTTATATTTGAAAACTTATTAAAATTTAATTGGAATACATACTTGTTTCTAAGTATAATGCCGAAACTAATTCACGGCAAGGAGGTGTAACTCAAATTCCAAGTAAGTACACAAAGCAAATTAATATTAAAACAATATAGCACCTAATTTGAAATTCAAATTTTGCACAGCAAAAACGTCTGGATTATGAATTATTTTCCTTGCAACTAGCAATTTATTATTTACGTATATTTTAAAAGGAAATAAATGAACTGAATTTTCAAGATTTGAAAATGTTTGTCTATAAAACGTTTATATTATCAGTCAAAAAGCCTAGTAAATTCAAAATTGTCACGTGGAATACTTAACTTTATACATTTATTCAGATTGGACCAACTCTAACCCAGTTATAAAATATTAATGTCTTTTCTGTTTATTATTAAACATGTTTCTAATTTTATTAAAATCGATATCGTGACATTCATGATTCAACCGAGGGTTAATTACTCTAACTCAGACTGACGCAAGTGGGCCCAAGGAATTTAAAGATATTGACAATCGATTATTGCAGGCAATGTCAACATCTTTCGACATTCGACCCCTTCTATATACTAAGTACAAAATATTTCACAAAAATGACAATACTTGTAATATATTGATTGCAACTTCGCAAAGCCGAAATTCTTTTTCGTGGAAACCGCACACTTTCTGGAATTTAAAGTAAACTTCTTTACCAAGGATAAAAATTTTCAACTTTCATCAAAATATCAAAAAGAGTTCAGTAAAAAAAATTGAGGAGGTAACCAAACTACCACAATTTCGAAATTTAATAATACTGTCGATACTCACTTTATCGATATCGTAATATCCAAATCACATCACTAGTCACGGCACTCGCGCTATACAACGTGTAACTTAACCGGTGGTTGGTACGGCACTGCGAATCGGCGCGAGCGCAGGACCTTGCAGCATAACCTTTAACTTGTCACGTCAGGTTTCATAATGATGGGGTCGGTGACTCGAAATTTCTTAAAAGTACAGAAAATTACAATCTGGGTCATGGGGAACGACCGGACGAGTTACGGCGACCGTTACTCCATCACGTTATACTGATATTATAAGCATTATGTCTGCCTGTACCTGCCGCTTCATCCGCTTAATAGATTATGATGGATGTAGAAGCTCCAGATAGGACATAGGATTGTTTCATTTGAAGAAAAAAAATACAGTTTTCACGCGTTAGAATTTAGATGAATTCCGGTGCAACTAAGTTACTAAGGCTACCACCCTAATGCCGTGGCCGCACATGCGTCTATCGTACGAAGCTTTGTGCTATGAGACGATACCATTGGACGATACACACAGATCGCCCAATCGTATCGCAGGTGCAGCCCGGGATAAGGCTCTTTTCCTGTCATGCGTATCATCGGCTACGCACGGATGTGGTCCGGATGAAAGCTGCCCGCATCCTATCATTTCATAGATGTTTTTCCTGTCATGCGGGCAACACGCGCGCGGCTAGGGGAATATCGTCACACGCATGCGGACCAGATCCGCGTGCGGGTGACAAAAAACATAACAGGAAAAGCGCACAGGTAATGCCGCAGTTTCATCACAATAATCAGTAATGCCTACCCCTTCCTGCTAATAAAAGTCGTGGGTCCCAACTTTTTTCTTGTGCTTCAGATTCCCTGAGATCATAGGGGGATGCTGTAATGATCTGATGGGAATGCCTGTGATCAATAACCGTGAAAACACTTATCTTCTGCAAGGAGGTACCGTCGTCGCAGAGCCAACGGAGGCATTCAGCAAAGACGATAGGGAGAACGACGTTACATAAAATGGGGTTCTCGACAACTCGGTCCAGAAATGTAAACTTTACACAAGGTACAACAAAACTAAGTGATAATACTTTAGGGTACACACCCTAAAGTATTATTACTTAGTTTTGTGGGTTGGGGCGTGAAGAGGTAACAGACACAGAGACAGACAGACACAATTGCGCATTTATAATATTAGTATGGATTGTGTGACGGTAAAAATTAATGTATTCTTATTATTTCTCCTAACTATAAGTAAGACAAATATTTCTGCGTAGAAAACGTTGTTTTTACGCGGGAATAGAACCCAAAAGCTTCAGTCGAGAGCTATAAACCAGAGAATCACAGAGTCGTTTGGGTCAGTTCACATTGCAACCAGACGAGACGAGGTGAATACATTTTTAAGTAAGCCATTCAAAACTGAATTTAATTATTAAAATACGTGTGGTACTCGGGGTCTGCCGCGGTAAGCTATGGCATAGCATGTTTTATAAACTTATGCAATTATAACACGCATATGCCTATTCGCACCGCGCACGCACACAATACGAAGTCTGAAAACGCCGCACCAACCGGATTGGGGTGAATTAGGTTTTTTGATTCGGTCGCCGCGTTAAGGCCGTCCCCCGAGCAAACGACCTTAGCCATACATTTGCCGCGTTGCCGAGATCGCACCAAAACCCTACTTTTTTACTTATCTTAGTTAAAAATTGACAGCTTATGATATTGTCAATCTATTGGCATGTGTTTCAAATAAAAGTAATTTATTTGAAACACATGCCAATAGATTGACAATATATATATATGTAAAAAATACCAAGGAGATGCTGGATGTATGCTTGAATTTTAATAAATTGGTTTTATTTTGGAAGCTGATATCATGAATGTAATAAACGAAAATAGAAAATTTAAAACGTGGAAAGGAATGTTGATATACTGAAGATTATTTCTGTATTTTTATTATAACTCTGTACCTTTAAATTATGAGTTTATAAGGCTCTAAATACGGTAAATTAAGGATTCTCCGTAGGGAAGGCCCTTAAAAGCCCGCGAAAAAAGCTATGCAATAGCTTAAGATACATGGGAGAGCCATGGTTCAGCACGAATGGGCCGGCTCGACCGGAGAAATACCACGTTCTCACAGAAAACCGGCGTGAAACAGCGCTTGCGCTGTGTTTCGCCAAGTGAGCGAGTTTACCGGAGGCCTAATCCCTTACCCTATTCCCTTCCCTACTCTCCCCTGTTCCCTTCCCATCCCTACCCTCCCCTATTACCCTATTAAATTAATTAATATATTACTATAAAAGGCCGGCAACGCACCTCTTCTGATGCTGCGAGTGTCCATGGGCGACGGAAGTTGCTTTCCATCAGGTGACCCGTTTGCTCGTTTGCCCCCTTATTTCATAAAAAAAAACATCGCAACGCTTCATCACGTTTCATGTCAACTGAACCTTAGTAATCTCATGGTTAACTAGTTTTGTTATTCGTAGTGGTTAACATATTTTAAGCGACAGGTGATTGTCTTACTTTATGTAACGGTAAAACCATATAACCGCACTTTGCATTACATAATCCGATAAAAACGAAAGTGACCACAAAACCATAGTCACGATATCCAGCGATGATAATTGTGTTACGGCCACAGTAGTCAGTAACTACCTTGATAGCTACCACCGTAGATATATGATCACGCCTCCGTGGCCCAGTCGTTTAGAGCGTGGCTCTAAACCACTGGACCAAGGTCGTGGGTTCGATTCCCGCATTGGAAACTTGTTAATATTCCCAATTAGTTTAGTGGTAATACATGCTGATCAACTGAAGATGATCCATGGACCATGCGTCAGATGGGTATGTAAAAAGTCGGTCCTGCGCCTGATCTCTTGCCAGTCGTGTCGGTCTTCCGTCCCACTGGGTTATGAGAGTAAAGGAAGAGCTCTTAATAATATGCACTGCGCAAACACTTGAGCACCATTAATATACTACTGCCAAGTCTCGTTTCGACGGTCTCTTACATTAAATTATTTAAAAAAACAGGACGTTCATGCAAACATGCAACAATGCAAAAGTTTGAAATTTTACGAAACGGATTTACTTCTATAACTAAATTAGCAGTTGATCTGGCAAATGTTGTTTTGCAATCTTATAGAGGACTATAATCTAACAAATCAAGATAAAAATATTGTCAATATTATGTTGAGACAACCTAATGATTGTTATTGGACGATTTTGAAAGGCGAATTCATAAGACACGAGACAAATGATTTATTTTAATGAGTATAATGACGGTGAACTCAACGGTGAATAAGCCCAGGGGACCGATTCTAAGGTCTCGAATATCGTTTCGATCGTAAGCCGATTTAGGGCTCCCACATAAAACTGCGAATTCGCATCGCATCGCAAATAATATATTAAGTGACAAAACTCATTATAAAAATGACATTGCGTTGCGAATTTGCACGAATTCGCTGTTAAGTGTGGGAGCTCTTACTCGCTTGTGCGACAACATGTGCGCTCGTAATAGCTTAGTATGTAAAAGAAATTCGACGATTGAGAATCGTTCCACTAGACAAACAAAACTCACCACAAGCTAGAATTTAGAACCACAAGTCCTCAGAAAATCCGACTGATGACAAAGGAATGCTGACTAATATAATGCAGCTTTAACGATGTTAGTGGTGGCCGAAAAGGAAGATTTAAGGCCGGCAACGCACCTACAGCTCTTCTGATGTTGCGAGTGTCCATGGGCGACGGTAGTTGCTTACCATCAGGTGACCCGTTTGCTCGTTTGCCCCCTTATTCAATAAAATAAAAAAAAAGGTCCTCCGACCGAGAGAGATAGCATGCTCGGTCAGGCCGAAGCCCACTGATTTCAGACGTTGTATAATATATCTTGTCGTTCTCCGAAACTTCGATAGCGCGATGCAGGATTGTAGGTGAATTGTGGGTACCGTCACTACCACCACACAGCCAAATAAAATATGCTTCAATCGTAAAAGTATTTATGTATTCTACAGGTTTTAACATTTATGTATTCGTAAAGTAATTATATAATACGTATTATTGTATTCCTAAAGTTTTATTGTAAAGTCTAAATTATAATTTATTCAAATTGATACTAATTAATATGCGACAAATAGTAATAATTGTTATGTATTTATTCAATGACTCAAGAAAATAGGTCAAATATGCAAAATGCACATTCTACCTTCAAGAAAATTTATTTTTTATACCAATATAACATCAGTGAAAAATATGTGAAAATAAATACAAAATCTGTGAAAATAAATAAAATGAAGTGTAGCGAAAGTAAAAAATACGACACGTAAGGGTGCGTCCACATTTGTATCATTTGCGCGATCAGATCTTCGATCAGATCTCCGTCACGATCATCGCGCCGTATCAAGTATGCGTATCATAGTGTGGACGCCTATTAGATCATTCTGCCGATCATGCGTGTATTTGATACGACACGTATCAGATACGCGATTAATAGTGATCGGGGCGTATCATGATACGCGTATCATTTTGGCACGCTTCGATGATACGCGACGGAGATCTGATCGGAGTTCTGATCGCGCAAATGATACAAATGTAGGTGGACGCACCCTTATTGTGTGAAATTCACACCACACCGCTGCACTGCAGCCGTTTTGCTGAGGCCACGACTAGCCAGTCGTCATGCTCCTGATCGCCGCGTGTATAATCGCCAGTTCATTATAAATCTAAAGCCACTGTTTCTCAAACATTTGAATTTTTGTCAATTAATACCTCGATCGTGGGAATCGCAGACACAATCAATTTTCAATAATTGTTATGCGGCAGCCAGGTGCCGCTTGGGGATTGATGGGTCAATTACATTTTATTTTATTTCTAAACTTGAATATTAAAGTCAGATAAACTAAATTTCTCGCCTATGGCTCCCGAAACAAGCAAATCTACCGAGCCTGCAAAAACCGAACCTGGCCGTAGAGTTAAATGTTTTGATTCAATTTATTGGAAAGTTTGATGGGAGTAGAGACAATCCATTTTTAAGTAATTGTATCTAATATAATGCATTTTTCACATTTTTCACATGCAGGGTTGGCAAGTGAAGAGCAAAAGAAGATACTATTTAAATACGTACTAAGTAGACCTCTAGTCTACTATTACGACCCTCTGGTCGTGCCGAGTCCGCTGCAAACAACAAAGAATTTACCGAATGGAGTCAATTAGAGGAATTTTTAAAAACACAGTTCGGCGAGAAACAACATTATAATACGCATCTCCTTACCGAACTGCAAAACTGTAAACAAGCTACTAACGAATCGGTTAACCAGTTCTTGGAGTCGAGAGTTGACGAAGTAAATTATTATAAATTAACAGAAATAAATATTTCAATACCCACCAAGAAAAAAGCCGAAGTGGCTGGCTGAGTCGCTGCGATAGAAGATTTAGCAATCCACGCCTTTATAACTGAGCTAAATCCTAATATTTCCACTGCACAGAAGTAAGTCATAGTATGTTTGAACCCATAACTGCGCGATATTAATATGACGTGATTTAACATCATATCTCATGTCTAAGGCCAACAAATGGTCGGCTTGGTTTGGCGGCATTGGTACCGCTTTCATACATATTTTTGGATCCTTTATAGACGAGGACAGCGGAATTAGATACGATCACGCTATTGATATTGTCAAATACAATCAAGCTAAACTAGCTTCATTAATTAAAAAATTTACCCATGGCCGACACGAAAAAAACGTATCCCAATGTTTTCGTTATATTATGGGTATCCAAGATATATAATTTATATATTCAATATCAGTGGCTAACATGTTATTTTATTGCTTTCTTTTTTTCTTCAGGCGCAGTATGGAAAGTGCAAATATTAAGCAATTTTATTCAATATCATTGGCTAACATGCAAATGCACTTATTAGATGTAAAATGCAATCACATGTTCCTTCAAAAACGTAGTATTGTAGTCAGGGAGCCCTAGAACAATTTTTTTTTGATTACTAACAAGCTAATTTTTTGTGAGTAGCTTCATTTTGATAAGACAAACAACATATTTTATATCTGCGAAAAATCTTGAAAGTGGTAGCTAACAGAGGCAGAAAGGATTTCATACTTTGATTTGATGGTCCTAAAATATGGATTGTTCTATTTGTTGGACAATGTTACTCTTAAATTATATAACTATTAACCTACCAATATACAAAAAAGCTGGTTAGGGTTCTGTTTTAGGGTTCTGTAATTAACAAAACTTGGTTGACTACGGTACTCTAAAACAGAACCCTAACCAGCAGATTTTTTGCATATTGGTAGGTTAATAGTTCCCTTACTATTATATTTATGTAATGTACAATCCCAACATTGACGGAATATATTCTATTAATAATGAATATTACCGTACATGTTATCATGGAAAGCGAACATTAGGAAGTTGTGCACACGTGATAAGTGTTATTATTATAGCTTAGGATGGGCTAGACATCTCGTTTTCACGTTCATTAGCTACAGAAAAACTCATGTAGGTATCTATAGGTTTATCTCGCCCTCGGTGTTATAATTTTCACGCGTGATAAAATATAACATGCTGCAGAGACAGGACGTTTCTAATAGTTGAAACATACTAGTAGAATATAGTGAAAAAACCCTTTTTTTAATTGTACCTACCTAGGTAAACAAAATAATGTTTATTCTGGTTTTGTATTTTTCTTTAGGCACGGTATAAAAATAATATATTTCTAAATTTTAGCCACATATATTGAATATAATTACATGCAAATAACGATTCTTATTCTTCGTATTAACACTTTTCATACTGAGCCTGAAGAAAAAAAGAAAGCAATAAAATAACGTGTTAGCCGTTATTTTGAATATAAGAATTATATATCTTGGATACCCATAATATAACGAAAAAAATGGGATATGTCTCTTTTGTGTCGGGCCTGGGTCACAAATGACCCGTCGCCTTTACTATAAAATCATACAACAAAACTATTCATGAAATGAAAATAAATGTAGTTCGTTGTGACTTATGATGCAGTCGACAATCTCCCGGTAAATATTCATAATTTAAGTAGCGTTTCAAATAATGTAGTTTTCATGACGAATATTAATTCTATCCTTAACAGTTTGGAAGCCAGTCTTTGCGATTAGATGACTTATCTAACGCCATCGCATTCAGTAGTCAAAACATTTTGCACCCGTCAGACGTAACAACGAGTCAGCTATACCGAGAAACTGCCGAGAGTATGGTATCATATTATATCATAGATGGTATCGAATTCCCTGTCAATTTAAAATTAGATCCTATGTATCGCCTTATGAAAATCGAATGTAAAAATGTGTCTGTCTATTTAACTCTGAAGAGTTAATCCGTAACGGATAAAATAAAGCGCTTGAAACGCTGAATCGATTCTTATCAAATTTTTGGTAATTACTGATTAGTTTGCGTCCCGGGACTGAAAATATTGTTGTGTTCATTGCAGGTAAATTGCAGAAAAACGATTCCTACAGTTTTGCGGGAACGCAAGACAGTCAGAATCTCTTAAGATTTTTTATATAAAAAAATTGGGGGCAAACGAGCAAACGGGTCACCTGATGGAAATCAAGCAGGTACCGTCACCCATGGACACTGGCAATATCAGGAGGATTAGCATGGCAACTGTAGAAATACGAAAGGATAGAAACGCTGACAGTTTTTGCGGACAAACTGACGGATATACTTTGTCAATCCATCTCTTTATCTACTTTACCGTAAGAATAAACCTTTCTATGGTGGTCACGCCAAGCCTGCAGAAGAGTTGCAAGTGCGTTGGCGGCCTTGAGGAAATACTCTCTCTTCTTGAAGGTTTGCAGGTCGTATTGGCCCGGAAACGCTGCTGGGGACCGTTAATTCCAGAGTTAATTATATTTTAAAAGATATTCTATTGTTATAGAAATTGCTAAAGAATATTAGCAAACAAGTTGGTATTCTACATTTTTATAACGGAATTCATACCTACGACCTTGTTTAAGATAAACGTTATTGGTCCATGAAGGCAGTCAGTGGACTATAAAATTTTACGTACATCTTGCTTGAACCGTGTTTCAAGCCGCTACGTTTTTTGCGTGAGTGGATTGAGTAATAAAATGGCGTATTATGTATGATAGGGATTGGTATTTAATACGATAGGGTCTAAAACTTTTTGTGCCCCCATTAGGCATTTTTTTAAATAATCAGGGTTAGTTCACACTACAATGTGATGTGGCGATGCGATGCAATTTTAAATGAGCTTTTATGACTTCATTCTCTTCATAAGAGACATTTTTTGTGACCAATTAAAAACTAAAGTTCATTGTCTACTAATGACGATACACATCGAATGGACAGAGCTTGGACAGAGTTGCACTCTGTAGTTGCACTGCTTGCGGTGTGGAAATCGCCTTTTCACGTTGCAATATGATTACAATTACAATTTTATGATTATACCAGGGTACTTAATCAATATATGTTTGATAATTTCGACAGCAAAGTAAAAAATAAAAATGGTATTTGACAACGCAAGATTGATGCCACTGAGCGTGCATTGTGTCGAATCTCCAACATTTTCTTAATTCGCTGTTGATGTTATCGAATGCAACTTCATTTCGAATTCAATTTTATCGTAGATATAAATGAAATATAATAAATATGTATTAAGTTATTAATATACTACAATATAATTATATAAAATATAGGTTTAGTTTCTCGTCTTTATTTTAATAATGTGGTAAGTCCACAAATTTAATTTTAACCACATTATTCATGTAAAGATGCGATAAAATTAAGAAATAAATAAAAATAAATAAATAAATACGACGTTAGTCAATTTCAATAGTCTATACTCTATAGTCACGTCAATAGCACATTTCTCATGAAGTAAGAACACTTGAAAAGGTTTCTGTACTTCCCCTATTTCTGGTTTTGGAGTTTTTTCCTCATTTGTATTATTAGCAGAAGGACTTAAGATACGAGTTATATCTTCGAATGAAGCGACTCATATAATAATGATCGAACTTCACTTGGTAAGTTCGTTTGATCATTTATAGTATTATTATTATTGTGAAATTGTATTTGTCAAAATTTGTGTGTTTTTATACTTGAAATTTTATGTCTCAAGCATGTCTCAAGTATAATTTAAACATTTATTTTATTTTATACTTTCTTGAAAGTTTTTATTTTGGAATAGGTAGTTTTAACCTATAATTTCGGATAAAATATATTTTTTAAATTATTATTACGAATACACTCTCTTTATTATTATTAATTTACTCCCTGCTTTACAGTGTACAGGGGTTCTCTATGTGGTTCTTTAAATCTTGAATTTCCTTATGTCATTCCACGCTAATATTCATCATCATCGTCAGGAACCGTCGAGGTCCCTGTTACTGATGCATTGGTTCATGGTTGCATTACGACTGCCGCAACTTTTAGATGTACTTTAAAAATACGTGTGGCACTCGAGGACTGCCGTGGTAAAGCTATTGCATAGCATTTTTTATCAACTTAAGTACCATGCCACACGATGCGGTCGGCTGTACGGCTCCTGACCGGTCGCGGTGTCGCTCCGGTTTCCTACATATGTATAAAAATGTATGTTATGGCACACGGCGCCGTGCGCCGGTGCGCCGCACGCGCACCGGAATCGAGATGGGGCGGGGAGGCGGGGAGGCGGGGAGCTCGAGTCCGTCGCTGATACAGTTCTGCAAAACGTTACGGTGCCGCAACCGTGTGGCCGGTAGTCCGGCGAGATGGCCTCCGGTGTGGCACCGCACCGCGTCGTGTGGCATGGCTGTTATGCAATTAATTACAATTGGCATACGTCTAGTTGCACGCACATTTATAAAGGAAGTATGGCATTGTCGCACCGACCGATTGTGTCGCCCCGAGCCACACCGAGCCCGAAGTCTGCCGAACTGAAATGATGTTGCAAATCTATGCAATAGCTTTAAAACATTTAAATTTGGAACAGGCAGCCCAACACCGCAGGATGGCTACTAAAATAAAGTTCAATTTTGAATGGCTCGTTTAAAATGCTTCGTATAAAATGCATCGTATAAAATGCATCGTAAAATTGCACCGCTTTATCGCGTTCCAATGTGAACTGACCTATAATGAAGAGAAGACAAATCCATTCTAAGATGCTGATTGCTGATAGATCCATACTTATTATTAGCTTTATTTATCTTTTAATTTAGTATTTGTAAATTTAACCTATCCTGTTCTTATAACAAAAATAAAGGCTAGAATAATATTTGTCAGCCAGAAACAATTTGTTTTAATTAAATTGTCCACGACCCTTAGCGATATAAATAATATAAACGTTTGGTGCCCTTTTCCAGGCTTCACTTTTTATTAGGCCACCTTAAGCACGACAGAGCGTCGGTTATCCCCTTATCCGAAATAATTGGGAAAATAGGTGTTCGGGAAATCCTTTTTCGGATGATCAACCTGTATTTTAAAGCTCGTAAATGACTTCGTTACTATACTTGCTTGGAAAATTGTAGGTCTTAAATTTTTTCATTTCATTTGAAGTTTCTGAAAAGCCGAAAATTGGATCACAAGGTAGAACTGCCTCAGACGTTTTTTAAACAAGGTGGTCTAAGGACTGAGGTATGGTCCGGGATGCCACGGCGATGTGGCCAGTGAGTCAGTGACGTTACCATGGCAACGTCTGGCGTCTCTACGTCGCCGTCGCCAGCGTAGCCAGTGTCGACAGCTTCGCATGCGATGACTGTTGACGTTGCCAGTTGTTTGCACGTCTTTGTATGCTCCCTCACTCAACCAGACGCTGAGTTTAGTGATATCCTCAGATCTTACTAATATTATAAATGCGAAAGTGTGTCCGTCTGTTTGTCTGTATGTCTGTCTGTTACCTCTTCACGCTCAAACCACTGAACCGATTTTGCTGTGGTATGGAGATACCTTGAGTCTCGGGAAAGGATATAGTATACTTTTTATCTCAGAAAAATGTACGGTTCCCGCGTGATAAACTGATTTTAGATCTAGTAATTGATATTTTTTCTAAAAATTTTGGTTTCGGTCTGCAACACCAAGACTTAGAACGTGTTTGCGGCCTCAGGCCTGTATAAAAAACGTTGAGTACCCTGTACCACAGCCTTAACTGTATCATAAAACAAAACTAAACTATATTTAGTAAAATTGGACCTAAATTCTAGAATTACTATCCGGAAAACCATATGGGAAGGTACGGTATGCGAAATATTGGACCGACGGATGTGGATGTAGTAGACACGTAACGTTTAACAATTTTAGACCTTACGATTATAGTAAAAAGACCTTAACGAGGCATATCCGGTCTGTCAACGACCGTGCGTTCCTATAACCTACATTAATTGAAATAAATCACTCCTTTTTGTGTCGCTATTCATACACTTTTTACCTGACTTTGCCAGAAATGGGGATATTTTGTTTTTCGAGTTAGTATGTATGGATGATTGTTGACACACTCGGTACACACCTTAACAGCTTCGGTATTATTTTGGTCATCCGCTGCACTTTGCTAAGTACATTTAGATCTAAATAGCATGAAACCAAAGTGTTAATAAATAATTATGAAATACCTCAATATTTTTTTTATAAAATGATAGGCAAGAGGCAAGAGCAGAGTAAACACCAAAAATAAGAGGCAAATGAGCAAACACCTGATGAAAAGCAACTACCGCCGATCATGGACACTCGCAATGCACGGCGGTACTTGGAAGACTGTCACTCATCAAGGTGATGAGGATGGTATATTTTTCGCGTGGAACGGTAACAAAAAGTTGCAGGAGGTATGATTCCGAACAAATCCTCAGAGCACTCTCCGTGATACAACCAATAGAGGATGAGAAGTGAAGCCACATTTCGGCGTAATTCCAAGGCGTCCAGGGTGTTTGAAACATAGCAGTCAACAATTCGAGCGGCCCTCCGTTGGATACGATCCAGAGGGAGCAGTAATTGGTATTTTGGCGCTCCTGCCCAGATATGAGAACATTATTTCATATAAGTCTGAACCTGCGCCTTGTAGAGTTGTTGGCGTTGATCCGGACTGAAGTACTGTCTCGCTCTGTTAAGAACAGTGAACACCAAGCTTCTTCGAGGCTAACTTGGCCTAACCCTCTAGATGACATCGGAACTGGACTTCGCTTAGCATGTTTACGCCAAGACCCTAAGACGTATTTCAAATCTGGGGGAGATAACCTCAAAACTATGATACTACTAGTACATACAGCTGTATACTGCGAGTATTTAGTAGGAGTATACTATAATATTACTAATACTACTACTAAATAATAACCTCTACTGAAATGTTACAGGAATCTCAGAAATAAAACAAAAAAAAATTTAACCTCTCTGTATTAACAACTATAGGCAATTTAAAAATTACATAGTAAGTATATTATACGGCAAGTCACTATAATATATTTATTTTAGTATATTATTCTAATCGAACCGCATGATACAAAATTTAACATATTATCCATAGCACCCGAATTTTGAAGCTTTATAACAATAACAATTCACACTAAAAACAAAGTTTAAGAATAATGATTAAAGCGTCTCCCAGACAGACGCGGTCTGCGGTGGCGGTGGCGGTGGCGGTCAGTTAAATGGCTTGGCCGCGTGACCGCGTGTGTCTGTGTCGTTCCTAGAACTCTCAAGTCATCCAACTGACTGCCACCGCCACCGCCACCGCAGGCCGCGTCTGTCTGTGAGACGCTTTATCCTCTTTAAGGTATCGTTCCGATCCTCGCAGCAAGCGACTGCGACCGGCAAAAATTCAAATAAAATGCCGCTTTATGATCTAGAATCTAGATGTTGTGTGTTGACAAAATAAAAGTTTTCTTATTCTTAGATTCTAGGCTATAGGTGTCATATTCTAACGACATTGACCTTGCGAACCATGCCGCTGCTGCCTTGTAGTGGCGTCACATTAGCTCCGTGAGTGGCGTAGAGCAGGAGTCACCAATGAGTTTCGCTCGGGCACAGAATATATAAGCTCGGGGTCCACATTAAGAAATGAAATAACCTTCGCGTTCCACGCAAAAAAATAATAAACAAAGGTAATTACGGAATTAACAAAGGTATTTATTTACGGTATCAATGAGAAAAGTGAATTTTTTTCTAGCTAATTGTCTCTCTGATGTTTGGAGTGAAATGGGTACAAGCTATTGATATTCGAGAGAGGAGAAGTTCATCAGTAGGTAAGTCGAAACTGAAAATTTTTAACGAAGTTCATCTTCGGAAATGCTTGGTCCGCATACAGTGGGTCGACGGTCCGGTGCCATTTGGTGACCCCTGGCGTAGAGCAAAATGAAACCTATATCCTAGTATGTCATAAAGTGGCATTTTATTTGATTTTTGTCGGTCGCGGTCGCTAGTTGCCGAGTCGATCGGAACAAACAAAGTTTTACGCTTACAATATTAATATTATTTACTCTCCTACTAGTAAAGGTATTTACGCAGCGTGTGACTATTTAAGGTCCGCTGTCTTTATCTGTGATATAGCTTTTTCATTGTGTTAGATAAAGACATGACGCCCTAGGGGCCTAGATGATGCCAGCAACTTCGTTACGCCAATATTCGTTTATCTCGCAGAAACCGTACATTTTTTGAGTTCTGTACTACTGCGCTTCAGTAATGACACAAAGTACCCTCCCTCGGTTTTACTCCCCGCTATGATTCGACATGGTCACACGTTTGCATCGCTACAGTCGCACGTATGCATCGCTACAGTCGCACGTTTGCATCGCTACTGCAGTCGCACGACTGTGTCGCTACAGTCGCGCGTTTGCATCGCTACAGTTTATTTAAAAAGCCGTCGTGTGTTAGGGCCCTAAATTGTAAAATCAATCGTTACGTTTGTGTGATTAATTAGCTGTTTGATGAAATCCTCGCTGGATGGAAGCTAAATATTCGAATCGGAGTGGTGAATTCAGAAAATCACGGTGGTCCGCTTTTTACTTTGCCTTTAAAAGTATCTTGTGCATAAATCTTAATTATATTTTAATACGTAAAGGCCGCATGCTACCAACCTTCTGTACTTGTTCTGTGCATTTGTGCGTACGAACTTGGTTTAGCCTGCGGTCAGTCCGACCCGACCGATCGGTCTCCACGTATCCGGAGCCTTATACTGAATTAAATGGCTCTATGATTATTAAATATCACTTAGCCGGCCCCTGGGCGAGCGATTTTATTGTCAATATCACGTATTGCGTAATATTATTGACCGTCTCTAGGGTTGATATTGAACATCGCGCGCCTTCAATCTTATTGGAAAATAAACTGTTCAATAAAATTGAAGCGTAATATTGAAGTCTTCAATTGCTCGTCTAGGGGCCGGCTTAATATAATAATTAAATTATCACAATAAATTAAAGCTAACGTACGTTTTATTACAACACAAAATTGGATTTCAAGGTGAGGTTTCCTTTTGATATTATAAATGTTGTGAAAATTCTTATTTAAATTAAATTACGATATTTATTACAGAAATTTTTTCATGTTTATTTAAACGTTTTTAAAGCACCTATATTTTTTATTTCACTTAACAATTTTTGAGACAAAAAATATATAGCAGGTTCATTATTAATACTAATATTATGTTCCCCGATTTACAAACTTTTAAACGAATGCTACATTTTTCTTATTTTTACCGAAATATATTTTTTTCGTAGCCATAATTTATCCCCCTGGACACATTCATTAAGTGGTGACAGGGCGTGAAAATGTAAAAGAAAAATTATAAATATCCGAGGAAAAGCTGTAATTACGTAGTACGAAAAAACATATTCGAGCTAATTTCTACCGTGAAAGCAGGTGTATCTGTACTTATGTAGTAGGGGAGAGGGGGGCTAGAATTAACAGGGGTAAGTATTAACAAGCCTATAGCTACTAAATTAAATGACGATACGGTAAGACGTTCAATATTATAAGTTCGGGCAACGTCGGCGAACGATTTGCGACAAGTGTGTTGCCCACCGGCCGTCGCGTTGTGAAGTTATTGTACGTCGGTGCAAAAATACAGGTAAGCGGACATTTTTACGTCTCGAATTTTTTGATCCATGCTTTAATTATTTGGTTTTGCGATTGCAGATTTTATATAATTAATGGTTATTTAGTTGTTAATTACATTTCCGTGTTATTTTATTTATATATATATAGTTTTTCTATAATAATTACTAATTAGATCCAAAAAGGTCCTCGGGGGCTAGTTTTAACAAAAGGAACGGGGTAAGTATTAACCCGTATTATTTGGTAGTACAAGCAAGTTGGAGCTTCCACATCTGCCGAAGGAGGTACGCCGATTACTCTGGCGAGTGGCGGCACTCCGGCAACACCATATCCGCCGATGTTCATATTATATCGGAGGATCAGATTCAATTTTTGTTGCAAGTGGAATCCATAGGGGCTGAACAGCTCAGGGTGGATGACATAAAAGGAAATTAATGTTAATTGACAGAAGTTATTATTGTTCTTTAACATTTTTATGTGAAAAAATTAATAAATTATCATCTTAATATTGTTATGTTTTTTAATTCCATGGTTAAATGAAATTCTAATAAGTATTCTACCGTTAATACTTACCCCGTCACTGTTAATATTTGCCCCCAAAACGGGGCAAGTTTTAACCGCTGACTTTTTTTAAAAAGATGCGTCTCCCTTTGAATCCAAGTAATTTAGATGAATTTTTAGCTAAGTATATGCAAGCCATATAAATTTCCGTTACTCGGGTATAAAAATAATAACATAAAGAGAAGATAAATGACAATATTCAAAATCTGTTAGAACTAGCCCTCCTCTCCCCTACTTATGTACCTTTGGCCCTGAATCCTGATAGAGTACTTAGGTAGGTAGATTTTAATATTAAGACGTATTGTTATTATATTTTACATAATGACGCATGGTTATTATAATTTACGTCATACCATCAATCCGCAAGCGGCACCCGGCTGCCGCATAACAATTGAAAATCTATTGTGTCTGCGATTCCCACGATCGAGGTAATAATGAAAAAAAATATGCTTTATTGGCACTGACCTCTATAATACACTGGACTGGCTATGCCGTACAAAATTACAGCAATTTTTTGTGCCGATTTGAAGCGCCACCAGGGAGCGTACTATGAACTAATTACATAGAAAATTACAACCGTCATTTGCAAAATAGTAGTTCCAAGTACACTCACTACTGCTTTCACATAGGCATATGCCAATATGGCGACTTTCAAGTAGGAACATTTTATTGATAGCTATCGCTGGTCCAGTGTATTAATATAGAGGTCAGTGTTTATTGGCCATAACAGTATGTAATGCCCACATTATGCAATTATAAATTTTTAAGTTTACTTAATTATTTAAAAAAAAACAATATTATAATATTATATTCATTTACAAAAACTCTCACTAGCATTTGTGAACTCCTTCAACATTTTTAACCGACTTCCAAAAAAACGAGGAGGTTATACGTTCGGCTGTGGATATTTTTTTATTATTATTTTTTTTATTTTTGTATGTTCAACGATTACTCCGCCGTTTGTGAACCGATTTTCGAAATTTTTGTTTTGTTGTATTAGGTTTCACTCCAATTTGGTACCATGTTCACAAAAGTGGTGACCTGATGATAGGATCCATGAGTAATTGAGGGAACTCCTCGAAATTTATATGGAAACATATGGTGATTTTGGTTTTATGAGAAGCATCCTAAGCATATGCTACCAAAACGCAAGATGCACCGAGGTATACTATGGTTCCGAAGCTACTAAGAGAACTCCGGATTCCTTATAGATACAAGTTTGGGAGTTTAGGCGCTGTTTTAAGAACTGAAAGCATATGCTACTATGCAAATTACATACATCATCATCATTATCATCATTACCACGTCAGGGTCACCAATGTCACCAAATTCAACCTTATCTCCAGAGCATAAGGCACACATTTGACATTACTCCTGAGAAGTTAAAGTTGCGTCGATAATGTAACATTCTGTTTCACTTCGCCGAGATATTCTGGAAAACAATCTAATTTCAACCTTTTGCATTGCGTTTAGCGTTCATAGTATTATAACGCATCGCATCGCATATCTGCCAGGGCTGTCAAGCAAGCGGCGCGGCGCGGCGGCGCGGGCGTGGGCCGGGTACTATGCACAGAATACAAATTACTCACGGAGGTACTATGTGCGCTGCGTGTGCGACAAGTCGAGCGAGTGCCAGCCTATTGAAACTAGTCCGGTGACCGGCTACTTAGCACGTCACACATGTTCACTTCGATTTTTTTAAATGTATTGTTTAAAATTATCTGCAGGCTGCAGCTGATATTATAATATTTTGTAAGTGTGACTGTAATAAGATACGTGGAATATTATACAGGTGTATTATTCTACGTATAGTACGCATTTGCTTACTAGGTAACTAAAAAGAGTGAAATTATTATTTTTAACAAAAAATTAAAACCGACTTCCAAGGTAAAACAATAAAAACAACCTTACAATATGAACTAAAAAGTATTAAATAATTATTCCTATCTAATAGTGCCTTTTTCCGAATTCGGCTAAAACTCAACTATTTCTGTACTCAATCTTCATAATTTTGAAGTCGGTGCCAGTTCCAAAAGTTTCAAATATTCTGTCAGAGAACAGAAGATTCATCTGGTACCGACTTTAAAATGATGAAGATTGAGTACAGAAATAGTTGAGTTTTAGCCGAATTCGGAAAAAGGCACTATTAGATAGGAATAATTATTTAATACTTTTTAGTTCATATTATAAGGATGTTATTATTGTTTTACCTTGGAAGTCGGTTTTAATTTTTTGTTAAAAATAAAAATGCCGTCCAGAAACGGAATTTGCCACAATAATGATAATATTATTATATTTTGTATTTAGAACACAATATTTTTCATCATTTTGCTATTAAATTCACTCATATGAAATTCACTCTAGAAGCATTATTATTTTTAACAAAAAATTAAAACCGACTTCCAAGGTAAAAACAATATTAATAGCATCCTTATAATATGAACTAAAAAGTATTAAATAATTTTTCCTATCTAATATGTAGTGCCTTTTCCCGAATTCGGCTAAACCTCAACTATTTCTGTACTCAATCTTCATTATTTTGAAGTCGATACCAGAATCCAGATATAGCTGAATCTTTATTTCTTTGACAGAAAATTTGAAACTTTTGGAACTGGCACCGACTTCAAAATTATGAAGATTGAGTACAGAAATAGTTGAAGTTTAGCCGAATTCGGGAAAAGGCACTACATATTAGATAGGAAAAAATTATTTAATACTTTTTAGTTCATATTATAAGGATGCTATTAATATTGTTTTTACCTTGGAAGTCGGTTTTAATTTTTTGTTAAAAATAATAATTTCACTCTTTTTAGTTACCTAGTAGGTAAACTGTTAGTGCCAATTCAAATTGTATAAAAAATAGTTTCATATTGTCTTCTCTAGATGTCACTGAGGCGCTCCTGTGTCGCGCTATCGCTTGTACGTAGAAGTTTTATATAGGTAGTTGTAACTTGTAACAGATTTTCGTTGTGTTGTTGAAAGTTTGTAAGCAACTGACGTCTGACAACTCAACAGTGAGCTTGGTGTGAGCAGTGAGTATTGAATTGACAACATAAATCATAATATTGAGTGGTAATTGATCTCGTATAATTGTTATTAAAGGTGAACGCAGATTTGGCCGCACCGCACGCACCGCAGTCGCCGCATTCGCAATTCTTCATATTATTATGAAGTTGCGAAGACTGCGGCGCGGGTAGGTAGGTATGCGAGCTTGCCTATAACTTCATATAAAGAATTCCGAATGCGGCGACTGCGGTGCGTGCGGTGCGGCCAAATCTGCGTTCACCTTAAGTTGACCTCCGTCATAGTCCGCGAATTTATAAGTGGTCGTCGGTGGTACTGCGTATATTCTACGTATCTTATTACAATTTGTTAAGACTGATATGAGTCATACGGCATACCCCAAGGCCCAAATATCAGGTAGATAGATAAATTTAAACAATACATTTAAAAAGATCTAAGTGAACACGTGCTGCAAAATGCTCGCAGCGCGGCATCACAATAGATATAACTACCAGTACTTCGACTGCTAAGAGACTGACGAGTATTAATATCTGTCGTTTCTTTCGGGTTTCGCCAGGATAAGTTAAAGGCTGGCGCGCTGGCTGGTATAATTTAATTTTAAAAATAAGATTTTGAAATTGAATTCTGACAGTTTTCTTTGCATGTGCCAAAATATAAACAACTAAATTTGTAGGTTACGACCCTAGCGACGACTTTTGTCATAAATCATAATACGTCAAACTTAAAAAAAATACATCAGTTCTAAGTCGGCATACTCTATCATTCTGTCTACTCTGGCGGCATGCCGCATGCCCTGACATTCCAGTTAGAACTTGAATACGATGTTTACGTACGCGACTCCGCGCGCCGCCGCGCGCCGCGCGGCGACGCCGTTGCCTCTGCGGCGCCGACCGCCGTGTATATTAAACAGCCTATTATAATTGGTGTTGTTATGTACATAATTATTATTATTGTATCCATACCTATGCCTTGTACTATTATCTATTTTGTGCCATGAGACATTGGTGACCTTAACACGACGTGGTAATGATGATGATGACGATGATGATGATGATGAATTTGAATTGCATGGTAGCATATGCTTTCTGTTCTTAAAACAACGCCGAAACTCCCAAACGTGTATCTATAAAGAGTCAGGAGTTCTCTCAGCATCTTCGAAACCATGGTATACCTTGACCCAATATTTGACTTTTCGGTAGCATATTCTTAGTACACTTCACATAAAACCAAAATCACCATATGTTTCCATATAAATTTCGAGGAGTTCCCTCGATTACTCCTGGATCCCATCATCAGGTCACCAATTTTGTGAACATGGTACCAAATTGGAGTGAAACCTAATACAACAAAACAAAAATTTCGAAAATCGGTTCACAAACGGCGGAGTAATCGTTGAACATACAAAAAAAAAAAAAAAAAAAAAAAAATATCCACAGCCGAACATATAACCTCCTCGTTTTTGGAAGTCGGTTAAAAATATGACACTTACCTAGTAATGGAAACTCAAACCAGGAATCTATTAAAATTTCTAAAGTACGAGATTCTTTGCCTTGTAATTTTTACTACACCGTAGTGATTAGAAAAGAAAATTATTTATAAATATTTTCACAGCTGTGGGTAAGGCTGTTAAGGCAACCCACACGCGTCGCGACTTATGCGCCCATTACATGTGTATATAAACGCCCGGCTTGTATTTTTATGATATGGATAAGTCGGAGATCTAGATATTTACCAAGCTAGGCGCTAGGCTAGCTAGCTAGCTAGGCCCTAAGTGCTTAATGTCTAAAAGCTGGTTGTCCATTTATTTGTATTCCATTTTTTTGGGAGGATGAAATGG
The DNA here is from genome assembly GCA_905333045.1 of Lysandra bellargus. NCBI lineage: Eukaryota > Metazoa > Arthropoda > Insecta > Lepidoptera > Lycaenidae > Lysandra > Lysandra bellargus. The sequence goes on from HG995338.1 coordinate 7,574,164, forward strand.
AGACTTTAGGATCGAGAAAATTATATTCGAAATAAAAAATGTGGAATTTATAAATGTCCAAAATATATATTAGTCAGACGATGAAGTAAGTGTTACTTACACGGTTTGTTTAAACCAGGGGTCACCAATTAGTTTTGCTCGGGGTCCGTTTTAAGACATGAAATGACCTTCGCGGTCCACACATTTTATAAAAAAAATATTAAACAAAGGTAATTACAGTAATTACAAAGGTATTTATTTAGATATAAATGAGATGAGATAAAAATTAATTTCTCTGAAGTTTGGAGTGAAATATTGGTGCAAGCTATAGATATTGATTTTAAATCCTGGAGATGTTGAAGTCCTAAGTCGAACGAAGACCATCTTTGAACATGCTTGGTCCGCACACAATGGGTCGGCGGTCCGGATACGGACCGCGGTCCGCCATTTGGTGACCCCTAGTTTAAACTATAAGGAAAAAATGAGTAAGTGTACTTTAAGGCTGGTATAAATAGTCAGTACTTAAGATGCGACCCAGTCTCAAGACGCGGTTCGGCTCTGTGATTGGTCCAAATTTTGACAGCCAACCAATCACAGAGCCCGAACCGTGTCTTGAGACCGAGATGCATCTTGAGTACTGACTATTTATACCAGCCTAAATGTTGTAATATTTTGATTGTCATTAGTTGATTTAGTGTCGCTGCACTCATGGGAGGAGCTTCGGCGGGTCCGAAGGCTGGGAGAGCTGTGGCTGCTGAGGAGGTGGGGTGAGGACCTGGCGCAGGCCCAGTACGGGCAACGTACTGCTCAGGCTCTGCGTCCAGTTCTTGCGGCGTGGATGCGCCGCAAGAGAAAACCCCTTACCTTCCGCCTTACACAGGTGCTCACCGGACACGGATGTTTCGGTGCGTACTTGTGTAAGGTCGCCAGGAGGGAGCCTACGCCAGCCTGCCATGATTGTGGCGCTGCGGAGGACATGGCCCAGCACACCCTCGAGGTGTGCGATCGTTGGGTCATGCAGCGCCATGATCTCATCGCGGTGCTTGGCAACCGCAGGTGGTTTTAGTGAGTAGGAGTCTCACATACCCCCGGGGTGCTTCAGCTTAACTGAGGCATGTACCCAACCCGGGGCACCCATGATGGGCTTCCTCCATGGGATGGGGGAAAAAAAAGCGTTGCTGCACTCGGGCCACACGCGACATTCACAAACGCCGTTATAACCGTTGTAGCGCGTGGCGGCCACCAGCGTCAAAAAAAAATGTATGAAAACTACAAGAAATATTATGCCGGTAGCGGCGTTTTGTGGTTGTTGCCGGCGGCCCGTGTGCGGGAGCCCTTAAAACTCACGTTAGGAGATGGCCCACTAAAAAATGTAGTATATTCTCCTGATTTATAAAGAACTCTGAATGAACAGGCTGATTTTAGGTACTTACTGTAAACATTTTTGAACATGCAAAGTCAAAAAATTTGAAAGCTAAATACTCGTCTTGTGTTGGAATCTCGCGATAATGATATTTCTAGACTTCAAATCTCATTTTTTGGCATAAAATCTCTGTGGATGTAGCTGTCAAAATAATTTACCTCGGTTAGCTTTACCTGGATATTATCAACAGAAAATAATAGGCTTCTAAGGCTCAACGTAAAAAGAACCTGAAAAATTGCGCATTGCTGCCAACCATACACAGTATAAATAAGATGTAATAGTTTCATTTATGATGATATTATATTTGGGCGGCCTTGTAGAAGATGTGGGTATGTTACTGTATGTTATAATTATATTGTGCACACTGTCTACAATCTACGTGCAGGCAATACGTGACTTTTGATGAAAAGGTTTTTTCTGCTTAAAGTTCTTATGTATTTTAAGATACGCTGAATATAAAATATACAAACAATAACAATGAATAATTGTTTTATTATTTTTCGTTCCGACTTCCGGAGTACTCTGGTGTTTCGTCCCAAGGGTTTTGGGCCCACTGGAACCAATGACCAGATATGAATTTTTAACATTTTTTCATCTAGCGATTGGTCCCAAGTAATTATTTTTTATGACTGTCGGGTTCATGTCCGTAGGGCTAGCAAAAAAGTTGTAGATTTGAATAAAAAACCAAATAATTACTTTGTATGAAAACATTTACCTATAGACATCGGCCAAGGCTCAAGACAAATTAAAACTTCAAACAATTAGTAAAAATAATAGGAAATAAATCAATACTTGGCCAATAATAAAATAAAGTACTATAAAAACTACTAACATAATATATGATTCTTAGTACCTTATATATTGTTTGAAAACTTTGAAATAAAAGTAAAGTAGGTAATTATCTTATATCAATTAAAATCACAGGTTTTATTCTGAAATAACATCTCAGGTATACCTTGTAATTGTGAGCTTATTGTTAATAATACAATTTACTAAGTTTAAAAATATTAGAATTGCCAGTTGGTTACTGAATATTATTACTTATGTTATAATATAAAATAATTGAAGTATAAGTAATACTTTTCCTACATTATTTTTTCTAATTTTCAATAATATTGCAATTTTTTTCATAAAAATAATCATATTATGTTACATTAAGTAATTTCTGTGGTTATAAATTTTTATGTTTTTTATTTTTGTACAATAATATCTAATTATAAATCAAGTATTAAATGCCTTAAATGCCATATTTTATCACAGACCGGGCAAACTTGTTAAATTAATGCCATCTCTCTCGCACACATTAAACCTGTTGTGCAAATTATTGCACTTTTTATGTAAGGCGGGGCTGGCGGGCAAACAAGTGAAATGGGCATGGCGCTGGCGTCCGTGCCGTACGACTAGTTAAGACTTTGACCAATGATATTATATGAATACTTTAACAGTAATTAACGTTAGTTTAAACACTAACAGTCTTACTAGAAAAGATTTAAACACCTGTTGAACAGTTGATTAGAAAAAAATTCAGTACATAATGGTGTCAAAACAACTGTTCAATAGATGTTTAGATCTTTTATGGTAAGACCGTTAGTATGTACTTTAAATATTATTATGACATTTTAGATATATAATATAGAGCAGTATTTTTTAAACCTAATTCGAAGCAGTATGTTTAGGTAATAATAATATTAATTGTAATATACGGTTTAAGGTGAAAGTGTTCTATGTTTTAAATGTACAAAACAATATTATGATTATGTATTTGAACTGATTATTTTTGTGCCAACCCTACTTCAAAATTTCTTGCCAGAAAACAATGGATCATAAAAGTGGGACCAATCGCTAGATGAAAAAATGATAAAAATTCATATCTGGTCATTGGTCCCAGTGGGCCCAAAAACTTTGGGACGAAACACCAGAGTACTCCCGAGTCTGAGGAAAAATATTTTTTGTGGTAGATCAATTTTCATACAAAAATAACCTTCACGCGATGAACACTTTGTTCAAATAATAATAATTATTTTCTTTAAAGCGAGTGTAAAGAAAAAATAATTCTGTCATGCTTTGTACAAGAAAACAGAATACATAGCTGATATCTAGAGTATATTTTGTGCAATAGACTTTCCTAAATAATATTATAACTTATTTATCAATTATTATATCTTTGATTATTATCTACAAAAAGTTAATAATATATAGGCCTCGCATAACTTTAAGATTGCTCAGAAACTGGCCATCGGCACAATATAATATGTTCAAAAGCTACCAATAGCCGTCCGATCCGCCCCGCTCAATCCGCTCCCCACCAAAGAGACCTAAAATCGAACACTGCGCCTTGTATTTTCCCGAACGATCTTAATTCTTAAAGTTGTAAGTGACCTTAAAAGCTAAAACCGGTAGAAAAAGCATGTACCTACCTAACCAACATGTAATATTAGAACTTAATAATCAACAATTTATGTATTTAAGCATAAACTATATTTTATATATATTTACAAACAACAATTATTTATTTTAACTATCAACATTCAATCACAAAACTTCCTGTACACATTATTCTATCCTTCTTTGGTATTAATATTATGTTATATTATATAATTAGTAAAACACGTCATGATCTGAAGCGGCGTCACATGATGGACCAATACATACAATTACTAATGCTAAGTACTCACATAGGTACGATTTTACTCGATCGAGCAATCACGTAGAGTAAAATAATGGTAAAACCCACGGCTTGGTCTTTCGTCCACACATTCAGCCGCCCGACGTTCAGTTTTTACTGAATCGTTCGAGCCAAAAGATATCTTGTTCGACCAAAGAAACTGTGACTACACTTAGCAAGTCTCACATTATACGTATACACGCTAGAGTAAAGCTCGACGGCTCGCATTGAGAAAGTTCGAAGGAAATTAGATTCATTTAATCCATCGAGCCGGCTCGATGCGAGCCTTCGAGTTGTGAGTTTTGCGGTCCTCATGATAATTTTTACTTGATTTGGAGTAAAACTATCGATTAATATCGTGCGCGTTAGTGAGTACTGCCCATAACATGTACCATATTCGTCTATGATCTCCATGATCAACGATGATTGTCCAATGTCCATGATATGCATAACTTTGCGATCTTGATGACAACGATGGCTATCCACTACAACCAAACGTATTGTATCCTATGTTATAATATTATCATGTGACGGTTTCTGAAAGCCTAATCCAATATCACATTTTAAAGTCATACGGTAAACTACGGTATCAAACCAAGCAATCGATTCATGTATTAGTTGTAAAGTATAGCACGAACGGGCAACAAAATTGATGTCTGTCGTACGAATATATTTCGATAATCGAAATCTCTATTTTGCATGGGCGAAAGTATCCCTATTCCCTTATTTAGATCACGCAATATAGAGTCATTCTATTACTCTACTTCTCCTCAATAATGTAAAGAAATAAGCTGAGGATTATGCATACGCGCTAATAAGACTCGCGCTACTTCGACAGTAGAGACACACAGAGACATATTATTGATATACAAACCACATGAGGGTGTTCACACACAAATAAATATTTTGTATAGCAATAGTCTGTCTTAACTCTAAAGATTGTCGTATCTATTTAACATTTGGATGAACACAACGAACCAAAAACGCGCCATCTTCTGGCATAACGTATTTTAAAGTAAGTTGACACAACGTGTTTACTGCAGCTTAAGCCACTAAAGGATCCATCGATGGTTATGAAGAAGCCTTGGTTTTTAGCAGCAAAACTGGCCAGTACATTGTCACGAAGAGCAGGAATAACGCCGGGAATATAACCCGGGACAGCTTGTCTATCTCCCGCCAGAGAATCCTCTCTTGTCCAGTGTCAGCGTCGAGCCAGGCCACCTGAAATTAAATTAATAAGTATTCAAACCATATTTCAGAACATCAGAATCATAATAAAATTAGCTGAGCTAAAATATTTCTGGTGTGATGAGCTGAAGGCGCACCAGCCGTGCTGGCTAACGGTGGCGCTGGAGCGAGACTAGTGGAAGACCCTGGGGGAGGTCTTTACTCAGTAGTGGGATAGTATAGACTTTAGGCTAACAAAAATAAAATAATTCTGCTAAGACTTAGGATCAGCTCACATTGCAAGATGACGATGCATTTTTAAGAAACCATTCAAAAGAGGAACAGGCTACCCACGAGTGCGGACGGAAAGGCAATGTGCTCTTGCTTAGTAAATAAAGTTCTGTTTTTTTTGTTTAGTAAAAAAAAAAGTGTGTCAGCTCCGACGCACGACTGGAGTTTACTCCTTAAGTACGAGTATCTAACCATACGCAAAAAGAGTTTATTCAACTGAAAAAAGATTAATATAATATGAAATCAGATGTTCCGGCAATATTATCTACACCCCTTTCTGCCATAGTTATTTCAAAATATTTTTTTCTCAAATCTAAGGCCAGAATCGAATAGAGGAGAAAAATCCAGGAAGATCAAGCCGAAGAAACTCATATCCAGGACAAATAGTTGCCGAGTTACAAGCATTCAAACTTTGACATTGACAGCTCGGCAACTGTCAAACGTCGAACAAAAGCGGCCATAACTCAGCTTCCAATAGGCCTAGAGGAACGGGGTTTCTTCTAACATCAAAGGCAACACCTCGGCTACCCCCTCCCTGAATTTGAACTAAATCAGAGACATCATTTTTTTCTCAATTCTAAGGCCAGAATCAAATAGAGGAGAAAAATCCAGGAAGATCAAGCCTAAGAAACCCATATCCAGGACAAATAGTTGCCGAGTTACAAGCATTCAAACTTTGACATTGACAGCTCGGCAACTGTCAAACGTCTTACTAAAGTAGCCATAACTCCGCTCCCAATAGGCCTAAAGGAACGGGATTTCTTCTAACATCAAAGGCAACACCTCGGCTACCCCTTCCCTGAATTTGAAATAATTATATTATTATATTATTTTATATAATATTATAATATAATTCTATAATATAATTATATTATTATTATTATATAATTATATAATAATATAATTATATTATTTTATATAATATTATATTCCGATAGGTATATTACCTTTATGGTCTTAATCAATGATATATATTATATAAAAAACTCAAAACATATATGTTACTATCGCGCGCGTTGTGAAGCTTCAATACGGGTCAATTGACCCGTCCTTTATTTAGTCTGCATCGAACCATCGAACGCACTTCACGAACGTGCCGCGTCTTGTCTTACCTAAATAAATTGAAAATGACGTCGTGCGTGTTTCGAAAATGTACCAATTATGACTCAAAAGAAAACAAAATACATGGAATCTCTTACCGCATATCTTGATTGCAATAAATACCTCGATTATTTATATTTTCAATTATTTTTTCGAACAATCTGAAAAAAATCGAATTTTCGTCATAGCTCAGGAGAAGAAAGAGACTGAAAATATAACTATCTCTTTTATGTAAATGGGTTTTCGTATCTTTTGTTTCACTTATCTGCCAAATTTGTCAATGTTTGCAATTTTGAATTTGAAAAGGATGTGTCTAGCGTGCTGCTAGTGGTCGTTTAGGGATGCCCACTAAAATACCGTTGTCGGCATAATAAGGAGGAAATCGCTAGTATGCCGCTAGTGGTATTTTAGTGTATTTTAGTAATGTGCGCTAACAAACCGATGCATCATATAGATGGCGGTAAAATAAAGCATAGTGTTTAGTCTGCCGCTGTAGCCATAGCCACTCAGGCTTAGCATTACAATATTTTTACCCGACTTCAAAAAAAGGAGGTTATCAATTCAACGCGTATGTATGTATCATGTAATACTAGATGACGCCCGCAACTTCGTTGCGCCAAAATTCGTTAATCGCGCGGGAACCGTAGATTTTTCCGAAATAAAAAGTATCCTTTCCCGGGACTCAAATTATCCCCATATCAAGTTTCAGCAAAATCGGTTCAACGGTTTAGGCATGAAGAGGTAACAGACAGATAGACAGACAGACAGACGGACAGACAGACACACTTTCGCAATTATAATATTTTATTTTGTAATATTTGCTGAACTGCCCAATTTTCGTATGTTAGTGATTAGTCTACATCAGCGTCTGAACAAATGTGCCTTTCAAAAGTGTACGTATGTATGTATGTTTTATGTTTGTGTTCGTATATCTGCGAAACCACAAGTCCAATTTGAGTAGTTCTTTTTTTGTATGTACAAGGTATGGTTCAACTTAGGGAATACTTCAAGTTTCATCAAAATCGGTTTGGTAGTTTTGGAGATAGGGAGTTTTAATCCTCAATTACGCAAAATTTTGAAGTCGGGTTTGATTAGTAGTAATTTACGTGAAACAAAATCAAAAGCTTTACTTATTCATGTCAATAAAAACAGTTATACAGTGGTTCTTTTCATCAATGCAGTTTATGATTTGCTTAGTAACGTTGAAACATGCTTGTTGAGTTGATTTGTTCTTTTGAAAGCCAAATTGCAGTTCATGTTTCAAAATATTGAATTTATTTATGAATTAAGTTAATTTTTGAAACTTAATAATCGGGCTTAACGCGACTTATTCCATTTCTAGTAGTAATGCTACTACATACTTTTTACAACACGGCCGAAACAGAGTAGACAGAATGATAGAGTATGCCGACTTAGAACTGATGTATAAAAAAAAAATGACGTATTATGACAAAAGTCGTCGCTAGGGTCGTTACCTACAAATTTAGTTGCTGTTTATATTTTGGCAGTTGGCACATGCAAAGAAAACTGTCAGAATTCAATTTCAAAATCTTATTTTTAAAAATAAATTACACCAGCCAGCGCGCCAGCCTTTAACTTATCCTGGCGAAACCCGAAAGAAATGACAAATATTATTACTCGTCCGTCTCTTAGCAATCGAAGTACTGGTAGTTATGTCTATTGTGGCCGAAACGTCGAGTAAAAAGTATGTAGTAGCATTACTACTAGAATTAGATTAAGTCGCGTTAAGTCCCGAATAATAAGTTTCAATTATAATGCAACGCGAAAGTTTAGAAGTTAATCTTCTTCAAATCTTTTATGCATTGCTTTTTCAAATATTTTTGATAATATACAGGATGTAACAAAAATAAGTGATAATAGTATTTTAAAAAGATAAAAGCTACTTCAAAATAGTTTTTTAGGATACGAAATTTTAATTCTTTAAGTTGTTAAGATTTAAAAATCCGTATCCTAAAAAACTACTGAACCGATTTTGATGAAACTTGCAGTATTCCCTACATATTAAAAAGGCCCATTCACTGTCACTAGTGAATGGGCCTTTTAAGTTGAATCATACCTTGAACAACAAAAAATAGAACTACTCAAATCGGACTTGTAGTTCCGGAGATATGCTAACACAAACATAAAAACATACATACATACACATTTGGCATTTGGCACATTTGTTCAGACGCTGATGTAAACTAAAGCGTTTATTCCACTTATCAACAATATAGGAAGAATATCCATACAATATAGGAAGTCCTAGCTAGGATCCTAAAAAATTTAGTCAAGTGGAATAACATTTAGAAAGCTAGGATCCTATCTAGGATCCTAAATCGGAAAAATGTGGCTTCTAACTGACTAAATCAGTGTTGCCAGATGGTTTCAACCTTTTATCTGTAGTGGGAACTGCTAAATGTGTATTAAAGTCAATTTATATTATGTTTTATGATCTGGAATCCATTCGTAGGTAATTTATTAAGTCTGCTGGTTCCAAGTAGTTCAGAAAGTTCATAATTCATAATTTTTCGTGGAGCAAAAATTCTTTCAACCATCTTTTTCGCCTTTTATTTATTTTTATTTTCATTGAGCCAACAGCTAGCGCTTTACATATACGAAAGCTGGGCAGTTCTGTTGTCTGCAAATATTACATATTATTAATACATAATATTACATACAAGATACATACGCATCGAATTGATAACCTCCTTTTTTGAAGCCGGTTAAAAATATTGTAATGCTAAGCCTGAGTGGCTACAGCGGCGGACTAAACACTATTTTACCGCCATCTGCATAATGCATCGGTTTATTAGCGCACATTACTAAAATACCACTAGCGCCATACTAACGATTTCCTCCTTATTATGCCGACAACCCGACAACGGTATTTAAGTCGGTATCCCTAAACGACCACTAGCGGCACGTTAGATACTTCCATTTGAAAATTGTTCGGAACAGACTTAAGCCAGAAAATAGTATGAACGTAACAGATCTGTTTATGTTGAATATCATTGGTCTTAATACACTCACAGCCAAATTAAAAAGTTTCCGTCGTCCAAAAACGTGACACATTTTCGTTACTTGTTTATAGGTTTTACCCCTCGGATTTTTCTCATACCGGGCGCCTTATATATGAAAATCGATTTTTAAGGAGTAAACTCCAATAAACTCCAAAAGGTACGGTTTCACCTTATGAGCGATAACTTAAACAATAATAAGTAAAATAACCTTTTTTTTTTGCGCCCAGAAAATGCTTTTAATCACGTTGCGGGGAACAGAGCCTACCCTTATACGTATGTAAGTACCTGCAGAATGCTCTGCCTCCGTTCAACCCCCATCAGGTGCGGTGGGTTTGGCGCTGGGTGTACCGCCGGGGTCGACGCTGGTGGTGATGTGGGTGACGTAAGATCCACCTTCCGACAACGCACACCGCCACCTTCCCATGCGGCCACTGTGCCGCAGGAACCCTTGTCCCCGTTGAGACGCTGTAAAGGTATTAGGAGCTAGTTTAGATACGCTTAAAACGGCGCGGTTCTTGAGCTTATACCAAACGGTTCCCGTGCTTATACAACATGGTTACCATGCTGACACCTCGCTGTTCTTGTGCTTATAGTTTAGTGTAAACGTTATGATGTAAAGCAACGTACGGGTCTCATCAGCGATCTAAGGGTCTACACAGACGGACCGTATTTCAACTGCAATTCAACTGCAAATTGCAGTTCAAGTGCAGTTTGAATGCAGTTGACACGACTGCAATACGATTGCAATAGAACTGCAAACCAAACAGTTCACACGAATGCACGCCGACTGCAACTGAACTGCAATCCGACTGCGCGTTTGGTTTGCAGTTCTATTGCAGTCGTATTGCAGTCGTGTCAACTGCATTCAAACTGCACTTGAACTGCAATTTGCAGTTGGATTGCAGTTGAAATGCGGTCCGTCTGTGTAGACCCTAATAGACTCTTGGTGTGGTAAAGTTAGGGATCTGATAAACGATTCTAGTACAGCTTGAGATAGTTCATCAGCCTGACTTCATAGCTATGAGGTCTGTCTCAGGTAAAATTGTCTGGTTAAAATTAAATTGGTTAACATGTTCATAACAATTCTCAGCGCAGTGCGTGATTTATGAATTAGAATTTCCCCCGAGGAACAAAACAACATTTTTGGTTTATTATACAACCTCCCAACTTTACACAAATTGCAATTACAGAAACTCAGTTAATCTCACATCAACTCTCGTAAAATAAACTTCTCTGAGTTAGATTAAAATTACTTGCTTATTTACTCTCCGTTTAATGACTTATATTAAGGTGTTGTTTACTCATTGCGTGAGGTGTTTAGGGGGGGAAGGAGGTCGAGTAAAACCTCATCTAATCTCACGTTGGGGAGAGGGCAAATCTCAAGTATTTTTTTTTCTCAACAAACTAATAATATTATGGTCAATTTCGTTCAGATTGTACGTATGCTTAAGACTTAATCGTAAGTGTAATCGTTATACGATTTGTTTCACAAATTCGTTCGGAAAGAAATCTACTGACTGTCAAACCAAACGTTTACGTAAAAAACCCACATTTTGAAAAATCTCACGTGAGTACCTGGGGGGTGGGGTTGAATAAAATCTCACGAAATCTCACCAGGGGGGGAGCGGGGGTCAAAAATTTCAAAAAAACCCTCTCGTAATTTGTGGACGCCCCCTTACTAAGAACGAGTCAACAACATAATATTATTACAGGTCATTCAACAAAAATATTAGTAACTAGATGACACCCGCAACTACGTTGCGCCAAAACTCGTTTATCGCGACAGAACCGTACATTTTTTCGGGATAAAAAGTAGTCTATGTCCTTTCCCGGGACTCAAAGTATCCCCATACCAAGTTTCAGCGAAATCGGTTCAGAGGTTTGGCCGTGAAGAGGTAACAGACAGACAGACAGACAGACACACTTTTACATTTATAATATTAGTATTGATTGAAATAAATGCATAAAGTATCGTATATGTAAATCCTTGAATAATATTAATAACTTAATTCTTGAATAATACCAAATCTAATTGGCAACATCTGTGCAGTTTACTCAACTTTTAATATCACGATAGTTTCTGTGTAGGAAGTGCGTTTATTTTACAGGAAAATGTTTTTCAATTTTATCGATCTACCTCATAAAGCATTGTATTATAATGTGCTTGGTATGGGATGAGTTACGTTGACAAAATATGTTTATTTTTGCTTGCTAAAAAGTGGAGATTCACTTTTGGGATATTTCATGAAATCCATACTAATATTATAAATACGAAAGTGTCTATCTGTTAGCTCTTTACGCCCAAACTAAATAACCGATTTTGCTGAAATTTGGTATGGAGATACTTTGAGTCCCGAGAAAGGAAATAGGATACTTTTTATTCCGGGAAAATGTACGTATCTCGTGGGATAGACGACGAAGTTGCGGGCGTCATCTAGTAAGAAATAATTAGATTCATCATTATTATGGAAAACGCAGCTGTTATCCATTATTTTCCCTCTAATGCTTTGTCTTTCTTACCACAGGTATGATCCTCGGCACGGCTTCAGCTTTGCTCTTGTTCATCTGGTATTGCTTGTCTAGCACCTTCACTACTACGAACTCTCCGAGTGCGGCAAACACGAACATCATACAGCCAGCCATCCATAGGTCTAGCGCCTGAAAATTAGAAACAATATCATCATCATTTATATTTTCATCATTCTCATTATCATCATTGTCATCATAAGCGTTGTTGTTGTCAACATCATCATGCCAATACGATTTAATTTTTATTATAATTGGAACGAAGTTACTTATCGCGCGTTGCGAAAGGAGGCTAGGCGGAAAAAGTTGTAACGACACATTTTTATTAGTTCCTGCGCTGTAGGGGCAGAAGGCATTGATAGTAATTCCTGTGCGTCAACTAGATGGCGTTTTTGAGAATAAACAGCGACATCTACCGGATGCTTAAATACATTTTATTACAATTTCACAAAAGTGTCGTTGTTAGTATTCCTGGACGTTAACTAGATGGCGTTTTTTTATTTATTATTATATTCTGTTATTAGTGGAGTTCCTAGAGCGTAAAAATCGTGCAAACCTCCGATTTTTGCAATAGTCGATGAAAATTGAAAAGAAAAAAAGGAATGTGTAGCTGATAACATAAATAATAAAGTTTACCTATTGAAAAGTTGTGCTTTTGATTTTTAAATTATTCTCTTCCACTTCAAATAAACTCATAAACTGTAAAATTTCGAAGAAAATTTGCATATTTCTTTCTTTTAAATATATAGCAAAATAATAAAATATATTATAATTTTTTTGATTTCTATCGTTGCTTATATTCCAAAGAAAGAAAATAAGTTGAAAAAATATATAATTTAGATTTAAAATTAATATTTTTGTACGTAGATGAGCATACCCCCAAATGTGCTTGTTGTGTGCCTCGCCAGGTAAATGGCGTTCCTATTTTTCTTTGGTGTTAAATAGGAAGTTTAAAATTATTTTTTAGGCTTAATAAAGCCTTCTATTTCTTAATGTGTATAACTTTTTAGCTCTTACTTTATTAAATTTTCTGAAAATGTAGCACAAACTTATCACGGATATTTCGAAGAAAATCTGTATTTTATTTCTTTTGGTTAGGTTTTTACAGAATAAAATTTATTTTTAATTTACTTTTTTTCATTAATTACATTTGCTAAAACCTACTTAAAGGAAAAAATACAAATTAGGTTAAGAACTGATATTTTTTGTATTCAGGTAAGCATTTTCCAAACATAGGTCGCAGTATGCGTCTTTAGTATGTACGTGAGATTTGTAAACATCAACTACGATAACTCGGCGCGCCCCTCCAAAATTCAAAACGTTTGATCTGCGTTGTCAAAACGTTTGATATGCGTTGTCTTGCGCGGTCGGCTAGTTATGATTAGTCGACCAACAAATTTTGATAATTAGTGACATTATGTGAAATATTACGTGTACTGTGATTGGTTGAATACTTACTACATACAAACTCTTTCATAAGGATGTGACTGCACACATTGAAACAGTCATTTGGAGGTGCTAGACATCAACTACGATGTTATCGTAGTTGATGTCTAGCACCCAATTTTTTTTCTGGCTTTAAGTAAGAAGTTTAAATATATTTCAAAGACTAGAAAAAGTCTTTCATTTGTCGATGCATTTAATGTTTTAGCTCTCACTTAAATAAAATCTCAACAAATATAGAAAAATGCTTTCGGTCTATTTTACACATTTTTGGAGATATTTAAACGTTTTTAAGTACTTAGAAGTTATCATTTCTCTAAAAATTAAATACGCACAACAAGTAAGTTTAACACACTTTTCGTTACAACTCTTAAATCCACCCAAACAATTTTATCTTGGTTACGACGAGCGTTAATCTCTAAAAACTTTGCAAAAACCTTATAAGTAGTTATATTTAGTTCAGCAAAGCAAACTTTCTTTTTTAAAAATTGTGTATTTGGTTAATTTTCAACGTAAACAATCGGATAAGAGTCATTAAATAACAGGAACAAGAAAAAATTTTTTTTCGGGACCGGTTTTATATGGTGAAATATAAGTATTTTTTTTTTAATCCGTGGTGAAATATTAATTTTTAATTAAGTAACTAAAAAATTAAAAGCACAAAAAATTTTTTGGTAAACTTTGCAAGTTTTAGTGTAAAAAAGAAAATGACACCTCAAAAACAAAAATCCATTCACTATCACAATTTTCGGAGGTTAAAACCTCTGGCGACTGCACTATAATATAGCCTATATAGGTATTAGTTGTAGATGTTTTTTCAGCAATGGAATATAATAAAATATGATTGTAACGTGTTTAAAAAAAAATAATGTCCAAAATTTTAAAATTAGTTGTAATGTAAGTGTAACCCTAAGGTTATTCCTAAAATTCTCGTAAATACCAAAAAACTGTACAAAATATTATTAGTTTATCGTAAGAAAATAACATTATGGTGTGTTGAGTCGTGAATAATAATATACTTACTACATAAATACTGTTGTTTATAATATACTAGTATCTCTATTCTAAGCTTAATAAGCTCTATTTCGTAGAAAATCTTAATAAGGTTTTAAAAACGGAACAATTTGGTTCAAGTTTTCCCGTAAGCTTTTTTTATCTTATTAGTATTATGTTCCAGGAAAATTTCACTCTAAAGCTGTGTAAACTCAAAGATAAAATAATTCAGAGTGTTTATTAAAGCGTTTCTGCTCTCAGGTATCTTTGTTCCTTTTGTTAAACAATAAACAGTTGAATTTAAAACTTGGGGGAATACAGTGCATAAAAGAGTACTAAGCTTAGTAAATACTATTATTATATTTTCACGCTGCGTTCAAAATATTTCATCTCCAGTAATACTGTTGAAGGAAAGACTCTGACATGAATTTTCTCCTATTAGTAAGCATAACGCCATTTACTGTAAGCAATGAATATATTTAATAAAATGTCATATTAGTTACAACAATAAATATTATTAAGTACTTATATCTGAATCTTTTATTGCATTTGTTATGGTATTATGCACGTGAAATTTTCTATTTATAATTGAAATTTTTAACATAATATATGTGAAAAAAACTATTTATTGTCTACAGTTTTACAAAATTTCTGCTCTCACCTTTACGTAAGCGACCGGTGGTATATCAGCCCTTAGCCCTGTGAACATGGTGACTAGGGTCAGCATGCATGTCACTAACAGTGTCACCCTCCCCGGGATGGCGTCCAGGTCAAGCCAGAAGCTGAACCAGCTCAGCATCACCACCAGCGAAGACGGCGCGAAGGTCTGGATGAGGTGGTGACCGATCTGCCTCTCGAACCGAAAGTAGACGACTAGGCGCGAATAGTTCCCTGTAGGAAAAATAAATTGAAAATGAAAAATATTGTTATCACCACAAACACACAATACTGTTTATTACAAATAAATGATAAAGTATTATTAAGTATTTTGTGAGAGACTGGTGCCTAAGCTAGGCATAGGCCATAGCCTGTATTTCAGGACACCAGACCTCCATCTTCAATTACAATTAAAATTTAAAACAAATTAAGTAGACAAATTATACCCAGTTTCTTAATTTTTGTCAGTTTATATTATTTTCAACAGCGTTCTTGATTACTTAGGGCCTGTTTCACCACTACCTGATAAGTGCCGGATAGGCTATCCACCACTTAACTTGATAGATAGAGTGTGGGGTATCTGTCGGATAAGTTGTGGTAGCCTATCCGGCTCTTATCAGAAAATAAATGGTGAAACAGGCCTTTAATATCTATCTAGCGCTTGTGATGGAAGGAACAGGAAATATGTTTATAATTCGCTTCCATATCGTATAATTATAATGAGGATTTGCTCTTGAAATATTAACCTACAAATACTAAAAAAAAATATAGGCTTTTTAAATAAAAAAAATATTTTGTTTAAACTACAGGACTACTTCCGGACAAAGTTTTAGTAAAGAGAAATAACAGGTTTTACTAGTTCCTTCGTATTGGGCGTTCATAATAAAATAATCATGATCTTGTCTGGAAAAGATTATAACTTTCTTCTTCTTTTATCTTTAAATTATATTTTTTTTCGTGAGATTACTTTACTAGAAAAAATATCCAGAAACCTGTAATTTGGCAAGACCGTAAATCGTAGCCAACGAATAGGATTTGTAGAAGATCCACAAGCTTAGGTTTTATGTCTTATTCCAACAGTAAAACTAAGTTGGTATAATAAATCTGCAAAATTTTCTCATTCTTACACCAGCGTTGGATGAAATAATAGTTATTTTGCTACGCTATCCTGTACTTTTTTAATACTAATTTATACACACTGGCTTAAACATAGTTAAATTATGTCAAGAAAATATAGATAATATAAGGACGCTGTTATTTGTTAAGCATATTTTTTGTATCATCCCCTTTGTATTAGCTCCATGATTTATATGGGATGATCACTCCCATATAAATTATGTATTGAGTTATAAATGCAGTCATGTTCTTTAGATCATTTAGAACAAGACTGCATTCTTAACTTAACAAAAAAATTAAAATCTATTTAACAGCGACCAATTTAAAAACTCTGAAATCTGTATATTTCAGGGAACCATACATTTCTCATGTCCCGGCACTGAAAGTAATCGTGGCTCAAGTATGAAGAGGTAGCAGATACATTTGGGTTTATAATCTTCATTTGCTATGAGGCACTGGCCTAGCCTTTGATATTTTCCCTTTGTGTGGGTGCATGGCATTTAATACTAGAATGTCTGGTATCTCAAACTTGGCACTACCTTGTTAGTAAGAAGTTAATAGAGCTTGAAAAGGAAATACCACATAATTAATTACTAACACTATTAACACTTTTTTATTATCATAAAAAATAACGTTAATAGACCGTTCGCGTTCTACTCAAATAAATATCCTTGCAAAATCATTGCTTGCAAATGCATTTTAAATCAACTTTTTCTGTATTTATTATTTATGATCCTAAAATTCCTAATTAGTCTGGAGAAAAATGTTTCACACAGGCCAAAGAAATCAAGGTTTATTATGTGTACATAATAATAATTATGTTTGCAAAATGCAAAATATACTCGGACGTTGTGCAATTATGTGCGACGCGTTTTGAATTTTAACTGCAGGTTGGGCGTCGGTGTAATGGCCTTTTTAAATGCGCAAAGTTTTCATTTTTGGCAAGCCGTTGAGATGAATTATTATATATTATTTTTTAAGTAGGTGCATTGGGGCTATCTCGTAAAGTTTTTGGAAGAGTGAGTTATTAAATCATTGTTTCAACTTTAGAAGACGAATTTATATATGTCGCAGTCATCTGGTTCAATCTGCGAATCTATTGAATGACTAGCGCATTCATTGAATGACACCATTCAATTGAATGACTAGGCCGAACGTCAATTGAACGATCGTCCCTCAACGTTCAACTAGTTAGCGATTTGTTGCATAGTGTTTTGAAGATAGCGGACATGAAATCAGTCAGCTGATAGCACTGTGTTGATATTTTATCGATTACATTTACATTAAAGTGCTTTATTTGTAATAACTAATAAAATAATATTATGGAAGCGTGGATTTATCTATAATTACCCCGTCAACGGCTACTTGAATAAAAAATAGCATCCCGTTTAATGACTTCGCTAAATGACTTTTAGTCAAGACGTTAAACGTTACAGTCAACGTCTTGACGAGTTGTCCTTCAGTCATTCAATTGAATGGTGTCATTCAATAAATGCGCTAGTCATTCGATCGAATCGCAGATTAAACCAGATGACTGTGACATATTATATTATAATGCGTTGTTTAGTACTGTAAAACATGTCAAAAGTGGTACTTGCGCTCATCTCGCGTAGATTCGCTCGTTTGTTTGAACTTTGAGGTCGAGGTATCCTTGGTTCTGTCTACTCTGCTACCTCCCTAGGGCTACCCGTCTCTTTCATTCACACGAATACTTCGATACCGCATTACTCACCATCCTTGTCTATCATGTAACCGTTGGTTTCTTCCAACCTGAGTGGCTCCCCGATATTATACTGCAGCAGCTTGAGCTCCGGGTTGATGGTAACCCCCGACTCGCTCCACCGGAACCGTACCTTTTGGTTGCTGTACGAAACTGGAAAAAAGAGAAATGTATGTCGTAAATGTTGTCAACAGTGTTGTTGATTGGTTAATGGACACCAAAATCTATTCTAGCTGGTAATTAATACATATTTTATTTCTGTTTGAAACGGATAATCCCTGTTATAGAGTTAAAGGGGAACAGTTTGATAAAAAAGGTTTTGATTAAAATAAAGAAATGAGAGGTAATATCATTTTCTCGCAATTTTACCAAAATAACATAATTTAATGAGTTACATTTACTTGATTAACATAAATAAATCTTCATCCGCTTTTTCTGTTTAAAAAAGAGGGCTTACATCTTACATTATTCCTATCCAGTGATCCGATTCAGCGCTGTATTGCTACTGGAATAATGTAAACGAGCACTGGAATGCACTGAATTATATTCCAGTGCATTCCAGTTTCCGTTTATATTATTTCAGTAGCAATCCAGCGCTGAATTGGATCACTGGATTGTAAAATGTAAGCCGGCCATACCTACATTTTTTCGTCCCCCTATCATCTTCAGGGATTTTAATTTTATTTCTTTCTATAAATTCCTTTATTGACCGTACAATTTTTCGAGATAAAAAGTATCCCACCAAAAAACATACCTGTTAAAAATGGGGCCAAGTTCCTATTGGTTAATTATTCGCCTTAAAAAAGAGTTGAAATCCAATCCAATGCCAAGTTTAGATGCACTTCAAAATCGATCATAATCATCATCATCAACAGCCTGATCCTTAATACTTCTAAATTTGAACTTGGCAGGTTGATTTGATTACATAAATACCAATATTAAATTTAATTATGCAATTAATCAAATGCTACGTAGATCATAAAAACCTGCCAAGTTCCAATTTAGAAGTATTAAGGATCAGGCTGTTAATGATGATGATTATGATCGATTTTGAAGTGCATCTAAACTTGGCATTGGATTGGATTTCAACTCTTTTTTAAGGCGAATAATTAACCAATAGGAACTTGGCCCCTTTTTAACAGGTATGTTTTTGGTGGGATTTCAATACTTTTTTTCGAGAAATCGTACGGTCTATTTTTATAGTGCCACACCCGCATGTATTGTTAATCTAAGTCATTCTGCCTTTCAAAGTAACTTTGCTAGCGCCATCTATTGAAAGTATTTTGTAAACAATATTTTCGATAGATGGCGCTAGTGGTATTTGTTAACCTATCAATAGAAGCGAAATTTTTAAGGTACCAGTATTTATTTATAAGCTATACAGTGTGCATTATACATGACAATATTTTTAAACCCTTCTCTCCTCCTCCCACACGTATTCTCTGTTACATAAGAAATTTTTCCTAAAATTCGTAGATGAGCCGACTCACGCTTGACCGATTTCTTTAAATTTCTCAAATTTTTGTTAATCTACATATAAAACCCAACCTGTGTGCCAAATTTCATAGCGCTTGGACAATTGGAAGTGGCCTAGAGGTTTTGATTAACGGTCAGTGAGTGAGTGAGTGCCAAAATTAGCTATTTTTACAAGGACATATTTCAGGATGTAACAACGCTATATCTATGAAATTTGGTATATTGCGTAAGTACTAGTACATGATTACGTACGTATGTATAATTTTAACTTTGTACTTGCAATAGTTACTGAGCTACAGGGGGGTTAAAAGTGCGTCGAAACCGTTCGT
Organism: Lysandra bellargus; assembly: GCA_905333045.1. Taxonomy (NCBI): domain Eukaryota; kingdom Metazoa; phylum Arthropoda; class Insecta; order Lepidoptera; family Lycaenidae; genus Lysandra; species Lysandra bellargus. Next base: position 7,594,073 of record HG995338.1, read on the forward strand.
GTAAATAGTGCACGGCATACGCGCGGCCTGCTGGAACTTGGCGGCGCACGGCCGTGCGCTTTAATCCTATATCCTTTTCCAGGACTAAAGGTATCTCCATACAAAATTTCAGCAAAATTGGTTCAGCAGTTTCGACGTGAAGAGGTACAAGACAGACAGACAGAATACACACTTTCGCATTTATATAAAAACTTGAGAGATGTCAAAGGACACCCGAATGGAACGAAGTTATTTCTTAAGTTCAAAAAACTGTAAGTATTATTTAAAAAACGCCATCTTTTGACGTCCAGGAGTACTAACAACGCGTCGCTGTTTATTAAAAAAAAAACGCTATCTAATTGACGCTTAGGAATACTTACTTAACGCCTTCTGTCCCTACCATGCAGGTACTAATAAAAAGTGTCGAGGTCAAATCAAGGTCAAATGTCGTTCTGTCTACCCTTCAAGATTTACGCCGAACGCGAGATAAGGAACTTCGTTCCAATAATAGTATGGATGTGAAAGGGTCTAAAAACACTAGGCTGAATTACGCCGGCGTAAATTCCGCCGCGTTTAAATTGCATACAAAATACGGGCCGAATACTAGGGGTGACACACGATTACGTCGCGTTTTGTATGCGTTCGACATTTGCGGCGGAAATCACGCCGGCGTAATTCAGTCTAGTGTGTTTAGACACTAAGTGCTAATTTAGGCGATACAAAATATACAAAACGATTTTGCTTTAATACTGTCGTAAGCCGTAGCCCGTAAGGTATAGAATTCGGGACATCAACCTGTCTGGGAGCTTTCAATTGGCTTCATAATCGCTTCCCAGAACCACACCAGAACTTAATTTACTTTCCCCAAAAAAAGTACCATCGATGTATGATGAAAATTGAAAACTAGATAAGACAATGAAGTGTCAGATATTGTCAATCATGGTTTTATATGGAAAATGACAAGTTTTTGACAGGAAGTCAATGACCGCTAGCGACAAGCTAGCCCGAGTGGAGTATAGTAAAGTTTACTTTCGTAGTCCAATAAGCAATTAATTTTTTTGGCTATGAACGGGCTGTAAAATTTGGCTCCTTCGTACAAACAATAGCAATGTAGATTTTAAGAATTTCTGGTCGTTTCTAATGAGTAAGCTGTAAACTTTTAATAAAATATAATTTTTATGCGATAGTGACTGCCAATATGCAAAATATAAACAATTTATCTTTGTATATAATAAATGATCGTTAATATTACATAATATGCCGAAGCCTGGCAACGCCGGATGGAGTGTCGAGTGGGAGTGTTAGGTTTATTTTCGTTACGGAATTTCTAGATTCTGTTTCCGCGCTCAAATCCCGCGAAAAAGCTTAATAAACTTGAACTGGTTTTGCATATCTCATGCTTGGTGGGGTGTATGAGGTATGAGGTCAAAAACTGCGTGGGATTTAGGTATACAGTCGAGTTTGGTATCATTTTCGATTTAATCTACTTTTTAAATGCCAATTTTGGAATAATATTTGGATAAAAGATAGTACAAATAAAATAAAATGAAAAATTCAGAATATATGATTTTTAACCAACGAAAACGCTGTTGACAGGGCTTAATTAATATAAGGAGGCTGATAGCCGCATTATTCTGCATGCCAAAGACATGGTGATGAATGGAACAATAAACATATTAATAATACTAGACGTTCCGCGCGGCTTCGTCCGCGTAAATCCGAAATTTCACGGAAACCGTATATTTTTCACAAATTAATAACCCATGTCTCACGTAGTCTACTATATATTCGCGTCAAATAACATAAAAATTTTCCTCGTTTTTTACATTTTCCTTTGTGTCTTTGTTCTTATTGGTCTTAGCGTGATAAAATATAGCTTATAGCCTTCCTCGATAAATATGCTATCAAACACTGAAAGATTTTTTTAAATCGGGCCAGTTGTTCTTGAGATTAGTGCGTTCAAACAAACAAACTAACCAACTAACTCTTCAGCTTTATTTTCACATTTTCCTCTGTATCTTTGCTCCTATTGCTTTTAGCGTAATAAAATATAGGAAAGCCTTCCTCGATAATAAGGCTATCAAACACTGAATGATTCTTTCAAATCGGATTAGCTCCTGAGAATAGCGCGTTCAACAAACAAACTCTTTAGCTTTATAATATTACTAGACGTTCCGCGCTGTTTCGCCCGCGTAAATTAGGTATTTCACAGACAAATTATTCCACAATAAATAGCCTATGATCCTTCACGTTTCTACTTTTTACCTGTGCCAAATAACAGAAAAATTACTCCAGTAGTTCGTGAAATAAGCCCTTTCAAATAATTTCCCCCGTTTTTTACACATTTTCCTTTATTTCTTCGCTTATTAGCGTAATAAAATATAGCCTATAGCCTTCCTTGATAAATGGGTTATCTAACACTGAAAGAATTTTTCAAATCGGACGAGTAATTACTGATTCATACTAAGATTAGCGCGTTTAAATAATGCTTCTTCTTCTTCTTCTTTTTACGTTGTTTAACATCTTTATCGTGCAAATATGAGTCCTAAAATGAATTAAACATTCTTAAGTCATCCGAATATGGTACCGAACTTGGAATATTACCATAATTAATGCCTCTATACAGATTGAGACTTTATTTTCCTCCAGAGCAGAAGCTGCTAAAAATTTTAAAAAATTACATCACAAATCAAAAACATTTTTGGGACTTACGACCTTTACTTTTGTGCTATAATGCGGGAACCGTTGTTACGCGATATTATTATTATTATTTTTTTCCCCTGTCCACAGGCCTAGGTGGCCCGTGTTCTTGTTATATTTAATATTTTGATTAGTTTCTTTTCATTATAATTTCAAGTAACATACATTTTACGCGTCAAACATTCAGTAGTTTGCCCTGAAGGGGCTCTAAGTGTCGTACCCTCAGATGTTGTTGAGGGTTTTTTTTTTAATAATGTTGGCCATCTGGTTGATGGCTGTTGTCGTCTCCCCGGAAGTCATCTTCTTGACTGGGCTGTCTTCGAAGTTTTGATCTTCCGGGGTGATGTCATCTTCTTGATGGTTTATGTTTGGACCTCAGTTGGAGCCCAGTGGGTGGGTACGGCATTTCCCACTTCCCTCTCGATTTTGCGTCCACCCTTTGCCTTTCGGTGCTGCTGGGTGGAGTTTTTGGGATGTTAAAGGGTGTTGGTCCATGCCGGTCCCCCTCGCTGGGTAAGGCTTGTGATCTTATGTGTGACCACCTATATGGTGGCTGGTGTCTTCCTCTTCATTGTCTTTCCGGTAATATTTTGTGCTAACCACCTGTTAGTGGCTGGTGTCCTCTGCCCTCTGATGGTACTGAGGGCATACTCGTTGGCCACCTGTTGGTGGCTGATGTCGTCTTCTTGATGGTTGTTGTCAGTCCGGTATTTTGTCAGTTTATTTGCCATCATGGAGCTTTCACCGAGACCAATTTTTTGATTGTGGTATGGTCCCGGTTCTTAATTGCCATCTTGGCGTTATGGTCCATGATGGCCTTTGCAGGAGTTTCCATCACTCCCTTTATGAGTTTGCCCAGCGCGTCGTCCGTGTCGTCTGTGTAATAGACGAGTTGTTCCGTGTGACGCGTCAGGGCAACCACCGCGCGCAACTGTGATGTAGCTGTAACTTCCTCTTTTGGTGTTTGATGACGTATACTCTCTTGTAGCACAATCCCTGGGTCTCGTGAATGGTTAGCACTTTCGAGGCCTCTCCGGTTCCGTAACCTGACTTCCTCAGCGTTGACTTTTCCAGCTGTGTGTAAGTCAAGTAAGGTACAAGGTGTTGGTGTCGGTTTTAGGGATCTCCGTCCCGGTCATGGGTGCTATTGCCAGGGACTTGACGATTTGGCTTGAGCCCTTGTGGATTTGCTTGAGCGCCATGGCGACATCTTGCGGGCATCTATGTGTACAGAGAAGATCTTCGGTGACGTCTGCGAGGTGATGCGGGCGATAGTAGTACAGCTCGAAGAGATTATCTCGGTCTATGTAGGGGAGCTGGTTTACGTCCCCTATTAATAGCAGGCTCTCAGGCTCTCTCGGCTTTGGTGATCTGTGCCATCAGTATTATGGCTCATGAGTGCGTCATCTACAAGCAGCCTCTTGCGTTTCAGGTCTTCGAGTCTTTTCGGTCTATTTACTAGGAGAGATGCTATTGTGCGCACCCTCTTCATAGCTTCGTTGAGTCAAATTTAAGAACAATCGGTACAAGCAATTTGGGCGTGAAGAGGTAACAGACGGACAGACATACTTCGCAAAGTCACCTTCTATTAATTTCCTATTTTTTTTTATTTCACATATAAATATTTACGGGGAGCTCCCAAATAATAAATGTGATTTTTTGGCCTTTTTTGCACAAAATCAATAATGGCAGCCGGTAGATACATGAAAATTTCACGAAATCTTTAATTATATTTTTATTTTCATAATTTATAATAAAAGTAAAATAAAATAAATATTTAAGAGGGTTGCCATACAAAAAACACAATTTTTGCCTAGTTTCGCTCTGTCCGACTCGCACTTGACCAATTTTTTTTTGTTTTCTGATTTTTCCCTACGCTTTCACACAATTACCGAGCTAGATTCCAAATTTCAGCCTTCTAGGTCATCTGGAAGTGGGTTAGAATTTTGATCTATAGGTCAGTCAATCAATCAGTCAGTCAGTGATAAAAATGTAAATTTTCGGACGTTAATATCTTAATAACCGTTTGAGCTGTGCTTATGAAATTTAGAGCATGTAGTTATCTCGCAAGTCTCAATGTATGAGCCAAATTTGAAACGTTTATGTGAAATAGTTTCTGAATTATGAGGGGGTCAAAAGTAGCTGCAAATGGTTCGTGTAATATTACACACGGTGCTGCTCGCCATTCTGTTATGCTGGAACTTGGCTTAACACGCTACCGCATGTCAAGATCCTTCGATCGCGGATCCTTAGAAATCTATTGTTATTCTATTGTTGTCGCGGTCACCGGTGTCCTACGGGGCTTGATGGGCTAAGAATAAAATTGAATAATGAAGAATAACTTTATGAAATGAAAACTGGCCAAGTTAGATCTAATCTAGTTTAAGATCTCACATTATTTAAATAACATTAATTATTGTTATAGATAGTCAATAAAGTAAAGAAATAGACTCTATTATTTGTTCATAATGTTATTTGGTTCCTATACATACATATTTCAATTTTCCATGGAACTTGGCACTCATTTAGATCTCCATCCTTTTCACGGCGAAGTCCATAGACAAGAATAATGTTTGTATGGAACTTGGCTTTCCATTTTTACATATTTTATGTTTTTGGTGGGATTAAGTTAACAAAATGCAGTGCCACAGAGTAGTACCAAGCAGTGCGAGTATTTTTCACATAATATTATCTCCTATAAGTACTAAAATGGTCAATGACCGCTGGTGCCATCTTAAATCATCCTGACTGTAGCATTAGTAGGATACCTTTATCGAACATATTTTCATGAGAATACTATTTCTAGTTTGAAAGTTTTGGGTAGTTCTTTCAAAGCATCTAGTATTAATGCATCAACTCACAGCTCTCTATGTATATCGGACAGGACTGTATGTCCATGGGATAGAGTTGAAATTCCATCTGGCAGGCGATGATGGCATGCATGCGAGCCGCATACCGCACCGTCTGGTTCCTGTACAGCGTCACCGACGAGAACTTGTGCGTCAACTCCGCGATTTCTGTAAAAAATAGCGGCTCTTTAGTATTGATGCAGTAGCGTGGGTGTAACATAATAAAAATACGTGTGGCACTCGGGGACTGCCGCGGTAAAGCTATTGCATTGCATTTTTAACAACTTATGCAATTATAATTCACATACGTCTAGACTCTAGTCGCACGCACACAAACACAGCGCCTAAGTCTGCCGAACTGAAAGGACGTTGCGTAGTCGGAGTGTCGGTGTGCCGGTTGGAAGGGGGGGGGGGGGGAGCGCTGAAAGGTAACTGTTTTGAACAAAGAAGCGCCATCCACAGCGTCATGAATTAGCCCATACAAAGTAAAAAAAAAAGTTTAATTGTGATAGCATTATCAGTGATGATGCATTAGGATATATGATGCTTTAAAGTTTAAGTTATTTGAGATAGCGCTTGTGTGTGCGTGTGCCCGATTTGCAGAACTCATACCTACAGCAGTACAAAATTTTCTAAACGAAATCACGCTCAAAAGGCATTTTTTTCTTTTTGTATTTCGATATTCCACATAGAACGCTTATACACTTTAAATAATCACCTTGCACATTCTTATCTCGATTTACTATAAGGTTTTAATATTTTTATCACTCACTTATTTATGTGCTTTCAAAATTGTGTACAGCGTACTCTATTCTTTTTTAACTCTATCGATCCCGGTCGAAATGATCACAAGCCGACCCGACCGTACGTTTTGTGAATTGTGCATTCTCGAATCTCGTGTGTGTGCGAGGTCGGCCTGCGATCAGTCTGCGAACATCCATAGAACTTAAAAGTCCAATTTCATATTCTATGGATGCGGGAATCTAAAAAGGAAAAAAATCCAACCATATTTTATTATTCCTACGAAACTATAAAAGCAATAGTCATAATTATACCATCTAAAATGTGCCATGCAAAAACAAATTGAAACATATCTATAATCTTATATCTTTAAACGAGCAATTCTTGTATATATATATTATATAATTGGAATCTCGGAATCGGCTCCAACGATTTTCATGAAATTTAGTATATAGGGGGTTTCGGGGGCGATAAATCGATCTAGCTAGGAATCATTTTCATAAAACGTCATTTTATGTGTGTTTTTTTTAATTTTCTCGGTCAAATAGCAAGTTATACTTAAATAACATTTAATACCATCCTAGCCTCAATCAAATCAAATCAAACTCCTATCAAATCAAATCCTACAAACATATTAATTAAATGATATATGACTTCAATAGTACCGTCGATACTTTGCAACTTTTTAATAAATAAGCCATAAAACTTATTGATTAAATGAAATATCACTTCAATAAAATTACAACCACTGGGCGACTAACGTGAAAATAAATAAATCCGTAGTCACGTTCCAAAATCAATAGAGTAACGACCTTACTAACTGCCACAGTCGAGAACAGAATGTTAAACTTATTATGTTCACATCACGAGCCTCCGACGATGCCGAAAATCTGATATTGTGAAAATACTATATATATACAGGGTGTTACAAAACGTTTGATGACAAGACGTGTGAAAGTAGCAGTGACTTTCACAGTGTAGTATATACAAGGGTCATGTGACCCCTGTATAAATAAAGTGATATTACTTTAGGGTGTGTATAATATGTACACACTCCACCCTGACCGTCAGGGTGTAACAAAACAAGGTAAAACTGGACCCTATTATTAAGGCGCTATATCGAAAGTAATTTTACCGCAAGGGCAATTTTATACTTAATTTGTATAACTATAAAGTCGTGAATACGCTGCGGCCAGAAGCTATCAGTTCGCTCGGAAAACATACGAAAAAACGTAATTATAGTCATTTAAAAAATAACTAGGAGCATTTTTAAGCAAAATGCTTCTATACGATTTTGAGTTGCAAAAGTGTCTATCAATTAGACTAATTTCCTACAATACATCTATTTTCGTTTAAAAATAATCTTCAAATTTCGTATTTTTAAGAGGTCATTTCGAAAATTAAATGTATCGAGGCAAAATACATTAATCGTGTTTCTAGTTCTTCTCAAACCTAGATAAGGCTATGAAGATAATATGTAAGTATATCTCATTACCAGATATTTTGTGACATTTCTAAGGGTCCTATAGTATTACGTCAAAAAGGACAGTTTTTTCAATATAGCGCCTTAAGACTTCGATGTCTGTCCGTCTGTCCATCTATCTGTCTGTCTCCGGCTGTAGGCCCGCGATAACTAGACATCTGAATTTTTCACAGATTATTTATTTCTATTGCCGCTATAACAATAAATATAAAAAAAAAGTTACTAGCTCTCATACGAGTACACGAAATGCAATTTTATGGTTATATTATTTGCTCAATAGAGGTACGGTACCTATGACTGTGCGCGATACCGACTTGCACTTGGCTGAATATTAAGACAATAATATTATACGCGTTTTTATTCCAATGACATAATGTTTGTATATTATGTTACTGCAAAGCAAATCTGAGACAATAATTTTATATAGATTAGAATTGTCTCAGTTGATGCAGAACAGCCTAGAGGCTATATCTGTTTACTGGAGAAGCTGTCTTGCAGTGAATATCTTGACCGAAGTAATATCTTCAAACGGGCTGTGGTTTAAATATAATATGCTGTTGGACCATGAAGATCACCTAAAACTATTTCTATAAAGGATGATTGAGTTAAGACAACTTTTTATTAAACTTCCAGACTGAAAAATGGCACGATTCCAAGCAACAAAATAATTTAGGCGTAGCAAATAATAATATTTTATAATAAACGATGCGATACCGTACAACAAAAACCACTTTGTACTTACTACGGCAATATAATATTTTGATGAAAGCTATTATTAATTAACATTGAATAATAATTTCTGAAAAAAAAAAACATGGATGTGAAACTTCTTACCAAATGTTTCTGTTTTTAAAGAAAATACTAGTTTTTAATTTACTGTTATAAGAAGTGATAAAAAATGATTGATTACTTTGCTGCTAGTTATTTTATCAGACATAAAAAGTTGATAAAACGTGAAAATACAATAAACATTTACTTATTAATAATAATGTGCTAAGTGTCAAATCAATCAGCATGATATTAATAATAATATAGTGAAAGCAAGGTGCTCCAACTATAGCAAATTACTAATCGTACGAATATTAATAGTGGCTTTAATATAATCAAATTAGTTACATAGAAAAATAACATTTGAATTTATTGAAAATAAAGTTAATAGAATAATAATTCAAGTACTTTGTAGTAGTAAGCTGCAATAATAATAATATTTTAATGCAAGCACATAATTTTAAACTAACTATTAAAGTTAAAAATCGGTAAAAATATTTCAAATAAGTAGGTAAGTGTTTAATTTGTCTGCGCTGTAATATTATGAACTTCAGCTTATTTCATTTTACCAATTGTTGCATATTTTTACCAATCTACGTACGTAGATTAGTAAAAAGTAACAATTTCGCAAAATTATAAAAACCGAAAAATCTTTGACGTTTAGGTTACACCGTTAATTAATTTAATCGTAACGATAAGTCGTCAGTTCTGCTGCAGGTCTTATTAATTTAAAATGTACTTCAACACATTTGTAATAAAAATACACGAATTAAAATTCAGGTAAAAAATTTCTTTGTTTTTATTCTCTGATTCATTCGAACAACAATAGCCGTAAGCGAAAATCCTTTCATATTCATTTCAGCGAAATCATAATATTATTATTGCAGACATATTTGATTAGTATTATAAATTATAATATTCGTACGACAGATCATAGAACCCTTTGCTAATAAAAGGATCGAAACTGCATAATATTAATATTATAATTATGCAATGTTATATCATTGTGTGTCACTTACTTTTTAATTTTTATTATCAGTCAATACCCCAGTTAAGTTAGACATTTGAGGTTGCATAAATTCACACCAAGCCAGTACCAAGCTGAAAATTGTTAGTAAGTATTGTTTAAAATTTCAAATGTGATTACTGATTACTGATTACGAATAAAATTTGAAAGTTCCCCATAATTCCCAAGGTCAAAGGTCCAAAAAATTAGTTTTTGAAGATTTTTGGCGAAACGGTACCCTAAGTTTTTCATAAAAATACCTCCGATGAAAATAGTAGGCTATCAAATTGTCTATAAAAATGTATTACTCAATCATCAGTATTACTTTTTTCATACCAGTCACCGTTTTTGAAATATAACGATTCGAAAAGTTGTTTTTCTCTCAATTACCTCGTACAACTCGTATAGAATGTCTATTATATGCCTATACCAGTATGGTCCTTTAATCTTATAAGATACGAGATTTTGCCCGCGGCTTCGCTCGCGTTAAGAAGTATTATTATATACAAACTTTCATCCCCTTTTTTAACCCCTTAGCGAATGCCTACGTCATAACATCTACCTAAATGCCGAATTTCAGCCCGATCCGTCCAGTGGTTTGGGCTGTGCGTTGATAGATCACCATGTCAGTCAGTCACCTTTGACTTTTGAGTTTTATATAATCATATAGATTAAGATTATAGTTTTATTTATCTACGAATTGGCCCTTTTTCTCTCTCTATCTCACGTCTAACTTGACTGGGGTACAAGGAGAAAACATTTGTCGTGAGTCTTTTTATTAGTAATGGGAATAGTGTTCAAATAAACAGTGATTAAATTAAGCATCTCTTATTACCAGCTGATTGATGACACAAGTTGCACGTATCCCCTAGAAACAAATATCTTTATTTTATTATCAGACAAGATGACGCCCGCAACTCCTTTGCGTTAAAAAGAGTTTATCGCGTGGGAAACGTACATTTTTGAGGATAAAAAGTATGCCCTTTCCTGAGTGTCTAAACTCTAAAGACCTAAACACATTAGGCCGAAGTTACGCCGGCGTAATTTCAGCATGATTACGCCCGCAATGTATATTTTAAATTGCTTACGTGCGACGACACACTATTCCGTCGGGTTCCGTCCGTATTTTGTATGCGTTTGACATTGCGGACGTAATTTACGCCGCGTAACTTCGGCCTATTGTGTTTAGACACTGAGGCTAAAAGTATCTCCATATACTCAGCAATCGGTTCAGCCTCTTGAGTGCGAAGAGGTAACGGAGAGACAGAAAGATACACTTTTGCATTTATAATAATATTATTATGGATATGGATTTAGGGTCAGTTTATACTAGTGCAGAGATTATGTTATGAGTTATGACTATATGACTCTGCGCTAGTATAAATAAGCTATAATTACGTACGCAGCCTCTCCAGAGCTGGCCCATAGGCCATAACAGAGCAATACAAGCGAATACGAACATGAGGGGAACATTCGTCTTTGTCCAAAATATAATTTGAGTATTCCCCCGCAAACATTATCATGCTGGAACTAGGCCTGCGCACTTCCGTGCGCTTTGACACGGTGCTGCTCGCCAGTTCTGTTTTACTGGTCTCTGGTTTTACTTGAACTTGGCTTGACACGCTACCGCGTGTCTAAATTTTTAATAGACTTCCAAAAGAAGGAGGTTTTATATTATGTTCGGCTATGGCCTGATACCCAGACCGGTAGCCTAATATAATATTTTCTTGTATGTCCTAAGATTATTTACTCATATTCAACTTCGTACATGTGACATGTATATCAAATTTTGCTTAAATTAAAATTATTATCTTAGTAGAGATCAACTACGATAACATGGCGTGCCCCTCCAAAATTCAAAACCTTTGAAGTGCGTTGTCAAAACGTTTGAAGTGCGATGTCTTGCGCGGAGTTGATCAAGAAATCTTGGTAATAAGTGACATTTAATGAAATATTACGTGTACTGTGATTGGTTGAATACTTACTACATACAAACTCTTTCATAAGGATGTGACTACACACATTGAAACAGTCATTTGGAGGGGCACGCCAAGTTATCGTAGTTGATCTCTAATCGTTAAGGTTTCTGAGTGCGACCGTAATTAGTGAAAATAAAATACGTTTCCAACTAATTATTATCTACCTTTCCCGTTCGTATGGGAAAGCGACGATCCAAGAGTTGGAAAAAGTGATGTTCAGCCGTTACATTTAAAAAGGCACAATATTTATTCATTTCAGCTTAGATTAATGTTTGGCGCGGAGACCAATCAGTAATCTATTCATTACGGTTTGAGTGTGATGGCGTCAGCCTTTGAGGGCTTAAGTCTCCATTGAGAGTGAAACATGGATATTTTACACGTTTCCATAAAATTGGATGCTGTTGAGGGACCATCCATCAACTACGTCACACGATTTTCATAATTTTAAGACCCCCCCTCCCTCCTTTTAATAATTTTTTAGTGTGATGTTACATTTGGGACCTCTCCTCTCTTTGTCATTCTTTTTCAGAATTTGTCAAAAAACGCAGCTATTTCTGTACCTAATCATCAAATTTTTTTAAGCTGGGCACCAGCCGGAACTGAGTTCCTTGACAAGTTCCTTCTCATGCTTAGTTAGCTGGAATCAGTTTCAAAAGAATGAAGATAGAGGAAAAGGAAAAGGAAAATGAAAACGTCTAAAGAATAAGAAATATTATTAGATTAGAATATATCTATTAGTTTAGAATATAATAAAATGCAGATTTTCGGACGTTAAAATCTTAATAACCATTTGAGATGTGCTTATGAAATTTAGACCATATATTTATCTCGCAGGTCTCAATATAATTATGAGCCAAATTTGAAACGTTTAAGTTAAATAGTTTTTGAAATTTTATGAGGGGTTAAAAGTGGCTGCAAATGGTTCACGTAATAATACACATGGACTACGGTGCTGCTTGCCAGTTCTGTTATACTTGAACTTGGCTTGACGCGCTGCCGCGTGTCTAGATAAAAAAAATATTAATATTATCGTTGTTGACTTGGTTATCCCGAAGCAGTTATAGTGTTTTTTGCATTTGTCTCGCAACCTAGTCGCGTGACACGAAATGTACGTGTCCCGCGACATGTCGCCCAACGTTGCAGCGACATTTACGGGTTGCGGGACTTGTCGCTGGCAACATACTGTTCACCACTGACTAATGTGAACAAGTCATATTATGTCGAGGGACAAAGTTGCAGGGGACAAACTACGTAAATGTCGGACGACTTATCTCCGCGACATGTCCCCTAGTGAAAACACGGTTTTAGGGTTTTACCGAGTAATATCACTTTCCGGGGATATCCAATTTTTTATAGATAAGCGATATACTATACAGGGTGTGATTTAAAAGTGATAATAAGTATATAATTGAACTAACAAGTATTAAGTGGCCGGTATAAAATTTATTTTTCTCACCAGCGTCGACTTTCGTCCCGCTGCGCTTACCGATGGTACCATCCCGCACCATGGGCAGTGAATAAGAAAACCTCAGATCACAATATGTGATCTGAGATATTTCTTATTTTCCTGCCCTAGGTGCGTAATGTTACTATTTCATTTAATTGTGTGAATTGTAAACTTGCCGCACTCAAATTAATATGATAGGCATCTTTTCGACCCAAACAGCAAGCGCAACGATACAAACTATCCCCCATGAGTCATAAAAAATGCTCTTTCTGGGCCGTGATCTAAATTAGCCGAATGTAAATCTGATAAATTATTTAATATTATGCTGCACTACAGTGATCTCAGCCAATCTTGTCCGTAACCCAAGGTTTTTGGGCCCAGTGAGCCCAATGACCAAATATGAATTTTTAACATTTTTTCATCCAGCGATTGATCCCAAGTAATTATTTTTTATGACTGTCGGGGCTATGTCCGTAGGGCTAGCAAAAAAGTTGTAGATTTGAATCTATACTTAATAATATTATGATTCTGAAGAGTTTGTTTGTTGATTGTTTGAACGCGCTAATCTCAGGAACAACTAGTCCGATTTGAAAAATTCTTTCAGCGTTAGAGGAAAAAAAAGGAAAAAATTTATCGAGGAAGGCTATTATAGGCTATATTTTATCACGCTAAGACTAATGGCAGCGAAGAAATAGAGAAAAATGTGGAAAAAACGAGAGAAATTATTTGAAAGGGCTTATTTGAACACGCTAATTTCAGAAACTGCTGGTTCGATTTGTAAAATTATTTCAGTTTTAGATAGCCCATTTATTGTGGAAGGCTATAGCCTATTTTTATCACACTAAGACAAAAAGGAGCGAAGAAAATATATAGGAAAATGTGGAAAAAACGAGGGAAATTGTTTGAAAGGGCTTATCTCACGAACTACTAGAGCAATTTTTACGTTATTTGGCACAGATAAGAAGTAGACCGCGTGAAGGATCATGGACTATTTTCGTGGACTAATTTGTCTGTGAAATATCTGATTTACGTGGGCGAAGCCGCGCGGAACGTCTAATAAAAAATAAAAATAATTACTTTGTACGAAAACATTTATTGACATCGGTCAAGACTCAAGACTCAAGACAAGTAGAGATAAACTACGATAACATAGCGCGCCCCTCCAAAATTCAAAACGTTTGAAGTGCGTTCTCAAAATGTTTGAAGTGCGGTTGTCTTACGCGGTCGGCTAGTTATGATTATAAGTTGACCAACAAATATTGGTAATAAGTGACATTAAGTGACATAATATTATGAGTACTGGTTCATTGGTTGAATATTTACTACATACAAACTCTTTCATAAGGATGTGACTATACACATTGAAACAGTAATTTGGAGGGGCGCGCCATGTTACCGTAGTTTATCTCTACTATAAAAATTAATAACATAAGTTTCTTATGTGCTTCTTTTGTTTGAAAACTTTGAAATAAAACTAAAGTAGGTCTTACTAAAGTAGTAGATTAGTCGGATGCAAAAAAGCCGACAAATGGCCGACTAGTCGGCCAAGCCGATCATGGTTTCGGATCGTTTGTTAACATCGTGATACAGGTTTTCAGGATATATATTTTTTACTCTACGTTATGTGTAATATTATTAATTTTATTATTACAAAATCAGAGTATTTTATTTAAATAAGAATAATTATTCGACTTAGCAACTGTTGCAGGTCATCGCGCACCTCCCCCGCGGGCGAAAACAAAAGGGGAGAAGGAGAGCCGCAAGGCTCCGGAGAGTCGCAAGACTCAGGAGAGCCGCAAGACCACGAAGAGTCGCAAGGTGGAATTTTCTGGACCTGGCAAGGACGAGAGCGGGGGTGCGATGAAGAGGGCTTTATACTGGTGGAGAGGAAGAAGAAACCCGCCGCCCTCAATCATCGCGGCACCGCGCCCTATGTACCTGAGCTGCGTCTGCGGAGCGAGGTCCCCGCGACGCCCCTATACATATCCCGCCTGCACTGGCCCATGGAGGTCGAGGACGTCGTGGACTACATCCAGAAGAAGACGACACTGCGCCTGAGGGTCGAGCGTCTGCTGTCTCGCCACAAGGTTCCTTTGTGGTGAGAGTACCGACGAATCTTCTGTCGACTTTCGAGGCGCCGGAGTTCTGGCCTGGATGTGGTCTACCGGAGGTTCCGGGGGAGACTCCGGAACGTCCCGAATCACATCGCCGGCAACACGTGACAGTGTTAGTTTATAAGTATATAATATATAAAATTATGTGTGTTAGTTTTAAGGTTCATATTATAAAACCTCTGATGCCCAAAATAAAAATGATTTGATTTGATTAAAGAGCTTGGCTGGGGCACCGCCGTGCCAGATAAACGCTAGAGACAGGACTGGTTGATATCACTATAGATCTTAACATACTCGCAAACTTCACCCGTAGGCCGTGTTCAAAGCTCAAACCAAACCGACTGTGAGCCGCCGAATGTGAGCAGGCTCACTGTGACCCAGTGTGAACGTGAAATTATACGGTATCAAACATTGAGATGTACATCTCAATGGTATCGAATGTCCGCGCCTACGCCTAGCGTAATATCGTATTGTCGGGTGTGAACGAAAAAGTGATGTATGGAAATACAATAAACTGCGTAACGTTCGCTCACATTCGGCGGCTGACAGTAAGTTTGGTCTGAACACGGTCAGTTATATCAACTTTTTTTGTTACACCTTGTATAATATTATATTTAAATAACTATAGCAATGGGTCGCGCTGGGTCATATTTTTATCACTTCTGAGCAGGAATAAATAATAATCGTGCTTTGCTTTTGGTCACTGACGTTGAGCTAATTAGCGCTAAGTAAGCACTAAGCAGTCACACTAAAACTGCCACGTTATACTGTTGCTCCTCTCCTGCATATATACCAGTAACTTGGTAAGTGGTCAAATCACCCGCATTTTCGATCGCAATATTCCCTCGATTTTCCGCGATAAAAAGAGGCTAACCTGAAATTTTGATTGAATTTAAATTATAAAGTTTAATGCTTCGATCGGAGATTCTTGAAAATCTTTTGTTATTTCTATTGTTGTCGCGATCACCGGTGCTCTTAAGATCCCGGGCTACCCTCGAAATTCTCATACATACGTAATACCAAAATCATTTTCTCATACGAAAATATTTAACATGTTTAAGTTATTTTTCAGCTTAAAATAATAATTACCTAGGTTCCTGTACAAAAATTAACTTCAAAATATTTAAACACAAAAAAAAATTGTGTATAAATTTTTTTTTACTAAATTTACCACTAAATATTTAAACACTAAAAAATAGAGTAAAACACTAAAAACTACATAAGTAAATAGTAAATTTACTACTCAATATTTCAACTCTAAAAAATATTTTTTAGTATTTAAATATTTTGTAGTAAATTTACTATTTATTTATATATTTTTAGTGTTTTAATCTATTTTTTAGTGTTTTAATATTTAGTAGTAAATTTAGTAAAAAAAATTATACTTACACAATTTTTTTTTTAGTGTTTAAATATTTTGAAGTTAATTTTTGTACAGCAACCTAGGTAACTACTATTTTAAGCTGAAAAATAACTCAAACATGTTAAATATTTTCGTATGCGAAAATGTTTTTGGTATTACGTATGTATGAGAATTTCGAGGGTAGCCCGGCCCCTTAAGGAGCTGGATTTGTAGATGGTGGATATTCTTTGTCGAAATAAAAGTTACAGTTAACACTTACGTAGCCATCCTTAATCCGTTACTTAGTGTAAACAAATCATAAAAATTAAAACCTACTTCCAAGTAAAAACAATATCACTAAGTATTCTTAATAATTATTATTAAACTAAAAAGTATTAAATAATTCTTACTCTTTAGTATTTTAGTATTTAGTATCTTCTTTTAGTATTTGCCTAAGCCTCAACTATAACTCTATATACATTACACAATTTTCATTATTTTGAAGTCGGTAGGTACCAGCTCAGAATCGTGAATTCTATGACAAAATAAAATACTAAAAAAAAACTGGTACACAGCCAAACTTAATAATATGTATAAAATATTATAAACTCCTCCTTTTTGAAAGTCGGTTAAAAAGTCCGAACTACGGTTAAAATATATTATAGAGGTAATATTAAATTATTCAACGCATTTTTGAAAACTTTTTTTTGTAACTTTCCTTAAAAATATTTACTTACTATCAATTTATAACTTTACCTATCGAAAAAAGGTTTAAAACAAAAAAAATTCAGCGGCTAGGTTACTTAGTCTGTTTATCTTGAATACAATTTTTGTTTCTTTCTTTTCCAACAGGAATTGGTAAAATTCTGATCAACTCAAGTTCTTCATAAATTGTACTTGATTTTGATCAGGAAAAAAATATGTTTAGTGAGTTTTTATCTTTCGTTTTGAAAAGTTGGGTGAAATCCTGACACTTGTTGTAAGAAATTTAACAAAAGTGTCAGAATTTCACCCGGACACTATACAACTAGGACAAATTCAGGGAAATATGAAAAAAATCTAAAATTGGTTGCTTTATACGAGCACGCGACTCCTAATTTTCTGACGGGCCATTTCTAAAGATTTTCTGACAAGGAGATTGACAATAATTATGCTTATTACTTATTAGTTTATTATTATATTTTATTTTCTAGACAAATTAACCACCACTATTTCTGGTGTTTCAGGTCTAAGATGTTGAAGTTAATCTTCATCGTCCAGATGCTGTATGTCAGTGCCATCACTGCAAGCACGTCAAAGATGGAGTTGGTATATGAGTGGTGGACCGCTAATATGGATTTCGAATTACCTTCACCGTGGTTCAAGTTCGAGAGCTTTGCAAAGGGTACATTTATACCCGAAAAGTTTTCGATAAATGGACTGGAAGTGTACGAACACAAGGTGTTTATTACTCTACCCTGGTATGGAATGAATGCCGTCACTGTAGCTTACGTGAACCTTAATGGTACGTTTATTGGTTTTGATTCTCAACAACTACATTAAGATAGGTAAATGATAACCTTCTTGTATTTTTCCGTAAGGACCTACTCGACAAACACAATGCAAATAAAAACGTCATGTGACTAGCATCAAGCCACTAAACCAAACAAATCTAGCCAATCGATCATTTAGCTAGATGAAAATTTCTCTTTTTTTTTTACTGTCCCACTGCTGGGCAAAGGCCTCCTCCAAAGTCTTCCAATCCTCTCGATCCAACGCAGCCGTAGGCCAACCTGGCTTGTATTTGTCTAGGTCATCACGCCATCTTTTTCGAGGCCGGCCACGGTGGCGCTGTCCATCGTCTGGTACCCATTGTGTGGTGATCTTTGCCCAGCGGTCCGGATGCATGCGGCTTGTATGGCCCGCCCAGTCCCATTTTAGCTTTTTAAAAATTTCTCTTACAAAAGTAAAAAAAAAATCTCGACAAGTTTTTTACAATTTTCTATAGATTAGGTTTTTAAGATCCATCGGGTATTTTCTATTTCCAGAAACCTCGACAATGTCTCCGAAGTTCATGCCATATCCAAGTTGGGAGGCATACTTGCCTGACGGGAGGGGGCAACGACAGATAAGTCAGGTGTTCAGAGCTCGCGTGGACCGCTGCGACCGACTATGGCTACTAGAGAACGTGCCAGAAACTTATCGTCTTCGTATCATAGTCATTGACTTAAAGTCAGATACAATAATCAGAACTTACACTTTCCCAGAAGCTTTGATTTTTTCATTGCATTCTCATTGGATCGTCGTGGAAGATGGAGACTGCAAAAATACATTTGCCTATGTAAATGATTACTTGTTGGGCGGCTTCTGGACTTACTCCTGGGCGGAGAATGACTCGTGGCATATCGACGGATACACATATATCGACTCAATGATATTGGCACCTAACTGTGACGATGTTTTTAGCACTTTACATTACCAAATGTATTCGATTGTTGGTTTTCATGAAACTTACTTTGTTTCTACGAAATATTTGAGGGATAAAACAACTGCATTGTCTACAGTGTGTTTATCCAATCAGAAATCAGTGGCTGTCTATTTGCCTGCGGCCACTTTCAATCCTATGACTAATGTTTTGTACAGTAGCTATTACCCATTTCTTGAGAATTTATCCGTAAGTTACTGCTGGAACGAAAAAACCGAGTGTTCCGTGAACCTTTTAAGGGAATTGACGCTAAATGTGGACATGTATACTTATTTCGGGGATGATATGACAGTAGATAGACAAGGTAACCTGTGGATAGAAGCCATAAGGGGATATAAGACGGCTCTTTTAAAGTTCACTCCCCCAACTGAT
Source organism: Lysandra bellargus (assembly GCA_905333045.1). Taxonomy (NCBI): domain Eukaryota; kingdom Metazoa; phylum Arthropoda; class Insecta; order Lepidoptera; family Lycaenidae; genus Lysandra; species Lysandra bellargus. The sequence goes on from HG995338.1 coordinate 7,613,317, forward strand.
TTTAAAATATTATGTGAGAACTCTTCACACCACGACGACGGTCAGGTCACTCAAGGCCCTTGGTAAGTAAGCCCCCGAAGTACCTACTTGTGTTACGGGCACCAGAGTCCAAACAACTGAAATATATTTTTATACCATAATATTATCTGCGCGCTATCAGAATTGGATGCGTTCTTTTGGAACTGAGACGCGCGCTGTCAGCTGGCCAGCCGTAGGGTCGGCAAACAAAATCACGTTTTTGTTGGCGTACATTTCTTTTAAGTTTTGTTTTAATTTTTTTGTCACATTAGTCATAATATGGGTAAGGAACCAAGTGATTCAGGAATACTAACTCCTTAATCGCAATAATGTTTTTCATGAAATTTTGGGTTTGCTCAAAAATACAAAAATAATAATTGAAAGAGTTGTATTAGCTGCTACAAGGTTGACCAAAATCACAGTAATATCTATGATATACAGAATGGGTCGATAAAGTAGGTATTTTATTATTATTATATATTCTATAGACCTATAGTCAAAGTCAAAGTCAACATTTGTTATTCAGAATAAGTTTTATTCAAACACTTTCTGAACTTTGTTGCTACTGGGGCCTACCACCGATATAAATCAATGTTCAGAATATTTTTGCTAACGCTACGTGAGTTACGTCTTCATTAGAAAACTGACATTTTCGATTGACTATGACAAGGTTCCATCGCATTCTGATCGTGCGCGGATTAAGCATAATATTATATTATTTAATACGATGTATTTAAGATTTTTATTAATTATATGATACTTATAATATGTATAACATTGTAATACACATCCATGACCCAGAAACATGCACAGGAACAGTACTTGATTAAGTCAAATACTAACAATATTTTTTTTATAATTTCTGTATTGATGCTTACAATATCTTTTTCTAATGAATTTGTAATTAATGATTAGTTATTCATAAAATAATATAATTTAATATAATATTATATTAATTTAGTTGAGATAAGCCCTGAATTATTGTAAAAATATTTTCGATTATTAATATATAGATTCAAAGTACATGGGTGTTTTACTGTGACCACAACACGAAGTGAGCTATTTTTTTGCTTAATGAGCATTTTCGATTTTTGGCCGTAACATATAAATATTCATCAATTAGTAAGCAATCCCTAATGGCTGGCTAACACGTGTTAAGTTGACAAGTACTTAACTAAATTTTAACTTAATTTTAAGTTATTCATTGCATGTAAACACAAAATTTAGTAGCAAGTTAAAATTAAGTTAAGTATTATAAGTTACTTAGTAAGGAAATGAGAATTTTGACTATTTTCTATTAAGTTGGCACTTGGCAGGCAGGGCTTGTCACTTGACACATTTCGAGGAGGCACTTCAAATTAAGTTAAAATTTAGTTAGTAGTTACTACTTATCTACTTAATACGTGTAAACCAGCCCTAAAGCACAAGAATTTTTTAGTGTAAGTACTGCGCAATAAATAAGTTTTTATCTGTACTATTAATTGAATGTGTTCTTTAAAATAATATTATGTAAAATAAATAAAATACTAATATATATATATATATATATATATATACGGTTCCTGCACAATAAACTTTTATGATTTTCGCTTAAACTATTTAATCTATTTTGATGAAATTTGGCATGCAGATAATAATTATTTTAATCTATTGTTTTCTTTAAATTATACCAATTCGAATTAAATAATCATCGTTAAGACAGGACAACGTCTGTCGGGTCAGACAGTATGTAATAAGTGAAAAAAAATCGATCTCTTGCCAAAATTATCTTAAACCTTGCACAGACTTCGATCAAATTGGTTACAAAAATATAAAGGCTGATTTACATTGATACAGTAGCTGGCGCCAGCATGAAAATATTAAGCTAATTTTGAATGAGATAAATCCGACTTGTTTTTGTGTTCAAGGAACAAATTTTAAAAATACTTACTATGCCAGTTTAAAAAACTATAAATGTTTTTATCAAAATCGCATTCAAAGAAGTATTGCCAGTGGCGGCGTTGCTACTTATGTTAAGTTTCATACGCTACCAGAACTAATAAATGTCAACAGTTGTTATGAAGTAGTTGCAGTACGAATAAAATTTCCACTTGCGATTACTATTTGTAATATTTATTTGCCTAATAGTTGTTCCATTTGTGACACAGAGCTTAAGAATAATATAATAAATCTAGGTGACTTTAATAGCCATCACTTTAATTGGGGTTCTAGTCATTGTGATTCTAGGGGAAAAATAGTAGCCGAGTGGTTGGATTCAAATGACAATTTAATTTTGCTGAATAAAAATCTATCTACACATTTCAATAGCAGTAATGGTCATATGAGTAACATTGATTTGTCTATTGCTTCGCGGAATATATCTGCATATTTCGACTGGAATGCATTAGACTTCCTTTACGACAGTGATCACTTTCCGATAGTATTATCGACTGTAATTAACTTAAGCCCTGAATCACAAATGGTTCCCAAGCATTGGATATACTCTAAAGCTGATTGGTTTAATTTTTGTGACGAAATAGAAAATCAAATTAAAAGATTGGAAAAGCTTAATCTCACTTCAAATATTTGTATAAATAAGGTTGTCGATGAATTTAACCAAATAATAATTGATTCTGCTGAAAAGTACATTCCTAAAACTAGTGGAAAGTTACGAGAAAGGCAAGTTCCATGGTGGAATGATCAATGCTCTAAATCTTTAAAAGAAACGAAACGAATATATAGAAAATATATAAAAGTTAAAAAAATAAATATAAATAAACAAATTATTGAAGAATTTAATGAAGATGACAGGCGTAAAGAAGAATTATTCAAAATTGAGTATAGTAAATTGCCAAACCAAAAAGCCAAACTTTTCCTCTTTATGATTGATACAAAAAAAAAATTAAGTTTATTTAAGTTATGATATCAAAAATTCAACAAAATAGTGATGGCAATCATTTTTAATTTCAATGTTTTAAGTTAATTTACATTTCGGACGAAAATTTTATTTTTCCAATTATTTACGTCATAAGAAATGTTTTATATTTTCATACATACATTGTTTTCACGTTTTATTTGACAGAAGTACATAAAAAGATATATTTTCTTTAAATTGTTGTCATTTTTGTTGGTAATTTCTACATACGACATATTTTAAATTAAAAGTTATCTTTGTGTGAAGTGACTTTTATCATATTTATTCATAAAATACGGGATACTCTTAGTAATATACTAAACGTAAATAACTTATAGAGCACAACCCTGAAATTTCATGATTCTACTTGAAATAAGTAAAAAGTTATTCACAATTTAGACTTTGAATCGCTCTCCTGTAAAGTTGCTGTTTTTTAACCGACTTCCAAAAAACGAGGAGGTTATATGTTCGGCTGTGGATATTTTTTTTTTTTTTTTTTTTTTTTTTTTTATTTTTGTATGTTCAACGATTACTCCGCCGTTTGTGAACCGATTTTCGAAATTTTTGTTTTGTTGTATTAGGTTTCACTCCAATTTGGTACCATGTTCACAAAAGTGGTGACCTGATGATGGGATCCATGAGTAATCGAGGGAACTCCTCGAAATTTATATGGAAACATATGGTGATTTTGGTTTTATGTGAAGTGTACTAAGAATATGCTACCAAAAAGTCAAATATTGGGTCAAAGTATACCATGGTTTCGAAGATGCTGAGAGAACTCCTGACTCCTTATAGATACACGTTCGGGAGTTTCGGCGTTGTTTTAAGAACAGAAAGCATATGCTACTATGCAATTCATATTCATCATCATAATCATCATCATCATCATCATCGTCATCATCATCATTAAGGTCACCAATGTCTCATGGCACAGAATTAATAATAGTACAAGGCATAGGTATGGATATACTAATAATAATTATGTACTGTATAACAACACCTGTTTGTTTAATACATGGCGGTCGGCGCCGCAGAGGCGACGGCGTCGCCGCGCCGCCGCGCCGCGTGGCGCGTGGCGGCAGACAACAGATCGAATACTTTACTAATTACTTTATAAAATTTAAATAGACAAATAGAATTAAAATAAAGTTATTTTAAAAAGAGCATTTACACAAAACAAAGTCATTAAGTGTCTTTTTAATCAGTTATACTTATTAATCGATAGATGGCGCACTAAGTATCGATTTGAATTCTTGATTAAGCGCTTATTCCACTTATCCTAGCTAGGAAGTCCTAGCTAGGGTCCTAAAAAATTTAGTCAAGTGGAATAACATTTAGAAGCTAGGATCCTAGCTAGGATCCTAAATCGGAAAAAATTTAGTCAAGTGGAATAACATTTAGAAAGCTAGGATCCTAGCTAGGAATTCCTAGCTAGGATAAGTGGAATAAGCGCTTTACAAGAACAGAGCTGTCAATAATTATGATAATATTAAATATTATAAGTAGCTACGCTACATCCTATGCAAGTTTATACAATTTTTTATCTGATAGATCCTTCGATCGTGGAAAAACGAGACACAATAGCCTTTCTATTGTTATCTCAATCGCCGGTGACCGCTTGGGGCTTGAAGCATTAAAATTGTTAAATTACTTAGCACAATATGTTCACTTCACTGATAATATATGATTTTGTGAGTGTGAGTTGTGACTCTTGACAAATTGTAATAAGATACGTAAAATATACGCGAAGGTTTACCTACTAGTGTAACTAAAAAGAGTGAAATTATTATTATTTTTAACAAAAAATTAAAACCGACTTCCAAGGTAAAAACAATAATAACATTAATATGAACTAAAAAGTATTAAATAATTTTTACTATCTAATGGTGCCTTTTTCCGAATTCGGCTAAACCTCAACTATTTCTGTATTCAATCTTCATAATTTTGAAGTCGGTGCCAGTTCCAAAAGTTTCAAATATTCTGTCAGAGGACTGAAGATTCAGCTATCTGGTACCGACTTCAAAATAATGAAGATTGAATACAGAAATAGTTGAGGTTTAGCCGAATTCGGAAAAAGGCACCATTAGATAGTAAAAATTATTTAATACTTTTTAGTTCATATTAATGTTATTATTGTTTTTACCTTGGAAGTCGGTTTTAATTTTTTGTTAAAAATAATAATCACATCCGACATTGTTAATAGTCATGGGCGAATTGGTTTTAGGAAAAAGTTTTTTAAATAAAAAATGTAGAGGGCATTGCGAACTACATTTTTGTCATTGGAGTGACGTCATCCGACTTAAAATACAAAAAGTAGAGGGCGCTAATGGATTAAAAAAGTGTTACAACGGTATTTTCGGTAGGAAAAAATGATTTTTTCATAATTTTCTTAAATATATTTTAAATCTAATAATATTTCTGTAACGAACCTTTACAATTTCATATTCATCGGCAAAATTTCGTATAAGGACTCTTAACTTCTTCGTTCTTATAAATTAAGACAGAATTCACCTAAGTTCAAATTTTAGCTCAACAAAAGTCGTCAAAATCAAGTCATGTTATCGAAAATTTTTGATACAAAGATTAGAAAATAATTACTAATATTTCATTTGAATTAAAAAAAAAATGCACTGTATGAGGACTGTGCAACGACATGGTACATAATGTACAATTTGTACATTTCGACAAGTTCCAGCTCGAAAACTGAAGGTTTTATAAAAAAATAGTTCGAATAAAAGTTGTAGCTAATTTTGTGACGAACAACTTTCTAATTTATATATTTATGAAACAGTCATTTTTTCTATCGAAAATACCGTTGTAACATTTTTTTGATCCGTTAGCGCCATCTACTTTTTGTATTTTAAGTCGGATGACGTCACTCTAATAACAAAAAATTTAGTTCGCAATGCCCTCTACATTTTTTATCTTTAAAACATTTTCCTAAAACCAATAGTTTCCGAGAAGTAAGCATTTCAATTTTTTTAAATTCATTTTTCGAATTTCTCAAAAACAACAATTAGCGCGACCTTTTTAATTTACTGTGACCTCTTGACATTCCCCCCTAACGATTCATCACGTCAAATAACGGTAGGTCTTTATTCGGAGGGCACTCAATTTTTCGTTACATATTTACTGTATCACTAGCACATGTCCACTTCACTGATAATATATTTTGTGAGTGTGAATTGTGACTCTTAAGAGCCCGGGCTACCCTCGAAATTCTCATACATACGTAATACCAAAATCATTTTGTCATACGAAAATATTTAACATGTTTGAGTTATTTTTCAGCTTAAAATAGTAATTACCTAGGTTCCTGAACAAAAATTAACTTAAAAATATTTAAACACTAAAAAAAAAATTTTTGTCTATAAATTTTTTTTACTAAATTTACTACTAAATATTTAAACACTAAAAAATAGAGTAAAACACTAAAAAATATATAAATAAATATTAAATTTACTACAAAATATTTCAACTCTAAAAAATAATTTTTAGTATTAAAATATTTTGTAGTAAATTTACTATTTATTTATATATTTCTTAGTGTTTTACTCTATTTTTAGTGTTTAAATATTTAGTAGTAAATTTAGTAAAAAAAAATTATACACAAAAAAAATTTTTTTAGTGTTTAAATATTTTGAAGTTAATTTTTGTTCAGGAACCTAGGTAATTACTATTTTAAGCCGAAAAATAACTCAAACATGTTAAATATTTTCGTATGACTAAATGATTTTGGTATTACGTTTGTATGAGAATTTTGAGGGTACCCGGCCCCTTAAGAAATTGTAATAAGATGCGTAAAATATACGCGATGGTTTACCTACTAGTGTAACTAAAAAAAGTGAAATTATTATTTTTAACAAAAAATTAAAACCGACTTCCAAGGTAAAAACAATAATAACATTAATATGAACTAAAAAGTATTAAATAATTTTTCCTATCTAATAGTATACCTTTTTCCGAATTGGGCTAAACCTCAACTATTTCTGCACTCAATCTTCATAATTATGAAGTCGGTGCCAGTTCCAAAAGCTTAAAATATTCTGTCAGAGAACTGAAGATTCAGCTATATCTGGTATCGACTTCAAAATGATGAACTATACGTGGGAGAGCCATGTTTCGGCATGAATGGGCCGGCTCAACCGGAGAAATACCACGTTCTCACAGAAAACCGGCGTGAAACGGCTTGCGCTGTTTCGCCTAGTGAGTGAGTTTACCGGAGGCCCAATATAAATACCCTATTCCCTTCCTTATCCTCCTCTATTCCCTTTCCTTCCCATCCCTACCCTTCCCTATTACCCTATTCCCTCTTAAAAAGCCGGCAACGCACCTGCAGATCTTCTGATGCTGCGAGTGTCCATGGGCGGCGGAAGTTGCTTTCCATCAGGTGACCCATTTGCTCGTTTGCCCCCTTATTTCATTTAAAAAAAAATGAAGATTGAGTACAGAAATAGTTGAGGTTCAGCCGAATTCGGAAAAAGGTACTATTAGATAGGAAAAATTATTTAATACTTTTTAGTTCATATTAATGTTATTATTGTTTTTACCTTGGAAGTCGGTTTTAATTTTTTGTTAATCAATACAATCCTTCTCTACCATTACAGAGAGGGATTGGATTGAAAAGCGGTTTAAATAGACAATGATTCATTCGACGTGAGTGAGTGCCAGAGTAAATTATAATAATAGTATTTTAATTAAAAAGATAAAACCGACTTTAAATTTTTGTACGTAATTAAGAATTAAAATTCCCTATCTCAAAAACTACTTAACCGATTTTGATGAAACTTACAGTATTCCCTAAGTTGAACAATATCTAGTACAATAAAAAAAGAATCACTAAAATTGGACCTGTGGTTCCGGAGATATGCGTGCACAAACATAAAAACATACATACATACATACGTCATACAATTTTGAAATTTGGCACATTTGTTCAGAAACTGTCATAGATTAACATAATATACAAAAACTGGGCAGTTCTGGAAACATTACATGCATATTACATACGCGTCGAATTGATAACCTCCTTTTCATGAAGTCGAAAAACTAGTACCTGTGACCTTGGAGTTGAGGAAGTAGGGGTCCGGATGCCAGAGGTTGTCGAAGAACTCCGGAGGTAGAGTCACGTGGTCATCGCCCTCCTCGAAGATGTCATCTGGCAGCTGGAGCCGGCTCTCCACCCAGGTCTGACGGATGAACATGTCCACCCTGGAAACCAGGATATTGGAGTGAAGATACTTTGAAAAAGGGGAGTTTTAAATTAATAATACACAATTTTGAAGGCTATTGATAACAAATAAAAATGTAAAGATTAAAAAATACCACCTAAAATATAGACATACAAATCAAAGCACACGGACGTGCGCCGCCAAGTTCCAGCAAGCCGCGCGCATGCCGTGCACTATTTACACGAACGGTTTCGACGCACTTTTGACCCCCCTGTAGCTCAGTAACTATTACAAGTGTAAAGATAAAATTATACGTACCTAATCATATACTAGTACTTACGCAATATACCAAATTTCATAGATATAACGTTGTTACATCCTGAAATATATCTTTGTAAAAATAGCTAATTTTGGCACTGACTCACTGACCGGTAATCAAAACCTCTAGGCCACTTCCAATTGTCCTAGCGCTATGAAATTTGGCACACAGGTTGGGTTTTATATGTAGATTAAATAAAAATTGAGAAATTTAAGAAATCGGTCAAGCGGGGGGCGGCTCATCTACCAATTTTAGGAAAAATTTCTTATGTAACAGTGAATACGTGTGGGAGGAGGAGAGAAGGGTTTAAAAATATTGTCATGTATAATGCACACTGTGTAGCTTATATATAAATACTGCTACTTTAAAAATTTGGCTTCTATTGATAGATTAACAAATACCACTAGCGTCATCTATCGAAAATATTGTTTATAAAATACTTTTAATAAATGGCGCTAGCAAAGTTACTTTGAAACGCAGAATGACTTAGATTAACAATACATGCGGGTGTGGCACTTTATAAAATATAGACGTTACAATTTCTCGAAAAAAAGTATTGAAATCCCACCAAAAACATACCTGTTAAAAATGGGGCCAAGTTCTTCAACGAGCTATTCTTGTATATATATAAGAATTGCTCGTTTAAAGATATAAGATATTAAATTTAATTATGCAATTAATCAAATGCTACGTATTTCATGAAAACCTGCCAAGTTCCAATTTAGAAGTATTAATGATCAGGCTGTTGATGATGATGATTATGATCGATTTTGAAGTGCATCTAAACTTGGCATTGGATTGGATTTCAACTCTTTTTTAAGGCGAATAATTAGCCAATAGGTTAAAGATTTAAAGACCTTGGAAATATATTGTTTGATACTTGAAGATTTACTCAATCTTAATTCAGTCAGAGGCGGTGCAAGGCGTGGGCGGTGTGGGCGTCCGCCCACAGCCTCGCGGTCTAAGGGGCCTCGCGCCCCTTGGACCACGAGGTTTTTTTAATGGATTTACGAGTTTTGATACTCGAATATTCATAAAAAGAGCTTCATAAATAAAAGTTTTAGTATCAAAAAATTATTTCTCTCCAAAAATCCGTCTTCTTGCGGGCCTCGCAAAATATATTTTAGGGGGCCTCGCAAAATATATCTTGCATTCTTGCCCACATAAAATTTAGGTCTTGCCCCGCCACTGAATTCAGTAATAGTTTTAGTATAATTACCAGTTCAATCAAATTGAAATTTAAGCCTAAGTTACTGTAGGCATTTTGAAGGCAACCTGCATACCGTATTTTATATCTATTATCTTCATTAGAAAGTTGTGAAGCTAAGAAGAATGCAAGACTCGCGTGTAGTAAGTTTATAACATACCATATTTTGGGTACCTTATGTATGTTATGCATTAAAGTTCATAGAGAACCAAGTAAGAAAATGTTTTCATTTTTTGGTTTTGGTAAATTAAAACATTAAAATTTAAATTATTTTAAATGGTAGACTAAAAGGGACAAGTTACCAGAGACAATATTAATTTTCTTAAAGGAGCTTTAAAATATTATAACATTGATCACATTCGATTTCGACATCGTAATTCGCGATCAGCTGCCTTACTCCCGAAACTGATATCAACTTGATACGAGTCTGATTTCGATTTCGTTTTTGATGTCATTGTAATGCGTAGGAATTCCGGAACAAAATCGTATCAAAATCGAGATGTTGCCATGGCGTCTTGTCAACGTCGTTATAGCAACGTCGATTGTTATAAAGTAGGAGAAGGTTATATCGAAAAATAACGAAAAATATGAAATAATGTTTGTGTTTTTTCGTCATACCATAAAAATACATATCTTTAGAAACTTTAGATGGATGTGCCCATTTTCTACTTTAGTGGGTTTAAAATGGTTATTTTCGTTAAGGAACATCTTGACATTAAACAAATATGTAAATTCTCTTTTGTTTGTAGTTACACTTAACGTTGTCATACATATTCTAGTATTTGTAAAATTTGTATGCCGACATTAAAAATTAGTTTTTATTTGGAAAATAATGGTCCGTCCGACGCACCTACAAATGGAGATGTTGTTGAGATTCCTGGAAGAAAATCCAGTAATCGCAAAAGGGTACATGCGGGCGAGCCAAGCTAAGCACGATACCAAACTTAAATGGGACCGTATAGCTATAGAGCTTAACTCCATTGGAAGTGCCATCAATCAAATTAAAAATGCTTGCAGACGACCCATATTATTATATTAAAATAATAATGAATTAATAATTATTATCAACAAAAAATGAAACGACACCACACCAATCGACACCCTAGTGAGTAGTGACCCTAAAAACGTTTACAATACCTAACTCGGCAACAATCGATCTCAATCGATGTCGATGCCTCTGTTGCTATCGTGAAATTTGACGTTTGTAAACGATCTGTAAGTCGATTCTCAGACAATTTTGTTTGTCGCGAGCACCTAAGATTTCGATTTGGCGAATGTTTCGATGCTGATTAGTTCCAAATTGAGCCGCAGCTCGATCTTGCGCTATTTTAGATGTCTAACGCATGTCTAAAGTGTCAAAAACCGTTGAAATCGAAAATCGAAATCGATATCAGTATGGGGAGTAAGGCCCCAGATGTTGACAAGTCTTTGCAGTTATTGTGCGTTATTGATAGATAATTTAATATTATATTGTATTCATATGCTCATTGCCTCTTAAGTATCTGCAAGGGCTGAACTGACTGCAAGTATCGGAAAATCACCTCTGCCCGACCTGAACCCAGGAGTTGCAGTGGGATGTGTAATAATAATAACTCCCCCACCGGTTTCGGGTTTGTGCGCAGTACTCGAATGCGAGCACTCTCTATCCCTCATAACTCAGTGGGACGGACAACCGATACGACTGGCGAGTCATCAGGCTCAGGACATTTTACATGCCCATCCGACGCATATTATATCATCTTACTTGTCAGACAATCAGGTGATCAGCCAATGGAATGTGTGGTGAGTCCGAAAGTACCTGAAGTCCATATCCTCGACGTTGATGGAGTTAACGTCCACCACGTAGATGCTGAACTCCACCATGACTGGGTGACCTTTTCTGGACGGCGGACGCATTTCTGGAAACAACAATTAACAATTTAAATTAATTGTTAGAAAGATGGGGTATCTAGGTAACTTGGTCGGATAGTGTCAATTCAATGTGAATTGTTATCAGCTGTCGGCTGTATGACATATCCCGACCAAATTACTTATTTCTGCCTTTGAATTATATAGCAGATGCTAGATTTTCCTTTTTTTTTTTACAAAGCGTATTTTCTTGTGTTGTAAATATAGTTCAATTTTGAATATCTCATATAAAAATGTTTTGGATTGCCTAGTCAGTGGTCACGTTGCAGTATGCACAGATTTAAGCCCGTCACAGACTTAGCTATAACATATATTCATATTTTTATAGCTAGGCATATTACTATATATTTTCTATACTAATTTTCGCGTGACATGTGGATTTAGTATAGAAAATATATAGTAATACGCCTAGCTATAAAAATATTAATATATAATATTATAGCTAAGTCTGTGACGGGCTTAAAGCTTTGTATTAGCTCTGTGGATTAAAGTGTCGGCTCTTTACAAACCAAGTACATCAAATAATAAACACATAATAAATAATAATATAGATGTGCGAAGAAATACATATTGTGGTTAATAAAGGATTTAATTTGGGTGAACAGTTCATCCACATCTCAAGGGTAGTAAATTCAGTCGGATCTCCTTGATGTATATAGATAGAAAATATTATACCAATTTATTAGTAGGTGAGCTGGTAAGAAATTTTGGGTAGGTATTTGAGGCAACTTGAAAACTTGTCCTATACTACACCTCTCCTTATATACCCCAAGTCCCAACACGAAACTGCAGACTGGCTGGTTAGGTGAGTAGCGGGGCTTTTTAAATCTAACTATTTCTTTAATAACTGCTGATATTAGACCATGAAAAAGGAAATTTTAACACAGGAAATTGTACTATTCCCGCGCGATAAACTAATTTTGTCGCAAAGGAGTCTCGAGCGTCATCTAGATATAATAATACATAATATTTACAATAATACATAATATTTACAATCGTATAATTGGGAACATATTATAATATTATACAAGACACGACCCGCAACTCCATTGAGCAATAATTCGTTTATCGCGGGGAAACCTTATAATATAGTATTTTTTCCAGGTCAAAAATTACTCTGTGTCAAAATCGGTTCAGCGGTTTGGGCGCGAAAAGGTAACAGACAGACAGACTGACAGATAGACAGACAAATACACTTTGGCATTTATGATAGTATGGATTTTACTTTTTGTACATAAAATATTCGCAACTCTTTTTACAGTTTGGAAATAGCCGTCAGGTCTAAATCACATTTTCAATATGTAACTCTAATCTTACAAACCCTTATATTTATACCATTTATTTACAAATCCGATCCCTATAATATTATTTAGAGATCAATCGATATTGAGTTCAAGTCCATTGGCATCTTCATGGATAATGGACAGCCATTGTTCTTGGCCATAGTGGATGGATCAGAACAAGTGATCAATAGTGAGTGATTGTGATAGTGACCTACGTCTCGGCTACGACCTAGGACAGTGATAGTGCTCAGTGATTTGGATCTAGTGCTTAGTGTTTGGACTTAATGATTTGTGTGAGCTAGTGTTTGTGAATAAAGTCTTCAAGAGAGTCACCAGGTCTTTCTCTCCGAATCCTCGAACCCTAGCACGTAACAATATGCAATAAATAATTCTATTCTATTCTGTTTTATTCTGTTCTGTTCTGTTCCGTTCCGTTCTATTCTATTATATTCTATTCTATTCTATTCTATAAGTAATACATCATAGTGCAGTGTTATGAGCTTGACTAAATTTCCTTATTGCTATTAATTCCATTGTATTTTTTGTGACATTGAAAGGTTAACATAGTGCAAGCAGAGGAAAATCTCGAGAAACTGTACATTTTGTTATAGTGAAAATGATCCTAAGTCCTACAGCGTGGTCAGACTTTCATCGAAGAAGGTCTTGTAGTTTTGAAGCCTATTAATGTCAACAAACAATTAACAAACACAACTTTTGGCTATCTATAAATATCTAATGGCATGTCAAAAGTTTGTTACTGGTAATAATCCTAATAGCCAATCGGTGTTCGAGGAGTAAATATAATGAAAAAATACCAGGAAACGAACAGAATATAAATATATCACTCGATGAATACATCCCAGGACATCAAAAGATACCAATGAATTCCGGGTCTTTTGAACTCTAGTCTTTTTTTTTATTTTATACGCTGTTAGTAATTTATAAAAGAAAAGCTATGATATTTTAAGACAGGTTTAGCTTTAGGATTTGTACAAGTGGGCTTAAAATGTAAGGATCAATTCAGACCGCAACGCGACGCGTAATTGCATCTCTAAATTTGTATGTATTTGATAGATTTATAAGACGTCTCATGCAATTAAGATTTACCAAATTAGTACAAAGGACAAGATCCAACGTTCATACAATTTTGGGTTAGTTTTAAAAGTGCCGGCCAACGCAAATAAACTCATTATTGAAAAAGAACATAATCTAAGGAATAATTTTTATTATAACACCAAAGTTCTAAGTCAAGTCTCCGAGTTGTTATTCAAGGTCGTACTTTTTTTATAATGTAAGTAATAAAACTCACTTTATTAATCAAAAGCAATAAGTAATCGATCCCAACGCCCTTATCCGAGTCATAGAAAAGATTGAAGGCCAAAAAACTCAAAGGAAGGACATACTCTACAGTCTACGTGCTTGGGGTACGCAGCGCAGTACGCACGGCATTTGCCAAGTATTCCAAGTAAGCAATGAGTTGTACCCTGCAAGCCCCAAGCAGTAGAGGCTCCCTCTTCCTTTGAATTTTTCCAAATCATTTGTAGGTATTTGGCGTCTTATCTGTTCTATGACTCGGATAGGTACGTTGGGATCGATTACTTATTGCTTTTATTTAATAAAATAAGTCTTATTACACACATTATAAAAAAAGTTTGACCTTGAATAAAAACTCGGAGACTTGACTTAGAACTTTGGTGTAATAATAAAAATTATTCCTTAGTTTATGTTCTATTTAAATAATGGGTTTATTTGCGTTGGCCGGCAGTTTTAAAATTATCCCAATTTGGACGTTATCCTTTATAAATTCATCTACGCGTCGCGTTGCTTGCGGTCTGCATTGACCCTTAGAATTAAAGTCAAAATGAATTAATTTGACACCAGTATGGAGGGTAGATGGAGGAGAACTATATTATATGGGGGATATTTGAAAAAGTGTCCAGATGTACGCAGTAAATAACAGTTGAAAGTGGCTGTAGCTGCAGCAAAGGGTATGGAATGAATGTAGCCGTTGGTGACAAAATACTTAATAAATAAATAAAATAAATAACAAAATAAATAATACCAATATATTTTGAAAAATATAACCTAAAATAACTGAAATAAGCTGCTAAATGATTTAAAATTTACCCTGTTGATACTGTAGCGCCACCCTAATTTAACCATAACTTAACGCATTTCAGCGGACACTTTTTACATACAGAGATAGTTCCATCCATCTACACTCCATACACCAGTAGTCATTAAGGCGCTATATTGAAAACACTGTTCTTTTTGACGTAATACTATAGGACCCTCAGAAATGCTACAAATCTGGTAATGAGATATACATATCTTCATAGCCTTATCTAGGTTTGAGAAGAACTAGAAACACGATTAATGTATTTTGCCTCGATACATTTAATTTTCGAAATGACCTTGAAGATTATTTTTAAACGAAAATAGATGTATTGTAGGAAATTAGTCTAATTGATAGACACCTTTGCAACTCAAAATCGTATAGAAGAATTTTGCATAAATGCTCCTAGTTATTTTTTAAATGATTGTAATTACGTTTTTTCGCATGTTTTCCGACCGAGCCGATAGCTTCTGGCCGCAGCGTATTCACGACTTTATAGTCATACAAATTAAGTATAAAATTCCCCTTGCGGTAAAATTACTTTCAATATAGCGCCTTAACCTGTATTTTTTAATAAATTTTAATTAAAAATAATGTAAATTATGACAAATTTTTGTCAGGGGGTTATTGGCGGCTACTACTGGATGACGGAATCACGAGTATAGAAATAAATACCTATTCACAAACAACATACCTTTGACATAATTTTCTGGAAGAACCACTCTCGGTTTGAGAGTGTGATTCCGTTTCGATACGACGTCATTGCACAACCTGAAACAGACAAGTTTTAAATTACTTACACGAGTCGGGAGTCGGGACAGGCTGGCCTGCGATCAGTCCGAACTACGACACGATCAATCGGCCTTCCCTATAATAATTGGTTGATGCCATAAGTTCAATAATTACATTTATGATCGTCTGGATTTATAAAATATATGCGGCCGCGGCGGCGTGAACGCGCGGTTTGGCCGCTAAGCCGCGAGATCACAATGCAAATATACTATGTAATGATTTATTTAAATAGCAACACGGTTTCGGTGCCATTTACATACAGTTTGTTGTAATCATGGTCGTAGAAAAAAAGGCGGACAGAGTCTTATTATACACAGAACTGTGTCTTCAGAGTCGGCCACGCACACATTCTTACGCCTGTCAAACGGTATGGACTAGCGTAAGAATGTGTGCGTGCGGACCGTGTACATGCAGTCAGCTGGCCGACTCTGAAGGACACAGTTTTGTGTATGGTGGGACTCCGTCCGTCTTTTTTTATACGTCCATGGTTGTAATATCGTGGAATAGCCGCCAAACCGCACGTTCGAGCGGGCGCATCGTATAAATCCAGCCATATTATGATCTGTCAAACTATTATCCGGGGACCGAGTCTATGCATAGAAATTAATTTCAAAGTTATCTCGTTCGGGCGTATATTAAATACACACGAGATATTGGAAGTATTTAAGAATCAAGTCTCTAGGTTATAACTTATATACAGGGTGTAACAAAACTAAGTGATAATACTTTAGGGTGTGTATGTGTTCCTTGTAGAGAGTTCACTGGTGAAAGTAGCAGTACTGAAACGTAAAGAGTCGTTGAAGGCAGAAATGCAGTGCTTGCCGTTCACAGATATTTTAATTTAACTTTCGTACGTTTTAGATGACTCATTAAATATTAATAGTAAAAAATTTAATAGTAAAAACTCCTGAATTTGTAAAATAGCAACAATCAATTTACGAGTACTTAATGAAACATTTTAAGTTAGATACACGCGCGAACGAGATGGCTCAAGGTCAAGGCATGCACTCAATGCGCAGCATGCCATTATAATGTGAATGTTTCCGTGCACAGTCGTAAACGCACACAAACATGAATATCAAATGCGTTTTAATCTTGTTTTAGTACTGCCAAGTCCTGCCGCAGAGCTTGCAGTATTGCCAACTATGGAGATTTCCCACTTTAAGTAGGAATTTTTTCCGTAGTTAATATTGTCATAATTATTAATATGTCCTTTCCTGGATCCAGATTTCTACATATTTTCAAATTTTATAAATTCTATATTGGTTTCAGCGTAAACAGATATTAGACAATTCGACATTTAGACAAATTCGCCTTTTATTTATTTGCAAAATATAATTACAAAATGTATGTTCTTAATAAAATATTTAATTGTAATCACCAAAACCTTAAAGTGTGTAAAGGGATCGTTATCAAACCCACTGTTAATATTGAAAGACTCTTAAACTAATTAAATAAAATCCTTTGGGCTCGCTTCATCACTACCGCAATTTGCTATCTACGTAGTCTACAGGGACGTAGATAATGCCGTATATGCCGTGTCATAAGGAATGACAGTGTTTCGTAACTATTGCTATATTATTTTAGTGTGTGAAAAGAACCTTAAGAACCAAATTCAAAACGATTGAAGTATGGGAATTGGGAGTTACGTTTCCTTAGTTTTTATTATTCGTAGGCGAAAAGGAACCAAATTCAAAACGTTTGAAATATGGGAGTTATGTTTCCTTAGTTTTTATTATTCATATCATAGAATATGTGGCATTATAAGCGATGCCTCAACACACAGATATGTCAAACTTGTGACAAGGGGTATAGTTATTTTGATGTGTCTTGTGCGTGTTCTCGTCAGAGGTTAAAGTTTCTATTTCTAAATTTAGCACCATAAATATTATCATAGTGATGAATTATTGTAGGTGAAGCCTAAGAACTTGGCAATATTTTAGTTTAAGTATAAGAAATATACCTTTTGCGTCATTTGTAACTACAACTGAAAACATACCCGCAACCGGCACGAAAGTTGGCAAATTGCTCTATGACGTCAAAGAAAGCAATGTTTTACCGACAGAATTACCTAAAGCTTTGTCCATGAGTATCGCAAATCCGCGGAAAATTGAGAAAGAATACGAAAAAAATATGTCCTCTGCCTGCTTTTTGTGCCTATTTGAAGCGGAATCAGCGCCCCCATTATTGGGGTAGAGAACTAAATTTGACGTAACCACAATCAAAAACAACAGTTGTCATCACTAGTATTAGTTCCAAGTACTCTCACTACTGCTATCAGCGCCAATATGGCGGCTTTCAAGCGTCATTTCAAAGGGTATCATCTATCTAGCGTACTTGTATAATAGAGATCAGTGATCCACGCACTAAGCTAGTGGCACAATAACAATAATTCATTTATCGTGCAGAAACCGTACATATTTCCGGGATAAAAAGTATCCTATGTTCTTTCCCGGGACTCAAAGTATCGCCATACCAAATTTCAGCAAAATCGGTTCAGCAGTTTGCGCGTGAAAGGTAACAAACAAACGGACTTTCGCTTTTATAATATTAGTAGGAAGTAGGATAGGATTACGATGTACACTTTATTGGGTTTTAATGCATTTTTCAGATCCCTTATATTACTCTTTATTATTTATTACTTTTATAGATCACAGAAATGCGGCCCTTTCACGTTAGTCCCTTTTTGTTAGAGTTACAACTTTTTATCACAAAAATGTGCTCGCATTTTTTGAATTCTGTTTTTACTGCTAGAGAAAAATAAAAAAAAATTACAAAATCACAATCATATCACGTATGCTACGAGAGTCACGATGATACGCTACGAGTGCTACGAGAGAGTTCGGTTACGATGGCCGGTTTGATTGAAACCAGGCTAGGCAAACACAGGAGTAATTTTTAACCGACTTCCAAAAAACGAGGAGGTTATATGTTCGGCTGTGGATATTTTTTTTTTTATTTTTTTTATTTTTGTATGTTCAACGATTACTCCGCCGTTTGTGAACCGATTTTCGAAATTTTTGTTGTGTTGTATTAGGTTTCACTCCAATTTGGTACCATGTTCACAAAAGTGGTGACCTGATGATGGGATCCATGAGTAATCGAGGGAACTCCTCGAAATTTATATGGAAACATATGGTGATTTTGGTTTTATGTGAAGTGTACTAAGAATATGCTACCAAAAAGTCAAATATTGGGTCAAAGTATACCATGGTTTCGAAGATGCTGAGAGAACTCCTGACTCCTTATAGATACACGTTCGGGAGTTTCGGCGTTGTTTTAAGAACAGAAAGCATATGCTACTATGCAATTCATATTCATCATCATAATCATCATCATCATCATCATCGTCATCATCATCATTAAGGTCACCAATGTCTCATGGCACAGAATTAATAATAGTACAAGGCATAGGTATGGATATACTAATAATAATAATTATGTACTGTATAACAACACCTGTTTGTTTAATACATGGCGGTCGGCGCCGCAGAGGCGACGGCGTCGCCGCGCCGCCGCGCCGCGTGGCGCGTGGCGGCAGACAACAGATCGAATACTTTACTAATTACTTTATAAAATTTAAATAGACAAATAGAATTAAAATAAAGTTATTTTAAAAAGAGCATTTACACAAAACAAAGTCATTAAGTGTCTTTTTAATCAGTTATACTTATTAATCGATAGATGGCGCACTAAGTATCGATTTGAATTCTTGATTAAGCGCTTATTCCACTTATCCTAGCTAGGAAGTCCTAGCTAGGGTCCTAAAAAATTTAGTCAAGTGGAATAACATTTAGAAGCTAGGATCCTAGCTAGGATCCTAAATCGGAAAAAATTTAGTCAAGTGGAATGACATTTAGAAAGCTAGGATCCTAGCTAGGACATCCTAGCTAGGATAAGTGGAATAAGCGCTTTACAAGAACAGAGCTGTCAATAATTATGATAATATTAAATATTATGAGTAGCTACGCTACATCCTATGCAAGTTTATACAATTTTTTATCTGATAGATCCTTCGATCGTGGAAAAACGAGACACAATAGCCTTTCTATTGTTATCTCAATCGCCGGTGACCGCTTGGGGCTTGAAGCATTAAAATTGTTAAATTACTTAGCACAATATGTTCACTTCACTGATAATATATGATTTTGTGAGTGTCAGTTGTGACTCTTGACAAATTGTAATAAGATACGTAAAATGTACGCGAAGGTTTACCTACTAGTGTAACTAAAAAGAGTGAAATTATTATTATTTTTAACAAAAAATTAAAACCGACTTCCAAGGTAAAAACAATAATAACATTAATATGAACTAAAAAGTATTAAATAATTTTTACTATCTAATGGTGCCTTTTTCCGAATTCGGCTAATGGCCCGTATTCACTTTCATTAGTAATAAGTGCAAGTGATTAGGGCAAGTGATTAGTTATTAGGAAAAAGTAAGTGTGGACAGCGACTGTTTAGTGCAAGTGATTAGCCGGCTGCGTAGTAACGTGATTAGTTCTGTATTCACTTTGATTAGTGATTAAGTGCAGGTGACTAGTACAGGTGATGAGTGATTAGTAGAAAGTAATGTGGACAGCGACTGATTAGTGCAAGTGACTAGTCGGCTGCGTAGTAACGTGATTAAAAGCGTGTTCTATTTTTTGCGAGTGCAAGTGCGTGACAGATGAAAACCAATTTTGGTTACGTTTGACAGCTCGAGATTGTTACTATTATTCCGCTAGGTATATTAACTTTATGGGCCAGACTGACGTGGTGTGCCGTGTGAAGCGTCCATAGATATAGTATATAATTATTAAATAATATACCTATTAAAAGTACAAAAGGACACCCTTTCAATTACTTCCATACTAATCCATACTTATTACTTACTAATATACTAATAATATTATAAATGCGAATGTGTGTCTGTCTGTCTGTTACCTCTTCACGTTTATACCTCAGAAGTCAGAACCGATTTTGCTGAAATTTGGCATGGAGATACTTTGAGTCCTGGGAAAGGACATATAAAAATACTTCGTGGTCTTTATATATAAAACTCAAAGGTGACTGACTGACATGTTGATCTATCAACGCACAGCCCAAGCCACTGGACCAATCGGGCTGAAATTTGGCATGCAGGTTTTTGATCATGAGGCATCATCATGAGGCAGAAAGGATTTTGATCAATTCTACCTCCAAGGGGTGAAAATAGGGGATCAAAGTTTGTATATAACAATACTTCTTAACGCGAGCGAAGCCGCGGGCAAAAGCTCGTTTTTAATAAAACCAATATTAAAAATGAAGGACATGTCAAAATGGCAGTTTTATTTTTGAAACTTGGACGCTCGTGTTGACAGCGACTACTGAATTTACTAAATTAAATTACTAAAGAGCCACTAAACAAGCATTGGACACTACTTGCACTACACACCTGCACTCCACTGCCTCAATTACTAGTCACTTGCACTTGCACTAATCAAAATGAATACAGGCCTTAAAACTCAACTATTTCTGTATTCAATCTTCATAATTTTGAAGTCGGTGCCAGTTCCAAAAGTTTCAAATATTCTGTCAGAGTACTGAAGATTCAGCTATCTGGTACCGACTTCAAAATAATGAAGATTGAATACAGAAATAGTTGAGTTTTAGCCGAATTCGGAAAAAGGCACCATTAGATAGTAAAAATTATTTAATACTTTTTAGTTCATAATAATGTTATTATTGTTTTTACCTTGGAAGTCGGTTTTAATTTTTTGTTAAAAATAATATAGTACCCAGGTGTGTGCGCAGTACACAAGAGCACTCTCTATTCATTTACTCTCTTATCCCAGTGGGACGGAAAACGACTGGCGAGAGATCAGGCGCAGGACCGACTTTTTACATGCCCATCCAACGCATGGATCATCTTACATGTCAGACAGTCAGGTGATCAGCCTGCATTGTCCTAACCAAACTTGGAAATGACATGTTTTCAACGCGGGAATCAAACCTACGACCTCCAAGTCAATAGCGACGCTCTAAACCACTGGACCACGGAGGCACTTATTAGTAGCACCACCCGTATGTTCGTGATAAGTTTGACACATTGGTATATGGTTTACCCTGGACAAGGGTCTCGGATTCCATTATAATTACATTAATTGGAATTCTCCCACACATTATTAGGAAATAGTTCAAAGTTGCTCTAACCTGACGTTGTTTGGGAGAAATCTTTCACTTATAAAAGGTCATATTTTACAGAAATTTCGTAAGCTTTATGCGGGACTAAAGTCTCGATTCCTAGAAATTGCGAAAGGTTTATTTGGCCTTAGTTAATGAAAGTAAGACAAGAGCGGGATTGAAAACATTACGGTCTTTGGCGCTTAAGCTACATGAATATGTACTACCAGAGAAGTTGATTGATTGTGACCTACGTAGTTTGGTCGCGTCATGTCAAACCCAGCCGACAGATCACGATGATATAATATTTCAAATAATAAACAACTAAAACTGATTTCAGGAAATAATTACTAAAAATACAAACTAAAATAAAATATACAAACTTAGAATATAAAATTATAAAAAGAAAAACTTTCCCATGTCGTCCTCATCTGGCAGAGTGCCCGATCACGTCACGATCGTGATCGCGATCACGATTAATATTGAATTGACACAATCCGACCAAATGACGTGGGTCTGTCAACTGCCTATAAATCAATTTCATCGATGGTACCATCGAGGAAATGACGGACCTACGTCAGTTGGTCGGCTTATGTCAATTCAATGTTAGCTGTGATCGGTCGACTGGGTTTGACGTAACGAGACCAAATTACTTAGGACCGCCATCTGCCTAAGATTCAACTTCTCTGATAGTACATTGTCCAGATTTATATTAATTGTCCATCATGGGCCAACGTGGGTCGTTCAACCTCAAAATAATTTTTCTATATACAAAGCAATAACATTTCTTTTCAATTTTGTAGTTGGGAAATTATTTTTTATGTGGCTTCATAGATAAATTCTCGTACTGAAATGAAATTATAATCCTAATATAGAAAGTTTTGTTATTGAATGTCATGCTACCCACGCATTAAAAATTCTGCTATGAAATATTTATGATGGAAACAGAGAGAAGCCTTTAGAACATCCATAGAAAGCAACGCCTCTCAAGTCTCACATAATATTTGACCGCTAAAATATGGCGCCAGTTACTATAATAAATTTTAAGATTGAAGTATGATAGATGATAGTGCCGAAATTTAGAAAACGTATAATATTTTTATTGTAAAAAATATAATGTACATGGCATGTCGCACCAAGTTTAACATTAATTCATAAATCATAAAATATTATGCCTCCGACTGCGTTTTATTATCCACTTTCTTCTTCTACATTTTTCTATGTAACCTTCTATTTATCCTGGCATGAAACTCGTAAGCAAGAGTCGTATCAATTAAAACATGGATTCGATGCCTCCGGCAGAATTAGGTCTTGTTTCGTACTTTTTAGTTAACATTTTTTGCAGTCGGGTTTTTTGATTTTTAATTAATTTATTTTATTTGCGACTTTTTAGTTGTAGCCATCTAACCATTTCGACAATTAATCTAATAAAAAATTGAAAAACTACCATGCTGATATAACCATATATCGTAGGTCCACTTAGAAAAGTGTACCTACAATACATTAAAATAGGTACATAGGTTTGGTACTGTTTAAATGTATGTTTCTAGTTTTAAGTACCAAATCATTGTTTTTTCTTAAATACTTTGTCATTGAATTTTCATCTTGTTTCAGTAATTTCAGTTAATTTTTAATTAATATTGGATTTATCCATGCAGGCGGATTTCGGTTTTTTCTTATTTATTACTAGCGGTCGGCCGCGGCGCCGCCCGCGTGGATGTCGGTGAGCTCTGCAAAAAGCATACCCTGGAAAGACTCGATCAGCAAAATGATTCCCAGGTCAATTTACAAACTCCGATACTAACATCGACGACGCAGTCATTATACGCAGGCTGCACCCTGCAGGCTGCACATAATATTGTCTTCCTCCCGCACGCGGGCGCACCCGCCTTGGTGACGCCTACTATCGTAATATTTTAATTTCGCCATAATTTCAAAACCAAATGTCCAATTTTATTCATTCAAAGACCAAATGTTATCTACATAAACTGTACTTAGTAATGGAATAATTTATTTTGATAAGGATTAAAAGAATGAGTAAAATAAATGCGTTTAAATGTTTCCCAAAAAAATTTCAAGATTTTTAAATAAAAATATGATTATTGTGCTTCACTCGACATAGACAGCTATAGTGTGCTGTGGACTTTTTTGTACATATTTGTAAGTTCTACAATTACTTAGAATTTTATGGTTCTATCTTTTATAGTTTAGGCAGCGTACGTAAAATAAGTAACTTTTCTGGTTGATTTTTTACACCTTGCGTCCGAAGAACCCAAATATCTTACGGAACCTTATTTTTTCCAAAATAAAATTCAGCCTATGTTCAGCAAAAATAATGTAGAATTCCAATGGTAAAATAATTTTTCAAATCGGTGCAGTAGTTTCCAAACCCAACAAACAAAAAATCAAATCTTTCCTCTTTGTACTATTAGTGTAGATTTATCGTTCGATTTAATATTAAAACTGCAAGTTGTATACATGTTTAGAATCAGTGTTTAAAATTCTTTATTTTGATTCCCCACCCGATACGCTTGGTAAATTTTTATTTTTGTTTACCTCACGATATGGCGTCAAACATCCGCCATTTTGGTTTTTTCTTAATGTCACCTATCTAAAAACACTCGGGATATTAAGACAAATCTAACGATACCTCAAATGTGAAAATCCGTTTAGTCGTTCTGAAGATACGAGGTAATAAAGAATATTACATACATAGAAGATACGCGCTAAACACATAACCTTCCTGGCAGTCGGGTAAAAAGGCAAAAAAGGTGTAAAAAAAATCACGTTTCTTGTATGGGAGCCCCCCTTAAATATTAATTTTATTTTGTTTTTAGTATTTGTTGTTATAGCGGCAACATATATACACATTCTGTGAAAATTTCAACTCTCTAGCTATTACCGTTCTCGAGTTACAGCCTGGTGACAGACAGACGGACAGACGGACAGACAACGAAGTCTTAGTAATAGGGTCCCGTTTTTACCCTTTGGGTGCGGAACCCTAAAAATGATGTAAAACGGGAAGGAAAATTTTTCGCCTCTTTCTCTAAAATGATCTCTATCTAATTATACAAGATGTAAGTTATGACAAAACATAGTAATAATACTATAGGGTGTGTATGTGGCCCTTATATAGAGTTTAGTGTGAAAGAAGCTTTCAGCGCTGCTATTTCACAACAAACTCTATGTAGGGTGTATAGGTCACACACCCTAAAGTACACTTAGTTTTGTAACACCCTGTTTAATGGATCTTCACTAAACCATTTTCCATAAAAATGGTATCTTTTATGTTTTATGAAACGTGAAACAGCCGTAATTTAACCCTGTCAATAAATCAGAAGATAAAATGGATACGTGACGATACATTGTGTATTCTGGCCGAGTTTGGCCGGAAATGGAAAACTGAAATCATCTTTTGTCATGGCTTATCTTGAGATTATCCTTTTTGAAACCTTTTAGAGAAAAAAATGCTGCGGTCACCCGATCTAATGGTGTAACGTTATTTTAAAGTGTATGGGCCTGTCCACATCTCCACGTCACGACCACAATAGACATATAATTCTGTCTACTCTGTCACGACGTCGTCAACGTAGAATGGTGCACGTGGCACGATAGAATAGAATAGAACAGAACAGAACAGAACAGAACAGAACAGAACAGAACAGAACAGAACAGAACAGAACAGAACAGAATGGAATAGAATAGAATATACTTTATTGCGTTCAAGATATTGTACAAACATATTAAGATACATTCGGCTACAAAAACAAGAATGCAAAGTGTTTATTGCTGTACGTTGGTGCGGTACGTTGACGTGACTTGTAAATTTACGTCAACTTAACGTAAAAATTCACATATTTTTTCTTCTCTTTCTCTGTTTTTAACAATAGCAAAAGCAGAATACGTGTTGTGCGGTCCACATCTAGGTCAGTAGTGAATAATGTAGCAGCTTTACAAGGCATGGCGACGTACAATGTTGCTATATCATGATGTCATATAACGTTACCTTAACGTCGCGTCAACGTACCGTGCCACGTTACCGCACCGTTCCACGTTGACGACGTCGTGACGTGGAGATGCGGACAGGCCCTAATGGCTATTCGTCTTATAATATCTCGTCTTAGTAGGACGAATTTATTTACGTGGGAGAGCCATGCTTCGGCACGAATGGGCCGGCTCAACCGGAGAAATACCACGTTCTCACAGAAAACCGGCGTAAAACAGCGCTTGCACTGTGTTTCGCCGAGTGAGTGAGTTTACCGTAGGCCCAATCCCCTATCCTCTCCTATTCCCTTCCCTTCCCATCCCTACCCTCCCCTTATTTCATAAAAAAAAAGAATTTATTGATCTTAGACTAGCTTTATATTATGCGTCCATCCAAACGCGCGGTGTAGCGGGCTAGCTAAATCCATTTGGCTACCATTATTCTATAACAACTAAAATATGACAAATAAAATAAAGATACAAAACATTGTGACTTTTCATAAGGTCTGAAAACGTGCTGGGTAATTTGCAAGTTTTGTTCATATTTTTTTGAGAGACAGAGACAAAACATGAAAGCTCATGGACGTATTCTGAAACTTAATTAACAATAGGACCTATTTATGCATACCGGACTCAACTCACACGATGACAGTTCTGAGAAAAAGCCGTTTTTATTAAAATTGTGTATTCTTTAAAACTGAATGTTATTTTAAGTAAAGTTAATTTACAATAGTATATTTGGTAATTTATTCTATGCGTACAAACATAAATATGTTAAAAATTACTACTATTTCCAACAAAAATTAAACAAAAACAGGAGGGTTCCTTGTAGGAAAACTATATTAGTGTGGGATAAATATAATCCAAAGCGAACCATCTCTTTAGATTTATTACACAAGTCAACAGGATTTTCGTGCATGAGATCTGTGCACCCGATTTGGATGTCTAAGATCTAATTAGTAATAGAAACAACGATTTTAACTTATAAAATT
Organism: Lysandra bellargus; assembly: GCA_905333045.1. Lineage (NCBI taxonomy): Eukaryota > Metazoa > Arthropoda > Insecta > Lepidoptera > Lycaenidae > Lysandra > Lysandra bellargus. The sequence goes on from HG995338.1 coordinate 7,640,143, forward strand.
TGCTTTTAAATAAACTGAGGCCTCATGAACTTTCAAATTTTGAAGAAAACCGGCATTTTTTTCTTTCGGTTATGTAGTAATAGAATTAAATATATATTCATTATTTTTTAGTTTATATTGTTGCTTATATTCCCAAATAAAAGATTGAAATGAAAAAAATATATAATTTAGATTTAAAACTTAATATTTTTTTGTATCTAGGTGAGCATATCCTAAATATATCTTGTTGTATGCTTCGGCAGTAAGTACCTACCTGATATAATGTGGGGCTCCTACTTTTTTCTGGTTTTTACAAGGATGTTTAAAACTAGATGATGCCTGCAACTCCGTTTCGCCAAAACTCGTTTATCGTGCGGGAACCGTACATTTTTCCGGGATGAATTGTCCTTTCCCGGTACTCAAAGTATCTGCATACCAAATTTCAGCAAAATCGGTTCAGTGGTTTGGGCGTAAGAGATATCAAACAGACAGACAGATAGACAGACAGACAGACAGACAGACACACTTTCGCATTAGTAGTGATGGTTTCAAGCAACGTTGCAAAAATCTTAATGTAAAAAATAATAATAATAATACAAAAATAATAGTAATGGAGTATCTTACATTGCCATTTTACAAAATAATGAGCCATTATCGGACCTTTATTGTCCATTAAATGCAAAGAATGTGTAATGTAAAATTTGTCCATTACATTACTGTAATAGACAAATTTTACATTACTCATTTAAAAGTATTGTAAGTATATAGTAGAAGAATCGTCCTTGAAGTTTTGATGTCTCCGATTTAGTCCAGATTCGGGGAGGGGGTAGCCGAGGTATTGCCTTTGAGGTTGGAAGAAACCCCGTTCCTCTAGGCCTTTTGGGAGCGGAGTTATGGCTACTTTTGTAAGACATTTGACAGTTGCCGAGCTGTCAATGTCAAAGTTTGAATGCTTGTAACTCGGCAACTATTTGTCCTGGATATGGGGTTCTTCGGCTTGTTCTTCCTGAATTTTTCTCCTCTATTCGATCCTGGCCTCAGAATTGAGACAAAATTTGATGTCTCAGATTTAGTTAAAATTCAGGGAGGGGGTAGCCGAGATGTTGCCTTTGATGTTAGAAGAAACCCCGTTCCTCTAGGCCTATTAGGAGCGGAGTTATGGCCGCTTTTGTTCGACGTTTGACAGTTGCCGAGCTGTCAATGTCAAACTTTGAGTGCTTATAACTCGGCAACTGTTTGTCCTCGATATGGGGTTCTTCGGCTTGTTCTTCCTGGATTTTTCCCCTCTATACGATCGTGTCGTAACGGTCGTGTGTGCGCAATACAAACGACCACTCTGGTTTCAATGAAACCAGGCCAGTTACGCAGGAGTAATTTTATAGTGCCCAAGTGTGTGCGCAATACACAAGAGCACTTTGGTTTCAATAAAACCAGGCCAGTTAAGCAGGAGTAATTTTACAGTGCCCAAGTGTGTGCGCAATACACAAGAGCACTATTCTTTACTCTCGTAACCCAACGAAGCGGAAGACCGACATGACTGGTGAGAGATCAGGTGCACGACCGACTTTTTACACGGGCACACACTTGGGCACTATAAAACTTTTTACTACTTATTAATTTTGCTCTATAATGGTACGGAACCCTTCGTGCGCGAGTTCAACTCACACTTGACCGATTTCTTTTTAAATGTACCTAATTAAACAAAATAATTTTTTTGGTTTTGTGTTTTTCTTTAGGCACGGTATGAATATAATAATTTCTAAGTGTTAGCCACTGATATTGAATATAATTGCAAAAAACATGCAAATAACGATTCTTATTCTTCGTATTAGCACTTTTCTTACTGGGCCTAAAGAGAAAAAAAGAAAGCAATAAAATAACGTCTTAGCCACTGATTTTGAATATAAATATTACATAGGGTGAACATGACTAGTGATTGGACAGTAGTCAGTATGTACTAGTCATTGGACACAGCACAAAAACATTATAATATTCATTAAGGTTGCTTTAATAGCTACCTGTTCATCTTTCAAATCAGGCTTTTTATTACTTTAAAAATGCAGTTTTTAAAGCAAACTTTATAAATAATATTGCGTTTTTGTGTTTTGTCCAACTAATGGTACTATCTAATCACTAGTCGTTTTACCCTATCAAAAAATGGGATATGTCTATTTTGTGTCGGGCCTGTGTCACAATGACCCGTGAGTCTTTGTAAAATATTAAGAACTAAGCCTTTTTTAATATGCAAACAGCAACAAAGTCGCATGATTCTACTTGCCTAATTAAAAAAAAATCGAGAGACCATGTACCTAGTTTGGATCTATGTAAAAAAAACAATACTCATTAATTTGTTAGTTGGTAACTTTGTTGTGAAAATGTTTTGTTCTGAAAAAAATGTTAGATTAGTATGATCTTCATAGGGTCGATAAAAGGGCCATTTTGGAATACTTCTGCATTATTAACTCAATTTTGGCAATGGTGTGGATTGGACTCATTTTGCATAAATAGGGTCAATTAACATCAACCATTGAGACGTCAGATCATAGTTTGTTTTAGCGGGTTTACATTATTCCAATCCACTGATCCCAATCCAGCATTGAGACGTCATGATTTTTACAATAACCTAAACGGCCTTTCAAATGCACAGAATTGCATTCCAGTGCATTCTTTACATTATTCCAGTAGCAATCCAGTGCTGGATTGGATCACTGGATTGGAGTAAACCGGCCATTACGAGTTTAAAATTGTTGTTGTATCCGCAAGGCGTGGCCATATCTATAAAAGTTTATTGTAATGGCGCTTCTTTGCTTTTAAGGCATGTATTCACTTTGATTAGTGCGAGTGCAGCTGATTAGTGAAGACAGATTAGTAATTAGGAGAAATTAAAGGACTTACACTAATCAGTCGCTGTTCACACTTATTCCCTGAATTCACTTTGATTAGTGATAAGTGCAGGTAATTATTGCAGGTGATTAGTAATCAGGAGAAAGTAAGCGTGGACAGCGAGTGATTAGTGCAAGTCCTTTAATATTTTATCATAATCATTAATCACGGCGAGGGATCAGGCGCAGGACCGATTTTTTATATGCCCATCCGACGCATGAAATAAATAATCTTACTTGTCAGACAACCATGCAAGTGATTACTTGGAAATAACAGGAGTCAAGAGCCACGCTCTATAACCTGTGGACCACGTAGGCGGTCGAATATATTATACAAACGACTTTACAAAGACGAAGACAAAGATTCCATCTAATATTTTAAGTAAATTTACTTTTACGCATTCTATACACGCAATACGCAATATAATACTATAATACTAAAGATACAAACGGAGTTGTTGACGTCATCTAGTACAATATATGACGTCCACAACTCCGTTGCACCAGTCTGCAAGTCTTTTGCTCGCGCGGGAACCGTACCTTTTCCGGAATAAAAATTATTATTTGTCCTTTCCCAGGACTTAAAGTATGTTTATACCCACCAAAATCGGTTCAACGGCTTGGGCGTGAAAAGCATTAGACAGACACACTTTCGCATTTGTAATATTAGTATGGATACAGCACATAACAAACATTAATACTTCCATCGATCGCACCAACTAATCTGTGGTACAATGCAGCTATTATGTAATTTATTTATTAATTTCCTCGAAGCAGACTGCGCCAAAATTTGCGCCATGACAGTGGCAAGGTGAAGGCGAGCCCGTGACATGCTGATAAGGTTCAGGGCCAAGAGCTCAGGCAATCAAGATCTAGGCGTTCCGGCTTTTGTATTTCCTAGAAAATACACGCAAGAAAAAAGAAGATTAATTACTGTAGTTGATCAGTTTTTCGCTAGGGGTTACGATAATAATACTAAAGTCCGGTCAACGGATATTATAATCAGAGTGATCTTAATGACATTGCCATAATGGTACGGGAGGTAGCAACGTTTGAAAAAAAAGTATTTCAGGTCGGCTGATTTTGTGATATTATGTCGTCATTCTTGCTCTTCTGGTTACAGTCTGGGCGGTCTGGCAGCTGGCTGCCGGTAGTCGTTGCGTTCAATAGTGCGCAACCTTTTTGTCCAGGTTATAATCCTGGATTTTAAAATCATTTTAGTATACATACTGTATACTAAAATGGTTTTAAATGATTTTAAGTGATTTTGAATGATTTTAAAATCATTTTAATGAGCAAGGAGTGCTTAATACAAACGTAATTATTATGACAATGATAATAATAATTGTTAAAGCCCGGCCTTTAACATGAAAAGAGCCAGAATCAAGATATTACCTTTTTTTTTATCAGGCGCTCCTTATATTATAGCATCACCTGGATAAATGAAATGCGCACTAATGAACACAACCACTACCGGCAGCCAGCCCGCCCAGACTCTAACCAGAAGAGCAAGAATGACGACATAATATCACAAAATCAGCCGACCTGAAATACTTTCTCGAAAACGTTGCTACCTCCTATACTACAATAAATAATATATAGATTTTATGTACAATTGCAAAGAAAAATAATTGATCCCAAGGAAGATTATTATTTTTAACAAAAAATTAAAACCGACTTCCAAGGTAAAAACAATATTAATAGCAAATATAGCTGAATCTTTATTTCTTTGACAGGTTTCTGGCACCGACTTCAAAATTATGAAGATTGAGTACAGAAATAGTTGAGGTTTAGCCGAATTCGGGAAAAGACACTACATATTAGATAGGAAAAATTATTTAATACTTTTTAGTTCATATTATAAGGATGCTATTAATATTGTTTTCACCTTGGAAGTCGGTTTTAATTTTTTGTTAAAAATAATAATTTCACTCTTTTTAGTTACCTAGTAGGTAAACTGTTAGTGCCAATTCAAATTGTATAAAAAACAGTTTAATATTGTCTTCACTAGATGTCACTGAGGCGCTCCTGTGTCGTGCTGTCGCTTGTACGTAGAAGTTTTATATAGGTAGTTGTAACTTGTAACACATTTCGGTCGTGTTGTTGAAAGTTTGTAAGCAACTGACAACTCAACAGTGAGCTTGCCGCTTGGTGTGAGCAGTGAGCTTGCCGCTTGGTGTGAGCAGTGAGCATTGAATTGACAACATAAATCATAATATTGAGTGGTAATTGATCTCCTATAATTATTATTAATTTGACCTCCGTCATAGTCCGCGAATTTATAAGTGGTCGTTGGTGGTACTGCGTATATTCTACGTATCTTATTACAATTTGTTAAGACTGTTAAGAGTCATACGGCATACCCCAAGGCCCAAATATTAGGTAGATAGATACATTTAAACAATACATTTAAAAAAAATCTAAGTGAACACGTGCTGAAAAATGCTCGCAGCGCGGCATGCCGCATGCCCTGACATTCCGGTTAGAACTTGAATACGATGTTTACGCGACGCCGTCGCCTCTGCGGCGCCGACCGCCGTGTATATTAAACAGCCTATAATTGGTGTTGTTATGTATATAATTATTATTATTGTATCCATACCTATGCCTTGTACTATTATCTATTTTGTGCCATGAGACATTGGTGACCTTAACACGACGTGCTAATGATGATGATGACGATGATGATGATGATGAATTTGAATTGCATGGTAGCATATATATATATATATATATATATATATATATATATATATATATATATATATATATATATATATATATATATATATATATATATATATATATATATATATATGCATATGTATATGCTTTCTGTTCTTAAAACAACGCTGAAACTCCCAAACGTGTATATATAAAGAGTCAGGAGTTCTCTCAGCATCTTCGAAACCATGGTATACCTTGACCCAATATTTGACTTTTTGGTAGCATATTCTTAGTACACTTCACATAAAACCAAAATCACTATATGTTTCCATATAAATTTCGAGGAGTTCCCTCGATTACTCCTGGATCCCATCATCAGGTCACCACTTTTGTGAACATGATACCAAATTGGAGTAAAACCTAATACAGCAAAATAAAAATTTCGAAAATCGGTTCACAAACGGCGGAGTAATCGTTGAACATACAAAAATAAAAATAAAAAAATAAAATAAAAAAATATCCACAGCCGAACATATAACCTCCTCGTTTTTTGGAAGTCGGTTAAAAATACAGACTTCTCAGGGAGAAAACAGTGATTACTGATTAGTGTAGGAAACAATTAGATTAGTGTGGCCTGAAATAATTATGATTTTTATTCGCATAGGTATGAAATCCATTTTCGCCTAACTAACCAGCAGATTTTTTGTATATTGGTAGGTTATTATTTATATAATATTTTAACATTGTCCTACAAATAGAACAATCCATATTTTAAGACCATCAAATCGAAATTTTAAATCCTTTCTATCTCTGTTAGGAAATTGTTGTTCGTCTTATCAAAATGAAGCTACTCACGAAAAATTACCTTGATAGTAATAAGTCAAAAAATGTTCTAGGGAACCTGTACTATTAGTCACCTGCAATGATCTATTGGCCGAAATTGTGCGCTGCCAATTTTATCATAATAATATTATAAAGCGTATAATATCTGTATTCTGTATAGTGAAGCTATAGGTCTGAGGAAAAATTTACTGGACTTTGCGAAATCTCTCTAAAAGGTATAATTAAATTTTCAGTGCCAATTGAGCAGGTCTGAGAATCGGCCAATATCTATATTTCACTCAATTTTTTAAATTACATTTTTATTTATTCGTTTTCTATACGATAACGTATAATATTAGTGATAACTAATATACACGACGAAATAACATTTGCCGGGCTAGTTAGTATCGGAATGCAAATGGTAGCCTACGAACTACGGAAACAATTCTGCTGGCCATACAAACTAAATTAATTGCTGTTTTCCAACAAAAATATGTTAAGCATAAACATGCGTAGAGGCTTACACAATACACATTGAGGAAAAAGACGCACAAAAACAACACAATATTCTGCGTAAACTGGGGTAAGTTCCGATATTTAGCCCAGTATAAAACGTGACGTATCTAGAATAGATGTCATATTGTAGATTAGTTATCCTCTCGTCTGTCAAGCGCCCAAAATGGGCGTCTTACTCTAAAACTATTCAAAAGTAGCAATTTTTGCTTTGACCACCGATTTAGTATTTTGTTTCAAATATAAAACTATGTGTATTTGCGCCGCTAATAACTTATTTATTAAAAATTCTAATAGAAAAAATTATATACAGCTTCATGGTAATTTCTTTAGATAATATACCTATTCAGTTTAATGAGAGTTGGAAATTGGAAAATTTTCGAAAACGGAAAATGGTTTGACAGTTCGTGACAGATGAACGATTAAGAAATATTATACTAGCCAATGCATTGACGTTTGTGCCTATGTTGGGATATCATATATTTTTTAATACTTCACACTTGTCTCACTATTGGTACACCAGTGCAATATGGCATCGTATGACGTATACATGACGTCATGAGTACTGGCATGTATACTGGGTTATATTTCGGAACTGACATCTGTTCAAAGTTTCTGAAAAGGACGTCCCACGCCGTCCAATGTTATAATATCATATTTTTCTTTTTTTTTTTCATAATATCACGCATTTATACGAATTACGTTGTTCTAGGACACTTCAATAGCAAGGAAAACATCGTCAGAAATGGTTTTCGCGAAATTGTTACACTTATATTCCTCTATGTCATCAAATGAAATAGAAAGAAGAAACATTTTGTTTAATCGAAATTGAAACTTCAGTAGAGAATATATAAATATATTTAATATTAGTAGTACGAAACTTCAGTAAAAGAAAAATGTTTTTTTTTGGAGTTTGGTTCCTCTACAGAGTACAGACATAGATCAAGATCTATGTATGTGGGTTTCTCTTAAAAGCTAACTCTAGTGGCATTCTGGGTGGCAGACGCTTTGCATCCAGTAGAATATAGCTGTTCACATACTGCACTCCTACCGCGGGTCATGGTGGATCAATTCAAGTGATTACAAGCGATGATTGCCAATCATCGACAACGATCGTTCGCTTCACAATATTGTTGGCAATGATTATTATCCGTTATGGCTCGTGGGACCCTTTACAATTTACGTGTAGACAAAGGGAAATCTATTTTTTTAATTTCGCAACGTAATTGCGTCGTGGTAATGACAACTAACAACTAATTTGGCCTCTATTATTTTTACTCTATACCTAAATAACGTTCGCGTGCATTTCATATACAATCGATGGTGTCGCCTTGGCCCAAATTCAACCTGACGTATATGACTGTCTGGTGTGTATTAGGGCTAATATCGTATGCATGTTTAATCAATACTCAAAGAAGTGGAATTGCTACAAAATTGCAATATTGTTAGTCAATATTGCTCGCGATTTCGATAAAAGGAGTATGATTTCCAAATATAAAATAAGAACGCTGAGTGTTTCTAGAACTTTTTCGGTAATATTTTGGTTTGTTTATGATTATTTTCAGTTACTAATTTTCAGTCATAATTTGTAACAACTGAAAGATAATGGCTTAGGGCCTAATCACACTGGCGCGGGTTGTGCGGTGGTCATGAGATCATATTATTAGGTTTCGATTCAGACAGTGTGATAAGGCCTTAAGATTCTCTCTTCCCATGAACACACAAAAGCGTTCAACTGAGAAAATAGTGAAGATACAAGATTGACGTGTTCAGCCCAGTGTGATAAGGCCTTTATAGTTTTTCTAGTTTTATACTAAAGTGTCTGAAGAAATTGAATTAATCTGAAGTTCAATGCTTCTGTCACTGGTTACAAACGAGCGGCTATAACAAATGACTTACGTGAAGGGCAGATTAAAGCTTTGTTCAAACAATGATGAATTAGATTTTTTATTGTTCGCTTTGTTTATGGTTGGACAATTAGTTGACCTTATGAATTAAAGGACGTTATGGTAATTTTTCAATAAAGGCGTAACTATACTGATCCCTCAGTATAGTTACGACTTACGCCGTTATTGCATGAACAAAGTTTCTATACAATGCTAGAAAAATAGCGTCTCTCTCTCTTCACAGTTCACACCCGTTATTTATGCAATAACATTAATAACTTGAGCTCATCTACCGCGATAACTCGTACGCAGCTAGTTTGTGCTATCGCGCGCGAGCAGCCTCACTCGTCAGAGAGTGAGTAAGGGGTCGGACCCCTTAAGAGCAGGGGGGATCCGTGTCCCCACGTCAGATGAAAATAGCTTATTTTCGTAGCTCTCCCCAATATTGCCCGATTAGAATGTCACATTATTTGACTTTAGGGGATTGCTCATAATGCCGGGCCCTCTCATTGTTTATCTCCAAACCAACTAGCAACATACTACCACAACAACAGACCATGGTCTTAACCAGACCAGTAGCTTAGACCCTTTCGAAAAAAAAAAATTATTTTCAGCTCACAAGAATTTGAAAAACCAAAAATCTTATTATATTCTAATAATACCTCTTATACTTCTCCACGTTGGTCGATGATAGACAATCCATATTTTAGGACCATCAAATCGAAATATTCAATCCTTTCTATCTCAGTTACCTACCACTTTCGAGCAATTATTATAGATTACTATCAAGCAAATTTTAGTCATGAAAAGTTTGCTTGATAGTAATAAAAAATAGTCTATGGAACCCTGACTATAGAGGCAATCATGGTTTATAATAATTATGGCCCACCGTAAAGAAAGGCTATCATAGAAGTTCATTAGCTGAGCAAAAAATTAAAACCAAATTGTTCAGAAATCTTTTCAAACGTAATTAGGGTTGGACCTCATCTGGCAGCACGAAATCGCCTTTTTCCGTCGCCCTTTCTCTTTCTGTCGCTTAGAACTGCCATTTGCTAGACCGAGACAGAAAGCATAATGCGATAGCACGTGGCGGAATCCTCGAGGCGATCGGCATCACGGACAAAATGCAATGGTCGGCAGGGAGACTCCGGAACGCTGAAGCGCTCGATAGCATGCTAACGCATCCTTTCACCTCCGATCACTTGCTATCGCATGCTGTCTCACTCTATCGTACAATTGCGCACGCAGCCACTCGTCAGCTCAGTGCAGCCTGAAATAACAATGACTGACGAAAATTTGATAGTTTTAGTGCAGAAATATCCTTGTATATCACTGCTCTCTCTTCCGTGGTCCTATCTATCTCGCGCTTGAAACTAAACTGATCATGAAAGAACGCGGCAGTATACTACCCATGCTGCAGCATGCTGACGCGTGCGATCGCCTTTTCTGTCTGCAGAATGTGACAGAGCGCGTTCGCATGCGGCAGCACGTGGTAGCGCAGGCGGAACAAATGCGATTCCGTGCTGCCAGATGAGGTCCAACCCTTATTCTGTCAATATCACTTACCATATCAAAAAGAAGATTGTGGTGCGCCAGATGCAAGGAAACATTTTCTACGGAGGCAGGCTATGGTACGAGACGTCGCAGATCATCCCTCCTTTGTGTCTGTAACCATAGATAAACAATAAATTATTCCATGAATATTTAAGTATTTAATGCATGCATGATGGTATTGATCAGACGATCATTGTTGATAGTTGATACCCATTTATTGATGCTTACATGTGATCCACTACCTCAGAGGCCAAAGCCAATTAAACCACACAGCACCAAATGCGGGGTTCAACAAGAATTCATCTTTTATTTTTAACACTATATGATAGGTAACTCTAATGAGAAAAAAGTATGATCGATCAAATCACTGACAAAAGTTGTTTACAAGTTACAACCTTTCATGAAGCAAATTAAACCAAATTTTCTAGCACTATTAGATGATAATGAACTATAGTTGTTAAGAATACATCATCATGTCAGCTCTCAAAAACTAGACCAAAATCTGCCCACTTGTTTGGGCGCTGCGATGCAACGGACAGACACGTCAAACTTATTTTTTATTCGGGGGTTTAAAAAATATCGGTAGTAGGCACTGTGACGTGTAGCATGTACAGTTATGCACATACACAATAATTATGTTGTGTGTGTGCATCATTGGCATGTGCCAAGTAACTAAAGTAAAGTAACTAAAGTAACTAAAGTAACTAAAGAGCACCTGTGACCTGACACGTATGTACGTGTCAGGTCACAGGTGCTCTTTAGTTACTACTTACCATTAGTCTCATATAAGATTACGTAAGGGCTTGTCGCCCTGCCGGCACCTATATAATATACCTGTATAGTGTACGCCTAAAATGAACACTAATAAATGAAGTCCGAAAATATACATTTTTAATTCATCTCTCATAGGGCGCTCGCCTTACAGCACCATAGTTTCCATAGTTTCGACGTTCAGTTTTTTTTTTGAAAAAAAAATTTAACTCTGAATAAAAATGATCATTTGATTTAGATTTTATGAAATATCTCCATAACTAAAGTTGAAGATCAAGCTTCGTCTTACTCCCTACAGGGTGATAAGATTTCACCCCAGGGAAAAGCTACATTTTAATTAAAATCTTTATCGCTTGGTTTTTTAACTGATTTCAAAAAAGGAGCTTATCAATTCGTATATTAGTCTACAGAATGTAACAAAACTAAGTGATAATACTTTAGGGTGTATATGGGTCCCCTATATAATATATAGAGTTCGTTGTGAAAGTAGCAGCCCTGTTATTTAATTATTAGGATAGATTAATTACTGCTAAATGTTACCGTGGTTCTCGCGAGTGAACTTGTGGCCAATATCTATTTATATATATGAAAATATCAAACAACAATAAGAAATATTGATTCTATCGGTCAGTAGGGCGGTTGTTCTGTATCGATTCATCACTATAATATTAACGAGTTCACTCGTTTTGTACATACTTTACAATACATTGCGAAGGGATTATCGTTTTATATTTTTACCAGACGATCCGCGCGGCTCTGTACATCTAATATATAAAATTCTCGTGTCACGGTGTGCGTAATTGAACTCCTCTGAAACGGCTCGACCGATTTTCGTGAATCTTAGCGAGCATATCGGCTAGGGTTGAGAATCGGACAACATCTACTTTTTATATTGATAAGTGCATTTGTTGAATAAATAATAGTAAATTATTACAACCTGAGACTGACGGCGACCATTGTTTGTGCGACGGGATAGCGATCGACGTTGCCATGGCGACATACTTTATTTAGTCACTTCAATAAAATAATATGGGCGAAATACTTTATATTATGGCAAAGCAACGTTTGCCGGGACAGCTAGTAATATTATAAAGAGGTAAACTTTGTTTGTTTGTTTAATTGTAATGAATAGGCTCAAAAACTACTGGACCGATTTTAAAAATTCTTTCACCATTCGAAAGCTACATTATTTACGAGTAATATAGGCTACTTTTTATTTTGGAAAATATAGAGTTCCGTAAGATATTTGGGTTTTTCTGACACAAGGTGAAAAAAATCAACCAGAAAAGTTACTTATATTGCGTACGCTGCCTAAATTATAAAAGATAGAACTCTCAGTTTTTATTGGTCTGAGGATAGAACTATACAATGTAGATCTTATAAACATCTACAAAAATGACCGCGACACACTATACCTATCTATGTCAAGTTAGACACAACAACCATTTTTTATTTAAAAATCTTGATTTTTTTTTGGACTACATTTAAACGCATTTATTTTACTCATTCTGATAATCCTTATCAAAATAAATTATTTTATCACTAAGTACAGTTTGTGTAGATAATATTTGGCGTTTAAATAATTAAAATTGGACGCTTGGTTTAGAAGTAATGACGAAATTAAAAATTGAGATTTACGCCCGTTTCGAAGTGGGCGCTACCAAGGCGGGTGTGCGCAGTAGCGAAGATTATGACCGGCCCTGCAGCTGGTGAATTAGCTCATAAACCAAGAATACCAATGATCCCTACTGATTTGCCTATACCTTACAAAAGGCTCAAATTTCCTGTGAGACGTAGCTTTTGCCGTGGTACCGACCAATGCGGGCCACGGGTAGTCATAATGATTAATCAAAACTGCTGAATCGATTTTAATCATTTTTTCAGTGGCTATATATTTTATACCCGTGCGAAGCCGAGGCGGGTCGCTAGTTTTTTTATATAAAATTCTCGGGTCACAATGTTAGATAGCGTACTCCTCCGAAACGGCTTTACTGGTTTTAACCAAATTTTATATGCATATTCAGTGTGTCTGAGAATCGGCTACTCGGTACTTTATATATTGATAAGTGCATTTGTTGAATAAATAATAGTAAATTATTACAACTCGATACTGACGGCGACCATTGTTTACATGCTACGGAATAGCGATGGACGTTGCCATGGTGACATACTTATTTAGTCACTTCAATAAAATAATATAGGCAAAATTCAATGAATAAATAAATTCAAAATATATCATAGGGCGAAACACTGCGAAATTACTTTATATGGCAAAACAACGTTTGCTGGGGACAGCTAGTATTTTTATAAAATGTAGCCTATATCCTTCCCTGTGATATACCCTATATGCAACTGAAATTTATATAATTTGTTCCAAAGTACTGAATTTTATATAATTTGTTCCAAAGTACACAAAAATCGGCCCAGCAGTTCGAGAGATTATTGCGATCAAACGTCTTACTATACAGTTTGAAAGGGTAAAGTTATCTTTATTTCGCCATAACACGGGAAGGAAAAATGTGAGAAAAACTGAGCCTAAGAAATAAATAAGTGATGATGGTGATGATATAAATTGCATAGTAGCATATGCTCTCTGTTCTTAAAACAACGCCGAAACTTGCAAACGTGTATAAGGAATTAGGAGTTCTCTCAGTACCTTCGGAACCATGGTATACCTTGATGCAAAATCTTACTTTCTGGTAGCAAATGCTTAGATACTTCTAATAAAACCAAAATCACCATATATTTCCCTATAAATTTTGAGGAGTTCCCTCGATTATTCATGGATCCCATCGTCAGGTCACCACTTTTATAAACATGGTACAAAATTCGAGTCAAACCCTAAAAGAATTTTGAAAATCGAACCACAAACGGCTGAGTAATCGTTGAACATACATAAAAAATACATACAGCCGAATGTATTACCTCATTTTTTTTGGAAGTCGGTCAAAAATAAAATCCTATCTTTTACGCGATGGAGCTAGAACATTTGCTCCCTTGTTCTCACCTTATATTAGATAGGCGCAGCGCAGAAGACAGACTATCGTCTATCCGTGACGCACTTTTTAGTCCGTGGAAATGGAACCTATGCAATTGCCAAATTATATGCAGTAACGCACACGTATGCGCTGCGCGTCGTGATGCGCTGCGCGTCGTGTGCGTTACTGCATAAATAACTGCATAGGTTCTATTTACAGGGACTAAAAATCTTAAAAAATACAATATTATATTAAAATGTGTATTGATAAGCGTACAAGTTTTAAGTAAACAATAATATAAAACGTTTAACATTGTTTAACTACATAATGTTCAACTACAACGCCCGAACAAGGCACAAGTTGTGTATTTAGTCAATGTATGTTGATTTATATAATATGTACTTGGTTGTAAATAAAAAAAAAATCAATAGTGCTGGAGTTTTCTGTCGATAAAACTTATCGATCAGAAAAATGATCAAAATCGATAGCCTATGATCCTTCACGTGGTCTACTTCTTATCTGTGCCAAATAACATAAAATTGCTCCAGTAGCTCGCGAGATAAGCCCTTTCAAATAATTTCCCCCGTTTTTCCCACATTCTCCTATTAGTCTTAGCGTGATGAAATATAGCCTATCTAACAAATGGGCTATCTAACAATAAATGGGCTATCTAACACTGAAAGAATTTTTCAAATCGGACCAGTAGTTCCTGAGATTAGCGCGTCCAAGTAAGCCCTTTCAAATAATGTTCCCCGTTTTTTCCACATTTTCCTCTGTTTCTTCGCTCCTATTAGTCTTAGCGTAGTAAAATATAGCCTATAACTATCCTCGATAAATGGGCTATCTAACACTGAAAGAATCATCAAAATCCGTTGCGTAGTTTTAAAGATTAAAGGGAACAAAGGGACATGAGGGAAAAAAAGCGACTTTGTTTTATAATAAGTATAGAATACATATTATGCCCATAAAATAATTGACAGGTTTCCGTCTGACGAAGGAAGACTGGAATTATGGTTGAAAAAAATTGAAAAGCCTGGTTGGCGTCCGAAAATTGCTACTACCGCTTGCCGTTACTATTTGTAGTGTACAAACGTTCTCTGTGAAAATACAAGGCGCAAAAACTACCATTTGATCGTGATTATGTTTGGAAAATTTATTTCAGCGTCTACTCTTTCTTGACAGACTATAACTGTGTAACGGTAACTAATAAGTAGGTTCTTTAAACGCCTGCATTAAGGGAAAAGCAAATGTTTTTCGTTTGTTTTAGCTGAATGGAATAGGCAAGCTGATTTATTTTATTTTTCTTGTGTTATGCAAAGCTATTGTAGCTCTACACTTGGTTGTTATAAGATATCTATTTAATGTAAGCGGCTCTTAACACTAGGCCGAAAATACGCGGCCTAAGTTCGGCATCATTACGCCAGCAATGCGCTACACATACAATATAAGGCGACGTAATTTCGGCATGGTGTGTCATCGGTAATTTAAAATGCATTGCAGGCGTAATCATGCCGAACTTCGGCCGCATTTTTTCGGCCTAGTGTGTTTAGACACGAGGTTAGGTAGGTACAACAGAAATACGACGATAAACGAATTTCAATGAAAATCAATAATACGAGTTTCATAAAATTCATGTTAAACAACCTTAGCACGCGATCTAGAAGTTCTAGAATATTTAGGACCCTTGACAGACATAAAAGTACTCGCTAGTCTAAACATAAGTTGGAAACCATTTTTAGGGTTCCGTACCCAAAGGGTAAAACCGGCCAAGAGCGTGTCGGGCCACGCGCAATATAGGGTTCCGTAGTACCGCTAGTTTTTGAAAATGTTTGTATGGTCAATGAATGTACATACATTTATAACATGTTTTACTCTACTGTCAACATCATCTTTACTCTCAAAGGAATTTGAACGAAAAGTTCCTTACAGCGCCGAATACATTATTTAGTTGATCGACTATTACTCAATAACTTATGAAGTCTTCTTAGCCGTGATAGTTTTCCTTTTAGTACTAGGTACTAGTTATAGTTTTTTTTTTTCTTCCGACATTTTTAGTCCAGTGACCCCATTCACACCCAAGATTTAGAAGAGATATCTTCAAATATTATAACTTTATTTTGTTACATTGTATTTACTACATAATATAAACAAAATCACTTCCCACTGTAATAGTTCCTATAGTATGCCAAAACAACGCAACGAATTTGATGTCATTTTATTTAATGGACTGGTTAATAAATGTTTATATGTTATGTAAATGAAAAAATAAACTTTCAGCTAGATTAGGTATAAAATCACGTGTTTGGTAAGCTTATATTTTTATGAGAAAAACAACAGAGAATATAAATTGTATTATCCGACTGAGATTACGCAATATTAAATTCTGTGTATGATCATAATGTAATAAGTAATAACATAAAAATATTTCTTGTTCAGAATACCATCCATACTAATATTATAGGTGCGAAAGTGTGTCTGTTACATAAGTTTGTTACCTCTTCACGCTCAATTCGCTGAACCCATTTTCTTGAAATTTGGTATGGAGAGTCTCGGGAAGAGACAATATAATATTATTAGGTATAATTCTTTTTATGGTGGGAAAATGTACATTTCCCGTACGATAAACGAATTTTGGCACATGCCAAAATTCTTTTCCTTCTATAACATGCGATATATATTATTTCTTGCCAGCAGCTTGAAAATCAACTTTGATCCTTCTTATCAAACTTTCAGTGGAATTTTTCAAAACTGAAAACTGAACTGAAATATTTAACAAAGATAACGTTACTTTTATATTAATTCTATTCATAATGTAACGCACGATTACCTTCCTTCTCATAAATTAATAAAATTTTGTTGCCAGAATTTTCCTATTCAAACTTGGAAACAACATTTTCCCAATGCTGAAATCGAACACACGATCTCGGAAAAAGCCATGCTATAATTGTAAGGCCACGAAAGCAATTATAAAATTCTTTATGACATAATAATATTATGAGGGATTATTTCAATACAATCTACTGATATTTATTAGTAAAAATGCTAAGATACTCCTTAATATTAAAAACTGTACTCTAGTTTCTTTTGAAATAGCTTGTGTAATTTTGTAAGCTGATATTTTTAACTAAACTGAACGTTACTTTAGATATTTTTGATTGTCATTTGTCACTTTAGCCAAAAGCCTTTTCACCTTCACAAAGTTTAAGTTAAAATGTCACTCTTAAAACAAGTGTCACTGGCATTTGTCCAATTTTTCACTCGATTTTAATTGAAACAAACGTTCTGCCAATTGCGAATTAATGAAGCGCTAACGACTCAACTCTAACGCTATTTAAAATTAAGTGTCCCTTAAATAGCACCGGTTTAAATTTGGCAAGGATATAATAAGACAATTTAAATTGAGAGCTTCTTCTTTCATGTAGCTTTTAAACTGTAACCACTAACCCCCCTACCAATTTTAATACGACTAAAAGGATCCACACTATATAAAGAATTATAGTAACTATAATATAAAACTTAAACACAAAAAACAAATAGGTGGGGAAATAATTACTAAAAATACAAACTAAAATAAAATATACAAACATATACAAACTTAGAATATAAAATTATAAAAAGAAAAACTTCCCCATGTCGTCCCCATCTGGCAGAGTGCCCAGCAAGCTGACAGCATTGCCACGTTGGATTGCAATTGCTATCCGCTGTGCCAGGTAGCTCCCGGCTCTGGGGTCTCGGGTGGCTTCAATAAGCCTCTTATATATTTCTCTAAAAACCTTATGTGCCCCCGGACCCCATGCACCTGGGGTTTCTACCCCAAACGGTTCAATATATAATAACTATAATATTAAATAATATACAGACATCATATAATATTTTGCGAAAATTGGTGTGAATAAGATGGATTTTTTTTGACGTATTAAAAAAACAACAAGTTACTATGGATTTTGCTGAAATTTGGTATGGAGATAGTTTTAGTCCCGGGAAAGGAAATAGAATACTTTTTATGCTGGAAAATTTTATGGTTTCCACGCGATAAACAAATTTTGGCGCAACGGGTTGCGGGCGTCATCTAGTATTTGATAAAAAAAGGTTACATTGATATCTAACCTTTTTTTATTGATATCTAACCTTTTTTTTTCATGAGAAAATATTTGTATCATCTCCGACGGATTGGGGTCATCGGCCGGGGTATGTGAGACTCCCCAGAAGGGCCTACCTACGAAAACCTCATGGTGCTCCACTCCTCGCTTAAGCTAGAGTCACGGATACGATAGAACCTACCGCAACTCCAACAGTCATACCTAACCTGGTCAGGTTGGTTCCTACTTGCTTATATTATTAATATCTTTTTTAAATATCTATGGACGCTCCACACCACGTCAGTCTGGCCCCGTGCTAAGTACCTGAAGGACTTGTGTTACAGGTACCAGACAACAGAAATATATTTAATACTTTTATACTATACATATATTTAAATTTTTTATTATATCATACACATATTTAATACACGTCCATGACCCAGGAACATTGAAAAAGTTTTTGTTCCGTCGCGTCGGCGGGATTCGAAACCGCGACCCCCGCTTGAGCTGCCGCACACTCAACCAATTGAGCCACGGAGGTCGTCACACACATTATGTATAGTAAGAGCCAGTGACAGCCAGACTTTCGTCATTTTATAAAAGCTGATAGTCACCCTTAAATGTGCCTAAGTAAAAGACTTTATGGTGGTCTGGCAGTGGGAAACAATTGTTACTAGTGTCCGGCAATGGAACACGAGATGCCTACAATTATACCAAAGAAAATTAAAAAAAACCAAATCTGCTTTTAGTAGACCTTCAGAACTAGATAGCTGATAGCTCCTAAATTAACTTCGACCGATCGTTCGTTGTCGTCGTCGTCGACCATACTTGCTGATCGTTCTTACCTCTCAGCTTTTATAAAACGGCTTCTGGCCGTCGCTGGCTCTTGGGCCATAACAGTACAGGTACAAGCCAAGTATAGCTGTCAGTTACGGGAAGTGTGATCGCCGTAAAGTGGTTAAGTGGTTTCTCACATTTTCCTATCAACGTCTTCATTAAATTCTTCACGTTCTTGCTTGCTCGCAGCGCTGTGAGGTTATTGGTGAGGTATTTCTTGATGTTCATACACGTATAATAGGAAGTGTATAAAAGGTGCCGGCTGCGAGTTCTAACCAGTGGCGTAACAAAAGGGTGGCAGGACTGGCAAACGTTGTCACGGGCTTCCACCTAATGTGCCACGAGCTCAATTTTTTTTTTAATTGTACCTCCATGAACATGACGATTTTTACTGATATTAAGGTCCTATAACAAGAATTTGCCACGGGATCCCAAATGGTATAGTTTCGCTACTGGTTCTTTGTGCTCTCGTTGATTAAATTTTATCTCTTTTAAAATCTCTATTCTTATTTATAAATCTCTATTCGATGTACTATCAGAGAAGTTGATTCATAGGCAGATACGGTACCTACGTAAAGCGTCTCACAGACAGACGCGGCCTGCGGTGGCGGGGGCGGTGGCGCGGACGGTCAGTTGGATGGCTTGGCCGCGTGACCGCGTGTGTCTGTGTCGTTCCTAGAACTCTCAAGTCATCCAACTATTGAATTGACATTTAAACTCGTCCAAATGACGTAGGTCAATCAACTGACTACGGATCAATTTCTTCGATGGTACAATAAACAAAAAACATTACTGTTAAACATTTAATAAAAAAATAAAAATAAACTTTCGAGATTTTTCGCAGAGGAAATTATTGTTCGTCTTATCAAAATAAAGCTACTCACGAAAAAATTGCTTGATAGTAATAAAAAAATGTTCTAGGGAACCTGTACCATGTCATGTTTTCAGTTATATGAAACTGGAGCCCTAAATTTCAATTTTATTTTATCAGAATAAAATTACGAAAGTAAAC
Organism: Lysandra bellargus; assembly: GCA_905333045.1. Classification (NCBI taxonomy): domain Eukaryota; kingdom Metazoa; phylum Arthropoda; class Insecta; order Lepidoptera; family Lycaenidae; genus Lysandra; species Lysandra bellargus. Next base: position 7,660,123 of record HG995338.1, read on the forward strand.
AGTTAATTATGTTATTAAATACGGCAATAAACACGCACTTAACTGCCAATGGTTTTACTTGATGAACTCATAATTTTTGTGGGTTTATGGGTCAATAATCCCATACAAAAATAATCAACGGAGAAGTATTATAATAGAAAAAATATTATAATACAATAATTTATCTGTAGATCAAACCATACGACAACTTACAATGCTTTTAGGTATGGCTCTATCAGAGAAGTTGATTCCTAGGCAGATGGCGGACCTCAAACTCATCAAAATCGCGTCGACGTCGCGACGTCGCGCTTCAAACTCATCCGACCGATCACAATTCAGCTTCGGATCTTTGCCGCGAGCGACCGCGACCGGTAAAAATTCAAATAAAATGCTACTTTATGACATAGTATATAGGTATCATTTTCTACTGACATGGTGGCGTGGTGATCCATGCTGCCGCCGGCGGCGGCGTAAAAGCTAGTGGTAGAGTAAAATGAAACCTATAGCCTATGTCATAAAGTGGCATTTCGTTTGAATTCTCATCCGCCGCGGTCGCTTGCGGCAAACATCCAAAAGCCACTTTAACACTGAATAGACATAAACCGACCAAACGATGTGTCTGACAACTGCCTAGGAATCAATTTCCTCGGGTATACATAGAAAAAAACTACTGAGATCAAAATCACTCTACCCGTTTGGATGTTACGATGCCACGGACATACACACTCTCACAGGCAGACACGTGACACGTCAAACTTATAACACCGATACTTGGACGGCCAGGGATAACTAAGCGACAAACAATACGGGTTCCGTTAGGGTCGCTCGGCTGGTGATCTCTTGGCGTACCTGACTCATCGTTGGGCTCAGGCAATTGAGTCGAAGGGAGAGGCATTGGCTGTTAGTTTGGACATTGCGAAGGCCTTTGATCGGGTTTGGCATAAAGCGCTGCTATCAAAGTTTCCATCATACGGGCTGCCCGAGAAATTATGTAAGTGGGTCACTGGTTTCTTAGCAGACAGAAGCAAAAAGGCCGGCAACGCACCTGCAGCTCTTCTGATGTTGCGAGTGTCCATGGGCGACGGTAGTTACTTACCATCAGGTGACCCGTTTGCTCGTTTGCCCCCTTATTTAATTAAAAAAAAACGAACTGTTTTCGACGGGGGAAATGGACCTAATAGATATTGACTAGTAATGTTTGTAAATAAAATGCGTATTTAGTTAAATATATGATTTTACTAGAAACACGTCACTATTATGTAATTATCTGCCTGTCCTATGATATTATGTCTGTATAGGCACGCATTTGTCTATATTCGTCGATTATCACAATTTAAACAGTTAGTTGGACCACACATTATTTTTTACTCCCTTGTACTCAATACCTATAACAGGATCAGTCTTTGTTCTACAGATTAGTGAATTAGAAAGTTCTATAGGTAGGGAATAGAGATCTATGTAAATCTCTACTAGAGCTACTGTTTAGATCTCTACCGCAATAAAGTTTCTGATCTACTGTAGATCTATCGCCAGCCATATTCACACTAAAAAAAGTTTGTGACATACAAACTTTTTTATTGTCTACACCTATGTAATAATAGCTTCAAATTCAAATCGCTTAACAGATTTTGATGAAATATACTTTGATTCACGAACAAAGACACGATAGTTTTATTACAGAAAATCCTTTAATTAACATGTTTCTGAGTAACGGAGCAGGCAACACCTATGCAATAATAATTTTGACATTCGTGTGTATGACATTTACTGCAAACTTAATCTATACTTAATATTATAATATTATAATATTATAATTTTATAATATTATAATTTTATAATATTATTATAATAATATTATAAAGCTGAAGAGTTTGTTTGTTTGAACTCACTGATCTCAGGAGCTACCGGTCCGACTTAAAAAATTCTTTCGCTGTTGTATAGCTCATTTATCAAGGAAGGCTAAAGGCTATAAATATTATCATACTAAGACTAAGAGGACCGAAGAAATAGAGGAAAATGTGAAAAAAAAATTAGAAGTGCTTATCTCACGAACTACTGCAGCAATTTTTATGTTATTACTTATTAGGCACAGATATAAAGAGGACCACGGGAAGTGACAACTATTTTTTTTGTGGAATAATAAGCGGTTTCCGTGAAATTCCTCATTTAACGTCTAGTGCATTATATACAGTCCGAGGTCCACGCAGATCCGCGTGTAAACAGAAGCAAGCTATTACCCTATTTATTAATTAGACCAGCTACAGTGAACGTTACTCGGCCATTACTGTGTTTATGTAGTACATGTTGTCCACAACCATAGTATATATTATAAGTCTATGTCCACAACTTATATGCGTGCTTATCGTTCGGGAACCGTACTTTTTTAAAACTTTTTTTAAGGTCGGCAACGCACCTGTAGCTGTTCTGATGTTGCGAGTGTCCATGGGCGACGGTAGTTGCTTTCCATCAGGTGACCCGTTTGATCGTTTGCCCCCTTATTTCATAAAAAAACTAGCCTTTGTCCTTTCCCGGGACTCGAAGTATCTATACCAAATATCATCGCAATCGATTCAGCGAAAACAAAAAAATACATAATGTATGCAGACAGATACATTGTCACATTTAAATGTTTGGTTGAAAAAAGATTATTACATTATGACGAATGTTTTAAATATTCACGCCCAATCCACTGAGACGATTTTTATGAAAGCTTGTGGAGACTCATAGAAAGGACCCAGGATAGTATTAAAGGCTGTCACAGACAGAGCAGGTAATGAAAAGATGTATATTAAAGCACGATACATCTTTCTATAGAAGTCGTACACAACAGCTATAATGTAAAAATATACATTATAGCTGTTGTGTGTGGTCTCCTGACGATTTCTATAGAAAGATGTATCGAGATGTATCGTGCTATACATCTTTACATTACCTGCTCTGTCTGTGACAGCCTTTATTCCGGAAATTCGGTTCTCCCGCGAAGAACAACATATTTTAGCGTAGCGAAGAAGCGGGAACATTCAGTCTTATTAAAGGAATTTCGCAATTGAGTTATAACTTCTTTAATAAGCTTGAAAGTTAATTAATGAAAAAGTAATATATTCTCATAAAAATTTAAAAAATTAAAAAACGTCTACTAACACTGTTAGGAGAAATATTTTTCGTAAAATAATTTCGTTTGTAACAAGCGTTAAGTTTGTTTAAATATTATTATAAAACCAGTTGTTTTTAACCTTGTTTTTTATCGCAATATTATAAATACATTATTATCAGCCAAAAAAAAAAACATGCAAAACATAAATCGATCCAATTTAAAAAAATTGTTAAAGAACATTTGTGTGCAAAGGCTTATTATAAGGTAAATGATTTTCTCAGTGATAGCACACCTTGGGAAAAATAAGCTGACAAACCATAGGCTGCTTCTATAATATAATTAATGGTAGAATATTTTTACATACTTAGTGTAATTTAGCTTAAGAGCTCGTCCTCTATTTTCTACTGCTCTCTTCACACTCACACCCGTCTTTCATATGCCAGGTGAAAAAGAACGATCGCCAAGTTAGCGAGCAGATAGAGGTTTTCTGTTTTTAAAGGGTTTTTTTTTTATATTGAAGTGGTAAAAAGTAATTCCACAACACTTTATAGACGACTTTCTCAACAGTACATTGTATTTTTTTCATACCGTTAAGACGTCAATATAATCCATAAAAAGGTGATATTCTAAACCTTTTACAGCAAAAATCACAAAACTGTCGCGGGTTTGAGTTGGATTATTTAAAGATACTTAAAAAAAATAAAAAATCTAGCTCCAACACTATATTATAATTGAAATGATCTTACATGTTGTGCATTAAAACTTATAGAAATACTGTATTTTAACTGTTAAATCACGTCTGTTAAATGAGCGAAATCGGCGAAATTCCGTATACGGACTCTTAAGCTATTATTGTTATTTTCCACCTTTTTGGTAAAAGGTGGTCCCGTGCGAGTTTCTTTAACGCCGCGCCGGTTCTTCTCGCCGGATTAGTTCCCGAACCGGTGCAGTGGTAGGCCTCATGTAGACGTGACGCTCTAAAAGTGCTAACTTTGTTAACCTACTTAGAAATAAATATTTTTCTTTTCATTCCATTTCACGCTATACTTTAATCAAAATAAGAGGCACAAAAAATTAATACAATTTTGAAATGTTGTGCTTCGATTCGCCTTTTGGATTTTAAGTATACAGTAGTGACTAATTGTCTACTTATTTAGAAAAAAGTTTATTAGGACAAAGTAGGAGCTGACTCCGTGGCTCAGTGAGTGGAAACGCATTACACCATTAGGGCAGGTTCGAATCCGATCACGAACGATTATAATATCTATACTATAATATTATAAAGCGGAAGAGTTTGTTAGTTTGTTTGTTTGTCTGAACGCGCTAATCTCAGGAACTACTGGTCCGATTTGAAAAATTCTTTCAGTGTTAGATAGTCCATTTATAGAGGAAGGCTATAGGCTATATTTTATCACTCTAAGACTAATAGGAGCGAAGAAATAGAGGAAAATGTGGAAAAAATGGGGAAAACTATTTGAAAGGGCTGACTTGAAAGCGCTAATCTCAGGAACTACTGGTCTGATTTAAAAAATTCTTTCAGTGTTAGATAGTCCATTTATCGAGGAAGGCTATATGCTATATTTTATCACGCTAAGACTAATAGGAGTGAATAAATAGAAGAAAATGTAGAAGAAACGGATCAAATTATTTTAAAGGGCTTATCTAACGAACTACTAGAGCAATTTTTCTGTTATTTGGGTCAGATAAGAAGTAAACCACGTGAAGGATCATAGGCTATTTTATGTGGACTAATTTGTCTGTGAAATTTCTAATTTACGCGGGCGAAGCCGCGCGGAACGTCTAGTATTTTATATTAATCAGGCTGTCTTTACGAGCTTGATATCGTATGGACTAATAAATTAACAATAAATAATAAAGTACATTAGTGTACTTTATTATTTGTCGATAATATTATGTAGTAATATTAGTAGGTATATAATATAATTTATACTGAGTATGCTGCTGGATAGTTATTCGATAAACTACAAGAATAAAATAAAAATGAAAAGTAAAAAAAAGTGAAAAAAGGATTACTAACCATCGTTTTATATGAAAATCCTTTAACACTGCACTGCACTCTCACTAGAATTTTAATGTATTTTATATGAAATATATTATCATCGAATATATAATGTATTTTCATTAGAAATATAGCATGCAGGACGCGGCTCGCGGTAGTTTTAACTGAAAAGTCGTTTGTAGCATACGGCTCGCGTGAGCACCAAACGGCTTGGCAGTGATGCTAAACTTTTTATACCACCGCCAAAATCGATTGAAGCTACTAATTTTAGGAACATTAAATTTGGAAAAGTCAAATTAAAAAGCTTTAATACTTCAATAAATTATAGATACTATTGATGTTACAAAGAAGTTTGTAACGCTGTTTTGTAATAGATAGATAAGCAAAATAAAACTTTTTTTAACGGTGAAATACACTTTTGTTATTTTTTTTAACTCTCCTGTTTGCGAATTATATTATTTTGATATCAAATAGTATACAAAGTTGAAAGTGACTTATAAGTTATAAAATTTACGCAGAAGCGGCTTCCAGACTACATAATAGAAAATACAGACCACTAGGTAATAAATAAACACGACAAAGTTGGGTAATAAAAATTTCATCCACTTGATGACAAAGATGGGACTTGGGAGTCTCTGGAGGGTAATCAGCAAAGTGCATTTTAGCTTTAAATCTTCGTCTGCACATTTTAATACTTTAACATATTGCTGGCAAACATTATAATATTTCTTGTGGAAATTTTACGAAAGTTGGTGTAAATTTATAAAAAAAAAACACTGCTTAAGGCCATCCCCCGAGCTAACGACCTTGACCATACATTTTGCCGAGATCACACAAAAATCCTATTTTTTTACTTACCTTAATTCACAATTGCATAAAAAAAAGCGGGGAATATAGATTGTCGTTTGTTTCAAATAAACGTAATTTGTAAATACTAGGGAGATGCTGAAAGTATGTTTCAATTTTAACAAATTGGTATTACTTTGGAAGCTTATATCATGAGTATAATAAATAAAAATAGAAAATTTAAAATGGGGAAAGGAATGTCGATATTAAACTGAAGATTATTAATGTATTTTTATTATAACTTTGTAGCTTTCAAATTATGAGGTTATAAGGTTCTAAATACGGTAAATTACGGAATCTCCGTAGGGGAAGGGCCTTAAACAGCTATTTACATATTGGAATCACAACAAGTGACTGGTAAATGTTTTGAAATTGATTCTTTTGAAACTCAATCACCATCTTGTGAAACGTGATGAATAAATTAGCTTTATTATTAATATTGTTATGTAAATCTGAAAGCTTGAGAACCCCTGAAGACGCAGCTCTTATGACATTTGACTCCGGTATTCGCAGTCGCGCAGTATATTCACCAAAATCATCGGACGTAGGTCCAGCTAACAAGTATAAATCGCTCCCGCCTAAGAAGCATCATCATTTACTAAATGTATATTTTATAGCTGATGTTGCCCAGAAGTTCGTTAGCCAAAAATTGTTTACCGGGAGGAAAGGGAAACAAAGAATGGTTATATTTTTAAATAAAATTCTATATTTTTAAATTTAGGATCTGTTCACTATCCTTCATCATCACAACTCACGCTTATGTAAATGGCCTGAAATATTGAGAGCCCCTGTGAGAACTTTTAGCATTGAAGTATATACAAAAATATCGTGTTATAATTTATAAAGTTTCTGTGCAATTCGTGAAAACATACCCGCCTTATCATCATAACTCGTGCCACGTCTTGCCCAAATCATTAATATTGAACGTTGTTATGAAATTTAAAATATCTCACCACAGTTCATCGTCATGACTCTTAAATATGCAGATGGCCTGAAATGTTGAGCATCGCTGTCAGGCCCAGTTCCATAATAACAGATAATGTTGTAAAGTATCTCACCATACTTCATCGCTTATGCAAATGGCCTGAAATGTTGAGCAGCCCTGTCGTGCTCCTCTGACATTCGATTGCGGCAGTCGCGGCGCTGTCGTGACCACGCCGACATTGACCGACGACCTTGCTGACGTGTACCGTGGGGTAATATCGATACTTCGTCGTACCCATCGAAACCCTTATGCCTTGATCACACCTACCGAGTAGAGTGTCGAGACAGTGCCCTCGGTACTCTCGGCCAATTTGATTGGTCGAAAGCGCTGTCACAAATAGAGTGTCGCAAAAGCCGACATTGACCGACGACCTTGCTGACGTGTGCCGTCGCCGTGGGGTAATATCGATACTTCGTATCCATCGAAACCCTTGTGCCTTGATCACACCTACCCAGTAGAGTGGCAGAAGTCACAATATATCCTCAAGAGTCGCAGTGACATCAGTGCTACTTGACTTGCCTTCAGTTAAAAAAAAAAGAGTGACGAGACAGTGCCCTCGGTACTCTCGGCCAATTTGATTGTTCGAGAGCACTGTCTAGCCTACTACTCGACATGTCATATAGGCCGAGCTCTTGGTACTCTCGGCCAATTTGATTGGTCGATAGCACTGTCTAGCCTACTCGGTGTCATGTCGGCCGAGCTATTGGTACTCTCGGCCAATTTGATTGGTGGAGAGCACTGTCTATGCCACTCTACATGTCATGTTGGCCGAGCTCTCGGTACTTTCGGCCAATTTGATTGGTAGAGAGCACCGTCTCGCCACTCTACTCGGTGTCATGTTGGCCGAGCTCTCGGTACTGTCGGTCAATTTAATTGGTCGAGAGCACTGTCTATGCCACTCTACATGTCATGTTGGCCGAGCTCTCGGCACTGTCGGCCAATTTGATTGGTCGAGAGCACTGTATATGCCACTCTACATGTCATGTTGGCCGAGCTCTTGGTGCTGTCGCGGTCGGTCAATTTGATTGGTCGAGAGTACTGTCTATGCCACTCTACATGTCATGTTGGTCGAGCTCTTGGTACTGTCGGCCAATTTGATTGCTGGAGAGCACTGTCTATGCCACTCTACATGTTATGTTTGCCGAGCTCTTGGTACTCTCGGCCAATTTGATTGGTCTATGTCTCACCACTCCACTCAGTGCCATGATCATGGCATTACTAATATTATAAATCTGAAGAGTTTATCCGAGCACAGCTATCAAGGATGAAGGAACCACATACTTTCGATCTGCATTCGATTAATATGCCCGTGACTTGAGGCACAAGATTTTTGATGAAAATATTTAAGCAAACTTTTCCACTATTATTGATCCTTCAGGATCAAAAATAGGTACCTATAGCGCAAAAAATAAGTTTGTCATAAAGAACATTATTATTAAGTAATTAGAATAATTACTTAATAATTTTAAATTAGAATAATTAAAGATAATTACCGTTAATTAATTAATTAATTAACGGTAATTATCTTTAATCGGCTTGTAATAGGATTTGTCTTCCGTTTCCTTTACCATTTTTTTAAAAGAATCACTTATGGCGTTTGAAAAAGAATTATAATTTAGGATCTATACAGATGGACTGCATTTCAACTGTAATCCAACCGCAAATTGCAGTTCAAGTGCAGTTTGAATGCAGTTAATAATTGTTTGCAGTTCTATTGCAGTCGTTTCAACTGCATTCAAACTGCACTTAAACCACAATTTACGGTTGGATTGCAGTTTGTGTGTATACTTAAAGAAAATTCTAGCCCATTTCTAAAATAAATGTACACCTCTACAAACACGACGTGTAAATTAACTAAATTTTATGGTTGGTCCAAGATTAGACGTGATTTTCACCAGAAAACGGATATTTCATGTGCTGAATCCATACTAATATTATAAATGCGAAAGTGTATCTGTCTGTTACCTCTTCACGCTCAAACCGCTGAACCGATTTTGCCGGGAATAAAATACTTTGAGTCCGTCACTTTGGGAGAGTGAGTATTGTTCTCATCTCTGGGCAGAGGCGCCAAAATACCAACTGCTCCCTCTGGGTCGTATCCAACGAAGGGCCGCTCGAATTTTTGACTGCCATAGTGTTTCAAACAGCTTGGACGCCTTGGAATTACGCCGAGATGTAGCTTCATTCTGCATCCTCTATCGGTTGTATCACGGGGAGTGCTCTGAGGAGTTGTTCGGAATCATACCACCTGCAACTTTTCGCCATCGTCCCACGCGAAAAACATACCATCCTCATCACCTTGATGAGTGGCAGTCTTCCACAGTGCGTTTTTCGCGTAACTTTCTGCCGCGCACTGTAAAACTCTGGAACGAACTGTCACCAGTAGTATTTCCAGACCTATACGGCCTGCAAACCTTCAAGATAACAGCGTATTCCCTCTTAAAAGGCCGGCAACGCACCTGCAGCTCTTCTGATGTTGCGAGTGTCCATGGGCGACGGTAGTTGCTTACCATCAGGTGACCCGTTTGCTCGTTTGCCCCCTTATTTAATATAAAAAAAAAAACCCGGGAATGGACATATAATTAAGAGACTTAATTTTATCCCTGAAAATGTACGGTTCCTGTGCGATGAACGAATTTTGGCGCAACGGAGTTGCTGGGGTCATATAGTACCTATTATAATATTGTGTTATCCTGACTCGTGACATGATAATAATATTAATATTTTATTTTTATTTATTTGGAAAACATTTAGTGATTTTATTTAACAACCTGATACTAAATCTAATGTAAGCTCTATTTACACGTTTTTAAAATTAGATACTAAATGACAACAAAATATTATTACCTATGCTGTCATCATCAGACTCCGCCCGCGTGGACTTCAATCAGTTTAAAGCCGGGATAAAATGTAGCCTACATTACTGCAAAGTTTACTCAAATCCATCTAATAAACAAAAGTGTAAAATTTCAAAGCTTCTTTTTGATTATTTTTTTTTATGAATTACTTTTATAATTACTATATTACTGTCACATGTTTTGTACTTTGATAAAATTTTCCTGAATTTCCTAAACACTTTCCTCTCGCTAATTCGAGTTTCTATAATCCCTTTCATTTCCTGCGGTAGATTTGATCTTGACTGATGGGACCAAAATCCTAAAGAATTAAATGGGGCAAGAAAAGGAAACATATAATCTGGTGATGAGAATTATGTTTAAAATATTGAACGTCAGTAAAGATAAATGATACGGGCAGAACCGTGAATTTTGTGCAACAAAACATAGCGCCATAATTTCACCAACGGCTGTTAAAGTTAACGCTCGAATTAGTATCACGCTCTTTCGTTTTACTTATGAATGAAAGAGCATGATACCTTCGGAGTCCTTCAGGTACTTACCACGGGGCCAGACTGACGTGGCGTGAAGCGTCTATAGATATTATTATTATAATAAAAATATTATCTAGAAATTCATGAGCACATTAGTAACTATTTGTTAATATATCATATTTGATAATAATTATTACGTCTCATCTGATGGTCATAAGTTCAACAGTTTTTTGCTCGGTAAAAATGAAAAAAATCAGGGTGAAAAATGTTTCACACCAAAATAAAACCTCGTAAAAAGTGGATGGTTTGGAACAAAATAATCCACACAAAAGAGTTGAAGATAATCGAATTAGAGCGAAAATATTATGAAGGCAATATTAATGGATGCAAATTTTACTGTCCCAATTCGATTGTGATTCCATCATGATTTATTTGTGGGGAAAAAAAAGTGTGTCAGCTCCGACGCACGACTGGAGTTTACTCCTTAAGTACGAGTATCTAACCATACGCAAAAAGAGTTTATTTAACTGAAAAAAGATTAATATAATATGAAATCAGATGTTCCGGCAATATTATCTACACCCCTTTCTGCCATAGTTATTTCAAAATATTTTTTTCTCAATTCTAAGGCCAGAATCGAATAGAGGAGAAAAATCCAGGAAGATCAAGCCGAAAAAACTCATATCCAGGACAAATAGTTGCCGAGTTACAAGCATTCAAACTTTGACATTGACAGCTCGGCAACTGTCAAACGTCGAACAAAAGCAGCCATAACTTAGCTTCCAATAGGTCTAGAGGAACGGGGTTTCTTCTAACATCAAAGGCAACACCTCGGCTACCTCCTCCCTGAGTTTGAACTAAATCAGAGACATCATTTTTTTTTCTCAATTCTAAGGCCAGAATCAAATAGAGGAGAAAAATCCAGGAAAATCAAGCCAAAGAAACCCATATCCAGGACAAATAGTTGCCGAGTTACAAGCATTCAAACTTTGACATTGACAGCTTGGCAACTGTCAAAAGTCTTACTAAAGTAGCCATAACGCCGCTCCCAATAGGCCTAGAGGAACGGGTTTTCTTCTAACATCAAAGGCAACACCTCGGCTACCCCCTCCCTGAATTTTAAATAATTATATTATTATATAATTATATAATTATATTATTTCATATAGTATTACAATATAATTATATTATTATTATTATAATATAATTATATTATTTTATATAATATTATATTTCGACCTTTATGGTTTTAATACACTCACAGCCAAATTAGAAAGTTTCCGTCGTCCAAAAACGTGACACATTTTCGTTACTTGTTAGTAGGTTTTACCCCTCGGATTTTTCTCATACCGGCCGCCTTATATATGAAAATCGATTCTTAAGAGCCCGGGTTACCCTCGAAATTCTCATACATACGTAATACTAAAATCATTTTGTCATACGAAAATATTTAACATGTTTGAGTTATTTTTCAGCTTAAAATAGTAATTACCTAGGTTCCTGAACAAAAATTAACTTCAAAATATTTAAACACTAAAATAAATTTTTTGTGTATAATTTTTTTACTAAATTTACTACTAAATATTTAAACACTAAAAATAGAGTAAAACACTAAAATATATATAAATAAATAGTAAATTTACTACAAAATATTTAATACTAAAAAATATTTTTAGACTTGAAATATTTTGTAGTAAATTTAATATTTATGTATAATATATTTTTTAGAATTTTACTCTATTTTTTAGTGTTTAAATATTTAGTAGTAAATTTAGTAAAAAAAAATTATACACAAATTTTTATTTTTTATTTTGAAGTTAATTTTTGTACAGGAACCTAGGTAATTACTATTTTAAGCTAAAAAATAACTCAAACATGTTAAATATTTTCGTATGAGAAAATGATTTTGGTATTACGTATGTATGAGAATTTCGAGGGTAACCCGGCCTCTTAAGGAGTAAACTCCAATCATGAAAATATATTTTATATGATTTATATTAGTTTGCGTCGGTCGTAATATATGTATTTCATTATTTGTATACGAGTGATTAGGAATGTGTTTAGGGGAAACTTAGAATAAAATATATACATTATACCTACTTATTATTTTTTCTATAATAGGATAAGAACCAGCGATAGCCAGTCTATCGTCATAAAAAAATGAAAGTTTTCTTTTATATAGAGGGCAAGACAGAGTGTTACAAAACAAAGTGATAATACTTTAGTGTGTGTATGAGTCCCGTGTATAGAGTTCACTGTAAAAGTAGCAGCACTGAAAGATAATTTTTTTCACTTTTGTATTTTTGCATTTTTTTAACCGGCCCTTAGCCTAGACGATTGTATTGTGCAATATCATGCTTCAACAGTTTATTTGAAAATAATTAGAAGACGCGCGATGTTCAATATCAAGTATCAACCCTAGCCAGTCAATAATATTACGCAATACGTGATATTGCGCAATAAATTTGCTCGTCTAGGGGGCCCCCTACTTATACATGCTAAAAGTATCGTTCCAATACACGCGGCAAGCGACTGCGACCGACAATAAAATAAAATGCCACTTTATGACATAGGCAATAGGTTTCATTTTGCTCTACGCCCAAGTAGCGGCGGAATAGGTCGCTAGACCAATTTCCGTAGAAAAAGAAACCTATGACCTATGCCATAAGGTTGCATTTCATTTGAATGAATTTATGTCGCCAAATATACAAGTTATATCTTTCGTCGCATATCCCGTGGGTGTCAGTCGAGTCTCGCAATAAAATATCCTCCGATTACGAGAACCCCAGACTAAATTAATTCCTATCGGTGTCCATTTGCGGGTTATACTCTCCAGTAATTCCTAAAGTGGTCCAGGTAGACCCCCAGGGGTCCACGGAAGATTTAGATAGATTAAAGATATTTTAATATAGATTTACTAACAATTTATTCAAATAAAATGTATAATTATTTTATTTATTTATTTAAGCAGTACAATTTTAACTTATATCTATTTGAGAATGTACCTTAAACCTGCAAGGTTTGTCTGGTACACCTTTAATTATCCTAATAAGTATTAACTAGGATAATATAATGTAATTATCCTAGTTAATACTTATATTTCGATGAATTAGATTTTTGTCGGAAGTGAGTTTGTAAATTAATTACAGCCAAAGTATTGCGTTTTATAAAAAAAAAATATGGTTTAAAGTCTTTTAAATATTGTGATATATATCGCACTAGCTGTCCCGGTGAACTTCGTGTCACAGGTCACTTTAAAACCTACCCTGGACTTCTACGAATATTTCAAGATTAAAATCAGCCCAATCCGTTCAGCCGTTTTCGAGTTTTAGCGCGACTAACACATTTGAAAATCCATTTTTATATATATACATATTTTTTACATTTCGTTATTATATTGGAACTAGGTAAACCGCGAGTCACGGAATAACAAATTGGGGTTTATGCCCGCCTTAAATGTTGACTTGACTTCTATTAACGAGAAGATAATATCTGCCTAAGTATACTAGGCGGTGTGCCGAAATGTTTTCGTTTTCGCTTCGTTATAGAATCGCCGATGAAAATGTATGGAATTGACATAAGCATTCGTTAATATGACGTTGACGTTCGATTCGTCTTATGTGAATTCCATAAATGTTAATGGGCTATAGGGACCGTGCAGAAACTATAGAGGGGGTCGTAATTCGACAGCAGCGACACGATGCGAGTAAAAGATGTAACTTGTGAGTGACTTTGGCTTCGCATTCTTTGACCCCGGCTAGTTTATAAGTGATTCTTTTATGTTTTGGACAATAAAATGATTTAAAGTAAAAAACTAGATGACGCCCGCAACTCCGTTGCGCCAAAAATCATTTATCGCGCGAGAACTGTACATTTTCCTGGGAAAAAAGTATCCTATGTCCATTCCCGGGGTTCAAAGTAAATCCATACCAAATTTCAGCAAAATTGGTTCAGCGGTTTGGGCGTGAAGTGCTAACAGACAGACACACTTTCGATTTTATAATATTGAGTATGGATGAGTTTCTAACAGTAAACAAAGAACAAAAACGTGAATAAAAATGTATAAAGCTTATCTAGTTATCTAAGAAAATATCTGAAAAAGTAATTAGTAGCATCCATCAGCATAGAAAGTAAAAACTTGATAGGTGGGTAAATATTGCAATAAAATAATGAAGATGCAAAAATACTTATAATAATTACTGAACATGCTTGTGTATTAATAAAATAAAACAAGTTCACTAAAATAAATGATTTTATTTCATCAACCTTCTGCGATTCGCTCGATACTATCTTCACAACTTTTGTCTGTCACGATTAATTTTAACTAATTTCAGTCCGGACCTCATATTCAGTGCAAACATTATGTACGTATTCTTTAAATAACACACAAAGACTGCACTATTAATTTTTTTTACTTGAAGAATCATCCTTTTGAGAACCAACACTTTGACAAGGTGGTTAAAGTTCAATACTATCCTCAATGTTGAATTCCTGGCAGGGCTTCTCCAAATTATCCTTACTTTTGATACAAATTTATGTGTAATTGGCATATCAATTTAGATGGAAGCCAGTTTGGATGTTTACTGAAAGAAGCAACGGTTATAGGTTAGGTTCATATTGGGTTCATCAAAAATGAATTTACGGTTATAATCTACAAAATTTAGTGTTTTTACGAGTCTACACTTATCATTCATGAAACTTTTTGAATACTTACGTATGTTTTATTGTCTTAACCGGCTTTTATCCATTTCTTTCGTTTTTCAATAAGCCATAGCATTTGAATACTTTTGCAAGGAAAATAGTAAAATTGTACATCGTTCGATTTGCCTTTATTTTTCTTGAACATCCGGGAATACAACTATGCATTTCAATTCTTGAAAATACTCAAATTTCTCAAGAAATCTTATAATTTTCCGTAGCTTGACTTGGGCTTGACAATAAAATTTTCGCATAAGTTTTAGCTATTCGTCACTAGTGGCAGTGTCATCGCTCTGCACGGTCCTTATTCTATGACGAAGCGAAAACGAAAATGTTTCGGCTAAATGGCCGGATCTCTAAGCTTTTAAGTATATCTAATCTTTAATTTTCAGGAGGTGCAGCAATTAGTAGTAATGTAGTCCACCAAATCGAGCAAAATTTTGAAGGTGGTCTAAAACACGAAAAGGAACCTCTGATTTCCCGAGTTTTAGGGTTAACAAACAACCCTACAACTATTCTTTTGCATTAGAAAACGATTAGGTTACAGAGCAATTAACATCCTTTGAGAAAGCCTCTTGCGAGTAAATGTACTACTAGTGCGCAATAAAGCATAGATTAAAATAGGTATCATTAATAGCCTATTAGGCGCTTAATAGATATGTTATTATATATAAGTGTAGATAAAAGAATAAAATGTATGAATTAAGGCGAAATTACATTGTTTAGATATTAGTTCTAATAAGTCGATTGAAGACTTGACAACACCAATATTAAGCCGTAATTTTTATGTTAAATTAATAATAAAAACACCTTTTGAAATTGTAAGGAAAGACTTATAATGTAAGGTAGTTTATATTTAAAGTATTGTCTCTTAATTATTTTATGAATATTATTAATTTAAGATTTTGTTTAATTGTATTTAGATAGAATATCATATTTTAATAATTCTAGTACCAAACTTTGGAAAATGTGGGTACTAGAATTATTATTCAGTGTGGGTAGAATATCCATTCTGCCCAGTATAAAATAGCTAGCGAACCTAGTAACGGCTCTCATTCTGGCCGACAGTGTTTAAGGTGATGTACGGTCTATTTGTTTGTTATAAAGATTTTAGTAATAAGTAACTTGGTAATTATTGTAATTTATATAAAGAAGATTTTGTACAAGCCTATGGTTTATTTTTGCTAGATGATCTATAATTGCTTGATATTATGTTGTTCTACAATGTAAAGTTATAAGTTCTGTGTTATTCCTGAGTTGTATCTTATTAATATAATATACTGAAAGTACCTTAGCTTGATTACGTAAATTACGTAATAATTTGTTATACAATTTGAAAATAATTATATCTACCGACCCTTACTTGTTAAGGTTGTTTTAATAAATATCTTTTTTGTCTTACAGTTTATTTTCTTTTAACCACAGATACCTTGCTACAGCTGCTTGGGCATAATTTTAGTATTATCATAGTAACATCAAATTGTTTCAAAATATCTTAGATCTATATATACTCCAATCTAACACGCTAGTGGCACATGGGAACCGTACATTTTTCCGAGATGAAAACTATCCTATATCCTTCTACTTTACTACTTTACCGGGACTCAAAGCATCTCGCTTTGAGTCCCGGTAAAGGACATACGAAACAAAATCGGTTCTGCGGTTTTCGTAGTGAAGAAGTAACAGACAGACAGACACACTTTCGCATATTTTATAATATTAATATATAGATAGATGTCCTACAAATATTTTGTCGTTCAACTAGGTTCAACTATTTAAGCTGAGGCTTAACCTACGTCACTGACGCGTAGTCATATTTTGACTTTTGTGCTAGAAAAAGATAGATATCAACTACGATAACATGGCGCGCCCCTCCAAAATTCAAAACGTTTGAAGTGCGTTGTCAAAACGTTTGAAGTGCGTTGTCTTGCGCGGTCGGCTAGTTATGATTAGTTGACCGACAAATCTTGGTAATAAGTGACATTAACTGAAATATTACGTGTACTGTGATTGTTTGAATACTTACTACATACAAAATCTTTCATAAGGATGTGACTACACGCATTGAAACAGTCATTTGGAGGGGCGCGCCATATTATCGTAGTTGATCTCTACGCAGACATTGTATAGTTTTCGCTATCTTTTTATAAATAAAAAGGAAAGAAAATAGAAAAAATTGTATTCCAGAATATGTTTGTCCTTAATGGGTAGCAAATATGTTTTATGGTATTATAGAAAGTATTACTAACATTTGATATAACAATTTGGCGTCTATCCAACAAGAATACCAGATACCTACAACAAAATGAGGTTATTTTATTACATCTCAATGTTTTATCATGAATTATTTTATTTCATATCTGGCATTTAATGGTTGTACAATCATAAAATAATTTTATGGAGTAAGAACTTTATCCTGCTCCAAACGTTTCCTATAATGGCTTTAAGACGTATAAAATATATTATAAACGGTTAGCATATTTGTTACAAAATAGTATGCTAGAAACGCGCTCGTATATTTAGGGACTGTTTCACCACTTTGACACTGATATTGTGCTGGACAGCTTAACCACTGCACTTATCTTACTGATAGAGTATGTTCTATCTGTCAGATAATAGGTGGTGAAACTGAAAACAGGGCTAGTCTTCATTTATTTATCGAATTTAGGGACTGTTTCACCACGTTCTGATATTGTGCCGGACAGCTTAACAACTGCACTTATCTGACTGATAGAGTATGCTCTATCTGTCAGATAATAAGTGGTGAAACTGAAAACAGGGCTAGTCTTCATTTATTTATCGAATTTAGGGGCTGTTTCACCACGTTCTGATATTGTGCCGGACAGCCTAACCAGTGCACTTATCTGACTGATTGAGTATGATCTATCTATCAGATAATAGGTGGTGAAACTGGAAACAGGCTAGTCTTCATTTATTTATCGAATTTAGGGGCTGTTTCACCACGTTCTGATATTGTGCCGGACAGCCTAACCAGTGCACTTATCTGACTGATTGAGTATGATCTATCTATCAGATAATAGGTGGTGAAACTGGAAACAGGCTAGTCTTCATTTATTTATCGAATTTAGGGGCTGTTTCACCACGTTCTGATATTGTGCCGGACAGCCTAACCAGTGCACTTATCTGACTGATTGAGTATGATCTATCTATCAGATAATAGGTGGTGAAACTGGAAACAGGCTAGTCTTCATTTATTTATCAAATCATGAAGACATGCGTCAAATATAATTAATCAATGTCTGTCTGTTACGGTCAAACCGCTCAACTGATTTTACTGAAATTTGGTATGGATATACTTTATTACGGAAAAGGACATAGGATACTTTTTATCACGAAAAAAGGACGGTGTCATCTAGTATTAAATATGGATAGTTTTATACGCGCTGTCCATTACTTCGCTTCGTTGCGATAAAATTATTTTATCGCAAGTCTTTCTTTAAGATACAAAGTAATTATCCTTATTAAAACAGTTAGGGCCAACTCACACGTACCACAACCACACGACATCGCAACGACAAAATGTCGTCGAGTTGTGGTTACGTGTGAATGGTGTCGCTGCAGCTTTTTGTAGTTGCGTTGTGGTACCGACAAAATGACGGCGGCCAGTGATTGCGACGTGGTTGCGATGTGGTTGCGACGTGGTTGCGTCGTGTGCAATTCGAACTATTGTAGATCGATTCCGAATTTTATAGCGGAAACACGTCTTGCCCAAAGTCATGGATTCGAAATCCATGACTTTGGGCAAGACACTTTATTGTTTCTATCCTTGCTATATGCATTGTTGATAAGACGAAGACGACGGCGATGTCAGCGTAATCGTCGAAATAGAATTTATTGGGATTAAAGGATATATTTAGGTATCCTTTATTGGTAAACAAAAGTCAAAGCCAATTTCGTACTGATTATCTTATACTGAGAAGGTTCAAGATAAAGTTTTTCAAAAAATTTAGATTGAGCACAAACACATATTTTGACTACTTGTTAAATTACTACTTGTTCCCACTTTCCAGGACTGATGGGAGACGGGCGGCGTGTCGTTGCATCGACGCAACGTTGTGGTTGCGATGTGGTTGCGACGTGGTTGCGACGTGGTTGCGACGTGGTTGCGGCATGGTTGCGACGTGGTTGCGACGTGGTTGCGACGTGGTTGCGACGTGGTTGCGATATGGTCGGTATTTTACAAGTGGTCGACAACGACTGCAAAATGTGGTACGTGTGAATGGTCCAGTTCATTTACAATACGAATTAAACGCCCGACCACGTCGTGTGTTTGTCGTGTGGTTGCGGTTGTCGTGTGGTTGTGGTACGTGTGGGTTGTGGTACGTGTGGGTTGGCCCTTAAATACAATAGACAAATACAGCTTAGGTTATTCACTTAATTTCAATTCATTAAATTATCCTGATACTGATCAGGATAATTTAATGAAATGAAATTAAGAGGACATTTATCTTGTAATGTGTAAGTACACAAAATTTTCCAGATATACTTCAGGCACAGAATACATTTATGCTTCAGGTCAGAGACCTATTATAATATGACTAAGACCGGAATCGTTCTGCCTATGGAAAATAAGAGCATTAAAATAGAATTATTCTAATACAGTTGAAAATCTAACACTCAACTTGATAACTGTTATTTTTTAAATCTACTGCTTATTCAAATTTTTCAGCGGTTTAAGCAGACCCCTAGTTTGAATCCAGCAACTTAGTGTAAATCGTAGTACTGAAAAAAAAACGGGTTGCACCCCGGGAGTGCCGGCAGGAGTGAAAACTTGATTATTAACGTTGTGTATTATTTTTTTAACCCATTTTTTATGAAAATCGATTTTTAAAAAATCGATTTTTTTAATTAATCGAAACCCTTACAAATTCTAACCCAATATTAATTAAAATCGATTTTTAAAAAATCGATTTTAATTAATCGAAACCCGATTAAATTAAATTAATTAAATTAACTAACCCGATTAAATCAAAATCGATTAAAACATCGGCAATCGAAAAAAAACAATCGATTGTTCGATTAACCGATTTCGATGTTACAACACTACTCTCCGACCGTCTTACGGTTTTTCGATCAGCACGAGAATCTGACGCGAGTTTCAGAGTTTTTACCCATCCCACAAAAGTGCTCAACGCCGCTAAAGAAGTTTTCACTTCAAAAATCACTAAGGGCGCATTCTTATCTGATTCTGATGATATTTTTACAAAACGCGCACGTCTGAATGCGCTGTAAGTGTCATGCTGCCAAAGGCTTAATAAAAAAATAACACATTGCAATGCTTGGCGGCTTTGTGGTGTGGACGAACCCTTAAAGGCTAGAAACTGACAATCAGCCCTGTGACTAAGTCACCGCTATTTGCTAGACTGCGGTATGGTTAGAGACATAGAGGAAGGGCTGGTCATGAATAAAATTTTTGTATCAATGTTTACAATAAATAATCTTTGTAATTGCAGAATGTAAATTAATTATTATAAATTACATGTCCTGACTGACTGACTGACTGACTGATTCATCATCGCTGTGCAAAAACTGTTAAAGTTACAGCCACGAAATTTGGTGAGTAGGGTTGTTTTATTAAGTAGACTAAGGAAGGAATTTCGAAAATTTTACCCCTAAGGGGGTGAAATAGGGGTTGAAAGTTTGAATGAAAGTCCCTAATTTCTTCAGTTAGGAACATTAAACCTATCTCCGTTATTATACTATGCTAACGCGGACGAAGTCGCGGGCAGCAGCTAGTTAATTATAAAGTTACTTCTCTCGAATATGAACATAAAAGGATTCATTTATTAATATTTTTACAAACGACTAACGTTAGGTTTCTAAGAATTTACCACTAGTGTTTTGAAAGTGGCAAGATTATTTCAATTATTGACTGTGAAACTTAAAATTGCTACGTCAGCTTTACCGTGTACGTGAATCATTTTTCTATATTTTTCAAATAATTGATAAAAATATAATCAAAATCATGGGACGCGGGCCTCGGTAGAGAGCTTCTGACGATACTTTTGACAATGCTTCTTTGTTTTAAAGCATACGGCTGCCTTCACATTACGTCGCCAGTGGTGCGGCAGCCGCGCGACTTCCATACTAAACGAGCCGCGCGGCAGCCGCGCGACTCTCTTTTGTATGAAGTCGCGCGGCTGCAGCGCTGCAGCCGCACTGCTTGCGACGTAATGTGAAGGCGCTCTACTAGATGAAGCCAGCAACTCCGTTCTGCCAAAATTAGTTTTTCGCAAGGGATCTTTACCGGGACCCAAAGTTATGTGTATACCAAATCTTATCAAAATCGGTTCAGCGGTTTAAGCGTAAAGAGGTAACAGGCACACTTTCGCATTTATAATATTAGTAAATATTTTCACTGCTCAGTCCGTTCTGTATATCCATGGTGTGACCTTGGCGTGGATCGATCTAACCTTTGTGCCACCATTTCCGGCTACACCGTGAACTACCTGCTAACGTACTGTTTAGTGGCCGTTGAAATAGCTTTCCCGATTAGCTTAGAATTATACAATTTACTATAAATCAACACCTTGAAGACTGAGACATAAATTTGTTTAAAAGTTGGGCCGTATTTTATAATTTTGATATCGTTTTGACAACCATTAATAATAACATCCTTATAATATGAACTAAAAAGTATTAAATAATTATTCCTATCTAATAGTGCCTTTTTCCGAATTCGGCTAAAACTCAACTATTGTCAACTCAACAAGTCGGTACCAGATGAATTTTCTGTTCTCTGACAGAATATTTGAAACTTTTGGAACTGGCACCGACTTCAAAATTATGAAGATTGAGTACAGAAATAGTTGAGTTTTAGCCGAATTCGGAAAAAGGCACTATTAGATAGGAATAATTATTTAATACTTTTTAGTTCATATTATAAGAATGTTATTATTGTCTTACCTTGGAAGTCGGTTTTAATTTTTTGTTAAAAATAATAATTTCACTCTTTTTAGTTACCTGGTAAGCAAACGCGTACTATACGTAGAATAATACACCTGTATATTATTCTACGTATCTTATTACAGTCACACTTACAAAATATTATAATATCAGCTGCAGCCTGCAGATAATTTTAAACAATACATTTAAAAAAAATCGAAGTGAACACGTGTGACGTGCTAAGTAGCCGGTCACCGGACTCGTTTCAAAAGGCTGGCACTCGCTCGACTTGTCGCACGTGACACGCAGCGCACATAGTACCTCCGTGAGTAATTTGTATTCTGTGCATTGTACCCGGCCCGCGCCCGCGCCACCGCGCCGCTCGCTTGACAGCCCTGGCAGATATGCGATGCGATGCGTTATTGTACTATGAACGCTAAACGCAATGCAAAAGGTTGAAATAAGCTTGTTTTCCAAAATATTTCGGCGAAGTGAAAATGAATGTTACATTATCGAAGCAACTTTAACTTCTCAGGAGTAATGTCAAATGTGTGCCTTATGCTCTGGAGATAAGATTGAATTTGGTGACATTGGTGACCCTGACGTGGTAATGATGATGATGATGATGATGATGAATGTAATTTGCATAGTAGTATATGCTTTCAGTTCTTAAAACAGCGCCTAAACTCCTAAACTTGTATCTATAAGGAATCCGGAGTTCTCTTAGTATCTTCGAAACCATAGTATACCTCAGTGCAAAATCTTGCGTTTTGGTAGCATATGCCTAGGATGCTTCTCATTAAACCAAAATCACCATATGTTTCCATATAAATTTTGAGGAGTTCCCTCGATTACTCGTGGATCCCATCATCAGGTCACTTTTGTGAACATAGTACCAAATTGGAGTGAAACCTAATACAACAAAACAAAAATTTCGAAAATCGGTTCACAAACGGCGGAGTAATCGTTGAACATACAAAAATAAAAAAAAAAAATAAAAAAAAGATATCCACAGCCGAACATATAACCTCCTCGTTTTTTGGAAGTCGGTTAAAAAGGCACTTAGGGCAGCTGGCCGCCAGTCTAGTGTTATAACATTGAAATTTTGACATCCATATCTTCATAAGTCTGTTTGAAATTTCAACCAATCAAATTAATGCACGCATATAAACGCGTTTAATACGAACTGAGTTTTATAAAACTAGTTTTGGTGTGAATGGTGAGATCAACCCTTACTGGTTAATCGTTATAATATTTGCTGTTGTCCACTAAACAAATTAAGCAAACCTTTTTGTGAGCAACAGAGTTGCGGGCGTCAAGTTTTTTTTTTTTTTTTGTTGTTGTTATAAAATTAGGGGGCAAACGAGCAAACGGGTCACCTGATAGAAAACAACGAACATCGCCATGGACACTGGCAATATCAAAAGAGTTCCATGTTTAGTTATTATGATTATGATACCGTATAACGTATTAATAGGAAAATTACTAGTTATTATCATGGGAAAATTGTTAGTTATTAACATCAGATTTTTATATATACTTATATATTCCAAAGGCCAACAAACCGTGTAATAATTTGATGGTATTGTCTTTCCTATGTTAGCTGATGTAGCGTATAATCATAAAATTATTCCACTATTCATGATAAAATAATCGTTATTATTATGGCTAACCTAACGCCGCTGTTATTTTCCCTAATATCAATAATTAATATCAGTCAATTCAGTTTTATGTGTAACATCCTTCCTCCTTACTTTGCTTGTAATTTACTTATTGGACTAGCAATAATTACTATTCAGAGCACCTAGTCAACTTATTTTCTTCATCGCTTCTGTAGACTATGGAATCGCCGAACAAAATGTATGGAATTGACATGACATGATTCGAATGTCAATTAGTAATAGTTCATTTTATCGAACGCTTTTTTTTATAAAATAAGGATGCAAACGGGTCACCTGGTGGTAAGCAACTACCGTCGTCCATGGACACTCGCAACATCAGAAGAGCTGCAGAAGCGTTGCCGGTCTTTTAAGAAGGAATACGCTCTCTTCTTGAAGGTTTGCAGGTCGTATAGGTCCGGAAATAATGCTGGTGACAGTTCGTTCCAGAGTTTTACAGTGCGTGGCAGAAAGTTACGCGAAAAACGCACGGTGGAAGACTGTCACTCATCAAGGTGATGAGGATGGTATGTTTTTCGCGTGGGACGATGGCGAAAAGTTGCAGGTGGTATGATTCCGAACAATTCCTCAGAGAACTCCCCGTAATACGACCGATAGAGGATGCAGAGTGAAGCTACATCTCGGCGTAATTCCAAGGGGTCGAAGCTGTTTGAAACACTATGGCAGTCGACAATTCGAGCGGCCCTTCGTTGGATGGAGATGAGAACAATATTCAATATGAGGCCAAATACCTGCTCCTTGTAGAGCTTATGTCAAATCCATACATTTTCGAGCAGTGATTCTTTTAATAAGCGATAAAGAAAACGTCTTAGCTAGGGGCTCAGATTACAGTTTTGTGTCATAAAAACTTTTACCAGAATGTTTACTAGAAGAGAAAATTTATTCGGTGAACCTTTAAAGTTATCTGAATTGTAGTTTAATTTATCTTATTGGTCGGCGGATGAATGCATGTGAATAGGGAATATTACGCAAAGGTTGGAGCAGAGAGCGGTACTATAGTTAAGGGCGTTCCTTACGGAGATACCGTAATTTACCGTATTTCAAGCCTTTATATAAACTCATAATTTGAAAGCTACAAAGTTATAAGAAAAATATAGCAATAATCTTCAGTTTAGGTATCAACATTCCTTTCCCCGTTTTAAATTTTCTATTTTTGTTTATTATACTTATGATATCAGCTTCCAAAGTAAAACCAATTGATTAAAATTATTCAAGCATACATTCAGCATCTCCTTAGGATTTACAAATTACTTTTATTTTAAACACACGCCAATAGATTGACAATATCATAAACTACATATTCCCCGTTTTAAATTTTTTAGGACAATTTTGAACTAAGACAACTAAGATAAGTAAAAAAAATAGGGTTTTGGTCCGATCTCGGCAACGCGGCAAATGTATGGCCAAGGTCGTTTGCTCAGGGGACGCCCTTAAAATGAAATAAGATTGCATTCATGATTTGATTAGAATGAAATAAGATTGCATCTGACGACCTCTGTGGCTCAATTGCTTGAGTGTATGTGAATATAGTGAAGTATGTTACCATAGCAACGTCTATCGCTATCCCGTCGCACAAACAATGGTCGCCGTCAGTCTCGAGTTGTAATAATTTAGTATTATTTATTCAATAAATGCACTTATCAATATATAAAGTACCCAGTAGGCGATTCTCAGACCTACTGAATATGCATATAAAATTTGGTAAAAATCAGTAAAGCTGTTTCGGAGGAGTTCGTGGACTAACATTGTGACATGAGAATTTTATATATAAGATTATAAACTTACTCTTTAATGAATACTTACTTGACGACCTCTGTGGCTCAGTGGTGAGCGCGTTGGTAGCTCAAGCTGGGGGTCGCGGGTTCGAATCCCGCCGACGGAACAAAAAGTTTTCAATATATGTATGATATAATAAAAATCTATACATATAATAAAACTGTAGAAATGAAGATTCTGTACATTAAAGATATTCAAAAAATAATAAGCGGAGGGTGTCCCTACATCGTTATAGAAGCCAAAAATGTGGTCAGTTTTTGTCTGTCTGTCTGTCTGTCTGTCTGTCTGTCTGTCTGTCTGTCTGTCTGTATGTTTGTTCCACTATCACACGAAAACAACTGACCCGATTTGAATGCGGTTTTCGCAGATATATTTTTCTTCTTCCAACTTAACATCTGGTGTATAAAATTTTTTCCCCCACCCCTATTAGGGGACAAAAGAGGAGGTAAGATTTTGTATCAACTGATGAAGTAGAAATACTATGATGGCAAAACAACGTTTGCCGGGACAGCTAGTCTTAAATATACGTATAGTGTAAAAGTATTAAATATATTTCCGTTGTCTGGTACCTGTAACACAAGTCCTTTAGCTACTTAGCACGGGGCCAGACTGACATGGTGTGAAGCGTCCATAGATATTATTATATTATAAAATTACTCTTTAATGAATACTTAAGTACTACAATTTTTTTACAAATTATTTGTGTAGTCTAGACTCAATAATTTAGATCACTATTTATAGCTTACTTCAGAGGTTCCCAAACTGTGCGCCGCGGTGCCCTGGTGCGCTGTGGAAACATAAAGCAAGAGGGGCGCCGTGAGTCGATCCTCCATCATTATCCGTAACCACTAATATTATAAAATACTAATATAATATTAATTATATAGAGCAGGCAGATGATTAATTAATATTTGTTTATTATTATTTGCCTGCTTAGCCTAACTTTAATCATAAAAGGTGTTTATTTACCTAGCTAAATACAAAAAGATACATAAAGTAGGGCACCGTGACAAAATATTGAGACGTCTTGTAAGTGCACCGCAGGCTGAAAAAGATTAGGAACCCCTGGCTTACATTATTTTGTCCTTTGAAATATTTAAGTATTCGTAAGGATTTCAAATTGTTTACATTATTATTTTGTTCGTGAAGGTGACTCCGATCGCAAGCGATCGTGACCGATAAAAGGTAAAATAAAGCCACTTTATGACATAGGTTTCATTTTCTATGGAATCGAACGGTACCATAAGGGTGCGTTTCCACTGAAGCGGAGCGGAGCTTAGCGGTGCCCGAATAGACCAATCGTGCTATTTCAGCGGAATGACGGCGAAGCGGAGCGAAGATTTCGAGCATGGTGATTGGTCAATTCGGCACCGGCTCCGCTCCGCTTCAGTGGAAACGCGGCCTTAGACATTTCTATTGCGTTTGATAAGTTTTTGAACGTATTGATAGTGACTTTGTACGATCCTTACAATTGCGAGGAATTTTTACATCACTAATTATAGGCCAAGCTAAACTTTTAGTATGGTAGGCGAAACTGATAGAAACAAATGGCGCACATTGTGTACAATATCTACCAATACTTTTAATTAAATTAGATCGATCTACCATTTCTACCAATGACGACCCGTCTGGTTGCTGATCAATCTACCGCTACTGAGCTCCGAACTCCAAAGAGACCTAAAATCGTGCACTGAGCCTTCTTCTTCTATTTAGCGAGCAATATTGAAGTTTTGCGTAGTCTTGGATGATGTTTGAAAACAGTGATATTTGGGACTAAAATGATCACTATCAATGACGATCCGAAATTGTGGCGATAAAACTAACGAGTTCGTCCATATAGCGCAGTGCAGGGCATCAATTATACAACATCAACTTTTTAAAGATAATTCTTGGGTGCATTATTTTCGGACGGTACAGTCAATATCAACACTCAACACGGATGTACACAATAGTCTTGAACCTGTCTATTACACACTTGTGGACTATTAGACGCGGGAAACCGTAAATTGTGCACGACACGGGCATTAGCGGCCCGAAGATTTTGATTAATGTCCGCCATTGTTGTGTCCGACTTTACTTCCGACGCTTTTTCAGCATAACACGTAAGAGACACTCGAACGACGCGTGATTTGGATCGTTTACTATTAAGAGCGTAATCTTGTGTGTCATGATTTGTATGAAAAGATATTAACGCGACAGAAATTCTGCGACTCACAATTCACTTACGCTCGTTTGGCTTCACCCTAATTAGGCTTCTTACAGACGAACGGCACGCGTGGACGGCAGACGGCGGCACTCGTCGACGACAGTCGACGGAAGTCGTTGACTATCGTCGACTACAGTTGATAAGTGTAAAAAAATCAATGAAAATAATCCAGCGACTTCCGTTAACGTGTGCCGTTCGTCTTTAAGAAGCCTAATTAGGGTGAAGCCAAACGAGCGTAAGTGAATTGTGAGTCGCAGAATTTCTGTCGCGTTAATATCTTTTCATACAAATCATGACTCACAAGATTACGCTCGTGTGAATCAAACAGGACTTTTGTATGAAACTGAATGCAGCAGAATTCTGTCGAACCGAAATTCTGCGACTCACAACTCACAAATTACGCTCGTTTGGCTTCGCCCTTAAGATGCCGGGCTACCCTCGAAATTCTCATACATACGTAATACCAAAATCATTTTCTCATACGAAAATATTTAACATGTTTGAGTTATTTTTCAGCTTAAAATAGTAATTACCTAGGTTCCTGTACAAAAATTAACTTCAAAATATTTAAACACTAAAAAATAGAGTAAAACACTAAAAAATATATAAATAAATAGTAAATTTACTACAAAATATTTCAACTCTAAAAAATATTTTTTAGTGAATTTAAATATTTTGTAGTAAATTTCGAATTTTAGTTAATAAAATCGACGAGTCGATGTTAATGAACCATTTAGAATAATTGGAATAGGCGCCTCAATACCGCGAGCGGCAAGTCTGCAAGGCAGCAACAAAACATGCAAAATACGAGACAATTATTTATTTTATGTTTTGAAGTTTTGTACCTCGGCCTGCCGTTATACGTTGACGTTAGGACTCTAGATCACGGAGTCACGCGTTTTTCGCTATTTTCCAGGCCATGAACTTAACATCAAGAAACCACCAATCGCCACCACCAACGAAATGTATACGAAACTAAGCAGACACTGGTAAACTTTTTATAGACCTGTATAAATTTATTGGTAGCGGCAACCAGCGCCGTCATGGTATCCTGGTGAAATGTAGTTTAATTAATATTAAATGAAATACATAATATACCATTTCGTGGTCTAGATTTATAGACATCAAGTTTGCTTACAAAAAAGTTCATAAATTAAATGTCAGTCTACATATTTTCAATTCTATATAAAACACTGTGAAATATTTCAAGGAATTTTAGTTCTTTTAACCAAACATCGGCCTATGCGTTCGACTGATTCGACTAGATAGCACATGCAACTATGTTCATACCTGTGTGACGTCATAACGCTTTAATAAGGATACCGTGGCCCATTAGAGACCATTGCGATTCTAACGAGCCAGTATTGTACTATTGTTACTTGATTTCTATTCGCTAACTCTAGTCAGCTATATGATGAAGTGACGCAGTTGCAGATTTGATAATATTATTAGTTTTAAAATTATTTCATTACTTATCAAAATTATGAGTTGAAAAAAAAAACTCTTCTATTTTCACCTGCTGATTGGTTACTAAGAGATTATTCACAACTAATATTATAAGTACGAAAGTGTTTGTCTGTGTGTCTATCTGTTTTTTAACTTTTCACGCCCAAGCCACTTAACCGATTTTGCTGAGATTTGATATGAAGATACTTTGAGTCCAGGAAATGACATAGGATACTTTTTATACCGGGAAAATGTACGGTTCTGGCGCGGTGATCGAATTTTGGCGCAGCGGAGTTGCGGGTGTCGTGAGTCATGTAGCTCCCTATATTAATTCTTTATTAATGTAAAATCACATTGTACACATTTACTTTTAGATTTGAGATTCAAACCCAGAACTTGGCAAGCTCCAAGTTCCATAAGCCATTACGCCCCAACATTTGAACACTAACGATTTTATTTGATTAGAAAGTTGTATGACAAAATTTTCAATACTTATTACTTCTCTTAAAGTTACTAATTTGAGTAATTCGAAAATGAATAATAATATTATGTTGATGGAAAAGGAACAAGGAAACGAGGGCCGGATTAAAATATGACGGTGGGCGATAGCTGGACGCTGGCAAAACCGATCCTCTAGTATTGCAACTTGGTTTTTCGATTTCTTAATCATAATATTAATTTATATCATACTTCATATAATACTATGAAAGCGAAAGTCCGTTTGTCTGTCACCTTTTCACGCGCAAGCCGCTGGACCGATTTTGCTGAAATTTGGTATACTTTTAGGTCTTTTAGTCCCGAGAAAGGACTTAATATGCTACTTTTTATCCCGGAAAATGTACGTTTTCCGCACGTCAAATGAATTTTGGCGCAACGGAGATGCGGACGTCATCTAGTATTTAATAAAATTCTTAATATCTTCGCCTCCTTCATTGGTTGCCTCAGTCAGCGATACACAAGAAGTATTAATTATTTAATTTGCAGACGCAATTAATATGATCCAGCCCTTAATTTTCGAAACGAAGCGTGATGTAACATAAAAATGAAAAACAAACCGACCCTTTCATGCTGAAGCATAATGAGTATAGAGGTAATATCGTCAAGTATTACCAGTCACTGTATTATTACATAGTAAATACTATCCAATTTTTTGGCGAATGGCAGACCTAATGTTGTTAGTAGCCAATTTTGAATTTAACGAAGAAAAAATATAAGTAAATTTAAAGCTAGAAGTGACATTCACTGTAGGAACACCAGAAATAAGCACAAGCTGGATTTGCCGATGATCAGACTTAGTAAAGTTAGTAAATCTTTTAAAGGTCAGTGTATACGCCTGTACAATAAAATCCCAGAAAACGTTCAAAATCTTTCGATTAATAAATTTAAAAAAGTAATCAAAGAACGTTTGTGTGCCAAAGCCTATTATAAGGTCAATGATTTCCTATACGATGGCACATCTTGGGAGTAGGATGGCTGCTTGCAAGGCTACTTCTACATCATTATAATATGACTTACAATAATCATGTATGGATGTTGACATTGTATAATAATTTTAAGTTACAATTGTAAATTTTATTTTAAAAAGATTATTTTTTTTCTCACTTTTTTGGTAAAAAGTGGGACCCCGTGCGAGTTTCTTACGCCGGTTCTTCTCGCCGGGATAGTTCCCGAACCGGTGGTAGGCACCAGTAGTATCAACGTTCTGAAAGTATTTGTTGCAAATCTATTCGGAAATAAAACAATTTTTATTTATTTTATTTTATAACATTAATTTTGTACTCTGAATAGCCAATTTATATTGCGCGGCTGTTTATCGACATTGTCAGCTGTGAACAGATAATTTGATTAGGCCGCCATTACCACAGAAACCTTTCAGTGTTTGTCGGGTGTTACTTCACTGCGGGAACATGACTGAAGGTAAGATTCAAAGTAAAATTTAGAGTTTTGAAAATCCACTCCTTGCATTTTCATTGCGTACGTTTGTTATTGCGAAACAGAAAACTTGGGCCAAGTTGTTGCAAGGAGATTTTTATTTTTACTTCTTTCAAAAATTTTATTCATAATAATTTTTAATACATTTTTTAAGATTTTTTTTAATAAAACCATTTTGCAATTATTACAAGACTCATATCTATGTTGAGCCTAGCACCTCATAACGTAGTTTGTGTCTGGTATGTGTTTAATTCTTAATTTGCTTAATAACATCTACCGAGGAACATAAAATATAGATGTACCTAACTACTAACATAAAACACCATAATTAATAAAGCATAATTTGCAATATATTATTATTAATTGAAAATTGCCTCATTCGGTTCTCGGTTTCTTTTAAGTACTTACTATAAATCTATCCTCTAAGGTGCAAGTTACAACCAAGCAAAACGAGGTGATATGATAACTGCCTGACATTTTTCTATGTTTGTGAAAAATACTCAGCACCTAAAAGAACAAACCTTATGGACCAAGACTAAGAGCCTGCGACGCAACGGCCAGATTTTCCCCAGTTTAGGAAAGCTGAAAGTTTACCTGATATGAACACCCTCAAAGTCATAAATCATAATAACTACTTTAAGAAAGTTTAAGGGTGTGTGACAGCTGTGGGAAGCAACCTTCAGGACTGGATACCTCCTAAAGTAAGCGCGACCGAAACTCCATAGTTGCTGGTCGTTCTTACCTCTGTAAAGGTCACAAGCATGTAAACTTTCAGCTTTCCTAAACTGAGGAAGGTCTGGCCGTCGCAGGCTCTTACTCTATTACGTAATCGAGTTGCATTCCTGTTTAAGTACATTTTTGAGGTAAAATGTAAAACTTCCATTAATTAGGGCGTCGGATACAAAAATCATATGACCGAAAGAGAGTAGGCTACCATACACCTACGTCCTACCTAAGTCCTAACTCCCAACTTACGAAAACAAACTTCTCTCTTTCTGCCATGCGGCAAAAATGATTTCCCGCTATGGAATCCGGACAACCCTTTTTTCAGTGGCAAATACAGACGTCGCCAAGACTGGTGCGTACAAGTATGAAGACGGGACCCGCTACGTGGGTCAGTGGAACTCCAAAGGGTACAAGCACGGGATGGGTCATCTGACTCTGCCTGACGGTACTCGGTACGACGGCGCTATGGCGTCAGGGCTGTGCTCCGGGTTGGGTGTTATGGCATTTCCTGATGGAGCCAAGTGAGTAACAACTTTAAGGGTCCGTATACGAAATTTGCCGATTTCGCTTATTTTACAGACGTAATTTACCAGTTAAAATACAGTATTTCTATAAGTTTTAATGCACAACATGTAAGATCATTTCAATTATAATGTAATGTTGGAGCTAGATTTTTTATTTTTTTAAGTAAGTATTTTTAAATAATCCAACTCAAACCCGCGATAGTTTTTGATTTTTGCTGTAAAAGGTTTAGAACAGGGGGTCACCAATTAGTTTCGCTCGGGGTCCGTTTTAAGAAATGAAATGACCTTCGCGGTTCACATATTTTATAAAAAAATATTTATTAAACAATTGTAATTACTGAAATTACAAAGTTATTTATTTGTATCAATGAGAAAAGTGTCAGTTTTTGTTGCTACATAATTATCTGTCTGAAGTTTGGAGTGAAATTGGTGCAAACATCTCCAGGATTTAATGTATTGACATTAAATTCTGGAGATGATCATCTGTATGTCGAGACCGAAATTAATTTTTAACGAAATTCATCTTCGAACATGCTTGGACCGCACACAATGGGTCGGCGGTCCGCACACAATGCTTGTATACCTATTATTTGTCGATATTTTCGATTGCATCTTTTGTTTGGTTTCGGATTTAAAAAATAAAAACCTAAAAATGAAAACTATTTTATTGTAGGTAAAATATCGACACGGCGGATCAGGGAAAAAGCTTTAAATATACCTTATTTAATAGACTTTCAGGTGGAATACAGAATTTTATTTATTACGTAAAATTTTTGGAGATATATGGATTTTTCGCTTCCGGGCCGCAAAAAATCGCTAAACTTTGGTAGCTCGTAGAATAAAAACTATTTCGAATTGACACGCGGGTGTTCTACTCTTGCATTTATAATACTAATGCCCATTCAAAATTAAAGAAAATAGAAAATTTCCGATTTTTCGTCTCCTCCGTACACTGTGCATTGTGACACGAGAATTTTATATATAAGATTGGTTCAAGCATATGCTTTAATTTACCCATAGATTATATGAAATGTATTTATTTATGGTTTTTAAATTACGCGACAAAAACCATTTTGTCGCTTACGCCTTTTCCATTTTTGCTGTTCCATTGCTTGTTTTCTATGAGAGGCCGGCCCGGCCTCTCATAGAAAACAAGCAATCTAAAACATATCCAACTCGGTTTTTTACTTTAACGCAGTGTCACCTTAATTGAAGCTTTTAGAAGCCAACTTACATATTATCACAAATTCATTACAGAAGAGTAGCCCGGCCGGGACACAAAAACACGACACGACGTCGCATGACGCCGGACGACATCGTGCCGTGGGAATCCACGACGCGCGTCTTTAAAAATCATGACACGACATCGTACGACGTCGCGTCGTAGAAACTCACGTAGAAATTCAAATAAGTATTATGAGTTTCTACGACGCGACGTCGTAGGAGGCCGTGTCGTGGTTTTTTACGACGCGCGTCGTAGATTCCCACGACACGACGTCGTACGACGTCGTGTCGTGTTTTTGTGTCCCGGCCGGCGGCCCTAACTTATAATTATTATGAAAACTAAATAGCTCAACAAATGCGGTTGCAACGCCATTACGTTACAACCGTGATTTGAAATATTATTTAAGCTGTCTGATTAACAAAAAATTAAAACCGACTTCCAAGGTAAAACAATAATAACATCCTTATAATATGAACTAAAAAGTATTAAATAATTATTCCTATCTAATAGTGCCTTTTTCCGAATTCGGCTAAAACTCAACTATTTCTGTACTCAATCATCATCATTTTGAAGTCGGTACCAGATGAATCTTCTGTTCTCTGACAGAATATTTGAAACTTTTGGAACTGGCACCGACTTCAAAATTATGAAGATTGAGTACAGAAATAGTTGAGTTTTAGCCGAATTCGGAAAAAGGCACTATTAGATAGGAATAATTATTTAATACTTTTTAGTTCATATTATAAGGATGTTATTATTGTTTTACCTTGGAAGTCGGTTTTAATTTTTTGTTAAAAATAATAATTTCACTCTTTTTAGTTACCAGAGTAAACCATCGCGTACTATAAGTAGAATAATACACCTGTATAATATTATTCTGCGTATCTTATTACAGTCACACTTACAAAATATAATATCAGCTGCAGCCTGCAGATAATTTTAAACAATACATTTAAAAAAAATCGAAGTGAACACGTGACGTGATGTGCTAAGTAGCCGGTCACCGGACTAGTTTCAACTTTCAATAGTACTGGCACTCGCTCGACTTGTCGCACGTGACGCGGACGCAGCGCACATAGTCCCTACCCGGCCCGCACCGCCGCACCGCCCGCGCCCGCTTGACAGCCCTGCGGCCCTGGCAGATTGAAGTGAGACTGCAGAGAGTGTTATTGTATTATGAATGCTAAACGCAATGCAAAAGGTTGAAATTAGGTTGTTTTCCAGAATATCTCGGCGAAGTGAGACAGAATGTTACATTATCGAAGCAGCTTTAACTTCTTAAAAGTAATGTCAAATGTGTGCCTTATGCTCTGGAGATAAGGTTGAATTTGGTGACATTGGTGACCCTGACATGGTAATGATGATGATGATGATGAATGTAATTTGCATAGTAGCATATGCTTTCAGTTCTTAAAACAGCGCCTAAACTCCCAAACTTGTATCTATAAGGAATCCAGAGTTCTCTTAGTAGCTTCGGAACCATAGTATACCTCGGTGCAAAATCTTGCGTTTTGGTAGCATATGCTTAGGATACTTCTCATAAAACCAAAATCACCATATGTTTCCATATAAATTTCGAGGAGTTCCCTCGATTACTCATGGATCCCATCATCAGGCCACCACTTTTGTGAACATGGTACCAAATTGGAGTGAAACCTAATACAACACAACAAAAATTTCGAAAATCGGTTCACAAACGGCGGAGTAATCGTTGAACATACAAAAAAAAAAAAAAAATATCCGCAGCCGAACATATAACCTCCTCGTTTTTTGGAAGTCGGTTAAAAACACGTTAAAGTTGCATACGCCCGATTTAGGCGATCTTTAGGTAAAAGGTCTTCTGTAAATATTATAATTATGTAAGTTATGTAACTTCTTTTTTACGGGCATAATATTACAATAATGATTTTGCAGAGAGGAAGCTGCAGAAATAAATTTTAATACTCAGAAAATGTGCTAAAGCTTGTAAGATTAAAAATAGCTGTGTTAGATATTTTCGTTTAATATTTTATGTAAAAGTAATACTAAAACAACGTAGCGAGAATTAAATTTTGTTTATCAAAGAAACAATTTTGATTATAGATATAAGCACAATAGTTGATCTGCGGGCACGGCAGTGCCCCAGCCAAGCTTTTTAGCAAAGGCACGGCCGTACCATACTTTTCTCGAAGCGGTTCGCGGCTATTTAACACCCCATTTATCTTCGATGTTAACAAAGCTAGGGATTTAAAATTTCGGTCACTAGGAGCAATTATTAAAACTAGCTTAACCTCCAAATTACATGAAATTTCAATAAATAGCTTAGGAGTTACGGATGGTCAAAGTACTACATTTTGTCACTCACTGACATATAGATCATCAAAATTCTAAAGTACTTCTAGCAGACTTAGAACCTTGAAATTTGGTACCCGGATAAGTCTTTATTCACAATGGAAGGAAAAATTATGAAACCGGCCAAGTGCAAGTCGGACTGGCGTACATAGGGTTCCGTACCGTAAATCTGTATGGGAGCCCCCTTAAATAATAAGTTTATTTAATTTTTATTATTAATTATTAAAGTTTACATACAAATGAGCGTTTTCTGAAATTTTCAAAAACCTTAGTGTTACCATTATGAATATAGAGCAAAAAATGGGAAAAAATCGTGTTTGTTGTATGAGGCCTTCCTTTAATAATTTTTTTTTTTTTGATTGGATTATTAGCTTTTATAACGATACCAGAAATACATAATTTGTGAAAATCACAACTATCTAGCTATTGCGGTTCTCGAGATCCAGCCTGGAGCGTGGTGCCATACGGATGTACGACGGACAGACAGCGAAGACTTATTAATAATAGGGCCCCGTTTTCAGCCTTTGGGCAGGGAAACCTAAAAATTGAAATTGAAAAATAATATACTTAATAGGTAATTTAATATAATAATTTATGAAATAAAATAAAAGATTTTTATGTTTGTAACTTTGCAAGAACAGTATGAGTTTCGACTGCGTAGTATTTGTTTGACGTACAAAAGGCTTTAAGAGCCCGTACTCTCTTTTCTACTGCTCTCTTCACACTCACGCCCGTCTTTCATATGCCAGGTGAAAAAGGACGATCGCCAAGTTAGCGGACAGATAGAGGTTTTCTGTTTTTTTTAAAGGGTTTTTTTTTATATTAAAGTGGTAAAAAGTAATTACAACATTGTATAGACGACTTTCTCAACAGTACATTGTATTTTTTTCATACCGTTAAGACGTCAATACAATCCATAAAAAGGTGATATTCTAAACATTTTACAGCAAAAATCACAAAACTGTCGCGGGTTTGAGTTGGATTATTTAAAGATACTTAAAAAAAAAATAAAAAATCTAGCTCCAACATTAGATTATAATTGAAATGATCTTACATGTTGTGCATTAAAACTTATAGAAATACTGTATTTTAACTGTTAAATCACGTCTGTTAAATGAGCGAAATCGGCAAAATTTCGTATACGGACTCTTAAGTTAGTTATGAACATAATGAAATGGTATTAATTAAATAAAAAATAATATAAACAACGTTAATAATGCAAAAATAATTGAATTCCATTTAAATATAAATGTAATCACTAATCAGTACTGAGATATACACTCCTTACTTGCTCAATACAATTATTAATAGTGGAGTTTTAAGTTATCACATGAAATAAGGTGTGCTCTTTTCCTGCGAGGAACGTCGAGACGCTTACAACAGTGGCCAGTGCTGCTATGTATTCAACGATAAAGATAAAAATGACCATATTCAAGTATTAGCTTAGGAGTCATTTATATAATATGAATATAATAATCGACTCAGAACTCAGAAGTATTTACGTTATGTTGTCCACCTATAGAACTAATGAAGCCTCAAAGAAAAAATATAAAGCAGATAGGGAATGGGTGCTAAGCGAAGTACAGAAAAGTTATAACATGTCCTGAAAAGAAAAGAAAAAAACCTTCAAAAAAGAAATGAAATCCCACCAAAACATGAAAATATGTAAAAGGAGCCAAGCAAAATATTGCATAGCTATTCAATACTTCTGTCGTAAAAAGTTTTCAGATCACATTCAAGCCAAGCCTTCAACTTATTTTATAATTTAAATCAACATTCAGTAAATGTATCAATAGATTTCTTTATTTTATAATTATTATAGTGGCTTGGCAATAAGCACAATAGAAACAAATATAAAACTGCATAATGGGAGTAGTTCATACTTACACAGACGGCAAGCGTAAAGTGTTTTAATATGTAACGACGTATGTGGCCGATGGTACCCAATAAATCCAATTAGTAGCTGATTATTTCTCTAGTGCTTATTGCCAAGCCACTATATTAATTATAAAATAAAGAAATGTATTGATACATTTACTGAATGTTGATTTAAATTACAAAATAAGTTGAAGGCTTGGCTTGAATGTGATCTGAAAACTTTTTACGACAGAAGTATTGAATAGCTATGCAATATTTTGCTTGGCTCCTTTTACATATTTTCATGTTTTGGTGGGATTTAGGAGTGTTTAGCCTAGAATCATTATAATATTAGGTACGCAAAGCAAACAAAATAAATGTAAGTATGAAAACACACAGCTTAATTTAGTTTTAGACGAATTTTAATTAGCGACGTGAGTGGAAGAACCAGATAACTATGTAACATAAAACATTTTATAACATAAGGACAATTACTCATTTTTCCCTTATAATTTAAACAAATCTAACTTATCTGCCTATATCTGGCTAATGGATTTACGTAATAATATCCATTTTTTTTATTTCAAACCATTTTCCCGGCCCTAAAGTCTCCATTCTCTATCTATGAAAAAAAAAAACAGCATTTTTTTAATGTTACTTACCTGCTTCTTCCACTATAGCACTGTTATTATTATAAGATTTTTTTATTATTATAAGAAAAAATAGTAATTTAATAACATGATGTATAAAATTACCACAGAACTGTCAACAATAATCTGACTAAGCACAAGTCATTAGTCAAAGCAACGTAGCGTAACAAAGCAGCGTAGGATTCGAAGGGTCAATTAAGGCGCTTTATTGAAAAAACTGTCCTTTTTGACGTAATACTATAGGACCCTCAGAAATGTTACAAATCTGGTAATGATATAGGTATACATATCTTCATAGCCTTATCTAGGTTTGAGTAGAACCAGAAACACGATTAATGTATTTTGCCTCGATACATTTCTCGATCGAAATGACCTCTTAAAAATACGAAATTTGAAGATTATTTTTAAACGAAAATAGATGTATTGTAGGAAATTAGTCTAATCGATAGACACCTTTACAACTCAAAATCGTATAGAAGCATTTTGCTTAAATGCTCTTAGTTATTTTTTATATAATTAAAATTACGTTTTTCGCGTGTTTTCCGAGCGGACCGATAGCTTCTGGCCGCAGCGTATTCACGACTTTATAGTCATACAAATTAAGTATAAAATTGCCCTTACGGTAAAATGACTTTCAATATAGCGCCTTAAGACCGCAACGCGACGACGCGAGGCGAGGCGCGGCGCGGCATACATTTGTATGGATTTGATAGATTTAAGTTGCGTGAGACATCTAGCAAATATGTCACAGTCCACAGATCCATATAAATATAGAAATACATCTACGCGTCGCGTTGCGGTCTGAATCAACCCTAAGACTACAGCGAAAGAATATACTAGCCGGGACACAAGAACACGGCACGACGTCGTGCCGTGTTTTTGTGTCCCGGCCCTTAGTCCCAATTCCCAAATACACCTACCGGTAGACTGGCGAGACAGTTGCAGGACAGCGCTCTTGGCTAAGTAGCCAAGTAGCTAAGTTGCCTGATTGGCTAAGATTAATTAAGATTGGACTTATCCAATAAAGTAATAAATAACTGTACAGTGTACATAGTGTGATAGAGATTTTTATTACTTTTTAGATTAAACTCCCTTATTTCTTACCCTTTCTTTTGCCTCAACGTAGTCAGGTAAATAATTTAATTGTTTCAGATACGAAGGAGAATTCATGCAGGGCTGGTTCCATGGCCATGGGGTATTCTGGCGCGCTGATGGGATGAAGTTTGAGGGGGAATTCCGTGGAGGCAGGGTTTGGGGTTTGGGTTAGTATCGTCACTAATCTTCTATAATATGGTTGTGTATAGCTTTTAAATGGCTTGGCGAAACTGGAGGGAGCATAGACGCTTGCATCTGTCATAACTCATTAGTTACCTCATTTTATCTATCATTAATAAACTTACCATCGACTCATTATAGCTCTAAGTTAGATACCCAAGATGTGAAGACCTGTAATACGGACAGAAAACTAGAAAAGGCAATCCTCCTATTTTTGCTAAATGATCTTCAAGATGTGAGGTACCTGTAGAAAAAAATATAAACACCCAATATTCTTTGAAATTAATTTCACGTAATCTTATAATATTAAACCCCTTCCTGTTCCTTTTTGAAACGAATGATTCACATAAAACATTACCTCCTCCATTCCAGGGCTGGTAACATTCTGCGACGGGAGCCACGGGTTCCCCAAGAACGAGGGTTTCTTCCAAGACTGTCGTATGATCAGGCGCAAGAAGTGCCCGGATGTTGTGCAGCGCGCTCAGAAAGTGGCTTACATGGCGCGAGCGCAGTGCCAGCAGATGTAGATTAAATAAATTCGTGTGTCTTAATCCTGTTTGACTACCAACCCACAGTAGAAAAGTGAAAGAAGAGAAATACTAGTTCTTTTTCTGCTTTTGGTGTACGCCTCCTTAAAAACTGCCAACAGTAAAAATACTTGCAGACTTTAACGACAAAATAAGTTTCCCTCAGATGTCTATTGTTCCTTAAAAGATTTAACGGTGTCGATGCTAAGCATGCAGCTAATATAGCATTAAACTTGCTCATAAATTTCTTTCTGCAACTGGAAATTGCTACAACCCATTAAGAAGTTTGAAAGATCTAATTACGAGTAGGATGCGTCCTCACGCAGTTAAATAACTGAAGGATATAAACTGAATCCTCATTTAGTTTATATCCTTCAGTTATTTAACTGTCACTCTTTGAGTATTAACCTGTTTTGCCAGTGTAAGGGTTCAGTTAGAAGTAATATTCACGGACTGTTATGTAGGTATGTAAAGAAAAAATACGCGATGACATTGATGATTGATTAGAGTAATTATAGGTCTACCGATGGCAATTTTTGACAGCAGATTTTCAAAAAATATCCTTGTTCATTGGATAAATTTTTATATTTTCATGTTTTACACACAAAATAAGCCGCTAAACTCTAAAGGAACAAAAAAGGATGAAAATGTTTTATTCCTATTACCCCGGTATTGCTAGAGTCAATTTATTTTCTCACTTTCTGCCATCAGATTCTGGTAGACCTATTATATAATGGATGATGCATGGGATGATGTTCGTTTTTACATATTTTTTTTTCAAATGATTCTGGAAAATAAATTATTTCTAACATTTTAAATTACGAATAAGTACAAAAAAATTTTTAGTTGACAATTTTCTTAAATATAAAATTCTCGTGTCACAATGTTAGTCCGCGAACCCCTCCGAAACGGATTTACTGATTTTTACCAAATTTTATATGCACATTCAGTAGGTCTGAGAATCGGCTACTGGGTACTTTATATATTAGTAAGTGCATTTGTTGAATAAATAATAGTAAATTATTACAACCTGAGACTGACGGCGACCATTGTTTGTGCGATGAGATAGCGATCGACGTTGCCATGGCGACATACTTATTTAGTCACTTCAATAAAATAATACGGGCGAAATACTTTATATTATGGCAAAGCAACGTTTGCCGGGACAGCTAGTTTATTTATAAATTGATTCTACAAATGCGAGTCCATAAAAATAGCTAAGAATTTCATTTATTGAATGAATTACTTACTTGAGAAATGTATGAATAGACGAAGGAAATTGATTTCATTCGTCTATTTATTACATTTCTGCAAGCAAAAGAGATGAACAGATCTACGAACTGTGATTTAAGTAAATACTACAATAAGTCTAAATATACAGGGTGTAACAAAATAAGAGATAATACTTTACGTACGGGTGCACGTGTTCCTTGTAGAGAGTTCACTGTAAAAGTAGTAGCGCTGAAAGACCAACATTTTTTTTTCACTTTTGTATGGGGAAACTCGTGACCCTCGGGCCCTTGCCCGTGAAAAAAAATGTTGTTCTTATAGCGCTGCTACTTTCACAGTGAACTCTCAACAAGGAACACGTACACACCCTAAAGTATTATCACTTATTTTTGTTACACACTGTATAAAACTTAAAGGTGACTGACTGACGAAGGCCCAAACCACTGGTGACTGGACGGATCGGGCCAAAATTTAGCGTGCAGGTAGATGTTATGACGCAGGCATCCGCTAAGAAACGATTTTGATCAATTCAGGGGTTAAAGTAGGGGATGAAAGTTTGTATACAATAAATACTTCTAAACGCGAGCGAAGCCGCGGGCAAAAGCTCGTATATTATAAAGCTATAAATTAAAATTAATGCAACATCCATCCTCTAAAAAATAATTTTAAAAGGAGGGATCAAAGCTTGCATCCTAGAAATACAATTTTTCGCTACTCCGATAGCACAACTCAGGTACATAATAGAAAATAAGTTTAAAATAAGTTTAAAATAAAAAACCCAACAATTATTATTTATTTAACCTATTAAACATAAAATAAATGGTAATTAGTCTAAAATAAATTATGAAGGTTGTTGTGACTCAGTTGTCTTTTAGTTTCTGTTCGCATGTGTCGTCATCTAGGCTTTGTCCGT
Source organism: Lysandra bellargus (assembly GCA_905333045.1). Lineage (NCBI taxonomy): Eukaryota > Metazoa > Arthropoda > Insecta > Lepidoptera > Lycaenidae > Lysandra > Lysandra bellargus. The sequence goes on from HG995338.1 coordinate 7,702,276, forward strand.
ACCGCACCTCCATACATTTGCTGCCCTGGAAATATAAAAGGATTAAATTAGTTCAAAATTATTTTTTCAACTATGCTAAACTAGAGGGAAAAAGAAAAACAGTCAATATCCCTTTTTTCATGGAAATTCATTTTATTTCATTGGGGACATCCGACGAGATGTTATATTATACTCTGTAGGACCTTTCAATTAATTCAAATTAGTTGAATTGAACTCTATAACTAATTACTTCACGTAACTAATAATTAAATGTTTCCTCTACTTTATATAATAATTACACGACTTGGAAAAAAATACTTATTGAACAAACCCAAACCCAACTTTTGATTACCTGAAATTGCTTCCCTCGTTTGGAGAATAATAATTTACCCTCATGTTAACTTTATCTGAAACTATAATTATTATCCACACGTTTAACTCTTTTCCCCATCACCCTTTACATAATACCGCAATATATTGTATTTATAGCTAATTATTAATAATTAGAAATATATAAAATAAATATCACATCTTTATAAGCAATACGCGGGATTGTAATTGCTATTTAAAAACATGAGGCACTTTAATTTTGTCAAAATATTATTTCCAGTTACAAAATTCATGGGCGTATGTAAGGGGGGGGGTGTCCTGGGCTCCAGACCCATCCATGCATCCATCTCAAGTCTTGTGACTTGTCCAATTGACAATATACGTACCGCTCCAATTTAAATCGGCGAGGTACTATTCACAGTATAACAATAATTATTACTGTGGAGCGTGTCCGTCCGTGTCCGTACTCCGTAGGCAGAGTAAGGACCCGCGAGGCGTTCGTAGTTCGTCGCGGGGGCAACGGGAAATATTGTGCAGTTCCCGTATTTTTTTTAATTTCTGTTGAAATTTCGAGTCAGACTCGCACTTGGCCGCTTTTTTACGTCGTGTCGTGTCGTGTCGTGACGTGTCGTGTCGTGTCGTGTCGTGTCGTGTCGTGTCGTGTCGTGTCGTGTCGTGTCGTGTTGTGTCGTGTCGTGTCGTGTCATGACTCATGTCGTGACGTGTCGTGACGTGACGTGTCGTGACGTGACGTGTCGTGACGTGACATGTCGTGACGTGACGTTACGTGACGTTAAGTGTCGTGACTTTACGTGACGTCACGACTCACGTGACGAGTCGTGACTGATAAACTTTTAAAAGTCCAAAAAGTAAGAGTAATATTAGAACCATAGGTGACCCTACAAATGTCTAGACTCTAGAATAATAAATAATCATAATATCATCGCTTGAAATTTCTTAAGAGTCGAAGTTGTTACTTGTCAACTGTTGCAACACCTTCTAAGCAGCTCTAGATTTATGTGTAGGCAGTGTAGGCCATGGCTTATGGGCGGCAGCGTCCTATAGCGTCTAAGGGGGGGAGAGAATCCTGGGATGGCGACATTAAAACCAGTAATAAAAACGAATGTTTATCTGTCTGAGGTCGTTGTATCAATTTTTTTAAAGTTGTATGGATTTGACAGATTTGCAAGACGTCTCACGCAATTCAAATCTGTCAAATCTATACAAATTTAGAAATGCATCTACGCGTCACGTTGCTGTCTGAATTGACCCTTAGGCATTGAAATTAAACTTCTGGTTTGTACTACTATTTATTCTGTGCTACTGCCTACTGGCAAATATTTTTATTGGTGAGAACCTACGATAACTGAGAAAAACACATTAAAATCATCCCTATTAATTTCCATGATTATAACATACTGTTATTATCAGCGAGTGTGTCATTAGAGCGAGGTGAAAGCCGTGACGTAACGGAATTGCATCACCTACTTTCACGTTACGTAACGTAACCTAAAAATTAACTTATTAGCCGACATCAAAGCGGTTCCGGTCGGTGCGTCGAGGTGTTATACCAGTAAAGGCACGCAGTTTAGACGCTTTACTCGGTGTTGTTTTTGAGTCTTGAGAATTTAGTCACATTTAAAAAAATTAGCATACTCGTTACTAATTGAATCACGTTGATACCGCTGTTAATAACAATCCGTGATAATAATAATATTATTAAATTAACTACAGTGAGACTGTGAGATCTAATTTTATAAAATATGCTAAAAATACGTCTGTCTCAAAAAGCTAAATGACCCATTCAGTTTGATAAGTAGAATATGGAAATAGCTAACAAGGCATTGCAAAATTTTAACTGACACGTTGGTTGGTACGTTAGTCGTGACCCACAATACAATGAATAGTTTGTTAACAGCCAGCCAACTTAGCAAATCAGTTTAAACCTTAACACAATCAAGAGCTTTAGCTTAAATACTATAACGTTTGGTCCCGACAACGTGATAGTGTTATTTTTACAGGACTATCAGCCAAATAGGTATTCCCTAAACCACCTCTGCAATGTATATCAGGAATCCATCAGGAAATCGATTCCTAGGCAGTTGACGGACCTACGTCATTTGGTCGGCTTATGACCTTATGGCAAATAGATAGGAATATTGAGTGTGTTCTTTGTATTGCTATAACTTACAAGCCTAACACGGTTTTTTTCCCATCTTACATGCGCTATCATGACTTATTATAAAATATATTGCGAAACGTTTTTATGATTTGTTTTGGTGTTTACATAACTCCATAAAAACAATAATAATTACATCTTTAACTATTATGTATGATTACGAAAATTCAAAGTATGTAATAACTTTTTTTAAAAAATAATTTAAAATCTATATTAATATTATAAATGCGAAAGTGTGTCTGTCTGATCTGACCGCGCTGTACTGATTTTGGTAAAATTTGGTATTGTGATACTTTGAATCCCGGGAAAGGACATAAGGTAATTTTCATCTAAGAAAAGCTGCGTGAAAAATGAATTCTGACGCAACGGATTTATGGGCGTCATCAAGTTACAAATAAAAGAATCACTTAAGAATTAAAAGAAGAAAGAGGAAACATAGAATATTACCTTCGCTATGTACGCCTTCATGTAGAAGTTGCCGAAGAGGACGATGAATGAGATC